>JAPVLO010000169.1:0-1252500 GCA_027257055.1 Cephalopachus bancanus | reverse complement strand
GATTTCAGCAGGCTCTATGGAGACATGTTCTCTCAAGGACAATAACCTTCCCAAAGAGGGATAACAACGTCAGGAAGAGGCTGGCGGCCCAGCCAGCCTGGGGCGAGGTGCTCTGGGCAAGGGGCATGCACACTGGAGCTGCAGAGGAAGCTTTGGGGAAACCACGCAGTGGGGATGTGTCAAAGCACAGTAGTATGGCTTTGCAAAGTGGATCAGGAACGAATGACCAGGACCAACAGACGTGCCGGATCCTCAGTCTGGTTGCTTAACGGCTGCCAGCCATCCCCGCTACGACACCACGTGCGAGAGTCTGGTGAACACGCAGGGATGCCCAAGTGTCTTCTCCCACAGAATCTGCAAGGCAGGACCGGACATGGAAACGTACAGCTGCCAAGTTGGGGCAGTTCCATGCCAAACATCCCTGTGTGTTGCAGAGCTAGTTTTCAATGATGGAAGTCATTCAGATGATTAAAACTGAAATGAATGTTTTGACGCTATTCAAATGCCAACTGGTCAGAACCCGAGGCCAGTCCCACAGAATGGAGAGTGAAACCGGCAGGCATCCCTGCGGATTTGGGTCCTGCTGAGTTTTGCCTCCTAT
Organism: Cephalopachus bancanus; assembly: GCA_027257055.1. Taxonomy (NCBI): domain Eukaryota; kingdom Metazoa; phylum Chordata; class Mammalia; order Primates; family Tarsiidae; genus Cephalopachus; species Cephalopachus bancanus. The sequence continues at coordinate 1,251,899 of JAPVLO010000169.1, read as the reverse complement.
GCCACGTCCAAAACTCACCAAACAATGGCTACACGCCCACTTCTCCTGTGCCTCAGGAAGCTCATCCTGATTCTCTTTTTTCATTTTTGAGTTGGAGTCTCACTCTGTCGCCCAGACTGGAGTGCAGTGGCCGCTCCCGGCCACCGCAGCCTCGACCTGCTGGGCTCCGGCCATCCTTCCGAGTAGCTGGAACTACAGGCGCACGCTACCACGCCCGGCTGATTTTTTGAATTATTGTAGAGATGAGGTCTTGCCAAGTTGCCCAGGCGGGTCTCGAACCCTCAGGCTCAGGCAATTCACTCACCTCGGCCTCCCAAGGCGCGGGATTACAGGCTCAGCCACTAAGCCTGGCCTCATCCGTGTTTTTCAAATAAAGCACGTCTATCCAAAGACCAGCAGAGACCAGCTTCACTGCTACCCTCTTAGGAAGGTGAAAACAAAAATGCAGCCCTGACTTCCTTCCTGGAGCCTTTGGTTCTTATCATCAGAGGCATTCGTTATCTATCCTCCTCCGTAGCCCACAGAACATCCTTTAACTCCGCCCCCCAAAGCAACTTTCTAGAGCAGGTTTGGGGCAGCCAGAAGACAGAAGCCAGGAGACTGGGTAGCTGGCGTCCAGAGTCAGTGAGTCCCAGTCACAGGCAGTGGTAATCCCCTCCACGGGGCAGCTTCCTGGATCCCAACTGCTGTGGGGCAAGGTGGCAGGAGCCTGGGAGGCGAACCCCCCACCCCCTCAGGACCGCCCTCTGGCTTGGGGAGGACAGTGTCACCCTTCCTTGCCTTGTTCTGGAAGGGTCTGTGGTGTCTGCCTGCTACGGAACCCACTCAGGTCCAATTCCTTTGGTCCCCACCCCATGAGCGTTTGTGGGCCAGAAGAGCACCCCCGAGCCCTGCAGCTGCTGGGCACCCCCGGCCCAGCACTTGGCATTTGCTCTCTGACCTGCCCCTCCCCCGCATTGTCCTTTGGACCCTTGCTGAAATGTCTCAGATGAAGAAATAAGACACGGAGAATGGGCACAGGTTCTGGGTCAAGATTTCATTTTGTCTTCATTATGGCGAATGTCTGTTATTGCAAAAGTGTTTCTTCTTCGAAGGCACAGTGTTTAAAAGAGAAAATGCGCACGACGCTAGCATTCTTTATTTTTATTTCTTTATTTTTGAGTTGGAGTCTCAACTCAACTCACGGCCACCGCAGCCTTGATCTGATGGGCTCATGCAACCCCTCTGCCTCAGCCTTCCAAGTAGCTGGAACTACAGGTGTGTGCTACCACACCCGGCTAATTGTTTTGATTTATTGCAGTGATGAGGTCTCTGCAAGTTACCCAGGCTGATCTCGAACCTGCAGGCTCAGATGATCCGCTCACCTCGGGCTCCCAAAGTGCTGGGATTATAGGCGTGAGCCACTGCGCCTGGTCTATTTTTTTTTTTAATTTTAGAGTTGTGAGGTACATGTGACGATTTGCTCCATAAATAAATTATGTGCGGGTGATGTTTGGGTTTCTGGTGAGATCAATCTCCCCCGATAGTGGACGCAGTACTCAGTGGGTAGTTGTGTGTCTCTAATCTCCCCTCGTCCCTAAGCAGTGCCCACCGTTCGTAGTTCCTGCTTTTGTGCTTATGTGGCCAATATTTACGGTCCGCTTATGAGTGAGAGCACGTGGTATTCACTTTTTTGTTTCTGCGATTCACTAAGTAGGATGGCTTCCAGATGCATCCATGTTGCTGCAAAGGACATGATATTGTTTTTCTTTATGACTACTTAGTATTCCATTGTGTATATGTACCACCTTTTCTTTATCCGGTCTACTTTTGATGTGCCTCCGGGTTGGCTCCAAATTTTTGCTATTGTGACTGAAATAAACATAGGTGTGCAGGTGTCTTTTTGGTGGAGTGATTTATGTTCCTCTGGGAGTAGGATTCCTGGGCCCTGTGGCAGCTCAATTTTTAAAAATCGCCACACTGCTTTCCACATAAACTGAAGTAGCTTCATTGCCACCACAGTGTAGAAGTGTTCCTTTTTCTCCATCACCTTGTCCACACCTGTTGTTTTTTGAATTTTTAATGACAGCCATCCTGACCAGTGTGAGACAGTATCTCATCATGGTTTTGATTTGCATCTCTCTGATGATTAGTGAAGCTGAACATTCTTTTTCATATGTTTGTTGGGTTCTTGGTGGTCTTCCTTTGAGAAGTGTCTCTTCGTGTCCTTTTTAATGGGGTTGTTTGCTTTTTTTCTGTCAATTCATCTGAGTTCTTTGCAGATTCTGGATGTTAGGTCTTTGCTGGACGCATAGCTTGCAACCATTCTTTCTCCTATTCTGTGGTTAGTCTTTTTACTCTCTTGATTCCTTTTACTGTGCAAAAACTTTTTAGCAGCCGGGCTCGGTGGCTCAGCCTGTAATCCCGCGCCTTTGGGAGGCTGAGGTGAGTGGATTGCCTGAGCCCGCGGGATCGAGACCCGCCTGGGCAACTTGGCGAGCCCTCATCTCTACAATAAATCAAAAAATTAGCCAGGCATGGTAGCACGCACCTGTATTTCCAGCTACTTGGAAGACTGAGGCGGAAGGATCGCCGGAGCCCAGCAGGTCAAGGCTGCGGTGGCCGGGAGCGGCCGCTGCACTCCAGTCTGGGCGACAGAGTGAGACTCCAACTCAAAAAAAAAAACCAAAAAACTTTTTAGCTTGATAAGGTCTCACTAGTCCATTTTAGCTTTTGCTGCATTGCTTTTAAGGACTTGACCTAGAATTCATTGCCAACTCCAACATCCGGGAGTGTGTTCCCTAAATTCTCTTCTAAGATTCTTATAGTTGGAGGGTTCACATTTAAGGCCCTGATTCATTTTGTATTAATTTTTGTTTACGGTGATAGGTGGAGATCGAGTTTCATTCTTCTGCATGTGGCTAATGCTAACATTCTTGACCAAGTCTTTTGTGTTCCCGTTACAGGTTCCTGTCATAGGGTGTCCCGTGAAAGGAGCACACAGAGGAGTCTGGTGCTGGGGTGAATGCCCCTTCTGGGCCCTGACGGGACCCAGGTTCTGATGGGACAAGATGTTCATCCAAGTACCCACCTGGGCCAACAACAACCAAGCTCGGGAAGCGACCTGTGAAATTCCCCTTGCTGATGTGCCTTCTAGATGCACCTGCACCTAGAAGGTGCCAAGGTAGGAGCACAGCAGCCAAGTTCCTTCCGTCTCCTCTATTCTGAGAATTTAGACACACAAGCCCCAGACTTTATTCCTTTATGTAAAACTCAGTAAGTCAGGAAGGGCAGCCTTATGAGAGGATTAAACAAGTGAGAGTCATCCCTGGCTTGAAAGGAAAGACGGAATTTCCCCACCCATTCTGTGACAACCACCACAACTCCACAGTGACAAGCCCGCTTGAATGAAGAGCTTCCTGTTCACCAGTGCAACATGCAGTCACACAGGCTCCCGGCTGTCACCTCAAGCAGCCATAAGGATTTCTGCAACATCATCCTCTACATGAGTTCCCTGCCCAAAGTCACCGAGCTAGCAAGACACAGAGCTGGAGTGCCAAGCCGGAACCGCTGACCCGCAAACCTGCCTTCTGACCCGGGCCCAGGGCGCCACCCGCACACTGGTCACCCTGACCATTCCTACAAGACTCTGGAAATGCAGCCAAGGCTGAGCATGCGGGTGTCTGGGCGGGCTGAGGTGCCCAGCACCGAACCCTGTGTCTGAGGTCCCTGGGGCCTCTGAGGTACTTGGTCAGTCGCTAAGACAGAACCCGAAATTTTTGCCATCTGCCAAGCAGTTGAATGAGCTTTTGCTCAAAGTCCACATAGTCAAAACGATGTCCTTTCTTTCCACCCCACCCAAGTCCTCACAAAGGAAAGACCCGCTGGGAAAGCACACGGCCACCTACCGATTCCTCTTGGTTTTTACATCTTGGTCGTCCCAGCTGTCTTCGGAACTGGACCCGTGGCTGTTGTCGGCTGAAAGAGAATCAAGTGAACAGAGTTTGTATGCTAGTGCTCAGAGCTTTGGCAAAACCAGGCGGCATTCACTTTCAGGAAGACATCTGGAAATCAAGAAAACAGAGTTCTCTTAAAACTGACATGAAACCCTATAACTCATTTTCTCTCGGTGCAGATTCCTTTCTATTTCAGAGAAATCTGATTTTGCTGTTCTACAGGAGGTCCTTTTTGGCCACTCCCCATTGAGTCGTCGTGAGACCCTCCTAGAAGGGCTGGAGGGTGACCATGAGAGCCCAGCACCCGCCTGGCCCTCCCCTGAGCAAGCCCAGCCGACTCTCCCCTGCCTTCTCTGCCGACCGCACCCATGGAGGGTCAACGATTCCGCACGCCTCCGTCCAACCCCGGTCCAGCCTCCCTCCGTCCACTGCCGCAGACAACCAGTCTCCTGGCGACACGCGCCCCACTGCAGACCACGCATCCACCTCAAAAGCCAAATCGATTTTGAAGGCACCGTCTCCTCTTTCCATCCTGAAGAGGTCGGCCCTGCCAGTGTTTGATGAGCTTTCGGAATGAAAGAGCAAAAAGGTGCTCTGGTGTTTCATGTGGGTCTCCAGGAGGGACGGGGGAAGATGTGCCTACAGATGGTTCTGGAGCTTATCACTCCTGCCCTGACAGGCTGAATGATTCCACACGCTTAGAGCATCACAGTGGCCTCCCGGCCCCGGCCCTGTGGCTCGTTCTGTGTCTGACAGGCCTCGGAATCATGTGCTCATTACACTTGCCTCGGCATGGGCAGTGGGCTGGGCCAGGCAAAGCGTCCCCCCGTGTCCCCAGCTGCCCACTGGGCCACCCTCCGCGTGACTGCTGAGTTGCGCCTCCTTCTTGGGGGGCATCTGCAGGGTGGGCCCTGGGCAGTTCATGATGCGTGTGGAGTTGATGGGGAGACAGGGCTTCAACCACTGCGAAGCCGTCCACACCTTTTCCTTCTAGAGAACCTGACAATTCTCCCTTGCGCACTGTGTTTGGAATCCCAACGATTCCTCTGGTCCCCGCTCACACGACAGTCACATCCATTCCCAGGTTGCATTCAAGGTGTGGCCTGGGGCCCTTGGGAAGACCAGAAGGTGGGGTTCTGGGAGCCCCCGTTCACCCAGTCACACTGCATCTTCCTCCGTGAGGGCCACCCGGCTCACATCCTGCACATGCACACAGAACTCGGCCACCCCAGCGGCCCAGGGCACCCCCACAGGGCCCGCTGCGGGCGTGTGGCTCTGCGTCTCTGAACAAGCCATCGTCTCCATCCTCCGCCCCGTGGGGGGCACCCCCAGAGAAAAGGCATGGGGGCCGCACCCCTCCTCCAAAATGCAGCTGACACAGGACGCAGGGCTTCCCGTCGGGCCGCGCCAGGCGGGAGGGGTACACAGGACTCAGGCCTTGGAGGAGCCAGAGCCGGACGGTGCTTCCAGGGTCCCCTCCAGGGCTCTGAACTTGGCACCACGGATACCTGAGGCTGTCTGGGTCGGCCGTGGGGGAATCCTGAGTGCTGCAGGTGTCTGGCAGCCTCCCTGGCCTCTACGCACCAGAGGCCTGCAGCAGTGCCTCCTCCCACTGTGACGACCCAAAGGTCTCCAGAAACTGCCAGATGTCCATGAGAGCAAAATCGCCTCCCCCAGGTGAACCACAGGGAAGACCATCTACGATCACGATGGCGACGGGGGAGGGGAAGGGAAGACGTCGAAGGTTTGTTCCTTCCTCTCCTCCTGCGTGTGCTCTCCACGGTTCCCACAATGCCTCTCCTTCTATGCGGTGACCCCACGAGACCAACTTTACCCCCGCTGCTTCCTGACGGCACCGGCACTTGGTCCCCATCTCTAGGTATCTGCGCTCTTTGTCCACGGACACCGTGTGTGGCACAGTCAAGCTCATGTACCCTGGGTGGGTGTTCTTTCCTGTCTCAGCCTCCACACTCAGCACGCCCCTCCACGGGAAACACAGGACTTGCTCTCACTGTGCACTCCCGACCCCCTTCACCCTGGGGCACCGGACTCTCACTGTGCCCTCCTGGTCCCTCTCACCCTGCACTGAGGTCTTTCATGGGCTCTCCCCCAGCTCTTCCCAGGCCAGATGCTCTCTCCTTGTTTGCACCCTGTGGTGTCTGAAATATTTCCCAGGGTGTGCCTCCTGCATGTGGTGTCCAGAGGATAAGATATTCGAGCTCAGTCTTGAAGACTGATCGTTTATTTTGTTTTTTGGTTTTGTTTTTTTTGCCATCCACTTGTCTTTCAGGTGCATGAGGTGGGAGGTGATGAGGACAGCAGAGACAAGATGTACAAGAAGGAGCAGAAGAGGTAGATTCCTCCTCCACTTATACCAGAACATACTCCAGGCAGGCCAGAGAAGGAACATAAAGATGTCTTAGCATTTAAAAATAAATGTGTGGAATTTGGTTACTTTTTTCTAGAGTTTTTTTATTTGTTTTTTAATAATGTCAACACAGTCAAAGCCTTCCTAATCAAGATCCAGAATCCATAAAGGAAAATATTCACAGATTTAAAAAATTCAAGAGCAGAGGGGATATCACGCTTAGTAGAGGAGTCATGACCTCTCAGGTTGGCTGGTTCCTCTACCAAAACTACATTGAGCTGGAGTGGTGATTGGAATCAACTATTTCAGAACTCGGGGCCAGATTAGACACTCAAAATAACCAGGGACGTGCTGGATGAAGGGAGAGGCTACTTTCCTGAGCTGACCACAAAAAATAATGAACAGGAACTTCAGCGACCACACAGAACAAGGAATACACACTTCACAAAAATCATTTGGAAAAGTCAGACATGTCTGTTAACAAGTCGAAGTCAGCAATCCCTGCAAAGGAAGAGAATCTGATTTCCAGAGTAGTTACATTACAATGTTCATAACGTCTGGTTTTTAAGAGAAAAAATTCCAAAGCATACAAAGAAACAGGAAAGTATGGCTCACTTGCCTGATAAAAAGAATTAGACAGAAACGATCCCTGAGAAAGTCCGTATATAAAAATTCACTCAAATGGATTATAGACATAAACTTACAAGCTAAAACTATAATTATTTGAGGAAAGAGGAAATCTTCATGGCGTTGGATTTCATGCTGACTTTTAAAGTTTGACACATAAGCACAGTCAATAAAAAGAAAAAAATGGCAAATTGGACTTAATCAAAATGAAAAACTTTTGGGCATCAAAGGTACTCTACCAACAGCGTGAAAAGACCACCCACAGAGTGGAAGAAAATAGTTGCGAATAATTTATCTTATAAAGGAATAATATACAGACTACACTTAAAACTCCTACAAAGTTTTATATATAGCAAAGACCCAGTTAAAACAAAGACCCAGTTAAAAAACAGAAAACCTGAACAAACCTGTCTCCAAAGGGGAATATGCAATGGCCTAGACGCACAAAGACAGACACTCAAATGATTAGTCATTAGGAAAGTGTAAATCAAGCCCACAGTCCGGTATCACTTCATATCCACTTTAATGGATATACACAAACAAGCAAACAGACAAAAACAGAAAACACCACTTGTCAGCAAGGATGTGGAGGTAAAACCCTTGTGCATTGCTACTGGTGAGAATGCAAAATGGTGCAGCCCTCCACTGTAGACTAAAGGCTAGCCATTCCTCAAAAAGTTAAGAATCACCATATGAGTTAGCAGTTCTACTCCCAGGTATGCACCAAAAGGAATTGAAAAGAAAGTCTCAGACAGATATGTGTATGCCAGTGTTCACAGCAGCATTATTCACAGCAGCCAAAAGGTAGAAAGAGCTTAAGTGTCTATCAACAAATGAATGGACAAATAAAATGTGGTATATTTACACAATGAAGTGTTATCCAGCCATAACAAGGAATGACATTCTGACACATGCTACAACATGAGTCAACCTTGAAAACATTACGTGAAATAGGCTAGACGCAAACGGATAAATATTGTATTGTATCATTTATATGAGGCATATAGAATAGGCAAGAATGCAGAGAAAAGTAGAATATAGTTTACTTGGGGCTGAGAGGAGGAAGAAATAGGAAGTTAGATTTAGTTGTTACAGAATTTCCTTTGGGAGTGATGAAAAAAGCTTTAGGAATAGATAGTTGTGACAGTTATACAATACTGTGAATGTGCTTAATGTCACTGAATTACACACTTACAAATGGTTGCGATGGAAAACTTCATGTTATATATATTTTACCATAATAAGAAAGACAAAAAAAAAATAACTTGTTTTATTGCAAAAAAATCAAAAGACTAGAAAAAATGTTGGCATATTATGGTCAGACACTGATACCCTTGATCTACAAAAGTCTTTATAACTCAACTAAAAAAGAGAAAGAACACAGACAAAACAAATGAACAAACCTGTGAAAACTGTTCAATTTCACTCAAAATTAAAGAAATGCCACTGAAACAAAGACCGATTTGAAAAATTAAGCTCTGATGATCTACAGTGTTGATCAGAGTGTGCAGAATCTATTGAGGGAGGTTGAATTGATCAATCTCTTTAGAGGAAGATTTGGCACTATTTGTCAAAAATTTAAAATGCACGTACCTTTTGACCAAGCCATTCCAACATTATAAAATTACACAATCGATATATACTTGTAAGAACACTCTTAAGATGAATATATATGTACGGAGAGGTTTTACCAGCATCATGTGTGTTCACACATGAGCAAACAACCCAGACTAAAGGTTAACCGTTCTTTGAATAGTTAAGAATTGCAATATGAGCCCGCAATGAGCCATAAGCCCATCAAAAGGGAGGGTCTGAGGAAGTCATCAGGGACCCAGATGAAGGGGTGGAGAGGACAGAGGGTGAAAAGGAAGCAGGCTAGGCTAGTGTGGGGAGAGGCAAGGGTGGAGAGACAGAGAGAGAGAGAGAGAGAGAGAGAGAGAGACTGACATGCAAAGACATCCAAGATGCATTATAAACAAAGTGAAGAGCCAGGCTCGGTGGCTCAGCCTGTAATCCCGCACCTTTGGGAGGTTGAGGTGAGTGACTGCCTGAGCCCACGGGTTCGAGACCCGCCTGGGCAGCGAGACCTCATCTCTGCAATAAATCAAAAAATCAGCCGGGTGTGGTAGTGTGCACCTGTAATTCCGGCTACTCGGAAGGCTGAGGCGGAAGGATCGCCGGAGCCCAGCAGGTCGAGGCTGCAGTGGCCGGGAGCAGCCACTGCACTCCAGTCTGGGCGACGGAGTGAGACTCCAACTCACAAAAAAACAAAAACAAAAACAAAGTGTAGAACAAAAGATACAGTAATATAATAGTTCTTTCTATGTTATATATATGTGTGTGTGTGTGTATGTGTACACACACATACACACACACACACAAGCATCCATATATTTTTTAAATGTTCTGTTTTAATACATTTGCCAACAATGGCACACAGACACACAGGCACCCCCTCCCCCAACACACACACACAAACACACTTTTTTTTTTTTGGAGTTGGAGTGTCACTCGGTCACCCAGACTGGAGTGCAGTGGCCGCTCCGCAGCCTCGCCTGCTGGGCTCCGGCGATCCTTCCGCCAGTGAGATCCCAGGTGTGAGCCAGAGGTTGGATGGGGCTTGGTGAGTTAGAGGGCAGTCATCCCTCCCGGCACCCCAGCACGCTCTCATGCAAGCCTGTGAGATGGTGGGAACCCCAGTCACACTGCAAGGACAGAGGCTCCCACCCAGGAGGCACTCACGCCCAGCACCTGTGTGCAAGAACCAATGCTCTTCCCAGACGGTGGCTTTCCTGGGCACAAGGACGGTGGTTCTCCTGCATGGGCAGGGATCCCAGGGAGTGTCTAGCCGGGGCTGGGTCAGAGCTCATCTACAGGTGGGCAGCTGGGCAGGAAACCCTGGAGGCAGCCCGTGTCGGGCATCTGAACAAGATCCCCCGCAGAAGTGCAGATCACAGCAAATAGGGCATGGGGCTTCTGGCAAGTTGAGATGCTGCCAGGAGACGTGGAGGCATGGCCTGCACTGGGAGCAAGAGGCCTCGAGTAGGAAGGGGTGGGTCGGATTCATCCCACTCCTCCAGCAGGTCCAGCACGGCACCCGCACGCACCCGACTGGGCTTCTCTGGGTTCCTAGGCTGCACCCCACTTGGGAGAGGAATGCGATGGAAATAAAGGTCAGGCCAAAAAGAGCCTGGGCGGAGCTGGGCAGAGTGCTTCCAGCCACCCTGACTCGGAGATGGACCCGACGGCACATTTTGCTCTGCTAGGCCTGGGGTCCCAGTTGAAACGCAGGGAGGAAGGTCTACCTTGGGTCAATCATCAGCACGGGGGCATCTCCCTGGCCACGTGGAAATGACCTCTGGAGGTGCTGCCAGAATCTCCCCCCCGGCTGCCGCTGCCGTGAGTGTCCCAGGCTAACACCCCTGAAGCTCCACCTCCTCCCTGCCTCGGGCTGAAACACACCCTCTGCCTGCGACGGTCACCCCACCTCCTGGGTTCCAGTGTGATCTTTCCGCAGGGAGGACCCGCGGTCTGATGCTCGCTTTGCACCATCTTTCCTCTCCCTCGACGTCTCTTCCCCACACCCAAGATCCACCCCTCCCTGCCCAAGTCAGCTTCCTGGCTGGCGTCCCATGGCAAGCCCAGTGCCTGACCACTGACGCGTCCCTGAATGAACAAATGGTTGGCTTAAAAGGGAATGGGTTTTCTCCTCTCCCTTCCTTCTCCTTCCTCGCTTCCCCTCCTTTGCTCTTGGACCTCGAGGTGGGAGGTGGTTTGAAGAATTGGGTTCTGGGGAAATCTACTTGGAAGAATGCTGTGCTTCTTTCTCTCCGGCATAAGCTCTTTCTCCACCCTACCTAGGTCTCTGCCCCACCCCTCTGGCCTTCCTACAGAGGCTGAGTGTGGCAAGCTAAAAAGTGGGGGTTGTAGCCGGGCTTGGTGGCTCAGCCTGTAATCCTGCACCTTTGGGAGGCTGAGGTGAGTGGATTGCCTGAACCGGCGGGTTTGAGACCTGCCTGGGCAACTTGGTGAGACCTCATCTCTACAATAAATCAAAAATTTAGCCGGGCGTGGTAGCGCACGCCTGTAGTTCCAGCCACTTGGAAGGCTGAGGTGGAAGGATGGACGGAGCCCAGCAGGTCGAGGCTGTGGTGGCCGGGAGCGGCCACTGCCCTCCAGTCTGGGCGACAGAGTGAGACTCCAACTCAAAAATAAAATAAAATAAACGGTTACAGCCGGGCTCGGTGGCTCAGCCTGTAATCCCGCGCCTTTGGGAGGCTGAGGTGAGTGAATCGCCTGAGCCCGCAGGTTCGAGACCCGCCTGGGCAACTTGGCGAGACCTCATCTCTACAATAAATCAAAAACTAGCCGGGCGTGGTAGTGCGCGCCTGTAATTCCGGCTACTCGGAAGGCTGAGGCGGAAGGATCGCCGGAGCCCAGGAGGTCGGGGCTGCGGCGGCCAGGAGCGGCCACTGCCCTCCAGTCTGGGCGACAGAGTGAGACTCCGACTCAAAAAAGCAAAGAGACAAAAAAAGCGGGGGTTGTTCGAGCATCCTCACGACTCCCCCCGGCACCCACACAGCCCAGCTCGCTCCTGCCCTGACTGGCTGCCCAGGAAATTCGACCAGCAGTCAAACAAGTTCCCTACACTTTGCTTCCTACGAAAGTCCATCAAGGATTCTCCCAGTGGAGGAGGGCCCATCTCTGCTCACCTGCTCACCTTGGCGTCATGTGACAGACACCAAGCAAAGTTAGCCCTGGAATGGAGCTTGGAGAACATGTCACCTGAGTCCTTCATTATGCAAAAAGGAGGCTCCGTCCTGGAGGACAGCAGGGCCAGAATCAATATCCCTGCCTTGCTGGATTTAGAGCCCAGGTCCCACCTAAAGGCCAGATTCCTCCCGGTGAGCTGGGGAAAGTGAATTATACGTGGGTAGAGTCTCTCATGCTGCCAGGAGTCCTCGTGGGCAGGGCAATGCATAGCCTTGGCACTTTGGGTAACTCCCACATTTGCACTGTCAAGGTCCTGGGTCCTTCTGAGTGTCCCTGGCCGCCTGGTCCCATGGTGAGTTAGTGCTCCCACGTACGCCGTCTTGACCAAACAATGCCTGAGAGACTGACCCATTCACTAGTCACAGCTGTGTTTACTCACGGGGACAACTTTATATCCCACTTGGTGAAATGAATGTCATGATTAATTTACCGCTGTCTTGAATGTAAACGGCTGAAAAGTTTAGAGAGCAATTGAAGCTGAGTGAAACTCGTGCCGTCTCTGCTGCAGGCTGGGATGAGCGTGTCACAGTGCAAGACTCCCCGTACCCAATAACTCACATGCTGGCACAAGGGCCACCTGCCTCTACCACGTGCCCGCCGAGGCCTGGCAGGACTGCTCTCCTCAGCTCTGGAGTCAGACCCAGGGGGAGCCCAATGCCCCCACTCGATAGAGGCGTGACTCTGACAAGTTAATCAAACGCCTGTTTAAAGCCCCCTCTTCTGTCCCCAATGGGCATGGGTCACAGAATAAGGTACCCCTCACCCCTACAATGTCCACATCCCAATCCCAGAACCAGAGAATCGATCAGGCTACAGGGGAAAGAAGAATTAAGGCTGCCAAGCAGCGAGCTGAGATGGGAGATCGTCTCATATCATCCATGTGACCCAGTAAAATCACAAAAGCCCTTGAAAGGGGACGAGAGGGCCAGAAGGGTCAGCGCCAGAGAAAGATGTGAAGACGGACGTAGAGGCCAAAGGACATCGGTGGCCTCTAGAAACCGGAAGAGGCAAAAAGTGGGTTCTCCCACCACGTCTCCAGAAAGAACACAGTCCTGCCAGTACCAGTGAGACTGAGGTTGGAACTGTCAATACGATTGGGTGGCTTTAAGCCAGGTTATGCAAACTTACTGCCACAACCCTGAGCATCTGCTACTGATGACGTCTGTCCCATGGGGCTGTGGTGGAACCACATGCAGGGGCTCCATACAGTCCCATGGGCTCCCAAGTTGTCCCCCGTTGGGAGCCGGCCACGGAGGCCCCCTGAGCGTTAGGGATCAGGAAGGGCCGCTGACCCCGAGACCACTAGGATGCGTTCGGGAGCTATTGACCCCATTTCCTCCCCCTTTCTATTCAGCACTAACAAGATTAAGCTCCGGTGAGCTCAAAACATAAAAGCTCTGAGACCGGGACGAACACAAGCTAACTTTAGAAACTCATTGCTCCCATTCTTCTGCAAACTGCGGTTTTGGCTTTCACACAGCTTATAATTCAAACTCGGGTCACATCGAAGAGCCTTAGTATTGGTCACAGGCTTCTGGGTCATGATCTTAGGATTTACTGAAGGTGTAAATTGTAGAATACAGTTTTAGAAGACAGCCATTTTGTTGAAAGAATGCGGCTGGGTTACTTGCAGGTAGCCCACGGTGAACTTTGGACTGGGCCGCATCCCAAACATTCTGGCATGGGCCACTTTCGTTTGTAAAGTAAATACTTAAGCTTGTATAGAATTGTTTAACTTGGCATAAATCAAGGATTTAGGATGAAAAAGGTTCATAGAATATGTCAGTCATGGATTAGGTTATCCTTTGTTATGGGATTTTAAGATTATCATATGAAAAGGGTTTAAAGGCAATCATTGATTAAGTTTTCATGGATTAAGGTTTCTGGTGGGTGGGGGACGCCCCTCCCACATCTGACTTTGTGTATAAAAGACCCGTTGTAATTTCCAATAACACACATCGCTTCTGCACTAGACTGGAGTCCAGTCTCTTTCTTTCTCTCTCTCTCTTCTTCCCCCCAATCGCCGACACCGTCTCCACCTTTGGGATACTCTGAACCTGGCTGGAGCTGGTCCCTGGCAGTCCCCCTCTCTCCCCTGGGGCAGAGTGAAGGCTCAGCTCTTCAGTTCTTACTCCCTGGGCTTCCGGTCCTCTCTGCCACCGGGAGACAGGCCGGAGAGCGAGGCAGACACCTTGGTGCCCTACGTCTCCCCTGGACTTGCCTCTCTTCTACCCCAGAGGAAAAGCCCAGTGGCACCGTATCTTAGACTCCCCACTGGACCGCACCAAACCTCCCAGCGAAGGGGCGGGACCAAACCTGTGGACAGGTCAAGGGCACAGAGCTTCAGGTGTGCCAGTCAGATGGCCAGTAGATTTCCACCCACTCGCAAGCGAGCACTTGGCTTCTGCGGGTAACTGCAGAGACAGGATGGAGCCTCCAATGAGGTGGAGGATGCTCAAGCTGGTGGAATGACAAAAGCAAGTGTCCTCTCCACTGAAGGGTCTCTCCTCTCCTGGAGAACACCATGACATGGAACGGATGCGTTTGGGGGTGAAGCCTGGTACTTCTCATCTCCCTTCCGTTCAAAAGGCATTTATTCTCCACTAACAGCACAGCTACAGGAGCCATAAAAAATCTGGATGCAATGCACAGTAATTAGAAAATAATTCCAGACTTCGCTCGAATCCCTCAGCAATGCTCACAGAATGAAAAAGCAGACTCTCTCCTTATCTGCTGAATGATAAATGCCTCCATACTTGTGACAGTTCTGTGTTCTGCACCCCATAAACCGCCAAACTCTACTAGCCGTGACTCCCATGCCCTTCAGCCCCACTGAACACACACACACACACACACACACACACACACACCCCTCCCAAAGACCTAACAGCAGTTTAACGTGGGAGCTATTTGACAAGCGTCTTTTCCTCCATTTGCCTCTTGAAGAACAATGGGTCTCAACTAAACGCTTCCTTGTTTCATCTCAGACCAGAAACAGGTGTTAATATATTCCCATCTACAACGACTCATGGTTGAACACAGTGTGACAAACAAAATTCTCTACCCAGGGCAATCTCCCCTGGAGCTTGTTGTCCTAACGAGGGTTAAATCATTTAAGAAGCTGGGATGAACGACCAGCCAGGGCAAAGGCCACTCACTGCTGATGGCTGGAGGCCGTCACCCTGTCCCCTTATCGTCAATGACTCCTCCAGCAGCTCCTCCTGTCCTAATTGTTTTGCAGCAGAGCTCTCTGGGTGGACCTTGGGAAATTGGAAGTTATGCCCTTAAAAAGCAATTCTACCCTGGTAGCTGAAAGTTGAGAATTGAGGTCATTGGCATATGCTTAAGATTCAGGTTAAAAGCTGGCTCGGTGGCTCAGCCTGCAATCCCGTGCCGTTGGGAGGCTGAGGTGAGTGGATTGCCTGAGCCTGCGGGTTCGAGACTCACCTGGGCAACTTGGTGAGACCTCATCTCTACAATAAATCAAAAAAAATTAGGTGGGCGTGGTAGCACGCACCTACAGTTCCAGCTACTTGGAAGGCTGAGGCAGAAGGATCGCTGGAGCCCAGCAGGTCGAGGCTGCGGTGGCCGGGAGCAGCCACTGCACTCCAGTATGGGTGACAGAGTGAAACTCCAACTCAAAAAAAATAAAATAAATAAAATAAAAAAGATTCAGGTTAAAAAAACAAAATAATTTAAGACAAGCTCTTCCTCTCTTTATAAAAGGAGGGAGGGGAGGTTAAAAATTGTCTCATAACTACATATAATTTTGTAATTTTGCATCTAGGTAGAGAAGTTAGGTCCACCATAATAAAATGAATCTAAGACACAATGTCCTGATGTGTTACATCTAAATTAATTAGATATTTCTGGTTGCCTTTGTTAGACTTAGGGCTCAACCTTCTACCTTTTTAAGTATGTCATGAGTTTCTCGTTAGCAGAGTGAAATGGAGCATTGAGCTATGACCCAGGTAATTCAGGCTCCTGTCCACATATGGTCTAGCGGGATGTTTTGCAGACACCTCCTTGTTTCTGTTCAGCACTAGTCTGATTTGGTCCAAACAACAGAAATGAGAGAGCAACTATGCATCGACTTTCAACAAGTTCATGTCTATCTCATTGCTACCTATTCTTTCAGGGAAAAAATAAGATAGCACCTAATTATCCGCAAGAAGGCAAACTAGCCGGGCTCGGTGGCTCAGCCTGTAATCCCGTGCCTTTGGGAGGCTGAGGTGAGTGGATTGCCTGAGCCTGCGGGTTTGAGACCCGCCTGGGCAGCTTGGCGAGACCTCATCTCTACAATAAATAAAAAAATTAAGCCGGGCTCGGTGGCTCCGCCTGTCATCCCGCGCCTTTGGGAGGCTGAGGTGAGTGGATTGCCTGAGCCCGCGGGTTCAAGACCCGCCTGGGCAGCGAGACCTCATCTCTACAATAAATCAAAAAAATCAGCCGGGCGTGGTAGCGCGCGCCTGTAATTACGGCTACTCGGAAGGCTGAGGCGGAAGGATCGCCGGAGCCCAGCAGGTCGAGGCTGCGGTGGCCGGAAGCAGCCACTGCACTCCAGTCTGGGCGACAGAGTGAGACTCCAAAAAAAAAAAAAAAGAAGGCAAACTAATGAAAGGAGCAAAGAATCTGTCTGCACTATTTGCCTTTCGCCAAGCAAATAAAATCCTTGATAGGACAAACGGTGCCTTAATGTCTTTCATGGGATTTGCCTGTCTCCTGATCGTCTAACCTGTGCACGATCTCCTTGCCCACAAGTGAGAACCTTGAGAGATTGTTTTTCCGTAATGATCTTTCTAGCATCCTTTCAGGATTCAAAACACCCCTTCTAATAATGAATGCCACTTGATCAAAGGAGGAAACAAAATCACCAAATCCAATTCTTGTTGCCCCTGCGTACAGCAACATTTTTAAAGATTCAGTTAAATATGCCCCTAGGAGATTTTTCTTTTCCCATCATAGGTTGATGCAAACTCTCTGGAGAATGTTGTTATTATCTTAAGTGAAATAAACAGATTAAACTGGTCACGTCTCGATCTCAAAAAACTAGCACCAGCTTTGCAAGAGCAACTATTTCCACGTCTCAGCACTGTCAAAAATGCTAAGAAAACTTTTTTTTTTTTTGAGTTGGGGTCTCAATCTGTCGCCCAGGCTGGAGTGGAGTGGCACGCTCACGGCCACGTCAGCATCAACCTGCTGGGCTCAGGCGATCCTTCCACCTCAGCCTTCCAAGTAGCTGAAACTACAGGTGCATGCTTCCACGCCCAACTAATTTTCTGATTTATTGTAGAGATGAGGTCTCACCAAGTTGCCCAGGCTGCTCTTGAACTCGTGGGCTCAGGCAATCCCCTCATCTTGGCCTCCCAAAGTGCTGGAAATTACAGGCTTGCGCCACCATGCCCAGCCAAGAAAACTGTCATAATACTGTCTTCTAAAGTTCTAGTCACAGGCCTCTGGAACCGACAAAAAAGTGAGGGTGGCATCATCTGGCATTAGCCCTAAGTGATGTGAAATCAAAAATACCATTAAAAACCCACTAATATACCCCACACAGACAAAGTTCCTCTTTTCAAGGGGTCAAGTTTCCATTCCCCCTGGCCCGGCCTTGAGCCAGCAGAGCCAGCATCCCTGCATCTCAAGTTGGCAGGAAGTTCCTCTCTCAAGGTCTCTAGCGGTGTCAATGCTATTTGAGTCCATGTGCTAAAGGAGTAGGGCCTTCCCTACACAGCAGCTAATGAAAAATGCATTCGATCTCATCAGAAGGGATCCTTTCTGAAAATGCTGAAAGTTCTTCTCTGACTCTTGGTGAAACAAGATTTACAAGGACATCGTCAGAAACAACTTGCCTCAGCCAAGTGCCCCATTCCTCTGCAGCTGAAAAGAATCCTTTCCCCTCTCCCAGCACGGGTTTTTATTGAATTAAGGCATCTATCCAAGTACAACAAGGTATCGATCTAGTCCAAAGGTCTAAAGTGAATGGGTAAGCTAGGAGGAAATACACTCCCATTTGTGTACATCTGGTCTCTCAAGTGGAGTTCATAAGACATTTGGAAGGAAGTGAAATGCTGGATAATGGTGGTGTGAGGAAGGAGGTTTCGAGTAGCTGGTGGAACGAACGGCCTTCTCTGCGTGAATCACCTTTCACGATGCGAAAAGACAGCCAGAGCTGACCGCGTGGAAGGATCAAGGTTTCTGCAGAAAGGGCCATAAAAACGTAATTACTAAATTCCGCGGCCGTGCACACGATTCCTTAATGATCAATTTTCAACATAACCGAGAAAAACATGCTTTCATTTTCACGATCATTAGAGAGAAATAGCTCAAACATTGCAAAGTGGGTGCAAATAAGCCAGGTCTTAGTTACTTGCTGAGGCCTCTAGCTTGCGCTTGTGGGGCGGGTCTTCGATGATTCTGTTGAGATCTCCGCGATTCTTCAGGTCCACTGGCTTCTCCCAGACGGACAGTTGCATCGTCGGGTTGAAGAAGAAAACCCGGTCGTCGCCCGTCCAGACCACACACCTGTTTGTGTTGAAAAACTCATCTCAGTCGCGTTCAGAGACATTTCACTAAAAAGTTGTCAGTGTGAGTCCTAGCGGAGAACGTCCATCAGGACTGACGCCCACACATTTGCAAAGCTCATGGATGTGGAGTATGAATACTAATAAGGAAGCCTGGCTTTTTAGGGTGCTTGACAAATCCCTCTCCTGTTTTATCTTGCTTGATTAACAGGTAGACATTTTCATGACCATCTGTGACCAGCAAGGATGCTAAAATTCAGGGAAGTCAAGCAGCTTCACAAGGTCACACAAGGTCAGAGCTCGTCCCAGTGCACCAGCTGTCTATGGTCAGTGCAATTCCACTTCAAACCCTGAGTGCCCTGAGGTACCTCTGGCCCCAGATCAGGGGGTGGAATAATTTGGAGGGTGGGTCCTGTCCTTCCCCGGGAAGCTCTGCATGCCATGGAGGAATACATGTGGGCACAGCTCATTTTTCTCTAGCAGCAGAGATATTAGACGGGCCGCTTTTGTTAGTAATCGCAGCCTCGTGTCCTGTTTACTTGAGACGAGCAAATGATTAAGTTTTGTATCTTCCTGTATGGAAATCTATAATATCTGAAAGGAATACTTTTCAAGTTTGAGATTTCTTTTCTATGGAAAGTCATCAGAAAAGATTTTTTTTTAAAGAAGAAAATATTTTTTTTAAAGAGCGAAAAGAGGGCAAAGTCCTTGCCTAAGGAACGTGGCACAGTTAGTTTGCAATGTGGACATACACAGAGGAATTCGGATTCTGATCTCAAGGTATCCCAGTGACTTTGCTAATTGACACCAACAAAGCCGGCCTCTGGCTTTGAGTTTTATAAAACCCTAACTGAGCCGGGCTCGGTGGCTCAGCCTGTCATCCCGCGCCTTTGGGAGGCTGAGGTGAGTGGATTGCCTGAGCCCGAGGGTTCAAGACCTGCCTGGGCAGCGAGACCTCATCTCTACAATAAATCAGAAAAATCAGCCGGGCGTGGTAGCGCAGGCCTGTAGTTCTGGCTACTTGGAAGGCTGAGGCGGAAGGATCGCGGGAGCCCAGCAGGTTGAGGCGGCGGTGGCCGGGAGTGGCCACTGCACTCCAGTCCCGGCGACAGAGTGAGACTCCAACTCAAAACAAAACAAAAGAAAACAAAAAAACAAACCCTAACTGGTCTCAGAATGCCACAGAGAATGAGCCCTGTGCTAACAAGATGCATTTTTGGTCTGGACCACCCAGAAGATTCCCCCTGGGCCAACCTCCGTCCCTGCAGGGAGGCCTTAGCTACCTACAGTCATCTCTGAGGGTCATTCTAGCTCTACAATTCCTCTTGAACTTCTCAAATGCTGTGAAAGGTCAGTAACACACGTCCACCTCTGGCGATGCGCTTCTGTCTGAGACAGGACCCCTGACCGTCGCAGGGCACTGTGGAGCACTGCCTGAGCCCCCACCGTCACCCCTCACTCCAGCCGGCCTCCTGTGGGTGTCTGCAGTAGGTATAGACCCATGCCAAAGTAAGCCTCTCTGCTTTGCATGGAGAAGATCATTCCATGCCCAAAGCAGCCAGCCGCGTGTCATGAGCCAGACAGAGGGCTCAAGGGTTGACCCCTGCATGCCGGCAGCTCCAGGTAGACCGGGGCCCCTCCCAGATATGACCCTGAGAAGGTCTGTCAGATTGACTGCTCAGCCATGCCAGCTTTCTGGGGGTGGTAGACAAAATGATGGCTCCAAAGATGTTCACATACTCATCCCTGGAACCTGTGAATGTGTTGCCGCCTTACATGGCAAAAGGGACTTTGCGGAAATAATTAAGGCCTTGAGAATGGAGATATCCGGGATTATGGAGGCGGTCCCTAAATGTGATCACAACTGTCCTTCGAGGGGGTGGGCAGGAATGTCAAGGTCAGAGAAGGAGCTGGGAGGATGGCAGCAGAGAACACACACACACACACACACACACACACACACACACACACACACACACACACACGGAAAGAGACAGACAGGAAGCCTGGCTTGAAGGTGAAGAAAGGGGCCCTAGCTCAGGAATGCAGGCAGCCTCTGGAAGCTGAAAAGGCAGGGAGTGGGCTCTCCCCCCAAGGGTCCAAAACGAATCAGCCCTGCCCACCCCTTGATTCCAGCCCAGGGAGACTGTGTCAGGCTCGCGACCTCCAGATCTGTGACAGAATCAATTCGCGTAGTTTGAAGCCTTTCAGTGGGGAGACTCAGTTTGTAGACTAATCAGTGGGCTTCACCCTTGAGCTCTCTCTGTCCTGAATGCCAGCATTCAAGGAGCAGCGACCCAAACCCCAAGCTCTGTGCCTGGAGGTCTTGGCCACGGCTGGGCTGGTCATCACGTTATACAATAACGTGGCCCATACCCTTGGTTGGCAAGCCCTCCCACCCTAAGGCTGCTTTTGGCCTTCCGGGTGACCTGTCCAGGTCACCCCTCCCCCGCCCCCGTAAGTGGGGGTTGAGATGGAGATTTGCTTTATTTAAATGGAAACAAGACAGACAGCATCATGCTTCCGTGCCACAGTCCTGCGGGATGGCTTGGGAAAGTCCAGCTCACGGGTCCAAGGGGGCACTGCCCAGGCCCATGCTGGGGGCTGGAAGACAGGCAGGCAAACGGCCCAAGGATCCTTCCTCTGGCCGGGCAGGGCAGACTCCCCCTCCAGCAAGCTCAGGCAGGAGAGGCCTCGCCTGGGCCTGGCAGGAGGCTGTGTGCCTCTACAGCCCAGAACCCACTGGCACAGGAAGTTTTTATTGAATCCAAAGCTGAAGGTAATTACACTGTGCTGTAAATTATGCACAACTCAGCGACTGCATGAACTCTCCAGACAGAGCGTGGGCTAGCAGGGAACATAAGCCCGTAATAGGAAGCAGACTCTCTCCCTCTCAGACACTGATCTGGTGATGGAGCACATCTTGGGGTGGGCCAAGAAGCCAACCACGGACAGTTCCCAGGACCCCTGGGAACTGCTCTCTTTGGGAACTAGTGGTGTTGGGGGGGGTGGATGTTTTTCTGGTGTGACAGTGGCTCCGTCTCCAGTTTCCACTCTTACAAGGACCGCAGCCGGGCTCGGTGGCTCAGCCTGTAATCCCGCACCTTTGGGAGGCCGAGGTGAGTAGATTGCCTGAGCCCGCGGGTTCGAGACCCACCTGGGCAACTTGGTCTCTACAATAAATCAAAAAATTAGCCGGGCGTGGCAGCGTGCGCCTGTAGTTCTAACTACTTGGAAGGCTGAGGCAGAAGGATCGCCGGAGCCCAGCAGGTCGAGGCTGCGGTGGCCGGGAGCGGCCACTGCACTCCAGTCTGGGCGACAGAGTGAGACTCCAACTCAAAAAAACTAAAATAAAATAAAAAAATAAAAGGACTGCAGCTACCCTCACCGTAGGAGACCACGTGGCCAGCACCAGCGCTGGGAGCGGAGGGCAACCCCTTCTCATCGTGTGGCCCTGCACTGTGCACCGAGTCAGCCTGTGGGGCAGGAACACGTGTGCACCCAGCCCACGGGGCCTCAGAAGCCTCCACAAGTGGGTGATGGCTGGAAAAACAGCTCTAGACCTGAAGCTCCTGGCAGACGGGAGTCCATTTCTAAAGGCAGGCCTCTCTTGCTTGGATTTTGGTGTTGTTGCTATTTTTCAATAATATTTCACTGCACTGGGCCTGAGTAGAAAATTCTGGAAGTGTCCCTGGCTCTCTGCATGCCTGTCTCTCCACTTAGGATTTTAGAGCTGTCATGTGTCAGGTCTCCCCAGGAGTCCTGATCTCCCATAGGGAACAAAACAGCTTACTGTGGCCTAGGTATGGCAGATGGACTTGGGGGGCACCACTGTCTCTGGCCGGAGATGACCCGGCTCCCCGGTCCCCCACACACCAATGATCTGGTTACTCCCAGCCTCCAGAGGCCTCGCCCCAGAGCTGAGGGTCCCTGACGGAGGGGACACTCAGCCAGAGTCAAGGGCTGAGAGGCCTGCCTTCCAGGCTGGGCTTGGCAAGGTCTTGGGCAAACGGATGAGTCACTGGATGCCTCAGTGATGAAAAAAGTGTGGTGGACTCAACCCGCCCGCCTCAGTGCTGGCTTCTTATCTTTTCTCTTTCTTTTTCTATTTTTTTTTAAGCAGGATCTATTGAGAGGATAGAAAAGCTCCCACAGTGGGAGGGGACCCAAAGGGGCTGCCCTCTTTATTGTTCCATTTGCCACCAGACCCAGGCCACGGCCACCGTTGGTGGCCCTCCCTGCAGATTGACTCTCCCCAGGAAGGCCACTCCGACCCCACCGCAGTGCAAGCCTGGGCCGATCTGGGCTCCCAGCCGCACCTTCTGTGGCTAATGGGACGCAGCCGGCCACGGCCTCATGTCGAGGCTCTGTGGCACGCGTGGAGGCGGAAGGGGCCAAGTCGCCGGTCCAGGTCACGGCCCACAGCTGCCGAGGCTGAGACTCCAGCGGAACCCTGCCCTGGCTGAGTCCCACAGTCTTCATTTGCTGAACTCACCCTCCATCGCTCACAGGAGTTCTCGTCTGCCTCCGGCTCTGCTTCTGCAGAGCCCCACTCAAGACAAAGCCCGGGTGGGAGGAAGGACTGCGTGTCCGCAGGGAACTTTCCAGCAGACTCGACGGCCTGTTGGGAGAGCCCTCGTCCTCCTTACAATGCCAGCACTCCCTCATGCAGCACTGCAACGTTGAACGGCAGTGGGATTTTAGCGTCGGTTCCCATGCCGTGCAGACGGATGCCGTGCAGACGGATCGGTGCCACCTGACACGAGACCAATAGATGTGGGTGGCCTGGACAGGCGAATCTGCCCAGGTGGGCCCGCGCAGGTGAGTTAGGGCAGCTGGGGGTCAGTATAGGTGGGTCCGGGAAGCTGTACGGCAGAGTTGGGAGGCCCACTGAGGCCTCTCCAAATGCTAGAGGGTATGAGAGGGATGCTTTGGGAGGCTGAGGTGAGCGGTTTGCCTGAGCCCGCGTGTTCGAGACCCGCCTGGGCAGGCGAGACCTCACCTCTACAATAAATCAAAAAAATTAGCCAGGCGTGGCAGCATGCGCCTGTAATTCCAGCTACTGGAAGACTGAGGCGGAAGGATGGCCGGAGCCCAGCAGGTCGAGGCTGTGGTGGCCGAGAGCGGACACTGCACTCCAGTCTGGGCGACAGAGTGAGACTCCAACTCAAAAAAATAAAAATAAATAAAAAAGACACTGGAAGCTGCGTTTCTGCAGGCCTCCTGATGGAAGGTCCCAGGTGCCTCTTTATCTGGGGGGCCCAGTGCGTTTTCCCATGGAGTTTCTGAGATGTTTTCCCCTCTGGCTTCCAAGCTTCACTATGAACGTATGAAAGAGGCCGGGCTCGATGGCTCAGCCTGTCCTTGGAGCACTTTGGGAGGCCGAGGCGAGCGGATGGCCTGAGCCCGCCGGTTCGAGACCCGCCCGGGCAACTTGGTGAGACCTCATCTCTACAATAAATCAAAAATTAGCTGGGTACGGTAGCGTGCGCCTGTAGCTCCAGCTACTTGGAAGGCTGGAGCCCAGCAGGTCATCACTGGCGTGGCTATGAGCGTGCCACTGCCCTCCAGCCTGGGCAACAGAGTGACTCTAACTCAAAAAAAAAAAAAAGAAAAGAAAGAGACTTTACATTTATTTGACAAAATTCTCCACAGAGCCTGTTTGGTGCTTCTGGGACGCACTGAGTGTACGCTCAGGACAGAGACACCCACAGCGAACTCTAATGCCGGGACAGCCAGCACCCTGGGATATCCCAAAGTGCGGAAGCAATGCCAACTCCCAGAACTTCTAAAGCGAGGAAGGAGTGGAGCTCATTAGGACTAAATCGGGGACCATTCCCCAGGAGAGGGCAGCGTGACAGAGTGATGACAATTAACACGCTACTCATTTACATCCAGGCTACAAATAACCCAGTTCCTGAGCCCTGGGGAAAAGTGTGGAATCAACCAAGGAGCTGCCAGCAGGTAAATAAACGTGAGTCCCCAAGAGAAATCTACCCATCCACTTGTTACGGTTGGTTTCAACTAGACGGAGCCAGCTGCAACATGCAAAATTAATTTTATGTACCATTTTATGCCCATTCTAAGTAATATGTATACGTTCCCCGTCTTTAATCATGCGGCATAATTTCTGGATAGCGGCCATATCCCTGCTTCTCTATCATGGTCCCCATATCCCAGAGGATATAATTAGTGCATCAGAGCTACTTAGGTCTGGTACGGCGCATCCACATGGAGCAGCCACGATATGTGAAGATGCGGATTTCATCAAATGAAAACGGGAGTTGCTACTTTGTTGTGCAAGAGAATTCTCACACTCACCCATCAGATCAGACCACAACGTGTATAACTTCTGAAGACAAGACATTCCCTCTTCTCTCTCAAAGCCTCAGTCTCAGCTCACTGGGGAGAAGGAATCCGTTCCCTCCCCATCACCCCACACACATGCACACAAAGGCTCGCTGCAAGTCCTGTCTCGTCTGGTTGTGCCCCTGCATGTCCTGGCCGGGGCTGTCCTGTCTCCTGGACAGAATCACTGTCCCTGGGGCCCATGCACAGGTGCTGCGATCTCTCAGAACGCAAGGGTTGTGCCCTTGGTTCTCTCCTCTCCCCCTCCTGGTTCTCCACCCCTCTCCTTCTCCGGGGTTTATCTTCTAAAAGAAAGAGGCTCATCCATTAAGTGGCTGGATGGGGGGAACACAGGGCTTGCGGACACAAAGATTCAAGGAGGAGGGCGCGGAAAGCCCCTCCCACTTTCCCGCCTCGGCATGCCTTCCTGCCCAACTGTCCCTGGCCACAGCTCCCGCCACCAAGGTTCATTTCGGGAACGATGCAGAGATATGCAGCATCTGTGTGACCCTCAAACCGAGGTCGAAGGCCAGCCACAGATGTGTGTCATGTGACTGCACAGCGGCACGAAGCCTAGGCACCTGCTGTGTGATGACGGAACACGTCACAGCATCAGCGTGTGGGCAAACTTCTCATACTTGTTGCAAAAGCTGTTCAGGCTAGAGACAGTCTAGGCAGAGGTCCTGGAGGCCCTAGGTGGACAGATGCTGCGTGGTCAGAGTCCAGAGCTGGAGGATGTGAGCCTCTGCCTCCTGAGAGCAATGGTTCCCTACCTCTTCCTTCTCAGGGAGTCACACCAGAAGTCAAAGGAGGCAGTGGGCGAGCCAGGGTGGGGTCATCCTTCCACTGCAGCCTCAGTGGAGGCTTCTTGGCTGCTAACAGCGTTCAACTAGACCTTGGCTCGTGTCTGCACTCCTAAAGGTTGCCACTTTTAACTTCCGTGCATAACCCTTGAAAGATTTTATCCACCAGGCTTTGGTGATTTCATACAGATGGATTTTCTCCTTTTTGAATAGTGAGTTGTAGAAAAGTACCCGCCAGTGGCCAGCAGGAGCAGACTGGCCGCTGTCTGTCCAGCCTCACAGAAGGTAGGTGCAAAATCCCCAGAAGGCGTGTTCGCCATGTTAGAGCATCACTTAGGCTGTCCTCAAGGAATACAAAGCTTCCCCGGGACCTTGTGCTCCACCCTGGCCGAGGGCTTCAGGAAGACGCTGCCTTTATGGATGAGAGTCCCAGCTTGGATGAGAGTCCCAGCTTTCCCAGACCACAGGGAATCAGTCACTTAACTTCTGATGTCCCTGTACAGTCTAAGAGCGGCAGGATGACCAGCCCGTCTGATGCAGCAGATCCAGGAAGACGATCTCTGTCTCAGGATAAAAGCAAGGCCACCTGGAGAGCAGGGAACATCAGCACAGAGCAGACCTGGAGATGGCCCGGCCCACTGCCCACTCACGGGGCTGCCGTCGCAGAGGCCCCTCGGACATGGCGCTAACTGGCAGCTCCCTCTTCCAGCTCCCTGGCTAAACCACTCTGACATTTAATTCAGCATTCGTAGCCCTCCCTGACAAGTAACTTCTCACCTGGCCCCTCTCTGACATAATAAAAGACTCAATTATGCAAAGGGGACAGAGTGACATTTGGTTTCTCTTCAGAGCTCTGTATTCAAAGAAGAGTGATGTGTCATTTCTCAGGTTAGTGAGTGCAATTGCATGTCAAGCGCGGTGCATGGGGAAAATTCACATACTCTGATGAGACCAAACCCAGCATCTCTCTCAACAACCGTCATTTCTAATTACCTTTTTCTTGTCAAACATCATCCAAATGTGCTATATCTTGGGAAACTTTGCCTTCCTTTCTGGAAAAATTCTGCCAACCTTACCCCAGAACGTATTTTTGACATTAATTCTTTTAAAGCCAAACACGTCCGTTCAACACCTGTACTTAGAAAATCCAGAGAACGTATTCTTAAAATGCCATATCCAATAAATAGTTATAAATGAATAAAGATATGTCATCAACAGGTACTAAGATAGGGAAGTCAGAATTAAAGACAAGTTATTCACATCCAATCAGGAGAACCAAGCAGTATTCCTGGGATTTCAAGACGCTCATCAGCTATTCCAAGGAAGCTCACATCTACAAATGCTCCACAAAAAGGTGCACCTCTGGCATGACTGGCGTCTGCTCTGACATCCTACCTTTCCAAGGCAGAAATGGAGAATCAGTCCTTGGCTTCTCAGCTAGACACAGCTACTAACATTCTAGGAAAGCGCCATGTTCATTTTGGTAATGCATCGCGCACCTCCTGCATTTTGATGCCTTCTGTTTCTTGGGAAAAAGAACTGAATCGGCTTTGCTAGGCAGTGGCATTTCTGAAAGGGTCAGCATTCTGATGGATGCAATGTATCCCTCGTTCCTCTTAAAAAAAAAGTTCCTTTTTTTCTTCCTATGTCATTTTTAAAAGAACTTTGAGCCGTGCTATTAGTAGGCCACTGACATACAACTGAGCTGGAATTTTTAGAAAAATAACATAAAGTCAATATTCAATATATTTTTAATTTTATAACAACAGCTAGTTATTGGTAAATCCATAGTCTTTTAATACTTGCTGATTAATCATTGGCATTGACATTTATTGTCATTTAAGCCCCAAGATCACGGAGTTTACACTTTGTTTAGCAATGATGGTTGATATTTCCCTCTGTCATCAACAACTCCAAACAAAAATTTAATTACCTCCCAATAAGTGGGAATGATTAAATTCCTTCAAAATCACTATTTGAGACAAAAGCCAAATTTTTAAAACAATATAAAATTTTTAAAAGTCTATAACAATGCTATTCTAACATTAACACGCCTAAAAACAGAAGAAGATTTGAAAAAAAAATTCAAATTTCATTGAGATTATGAATGAAATTGGCACAAGCTCTGGCATCTTCTTTAAAGGGGAATATATTTCACTTTGTGTGAAAATGGATGTGCAGTCTTCATTTTCTTTTTGCTTCTTAAAATATCATGCCTCGCATTATGGTATCCTCGAAACTACCTGGCAGTATTAAGCTGAATGGATTTCTGAACAGCAGCGTTGTCGACAGAAGCTCTTCTGGACCCTGAACCCATTTTTAATGGTTAAACCGGCACAGGCAGACAGACAAGAATGAGTAGACGGCTCTTTCTGCATTTTTATTCACTGTCAAGGCATTGATTTTATCTTTCTCAAGTGCTTAGCATTACATTAATACTTCCAAGGGGGCTATGCATCTGGCCATCTCTCTCGGCAATTAGAACAGCAGAGACTCACAGGTAGTTAAGAGTAACGGAGGTGAGTCACCGTCTGGCCCTGACATCCCACATGGGTCCACGGAGCAGAGCTCCAGCAGGGAGCATCAGCTCCTGCAGGGAACAAGAGAAACATCACCCTTCTGCTCACATCGCTTTTAAACCATTTTCTGCAACCTTGTCGTTCTCCAGGATGCTTTCCAAGGAGCAGATGCAAATCAGAAAAAGGCCAGAGGAGTTCACCTTTAAAAGCACACTTCTTCCCTACAGCTACACGCGTGAGATTTGGGGTCTTCTTCACTCGGCTGTCTTCTCAGACGCTCCATTTCTCAGCCCCAATTTTATTAAAATGTGCCCCCCATAAAGATGTGACCGAAAAATAAGAAGAATTTGGTTTTCGTTTTGGATGTTTTGAGTAGATCCCAAAGTTTTTCACTTTCTTATTTTTGGGATTCCAGCTGCCCCCCAAACAGCTCTGTGATGTTTCAGATGCATCTTCTCCGAGCCTTTATTAGCCAAGCCTTCTTGGCCGGCCCCGCCCACGTGGAATCCTCTAGAAGCCATGTTTTCTTAGGGGAATTCTGAGGCCTAAGCACGCACAGTGTCTAATTCCGGCAAATGACCTGAATTAGCAGCCGGAGCCCTCAGCCTCACCTGGGGCCTGGTGGCTAACTGCCGGGCCAAGGTGACCACCACGCAGAGCATGTGCTTGTGGGACTATCAGAAGGAGATTCCCTGAGACACGGGCAGAGAGCTAGGCTTGGCCATGAGAAGTAAGGAGACCCCTCTGGGAACCCTCAGGGCTTCCTCCGTGATCCTGCCTGCTCACTTAACGCTCTTTCAGCTGAAATCGCCTGAAGGACGTGGCAGTGACTTACCACTCGCCTCCTGGAGACCCAGTCGCCGCCCACTGCCCTTCCGACCTTCTTCCACATGGATCCCTTCACCCTGAACCCAGGACACGACAGCTTTTTCGGCTTCACAACCGGCCAGGGTAACCCTTGGCAGGGCAGGTGCTTCCTCACTGCGGTTCAGGGCCTCAGCAGGGAGGGAACAGTGGGACCCAGGGGAGAGGGTCTCCTTTTATTGGCGGAGGCAGGCAAGCAGACAGCAGCCTCCCCTGTTGGCTATGTGTGAGTCTTACAGGATTCCCGTGGGTGTGGCCTATTGGTCTTCGTATCCTGTCACCGAGGCAAAGGCCAAAGAGCTCGCTCTTTGGGCTGTGATGGGCAGTTACACCTCTAGCCGAAGCCACGCCCTTCCCGCTTCTACTTGCCTCCTCTTAGTCTTGATGGCTCTGCCCAAGGTCCTACTGAGACCTCCCGTGGTCTTGTTAGCAAACTCAAGGTGGCCACAGCCGCAGGTACAAGGGCACCCCTCCCAAGCCGTGAGTTGCTTCAAATGGAAAGGGGAGAGGAGACGGGGAACAGAGCTGCACTCCACCCGCCCACACCCCCGTGGGTCTCCCTGAGGACCTGACTGACCGGGGTAAAAACTGACTACTAGCAAACCCCCGAGAACGAGGCTCTAGCTCACTGAGTGAAAAAGTTACAGCCCCCTAGAGCAGAGAGTGCTTTTCCTGGAGCCAGACTGCGGGGTCAGGAAGGCACGGTTCCCGAGGTTTGCACGCATGTGACGCTGAGATTAAGGAGGATGTCATACCACAGCACACAAAGTCCCTTCTCCATGTCACAGGTGGTGGGTCTGGAGTGGTCCCTTCACCTGGCAATGTCAAAGGGACTTGGCTTTTTTCAAGGGAATTGCACACCTAGCCTCCAAGTTCTGCCGGAAGTCTGCCAACACTTCCATCTGGGCCCAACCCCTGTTCAGCAAAGCCGAGAGACTCTAGTTCAGGCGCAGCTGAGGTCCGAAAGCCACAAAAGGAGGAATGCAGGATCTCCTTCCCGGCTGTCATGCTGCATAGGTCCCAGGAAGCAGGCCTGGGTCTGATTCAAACCGTGCATACCACAGACCGGAGCACCTCTGTCCTCTTGAGGACATTGAGCTGCTGCCCACCTGAATCTTCTTGCAGGAAATGAGATGGCCAGGCGCCAGGACTCACCGCCCTGGCATCACTCAAGGTCAAGACCAGGAAATCTGTAGACTGCCCTCCCTCTTCCCCCCGCCCCGGCCCACGCCCTCGCCAAGCCCACCTTTAGCCAACAGGCCTCCTTCCGGCCACTCCCCTGACCCAGCCACCCTCCTCCCGACCTGCACCACACCCTTGTGCATTCTATCACCTGGATGCACTTGGACTTCCTCACTTCACCCTCAGAAACCTACAGCGACTCCCTCAGTCCTTGTCCAGGGCTGGGGTCCTCCAACCCACGGGGGCCAAGTTTCCTCATTCCCCCCGTGTGCCTGGAACATCTATTGCTCCAGGGATGGTGTGCCTTCACGGAATGATTATGTGACAACCAACAGACTCTCTCACACCGGGACAGAGGCCTCAGGCTGACTCATAATTTATAGGCAGAAGACCCACGCAGCGAGAGGAGCACAACCGTCAAGGAACCGTGTTGATTTACCAGATCTCGCTGAGCATTGCTGAAGAAGGAAAGCTGCAGCTCTTATAATGAGAAGGTTCTAGGGTTCAAGGTCAAGTCTTACAGATACGTATAATTCCTAAGGGTAGCCTCATGGGAACAGTGTGATGAGGCTACAGTTGTACTGGATTTATCTCAACACCCCCAAATACAAACTGTTGGGGTGTGCCTGCGTCAGAAACACATTTGAGAGTTTGGTTATAGAAGCTCTCAAACAGAGTTTGTGCTGTAATTTTATACACACACACACACACACACACACACACACACACACACGCACACACACACAGTCATATGGTCACATGTCATGTCAACTAGGGACTACATATATGACGGCGACCCCATGAGATTATAATACCATGCTTGTACTGTACCTTTTTTTTTTTCTTTTTGAGTTGGTGTCTCACTCTGTCGCCCAGACTGGAGTGCAGCGGCCACTCCCAGCCACCGCAGCCTCGACCCGCTGGGCTCCGGCGATCCTTCTGCCTCAGCCTTCCAAGTAGCTGGAACTACAGGTGCGCGCTACCACGCCCGGTTAATTTTTTTATTTATTTATTGTAGAGATGAGGTCTCACCAAGTTGCCCAGGCGGGTCTCGAACCCACGGGCTCAGGCAATCCACTCACCTCAGCCTCCCAAGGCGCGGGATGACAGGTTGAGCCACCGAGCCCGGCTTGTACTATACCTTTTTTACATTTGGATGTATTTAGACACACAATAACTTACATCGTATAACCGTTGCCTGCAGTAGTCAGGACAGTATATGCTGCACAGATGTGTTGCCTAGAAGCAATAGACCAGACCATACAGCCTAAGTGTGTAGCAGGCTGTACCATCCAGGTGTGTGTCAGTGCACTCTGTGAAGGTCACCCAAGGACAGCCTTGCCTGAGGAATCATTCCTCAGAACACATCCCAGTGTTAAGCGACACACGACTATACGTAGTCTTTGTCCCCGGTTTCTGGCACAAAGCCCCTGAAACCCTGGGGAGAGCCTGAGCCACCAGAGCATCTCGTCATTCCTGACAGGCACTGTGATCACACCTGAGTCTGTGCCAATGCTCATGAAGTGGCTCCAGCCCCCTAAGTAGCTGGAAGGGTGCTGGTCTCCGCCACACCCACCATGCGATGACAGGCTTGCCCCTTTCAGCTCAACCCCCAGCCTTCTTTGGGCTCAGTCACTTGGCCAGGGATTGGATCCAAATGCCTGTGTGATTAAACCTCCATTCACACTCTGAAACGAAGAGGTTTAGGGCACTTCCGGGTTGGTGAACACTTTCAAGTGCTGGACAGGTGGGGCCTATTTCTCCCCACGCCACGCCCTTGCATTTCTTCTATGTGGCTTCCTTAGTTATCTCCTTTCTAATAAAAGGGCAGTCGTAAGTAAAACTCCTTCCGGACTTCTGTGAGTCATTCGAGCGAAGCATCATCGAAGCTGAGAGGAGGCTGTGGAACCCCTGAATTTGGAGTCCGCTGGGCATCTGGGCCTCGTGCCCGCTGGCCGCTGACGTCTCAAGTGGAAGCAGCCTGGTGGGACGGAGCCCTGTGGGACAGGGTGCTTCTTCCTAGGAATCAGCGCCAGAATCTAACTGAATGGCGGGACAAGTGGGTTGGAGAGTCAGACGCTGCTGGAAACGGCACAACATTAGTACGAGGAGGGCTGGCCCCAAGGCGTTCCGGCGTCCTGAAGGCCGAAGGCTGGAGGCCGCCAGCCCTCGTCGCAGACGTTGACGCTGGCTCGGCAAACAAGGCAGGGATACGGTCTCTCCAGATAAGAACGAGGGCGGCCCGAATAAACGGGGGATCGGGGCCCGACCGGGGCACAGGAAGCCGGAGTCACCAGGGACGCACTCCCTGTCTAGGCAAGGCTGGTGGGAGACACCTTGCGATCATTAGCGGACTCCTTCTCGGAACCTGGCGAGCACATTAAATGGATACAAGTGGCTGCTATTTCTGTTCTTTAAATTTGCTGCTCCTCCCAGCTGTACACTGTGCTCCACACTTCAGGTTTTCAAACTAATTTTTATTATAATAACCTTTTTATTCTGCTTCCAAATGACTCCATTATAAAAGGGCATTTTTAAAAACCAAAGACCATGGCTCCCTCGTGGAGGCTATTTGGAGTGTGGCGCGCTCTGCGATCGAGAATGCTCACAGGACGACGGAGGGAGCCAGGGATGCTTTTAATTAACAGACATTCAGTTACAATTCTTCTTGGCGTGGAGGGGGAAAAGTCCTTTGAAGCTGAAGGCATGCTACATTTTCTTGAGACACAGCCTTTCACTGAGAGACACGCAACAGCATTATCGTTTTAATGCATATGCACAGATCCACCAGCGTAGGATAACCCATCACGTAAATGCTGTTTTTCTCTCTGCAGAATGTGACAACAGTGCAGAATCCTACCTGCCGGGAGTTGCAAATGCATTTTTTAAAACAGAGCACAGCTGAAGAGCGTGCACTGTCTCTCTGGTGACACCGGGGGAACGGTGGGACAAGACGACACCACTCTCACTGCTCTCGGGGTTTGGAGAGACTCACCAGGGGGATCCGGGTACTGGGGTGGAGGCCACGGGCCTGTTGCCTCTGGCTTCGGCATCTCCTCTCCCGAGTATGGTTGGAGGCTCCTTTCAACAGAAAGAAAGGAGAGAGCTGTTTTTAATTTTAAACACTCATCTTCAATCACAGGCAACCAAGTGGAGGATAACAAAAGTCCCCTGCAGACAGACCCGCCTAGAGTAGCCTGCAGATAATGACCTTCTCAGCACAGCAGAGTGACTGGGCTGGGCAATTATGCTAAGAATACAGAATTAAAGGCGCCGCAGACCGCGTTGAATCCCTGGAGCAGAGGGATCACCCCTCCCTGCCCCACGTGGTCTAAGCTGTCTGCTTTTCCAGAAGCAGGGACAGACAGTGGCAGCAGAGAGAGGGTATCTCATGCCTGCTGTCTTCTGGGCAGAAAATCCCCCCAAATTCTTCTCTGGAAATGTGCTTAGCCAGCTGTGGGAGTCACTGTGCCGTGAAAACCCATACTTAGTGGCAAAGAACCTTGTAACCGGGGCTGGTTTAATGGTACTCATGTTCCATTAAGGTAGGAAGAAGTGACACGTTCATATTCTTAAATGCATAGCGACCCCCCACCTTCTCTCTAGAATACTCAGCTGGGGACAAGACTCAACGGGACAGTTTTATATCTTGCAGGAGACTCAGGTGTGAGAAGTATCCTTGTCTCCATCAGAAAACAAAGCATGTTTGAACATGACATCATCTAGGATAAAATGAAGTTTTATTTCTTCAAATTAAAAAGAGAGAAAAGAACGACGGTTGGGACACTTGATTGGTCGTTACTATGAATAGAATTTGGAGAGAAATAAAAGTTTTTTGAGATTCGGAAACACGGACCATCACAACTCCAACAGACACAGAGACACAAGCTTCCGATAAAGTTATTTAGCGTCATTGGATGTCTGACAGGCAGCAGGTCTCTGTTAAATAATGGCAAACGGAACCAAATTCCCGCCAGAGGAACTGGAAAATCACACTGAGAAACTTAAACAGAAAAATGAATTATCATCAAGTACAGTGAAGTCTGGTGGTGAAAAATATTTTTCCTTTTTTCTTCTCCCAGCTGTTTCCCTAGTTTTCATCTCATACTTAGAACGCTCTCATAAAGATGATATTCTCTCTCAGAAAAGCAGGCGAGATTTAAAAATAGCAGTGCAGTTTTCAAAACAACAACTTGATTCTGAACCGAGAACCTCGGGTGCAATTAAAACACTAGAGTCACTAGAAAACAGTTGAATACCATTCTAATATTCCGGAATCTGTCTATGCTATTGCTAATGTTAGCCATGAGGTAGTATAGGAGAGAAGATGACAAGCCACTGGAGTGACCACAACTACGTGAAGGTGACACTCTGAAGTCTTCCAGGGCCACACACCGCAGGGGGGGATGGCACCACAGCCAGCACCCCTGCCGTGGGACGCTGAGGGCTGCCCTGGGACCAAGGCCCTTTTCATTCTCAGCCACTTTTCAGACACAGTAGTCAGGAAGGGAAGTGCCAAATTACGGAAGCACAGAAGTATAAAATTTGAACAAAAAGCTAAAAGAATGTTGGGCATCTATAAGAGCCAAGGATGATATAAATTCCAAACAGGTACATCTGTGTAGTGTGGCCCTTTTGGTAAAATCACTGAAACCAGAAAAAAGCTGCGTCTGGTGGACAGTGTTATCCAGAATGAATGGCCAGTTTTGGAGACCCAGACCACAAGGGAAGGACAGGAAACCCTAAGAAGAAAACGTTCGGCCAGAAACGTTCCTGCTGGGTCTTGGCATGATGGTGAAACTGGGGAGGGCATCTTCTTTTTTTTTTTTTTTGAGTTGGAGTCTCACTCCATCACCCAGACTGGAGTGCAGTGGCCGCTCCCGGCCACCGCAGCCTCGACCTGCTGGGCTCTGGCGATCCTTCCGCCTCAGCCTTCCAAGTAGCTGGAACTACAGGCGCACGCTACCATGCCCGGCTAGTTTTTGATTTTTTGTAGAGATGAGGTCTCGCCAAGTTGGCCAAGCGGGTCTCGAACCCGCGGGCTCAGGCAATCCACTCACCTCAGCCTCCCAAAGCGCGGGATGACAGGCTGAGCCACCGAGCCCGACTTCGGGCATCTTCTTAAACATGACACAAACCACAAGTAGAAAACAAGGAGTCGTCCCCTGCGCCTTCATCCTTGTGTTTTGCTGGGGTCTTCTCCTGGCCCTCGCTCATTCTGACAGACAACTGCATTCAATATATGATTTGTAATTTATTATTAACCTTACGTTTGTAAATTAAAAACAATTATTTTAGATTTTCTAGTAGTAGAAATCTTTGTACCCTGTGGGAAAATAAGGTCACGATAGCTAATTAGCGAAACAGGGAGTCTTCAGAAACACTTGTCTCAAAAAATATATATTAAGACCAGAGTTTTTATTGCGAATCCAATTAGAAAAACTAGAGGAGACTTTCATTTCAAAGTTAATTGAACAATAGAAACTCAACAAGAAGTCTCTGAGTAGTAGATTACCCCAGCTAGTTATTCAAGCAAATATAGTAGGATGTAATTTGTGATGGGTTCTAACATTTAAATTTGGCCCTACCAGGACTCGCTACTGCTAATTACCAGGGTCTTCTTCATGAAGCACACGCTGGCTATGATTTCCTGTTGGTGATAAAAATGGCTAATCATGGTATAAAACTCCTGTTCCATGCTAAAGTCATAAAAGTGAATTAGACTCACAGAACTCAGTGATACAGAAAGTAGTTATTTAAGGCGCCAGAAAGGCTATCTGTGTAATTAATACATAATTCTGGCTTGGACGTTAATCTCCTAGAGAAAAATCAGAGGTCAGGGAGCAAAAGTTTAATTTGCATTAACATTTGTGATGAATTTCCGCTGCCTGACATCAGCACTGGCGCCTGGGAAGAAGAGGGGACCCCCGGGCGGTCCTGTCCTGGAGTAACTAACAGGAACTCACAGGCGGCAGTGGGCCAGAGATGTACCTTTTTAAAGGTAAACTAAGAGAGCATGACGGGAACTCCAGTATATTTGACAGATGAGAGCAAATGAGGTGTGATTTGTGATTTTCAAAGGTGCCAAGAGAAGTGAATCCCTTGGGTTATTCAGAGGAAGGGCCGCGCCATCTGTGTCATTCACTGTTGGGTGGGCTCGGTGGCTCAGCCTGTCATCCCAGCGCTTTGGGAGGCCGAGGTGAGTGGATTGCCTGAGCCTGCGGTTTGAGACCCGCCCGGGCAACTTGGCGAGACCTCATCTCTACAATAAATCAAAAATTAGCCGGGCGTAGTAGCACACGCCTGTAGTTCCAGCTACTTGGAAGGCTGAGGCGGAAGGATCGCCGGAGCCCAGCAGGTCGAGGCTGCAGGGGCCAGGAGGGGCCACTGCACTCCAGTCAGGGTGACAGAGTGAGACTCCAACTCAAAAAAAAAAAAAAAAAAGTCACCGCATCACATGCACTGTGCTGATAAGTCTTTAAAATGTCATTTGGCAAATAGGCAAAGAGAAAGGTCTGGAATTAGAATGTTATAATTCCAATGTGTGTTGGGTTTTCTTTACCCTTGCCTACGTGGTGTCTGTCTGCAGCCTCACCACCTTGGATGTCCGTGCTTAACTCTGGACTTGGGCAAAATGCAAACAGGAAGCCAAACTCGTTCTCAACCCAGCCCCCCCACAGTGGGCTTCAGAACCAGACCTGAACAGGACTGGCCTAGGCTGCTTCGAGGCCCTCCAGGCCCAATCCCAGCCCCTTCCGGGCAGGACTCCTGGGTTCCCACAGCAGATGGACGGCCATTTCACAAGCGCCCTGCAGGAAACGCACGTGAGGGTGTCCAGGCCCCTGGCCCTCTGAGCCTGGGGTTTTGTGTCTTTAAAAGACGCGTGTCCCGAGACTGACCGTGTCCTCCTTGTCTCCGGTCTGGCTCTTCCTCTCAGCGGCATGCAGCGTCAGGGCAGGAGAGCAGGAGGCTCGATTGCGCTGCTTTCTTTTCTCTGTGGGACCAACGCAGTTTTCATTAACATTCCCTTTGTCACACCAGTTTGGAAAAGCAAAGTGGTCTCAGACAAAAAGTGGCCTTGGAAATTCTAACTGGTCAGCAAACAGTGTGCCTTCTGCGGGAAGGAGGCAGGGTCACGTCCTTGGATGGATGGGGTCCAGTGGCAACGTCCTCACCCCCAAAGCAGGGTGCACCTGGCAGGGGATGTGCAGCCAATCGGGGGCCTGGGCATGCACGCCGCGTGGCCTGCCGCCTAACAGCCTGGTGCCTGTCCCTCTATCTCAAGACCCATCTCTTACAGGCCTCTCTCCAGCTGGCGTTCCGAGGGGCTCGCTCCTTCGGCCTCTTCAGAAGGAGGCTCTGGAAGCAAGTCCATAAGGAGATGTTGGGAGCTGGCCACGGAGGCCCACTGAGCGTTAGGGATCAGGAAGGGCCGTTGACCCCGAGACCACTAGGACGCGTGCGGGAGCTATTGACCCCGTTTCCTCCCCCTTCCTACTCAGCACTAACCTGATTAAGCTCTGGTGAGCTCAAAACATAAAAACTCTGAGACTGGGACGAACACAAGCTCACTTTCGAAGCTCATTGCTCCCATTCTTCCACAAACTGCGGTTTTGGCTTTCACACAACTTATAATTCAAACTCGGGTCACATCTAAGAGCCTTAGTATTGGTCACAGGCTTCTGGGTCATGATCTTAGGATTTACTGAAGGTGTAAATTGTAGAATACAGTTTTAGAAGACAGCCATTTTGTTGAAAGAATGCGGCTGGGTTACTTGCAGGTAGCCCATGGTGAACTTTGGACTGGGCCACATTCCAAACATTCTGGCATGGGCCACTTTCGTTTGTAAAGTGAATACTTGAGCTTCTATAGAATTGTTTAACTTGGCATAAATCAATCAGCTTAGGATGAAAAAGGTTCATAGAATATGTCAGTCATGGATTAGGTTATCCTTTGTTATGGGATTTTAAGATTATCATATGGAAAGGGTTTAAAGGCAATCATTGATTAAGTTTTCATGGATTAAGGTTTCTGGTGGGTGGGGGACGCCCCTCCCACATCTGACTTTGTGTATAAAAGACCCGTTGTAATTCCCAATAACACACATCGCTTCTGCACTAGACCGGAATCCAGTCTCTTTCTTTCTCTCTCTCTCTTTCTCTCTTCTTCCCCCCAGTCGCCGATGCCGTCTCTACCTTTGGGGTACCCTGAACCCGGCTGGAGCTGGTCTCCGGCAAGGAGAAGCCCGGGACTGGCAGATGTCCATCTGGTGACTGTTAGCAGAGTGATGCCATGAGAGCACTAACAGCACATGGCCACGCCCACTGCTCACGGTGCATGTGGGCCCAGGGCAGGGTGCTGGGCCAAGGCATGTGAGCACCTCAGGGCTGCTCTCTCCCATTCCCGAGTTCCTGGACCTCCGAGCTTCCTCTAGTGACCTTAAACTGCTACCTAGATTCCACATGTACCTATTCTGGGCACTGACTAAAACCCAGGCCACATGGGTTATGGATGTACAGGACACAGGCCCTCCCGAGGACAAGGGACCAGCTTGGGACAGCAGCTCCAGCCCTGCTGAGGCTCTGACAACTGGTGGCCATGACAGGCTGCCCTTGTCCCTGGTCCTGCCAGCAGGACAGTTGGGGGTCCACACAGGTCAGGTCTCTGGTTACTATGGCTTGCTGGTCCCCCAAGTGGGCACCCAAGTAGGCTTTTCCATGAGCCAGACTTTGAAAAGTAGTCGTCTTGGGAGAGGGAAGGATTCTACTATTCTCACAGATTGTTGTTTCCATCTTATCCCCAAATGTCTAGCTAACCTTCAAAATGCTGCAAGCAGATTCTGTGGAAGACAGCAAAGAAAGATGGACCGCTGTTTTAATACTCAGAACGAGAAGAAAAACCCAAGCCGGGCTCGGTGGCTCAGCCTGTCATCCCGCACCTTGGGAGGCTGAGGTGAGTGGATGGCCTGAGCCCGCAGGTTCGAGACCCGCCTGGGCAGCGAGACCTCATCTCTACAATAAATCAAAAAATCAGCCGGGCGTGGTAGCGCATGCCTGTTATTCCGGCTACTTGGAAGGCTGAAGCGGAAGGATCGCTGGAGCCCAGCAGGCGAGGCTGTGGTGGCTGGGAGCGGCCACTGCACTTCAGTCTGGGTGACCGAGTGCGACTCCAACTCAAAAAAAAAAAAAAAAAAAAAACCCAAACCGTCTAACCACATATTAACCTAAGAAAATAGATAAATTCTTGAAGGAAAACTCTGGCAGAGGTCTCATGGGTTTGCAGGATAGGAGCCTTTGGAAGCAGAGAAATTGCTTGGCATGGCCCTCTGGACTGTCCAGCACACTGAGGAGGGTTCCAGATATATGCCTTCTCAGCAGAAGGCAGGGAGAGGAACCAGTGGGTCTCACTCTGTGTGTGTGTGCATACCACACACGGAGACGGCCACACATGCACAGACAGGCAAACAGGGAAGGTGTCCCTTGGCCTCTTTCGAGCCCACACATCTGTGTATGGGGGGGCAGGGAGAGGCTGGGAACCTCTGTCACATTTTGCTTTACATCCTGTCTTCTTTGCCTCACTGCAAATTCCGACTCCCTCCGCAGCCCGCTCTGAAAAGGAAGCTTTTGTGGGAGGGGTCACACAGGTTTGGACCCCGTATAGGCCCTGCCATCATGCCCCTGGGGTGTCTAAACCTGCCTGGTTGGGGCTGCAGAGCGGGATGATCTGCAGGGTGTTCTTCTCCGGAGCCCTCAAAGAGGAAGTCCCTCACTCAGGCGGGGCTTCCCCAGCCACTGTACATGACACGTGGAGCAGCAGCACCGGGGCAACCCTGATGGACGCCCAGTGACTCTGACGTGGAGGCACTGGGTCTGGAAGAGGCAGAGGCCCAGGGGTGCCATCCCTGCTCCCCGCTTCATCTGGCGAGTAGACAAACGAGTGGCCAGAGGACGCCACGACCATGGCGAGGCCTTGACACAGCTGTCACCTTGCAGAGAGCCCTGGGCTTCGGGCTCTCCCAGGGGCCGCATGGCTGGTCCTCGCTGGCTGGAGAGTAGCTGCCTTAGCTCATGCTGCAGGCAACAAGGTGAGCACAGACTCCTGGCGTCCCTGGTCTCCTCCTGTCACTGCCATTTCTACTCTAAGCGTGTCCGAGGCGGAGGAGAGTGGACTGCCTGGGCCCGCGGGTTCGAGACCAGCCCAGGCAACCTGGCGAGGCCTCCTCTCTACAATAAATCAGAAACTAGCCAGGCGCGGGAGCACACGCCTGTAGTTCTGGCTACTCGGAAGGCCGAGGCGGAAGGATCGCCGGAGCCCAGCGGGTCAAAGCTGCGGTGGCCGGGAGCGGCCACTGCACTCCAGTCTGGGCGACAGAGTGAGACACCGACTCAAAAAAAAAATAAAAAATAAGCGTGTCTAAGGCTGAGCCTCTGCTGAGTGCTCTTCCTTCACAAGGTCAGCCAGTGCTGACCTGGGCTCCTGGGTGGCCATGACCACACCAAGAGACGCCCCAAGCTTGGCAACAACCAGACATCAGTCCTTTTCAAGGAAAGGAACTTCCAGCTTGTCAATGAACAGGATAACACAGCCTG
This sequence comes from Cephalopachus bancanus, assembly GCA_027257055.1. Taxonomy (NCBI): domain Eukaryota; kingdom Metazoa; phylum Chordata; class Mammalia; order Primates; family Tarsiidae; genus Cephalopachus; species Cephalopachus bancanus. The sequence continues at coordinate 1,211,369 of JAPVLO010000169.1, read as the reverse complement.
AGTCAAACGCAAGGGCAGTGGAAATATTTTATTGCCCCTCAAGAGGATAAACAAAGCCTTGGACTGCATTGGGATTTCCAGAACTCTCTAAGAATGAATCCTCGAAGCCCATTCCTTGTCAAGGTGTAATGGACATCGAGTAGGCTGGACACCGGATCTCTGTCCTGATTTTGCAGGGCAATCCAGTCCCCACCCTTGTTTCTGCTTCCTCTTCCACGAAATGGGGTGAGCAGGAAGCTACGTCTGTGTCACAAAGAGGGGCTAGCAGGTGGAACACGGCCAAGCCTAGCAGACCCTTGTTGAGGAGCTGGGCTGGCAGGAGCTGGAACCCTGCCCCTCAGCCTCTACCCTGCAGCCACCAGAGGCAGCCCACTGAGAACGGGAGGTGGAAGAATACAGATAAGCTGAATCCACTTTTCCCCTCCCAACAGAGAACCAAAGCAGGACCAAGTTAAGTGAGGCGCAAAGCTGGACTTCACATGAAGTCGAAGGCTTGGGTGGTCCTGGACTCCATGTTGTGAGTTACTGAACTGACATCGACTTTGTAACCAGATTTGAGTGATGACTTTTTACTGCCTGAGAATGGACTCAAAGTCATTCGGTTTAAATATTATCCCAAGTGAAGCCAAGAGCCAGCCCCATGGAACAAGTCTGGAAAGACCCTGCAAGAGAAAGGTGAAACTGTGTTTTGAATCCATGGGACACACTCTGTGCTATCGATCAATGCAGTGGTCGCCAACATGGCGGTCGTATCACCAGAAATGCATGTCAGTATCTCCTAAGAGCATGTAAATAGTATGCATTATGAAAAAAGGTAGAAAAATTGGCAGTGCGGCCATAAGCCTATAATATTATTCTCAGATGAGAGTAACGTGGCTTCAGCTTCCCCACGACCTTGAGAAAACATATTCAGATAGTTTTTGTCTTGAAAGCAGTTGATCTTAGTCAAAATCAGATCTTAAGATCTGGCTTTTGAGATAAGCGGATTTACATTGTTCCTCATGAGTGCCTCTTAGAGAAGATATTTTTGATGATCACTTTTAAGCCTCTGATCACAAACACCTCTCCCCCAGAATACCTGTGACAGATGTCTGCGCCTTGCCCTGAATAGTTTTCTTAATAACCAGCACATTTTAACAGCCACTGATTTTGCAGATACCTTGGAGGCTGCGGGTAAGCACCTGGGGCTCACACATGTAATTGGGTCTGCGCCTGGGCCATTCCACCGTGGAAGTACTTACTCAACGGCTCCCCAGGGGCTGCTTCTGGGGTCCACTCTGACATGCTTAAGCACTCTTTGCTTTGGGCCTCTGCACACGCTCTGAAGATGTTGTCATAAAACACTCCCCTGAGTGGCAGAGAGAACTAGTTTATGGAGGAAAATCAACAAGTCGTAAGACTGTGGGTGCCAGCACGCAATCTATCTCCACCCTCTGAGAGAGGCCTGATGGTAATACCTTTCCGTGCAATGCATCTATTGATCTAACACCACTCTGTGATTTGAAGGGCTCCCCGATGGCCTCTGGGGTGATTTTGCTGAGAGACAAAGAGAACTGGGAAAGTTACATGGAAGACGGGAGGAGGAAAAGGAACTCACACTGAAAACAGCCGTGTCAGCCCACTGACAAGGGTTTACTGACCCCCATATGGAATCCAGCACAAGCCATTTTTGTGGGAAGAAGGGAGGGTCAGTGCTGGGTGCAATTAGACAGTCCTTCCCTTAACGTGCTGCAGGAATCCTTGAGGGCGTCTAGGAGAGACATAGGCAAGAGTTCCCTGAAGGCGAATAATGGCAATAACTTATCTCCTGAAAAAAAACTGTGGAAAGAAAAATCCTGCTCCATCTCTTGAGCAAGACTTGGAAACTCCTGTAGCTCAGCAATCAATCAATCCACCCTAAAAGAAGAGTGAGATGGGTTTGCTTGTGGCCTAATCAAAGGTCAAGGTCCCTGGGAGTTTCCAGCATCTTGCTTCTTGGTCACTAGACCAGGAGTAACGTCCTTGTTCTCTCAGAGACTCCAAAGCGCGAAGACTCAAAGGTATCCGCCATCATTTGGTGTCAGGGTACAGATCAAAGACGGCACAAGTCCAAGTCCCGTCAGATGGCACAGTCCTGCAGTCATCACACTCCCTAACTTCAACAAATGCTACTTAGGCTGAAAAAAGTGCTAGGAACGTTTTCAACATTCAAACAGGCTGCTTCTTAAAAAACTATTAAAATAAAAGACTACTGCAGGCAAGTCAAAATTGTCTAACTTGTCAAAAAGTTATCAGAAATATATCAGTATCTCCCAATTCAAAAGCGATTCTGAAATTCCATCTAAGTTAAATGCAGTAAACATTGACCTTTCTTGACCTCGTGTTCCTCATCCATAAAAGGAACTAATGTCTTGATTCTCTTCCATTTCTGGGATTCTAAAAGTCAACAAGATATCTGGGACTGTTTGGAATAAATCTCAAAGAAATAGAAGACGCAATTACAACCGTGAGGGCTTGTGAGAACATCTTTCTGGTTTCCCATCGAGGAGGTTAATCCAGGAAAGTAAATGAGCCCTGAGGAATAGGACAGAAGAGAGAATTAACCTTTCTCGTCTGAAAGCCAAGAGGGACCACTGATGTACTGTTTCTTTGGAACCAACTCCTCTGATGATTTTAGAATTAGGCAGGAAACCTCCTCTTAGACGGGGAAGACCCCCTGATCCCCAGGCCGTCTCCACCACATGACCCTGAGGTTGCAGGGAACAGTGGGATAGCTAGAGTTCCCCGGAATTGTTGACTGTCATCCATTATGGGAAGGGTTTAGAGAAAAAAACTCACTCCACCAAATCCTTCAAGCTCAATGGCCTCGGCATGCAACACGCTGGAAGCAAAAAATGAGACAAGCTCATGGGAAACTTGCTTAGAAAAACGTGTCTCTGCAGTGACTCCCATTCCTGGGAGAAAGTCTAGGCCATTGCCAGACATGCCGGTGGCAGGGGACAATGCTGGCATCACCGGAACCCCATATTCTGTTTGTCACCATCTACCGACCCAATTTTCGTATGTGAACATTTTCACCTCCGAGAACATAGGATGTCTCATCCACTCAGAGAACTGTCTTAGGGAGAATGATAAGTGATATTTTAATCTTGCTTACTATCTCCTCAAAAGCAACCTTCTAAAATACTCTCCAAGACACTCCGGCCAAGGAGGCACGATCCCCTCATTTTATCCATAGCAAAAGCAGACAGGGTATCTCAAACCAGGCAAAGCGGGGACCAAAGTCAGGCCCAAGCTTTCCCTGTACACCTCATCCTGAATTGTACCCCACATCTTTGAAATAAATAAATCGATACATAGATTTTAAAAAATCAACAAATAAAAGGCAGACAGGATGAGTCGTTGTCCAGGCTACAAAGTTAACCACTAGGGAAGGCTGAACTTGTTCACCCCTTTCGGTGCCTTGAGATCTTTTGAAAAATCTGTTAACAAAATAAGGGAAAAGGGTACTTGCACAAGGAACATCTGTATACCTAACCTTGGACTGTACTCCACAATTTCAAAATAAAAATTAAGAGAGAAAAAAAAAATCAGGGAAAAGTGCAACTTATGCTGGAGATAACAAGAAGGACAAGATGCAGGCCTGTTGGCTCCAGTCTCACAGGAGGATTTCCAGAGTTGCCCTCCTCAACGAGGACCGAGGCCATTGAGTGAGGCTTCATCCTTGGGAAGGTGTGCCCGTCCAGTCTTGATGATGGCAGAGCAGTAGATTGGCCTGAGATGCTGACTCTGGAGCAACATGGAAGCAGGAGGGACCAAGACTTCAAGGATTCAAAACAAACCAAACAGGAGAAGCTCGGGGGGCTGCGGGGTGCTTGAATGGGTGTGTGCTGAACTGTAGGTATTGGCTGCAGCATGAGCGGACCCCGGAGCAGGGAGGGACCAACTGGGGGAACCGCCTGAAGTCCCCTTTCTCTGCAAGCCGAGCCCGCCAGACAGACCCCGGACGCCGCTCAGACGCCTCTCCAGGTTCTCAAGATAATGTCAGGAAGACAAAATTCGACGGGTGAAGAGTTTGCGAAAAAGGCACGGAGCGGCTACGTTTTTTATAAAACACATTTAAATTTATCATTTTTTTTAGAAATTCTTTCAACACATGGCCCATTTCCTGATGGGCGATTTACGAGTACACTCCTCTGCTGACTATTGGGCAGTTCTTGACCCAAAACAGCACGGCTCCCATGTTCACCCTCCCCTTCACCCCATCTAGCCTGGAGCAACTTGTTACGTTTTGTTTTGTTTCCGCAGATGAAAAAGTCCTCAAAAGGAAACATTTTGCGGAGGTGGAAGAGGTAAACAAAAACAGCAGAAGCACAAAAAGGCCTCAAAATGGAAGAATTGGAAAACTGTTTTGAGCAGTGGAGGAATGCCCCGTAGGTGTACTGCATCAGATGGAGAGTACTTGGAAAGTGACTGAAGTTCAAACATGCAAGCCTACACATTTTTAAATAAATTCCATTTGTAATCCCTTCATATGCATGCATATAGTAGATATAACATGTGTCTGCAAATAGTATGTGATATATGCAAATAATATATGAACATTCCATATGTACATTATATCATACAGATGCATATGACGTGTAGACTACGCATACATACATTATGTGTAAGGATAATATCTATTTCATACAATATTAAATATATATGTATCCTAATAATACGGATATTATTAAATATTTCAATATGCTCACGTTTGGAGATTGATTCGTATTCATTATTCACAACCAAGAGCAGAGCGGGTACACGTGACTTCTGATCCAGCAACTCAGGACTGAGTGGAGGAGGTGGAGGAAGAGAGCCCCAAGAGCAGCCTTCCCTTGGCTGGGCTTTCTACTGTTAGAGGAGGTGGTGGTGGGTGGAGTGGACTGCGGTCACCAGGGGTCCTCTGGAGCCAAAGCTCTCCCACCCTTCCCCACACCAGATGGCACGCAGGGGTCCCTATCCTTGCCTTGTGTTTGCGGTTGGTCTTGGGGTGTGAGTTTCCTTCCTTCCTTCCTTCCTCTGCTTTGTCTTGACGCCCAAGAAGATGCATTGTCCCTCCTGCTGCAGTGACTGGCTCTCCACCGTAAGGGGTGCCCCAGTGACTCGCCCTCCTCCATTTTGGGTGTCAGTGCCCGTGACCACACAGAGAGTTTCCGACCCAGCCAGGAGCGCAAGTCTGTGAGGCCAACGACCAGCCACCTAGGAGTGCAGCATGAAGCTGTGGCAGAAAGGCAGCACGGGGGACCAGTTCTTCCAGCGGCACACCCTGGAAGAGAGGGCAAGCACTCTTGTCCGGTGACACAAAGCCCAGAAGGAAAGGCTGGAACAGCTGCAACAGCATTCTGGCAGTTTCCTCGGGCTTCTGTGAAGTCTGTGCGGATGCCCCAGCCCTGCCCAGCAGGCCAGCAGGATGTGGGAACCAGGTCACCAAGAGCGTCCCAGAGGGCTCCATCAGCCCGGGCTCCAGGGTCCCCAGGGGTGGGCAGGCTGCGGGCACGTCCCAAGCCCGCAGCCCACTCACCCGGCCTCGCCCACCTGGCAAAGGCTGGCCGATGAGATGCGAGAGCACCTCCTTGAACGCCACGACAGATGAAGATTATTTTCATAGAAACGGCAAATCATTTCTGAGTCCTCCTAAATTTTTCATAGGTAGTGATTTCTCAGAGTTGACAAGCTGCAGAGAGAATTAATTTTCTACCCATTTTCAGCACCTTGGATTTCCCCATGCAAGAACAAAGGGCTGTAAAACATGCAGACAAGAGCACAAGGGCTTGGCTTGCTCCACAAGAAGAGGTTATGATCCTGAGAGGTGACTGCACTCTGTATGTGGACTCCCCCGCCACACCTCCTAACATGACTCCACTCTGTCCCAACACTTCACCCTGCAACATGACTCCAGCCTGTAACATGACTCCGCTGCTATAACAGGACTCAAACCTGTAACATGACTCCATTCCCATAACATGACACTACCCCTATGACATAACTCCAACTATAACATGACTCCAGCCCTATAGCATGACTCCACTTTGCAATATGACTCTACCCCTGGAACATGACTCCACCCTGGAACAAGACACCAACCCTGTAACATGGCTCCACCCTGTAACACGACTCCGCCCATCACATGACTCTGCCTGTCACATGACTCCACTCCTATAACATGACTCCACCCTGAAATGTGACTCCACCTTGTAACAGGACTCCATCTTGTAACCTGACTCCACCCTGTCATATGACTCTACCTGTTGCCCGACGCCACCCTGTAAGGTGACTAAACTCTTTTTTTTTTTTCTTTTTTGAGTTGGAATCTCACTCGGTCGCCCAGACTGGAGTGCAGTGGCCGCTCCCGGCCACCGCAGCCTCGACCCGCTGGGCTCTGGCGATCCTTCCGCCTCAGCCTTCCGAGTAGCTGGAACTACAGGCGCATGCTACCACGCCCGGCTAATTTTGTGATTGATTGTAGAGGTGAGGTCTCGCTGCCGAGGCGGGTCTCGAACCCGCGGGCTCAGGCAATCCACTCACCTCAGCCTCCCAAAGGCGCGGGATTACAGGCTGAGCCACCGAGCCCGGCAAAAGTTCTAATCTTAAAGGCAAAAGAGACACATTAAATCAGACAATCTCAGTAAGTAAGTAAATTTAAAATCTGAGCACTGCTGTGTCAGCTGCATAGTGAATCAAACAGGACTTTTCCCCAAACTTGGACCAGGATAAAAAGAGATGGCTAGATGGAGGTGGAAGAGGGGTTGGAGGTGGGAACAGAGACAGAATCAAGACAAGAAGTGAAACAGAGGTGCAGACAGGAAGAGAGGGAAGGGTGGGAGAGAGATTCCTGTGAACCTGTAACATCATTTAGAATGTCCCTCCAACTTTTCCCAAAAAGCGTAAATCCAATTCACGGTACCAGGCCGAATTATTTAAGAGACACCCATCTTTCAAAGCACTACGCAAATTACAGCTTCCAACAGAAAAACCTCAGCCTGCCCCTGGGCCACGTCCTCCTGATGCTGGAGTGCGCACACCCGGAAGGGGGTGTTCCTCCAAATTGGTTGCCATGAACGTCATAGCCGGGCACAAAACTGCTGTGACCCTGAGTACCCTGAGCTTGCACCAGGGGCTCAGGTGCCCATCCATCTAGGACATAGATGCAGCGCACACAGACACACATGCACACAGAAACAGACACACCCAGGCACAGACACATAAGCACACAAAATGCAGGCGCACACACGAACACACACAGGCGCACGTGTGTACACAGAGAGACACATGCACACACATGCACAGACACACAAGCCTACACATGCACACACAGAGAGACACAGAGGCACACACTGACACAGAGAAAATATGTGTCTGATATTGACTTTTGAGTGGTCACAGAAGATAAATGCATTGCTCACAAATTCCCTGTTGAGCTGTTATCCTTTGCCCTACAGGTGCCAGAAAAAGAATGGAAGAGAAGCTGACTCCTGTAAGTAAAAATGGACAAGCGAAATGTCAGCATTGTGAGTTTTGCTCAGGGGGACAGCAAAAATATAGTTGTCTGTATTACAGGAACGATATATACTATGCACTCTCTTCACAGCCTGGACACCTTCAGGACGTGGCCCCAGGGGCAGCCTTTTCTCTGGCAGCGCTGAACCTCCAAGGCAGCTTGTCATCCTGGGCGATGGCACGGCCATTGCGTGTGAGAGGTTCCCACCTGCCAGCCCCCCGCGGATCAGCCAGCATTCACGTCTGGGTCCAGCAGAGAGTAGCAGGCTCTGGACGAAAGTCAGCTAACGTCAGAGCGAGAGGAGGAAGGGAGGCACCTGGCATGTCATTCTGAGTCGATGCCCAGCCCACACCGGGCATCTCCCCGACCTCAGACTGGTCTAGGCTCACACTGCCCTTTCTCTCCGTCGTGACCATGAAGTTTGCACTGCGCACGTCGGCCATCAGCCCTCACGCCCCTGCTGCAGTTTCAAGTCTGTTTCTACTTATTCTCCCCCTAGAAATGGTGCCGGCATATCGCCATTTTTGTCTAAGCAGCCCCTACATTCTCGGACAGTCGTCCAGTCTCTCCTTCCCTTTGGTCCTGCAGCTTTTTCGCGGGGGTGGGGAACAGCTGCACCCAGGACTCTAAGCCCTGGGCCAGAGCTGTGGGTCCTGAGAATCCTGCCGTCTAACTGAGTGTTCTCCACAGGACCTGCCTGAAAATGCAGCTTTGAGTCTCTGTACACACAGACACCTGTTTTGCACCCAATAGAATGGCATGTTGAATACAAGACCGTGGCACAGATAATGTTCCTGGGCACTTGGAGGGGAACTTCCTTTGCAACAAGGAAGCTGACTGGCATGAGGCCTGGGAAGTGGTTTCGGAAGAAGATAGGCAGGTTTGTGATGAAACGTCTTGTTTCCCTCTGCTGGGCTTTAGTAAGTGGGATAATGAGCATCTCACACCCTGAGTGATCTTCACACAGCTTGAATGAGGCTGCCAGATGGTGGATGCACTTCTGAGTTTCACCTAGGAAGGTGAGGATCCTGATAGTGTGGGACAGAGACCTCTGTCTCCACGATGCCCGCCTGTCTCTGTCTGTCCTCAGAGTGGGAAGAGTCATGGCTTTCACTTGGAAACTGGGTGTGGAGACCTCCATCCCTCCCACAGATCTCAGGTCTCCCCAGTGCCTAGGAGACGCCTGGTCACACCCATGGGTCCCAGAATGCACTCACTACAGGGCTGTCGCCTGTCCTGCTCAAGGGTCTCCTGGATCCCTCAGGACCCACAAATGCTCCAGGGTAGACCTAGTTTTCCACACTCCAATGAGTCTTTCTTTTATCAAGTTAAATAACAGAAGCAACAGATGGAGCTCCGCTGTCCCCTCCAAAGAGCCACAGATTAATTGTTTCATGAGAAAACAAAATTCCAGGAGAGCCGTGTTCGCGGCTTCATTGGACTCAGGCGCATAAAGCCTCGTGGGTACCAATCATGCTCATTTTTGTGCCTGGGAACACCCTCCTGCCGTGTTGTCATCAAGGGTTGCATCTCACGGAGCATCAGCCCAGCCTTGCAGCCTCCCGACAGAGGGGAAGCTGGCCAGAGCAACGTCACGTTCCTGGGTCACCGCCTTCGGTGAACTCACCTGGACCGGCCCTCCCCACGGCGGGCAAAGCAAAGCGAGTCTGAACACCGTGGGGTCTGGGCCAGGAGGTGAGCTGCCCCTCCCAGAGCCAGCAAAGACAGAGCGGCCTGCCTGACCGTCTCCTCGCAGTCAGGTGACCTGTGAGGGGGCTGCTTCTGTCATGATAAGAGGCCAGGTCACACTGGAGGCAGAACCATGGGTTTCTTGGCTTGAGTGATCAACAAAAAAACATCAAAATCTGTATCATTCAAGCTGCTTTTCAAGCTTTTAAAAAATCTATGCTGGCCCTGAACAGAGGTATGGAGACTTTCCCTCCAGAGTTTCATGAGAGTGGACGGAGGAACACAGCCCTGCCCTCCTTCAGGCCACTGGCCTAGCTCTATCTCCACCCTTGGGCACCATCTTCTCCAACCTGGACCGCAGTCAGGGTGACTGAGCCAGTTCAGTCATGTGACCCTGAAAGTTCGGGCAAAGCCCTTCCTACTCACGTGACCCCCGGGGAGGGATAGGGACAAGGGACTCCCAGTAATTTCTTCGGGCCCTTGTGATTTGGGTCTGGGGGCAGTATAAATATTGCTACTCTACAGCAGATGCACAGAACTTTAAACCACCTTCACAATGATAGAAACAGCTGCCTGCTGACAGTTATGTCACCTTACTGACTGTGAGGCCAAGGCCCAGGCGCTCTCGATTCCCTGCGGTCACCTCTGGTCTGACCCGCAGAAAGGCGACCACCAGAAGGCTCCAAGTCCTGGAATTCTCGACTCTGCCGCTAGTGACAGCAGCTCGCCTCCAGATGAAGGGCTCACATTGATGTCTTTATCTTTCCATTAAAAGTATGTGCCAAGCACCACCCTGCTCTAAGCAGGCCACGAGGCCCGAGGGAAATCAGAGGAAAGAAAGACACAGTTCCCCCGGTCTGGGGGGGAAACCAACTCTGCAGAACTCATGTGGAGAGAGGCTCGAGGACGGTGACATTAAACGGAGACCCCCCTCCCCCATCAAGGATGGCAAGGGATGGAAATGGAGTAGAATATATATTTTGCAATACAGAGAAAAGCAAGAGTGAATACAAAGTCCCAGAATGGAGACAGCTGTGACTGGCTCAGGGGCCGGCAGGTGACGGAAGGTGGGACAAGGACAAGAGGGAGGACAGAGGCCAGCCCAGGCCCAGCCTCAGGGCAGCCGTCTTTGGGCCCCACAGGAAGCTCTGAAAGCTAAAATTAGGAGGATGCCCCCGTATTGAATTGTGAGTGTTTTTGCACAACATATTATTTGTGATGCATTACACAGGATTTTATAAATATAGCAAGGTAAAAACGATTAAATTTTATTTTCACATTAAAGTTTTTTTAAGGCTAGCAGCTACTGTTATTATCACTTTGTAGAAAAAAACAAATTCAAGAGGAGACCTGTACTATTCCTAGATGTGTTTTGAAGATGTTGAAATTAAATCTTGCAGTCATAAAGCCATATTGTATTTAGCACATTAGTTACCTTGGCATAAGTATTCAGAGCTTCCGTTTTTAAAACTTCTTCAAGATACCTTTATACATAACCTTCAGTTATATGTGGAAGAGAAATACATGATCAAATATATTCATATTCTAAATTACATCATTAAATTTTATCAAATAGGAAGATTTTTGTAAAAAAAAAAAAAAAGGCTCAATACTAAAGTGATTATAACCTAAAAGGGAGATTTGTGAAACCCCTGTGTTCCTAGAACAGGGATTTCAGTCATTGAATGTCCCCGTTATTAGCAACGACTATTCCCTCAAAGGGAGATCGTGCCCCTGGGTCTCTAGATGAAATGCTACCCTTCACAGGGTGCCCCTGCCAGCTCTGTTTTCACGACCTGAGCCTGTGGCCGCAGAGTCTGGAAAATCGCTGACACTTCCTGGTCCACCAGGTTGAAGCACGTCTTCAGTTGCCCAGCTAGGATGCAGAGGTCTCCCAAGGGAGCCAGGCCTACAGCCAGAGGGCACTGCAGCCAGGAAGAAGAGAGTGCAACCAGGCTCAGCTGAGGACCAACTCTCACCTTCACCTGCCCTGGGAAGCTAGGAATCAGGAAGCATGAGACAGCAGCCACCAGTCCACCAAGGAGCCCAGAGAGGTGTCTGTGTTTAGCACAGAGGCTGAGGTTTGAAATCAGGCAGTCCTGCGGATCCATACCCACTTGGCTGCTTACTAGCAATCACTTAGCTTCTCTGAGTTTCCGTTTTTCCATCGGGAGAATAGGAAAAATAGTACCGCATGGTAGATTTGGGCTACGGACAGAGACTGAATATTCAGCACCCGTCTGCCCAAGGTCTGCCCACTGCAGGAGCAGTGACGGGATTCAAGTGATGGGATGCTAGTGATTGTGGGGACAAGATCGCTCTGCGGCAGCCTCATCCCACTTCTGGGGTCTGTCCAGAGCTGAGTAATTGGGGAGGGATCCAGCCTGGATGAGCCCTGAGCTGGCCCCACGGGTCAGGATCAAGGAGGGGCTTTCTGCGCCTGCTCTTGCATCCTGAGCAAACTCAGCCCTGCTGGGTCCCAGCATCCTTGCCTAAATGCAACATGCTCACCAGTGGGTCTTCAGAGAAATCGTGGTAGCACTTATTCTGCCGTGAACATTTTAATGGAAACATTTGACTAATGTTCTTTACAAAGACATTGGAAAAGGCTGCTCGTTCCTCCCAAAGCCCCATATGCAGCTGCAAATCAGGACACAGAAATCAAAATCATTCTGAAAAGCAGTGCATCCATGTGTGTGCACACAGCACGTGTGCATGTGCGTGTGGGTACCACCTATCCAAGCCCTTTCTACGGGTGCTTAAGTCTCCCACGTGTGAACATAGGGAAAAGGCTTGAAGAATTTTCTCTTGCCTCTTCTAAAACTCACATTAAATGCACACAAAAGACCACGATGTCTTCAGGGCTTGTTCAGTGCCTTTGTGTCTCCATTGACCCATTCATGAACCACCCTCACAGCCCTCAGGGCCCAGGGCACCAACCTGGGTCCCCAGCAGGAGAGCAGCTGGCCCGTGAAACCCCTAAGAAGGACACACCTGACTCTCAGCAACACTCAGCACCCAGTAGGACTGCAGCAAGCATATAATTTAAAAGGAATAAACTTTCCTTTAGCACGTTTTCTTACAGATAAATCATGTTTTGCTATGAATTCATCCTCATCTCAATCATTTGCGTGATTGCAATGAATAGATCCTTATCAGGAATTTTTGTCCCGTGCACAAAAAAAAAATGTCCTAAGGATTCTCGTAACTCTCCATGACAAAAACAAAAGATGATTTCAAAAGAACTCTATGGAGCCCTACCACTTGGTTGTGGTAGCCTCTGAGTTATGCACACACAGCCTTTGCATTTGTAGGCCTGTTATTCTTCAAAGGGCTCAGATTAAGTCAGCTCTGACTTTTTGCAGACTAATCTATGTGGAAATGCAGTTCTCACCTAACTGATTTATTTTCACATTTAGAAGTAATAAAATTAATAGTGCAGTTCTCATCTCAGTTGATAAAATTAACTCAGACTTTTTTTTTTCCTAACCAACTTCTTTCAGTTATTTTCTTCCTTTTCAAAAGAGAAGTTATTCCAGTCATTTGATACAAATGGTTTTAATTAGTTTACGGCAAACATAACCTTTAACGAATCCAGGCTTGGGATTGCTGGTTATGTGCTAAAGGATAAAAACAGTGCCGTGCTCATGGCATTGATTTGTAATGTCAGGCTGCACAATCCAATATGGGTTGGCATCAAAGCAAACCACCCATCACTTGAAAGAATAATTCCTCTGCCAAGGCCATCCCCGAATACACACAAATGCATTTTTATGACCAGGGCAGGCACATTCGTCAAATGATGGGGAGGAGACCCAGCATTACTGTGTTCTCTTTGGCACTACCCACTACAAGGGCTTGCTCTGGCTTACAGTATGGACGACATTTCCTAAGGGATTTACATTTTTAATGACTATTTCTTTTAAAGGTATTAAAATATTTAAAACACCCAGTTCCACACTTCTCATGAATCACCTAGTAAAAAAGAAACCCTTTGCATGGGAAATGCTCGGTTGAAGGTTCTTATCTGGGATTCACCTCTTCCCAGTTCTCCTGGGCTGCCTACCAAATGGGTCAGCTCTTTGTCAACCAGAATCAGAACTTCTGGCCCACACTTCTATTTGCCGATCTGACCTTGGCCCTCTGGGGATCCTCACCCTCTGTAAGTTAGAGTCTAGTCCCATCCCTTCCTCAATGGTATCTTATTTTTAGACATTCTCCGCCATCCAATCCCCTCCCCAGTCTCCAGAACAAGCACAAGATACAGTTCCGTGCACCTGCTCTCTCTGGAATAACCACTCCCTCTCCGCCTTGTTGACTGACTGACTGTTACCCCTACCTCACACGAGCTCATGGCTCATTCTCTCAGGCATGTTGTCCAGGACTCCCACTCTAAGGGTAGCAGCCTTGCTCAGTCCCCCACTGTATGCACGTCTCATTTCTTTAGGATTACACTAAAATCATGGGCTCATGCATCTGTCTCCTTCCTGGAACTCAGCCTCCTTAAGGAAGGGCCATGTCTTCAGCACCGTTTCTGCCATGCGCTTGCCCTGGCACCGAGGTTGACAGGACTGAGAACCACATCTGGCCGGTTACTGAGACTTCTCCATCTCAGAGACCAATCCTTGTTCCTGCATCTGGTGGGGGCTGAGCTGGGGGGGCTCCCCCAAAACCTACCACACTCTGCCTTTGTACCACTGGTCCTGAAGTGTCTGTTTCTTGTCACTTTGTTCCCTCGCTGCTTACGACTTTCTCCTCTTCTCGTTAGAGAGCTCCAAATACTCCCTTGTCTTGCAGAGTCTGCACTTAGAGGGCTGCACCCACTTTACTGTCCTTTTGTGTTTCACAAAATGTGACATATTTCTACACTAGCTGCCACATTTAAATGACCCATTTCATATCTGTAAGTTCTCTGAAAACAGAAGTCACGTCTTTCAATCTACTTTAAATTAACTGTGTGATTGGCACAAAGTAGAAGTTTAATAAATGTTAGGGGGGCCATTGCCTCGCTAGAGTCTGGCGTGGCCATGTGCTCTTTGAGCCATGGCTGTCGCCACGCTTCCTGGCTCTGGTCCCCCTCCCTCACCTTGCGGAGGTGAATCTTCTCTTTTCCTTCTCTTTCTCTCTCTGATTTATTTCTAAATAAACTTTTCTTCCTTAAAAAAAATGTTAGATGGCTGACTAAATGTATACATAAATAAGCTAACAGCTATCCACCGGAAGAAACAAACGTGCTTGTCAATTCGCCTTTCCCATGTGCAGAGCAATCAAGCAAAAGAGAAACAAAGCAGCAGATACACACAAAACTGCATGTAATACTTGGCAAGAGCCACGGCAGCTGGCGTGAAGGTTTTCTGTTCCAGAACAAAGCCCTCCGCACCAGTCTGTTAAGGATTCCACTACCCAAGAGCTGACTCCCGGAGCTACCCCTGACCCGACCTCCGGGGAAAACAGTGCTGGCGGCAGTTCTGCACGTGAACACAGATCACAGGTGGAGCTCGCTTCCTGCCTGCTGATTGCCAGGGACCACTATAAGCCTTGGTATCCGACGAGGGCAGCTGGAAGAAACAGACCCACAAGGGACAGTAGACCTCACGTAACAGAGAGCAACATGCACGACCTCCTCGCTGGGACCTACGGTGTTTGAGAAGTCACTTTAGCCACGGGATAAGAAAAACGCTGCCAAAAATAACTATGAGAAAACACAAACAAGCTTTAGAAAATCATACATACATGTGTGTTTTATGCGCGCGCGCACACAACACACACACACACACACACACACACCCAATGTAATCTATTATATTTATGTTTCCTAAAGCTGTTATTCTCTCATTGCTGCATATATAAAGATACACACACACGTGTGTGTGTATGTGTGTGTGTATGTAAAGATACTGGTATAAATAAAGAACAATGAGATAATAAGAGGAATCAAGATAGAGGTAAAAACATATTTCAAATAGAAAAAGTTTTAAAGGTTTAAAAGATATTATCAAGTAAATGTTCCAAAACACAGCATTCTCCAATAAATATTTTTAAAAGAAAGAGATACGACCTTGGGTTTGGTAATAGATTCTTAAACAGAACATAAAAGACTAAATAACAACAACAACAACAAAAAAGATAAACTACACTTTATTAAAATGTAAAACTTTTGTGTTTCAAATTGCATCATAAGAAAATAAAGCCAGTTTTTAGAATAGGAGAAAATACTCACAAATCATACACCTGACAAATACCTAGTATGTAGAATATATAAAGAACTCTTATAGTTCAACAAGAAAATGACAACCCAATTTAAAATGAGCAAAGATTCCAGCACTTTGGGAGGCCGAGGCAAGAGGATTGATTGCCTGGGCCCAGGGGTTCGAGACCTCGTCTCTACAATAGGTCAAAAAATTAGCCAGGCATGGCAGCACGCGCCTGTAGTTCTGGCTACTTGTAAGGGTGAGGCGGAAGGATCGCCTGAGCCCAGCAGGTTAATGCTGGGGTGGCCCTGAGCGTGCCACTGCACTCTAACCTGGGGGACAGAATGAGACTCTGACTCAAAAAAAAAAAAGAGCAAAGGAGTTACCTAAGCATTCTTCCAAAGAAGATATACAAATAGCCAACAAGCATATGAAAAGATGGTCAACATCAAGAGTGGCGAGAGAAATGCAAATCCAAACTACAGAGACTACTTTATACCCCCTGGGAAGGCAACACTTTTTTAAAAAATGAAAATTATACAAGCATTATTGGGAATATGATGAACTTTAAACCTCTGTGCATTGATGGTGGAATGCAAAATGGTTCAACTGCTCTGGAAAACAGTAAAAAGTTAAATGTAGAATTAATATAAGACCTACTGATTCTGCTCCTAGAGATGCATCCGAAAGAACTGAAACGGGTATTCGAACAAATACTTCTAAACGAGTGATCACAGTAGCGTTATGCATAATAGCCAAATACGAACACAACACAAATGTCCATCGATGGATGGATAGATAAGCAACGTGCGGTTTATCCACACAATCGAATATTATTCTGCAACAAAAAGGGATAAACTACTGACATATGGTGCCATGAAGATGAACCCTGAAGACATTATCTTACATAGAAAAAGCCAGACACAAAAGGTTGCCTATTGTATGAGTTCGTTTATTTGGAATGTCCAGAATAGGTAAGTCCTTGGAGAAAGAACACGGATTGGTGGTTACCAGGCACTGGGGGTGGGTGGACTGCGGAGTATTTTTTTTTTAATGATGAAAATGTTTTGGAACTGGATAGCGGTTGTAGTTGCACAAAATTGTGAATGTATCAAATGCCAATGGATTGTTCGCTTTCATACAGTTTTTTCTTATCTGAATTTCAGCTCAAAAAGAAAGAGAAAAGGCAAGAAACACAGAGATATAGAGAATCCAACTAGGGAGCTGAACATTAACTAGTAAAGGTCCACACAGCCAACAGAGAATGATAGAAGAGGATTTCTGGAAGCCCCAGGGACGAAGACTTCAAATGTAATGGCCACAGAGTTATGTCTGGACACATCAGTGAGACGATTCGGAACACCTGTGATAAACACTGATCTAGAAGGCCACAGAAGTAAAAATAAAACTGGCTCCTACAAAGGCTGAAGGCAGGCTGGAGGTGTCTGAGTGCCAGATGTGTCCCTGAGCAGACGGCAGCCTGCGTTTCCTCCTCTGGCGTAAGGACAGAGGGCCACAGCACTGCAAGTTCTAGATCCAGGCCTGCCACTCTGCACTGGACACTGCACACCACCGAGCGCCCCAGGACGCCTGTTTTGCTTATTGGCTGGTTTTTGTTTTTTCTCATCAGTCTCCCAGGGATAAGGGCGATGCTTCAACTGTCTCCATCGAATCATTGTTAGACTGATGCCAGGTGGCATGTGCAAAAGAGCTTTGGAAAGACAGGAGCTGCAGGCCCTGCCCCCACACGGCTAGCTATTAGGTCCTTCACCCAGGAGGGCTCCCTGTCCTTCCGGCCACCCCCTCACCCTCTCCAATACACAGGCCCTGCCTCTACAGCCCACGCAAGTCTGCCAGAGCGGACACGGACCGTGGCTCCAAGGGAAATAGAGGAGTACAGGTCAAGAGGTGTCGGGGACAGCACGTCTCTGCCATCACCACTACCCTGCCACCATTCCAGTGCCTAGTGTGAGGTGGTCGCTTGAATGAAGAGGTAATTACACTCAAAAAAAAAAAAAAATATATATATATATATGTATACATTTTTTTTTAAGGCTGAGCAACCTCCAAGTCAGGATCCAAGTTAATCCAACGTTCCGTCATTCCCTACTGCTGCGAAACTTGCTCTCCAGCCCCTCCCGTGGTCCTGGGCATGAGGGTGGGTGACCTGGTGGCTCAGGAGCGTGCTTTCCGTCTGGCAGCGGTCTTGGCTGATGTGCAGACCGGATGGCCGCTCTCAGGACCGGCCTCCACCCCCACCCTCACTCTCCTGCCCTGTGCTTTAGAGGAGAACAGGTCTGCGAGGAGGTGGCCGCCCACCCCTCCTGCAGGTCGTCCTTCGGCACCACGGTGGGAAACCAAAGACTGTCCCTTCTGGGTGACGGCGTCTCCTGGGTTCTCCCTCGGGTCTTGACGTCCCTCCACTCTCCTGCTCCTTTACTTAACTGCAGTTACAAAGCTACCCTAAGTGAGGGTTTGAGCCCACTGTTCTCCTGGGAGAGTCCAGGCCGGTTCGTGCAGCCCTCACCCGAAAAACACTCTGTCCAACCGCACTCGGAGGGCTTGGGGTCGACAGGGAAAAGAGACAGAAGAACGCATCCCTGCAAGAGGAGTTGCTCCGCCACTCTCAGATGTCAGCCTGGCTGGTGCTCCCGGGCTGGTGAGCCTGCTGCCTGCGGTGAGGGCATCCGTCTGGCATGCAGGCTCTGGGTCTTGGGCTGCCTGTTCCCTGGCAGAAGGGAGCCTCTCCACTGCACGGTCCCTAGAGCGCTTTCCAGGGGACGGGACCATTCCCGCCTCAGGGGCAACGACAACAAGGAGCACAGGGCTTCTGACAAGAAGATGGAGGCTTGCTTGTCCCAGCGGTTAACTGGTTGTGTTATTCACGTGTGCTGAACGCCTGTGAGGTTCCCTGGCTGCTTCCAATGCCATTAGCTTCATCGACGGCAGGGTCTATGAGTTCAAAGAGCGGGTCCTGAAGTATCGCCCGGTACAACAGAACAAAATAAAAAGGCTCACGCTTGGCTCGTTTCCAGGCACAACACCTAGAGAATGGGTTTCCACGTCTCCGCAGGGAGATGAAAGATCCCTCTTGCCCACACAGTTACTGCACCCCCACTGGAAATATATACCACGGTCTGAGAAAAATGAACTTCTGAAATAAAAGGCACATATTTAAAAAAACAGCTTTACCTTTAGGCAGCCCTCGTGTCCCTTCAGTGCAGCACCAACAAGGCCAAATGTAGATGTTTCAACGACTCCTGCATTCAACAATGGGCACCTAATTGGCGTTAATTCAAGGCAATTGTGACAGAAAGTCCAGATGATGTCTTACACAGATTCTTCAGTAGTTTTGACTTTGAATTTTTTTTTTTGCATGTGTAAATGCTATCTATGCATGGAACATGACTTTGGACATTTGTTTTAAAATCAATTTAAATTTTAATAGACGATATATTCCGCAGACTTAATTTCAAAGGGACAAATGGCTAACACGTGAACTGTCTCCCTCACTTCTTATGCAGCTCCAGGACTCTCAAGGGAAGTCATGAACGTTACCACTCTCTTATGGGAGTTTCCTGAGATATTTTATGCATTTAAAGACCGATATGAGTATCGATCCTTTCTCTTCTGTTTTCCTGTACAAAAGTTCCATAATATATACTTGCTTTGCACCCTTTAAAAAAAATCTAATAATGTATCCAGATGAATAAAGCATGCATCATCCTCTTTAATGGCTCACGATATCCCTTGTGTGGATGTGCCAGCATTTCTTTAATCCGCCCCATAAGAATGGACATGTGATTTTTTTTCTGCTGCTTACAGGGCTGTTGCAAGTACAGCCCTGTATACAGCTTACCCAGCACCTGCAGCCCAGCAGGTAAATCCCCAGAAGAGGAATGGTTAGACCCCGGCTGCACACCTTTGTGATTTTAATAATGTTGCCAAATTGGCCATCTCACACCTGAGGCTGACTAATGGCCTCTCCTCCGAGCCTGGATGGAATGCCTGGCTTCCGGGACCCTGGTGATGCAGCATGGAGCCTTGGCTCGTGCCAGTCTGAGAGGTAGGGACAATGCGTGTCTTAACACAGATTCACTTTGCTTTTTGTTCCTCCGTTCAACAAATAGTTATCAGGAAACTGTTCCATGCCAAGTACTGTTCTTGGCCTAGGAAGGTACTGAGGGAACAAACAGATACAATTCTCTGCTCCTCAGAATTCACATTCTGATGAAGGAAGGCAGTCGATGACATCAACCTTGCCCCAGAGTTTTAGAAAGGCACCTGAAATCCTTTTCCATGAACTAAAGATGTATGCCTAGTGCCCATATTCATCTTGGACTGGGGACTTGTTTGTCCTGCAGATTTACAGAGGACCCTTTAATCTAAATCCAATAATGGAAGACGCTGCTTCCTTTGGACCTTGCTTGCGAGCGTGGCTGCTGTCCCTTACATATTTATTTTCAGGTGGTCAAATTTTCCATTCCTTTCTTTTGGAGCTTCTGGTTTCTCTCTTGTATTGAGAGAAGCCTCCCACACCCAAAAGTTAGGAAGTGATTATCCCATGATTTCCTCTGGAAGTCCCATGGTCTCATTTCTTGCTTGTCATTTTAGGCTCCTTGTGGACTTTACGCAGGTGAAGGTGTAGGGCCACGTGGATACACCCTGAGAATTCCCCAAGTGGCTGCTTTCTTTTCTCAACAGCATCGCTGGAATAATCTACCTCAATTCTCGATTTGAAACATCTCCATCACAAGCTGCGTGCCCGTAGGTGTCTGAGGCTCTGCCTGGACGTACACGCACAGGTTTACATACCGATCCTGCATTTTTCCACGTGTGTGTGCACGCAACACCAAAGAGCAGTGGAGGCTGATGGTAACCTTTGGCTGCTGACGCACACACGTCACTAAAGCAGCCCTCAGAGCTGAGGCCTCTGTCTGTAGCCAGACCCTTTTACTGAGGCCTCTGACTGTAGCCAGACCCTTTTACTGAGGCCTCTGACTGTAGCCAGACCCTTTTCTCGCCCAGAACCCCACGTTTGTCCCCCACCCGCCAGACCAGGCTGTGTCTCGGGTTTGAGCATGCTTGGAACTCACTCTTCCACACATGAGCAACAGAGGTGAAGTGGAGGGCAGGCAACCGCTAGTGTCTGTCGAATTTTATAAGCAGTGGAGCATTGCATGAGAGCATGTTAGCAGGCACACCCAAGAACCTGAGCTGTGTACAGTCACGCCTTTACTCACCCGCCCGTACGGGTGGAGCGGCTGTCTCCTTTCTGCATGCACGCACATCCAGCCCAGAAACAACAGCACGTGGACAGGGTGGCCTTTTCCACTCAATGCCCCAGCCAAGAGGCTAGGGCCTGCACAGATAGCCAGAGCATGGCTTGTGGCATCGGACAGAAAGGAAGACGAAGGAAGCCCTTGCTTTTCCAGGCTGGTTAGTGACCACGGGCAGGCTGGCTTACTTCTTCGGAAGATGTTTCCCTCGGCTGTTTTCTCAAGCACCCTCCCAGAGAGCTTTCTAAGAGAGGGTCCAGGGACCAAGACAGAGGGGAGCCTCCTTCCCAAGCCTCGTCCGGCACGTTGAGGGCTGTGGTCCTGGCCCACACCGGGTCTTCCTGTTTGTCATGGTTCTTTCCTCAACCTGGCTTGTTCCTGCACCCTCCCCACACCCTGTTCTCTTCTGGTAGACATCCCCTCTCTGGTCTGCCTGGTTTAAGCACCTCGCCCTCTGCAGAGCCTTCCAGCACTGTGGAGCAGCTGATGCTCAGCTTTCTGGGGTGCCACTATCTTGCCTCAGCGCAGCAGGGGCCAGGTTCAGTCCAGAAACAGCACCTGAACCCTGACCTCCACATGGAGAGCATGCCGCATGGGAGGCGAGAGGTTCATCCCAGAATCAAGCCGCAGGGCCGGCACTCGGGGGGCACATGCTCAATTAGTGTCCACCGAAAGATGGGCCCAGTCAGGCCCCCGGACCTCCAGGGAACTCCCTCACTTTCTTTTTTTTTTTTTTGAGTTGGAGTCTCACTCTGTCGCCCAGACTGGAGTGCAGTGGCCACTCCTGGCCACCGCAGCCTCGACCTGCTGGGCTCCGGCGATCCATTTCCGCCTCAGCCCTCCGAGTAGCCGGAACTACAGGCGGACACTACCAAGCCTGGCTAATTTTTTTTGATTTCTCGTAGAGACGAGGTCTCGCCAAGTTGCCCAGGTGAGTCTCGAACCCGCGGGCTCAGGCAATCCACTCACCTCAGCCTCCCAAAGTGCGGGATGACAGGCTGAGCCACCGAGCCCGGCAACGCCCTCACTTTCACCATCCCCTCTGGGATGCCAGTTCCTTAAGGGTTCAACGTTCATGGACTCCCGTTTCATTGAACAAAATGGAAAGAAAGAAAAATGAATGGATCCTCGCTTTGATAAAATATTCAGGAGAAAACATTCAGGCACCTGTCGCCGGCAGATGGAGATCTGACCTCGGCCACCGGAGATGAGATTTCTTTATCCGCCTGGCACCCTGCAAAGCAGCCTCCAGTCACCACGTCTCGAAGAGTGTCATGACCATGGCTTCTCATTCAAACGAGACACAGATGAGCTCGCAGCCGCGTTTGTGCCATGACCTGGTGCGCTTGCAGAGAGGGCTGACATGCTGGCTCCTCCCAAGAGAAAGACAAAGCAGGAGGGTTGGACACTCCAGGTCAAAGGATGCTGCCATGCCTGCACCCAAGTGCTGAGCCTTCTCCCAGCACGCCATTCTTCCAGCCTCCGATCGCCAGATGGCCAGTCTCCACTGTCCTGAAAACTGCTGTGACCAGAGCCGGAGCTTTCCCAGGGCAGAATTAGAGGCGGGGGTAGTAGAAGCCCTGGAGGCAGGGGACCATTCTGGCACACTTGGGGCCACTGCCCAGAATCTCAGCTGAATGGGCTCCCTTGCTTGACTGGCTGGACGCCACCAGCAAGCAATTTGCTAGAATCAATAAACATGCCACCGACAAAAAAAGGCAACTGCCTCTGCTGTATCATGGGCTAGCAGCCATTCACCTCTTAGTATGAGTTGGTATAACGTGCGTGTTGTCAATCCAGCTCTACGAAGAGAAAAAGAAGAATCTCTTAGAGAATGGGATACTTGGAGAGGGCTCTGACCTCCTAAAATGAGAGGCAGCGTGAGGAATCTGGGGTTTAGAACGGCAAGAGAAGGAGCTTCTCCAGGGGGGAAGAATGGCTGCAGGAGGCTGCTGGGACCCTGACCTCAGTCCCCTGCCACCTATTCTGTGCAAGGTGCTCCCTGTGTGGGCTGTTGGCAGCGGGGACCAGAAGCGTCGAAGCAGCTTTTAGGCAGGGACCTGGCTCAGTTCTCTCTCCTTCAGTAGGGCCTAAGGATTTCCTTCTCCCTCTGTTTCTTCTGACACAAACTGTAGAAAGTTTGTAAAGGAGCACAATCCAGAATGAAAGAAATTAGCCATGATCCAGCATCAAGAGACAACTGCTGCAAACCCCGGGGAATATCTCAGTACATCCCAATCTTTTCCAATAAGCTCGTCTACCCAGTGGAGAAGACCCAGAAAGAAAACACACATGCAGGCCGGTAGCCGTGCTGGCCAGAGCCCACACAAGGCTAGGGAAAAGGGCATCAAATTACAAAAGCTAAATGAGACACAAAGGTGTGTCTTTACTTAAAATAAGACAATAAATCACAACACATCGCAAACAGATGAAACATTTTAAAGATTATAAACATCACAAAATTGAAAAAGGTAGCATGACATTGGGCCAACCGCCTGCCGCATTTCTGGATTACTTTTTGCTCTTACGATTTGGGGCTGTAACCTCATCAAACACCTCATTGTAAAGAACAACTTTGTAATATCGTTTTCTACAGAAAAAAATATCTTTAACTCAAAATTTTCGGTAGCATCATTGATAAAAATGGTCTGAAGTTGTTTTTACTCACACAGGTATGCTCACGGATGTTGCGTCGCTATATAGATCTCTGCCCAGTGGCACAGGAATTCTGGTAAGTTCTACTTGGTGAGATTGCGATGAGAAGTTCCAGCGATGTGGTGAGCTTATCACTGTATATGCCCCCGATCAGGTATATTCCAACAGGCGAGAACTCAAAGGCGACGCGTTGTTGGGCGAAACCCTCACCCTGCAGTTATACACATCCAGAGATGGAAAGAATTTCCCGCAGACCGGCTTCTGGCTCCGCACACTTAAAGCCTGGTCCCCTCACCACCCCGCACCTACCTGTGCCCACGGTGCCAGGCCATATAGGAGGCGTTCCATCAAGACAGAGCCTCTGGCCCTACCCTCTCCTTGTATGACAAGAGTGTCTCAGTCCATTTGGTGCTGCTATAACAAAGTGCCAAAGGATAAATGATAAATAAAGAACAGAAAGTGTATTTTTTACAGTTCTGGAGCTGGAAAGCCCCATGTCAAGGCTCCTCCAGGTTCCCTCGTCTGATGAAGAATCCTGGCTACCCACCCCCTCAGCTTGGCTGGGAACAGCCCCGGAAGTAGCTCTCCCAGTTGAAGCTGCACCCTGGGGGCTCTGCAGGTGTGAGGTCTTGGGAGCAGCCCTGCTCCCCCAATCCACTAGACATTGCCCTCAGGGGGTTCTCTGTGATGGCACCACCTGGGTGCCACTGAGGTTTATCTTCTAGGGCAGCAGATCAAGCTGCATCTGAGCCACAGCTGGCAAAGCCGAGAAGTGCTGGCTCAGAAACAGTGGGCAGGAACTTGAGTCAGCCTGGACAGGAGGCCCCTGAAGTTTTATGGGCACTCTGGGTCCTCCCTTCTACCCTCAAAGCCCTAGCACTCTGGGCCTGCAACAGGCCTGCGGCCTGAGAATCAATGCAATGCCTTCAGGGACAGACCCTCTCGTCCTGGTGCACAAGACAGGCCACTGCCTGTCCCACAAATACCAATCTTTTTATCCAGTGCTCACTGGGCCACACCCTTGGTGCTATCTTCCAAACTTGCCTTTTCATTCCTTCCATGACCAGATGCAGAATTTTTCAACTTTAAGTTCTGCTTCTCTTTTGATGATCCATTCCATCTTTGGTTTGTTTCTCTCGTTCCATGTTTTACGATAAGACATCGAGAGAAGCCGCCCAGTGTTTGCAACACATGGCTGCTTAGAAATTTCTTTCACCAGATATCCTATTTCATTGCTCTTAAGTTCCGCCTTCCACGAAGTCCTGGGACAGGGACACGATCCCTTTGTCACTTTATAATAAAGTGTCCCGTTGTCACTTTATAATAAGGGTTCCCTTGCCCCAGTTTCCAATACCTTGTTTCTGAGAAAGAATATAAAATTTTTGTCTGAGGACTGCGAAGCCCTTTAAAAGACCAGGCCCAGACAGACATTACGATGTGACAGCAGTCATGTCTCACTCCTCCCTTGAGCTAAATAGTCACCTCGCTGTGCCACCTGCTGTCTGGACTTCCGACTAATGGACACCAAGTAGCCATAAAATGCCACGCTCTGGACACCGTAACTTACAGTTCAACAACGTACAGCTCAGCGCGAAACGATGCAACTTCTGCAAACCCTGAGAACGCCTGTCAAATGACTTTGTGTCGGCCCTCACCTCACCCCCTTTGCCTTAAAAACCAGCTTGTGACAAAGGCCTAGTGGTATGCTTCCCAAGGCACTCTGGCGGTGTGTCCCCTCCCTCTGGCTTTTTGAGTTGGAGTCTCACTCTGTCGCCCAGACTGGAGGGCAGTGGCCTCTCCCGGCCACCACAGCCTCGACCTGCTGGGCTCCGGCGATCCTTCCGCCTCAGCCTCCCGAGTAGCCGGAATTACAGGCATGCGCTACCACGCCCGGCTGATTTTTTGATTTATTGTAGAGATGAAGTCTCACCAAGTTGCCCGGGCGGGTCTCGAACCCGCCAGCTCAGGCAATCCACTCACCTCAGCCTCCCAAGGCGCGGGATGACAGGCTGAGCCACTGAGCCCAGCCAGGTTCACTCTTTAAAACTCTATTTTGTTCCTCAGCTTCGCCCTGGAGAACAACATTTCTCATTTCCATCTGAAACCACATCAGAATGGCCTTTACGGTCCATATTTCTCTCAGCACTCTGGCCACAAACAGTTCAGCCATCTCCAAGGAGAATGAAACTGTTTTCTCAGTTCTCTACTTCTGAGTCTGCCCGAGAATGATGGTTAACGCTTCTTCACCACAACAGGGCTTTTTCCAGCATTCTCTCCAAGGATATTCTAGCCTTTGCCCACTGCTCAGTTTCAAAGCCGCTTCTGCGACTTTGGGTATTTGTTATAGAAACACCCCACCTCTCTGATACCAATTTCGATCTTAGTTCATTTTGTGCTGCTTTAACAAGATACATGAGGCTTGGTAGGTAATAATGAACAGAAATGTGTTTTTCACAGTTCTGAAGATGGGAAGTCTAAGATCAAAACAACAGCAGGCTTGGTTGTCTAATGAGGGCTCCAGGCAACACCCCCTCCACACCCCCCAGGAGTCTCCAAGGCTTAACCCCTGCCTCATGGTGTCAGGAACATGGAGTCAAAAAAGATGATTTTTTTTTTTTTTTTTTTGAGTTGGAGTCTCACTCAGTTGCCCAGACTGGAGTGCAGTAGCCGCTCCTGGCCACCTCAGCCTCTACCTGCTGGGCTCCGGCGATCCTTCCGCCTCAGCCTTCCAAGTAGCCGGAATTATAGGCATGTGCTACCACACCCGGCTGATTTTTTGATTTACTGTCGAGATGAGGTCTCGCTGCCCAGGCGGGTCTCGAACCCGCGGGCTCAGGCAATCCACTCACCTCAGCCTCCCAAAGCGCTGGGATTACAGGCTGAGCCACCGAGCCCGGCTAAAAGATGATTCTTAAACCTCAAGATGAAATGTTATTTTTCTTGGGTTTTGGAATGACTCGGGATGCTACTTCTTTCTTCTGGCCTATTTCTCTTTTCTGGAATGGGAATATCCACCCTATGCCTGTCCTGTCATTTTATTTTGGAAGTGGCTAACTTGCTTGACTTCACAAGCTCACAGCTGGAGGAAAGTCTGCCTCAGGATAAATCCTGCTTTGGGTATCACCAATATAATTTTGGAAAAGGCTCTGACCTTCATATTTTTGAGTTGATGCTGAAACAAGTTAAAATTTGGGCGGGGGGCTACTGGGATGGAATTAACATATTTTACATGTGGAAAGGACTTGAATTTGAAGGTTCGCGGGCAGAATGCTATGGTTAAATATGTTCCCTTTAAAATTCAGATGCTAAAGCACAATGGCCATTCGAATGCATGAAGATGTAGAGCCTTTAGAGGCTGATTAGTTCATGAAAGACACTCCCTTGTGAACAGATTAAAGAACTTCTGTAAGAGACATCACATCGCAGTCACCTCCCTCTTGTCCTTCCACCTTCTACCTGCATTCTGAGCATACAGCGTCCTTCCACTCAGGAAGATACAGAGTCAAGGTGTCATCTTGGATGTGAAATGCAGCCCCCCACATCTTGGATGTGAAATGGCCTGATCATCTGTTAAAATTCCTACCTCTGAGTGCAAGCGCATTGGCTATTACGTTCCAACATCTGAAATTTGAAGGGGACACATTTGATCCATGGCAGGGTGGAAGGACAAAGAGCACAGAATCCCTGGGAGTCACGCCTCTTCTCTTGTGTCGCTGGCTCCACCTTCCTGGAAGGTGACACTGAGCCCATGCACACACCCTACTGAACCCAGGCTAAATGGAACTCCATCCTGCTTCCTTCAGCTGGATCCTACCATGCCCGACGGATATCCCACCACCATCCACAGGACAGGACCCATGACAGAGGGAGTCAGAGTGGAAACAGACAGTGGCGTTCATCTGGCAGTCAAGCATCTTCACAGATTTAACATGAACATGTGATCACACGAACACGGTACCCAGAGCTTGCCAGGACCTTGGCAGGAGCCTGCAAGGAAAGTCCCGAAGTTTCAGCTTCATTCATGTCCCAAGAACCTATCCCTGAAGGTTGGACTCTTTGCTCTACTTACTGTTTTAACACACACCGACTCCACATTACTGGAAGTTCCTTCTAAGCATGATTTTAATGACAATGTTTCTACAAAACTTGGACTGCAATTTACTCAGCCTCTGCTGTTGGATGGTTGGACTTCTGTTTTACTTTTAATTTTGCAATCTTATACTATATTCTGTGGATGTTATCATGCACCATTCTCTGGGGGACTGTAACGGTCTTCTAAATGTTCAGTTATGATCGCATTCTTAAGATTTACTGGCCACTTTGCTAAGCATTGTTAACTCTTTATCTCACTCCATGTCCACTAATGCCTTGTGTTGACAGGACACCCAGCAACCCTTCCCTAGAGATGAGAAAAGAGGCAATCAAATAAGTCAGAAAGGTGCCCAATTCCCAGGGCTGTGTAGAGGTGGTGAAGCTGGTTCACTCCAGGTACAACAGCCTCTAGGCTCTATAAGAGATTTCTAATGACAGTGTAGGATACAGCCTCATGATTGAAACCTCTGGGTTAAGCCTATAAATAAAATTAAGAATCTTGATTTTTAAGAAGCCATTTTTTCTAGAAACATTGTATCATATTTCCTCGTTACCAGCTGCCCATGAGACTGCTGTATGAAGAAGCATGTAGAAGATTATTTGCTAGTAACTGTTTGTAACAACCCCACATTAGAAATCACCTAATGCCTCAAAAACAAACAGACTATGTGTGTGCTCATATCATAAGACATTGCTGCGGCAGTTATGACTGGAAATTTTTTCTAGGTCACCACATGTTCATCTTCAAAATATACTATTACGTTAAAAAGGTCACTTAACAGAAATATGTACATTACACAATCCCATTCAAGTTAAAAAATAAAAAACTCCTCTGCATTATCATGGATACATAGGCATGCACAGAATATGTGGGAAACATTCTGATTATCACACCAAACTATGAATAGAAGTTTCCTGTGTGAAAAGGACATAGATGGAAAGAGGCTGAATTTATACCCTTCAAAATGTTTACATTTTACAGTTTGATTTAAAAAATAAATAATGAAATATGCAGTCTAGCGAAGCATACCTCAGTTTTTAATTGCTTTATGATTTATGTTAATCAAATGCCATCTTAAGTGAATGTCTGGGCTGAAGAGATTTATTCTGGTTCACAGATTATGGAGAAAGAGGTCAAAGACCACTCTTACACTGATATGCTTGATTTATTACACAGCTGCCAAGAATTATTCTTATAAATTCAAGAACCATGAACAACAGGCCACAAAGAGTTCCACATGACAGCAGCGGCACCTTCTCAAGGAAGTAGGAACTGTGCTTATGAATGGTGCTTAACCCATCTCCAGGCCTCCGAGCTGCATTTACTCAATGATTGAACACAGCTGTGCACCGGACAATCGTACTCATGATTTCCAATGTGTCACTTCAGTGACGTCCACAGGGTCCATCACTCAAGACCAGCTCATTCCAGGGAAGTTGGGATGTTTACGAGGTTGATGGCACAGGAGTACCTTAAGACTACTCTTCTGTCATAAGACAAACTGTTTCTGGTAGACTGTTCAAGTTGGCCCCCAGCACATGTGCCTGTTGGCGTCTTAAGAAAATGCATGCATAGGGTATGTCAGCGTTGGCCGTGAAAACGCTTCAATCATGCTGAACCACCACAATTTAGAGATTATGCACCATTCCTCTGTGGACCAATGAGTGTCACGGCAATGATTCAGGGTCACAGTTTCTTCCTTTGTGTGGCTCTGCCCTTCCCAGGGTCTCAGAGCCGTCAGAATCCAGAAGGGCGATAAGGGAAGAAAAGTGGAAGAGAAGTGGAGAAAGAGCCACCTCCTTCTCCTCCTAATTGCCACTTCTCGTGCTTAGAACTGGCTAGATGGGCCTCCTCAGCCTCCAGAGGGCGGGACGCTAGTCACTGCCCCCACAGACCCTTTCCAGACACAATCTAACACCTCAGAGGGGATGGCCAATCCTGAGTGGGCAGCCAGCTGTCTCCTCCACCACACAGTTGCAGTGGAGGGGAGAGATGGCCCAACAGGCCATGCTGTGGTTTAAATGCACGAGGCCCCCTAAATTCATATGCGGGAACCCAAGACCCAATATGGTAGTGTCAAGAGGAGAGTCTTTAGGAGGTGCGTGTGATGAAAGGCGGAGCCCTCATGAATGAAATTCATGACCTTAGAAAAGGGGTGGAGGAAGCTAGCTAGGCTCCATTTGCTCTCTGTCCCTTCTGCTGTGTGAAGACATAGCCATCTCGGAAGCTAAGAGCAGTCCTCCCCAGACACTGAATCGGCTCCTGCCCGAATGCTGGGTTTCCCATTCCCCAGACCTGTAAGAAATAAGTTTCTTTTCTTTATAAATTGCCCAATTGAAGGTATTTTGCTATAGTAGCAGAAACAGACTGAAGCATGCCGCAAACCAAGAAGTGAGCTGACAGGCCCAGCTCCACCCCCCAGGTGGTCCGCAACTCATCAGGGCTCCGAATCTCAGCACCTCCAATGATCTTTCTGAGTGTCCCCCACAGAATCCTTACGTGGGCCCCTGGGCAACCAGAATGACAGTCCTGGGCACCGACATGTCTTCTCAACTCACGCAATTGCTTCACAAGGGACAGGGCTTCTCTGTTGTGCAACACCAGGTTTCCTGGCGCTAATGCTGACCGTCAAGTGGGAGACAGTTCATTATAATTTCTACTCTTAATTCTAATCGTTTTAGTCGG
This sequence comes from Cephalopachus bancanus, assembly GCA_027257055.1. Lineage (NCBI taxonomy): Eukaryota > Metazoa > Chordata > Mammalia > Primates > Tarsiidae > Cephalopachus > Cephalopachus bancanus. The sequence continues at coordinate 1,181,255 of JAPVLO010000169.1, read as the reverse complement.
GCCGTGTGGCCTTTTGTGTACATCGCCTAAATGAGTGAGATGTTTTGGCAGAGTCTGCGGCTGGCCTGTTGCGAAGGGTGTTTTGCCCAGTGGTATCCCTCTATTAACACTGACCTGTTTTGAATGTCGCCTCCCCATCCATCAGCGACATTGGCGTGGCGGCCAGGCCTCCGGCAGGAAAAGGAGCATAAGCTGCAGCGTGTGCACTCACTGTTCTGGTTGGGGAAAGTTTCTCAGCGGGGCCCCGGTGTGGAGAGAGCAGGTCACAAGGCCCGGAAGGGTCAGCTCCCTCCCCGCCTGCGAAACACTCTTCTCTTCCCGTGGCCTGTGTGAACTGGATGGAAAGGCAGAATGGAAATTTTCCGGGAAAGAGTGCAGACTGGACTTGACCCACATCCCAAGCAGGCATGGGACGCTCTGGCGAGCCACGCGTCCGCTCACCTCCGGCAGCACAGCTAAATAATGGAGATGAAGGTACGTCCATTCACCCCCAAAGCTAGAAAGTGCCCGTCAAAGCCCTTTCCCACACGGGGTGGGGGAGCTCCATGGGTGACGGTTGAGCCTCACTCCCCAGCAGGGCTGCCCGGTATGTGTCCTCAAAAGACACGTGTCTAGCGTTCTTCCTCTTGAGGCTGAAATAAACGAATGAACTGCGAAGTGGTGAGGAAAATGGATTCTCGGCGCAGAAGACTCCCTTCGGGGAGAGGCCTCCTTGGCAGGGGACTTTTCCCATCAGCCCTTCACAGCCTGGCAGCCAGGAGGAGAGGACTGCCTGGAGGAGAGAAACCACCTCCTGGTTTTATCAGCAGTTGGAGGGAGGAATTCTCAATCAAGGTCCGCACCCACCTCGAACTCCAAGTCCAGTGCCCTGGTGCCTGAAGTCCAGGATCCTGACTGCAGGCAGGGCCTCAGTCCCGTCTGCAATTAGATGTGGTCTGAGGGCTCTGTCCCTGGGCCTGTCACACCTGGCCCCAGCCCCCACCACCACTTTGCTCTTTCTGAGAATCCAGCCAAGTCCGACAAAGCGCCCATGGCATAAATTCAGACGCATCCTCTCACAAGCCAATTTCATCACACCTGGTTTTATGGCCGTTTGTGACTGATAAGTGATTCTCTTAAAAAGGGAAAGGAAATGCTAATCTTCGCAATTTATCCTTTTATCCCAACAGTTCTCCTTTACGGAATGCCTCATACTTAACAAGGGACGCAGAGGTCTCATCGGGCGGCGCAAATTAGACGCATCCCAACGACTGGCTGTGTCACTAACTTCTGAAATGTGAAGCTATGAAATCTAAAGAGGTTTTCAATTTCTCCTAATGCAAAAAATAGCAATAAAATCAAAAAGGGAGAGAGAAAGAGAGAAAAGGTTCGACTCTGGAAATAGCATCCTCCACGAAACGTCATTCCATGTGAATTATTCCCACAATGACTTCTCTGTGGAATTGCCTCATTCCAGCCTGTATCTCACGCGACAAAGCTTTTTAACAGTCTGGACTTTTATTTTCAGAAAAGCTCCCCCCAGGTGGCCCCAGTGAAGCCCTGGGAACGTGGACAGGAATGCCGCCCCCGCCTTCTGTGGCCTTCTGTGCGGTGCACGTCCTGCCTGGGAGCCATGGGGCAGCTGTGATTCCTCCAGGGTCACTTCCAAGGTGGCCCTGCTGAGGACACCTGGTCTTGTGGGCTCCACGCTGCAGAGAGCTCACCCTTTCTAAGAGGCTGTGCCAAGGGTGACAGGGGCCGTGTGAGCCCCTGGGATGCACGCAGGGAGCCCAGGATGTGGCCGATGACTTGGGACCAAGGGATTCGCATCCACCCGGCCCATCCCTGGGGCTGGCGGGAGGTGGGGCGGTCCCCAGGACCCTGGAGGTCTCTGAAGGGGCAGCCATGGATGCCACAGACATGCTGCTCTCGGCATTCCAGGCTGGAGAACCGGCCGGGGGCTCCACATTCCGAAGCAAAAAGTGCAGACGGGACCTGAAGGACGTCTTGGGCAATGACTGAACGAGCACAGCCAAGGTCCGCAGAGGCACGTCCTCGCCCAGAAGGCCTGAGGAGTCCCTGGGAGAGATGAGCCGGCAGACCCGCTGGCAGCCTAGGGGAAGGCTCAGAGCCCTGAGTGGGGGTGGGGTGGGGGTGAGCAGGGGAGGGCAGCAGCCGGCGGGCAGAGAGAATTGGGAGCTCCGCCATGGCCTCCAAGGGCTGAATCCACCAGCAGGATCTGAGCCCTCCTGGGGAAGCCTTAGCAGGCCAGAAGAGGCACGGGCAGCTCCCGAGCGAGCAGGCCACAAGGACAGGCGGAATCGAGGAGGCTTCCTCCACTTAACCAGCAGCAGGGAAGGCAGCCGCACGCCAGGCACAGCACGGAGCTCCCTGGGTGGCGCACGGAGCGAGGGGCCCGGTGGGCTCCCAAAGGGGTGACGGCTCTGAGGACCAGCGTGCTGAGGGGCTGTATGGCCCTCCGCAGCCTAGAGGCGGGAGCAGCGCTCGGTGAAGACGCGAGGTGGCCTGGGGCCACCCTGGGCAGTGACCTCGGGAGGGGGCCCCAGCCCAAGGTTACCACAAAGAGGACAAGGTCATGGGGAAATTCGGGGAGGGTCTCTCCAGGGAAGATCCAGAGGCTCCTGCGGCCAAGCAAGGGGGTTGGGAGAAGAAAGATTTGGGATGGTGAGTTCAGGCCCGGAGGGGCCGAAACGCTCTGGGTTCCTAATTCTGAAACAGGTCTTTGTCTTGGTATCCCCATGGCGGGCCACCTCCTTTGGGGCCCCTCCCCAGACCTGACCTGGGAATCGTCCACAAAGGGCACTTCACTCTTGCCGGGGAGCGTGGGGTGTGGGTGTTCCACCTACGCCGGCCTTTGGCAAAGGCCAGAGATAGCTGCCCCGTGACTGGCAGAGAAGTCCCCCCCCTCTGGTTCTATCGCCTGCCCACTTACAGCTGGGCTGCGGGCACGGCGTGATCTCCGTTTCTCCAAAGTTGGTTCTGTCCTCGGAGACCCAGGGACACCACAGGTACTTTCCAAACGGGCTAGAAGTCAGCATAAACATTGCTTTACTCTCATGCTCGGGGCTGGCGGAGAGGACTCCTGCTGGCTGAGGTCGTACTGCCTGGATGGGGGCTAGGGCAGCCATGCAGGACAGGCTCTGCCGCCACACAGGGCAGAGTTCAAGTTCACCCTTTACTGGTTACAGAGCAGCTCCAACATGAAGACAGATGCAATGTCAGAGGCAAAGTCAGGCTGCTGGCTTCTCCCCGCAGCTTCCTTCAGCTGCTCTCTCCTTGCTCCAATTAGCAGACACGGAACAGCTGCATGGGGTTTAAGGACATTTAGGAGACAAAAACTCAAGATGGCCAAAGCTCTCCCAGGAGCACAGAGGGCCACGCAGATGAGGAAAGTACACGCTCGTCCCGCGTTCACAGCACACGCTCCCGCAGCACCACCAGTGACCCCCTGGACCGACCCTCTGTGTGGGGCCTCTGGCTCGCCAGGCCCAGAAGCCAGGGGTGTGCCCTCCAGCTTGGGTTTCTGGTCAGCTTTGAGACACCAAAGAGTCTGGGCTTCCCCTGCGTGGGCCTTTGGGAAGGAGGTGATGGCACTGAGAGGGAGACAAAGGTGCCCAAATTCCACTTCCACCGGTGGACCAACCTGCCTGGACCGCCAGGGGGACCCTTGGGACCTACCCCACCCCAGAAGCCAGCCTCATGGGGACCCCTCAGAGACCCTAAGGACCACCCCAAAGACCGAGACATGACAGGGTCTGGGTGCCGTCAGTATGAACTTCACAAGCCACCTAGGAGCGCCTCTAATGTCCAATATGGTTCTTCTTCTAGGAGAAATCTTTCAAATTCAACACTCCTCTTCCACAAGGGACGCCCAGATGACGTCAGCTGGAAAAAGCTCACTCTCCTCCAAAACATGATGATGGCGGTCATGTATGTCACCCCTGGCCACATGATACGGGTCCTCGGGTCCACAAGCCTGGCCGTCCTCCACCTGGCCACCCTCTGGCTCTAGAGCCCACAGAGCTCGAGAGAGTGGCGTCGGAACATGGGGCTGAACTGGCTGCTAAGAGCTTCTGGTTTCACACGCTGCTTGGATTTCCTCAGCATCCCCTCCTCATTCTGTGTTTGAGCAGACAGAGTCTCCTAGTTGGAGTCAAATTAAAAAGCGGCGCTGGCGTTCTCACGCCATCGCCTCTGTCCCTTGCCCAGCCACGTCTAGGGAGGAGAACAGGCGACTGCCTTTCTTATGGCATAGGTTGAGCATTTCCAATCTGGAAATGCAAAAGGCTCCAAAACCTGAAATGTTTTGAGCGCTGACGTGACGCTCCACCTGGAAGGCTCCACACCTCAGCAGGTCTCAGTCGAAAAACAGTCAACGCTTTGTTTCAGGCACGAAATTATTAAAACTGTTGTATAAAATGACCTTCAGGCTGTGTGTTTAAGGTATATACAGAACATACATGAATTTCGTTTTCAGACTTGGGTCTCGTTCCCAAGATACCCTGACGCGTATATGCCAAGATTCAAAAATCTGAAAAAAATCCAAATCCGATCTACGTCTGGTCCCAAGCATTTTGGATAAGGGACATGCAACCTGTAAAACATTCTTTCCCAGCCTGACTTTAGCAAATAAGCAAAAATCTGGAAAACTGTGCATCAATTAGACAGAAACGTGAACTAAGTTTACTTAATGTCTCATGTAACAGTAAGAAGTGGACACTCACATGCTGTTGGTTACGACTAAAAGATAAGAGTTGTGTGATATACACATTAAGGAATCACTATTAGAGCTCTAATGAACAGATAGCTCCAGATGCCCAGGGCATGACTAGTAAAATAATTCTACTACCACAAATGTACGTGTCCTAGACAAATGCACTAGTAAATATGAAATATACAGAAGCTTTGCCATTTGCGAGGCCTGCTACCTTTTCGGAATCACCATTCTCATTCTAAGGGTCTGGGGGGTAAACAGTTCCATCTGTCTTCCTGCCACAGTGACAAACACCATGCCATAGCAGGCCAATGACTTTAATATTTATCACTATGCAAATCATGACTAAAATAAATTATGAAATAAACCATTTGCTAATTATCTAAAATATGTCATTACTTAAATAATCTTAAGCATAAAGAAGACTTTATTTTTTTAAAGTTAATTTCTGAAGACAGATGCTTTCAAAATATTATTGCTTAATATATCATAATCTTGATGAGAGACCCAAAACAGCAAAATTCCAAATATATTTTACTCCGAGAATATTGCATTCATTGATCAGTCTATATTATAATGACGCCATGATTTCACTGGGCTAGTTGTACCCAGAGAAGCGTCAAGTAAAAAATCTAGAGGATTCTCTCCCTAGTTTACTAAAATGTATTTTTTGAGAACTGCATCTTGGGAATGAGACCCAAGTCTGAAAACGAAACTCCGTACTCTCGCTCTGGGCCCCTACCGGAGAAAATAATGACTTGTATTTTTTGAGACACACAGCAACACAAGTGAGCTAAAGATCACCTGGAGAAAAATAAAAACCCTGACATAAAATTCAATGTAACACTGTAGATTTTCAGAGATTTTGCCACGATTTCTCTTTCTCTTTTTTATTGCCAGAATTTCAAGAACGGGGAGTTGTGATTGTGCCCATTTTACAGCAGGAGACTGAGGGCCAGAGGGACACGGCGCTCCCCGAGGTCTCACAGCTTCGCAGAGCGTGTCCGCTCAAAGACCAAAGCCAGGGACTCTGGCAAACTGGGCAAAGCTCTCCCCCACACCTCCCCTCACCCCAACACCACCCTGGGCAGAAACCAAGAACCGGGCCCACTGTCCTAACTTTAGCCCTCGCCGAAAGCACAGTCAGCTCCGATCTGCCCTCTCCACAAAACCCTCTCTAGCAGGGACACACCCAAAACGAACAGGACTCAGGAGAACATCAAGGAGAAACGAAGGAGAAGGATTATCTGGGGGGAGAAATTGACACTGGGTAGGCATTCGGGCGTCCCCGCCGACAGGGGGTACAGCTTTGCCAAGTTATTCTTATCTCTAGACTGTACAACCCAGAACGCTTAGACATGGCAGAACAACATTACATGCCCCGAGTGCACTGCAGGCCCCTTCTGCCAGAGCCACCCTCCTCTTCCTCCCCTTCCGCCGGTGTCCTCCCTGCTTCTCCTTCTTTTCTCCCTTCTCCCTGCTTTGTTAACTACCCCCATCAGGCCCAGGCTACAAACACGTTTTGTTTATTAGTAATAAATTACATCCGCAGTCAATAACTCATTTTCCAAAAAATTAATTTGGGAGCAACAATACACAGTTCCCCAAACCAAGGAGGCGTTTCAAACCACGGAAACAGCAAGTCATTATTTTCTCCTGTTCCTCCAGTCAAGATTTACGCTTTCCATTAGGGGATGCCATGCCCTTCAAGGTTGGAAGCCAAATAAAATGTCTAAGGACAGTGTTCAATCTCCCCTTCTGACTCACACCCACTTAGGAACCTCTGAATGTTTGTCTTCCAATGCTGCCTGTGCTTTGGGGACAGCTGCAAAGAGGCACAGGGAAGCCATCTGGGCGGTGGGGCACAGTTACGGCAGCGTGGCCAGGGCCTCTCCGTTGGAGGCACCATGGCCCTCTGCCCGCAGCTGCAAAAACAGGCCAGCCTCGTGAGGGGCAGGGACGGCCCTGGGAACTGAAGGTCCCAGCCGATAAGGCTAGAGTCAAATGGCATGTCTCATGCCAGGACATCAAACGGCGAGCCACGGGTAAGGCTGGGCACCCGAATCCATAGCTCTGCCTCCTCCTGCCAGCTTGCCCCATGGGGTGGTACAGGGCTTCCCGTTACAATCTCCGTACTCTTGTTCTGGGCCCATTCCGTGGCAGGAACCAGATGTGCTAGCACCTCTTCCATGGTGGAAGTCACCGTAGCAAGGAATGTCCCAATGTAACAAGGATGTCTTCATTCATATCCTGGGACAAACGGAAGCAAAGCCCCAGCCGGGAGAGCCAAAGTTCAGCCAAAGGATGAAGAAGGGTTATGCAATCTATAAAATGTAAAGCTGATCCAATCAGCAGAAATTTCCACAGCGTTCCCGTCTACGTAAAATCTTTTCGTTGTTTCTGAGAAGACACGTGACCCTCCACAGGTCTTTCTCTTGTTTAATTGCCAGATGGTGAAGCAAGAACAAACGACAGAATGTAGGGACTAGGAGGTTTGGGGCAGATATGTATCCAAATACACGTGCGGACACGCGCTCCTTCGGTGGGAACTGATGTCTCGGGCAGCACAGGGAGAGTTCTCCAGGGAAAAACTGTTCTTCCCCTTCCGCTGTGTGGCCTCAGGAAAAGGACACACCTCTCTGTGCCTCAGCTTACCCTTCAGGAAAGGGAATCATAATAGCACTTCACAGTCCCTTCCCTGTGGGCTTGCGCGGATATTGAGATGCGTATTTAGAACTCTGCCGAGCCCCAGACAGGAGCTAGTAATTGCTGTTACTACTATTATTCTTTGATGAGATTATTTGAGAGTTTCACATGGGAAATCTAGATTTTGGGGGGGGAAGAGCAATTTAGAATCATGAGCTAGCTTAGGGACAAGAATTCTCTTTCCAGGCCAGAAGTTTCCAGTAACCCCACTGCTAACATCTCCCAGCAGGGTTTCATTCTTGGTTTCATCTTCAGTCTAGCAAAGTTCAAAGGTACAAAGCATCATCAAGATTAGGTGACTCACGTGTGCAGTGTGGTCACACCATCCTCATCTCCCCAGGTGGATGAGAGGCTGTTTTACCCCCCCGGAGGATGGTGTTAAAACCATCCCTGCTCAGAAGTGCAGCTGGCTAGGGCTGTGTCCGCCTCCTCAACCATATTCCCAGCCCACGGGCACTATCTCAGCTCAGACTCAGACACTGGGCCAGAAGGCATCGCTCCTCCTGCCTTCCTATTCACGCACCGTTGATTCTGCAAGGTAGTAACACAGAGGTCTTGAAACGCAAAGGTCTTCACATCCGTGGCCTGAGGTCAAAGGGTGTGACAACGGCAGACTTTATTCATCTAGCCCCATGCATAATGGGAAATTTCATTCATTCACTCCACGAGCGTGATGGAGAACTCCATTCATCTAGCCCCGGTGCATGGTGAAAAATTTCATTTGTCTAACCCAATCGCAGAACGAGAAACTTCACTCATTTAGCCCAAATGCATGATGGGAAACGTCATTCCTCTCGCCCCAAACGCCTAAAGAGAAACTCCATCCATCTCATCCAAATGCATGATGGGAAACTCCATTCATCTAGCCCATTGCAGGAGGGAAAACTTCCGTTCATTTAGTCCACACGCATGATGGGAAATTTCATTCGTCTAGATGTGGCATCAGTAAGATCCAGATGATCAGGTCTTACTTAAGGCGTCTGTAGTTAAATTTAGCCTCCCAAGCAGAGTGGCAAATAACAGAGGCAAGCTTCCAGGTGATTCTATAAAGACATGTAAAACGCTTTGAGGGGATGCTTTGAAGGGTCTTGGGTATCCTCCTGAAATGGCCATCTTTGGCTTTCACAGTCCTAATCCTGCAGTTCCAAGAGTCTTAATCACACGGAAGACTACCAAATCAGTTCTCTTTGAGAGAGGCTAATACAACAACCAATGAAGCTGGGAAAGCTAGGGAGCAACCAAAGATGCAAACAGAAGCTCGTCTGACAACGGGAGATGAAAACAGCTAAGGCGTGAGTCGTCTAGCTTGTTTAAAACGGGACTGCTGGTGCGTGGCTCGTAGCAGGAAGCGTGACAGAAGACGGCACGGGGCCTGGCCACGGGAGCACTTCTCACGGGAAGGTTCCACACGAGCATTTCTCTTCTGCCCACTGTCTGACCTTCAGATGAACACTGGATCTGAAAACCAGTCGCTCATCAGCCAGAAACGCCCCTTCCTGCCCCTTCAAGGCAGACGGCCAAGAAAACCGGTCCTTAACCAACCTCCATCAGAGGCCGCCTCAGCAATGGGGGCGTGCCTGTTGGTCACCAGAGACAGAAGACTGATGCAGCAGCCCCCAAGGTTAGGTGGGGGCTCCCTTCTGTGGCTGACCTGGTGACCAGAGAACAGCAGGCTCTCCCACTTTCTGCCCTGGCACCCGGGAAGGCGTCGCATGTCCAGGAGGGAAGACGGAAAGGCTCTGCAGAAGCGACACCTGCACCCTGGCCACCCATGACCTCGAGAGGGAATGGCTAAAGAAATTTCGATGTATAAGCAGACATAATTGGAACAATGTTTCCTATTAAAAATATGAATTATTCTTATTTCTTATTATTCTCTACTAGGACCAGACAATTGTAAACGTGACTCGGCCCAATCGATTCTTCGTAAATATCACTGAGTCAGCAGGTGGGCACTCAGGGACCACAGCCTGTTTGGATTCCAGCTCGGTTGGGCCACTCTCTGTTTCTCTGGCCTGGCCGTGTTTCGGGGTCCCCATCTATGGGACGGGGATAAACACAGTTGTCTGGGAAAAAGCAGTGAGTGACTTCACGCAAAGCACTTACATCACCCTGCGATCCCAAGCAAATGCAAAGTGGGAACCTCCCTGCACTCTGCTCTCCAGTGGGTTTGCAGAAGGAACACCATCCGTGAAAGAGCACTGGACACACAGCACGAGAACTCTGTGTTCCAGGGACTGGGAATGAAAGGAAAAAAGAGCGGCCCCAGAGGAGGCCGGCGTCCATCCGGTAGCACTGAGGCTCCCAGGTCCTGAGGGAGTGCTCACAGGTCTGAATCTGTCTGTGGCAAAGTCAGTCAATTTCACCCAGTGGAGGGTCGCCACTTCTCTGAGAATGGGAACATGCTTTTAATGTTTCTTTTTGTTTTTTGAGTTGGAGTCTCACTCTGTCGCCCAGACTGGAGTGCAGTGGCCGCTCCCGGCCACCGCAGCCGCGACCCGCTGGGCTCCGGCGACCCTTCCGCCTCAGCCTTCCAAGTAGCCGGAACCATAGGCGCACGCTACCACACCCGGCTGATTTTTTGATTTATTGTAGAGATGAGGTCTTGCCAAGTTGCCCAGGCGGGATTCAAGCCCGCGGGCTCAGGCAATCCATTCACCTCAGCCTCCCAAAGGTGCAGGATTACAGGCTGAGCCACCGAACCCGGCTGCTTTTAATGTTAAACACCTCCCCCACCTTCGCCACACACACACACACACACACACACACACACACACACACACACACACACACACGCAATGATCTCACTGACTGTGGAACTGGGCAGTCATTTGTGAGTTCAAACTCCCTGCAGAAACACACAGGCTTCCGGAGGTCCTCGACAGGGTCTCAGAGAGACTGCCCAGAGAGGGGGTGGGAGCCAGGGGTGAGGCCATCCTGGACCACCTGTGAAATCTGTCCTGTTTTGGCCCCAAAGTCCCTCTCATCTCCACCGTCCACCCTCCCCCCAAAACACCCAACTGTGTCCAGTGAGACTCCATGCAGGGCTTCAACGGACCACACGTGCTCGCTGCTGCTCACGGCTCTCCTTGCCTGGGATCCTGTTAGAACTGGCAATGCTGAGCCTGTGGGTTCGAGACTCATCTGGGCAACTTGGCGAGACCTCACCTCTATGATAAATCAAAAATCAGCCGGGCATGGTAGCGCGCCTGTAGTTCCAGCTACTTGGAAGGCTGAGGCGGAAGGATCGCCGGAGCCCAGCAGGTTGAGGCTGCGGTGGCCAGGAGTGGCCATTGCACGCCAGTCTGGGTGACAGAGCGAGACGCCAACTCAAAAAAAAAAAAAAAGAACTGGCAATGTGCCAGCCACGCTCACACTGTCTCCAGTACCTCTCTACCTCTTAATTTGCAAGCTCTCTTCCCTCAGAGTCAAGACCCCCCTTTCTAGAAAACAAAAGTCTTCACATATGCTTTTAAAGAAGGGACTTGTCATCATTCAAACCTTCTACTTCATAAAGCAGTGAGTTCCAAGAGGGAATAGGCATTGCCTCGTGGGTTTCTGGATTTCTCCTTGGGCACCCAGAGAGCATCAGACCCTTGGCCAGGGAAGGCCTCAGCTCTGCTGATAGAAGGATGTCTAAGCCCTCTGATCGTCTGAAGGTGGGAGGTGGTTGGCTGCATCCAAGCAGCAAGAACAGGCCTCTGAAAAGACAGCTCCACAGATGACCCCCGGATGGGTCAAGCCGCTGACCATGTGCCCGCTGAGACCGACGTTGGACAGTGGAAGCCTGCAAATGCACACCACTTCACCGAATGTATTTTACATATTTAACAGTCACATGAAACACTGATTCTGTGCCAAGCACTCCTCCGAGGCTTTTAAGAAGCTCGTCTCATCGAATTCCCACCGCGGCCCTGTCGCTGGTCCCACTCACCCACGGAAAACACAACAGCCTCAGCGAGGCTGAACAGCTCTCCCAAGACCACCCAGAGTGAGTGGGAGGGGGACCCAGCCCAGGCCGGGCCAGTGTGTACCCTCCCTCAATATCACACACTCAGCCTCCCGTATTTTCTACTCAGTGGACTTTATTTCAAAGCTGTGCCGGTCCCGACCCACCACTGGTGTATCATGACTTGAAAACCACGAGGCTGCAAGTCCTCCAAGGCTCTTTCCAACCCTGTGCACCGATGATTTTCATGTCGAATCCACGTCACCCCCCCGGGAGCTGGAAATGAATGGCTAATCATACAAGATAAGTTATTTATTTACTTATTTATTTTTGGAGTCGGAGTCTCACTCTGTCGCCCAGACTGGAGTGCAGTGGCCGCTCCCGGCCGCCGCAGCCTCGACCTGCTGGGCTCCGGCGATCCTTCCGCCTCAGCCTTCCGAGTAGCCGGAATTACAGGCGTGCGCTACCACGCCCAGCTGATTTTTTGATTTATAGTAGAGATGAGGTGTTGCCAAGGTGCCCAGGCGGGTCTCGAACCCACGGGCTCAGGCAATCCACTCACCTCAGCCTCCCAAAGCACTGGGATTACAGGCTGAGCCACCGAGCCCGGCTGATAAGTTCTTCAGTAGAAGGAAGCATTCTAAATTGGGAACTCACCAACTGAGATAAACATATCAACTGCTGGGAGAAAACTACCTTCAAACAGTATATTAAAATATACACGTGAATTTCCAGTCTAGTCCAGTTTGATTAGAATGGGATGATCGTAATTGGTGAAAGCCTAATTCTCGGTGGAGGCTCTGTGTCTGGGACGAATGCATCGCACCAGTGGAAATCCTGAAGCCCGAACCACGTGCCGCTGGAGATATCAAGTCCCGGCCTCAGGCCAGAGCCACCTTCATGACCAGAATGCAGGAGATGTGGACATTCAGTCTGACCCATGGGAGGACGTCCAGCCCCAGCCAGAAAGGGCCTGTGGAGAGGGACAAGGAGGGCAAGGAGGTCCCCGGGGCTTTAGAGAAGGTCTAAGCACAGGTCAAAAAAGTCGCTGTGGGCCAGGGGTTGACGCTTACCCGTAATAGAGCAGTGCCCTAAGAAGTGTCCGCAGAAAAGGAAACACAAATCACTCTGCAGAGAAACATCAGAGAAAAAAACCGTGTTTTGTGGGAAAAGCCCATAGCCAAGAAAAACTGAACAGACTAGAAAGCACAGAGCAACACCGGTTTGCTGCTTATGCAGAAGCTCGAATCTGAAGCAAGGCTCTCTGCCCATGAGCACGGGCCTAAGGGTGGTCGCAGATGAAGCCAAGCGGCCAGGCCTCCCCAAGACACAAAGCGTGACCAGACACAGGGAAGGCAGGGCAGGCAGACAGACGGCCTTGGTCGTGCATCAGCCCGGAAGTTAGAGGTGAGCTGGAAAAAAATACATGTATTTTAAACAAAAAAGTGTTTGCACCGGCAAAATCCAGCCAGGTATCCTCATCCAGTCAGTGTCTGCTCACTCTGCCCTTGTTTGAGTGGGAGAAATAGAAAAATAGTTGCACTAGTATGAGCAAGGCCTGAGGACATGAGGCAGAGATGGAAATGAATCAGGTGTAACACATTAGGGAGGGGTAGAGACTGGGGCGAAGTAGGTTCACAGAGATTTCAGGCACCACTTTGGAAACCTTAAGCCCACAAATCCACACCATCTGTTGACCCAGATCTTACAACTGCCTGCTCTTTTTACTACAAGGAGACCTTCCGTTTGGACAATATTTTGCCTCTTCCAAGGTTGTTTGGAGAAAACACAGGCACAGACTTGCTTTAAAAACTCTAAAGCCCGGGCTCGGGGGCTCAGCCTGTAATCCCACACTTTGGGAGGCTGAGCGAGTGGATTGCCTGAGCCTGCGGGTTCCAGACCCGCCTGGGCAACTTGGCGAGACCTTATCTCTACAATAAATTTTTAAAAAAATTAGCCGGGCATGGTAGTGCATGCCTGTAGTTCCAGCTACTTAGAAGGTTGAGGCGGAAGGATCGCTGGAGCCCAGCAGGTCGAGGCTGCAGTGGCCGGGAGCGGCCACTGCACTCCAGTCTGGGTGATAGAGTGAGACTCCGACTCAAAAAAATATATATAAAAATATTTTTTAAAAAATTTAAAAAAACCTCTAAAGCAGATTTTACCATCCCATCTTCATGGACTACAAGAGGGGAAACTGAGTCTCCTGGAAGCCAGAGGCAGAACAGGGACTGAGTTTTCTGAAGCTTCGTAACTATCCCTTCCTCTTTATCTGGACTCTAACCAGGGGCAGAGCTGGAGAGAAACAGAAAACAGAGCTTAGGAGACGGCACGACGGCCCGGAACAGCTGAATTTCACCTCCACTGACCATGGTGGGGAAATAGACAGATATGGGTGGCATCCACAAAAGATGTATTTTGTACCCGCCATGGGCCAGGCATGGGAGGAAGGTGCACCCCGGGCATCTGAGCCCTCCCAGCAGTCCGAGAAGGGACGTGCCCCTGCCGGGAGAGGAAGACAGGGTTGCTCGGAGAGCGCTGCCAAGTCCCGCAGCATCAGGGAATGCAGCCCTGAGCTCAACCGAGTCACCGGACTCCAAGCCTGCAGTGGTTTCTCCCTTCTGGAGGCCAAGCCATCCCGTTCCATCGTCAGCTCCCGTCGTCGACGAGGTGAACATCCTCGGCGGGGTGGCAGGCTGCAGGCGGACAAGAGGGGAGGCCGGACTCTGGAGCACAGGTCGGGGTCCCAGACTCTGCTCCAACCAGTGCCCAGGCATCCTGAGAAGTCTCACGTGAAACTAGCCTGCCTGGCCAGTGACGATTTCAGAGTTTCCGGAAACCAGACTGTTTTGCTCTACCTGACCCTCCTAGAACTGGTTTTTGTTTTGTTTTGTTTTGTTGAGGTGGGGGGTCTCACCCATGCCAAGGTTGGAATACAGTGGCATGATTCTAACTCACTGCAGCCTCAACTGCCAGACCTCAAGTGATTCTCCTATCTAAGCCTCCTGAGTAGCTGGGACTACAGGTGTGCACCACCACACTCAGCTTCTCTCTCTTTTTCTTTCTTTCTTTCTCCCTCCCTCCCTCCGTCCCTTCCTTCCTTCCATCCTTTTTTTGGAGACTGGATCTCTCTAGGTTGCCCAGTCTGGTCTTGAAGTCCTGGGCTCAAGCAATTCTCCTGTCTCAGCCTCCCAAAGAACTGGGATTACAGGTGTGAGCCCCTGCACCTGACTGGAGCTGGCTTTTTATTTAAAGGAGGAAACAGTGCCTGCCCCCAAAGCAGGAGTCGCCGTCAGACCCGATGGCCAAACCTGCCTGGACAGCCACGGCCTGGCTCTTCTCCCTGACATGCAAACCTATCAGCCGTCACCCTCTCAGCGGAGGGCAAAGGAGCCCAGTGGCCACCCCCACAATGACCCCTGGCTGTGTCCTTCCCGGCTTGGGTGGTTGAGACCTCACCGCGTGTTGATTTACAACTGACATGTGAAAACTCTAAGTTCAGGCCGAGCTCCCTTTTGATTTGCTTTTGTGAGGGCGCAGCTTTCTACGATGAGGCCAACCCTTCTCCACCTCTTGCTGCCTGGCATTGCACGCAGAAGGTCAAGATGTCGCCGACCAAGTCCATGGCGCGTCGGCAACCCACTTCTTGTCTAGAAGCAAGTGTGAAACTCCAAACGGACAAGCCACCACCCAACGATAGGCAGAACGGGGAGGCACACGGGGAAAGGGGCCTTGGAGGGTGACATTCGGGGAACTTCCCGAGGCCGCGTGTCTCCTGCACGAGGCTGGCCTGGTCAGCAGAGGCCACGGCAAGGAGGGAGAAGGGCGGGGGGAGAGGGAAACTCGGAGGGAGTGCCAGGCCGCGCTGGGAGCTTCCTGACACCCCTGTGTTTCCTGCACAAGGTCTGCTCTGGCCAGAAGTGGCACCGCCCAGAGGCTAGAGCCAAGAGGCCCACGCACGGGGACACACTGGCACCACACGGCTTCGTCATCAGCACGGGATTCGGGGATGCGTGTCCCTAGCCCCGGGGACACAGAAGCCATGCTACCATGTCTATGCATTTTGCCTCATGAGGAAAATGCATCTAACTTGAACTACTTGTCGGCATTGGAATCTCTCTCATGATAATTGATTCTACTTATTTTCATCAGTTTATAAATACCAATACGCTTTCTAGGATTCCTGAAACGTGTTTACCTTTTAGTCATCATATATGTCACTATGGGATTCTTCTTTCTTTTTTTTTTGAGTTGGAGTCTCACTCTGCGGCCCAGACTGGAGTGCAGCGGCCGCTCCCGGCCACCGCAGCCCCGACCTGCCGGGCTCCGGCGATCCTTCCGCCTCAGCCTCCGAGTAGCCGGAACTACAGGCGCACGCTACCACGCCCGGCTCATTTTTGGTTTATGGTAGAGATGAGGTCTCGTCAAGTTGCCCGGGCGGGTCTCGAACCCGCGGGCTCAGGCCATCCACTCACCTCAGCTTCCCAAAGCGCGGGACGACAGGCTGAGCCACCGAGCCCAGCTGGGATTCTTCTTTCATAAAATCGTTAAATACGAATCCTGGGAAACCTCGAGCCCGTGAGTTCTATACTATTAACACCTCTCCGTCGGCACCACCATCTATGGCATGCCCGAGTGCCTGGCATGGCGCTAAGTGCTGTAAGTTCTGGCAACAGGTAGTCCTCACAGCAGCTCTTGGGGTAACCTTTACTGTCTCCACTCTTGTAACAGTGGGCAAAAGGAACACGTAGAGGACACAGAGGAACCACCCTATGGGAGGGTCAGTGCCAAGGGTCACTTGGACAGAGTCTGGCACGTTCACTCAGGCTAGCTCTGCCTCCCAGTCTGACCCAAATCACTCTTAAATGCACCACTGCTGGCCTTCAGTAAAGATAGAAGCAAATTATCTATCAATTATCTTATCATTATTTAAGTCTGTTGCTAAAAAATAAAATCAAGTCATACGCCTAAGTGTTGGAAAATTCTAGACTGTGGTCATAAAAATGTTCAGGCATAAGTTGACTGAGAAAGTTGTTAAAAGAAAGCAGCAGGCTGGGTGCGGTGGCTCACGCCTGTCATCCCAGCACTTGGGGAGACCCCCCTGGGCAACTTGGTGAGACCCCATCCCTACAATAAATCCCCAAATTAGCTGGGCATGGTGGTGTGTGCCTGTAGTTCCAGCTACTTGGAAGGTTGAGGGGGAAGGATCACTTGAGTCCAGCAGGTCGAGGTTGCGTGGCCGTGAGCGTGTCACGGCACTCCAGCCTGGGCGACAGAGTGAGACTCCAATTCAAGAAAACAAAAAAGAGAAAGAAGCTTAAAAGTATGGATTCAAGAGCATCATTGCCATTGAAACCAAAGATCCGTCCCCGCCCCAAGCCTGATGAGAACAGACCCAAGCCGGGCATCTGGGAGGCTGTGATGTCATCTCTGCCCAGGGCTGTGGAGCCTGCAGGCTGAGAAGAGGTGCCAGGCCCAGCTTCAGCTTCGGGTCGGGGTGACTCTTCGCTGCAGGAACAGACACAGAGTGTCGAGCTCCTAAGTGCCTGTTTCCTGAGAAATACGCCCAATAAAAAATGAGCCGGTCTGAGACCTCCACCACCCGGAGGCTCCACCCCGTGGCCTCTCGGAGCCACCGGGCTCCTGTCTACAGGGAGGCCTCTGCTGGCCACTGCTCCCAGCCACGCTGAGAGGATCAAACCCCCTCCGCATGCCCCGGGCTCTCGAACATACTGCCCTCGGCAGCTGGGAAGGGGAGGGGACCGGCCCAGGGGCTCATAGGCCGGAGGGGCCTGGCCGAGATGGAACCTCGCTCACCCCAGCCCCATCGACGAGGGCTCTCGACCGAGGGACCAGGTTAGGGGACCAGAAAGAACACAACCCTTGGGTCTCTGGGGGCGGGACGCAGGCTCTGTCCGCAGGATGCGGGACTGACCGTTCCGAAAAACACCGGGAAGTCTTCCCTTTTCCTGCTACCCTGACCCACAAGTAACAGAAAATCGAACAAAGCCCGTGTCTCCCTGGGCGGGGTCCTGTTCCTGAGTTATTTGGGTTCACCGGATGAGCTTGGGTTTCCTGATCTCACGTGTCTTGTGGAGCCAGGAAAATAAGCTCAGAGGCAGGGAAGGCCACAGAGACCCCATGGGGAGCCACCCTGGCCCCTGGAGAGTCCCTAGGGCAGGGGACTGGCCCTGGAACTCCTCCTCAGCTCCTCGAAAGTGACGCGGACCCTTGGCAGTGATAGGAGCCAGGACGACAAATGCAGGCTGGAGAACAGCACCTCAGGGGCAGCCCCAGGCTCTGCCGTCTGCTCTGCCCAGGCTTCACCCTTGTGTGCACAGTCTTAGCTCTGCCGGGGGGCGAGGGCCACCACCATCCAGAGCTGACAGAGCACCAAGCAACCAGGGGCCTGCAGTGTGGTCACCGAGACACCCCCACTCCCGAGGGTCCGCCTTCTCTCCATTTCCTGACAGGCCGCAGAGACAGACAGAATGGCAAGTGGGAAACGTCTCCCATCCCGATTCGTGGAGAGCTGTGGCTTCCCGCCCTACTCATGTGGCTGGAGGAGACCTCTGGCTCTCCGGGAAGTCTGGACCTGCCAGCGGTTGGGGTGGGAACGGACGACGAGGAACCAGAACAGACTAGAAACGGTGGGGGCCGCCATGGCCTCTCCGCTCCCTTCTTTCCACGAGCCCTGGGAAAACATGCTCTGCTCGGGGTCCTTTCAGACACACTAAGCGCATGAATCCAGCCCACAAACGTTCAGGACAGGCCCCACTTGACGGAGAACCTGCGTTGGGCATTAGAGAGGCAGTGATGAGAAGAACGCCGATCACAGGCCAGGCAGCGGCCCTTTGAGAGCTCACAGTTGAAGGGGGTTCCCCGCGGCTATGAACTTTCACAAGAAAGTGTGGAAACTCAGAGGGCTGGGGCTGTGGTTCGGCGGGCACAGAGAGTGGCCCACCGCAAAATGCCTCCCGTCCTGAAGTTTCCTCTCAAGCTTTCCCTGTAGCTTCCCCACTGTATCCAGCCTCCTCCCTGCAGACCTGTTGGCCAGTTCCCTGTCGTTCCACCAGCCTGTCCACCTCCTGGTAGGTCCCCTCCACTCACCCCGGGTCCTGTGAGGTGGCACTGGCTGGTGGCCCTCACCCAAGAGCTCCTGGGTCCGGACAGGGTGGAGGTGGTGCAGCCCCTGGAGACGCGGAGGCCTCCTGGCAAGCTGGCTGGAGAGCTGCACTGCCCTGGCCTCCGGCAAGCTGAGATTCCCCTTCTCCAGGAAGATGAAGGACAGAAACACAGGATTTGCTATTTTCTAAGGCTGATCCACATACAAGCACAAGATGCTGCCAGTGAGATGCCACTTGCTGCTGTGTCTCCACATCCCAGCACAGAGTGAGAGAGGCACTGGCAGACCAGGACTCTGCCCTCTCTAGCGGAAAGGTCTTCACTAGTCCCTGGCTCTAGGGCCAAAATATCAACTGAGCCTCACCAGAGAGAGAGAGACAGACCTAGACAGAGTCGTTTTTCAGCCAATTACATTATAGCATAAATTTGTTGATAAACCGACGGAGTCTAAGAGGAAGTAAGAGGGAATTCAGAGACAACTTGATGGGCCAAAGCCTTGGCTGATGTTTGTTTGAGCTTGCTAGCTCTCTCCGTGGTGCACGCACATACCCTGTCTAGATCCTACCACCCCACGTGACATTTCTCTCCCTCTGTGACCCGAGAAGGCCATCTGATTCTCTCCCTGAGACAAAACAAACAGAACAAAAGCACAAACCCTCAGCAATGCCAGCAACTCCGCCGAGCTTCGAGCTTTTTTTTGCTCTCAATTTTTCTTCCCCATCTCGCTTCGCACGTCTTCCATCATGGTCAAGTCTTGGACCCGGACAGCCTGGGTTTCAGACAGGCTTTGACCTTAGCTAGTTCCTTGGCCCGCCTGGCCTCAGCTTCCTCTTCTGTAAAATGGATACGGCAACAGTACCTTTCCCACAAACTCCTTATGAGAACTAGATAAGGCAAGATGTGTAAGAAAAGCACAGCACACAGTAAGTGCTTCATAAATAACAGACCTGTTTTAGTTATTATTTGGCAACCTTGGGTGCTGTGATATTTCTCCTAGACCTTTATCAATTGACTAGAAAGTGCCACCCAGAAAATCCCTGATTGGTGGGCTGGGACTGTTCAGGAAACAGGCAGGACAGGTTCTTTCCGAGTGTATCTTCCACTTTATAGACCCCAGAAAACTGACCCCCAAAACCTAGGTGTGACCCAGGGGTAAGGACACACCTGGTGGGTCACCTCAGACTCACAGCGGTGGCTTCCGTGCCCCCTTACAGGTAACAGGTGAAGTCGGAGATCCTGGTCTCCCAGGGAGAGAAGGGAATGAGTTAGGAGCGGTTTTCTCTCCATATCTGAGACCGAGTGACCTATCTAACTCTCCAACAAGTCTGCAGACCAAGAAATGCTCTGGCTCCGATATTCGCTGGTTTTAGGGAAAGCAAGCATTCAGCGTTTCCAAACCTAGGCACCTGAGACCATTTGGACAGAACGCATCTGCCTCGGAATATTTTAACAAGGAAGTCATCTCTTTTCCAGAGGCAAATTTCACTGGTAATGCCAGTGGTACATTTATATGCCTTTCATTTATAAAGATTCCCAAATGATATATCTCTTGTTAATTTTTAAAATTTAACCTTGTTTCTTCTTTTATGCTAAACTAGTCTAGTCATGTATATGCAGCGATATTTTTTCTTCTGAAAAAAATGCCCCGGCGCTCTTTAGAGAGGAGAGGCATGCTAAACAGACTAGATTCAGAGATGATAACACCATCAAACAGCTGAGGGACTTTCTTCTCAATGTTTTCTGTAGAGATCTCCAAGAAAGTGCCCTCGGGAGAAGTGAAGGGTCACAGTGAGAAAGGAAGTAGTGACAGCGACTGTACCCAGACACCCATGCCCCCGTGAAATTAGAAGGCAGCCATGGAAGATGGAGTCTTCTCGCTGTGCTAGTGCCTCCAGCTGGGCAGCTTCTGCAAGATGTATTCAAGGAGTGCGGCGCCGAGTGCAGTGGCTCACACTTCTAATCCCGGCACTTTGGGAGGCAGAGGCGAGAGGATTGCCTGAGCCCACAGGTTCAAGACCAGTCTGGGCCATATGGTGAGACCTCCAATCTACAATAAATTTTTTAAAAATAGCTGAGTGTGGTAGCACACGACTGTGGTTGCAGCTGCTTGGAAGGCTGAGGTGGAAGGATCGCCTGAGCCAGCAGGTTGAGGCTGTGGTGGCCGTGATTGTGCCACTGCACGCCAGCCTGGGTGACAGAGTGAGACTGTGACTCAATAAACAAACAAACAAATAAGGCATTCAAAAGATTTTAAAAAATTGAAGTGAGTCAGACACAGGCATAAAAGTACATAGATTCAAGTGCCTCCCAGATGAGCACGCAGGGAGGTCACCATGCTCTGATCTGGGCACACTGACGCAGACACCAGAGCACATCCTGACCGCATGGAGGCCAGCCCAGATCTGCTTTCCTGCTGCATTAAAATCCTATGGGGAGCTGGGCTTGGTGGCTCAGCCTGTAATCCCGTGCTTTGGGAGGCTGAGGCGAGTGGATTGCCTGAGTCCACGGGTTTGAGACCCGCCTGGGCAGCTGGGTGAGACCTCATCTCTACAGTAAATCAAAAAATTAGCCGGGTGTGGTAGCGCGCGCCAGTAGTTCCAGCTACTCGGAAGGTCGAGGCGGAAGGATCGCCAGAGCCCAGCAGGTCGAGGCTGCGGTGGCCGGGAGCGGCCACTGCACTCCAGTCTGGGTGACGGAGTGAGACTCCAACTCAAAAAAAAAAAAAAAAAAAATCCTACGGGGGACCCAGAGTCTTTCTGAAGACCACAGTCCTCACCACGCTGGCAGTGTCTCCACTCACCAGGGCAAATGGATGTCTGGGCGGACATCTCAACTATAGCCACCTTGCCACAATCTGTGACGGGTGAGACTCGGTTTTACTTATTTCCTGCACTTTGCAGACCCCTAAATTCCTCCAGGGAACATGGGAACACACTAAAGCTCTCAAATTCCTGGTGCCAGTCCACATCCCTCAACATTCAAGACCAGTCAGAGAACTTAATGTCTCACTCAGTCTAGAAAGCAACTGTGTAACATATGACACCATAAATATGAACCAGCTTTACAAGTTCCAGACCATTAAGATGGCCGCTTTTCTGCAGTTCGCGAGTGGCTGTGTGGCAAATACAACCATTCATCAAAGGAATGAATTATTGATGTGTATTCGGGCAGCCCGAGTGCCCCAAATCTGACAAATGCTTCAAAATTATCCACAAATGATACTTCTGTGTGGACAGCGATGGCTGCCTGTTGGACCACGCTCTGCTTACTATTCGTGGGTGAATTAGTGCTATTCTAAGGGGTCATGACTTTGAAAGATGTGTCACCTCCTTGAACGAAATTCAGCATCCCGAGAAAGATGCATCTCTCCGTTGGCAGATGTGAAACTCACCCTAATTCTTCCGCCTAGATCGGAAAGCAGCCACAGTTGAGAGAGGTGAGAAGGGAGAAAGTTCTAGATTTTCACCTGGTCTATTCAGCACAGCGGATCTCTGCCAAGGCTCCCTGAAGCCAGGTGCCATGCAATGGTAATGATGTGTCTTGGCCTTTTGGGGTCACCCCATTCAGTAAAAGTACCGTGTTCATGTAGTCATGGAAACGGCCTCACTGACGCGGCCATGCCCGCCTGGCTCCTTCCTGTCCCCTCTCTCACGAGTGGCTCAGAGAACGCAAAAATTCTCTTCCCAGTCTCAGCCCTCTGAGGAGGCCTCCCTCAGCTCTGGGGAGTGGCGTGCCCAGCTTACCCCTTGTCCCCCACCCAAGGGAAATCAGTACAAGACAACCGCCTGGTCCTGGAGGAGGTGGTGAACAAGATGTGACCTCGGTGGCAGAACTGCATCCTTGAGAGGGACTTGCCCCTAAGCCCCCTCCCTGGGACCCCCCAGGAGACAAGTGCAGCCTTTCGTCTTCTCTGGATCAACCCGGAGGGGCGGGGATCCCAAGGGCTGCCAGTCTGCCTGTACATCTGGGGCAACAGAGGCCAAACGCAGGACCTGGGACGTCCCTCAACCCTGCGAAATCTGCCGTCTCCACCCGTCCGTGGGCCTCATCGCCGAGTGAAGGCCACGCACAGCCTCTGCAGGTGCTGGTCTCAGCGGTGGCGAGAGCACTCGTCGCAAGTGGGAGCTGACTCTGCCCCCGCTTCCAGGGCGAGGGGCGAGACCCGCCGTGCCCCGGCCACAGCGGAGAACCCCAGCCCAGCCGAGCCAAGGTGGATTGGGTGCACATGCTCTTTCGGGTTTCCATTTCTCTCTATTTGTCAGCTTTTCCCCCTTAGATGATACACATAGCCCTGTGCTCCTGACATTAAAAACAAGCAGCTACGACGACAGAAGCAAACAAAACACGTGTGAGCACAGGCCGGTACACACGCTCGCCGACGTCAAGCACAGTTGGGATCCAGGAACCACTTAATTCACGTTTTCTCGTTGAGATTTTCGGAGGCCCGCACCCGCCCCCCGCCTCCATAACCAGGTGAACTGTGCTTCTGAGACCCCTCCCGCGGAGGGACTCCGCGCCAGAGGCCACAGGACCTCCAGGGCAGCCGCCGGGACGGGCTGGTCCCGCGCTCTGGGACCGCTGGCTTCGTCTCCGTCTGGCTTTCTGGTCACCCCTAGAAGCAAGGGCGGTCGCTCCCCGTGTCCCCCTTCCTCTAAACCTGCTGTGTACACCGGCCCGCCTACAGGCCCTCTGAAGACACTAGCCCTCTTCCATGACCACTGTATACACTGGTCCTCCTTCATACGCTCTGTAGACACCGGTCCTCGCCCACGCCTGCTGTATGCACTGGCCCGCCTCCAGGCCCTCTGAGACACTAGCCCTCTTCCATGACCACTGTATACACTGGTCTTCCTTCACACCCTCTGTAGACACCGGTCCTCGCCCACGCCTGCTGTATGCACCGGCCCGCCTCCAGGCCCTCTGAGACACTAGCCCTCTTCCATGACCACTGTATACACTGGTCTTCCTTCACACCCTCTGTAGACACCGGTCCTCGCCCACGCCTGCTGTATGCACCGGCCCGCCTCCAGGCCCTCTGAGACACTAGCCCTCTTCCATGACCACTGTATACACTGGTCCTCCTTCACACCCTCTGTAGACACCGGTCCTCGCCCACGCCTGCTGTATACACCGGCCCGCCTCCAGGCCCTCTGAGACACTAGCCCTCTTCCATGACCACTGTATACACTGGTCCTCCTTCATACGCTCTGTAGACACCGGTCCTCGCCCACGCCTGCTGTATGCACTGGCCCGCCTCCAGGCCCTCTGAGACACTAGCCCTCTTCCATGACCACTGTATACACTGGTCCTCCTTCACACCCTCTGTAGACACCGGTCCTCGCCCACGCCTGCTGTATACACCGGCCCGCCTCCAGGCCCTCTGAGACACTAGCCCTCTTCCATGACCACTGTATACACTGGTCTTCCTTCACACCCTCTGTAGACACCGGTCCTCGCCCACCCTGCTGTATCACCGGCCCGCCTCCAGGCCCTCTGAGACACTAGCCCTCTTCCATGACCACTGTATACACTGGTCCTCCTTCACACCCTCTGTAGACACCGGTCCTCGCCCACGCCTGCTGTATGCACCGGCCCGCCTCCAGGCCCTCTGAGACACTAGCCCTCTTCCATGACCACTGTATACACTGGTCCTCCTTTATACCCTCTGTAGACACCGGTCCTCACCCACACCTGCTGTATACACCGGCCCGCCTCCAGGCCCTCTGAGACACTAGCCCTCTTCCATGACCACTGTATACACTGGTCCTCCTTCACACCCTCTGTAGACACCGGTCCTCACCCACGCCTGCTGTATACACCGGCCCGCCTCCAGGCCCTCTGAGACACTAGCCCTCTTCCATGACCACTGTATACACTGGTCTTCCTTCATACCCTCCGTAGACACCGGTCCTCGCCCACACCTGCTGTATACACTGTCCCGCCTCCAGGCCCTCTGAGACACTAGCCCTCTTCCATGACCACTGTATACACTGGTCTTCCTTCACACCCTCCGTAGACACCGGTCCTCGCCCATGCCTGCTGCATACACCGGCCCGCCTCCAGGCCCTCTGAGACACTAGCCCTCTTCCATGACCACTGTATACACTGGTCCTCCTTCACACCCTCTGTAGACACCGGTCCTTGCCCACGCCTGCTGTGTACACCGGCCCGCCTCCAGGCCCTCTGAGACACTAGCCCTCTTCCATGACCACTGTATACACTGGTCCTCCTTCACACCCTCTGTAGACACCGGTCCTCGCCCACACCTGCTGTATACACTGGCCCGCCTCCAGGCCCTCTGAGACACTAGCCCTCTTCCATGACCACTGTATACACTGGTCCTCCTTCACACCCTCTGTAGACACCGGTCCTCGCCCACGCCTGCTGTATACACCGGCCCGCCTCCAGGCCCTCTGAGACACTAGCCCTCTTCCATGACCACTGTATACACTGGTCCTCCTTCACACCCTCTGTAGACACCGGTCCTCGCCCACGCCTGCTGTATACACCGGCCCGCCTCCAGGCCCTCTGAGACACTAGCCCTCTTCCATGACCACTGTATACACTGGTCCTCCTTCATACGCTCTGTAGACACCGGTCCTCGCCCACGCCTGCTGTATGCACCGGCCCGCCTCCAGGCCCTCTGAGACACTAGCCCTCTTCCATGACCACTGTATACACTGGTCCTCCTTCATACGCTCTGTAGACACCGGTCCTCGCCCATGCCTGCTGTGTACACCGACCCGCCTCCAGGCCCTCTGAAGACACTAGCCCTCTTCCATGACCACTGTATACACTGGTCCTCCCTCATACGCTCTGTAGACACCGGTCCTCGCCCATGCCTGCTGTATACACCGGCCCGCCTCCATGCCCTCTGAAGACACTAGCTCTCTTTCATGCCCACTGTATACACCAGCCCTCCTCCATTCCCACAATACACACGAGCCCACTTTGTGCCTACTGTATACACCGGCCCTCCTCCATGCTTTCTGTGCACACTGGCTCTGCTCCTGCTGTATATTTTGCCCCTCCTCCGTGCCTGCCGTCAACAGACGTTCCCAGGACACACAGCGGCCGGCTCACTAACAAATCCCAACCTGACTCGGCGAGCCTTGCCCTCCCCTCGGACCCAGTCCTTACCTTCCACCCCCTCGCCCCTGCTCCCTCCCGGCTGCATCGCCATGGAGGTAAAGGGCAGCCCAGAGCATCGCACTGGAAACCTCGCGGTTCCTCCACTCTGGTTCTCTCCCTGTCCTGAGTTCCGGTTGGCTGCGAGGGCCCGGCACCACTCTGCATCTCACCTCTTTCTAGGTGCCCCCCTCAGTCCTGGCTTAGTCCTAAACTCTGGAAAACGACAGCCCGTTGTTTCCCCGCCGCTGGTCGCCGGGCCTCACGTGACCCCCACCTTCACACACACCCTTCCCACCTCCCAGGAGGGGCCGTCCTGCCGTCTGCAGAGCTGCCCGTGCTGACCCTAGCCCACTGTCACCTCGTCCAGACAGCCTGTCACTCTCCCCTCCCCGTGAGTTTCCCCAGCAGCCTTCCCACACATCCGCTGTAGACTCATCCATTAAGTCCGTTATTTATACTTCTCTTCTCCCTAGATGTTAAGTCCCTGGGAGGCAGGGATTTTATCTAAGCCACCACGGGATCCTTGGTGGGCATCACAGTGTCTGCGGTGCAACTGACAGTTCGATGCCTGTTGGAGAATAAGTCAGGGGGGTGAGTACACGTCCTGAGGGCACTGCTGAGCCAAGAGACCTGGGTCCAGTTGCTTAAACTCCCCAGCTTCAAGACAGAAGCCATGTCATTCCCTCGTCGGATCAGGCCTGGGAATCACCCAGCCTGTTGCAGGCCCCACTCTGTCCCTGTGTACCCTCCTGAACTCTCCCAGATCAAATGTGCAAGGAAACATCAACAATCTATGGAAATAAAAAAGTGCTGGCCGGGCTCGGTGGCTCAGCCTGTCATCCCGCACTTTGGGAGTCCGAGGTGACTGGATTGCCTCAGCCTGCAGGTTCGAGACCCGCCTGGGCAACTTGGCGAGACCTCGTCTCTACAATAAATCAAAAAATCAACCGGGCATGGTGGCACGTGCCTGCAGTTCCGCTACTAGGAAGGCGGAGGCGGAAGGATCGCCGGAGCCCAGCAGGTTGAGGCTGCAGTGGCCGGGAGCGACCACTGCACTCCGGTCTGGGTGACAGAGTGAGACTCTGACTCAAAAAAAAAAAAGTGCACTCTGGCAAGTTCACGTCTTGATGAATGTACACTTCCCACTTTAATTTGCACACCTACGTGTAAGGAGCTGTGAATAGAATTATAAGTAAAACAGGAGAGAACCATGTGGTTAACAGTAACAAACATCACTCTGCATCGTGTGCTTGCTTTGCACCAAGCACCAACATGGGCACTGTTACTTATTAATGCCATGAACACCTCCACTTGGAAAAACTGTGTATCATCCCATTTTTCAGAGGGGAAGAAAGAAGGCTTGCCCCTTGCCCGGGGTCCACAGAACCAAGGTTCCAACTCACCTCTGCTCATTGCTAGAGCTTGGACTTCCTTTGACATCATGCACTTTATTAGTTTACCAGGGGAAGAAGGTTTCAGGAAGAGAAAACTTGCTGCAACTGATAACGTCTTCTCTACGATGGGCCCTAAGTGCTGGACATATAAATAGCCAACTGCAAAGTCCAGCGCACAAGCACCTGGCTGGGCCGCACAGACTGGAAATACTATGCTGCCACCAGAGCATTAATGAGGACCTAAGAGGAGCGGCTCAGAGAAGATAATTGCATCTATTTTTGAAAGCACATTAGTTTACCGACGGGCAGAAAGCGGGAGGACAGGGGTATTCTTCATTTTAAAAATACGATGACATCAAGGACGCCACCTCAGGGCTCTGCATCTGGGCTGCCACCGTCTTCTTATCACCCACATGACTGATTTTATTTCAGACCAAGAATGAGCTGTAATTGACATCAAGACCCAGTCACCACTTAACACTGGAATAAATAATTGAATAAAAACAGAGCGTCTGAAGGAAAACCCTGACTCTCCCAACTCGTGCAGAAGAGTTGCCCACGA
The DNA here is from genome assembly GCA_027257055.1 of Cephalopachus bancanus. NCBI lineage: Eukaryota > Metazoa > Chordata > Mammalia > Primates > Tarsiidae > Cephalopachus > Cephalopachus bancanus. The sequence goes on along the minus strand of JAPVLO010000169.1, from coordinate 1,153,677 downwards.
ACTCCCAGAGTCTGGACTCCACGGAACGCAGAATGAGAAGCTCTGTATCCACGCACAACCTGGAGCACGGCACCCCCTGTGAGCCTCGCATGCAACGTTGCCAGGTTAGGTTTAGACTTAGAATAAGCCTGTCGGCCTCATGAATATAAGTTTCAAAATGAGCAACTTTTCATGAGATGAAACAACTGGAGGAACACATGTCGGAAGACTCCAGATGCCAGATTCCTTTAAACACCTGACGTGACCTAACGTCTTCACTCAGCAGAACGCTGGCATGCCCCAGAAACAAGCGACCTCCTTTCCAGAATAGCGAGGAATCCAAAAAACGAGTGGGCTTTCGACGTTTCCCCCAGAACCATAAAAAAACAGGACTACAGCCGTGGAAATCAGCATGCAGAAGAAGCTGCTTTCTGCTCGGCGGCCAAAGAACCCAAGATGGTCTTAACGAGCAGACAACCGACGGAAGTGGAGACCAATCAGGGGAGCAGCTGGTGTGGGGAAGAAAAACACAGCCCCCGAATCCAATTTCAAGGCATTCGAGGTAAAGCAGCCGCATAGCAAATACGTGTAATCAAAAATAATTATAGTTTAGAGGTGCAAAAGCCCAGTCAACGAAAACTGTGTTCATTTGGAACAGAAAGGAATCTCGTCCTTGCCTGGGGGCAGATGGACGGATCAAGTGTTACGTTTTCCTGTTGGTGCAAAACTTGGAGGAAATGGAAGCGTCCCGCTTCAACATGAAGAGAGAAGCAAAACGGAAAGCAGAATGTAGGGTGCCCTTCCACCTCCTGGCAACCCTGTGAGCTTCCACAGCTGGAGGGCAGCCACACCGGTCCACGTAGACTCTGGGCAGGGAGGCAGCCCCCTCCCAGGCTGGAAACCAGCTTGACCTCTGACCTCATAGGGCCCACGGCCGCACCCCACAGAACGTGGTGAGAACAGGTCTCCAAATGGGATATTGTCCCTCCTGGGGCCCTACTGTTTTTCTGTTTTGTTTGTTTTGTTTTTGAGTTGGAGTCTCACTCTGTCGCCCAGACTGGAGTGCAGTGGCCGCTCCCGGCCACCGCAGCCTCGACCTGCTGGGCTCCGGCGACCATCTGCCTCAGCCTTCCGAGTAGCTGGAACTACAGGTGCACGCTACCACACCCGACTGATTTTTTTTTTTATTTATTGTAGAGATAAGGTCTTGCCAAGTTGCCCAGACGGGTCTCAAACCCGCGGGCTCAGGCAATCCACTCACCTCAGCCTCCCAAAGCGCAGGAGGGAGCCTCTGTTTAACATGCAGGTTCCTGCCCACATCGGAAGCCCAACCCAGCGCCTGTCCTCAGTGGAGGCTCCCCGTGCTACACCTTCCATGACAGTCCTGGAAAAGAAAATCCCTGGGTCTTCTTCTTCCAGGCCGGTGCTTGGAGCTGGCAAAGCAGAAGTGTAGATGACACTTGGGTGGGCATGCAGTGTGGGTAGAGGCGAACGGAGGCCTTTCCACACGGTGGCCTCTGGCTTTGGCCAGCTCCAGGGCCCTCCTTGTCATCAGGGCTTGGTAAGAGGTCGGCAACGACCTCCCTCACCCCCATCCATCTCACTTAAAACAGACCTGAGATAGCAGGCACGTGCCAAGACTGTGCCACTCAGACCCGGGGGACAGGTCGCAAAGCCTGCACACCTGCATTCACACGGATCCTGCGGGTCTCTGCGGAACGGGCCGGCAGCACAGCCCCACGCCCTGACGAGCGGCGGGCCTTCCGTCAGGCAGGCGGCTGTCACACAGGTTGGCCTGCCTGGACGGAACAGGTGAGTGACCGGCATGAGCGAGAGCCTAAGGCCCACGTGCCGATTCCTACCAAAAAGGTTACAGCCACATGCATCAAATATCGGCCGCTTAGGAAGGCTGTCTCTTGTTTTCGTTCTTTATACGGAAGAGGGAAAGGCTTCTCGTGGCTTCTGCCCGATCTTTAAGTGTTGCTTTGAGGGCAGAATCTTCTGGGTCCACGTTCAGGAGCAGTCTGGGCGCACGGGCTGGAGGCTCCTCCTGCGGCCTTTCTCGGCCTCCCTGACCGCGTGGGTTTTCTCTGCTGGCATCGCCCCCCCCTCACCTCCCAGCACCCGACTTGGACTCCGTCCTCCCTGTCCTGTCCCTCCTCTTTTGCCTTCTCAGCAGTCTCCCAAGGGTGTTTGTCTGCCAGACTCAGAGTCCAGGAAAGGCCTCTCTCAGTGCCCTTGGCAGTCTCCACTCTGGCTTGCAGTCTGGGTCACCCTCATGCCAGGACCAGCCCGGGGTCCGTCTTCTCCCAAATCCATCTGCTCAAGAACAAGTCCTTTGGGACGAGTTCTTCCTTTAGAATTCTGTCCAGATTTTGTTAACTCTTTCCAAACAGGTAACTGGAGAAGGAAAGAAAATGCCTTCACAGGCCGTATAAAAAAAGAACACACCACAGCCACCAATGACATGTCTGCTTATGTTTCCCACTCTCACAAGTCAATTGCCAAAAAGCTTGCTCCAACGTCCAGTCCCTGGCTTCAGGCTTGTCCGGCTTCATTATTCTGCTATGTGACGGTCACAGCAATAGGCTAAGAAGTATTAAGTATAAACGCCAATCACCAGTGAGCACAACTATCAACTTCCGATTCCCAGAGGTAAATGAAATCCCCAAATAAAGCCGGGCTCGGTGGCTCGGCCTGTCATCCCGTGCTTTGGGAGGCTGAGGTGAGTGGATTGCCTGAGCCCGCGGGTTGGAGACCCACCTGGGCAGCGAGACCTCATCTCTACAATAAATAAAAAAATCAGCCGGGCGTGGTAGCGCATGCCTGTAATTCCAGCTACTCGGAAGGCTGAGGCGGAAGGATCGCCGGAGCCCAGCAGGTCGAGGCCGTGGTGGCCGGGAGCGGCCACTGCACTCCAGTCTGGATGACGGAGTGAGACTCCAACTCAAATAAAAAAAAAAAAAAGAAGTGAAGATGCTCAGACGCCCAAGCGACGCATGTGCCTGTGAAAAGGCAAACACACGGAGCCGGGCGTGGTCCCTGGAGTGGCTGGGAGAGAACTCTCTGCCCGGTGTGCAGCCTGCAGGGGTGTGGTGGTCCAGGGAGATGGCTGTCTCTTCCCCGCCTTCATCTCTGAGTCCTTTCAGGATGGAACAGCTCACCTGTCTGCAGTTGTCAGGATCTGAACTGAGTGCAGTTTCTTTTTTTTCTATTTAAATAAAGATGTGGGGTACAATTCAGGGTGAGGTATCTAAACATTGATCATGCAGGCACCCCGTTGATGAGGTCTGCCCCTCCCTCCCCTGGCAGTTTCCCTCCACTGCCAATCCCACCCGAGTGCAGTTTCCAAACGCGCCTCCTTGCCGTCCTGTTCTCCAAGTGTCTCGTCTGCCTTCTCTGAGGGTTCCCTTCCTTAACCTGCTCACAACCTCCCTGCCCTGGGCAGAGGCCTTGGAACAGCTTGCATGCTTGGTGACTCAGGCCAGAACGAGGGACCGTCCACTTCGACCAACTTGAATTTGAGTCGTGATTCAACAATAAACATGATGAAAGCATCATGATGAAACACTGACCACGTTTGAAAAACACACACAGAGACATTAAAACCCACTTTTACTTAGACACGCCTCAGCTGGTGTGCATTCTTACCCTCGGGTCACAGCGGAGCAGACAGAGGCCCAGGGACGGGGTCACTCGCTCCGTATCCCACAGCTCCCCGAGTCAGCGTGTTCGAATCCTGGCCTTGGGCTGTTCCTATGGTTCTTAGTTCATGTGTGAATGCATAGTTAACACATGTGCTTATTAAAACCACCAGGTCATCATGGCCGAGAGGAAATATAATGCATGGTGTCCGTGTATTACTGGATACCCAACAGCAAAGAAAATACCCTCGCTTTTGAATAAGGAGGGGCCTGTGAGTTACGCCTGTGGATATTCACCGGAAAAAGAAAGTCCAGAAGGCCACGCATCAGACCCTTACTAACAGCAGTGGCATCTTCAGGGGACCGATTTCAGCCTGGACACAGAGAGGACGGGCAACGTGGACTGGGTCTACTTCTTCCGTTTGTGCTGTTTCAGAAAGCACGGGCTCCTTTTGTCATCCATCCTTGCGTCCACTGTGGCTGTGACCCAGCTTCCCCAAGTGACCACGCCGGACATAGGCTCCTCCTCGCTGCTACCTCCGGGGTGCTGCCCCCTCTGAGGGAACGGATGAAATGGCAGAATCTGGGCCAGTTTTCACCTGCAGCAAGTCTGAGCAGGTCAAGGGACACAGGATGAAGGAGCATTGTGCCAAGGACATGGAGATATTCTTCCAACGGATGGGCCTAAAAGGCCCACCCCCACCCATGGGAGAGGCTGTGTCAAAGCGTGTCTCAGCTAAACCATCATGCAGGGATGAAGATAACAGAGAATGGTCCTGGTCCGGACACGGTCCACTCTGTGTGTGGCAAATCTCGGGAACAGAGGATGGTCCCATCTCAAACCTTAGACATCTCCAAGGCCACGCATGGACCACTCGCAGCCGGACTTCCCAAGAGCAACCCCGACACATGAACTCCACGAACCCCAGGGAGAAATGCCACTGCTGCAGTTCTGGACAGACTTGTGGCAGTCACTCCATGAGGGGGACGGTGTGTTCCTTGAGGCCAGCACAAAGGGGACCACTCCGGGAGCTGTAGGCGGGGCCAGCACAGAGCACTTCCCTAATGCTTAGGGGACGCCCAAGTGGCCCCAAGTGCCGCCCCTGAAAGTGTGAACGAGTAAGATTTGGACTGAAAACTGCACGATGGCCGTGCCCAGAAGAGGATTTCAGGCTGGGATCGGTGACTCAGCCTGTAATGCCAGCACTTTGGGAGGCCGAGGCGAGTGGATTGCCTGAGCCTGCGGATTCGAGACCCGCCTGGGCAACTTGACGAGACCTCATCTCTACAGTAATTCAAAAAATCAGCCTGGCGTGGTAGCACGCGCCTGTAGTTCCAGCTACTTGGAAGGCTGAGGCGGAAGGATCACTGGAGCCCAGCAGGTCGAGGCTGCAGTGGCCAGGAGCGGCCAGTGCACTCCAGTCTGGGCGACGGAGTGAGACTCCAACTCAAAAAAAAAAGAAGAGGACCTCAGTGTGAGAGTCTGGAGGAGGGTAGCTTTGTCAACCTGCCTGCACCCAAGTTGCAAGCGAAGGAGTTCCCAGAGGGCCTGTACCTGGCACACCTGGGGACTGCCCCCTTGACTGAGACGGCTGACGCTGAGTATCTCTGACAGTGACAGGCCTGTGGGTTCAGCTGTTTCTCAGGAGGGCCACTCATCTGTGATAACAGAACTGTGACTTTGGAAAACATGCATAAATCACTGAGTCAGGGAGACAGCTGACCGCACGCCCACTGTGCCTCTAGAGTCTTACCTGCACCCTCTGGGGACAAATGCCATCCACCCCGGGTTCGAGAAGAGTGGCTGAGGCCCAGAGAACGGGAACCCCTGGAGCTGGCCCACCTCCGGCCGCACATGGGTTGCTCAGACCCTGCAGAGCTTGCACCCTGGACCCCACAGGTGTGTGGTCTCTGCAGCTGCTTTCTGAAAAGCCGTCCCCTGAGCGAACAGATCGGAGTTCCTCCCCCATGGGAGGGATATGGGCAAGGAAGGGGCGCCTGTTACCTGAGGCTTCTGCATTTCTACTTGCACGGCCCTCCTCCTGGTTCTGCGTCCCCATGCTTTGGGAAAGAGAGGAGGCCAGGGAAGCAGGAATGTTGGGGCCGGGGGGGTTCTTTCTTTTTTTTCACTCTGTCTCCCAGACTGGAGTGCAGTGGCCGCTCCCGGGCACCGCAGCCTCGACCCGCTGGGCTTCGGCGATCCTTCTGCCTCAGCCTTCTGAGTAGCCGGAATTACAGGCACGCGCTACCACGCCCGGCTGATTTTTTGATTTACTGTAGAGATGAGGTCTCGCTGCCCAGGCGGGTCTCGAACCCGCGGGCTCAGGCAATCCACTCACCTCAGCCTCCCAAAGGCGCGGGATGACAGGCTGAGCCACCGAGCCTGGCTGGGGCCAGGGGGGTTCTAACGGGAAGTTTTGGGGGCTGAAATCAGATTGCTCCTCCACGTAGCATGAAAAGACCCAGACCGGGTCTCAGAGCTCAGTGACTGCAAGGGCGAGGAGGAGAGGCCCTGAGCACCACGAGTCTGGTGGAGAGGGCAGGGCAGCCCTCCCTGTGGTGGCGGCTGAGTAGGTCTGCCCGGCGGGGGCTGATTCAGAAAAGAGGTGCCGGAGAGTCAGGGAGTCTGCATTCCTTGGGGGGCAGATCTGCAGAAAGGACCCTCACTCCCCTTGGTCCTCAGACCCCAGGGCCAGCCTCCACGGCAAGAGCAGTCCTGACACCCACTTTACTCTGGGGTCAGCCGCGTGGCTCAAGGTCGACGGCACGCAGCGACAAGGCACACACAGCTCTCGTGCTCTGTCAGCCCCAGGAGAACACGGCTGGGCAGGCTTGCCAAAAAACGAGGGACGTGTGGCGCACAGGGGAGGGACCTGGTCATTCCACAGGGGCACTCCAGACTCCACCACGGCCAGCCAACCCTTCAGCCTGGGAGATGTCGGCCTAGAGAGCAGCCGCCCGGCTCAGCCACAGTGCCCGGGCACAGACGCTCATTGTCGGCTGCCTCTGAGATGCTGCGTTCGTTACACAGTGCTGCTGGTGGAGCAGATGGCTGATACACGTGGCATGAGCACAGGTGCACCTTGCAGAAGAGTTTGCGAGCACCTGCATCACTGAACTGACCTTACATGCTTTGACCCACAGCCAACGTGTGTCCACAAAACATGAGTAGGAAAGGCTGCAGAGCCGGGCTCGGTGGCTCAGCCTGTCATCCCGCGCCTTTGGGAGGCTGAGGTGAGAGGACTGCTTGAGCCCGCGGGTTCGAGACCGGCCTGGGCAGCAAGACCTCATCTCTACAATAAATCAAAAAAAATCAGCCGGGCGTGGTAGCACGTGCCTGTAATTCCGGCTACTCGGGAGGCGGAGGCGGAAGGATCGCCGGAGCCCGGCAGGTCGAGGCTGCGGTGGCCGGGAGCGGCCGCTGCACTCCAGTCTGGGCGACGGAGTGAGACTCCGACTCAAAAAAAAAAAAAAAAAAAGCTGAAGAATCCTGAGAAAATTTTGAAAGGTAGGCTTCGTTCTTTCTCTTTAAATTTGAACTGTGTTGAAAAAGTTGTCAAAAGTGAAGCTGTCATGTTCCCGCAGTGCTGGCAACGCGGGGAATATTGGGATTGAGGGCTCTTTGCCACAAGCAGGAAAAAAGAGCACAAGATCTTGCCTTTTGTTTCCACCCACCAGGACCTCCCTGCCCCCTACCCACTCCTGCTCACAGAAGGACACAGGCCAAGGAGCCAGAGGCTCCTGCCCTGAAAATTTCCCCACCAGTCTTCAGACTCGACTTCCGCCAAAAATGTGTGGCCAGCATTTTGTGTTACTCCGTAGCCCTTGCAAACTGCTTTCAAAAAAAAGGTTGGGGGTAGGGGAGAGAAGGCTACATGGAAGAGTTACTTCAAATAGTAATTTATACGCACAACTTTAGGAGGTGGAATTGGCTGCCAATTTCAAATATCTTACATATCTCTGCTTAGAGTGAATTTCCTGTTTCCATAACTTTAAATTCCTCGAAGGAAAATTACTGGTCCAAGGATATCAACATGTGTAAGGCTAGAGACAAAAATTTCCAAGCTGTTTCCAAAAAGAGACTGTTCTGCTTGCCTATGACATCTTCTGCAGCACAGATCACATCCCTTGAAAGAAAGGAAGAAAGCAAGGGGGGAGGAAGACGGCAAGGGAGGGAGTAAAGAAATTATCTCGCAAAATACTGAGATCTCATTGTTGCAATTTGTGCTCTTTGATTATTAATGAGGTCACACTTAAATCCTGTGTTTTTTATTCACTTTGCATTTCTTCTTTCGTGACCCTTTTATTCACAGTCATTACATTTTTATAAATAAGAGACAGTGTTCCTGTAGGTACGGGCGCACACACACAGAATTTATTATGCATGCACATTTTTCAGTCTCGCCTTTTGCAGTTTTTTTCTTTTATTTCTTCAGTTTACTAGTTCTTTTCCCTCTGGATATTCTCCCTAGTTAGCACTGATTTTTAATATATAACTTTATAGTCCATTTTTCATGTCATATTAGAACATAATTTTTGAAACTCCCAAAAATATATTGCAGTGAAAAGAGAATCTGTCATTTTAATATCCATTAAACTTTTAGGAAATTACTTAGCTCTCGCCATGGTTGGTCCCTACCAAAACTCATGTCGAAATTGGACTCCCAGTGTGGTGAGGCTGGGAGGTGGGACCTGGTGGCGGGTGTTTGGGTCATGGAGCGATCTCTCACGAGTGGCTCAGTGCTGTGCTTGGGTGGTGAGTGGGTTCTCACTCTGGAGACTGGATTCGTTCGCGTGGGAATGGATTCATTCCTGAGAGAATGGACAAAGCCAGGACACCCTTCAGGTCTTGTCACCTCACACGTCTGCTTCCCATTTGACCTTCCACCACGTTGTGATGCAACACAAAAGCCCTCGCCAGATGTGGGTGCCATGCTTACCAGTTCTTCCAGCCTACAGAACTGTGAGCTACTTAAACCTCTTGCTCTCATAAATTACCTCATCTCAGGTATTCTGTCGTAGCGACACAAGACTAAGACCAATTCCTTAAAAATTATTGGAAGTAGATTACCAGGTATTTTTGTTTCAATTTTATTTCCTACTCCAATCAATCCCTTTCACCTTTTAAGTATGCTGTTGGAAAGATATTTCAAGGTAAGATAGGCTAATTTTTCTAATGTAATTTCATGAATCGTTGCTACTATAATCAATATTGTTTTCAATTTATCTCCAGCTGTTAGGCACAACAAACGCTTAAATGATAGTAGGAAATATAAAACCCATGGCGCAAATGTATTAAAACCTTTCTGGAAAAAGTTTTGAGAAGTCTAATGGTTCTTGGCTTGAAGGCAGGAGGGCTCAAGGGATCAAGAGGGCTGACTTCAGCCAGGCTCGATGGCTCAGCCTGTAATCCCGCGCCTTTGGGAGGCTGAGGTCAGTGGATTGCCTGAGCCCGCGGGTTCGAGACCCGCCTGGGCAGTGAGACCTCATCTCTACAACAAATCAAAAAATCAGCCGGGCATGGTAGCGTGCGCCTATAATTCCGGCTCCTCGGAAGGCTGAGGCGGAAGGATCGCCGGAGCCCAGCAGGTCGAGGCTGCGGTGGCCGGGAGCGGCCACTGCACTCCAGTCTGGGCGACAGAGTGAGACTCCAACTCAAAAAAAGAAAAAAACAAAAAACAGAAGGCTGACTTCAGTTTAGCCCATGGCCTGTCCAGGGAGAAGGAGGACACTCATTCTTTCTTGATCCAAAGAGCAAAAATTGGCCAGCACTTTGAAGGGAGCCACTGAGAAACACAGTTGATTCACTAAGTGAAGACAATTCTATTTAGTAGAGGGCAGGCTGCCCAATGAGGTGGTGAGCTTCCCAATCAGCATCAAAGGATCCAGGATGCCAAAGACAGCTCCTACATCGGTGCGATGGTCATTCAGGAGCCGCCCGGGGTCAACTAAAACCCCCAAATCAGCGCCCATGAAAATGCCTGTGGCTACTGTGGTTTGCTTTTACAGAGTATACCAACAAAGCAGTTTTCTAATAGAATTTAATGATGATGGCATGAATAAAAGATGGATCATACACCTCAGAGAAGGTTAGAAGTAAAATCTTCTAGAAACACAAACACGCAGGAAATAGCTCTTCTTTACCAGCGGGGAAAGGGAAGGCAGAGCTTTGCTGGAAAGCCATCTGGTAGCATCTAAAAAAACAAAATGAGGGAGCTTACCTCTTGGCCCAGAAATTCTATTTCTAGGAGTCTGTCCTAAAGACATAACAAGAAAGCACAAAGATGTGTATGTCATCTCAAAATCATCCACCACGACCAAGTAGGCTTCATCCCTGGAATGCAGGCTGGTTCAACAACCATAAGACCGTAAAGGTCATTAAACACATCAACAGATGTAAAAACAAAAACAACATGATTATACCATTAGACGCGGAAATAGCTTTTGGTAAAATCCAGCACCCCTTCTTGACAAAAACCCTCGAACATCCAGGCATCGATGGAACATACCTCAAAATAGTAAGAGCCATCTACAAGAAACCCACAGGCAGCATACTGCTACACAGACAGAAGTTGGAACCATTTTCCCTGAAAACCAGAACAAGACAAGGATGCCCACTCTCACCCCTCCTGTTCAACATAGTTTTGGAAGTCCTAGCCAGAGCAATCAGACAAGAGAAGGAGATCAGCGGTGTCCAAATAGGAAAAGAGGAAGTCAAGTTATCCCTCTTTGCAGACGACATGATTCCAGAACTCCAAAACCCAAGAGAATCTGTGAATCTGTCCAAAACCTCCTTGCACTGACAAAGCCCTTTGGCAAAATCTCAGGGTATAAAATCAATGTGCAAAAGACAGTCACATTTCTAAACACCAACAACAAACAAACAGAAACCCAAATGAAAAGCAAAATTTCATTGACAATAGCCAGAAAAAAAAAAAAGAAATACCTTGGCGTGTTCCTAACCAGAGACATGAAAGACCTTTACAATGAAACAAACAAAACACTGCTCAAAGAAATCAAAGACGACACAAACAAATGGAAAAATATTTCATGCTCACGAGTTGGAAGAATCAACGTTGTGAAGATGTCCATCCTACCCAAGGCAATCTACACACTCAACACAATACCCATTAAATTGCCAGCATCATTCTTCTCAGACCTGGAAGTGACAATACAGAATTCATACAGAAACATAAACGACCATAAATTGCCAAAACAATCCTGGGGAGGGCGGGGGGAAGCAGAGCAGGAAGTATCACACTTCTAACTTTAAAGTCTATTATAAAGCTACAATATTCAAAACAGCCTGGTATTGGTACAAAAACAGGCATATAGACCAATGGAACAGGACAGAGATTGCAGAAGCAAAACCTCAATTTCTTAACCAACTCATCTTTAACAAATCTTCCACCACCAACCACTGGGGAGAAGAGAACCTATGCATTAAATGGTGCTGGGAAAACTGGCTGACCACATGCAGAAGATGAAAACAGGACCCCAACCTATCACCACACAAAAATCAGCTCTAAATGGATCAAAGACCTAAATGTAAAACCTCAAACTATAAGAACCTCAGAAAATGCAGGAGACACCCTTATGGAAACTGGAACTGGCAACCAATTCCTGATCAAAACCTCCAGCACCCAAGCCATAAGCGATAAGACAAGTGGGACCTCACAACCTGACAAGCATCTGTAAAGCCAAAGAAACCATCAAGAGAGCGGGGAGACAGCCCACAGACGGGGAAAAAAGATATGTCTGACAAAGGCCTAACATCTGGGATCCATAAGGAACTCAAATGTGCTGAAAAGAGAGAAAAAAAAAATAGCCCCGTTAAAAAGTGGGCAAAAGACATGAATAGACACTTCTCAAAAGAAGATATATGGGCAGCCAACAGACACATGAAAATGTGCCCAGCCTCACTCCTCATCAGAGAAATGCAAATCAAAACGACTTTGAGATACCACCTGGCCCCAGTAAGAATGGCCATCGTTAATAAAACAAACAACAACAGATGCTGGTGAGGAAGTGGAGAAAAAGAAAAGCTTCTACACTGCTGGTGGGAATGCAAACGAGTGCAACCTCTTTGGGAAACATTGTGACGATCTCTCAGAGAACTACACATTGACCTTCCGTATGACCCAGCAATCCCCCTACTGGGAATATACCCAGAGGAACTCAACAGTCTACAAAAAAGATACCTGCACATGCATGTTTATTGCATCACTATTCGCAATAGCAAAAACATGGAACCAACCGTGCTGCCCATCAAAACTGGACTGTATTTTAAAAATGTGGTACATATACACAACAGAATATTAAACAGTCATAAAGAAGGACAAACATACGGACTTCGCAGAAACTTGGATGGATTTGGATTCAATAATACTCAGTGATCTGTCACAGAGACAGAGAACAGACTACCATGTAATCTCTCATAAACGGATCCTAAACATTTACCATAATATTCTAAGAAGGGGATTGGCAGTAGTGGGATACTGCCGGGGTGGGTGTGGGGTTACAACATCGATAAGGGCACCTGATCTCAAACCAGGCAAAGTGGGGGCCAGAGGGAGGCCCAGACTTTACCTGTACAGTGACCACTTGTATACCCAGTCCTGAATTGTACCCCACATCTTTAAAATAAAAAAAGCAAAAACACTGCCCCCCAAAAAGAGATGTGAATGTATCGCCTGTAAGCATAAAAGTTGAAAACATTTATAAGTACTATAATTTAGTAAACTGTGGCAGTTCAAAATTAAGGAATATCCTGATGTACTTTAACAGAAGAAGGTCAACTCTGAAGCACAAAAAGAAGGTGGAAAGGGACCCCCAAGGGCAGGTGATGAGGCCAGCTGGCGGGACTGGGCGTGGTCAGCAGGCGTGTCTTGCTCGGTACTTCTGCTGTGTAGGAATCTTATAAAATGAAAATGCATTCATCTATTCATTTAAAACAACGGAGAAATCCCTACGGAATGTCCTCATATAATTAAAGAAACATATGATGGGGAACCCAAAAACCCCCAGAATTTATTTATAAAAACTCGTGTATTTATTCTTACAGGTTTAAACTTCAGTCACCTTCCAAGTACTTTCCATTTGAAGCAATACACCTTTCGAGATGCTTTTCCCACGGCTCACAGCAGTTTTTGAACTTGTCCATTTTGATGTCTTTTCGTGCTTGTGCTGTTTTTGGTTTCACCTCTTTGCTGTCACCAAAACGTTTCCCTCGGAGGACTTCTGTCATCCAGGGAAACAAAGAAAAGTCGCTTTGGGCGATATCCAGTAAATAGGGAGAGTGGAGTACGGAAGTCATGCAGTTTTTGGTCAAAGAATCGGAACACTCGGCGCGGTGTGGGTAGATGCACTTGAAAAATCACCGGTCATGAAATGGGCAAATGCGTTGAGAGAATCTCAAAAAAAAAAAAAAAAATCCACTGAAGCTCAAGGAAGGCAGCTTCTCACAACAATGCTAGCCAGTACATCGATGCTGATGGCTTCCTGGTGGGGGAAGCCTATGCTACAAAGGGCCTGCCTCCAAAAGATAATTTCAAACTTTGTGGGGGTCCTGCTCATACAGGAAAAATAATAGGACTGCAATGCAAGCAGAGGCCTTCAATATGAGAAAATTAGAGACATTCCATTGCATTTAGATTCACTTAAATGTTTGTGCCAGGCTGTGAGTCGCCCCAAAATTCCTCATCCGAACTCCAGATGTCCGGGTGACTGCTGCACTCCTGTCTCCCGGGATGCTGTGTGTCTGGCTTGTACGCAAACTTTAAGCCTTTTGGTCTTGATATCCCAGGAGGGGGAAGGGGTCCTGCAGGCCTACACACAAGGGGGTCCCACACCCCAGTCTGCGATCTATGACCTGATCGATTCAGCCATAAAAACTGTCCAATGGTCCTCAGTAAATTCGCCATTACTGTCATTTCTCCAAACAGTCTAATGAAAACAGCCATGTGGTCACCAGCCATGGAAATCAATGTCAAAAGGACCAGCAACGCAACGTGCCCAAGGTCACGGCTGCTCACAGGACGGTCTCTGAAGGTGAAGCTCCACACTCAGCGGTCCCGTGTCCTTGGCCCGTCTCCCTCTCATGGAGCCCGTCTGTCGTTGAAAAATGACATCTATTCGATTATGGCTGTCCCCACTGGGTTGCAGTGCCCTAAATTGATCAGCTTGTTTCTCCCTTGGATTCCCGGCAGGTCCTAGCAGGGCTGGAAGGCTGAAGAGGGATAATCATGTCCGTAATGAGAACCCACCAGGAGCTTCTGAGAAGGACAGTATTAAGGCAGGCCAGTCAGAGCACACACACCTGTGTCCTCACAGGCCGATGCAGGTAAAGCGCTCGTCTAACCCATCTATTGGAGGTGAACGGACAATCCATTCTTCTGAAACATTTCACCCTATTCAGAGTTCCCCCTGAGGGCTTATTGCTGGCAGCCAGAGGACATCCTGGCAGCCAGAGGACACTGTCAAACTCCGAGCTGTTGTGCTTCAAACTCCAAGTGGTCCCTTTCGCTTGGAGTGGGACACTGCCGGAAAACCCCGGAGAACCCCAGTCCCCACTTTGCCCCACCCTACCACCTGACTCCACGCTGAAACACCTCCTCTGCCCTCCTCCCGCATCTGCAAACATGCCAAGCTCACTCCTGGCTGAGGCCTTCCATCATCTTCTAGAATATTCTTCCCCCAGAGAGCCACACGACAAATGCTCACTTCCTCCAAGCTTTGCCTGAAAGCTCATCTTCCCGGGGAGCCCACCTGAATCCATTTGTGACAGCTCCCTCTGAGCCCGGGCTCCGCTGCCTTGTCTTCACAGACTGGCCACTCTGTCACACCACAGACCGCTCACTGACTCACCCTGTCTGGTGGGTGCTGTGTGCTTCTTTCGTGGGGGTGCCTCTCCACCCTGGCAGAGGTCTGTGTTTTACCTCAAGGTTTCCCACACGCCAAAAGCAGTCCCTGCATTCAGTAGGCACTTAGTGAATATTCACTGAAATGAGTGAATGAACAAATAAGCAAACCAATGAAGACACATGAGTCCATTTGCTGGTTCCATCCTTCTGTTGCACCGCGTCTGGTTAAGTAAAACGGCAGGTGGGTGATTCAGAGACTCCCATAAAACTTCATCATTCTATAAAATACTTTCAAAGGGTGCTAGTGATTTCCCAAAGAAAGAGGCGCATCTCCAAAGCACGTTTGAAGCAGGTCCTCCCTGTGGGTTCTTGAGGTGGTGTTTGTCCTCATTTTCAGAACACGAGCTTGGCGAGGCCACAGACCCTGAGCCGCAGGCTCCGAATCTCTGTGTCGGGCACGAAGCAGATGGGCAGTAAATCTTGGTGAAATGAACAGAAGATTGAAAGTGCTACCCCGCTGTCCTTGGCTGAGCCCACGTGCAAGAGCAGAGTGGCGGCCTGTGGGCTCTGGCAGGTCCATCCAGAGAGTTTTCAGAGATCTCGAGAGCACCGAGCACAGCTCTTCATCTCACCCAGAAATGCTTTATAGCCTTGCAGCAAAGGGAGCTGGGTTAAGACTGTTCCATGGACTTACATATATATACGCCAGCAATTTTATTGCAGGTTTGGAAAAGAATGTGGGGGAGGAAAGACCAAATTAGTTCTGGATGGCGAAAACATTGTGTGTTCCCCCTATTGAAAAAGTCCACACTTCTTTGCTTGAGTAGCTAGTCAAGGCGTTGGCTGGGCAAAATAATGTCAGTTCCATAGTTCAGTCAGTTACACTACTTGTTTTCAGCCGGGCTCGGTGGCTCAGTCTGTAATCCCGCGCCTTGGGAGGCTGAGGTGAGTGGATTGCCCGAGCCCGCAGGTTCGAGACCCGCCTGGGCCACTTGGCGAGACCTCATCTCTACAATCAATCAGAAAACTAGCCGGACGTGGCAGTGCACGCCTGTAGTTCCAGCTACTTGGAAGGCTGAGGCGGAAGGATCGCCGGAGCCCAGCGGGTCGAGGCTGCAAGTGGCCAGGAGCGGCCACTGCACTCCAGTCTGGGCAACCGAGTGAGACTCCAACTCAAAAAAAAAAAAAAATGTACTTGTTTTCTAAACATTTCCCTGCAAGCAGCAAGGGTCTGGAACCCAGTAGCACCTGACGGTTTGCAAGTCTTGATGTTATTTTATCCTGTCTACTAAGAGTTGGGTTTCATGTGCTTATGATCCGAACGCTCCTTGTTTAGATATTTCATTGATTTTTGAGTTGGAGTATTCTGTTCAACCCTCCAACCTCCCCAGTTTTAATTTAGAGCACTCCTCGTTGAAGCATGATTCCATCAATTGCCATATTTTCATCAAAATGCGCTTGTGTTTTTTTGAAAGATCAATGAACCATGAATCCCCACAGGGTCTCTCCCTTCACTCAGCTCCAGCCCCTCCCACCACCACACCCCTCCGATCCCAGGCCCTGGATCTGCAATCTGGTGAAACCCATGGCCTTTCCCTGCAATCCGGCTGTGCCCCTGGCAGCATCTCCCACACCATCCTAGCGTGCGAGGGCATCTCAAGAAGACACCCACACTAGAAGAGTACACATAACGACTGCTGGTCCCCAGGTAGAATATTTGGAGGCAGTTCACAGCAGCTACGAAGCTTTCACCCCGAAGAAGGGCTGGAGAACCGGCCAGCCCTCTGGAGGGAGTGCAGTCTTCGGATTTGGGGCGGGGGTCCTCCCGCAGACTGCTCAAAGTCCACCGGGGAGCCAGCTGCAGGGCTGCCACACACAGGGCAGCGCCAGTGCCCGTGAGCGAGGCCAGCAAGCAGGGACCGGCTTTATCGCACACGCGGCCACAAAGAAGCAGTGGGGAAAAGTCTCACTGGAAGGAGAGGCTTCCTGGAAGTTCCGTGTGTTCCTATAAGGAGTTTTCCTCCAACCCCACCATCTCTGGCATTCATTCAAGTGTGCCACGAGTCTGTGTGAAGCAGAAAGTCATCTTTCTGTCTGCAACCCTGGAAAAAAGTCGCCCTGGAAGTGCTGATGCTGGGTGCTGGAAGTGGGGCTCCGTAGCTGTGCCCAAATGGCCTCAGCTTCTTGCCTCCATGTGGACGTGGTTGAAGGGGAGGAAGGGGCAGTGCCGCAGCTTTGACTTGCCCCCAGTGTCTGCAGCATCTCGGTCAGGCAGCACCAGGCGGTAGGAGACGGCATGCTGGAGTCTGCCCTCTGGTCCCTGGGATCTGGTACACTCCCCGTGCACCGGGTGGGTACCTGCTCCTTTTTTGACCCTCCATGCCTGCCTCACACTTAAACTCGGAGAACATGAAAGCCAGAACTCCCAAGGGACATGCATGCTTTTCATCTGCTGCAGACTCTATCGAGTACTTTCCCCGAGGGATGGTCAGTCCATTCAGGGCTGCTGAGATCCAGCAAGCTCGGATCTCAAGCAGCAGAGAGTTGGGCCTGGACACAGCCTTGGCTTGCACTCAGACACAGGATAAGATCCGCAGTGCCTTTCTGAAATGTAATCCCACAATTCCATGCCTTTGCTCGAATGCAGCCTTTCATGGGCATTTAGAAAAATAAACAACAGCCCATAAATTGTTTACTGATACTGGAACCAAAGATAAACAGATAGAAAAGAGTCTGCTGCAGAAGACGTTTATAGCAATGCCCAGAATAAAAATGAGAGTAAAATGTCAGCACACCACTTATCTCTGAAAAATAAAGGCATGTTGAAAAAGCACTATGTACCCTTGCTATCTGTTAATTTATTTATTACCTCAAAGAAAGCTTTTTGCAGATTTCGACAAGGGGTCAGATAATGAAAACAAGTTTGGTAATAATCGGACATCTCTCAACGACACCACCCTGCAAGCTCCAGATGCATATTTATGGGGGACTGTCAGACATGTCAGTCATTTCGAATTGAACGTCCGGGAGACAGAGGGTCAGGAGAGGTCAGCGGAGCAGCGCAAAAGGAGGGGTTTTACAGGATTGACTTTGAGGGTTTCAGACACTGGGATAAATTGCTTCCAGTGCTACGGAAATCTCGCCACTTGACCTTCTGCCCAGGCTCCCGCATGCAGAGCATTGTGTCCTCTTCCTGGTCTGCAGCAACACCAGCCAAAGTCTGTGGTCGGAGCAAAGACCCTTCCAGGCGCTCTGATGGTCACTGAAATGGAGTGGGGGTTTTCTTAAAGCATCCCAGATTGCAGAGGAGAATACTCTTGCTGGGGCCACTTTACGTCTGCCAGGCCGTGTTATGTCGGGTTGGACAGACACCCTTCCTGGGGTGCCGGGACGTCTGGGGCTGGGAGAAGACCCCTTCCTCTGGACCACTCCGACTGTCCCGATCCCTGTGACGAGATGCAGCCTCAGTCCCTACAGCGCCCATCCATGGGGAGCCCAGTGACACCTCATTTTGCCCCATCACTTTGATTCTGCGAAGAAACGTCTTCCAAGCCCGACGTGCCCTTGCCACACTCCAGGACTCAATGCAGAATGCAGACGGAGCGGAAGTTTGGCAGTTGAGCGTCAGGCTACAAGAGACGGCGCCACGCCATGCGGCCAGAGACCTGCGGCCTCCCTCTGGAAGCAGGTGCTTTGTGGCCCACACAGAAATTAAGAGCATTTCCCTGTTATTCCAGTATCTCCCCCGTCCGTTCATGTATTGAGTCCATTTCTGGAGCTGGCTTATTTTATTGTCTGTCTCTTCTTGCTCTCTGTAAGCTTCTTAAGAGCAGGGATTTGGGGGTCTTGAGATTTGACAACCCCAAGCACAGTTCCCGGCACACGGCAAGCGGTCGGTGAGTGTTTGATGAGTGAGTGAATACTGAGCATCCGTTACTGAGACCAAGCCCGTTCGGGGTGCGGCGGCAGCAGAATAGAGTTTATAGTCTTGTGGAAGAACATTATTCACACATTTTCAAGGAATAATGAGCAGCCTGGCCCTTCATAATTCCAGAGAGGGCAAATGTGCCGGCTTCCATCCTGTGTGTGGTCTCTGCTGAACTACAGAGAGAGAAGAGCCAAAATGTAGGAGACAGGAGGGTGAGTAGAGGGACATCTCTGACAGGGGAGGGATTTCCACAGGAATCCAGAATGTGGGGCGAAGAGGGGAGCGGTTATGGGGCGAAAGACGCATAGAGGACGGTCGCCTGGAGTCCCTGGGGAGGAATGCACCAGGACCAGGGCCTTCGGGCTCAAACCCAAGAGGTTCTTCCAGAACAAGGAGCCCCAAACCTGCTCTTAGGTCTTTTTATTGAACAGCCAAGACCTAGGAGGCAACGATGCAAAGAACTGGCAGCAAGAGAAAGGAAGGTCGAGATGATCCGAGAGAAAAGCTCCCCCGGGAGGTGGAGACAGAGAATTCGAAAAACAGAATGGAAAAGACAACGCAACAAGACAAAACGGGCATATCCAGGAAGCGCTGAGGAGGAGACACCTCAGACACCACAGAATGACGAACAGGAAGCCGTGCTCAGAGGACGCCCCCACACGCGGCGGAGCAAGTAGACGGTAAAAAAAATCCAGCAGGCTCAGGAATCAAAGTGAGGGAGGTCTACCAGAATGCGGGAAAAAGTCAAAAAGGCAAAAAACGTGAGAGAAAAGACTAAGAGACCAAGAGGAATAATCCCTTACAACTGACAGGAATTGATCAGAGCCCCAGAAACAAGGCATATGCAGAGAAGAGAAAAGTATATATAAATATACATCGTACTGAAAGTAATATAGAGTGTTATGTATATAATATGTCATACCATGGATAGTATGATATAAACACATAACATACTGACTACATATGTGTCTCTGTGTGTGTGGGGTGTGTGTGTGCGTGTGTGCGTGTGTGTGTATGAGGGTGACCGCCCCCAAAAAACAGAATTATCTTTTGGAGGGTGGGCTTCTTGCAGTACAGACTTCTTTTCCCAGGTAAGCGTTCTAGAAACCCAGAGATATCAGTGTATCAGCTAGCATTGTTGTGAGAGCCTGTGTTCAGCTTCAGTGAATTTTTTTTTTGGGGGGGGTCTTTCAGTGCGTTTGCCCATTTCATGATAGGAAGCTTGCGAGCCCACCTGCCCACACAGTATTGAGTGTTCATTACTTTTTTACCAAAAAACCATCAAGATCCCCACCTTCTTATTCACTCAGTCTCACCCCAAGAGACTTTTGTTTGTTTGTTTGTTTCCTTGCTTGAAAAAAGTCCTCAAAGGAAAATGCTTCGTCAACATGAAAGAGGTAAAACAAAAAAAGAGCAGAAGCACAAAGGCATCAAAATTGACAGGTTAAAAAACTGTTTTGAGCGGTAGAACAAGTATCTTGATAAGTGTATTGCATCAAATGGAGAGTACTCTGAAGGTGACTGAAGTTTAAGCATGTCAGAATAAATACACAATTTTTAATAAATTCTGGGTTTTTGGTGTCTTCCTAACATATATATATATTTTTTAATATATGCACATGCACATGCACACACATACACACACACGTATATGAGTTGAAAGAAAGCATGAATCTTTGGGTTGAAAATGCCCAAATAGTTTTCCACACAATTAATTTTTTAAAATTTCTTCATATCATTAGAAAAATCACTAAGCATCCAACATAAAGGAGATACCATTACCACTGCATTTTCACAGAAAGAAGACACAAGTCACCTATAAAGTAATCAAAATTCAAATGAGTCTTTTTCTCAGTGGGTTCATATTTTAGAAGACAATAGACAAATTTCTTTAAAATGTCAAGGGAAAATCAATCCAAGCTAATATTATACAATTTGGCCATCTATCAGGATAGTGTGAAAGCAAGATAGGAATTTTCAACATCAAAGGTATCCAAAAATATCTTCTATTGGGGTATCATTTTAGGATATGCTCCAGCAAATGAGTTTGTAAGCTGAAAGAGGGAAAGATAATAAATTCCAACAACAGTGGCTCCAGCCAGCAGAGCAATGACATGAAGTTCAGCATCAACCCCCGCCCCCAGCTGCCAAGAGGAAAAGAATCAGAAAGGTGAATGCTCTGAGGAGAGAGGGGCCCTCCAGGGAACAAAGAGGAGAAACAGAAACAAAAAGTGCCATGAAGACCCTGGGAAGAGGCATCGGCCAAATGTAAAATGAAGAAAAGGAGGCAGGGCAGGACGAGGAAACAAAACTGCATTTAAAAAGTCACAATCTAATCTTTTTTTTTTTTTTTTTTGAGTCGGAGTCTCACTCTGTCGCCCAGACTGGAGTGCAGTGGCCGCTCCCGGCCACCGCGGCCTCGACCTGCTGGGCTCCAGCGATCCTTCCGTCTCAGCCTTCCGAGCAGCCGGAATTACAGGCATGTGCTACCATGCCTGGCTGATTTTTTGATTTTTATTGCAGAGATGAGGTCTCGCTGCCCAGGCGGGTCTCGAACCCGCGGGCTTAGGCCATCCACTCACCTCAGCCTCCCAAAGGCGCGGGATGACAGGCTGAGCCACCGGGCCCGGCTTCACAGCAAACCAAAGAGTGGTAAGACTCTGAGCAACTGGAGACGAGTAAAGGCATTGGTTTGATGTTAAAACATTGCACCAGGAAACAATACCTGTTTAATTATATTACTGAAAATTTACAGGTTGAGTATTGCTTATATGAAAGACTTGGCAGAAATGGAAGTGTTTCAGATTTCAGAATTATTTTTTCAGATCTTGAAACCGCTGCAGAAACACAGACTGATTGAGCAGCCCTAATTTGAAAATCCAAAATCTGAAATGCTCTAAAATATGAGAATTTGTGAGCAACAACAGGAAATTCTCAAATGGAATGCTCATTGGAACATTTGGGATGAGTGTGTTCAACCTGTATTTATTTATCTGTTTAGTCATTAACTCCTAGTTTGTGACCAAACTGGAAAATTTGTTGGTACCCGTTGGAAAGAACATAATTGTTAATATCCTTGAAAATGTAAAGGAGACCAGGCTCGGTGGCTCAGCCTGTAATCCCGCGCTTTGGGAGGCCGAAGCGAGTGGACTGCCTGAGCTCGCAGGTTCGAGACCCACCTGGGCAACTTGGCGAGACCTCATCTCTACAGTAAATAAAAAAAAAGCCAAGCGTGGTAGCGTGCGCCTGTAATTCCAGCTACTTGGAAGGTTGAGGCGGAAAGATTGCCGGAGCCCAGCGGGTCGAGGCTGCGGTGGCCGGGAGCGGCCGCTGCACTCCAGTCTGGGCAACAGAGTGAGACTCCAACTCAAAAAAAAAAAAAAAGAGAAAAGAAAATGTAAAGGAAGAAGTGGTAACTGATAGAAGTTAGGACTTGAGAAGTTAAGGAGGAATAATATCCTCGTGTTATAAAGAAGGACGTGACTATTTTGTAAAACTTGTCATTTTATGGGAGAAGAATTAAGGGTTTAGGTGTTGCATTTGCATTATGATCTCTTTAAACATTATTTACTTTGGAATATCAGAATTCTAAAGTATCACTGTGTGGGATTGCGCAGGCGAACCAATCAAGTTCTTGAGACAGACCTCTGCGGTAAGGATGCCACCCCGCTCACGCCTTCCTGTGCTCAGGCCCTGTGGAAGTCCATCTCATGTTGACCCCAGGTTTAGCCATGAAACTTGCACTGACCAGTGGGATAGGAGCAAATGTTATGTCACCAGAGGCTCGAAAAGTGCACGCACACTGGGGCTCAGTCCTCTCTGGTAAAGCCAACATTGCAACCTCCGTGTGAGAATGTGGTCTCAGGGATGAGAACTTGCGACCAGGTCCCCTTTGCCCGCCAACTGGCATGGAAAGGATGCTCTCCTCAGCCAACAGGTCGTCGGGAAAGACGGCAGCTGACAGCAAGGCGAAAGGGAACACCGCCAGGAACAGCGCAAGGACCTCCCAGCTGAGCTGGTCCTGAGTGAAACCCCATGAAGTTATGAGCTGAATTTAAGCCTCTAGGCTTTGGGGTGTCCTGTTATGCAACAGTGAATGACTGGCCCAGGCGTGGACACAAAAAGTAAGTGCAGCTGAAGCAGAAACCTAAAAATCTACTTCTGCCATTTACCTGAGGACCAGGCAGCGAGGGGATGCCAGAAAATTGAGGAAGAAACTGTTAGCAAGGCCACAAAGAGGGTGAGAAAAACAAACAGCAGGGAAGACAGATCCATGCTGCCCAGCATTGAAACAATCCACAACGCTGCTGCCTGTGATGAGCTGGAAGACGGAAAATATCCCCCATGACCTCATGGGTTTTGGAAGATGTTTCAAGGCAAAACACTGAGATTGTCAGCTGGATTCCCTTGTCTGCCTATGAGAAGACAGGAGGGGAACAATGCAAACAAAGGAAAAAAAATTGTTCAGTTTGTAAATAGACTTGAGAGGGGCCAAGACTTACTGGGTTGGAAAAAGAAAGCCACTTCTTCTTCCCAGTCCCTCCAGCTGGCAAATTATTCTCAAAGTGAAATACAAGGCTATATAAAACACTTTGGCTAGACCTATGAAAATGTAGGGTAGTGTCTAGAAGTCCCTTCAGGGAGAGAAAATGGCTTCTAAGAAGGCTCGCAGGTGTGATTTTATGAGTGTTGCCCTATATATGAAGTCTAAAAGAGAGTCATGTCTCAAAGTCAATTGTGGGTATAGACTTTTGAGGAATCTAGTACCTACAAAACCCACAAAGGTTTTGAGTGGCAGCAGCCTAAGAACTACCGCCCCACGCCAAGTTGTCACTGCTGACCCACACAATCATGCTCTAAATACACGGTCATTATTTTAAGCCGCTCTACTTTGGGCTGGTCTGCTCTTGAGCAAAAGCTAGTTTTCCTGCTGGGCGGCAGTAGACAACGAAAACAATCTTCATCTTCCACGTGATGTCAACAGCCATTGTCCAAAACAGACACATCAAGAGATAAAGGTATCAGTTGTCTCGTTACACTGAAAAAGTTCGCTCACAGAAAAGTACAGGGTAAAATAAAATAAAAGCAGCATCCATGGGAAGATGCTGCCTCTGGAGTGGGGGAAACTCGGGTCCAGGAGCAGGAGATTCTCACCCATCATCAGTCTTCTGCCTCTGTGTGTATGGACACAGGAATTGCAATGAACATGAAAAGATAATGACACTGGAGCCGTGAGCAATGCCGGGAAGCATCAGCGGCACCCCACCAAGTAACAGCCACGAGCGTCCATTTGGGGCTCAGGGAAGTTATCCAGGAGAAAGGGAAGCTCATGTTCAAAGCAAGCAGCCCTGGCCAATGAGCCACGCAGAGGAGGGGTGCTTTGGGGGTACGTGAGGGAGGGCGTTCTCGGCAGCTGCAAAGATTATGTAAGGTGTGCTGGGTGGAAGGGACCACAAGAAGTGGAGCACAGTTAGTGGCACCAAGGCTCGCTAGTGCAAAGGGAGACACTTAGAATTTGGCTCCAGAGTAGATGGCAGCAAACCCACACAGGATATTCTTTTTTTTTTTTTTGAGTTGGAGTCTCACTCTGTGGCCCAGACTGGAGTTCAGTGGCCGCTCCCGGCCACCGCAGCCTCGACCTGCTGGGCTCCGGCGATCCTTCCGCCTCAGCCTTCCAAGGAGCTGGAACTACAGGCATGCGCTACCACACCCTAATTTTTTGATTTATTGCAGAGATGAGGTCTCGCCAAGTTGCCCAGGCGGGTCTCGAACCCGCGGGCTCAGGCAATCCACTCACCTCAGCCTCCCAAAGTGTGGGATGACAGGCTGAGCCACCGAGCCCGGCTCTACACAGGATATTCTTGTCCCTACCAGCCATGGTCAGAATTTAGTCTCAGGAAGGTACAGAGTACAGTGAGACTCCTTGGCAGGATCTGGTCAGAGTAGCTTGCTGGAGAGGGCTTCCAACCGTTCGCAGCCACTGAAATCATGGGGTAGTTGACAGCACTTTACCTCTGGACAAAGTCATCCGTATTCCCTCAACCGTGCACGGACTAGCAGGCCCAGGTGTCACTCAGCTGAGAGAGGCGCTTGGCTGCTGCCTAGAGTCCCAATGCCACTCCCCTGGGAGAAAAGGGAATCGTGAAAGACAGCACGTCCATGAGTGCAGGTGGGGTCAGGTGTCTTCCTGCCCGGGACAGCGGGGAACAGGAGGAACGTCAAAAACAGGAAGCAGCAGGTATTGCAGGTGTATCCCAGAGGGGTGTGGACGGGCATGGAGAAGAGGAAAAATCATCTCAGGGCTGTTGTGGGGGAATCTGGACATGGTCAAGCTCCGCCCTAGAACCGGGGACCCGCTGTGGTGGCCTCACTGCCAGTTACGCCCCACTCTCAGGGCATGTCCTCTGAAGATGAACCTGACTTCAGCTGCATCCTCCTATCAAAGCAATCGGGAATATTTTGGCAACGGATCTTCGCTGATGAAAGTCGAGTGGGACCTCTAGCGCTCCCAGAGGGGTCTCATTGGTATCACTGCCACCGGCCTGTGGAACAGGGAACTGTGACCCCAACACACACTGGAAAAAGTGTCAGCAAAATGTAATTAAGGATGGAAGTGGAAGGAGCGATATTAATCACAGCGTTTAATCCACTGGGCAGAGTTGCCAGGAGTCACCTCTTGGAATTCTTTGAGTTTGTCTATGATTAATTATTTTGGGGAGTAACAGCCAGCATTGTAGCTTGCTAATAGGTTTAAAATAATAAAAAATGCCTTAGAAACGGAGAGCTTTAAGTCGGCGTGAGTTTCTCCAGTGCCCTCAGTCATTCCTCTTGAAACGTGCTTCCCTCCCCAGGCCTGCTGGCCACTGGCTTTCTCACCCAGCACAAAGCATGGCTCTCCAAGAGCAGGCGCGAGAAACGTAGCCATGTCCTCAGCTTTTGGCTCCGCCCGGGAAACTCCGTACCCCGGGACACTGGGTTCTCCAGCACCCTTCGGCAGAAACAGCCCAGGCTAAGGCTGGGGACCTTCAAGGGGCTCCCGTGACTCCTTCTAGTTACAGGTGAACATTTCATCCTGGTAAGAAGCTGGGTCAGCTCTGAGTTGGCAGGAGGGACGCAGCAGGTGTCCACACACACGGGAGATGCAGGTGGGCCGTTTGTACGGGAACCAGAGCTCTTCAAGGTGAGGCCATGTGGAAAGGCTGGGGTCCACAGGCGCCTTGGGGGCAGAGGCTCCCTTCTTGGATGTGCGGGTGGGGGTCTCCGGCTGTCAGCACCACTCCATGTGGAGGGATTCTGTCTGTTCCAGGACACCGCACATTGGAAGGCACTGTCAGCTTTGCTCGGGGCGAGAGCCATCCTTTGAACCGTCCGCGTGCCCGGCACAAGCAAAGGCCAGATCCACCAAAAGAAAGAGTTCTTGGAAGAAGCAGCACAGGACCAAGGCCTTCGCTGGGGCCAGGCTCGGCCCCAGGGCGACTGGCTCAGTTGAAGGCAATGGCGGACGTTCTCAACAGGTGGAGCCTGAGCAGCTTCCTAGGTTCTGGGACCTCTGGAAGAACTGAGGCAGGGCGAGCCAGAGAGCACCATCTCCCCACTGGCTGGATCTCGCGAGAGCCGCACCTTGGCTGGGCAGCTCCCGGTGGGGCCCGGGCCAGCCGGAGGTGCCTGCACCGCCGCCCAGCCTCACGGCTCACAGTCCGATGGGGAAACACCTCCGCTCTTTCTTGGATGGCGGGAGCTGAGTGCTCAAGGACGAGCAGAACATTGTTCAGAGGCACCCGAGGGAAGGCTGGGGGTCCCAGGAGACTCGGGAGATGCTGAGCAAGGAGAGAAGAGGGAGGTGGTGTATGCTGGGGTGGGCAGCTGCGGCTGGGCCTGGAGCGGCTGCAGGTCAGCCAGGGCCTGGCGGTGGAGACGGGGAGGTGGGTGGCTGGGCACCCCGCGGAGAGGCCAGCACTCTGCAGTTTGCCCGAGGCCTGGAAACAATGGCCGCGCCGAGTCGGGAAGAACGGTCTGGGCATTTCCCAGTCAGAGAGGGGAGGCAACAAGCAGAGGAAAGATAAAAAGTGGGAGGCCTGTGGAATTTCTCCTCTCCCTCCCGTGCCCCTGCCCTGCGGGGAGCGCCTCTTTCTGGGCATGGGGCCTCAGCGACCACACAGGGGTGCAGCAGCAACGGGGCTGGGTCCGGAGAGCCCGGAGAAGGAAAGCCGCAGTGGTACCACCTCGCCTTCAGGCCGGGCCACCCCCAGGTGTGAGAGGACCTCCGAGCAACAGAAGCCCACAAGGTGGCATCTGCCCTGAGCACGGAGGTGGGAGGGTCACACGCCCTGAGGACAGAGTTACGGGAGGTGGTATTCCAACATAACCAGCGGGCACCTTTTCTGGACACCATCTCCCCCCAAGGCTTCGCACCAGGGCTTCTCAAGCTCACGGGGTGAGATGTCCAGTGCATTCAGCAGCCGTGGCTGCTGCAGTACTTTTCCGAGACAGAGAAGCAAACAAGAACGACCCACCCGTGTTCAGGCGCATTTGCACGGGCAGTCGTGACTCCCACGAGGCTCCCTCAAATGTACCTTGTGTCGAGTGCACGGGTGCACTCACTGCCATTAATTGCTAGAAATTAAGTATTCCATGTTCGGGGGCTACACATTAGCCCCAGCACATTACATCCGCACGTTCCTTTTCACCATCCGCCAATTTTGAAGTGTGCGCATGGAGACCTGAGTCATCTACAGGCCCAGCTATGCTTATTCTCCTGTTCTCACCCCAGGAGTTCCTCCCTTAAGTGTCCCCTTAAGTGTCAATAACCAAATGATGCTTACACATGTGTAGGACCCACCCTGGTGGAGACCGTGGTGCATATAAGTGTGAGATAAGGTTTCTGCGGCAGAGAAGTGCATCCGTGGACAGGAACCACAGGCTATGACAAGAGTGATAAAGAGAGCTGTGAATGAATAACAATCCTCAAGGCCTGGAACACATCACGAAGGAGATTTTAGAATAGACACGCTGTGACTTCTCTCTCCCCTGTAGTCCATCCTCGATCCATTCCCAAGTCTGGTCCGCTTACTGTTTTACCAATGTTTCTCAAGGCATCTTCCTAACACCCTTTTGCACACATCCTTGAATACGTGTGCAGGCGTGTGCTTGCGTGCGACTCTCTAAGCAAACCGGAGGAAGCATGATGAATTCTGGTTAGAAATGCGTCCCCTGATCGAGCAAAGAAAAGATGAAGAGAGATCTGCAGCCTGGCTCTCACGTGAGCCAATGCACTTAACGAGCACGAAGTTCTCCCGACAGGGAAGGTTACCGATGATGGATCCCGCAGCAAGGTGCCCCACGATGGCAAGCCCTCAGAGGGTCTTAGGCAGAACCACTTTAAATTCTAATTGCTTTGGAAATCATCTTCACCCAGCATCGGGAACCATTTCCTCAGAAGCACCCAGGGGACGCTGCTTCCTCCTAGGCTCTGGTGGCGACTTTTCGGGTGCAGCTCTCGGAGGGACAGGGCACATCAGAGAGCAGCTGAAGGTGGGTGAGAGGGTCGGGGGGACGCGGGAACTCAGAGCCAGGGAGGAGAGGTCGTCTGCCGAACGGTGCCTTTCTCCTCCGTGCCCAGAATCCACCCTGCTCCATCAGGCTGTGGTGAACCCTGTGGACCGGAAACGCAGCGTGTGGCCATCTCAGGAAGGCGGGTTGGGATGAGTGCGCCCCTCGGAAGACTCGGACTTCCCTTCTTCCTTGATTGAGACGGACTCGAGAAAGCCCTTCTCTTTGTTTTCTAGGGGACAACGGAAGTTACTGAGTGTGGAACAATGGCTCCTCATTGGAAATGCCGAGTCCATGGCCTTGGCTAACAGAGGACATCACGGTGACCCAGGAGGGAACAACCCTTTGGTTAGAGAAGAAGAAAGAGAAGAAAGAGAAGGAAACGGAGAAGGGGAAAGAAAGCGTGAAAGCAGGGAGGGGAGAAGGGGATGGGAGAAAGAAAAGGAAAGAAGCACCAACACGGACAGCTCAGGCTACTCGCTCAAGGCAGTCGGCATTTTCACACCTTGCCCTTTCCTTGGGAGGGTGGCAGTAGAGGAGGGTCTGTCTCTAACCTTCCTAAGGGTTTAGCCGGAGCTGCCTAACTAAAAGTAAAACTGGAATATAAATCACCTTCCGATGGCATCGACGCAAGAAAGGTATTGGAAAATACACGGCTGGGCTCAGTGGCGCAGCCTGTCATCCCAGCACTTTGGGAGGTCGAGGTGAATGGATTGCCTGAGCCCACGGGCTCGAGACCAGCCCGGGAAACTTGGCGAGACCTCGTCTCTGCAATAAATAAAAACTTAGCTGGGTGTAGTAGCGTGCGCCTGTAGTTCTGGCTATTTGGAAGGTTGCGGCGGAAGGATCACCTGAGCCCAGCAGGTTGACACTGGCGTGGCTATGAGTGTGCCGCTGCACTCCAATCGGGGCGACAGAGTGAGACTCCAACTCAAAAAAAGAAATCCACTACCATAAACATGGAAAGAAGTACAAATTTTATATGCAGTTAGAAAAAGAATAACATAAATTTGAAGTCCCAGGCTTACCACCTGCTTCAGTGAGGGTATGTGTATGTATACTCATGTACATATGATGTAGGTTTATTGAACCAAGCACCCAGATTATCTTTCCATAGCTCCCCTTAGCGGCATCTCCTATTTTGTTCCTGCCTATTAAGAGCTAACAGTTCATTCTGAAGAGAGGGACCAGCAACAGACCCTGAGCCTGAACTGGAGACGACAGGCCCAAACTGAGCTCAGCCTCTTCCTCCACTTTGATCCATCCTGACCCTGATCTTGGAGCTGCTTGGGCCAAATGCTGCAACTGGCTTGAGTAAGATCCCCGCCGCCCCACGCCCCCAGGCAGCCAGCCCCGTCCATTCCCGTCCCGAATTCCCATCCCTTATGTCCACAGGCCACCTCCTTCATTCAGCAAAGACCTGCTAAACACCCGCCACATGACGGAGGCCAGCTATGGAGGTCTGACACCCACCAGTCATGGCACCTGATTATCGGCACGGCTTTCATTGAAAACTCCACCTGATTCCTTTTGGCCTAACTGGCATCATTGCCTGGGCTCCCAAGACAAGAGGAGCCTGGTGGGAGCCCTTACGGACAGCTGGGGTCTGGGAACCTCCTCCTCGCTTCAGCATCTCGCTTCAAAGTGAGCCAGAGAGCCCTTCTACAAAAGCCACGGTTCCAGAAGGTCCTTTGCTGGGATACCAGATAACATTCTGGCCCTGGACCTAGGCCCGGGCAGGAAATGTCATAGCTATGAGAATGACAGAAAGGTCTCCAGGACTCCAGCAGTGAGACTGTATTCACTGTGAATTTCAAGAGGTCAGGTCACAAAGCAAGCCAAGCTAATCTTCTCTTTCCAACTCTGCCCTCTTTGGTGCCAAGGGCGTGCCACATTCCATCTTCCATCAGCTACCCAGGTCCAGCCCTTTCCTCCACCCTTCACCTCTGCCACGCAGACAACGCAGCTTCGTCCAGAAGCTACCTGAGACTCTCTGCCTCAGCCTGTGTCTGGCCGAGGGGCGGTATTGTCCTAGTGTGAGGCCAGCAGAAACACTAAAGGATGAGAGTCCCCAGGGGCTGCCTCAAATAAACGCAGGTGGGAATCTGTGGAAAAGAATCAGCTTCTTTGTACCTTGAGTGGGACCTTCTGAAACACGTGCTACACCTTCTACTCTTCCCTGGCAGGACAGAGCCCAGTGCCATGGGTATCACGCCCAACAGAGGCTCTATCAGACCCTCCTCAGTCCGCGCACACATCGAATCTTTGTGTCAGAGCCTGCTTCCGGGGGTGCTCGATCTGGGTCACCCCTCTAGGTCATGCCACAGCAAGACTCACCAGCCCCTGAGAGGTGCAGGGTTGAACGGGAGCTTGCCTGGTCCACAGAGTCAGTTCCTCCGACTTAGGGTACGGAGTCCTCCTAAGGGAAGAGGTCCCTTCTCTTGTGCTCAGTGATAAGTACTCAGAACCTAGCCTAGTGTTAGATTCACTGAGTGGCGAACTGAAAAAACGACCTATTTATGAAAATTCAGATTTACGCTATAAGTTGTGCTAGCGCCCATCACATCAAGCAGATATAAGCGGATGTTTCTGCCATCTTAGTCAAAGAAGCATTTCAATTGAAGAAAGACAAAAAAAGGAAGACAACGGGCAGAAAGCCACCATTTATCCCAAACATCTAGACTTTCTGTGACCCCTGGAGGGGCTCCACTCCAGCTTCCCAGCAGTAGTTTAAAATAGCATTTGTGAGTGGTCCCCTCCAGGCCAGCAAACACACACCAGGATCCTTTCGGCACAAAAGCAAGTTCCTTTGGTGAAAGCTGTCATTTCACTTGTTTCTTAAATGCCTCGAAGTAAACTTTCTTTTCACTTGTGTAAATTGCCAAACCCATGTATCATCTATATCTCTCTATGTGTATATGTGTGTGTGTGTGTGTGTGTGTCTCAGTCAAAAACTGAAATCATTTATCCTCACTTCCTCTGCTGGTTCTTCTGGATTAGGAGCTTCACGTGTGTGATATCCACACTCACTCGTTCATGCACATGACCGACTGGCTTAGTGTGAGCAGCCAAGGCTGTGTTCCCTCCTTTTCAAATCCCTGCAGGAAAGCAAAAGCATTCAGCATGGCAGACAAGAACCTGGGGAAAGAAAACAACACTCTGTGCTTGCATATAGAATAACTGAAACACTGGTCTTCTCCCAGTTAAAAAAAAAAACCTGCTCACAGAAGATTGCACACACTTGCCCAAGCATGCAAAAAGAACAAACACCTCTCCAGGGCGGGTCGGGATACCCGGAAAGCTAGAGAAGCTGGTCTTAATAACGTGGTCAGCAGTGAGGGTGTGGCAGACAAGGGAGGGAAAGCCACCGCATCAAGAGCAGGTGTGTTCTGCCTGCACACCTGACAGTAGCTGGCAGCGTCAGCTCCCAAGCAGATCCTCCTAGAGACGGTCCCCATAAAACCACCAGACACTGGCTGACTGCATGGAGTTTCTGCGAGTGGTTCATAATTTTAAAGATGTCAAATGGAACTGCAGGTTCTTACCGCAGGATGAAGCCTCGCAGATGCAGGCTAATCTGTTACTCATCTATTGCTATGCTGACTGGGAGCATTTGAAAGGTCTGCAGATGTTCACTCGAGGTGGAGGGATAATGGGCAATTTTGATTTTCTGATGCTTCTCTCCTTTTTTGTCTAAGAGTTCTGAGTGAGCACTTATCACTTTAATAGCAGCAGGCCCTCCAAATGGAGAGACGGTCCGTATATCATAGTCCGAGAAGTCTCAGCCCAGAAGTGTCAGGAACCCCAAGGAGACACGCGCGGGGAGGAATCAAGTCCTGAACCCTTCCCATAACCTGAGTGGCACCAGTGCTGAGAGGCAGCAAGAAGGGGAAATGAACTGGAGGAAGCCAGGCTTGCCCAGAGCCTGCCGAAAGCCTCGCCCCATCTCTCTTCTGGCTGGGCACTGTTGGTTGACTTCTCGGGGCGTGAGAAGCCCTGCCTGCTATTTATTAATCAGGAGGCTCGGTCGTCTAATCCTCATTTACAAAACACCAAGCTGCTCCCAGAACAGCTGGCACAAGCGTCTCTTTCCAAGCCAGGCAGCTTCCCAAGCCCACATCCCTCTTTCTCCTGACCCTGCGTGACACAAGACGTGCCAGGCACAAGACGCTCTCGTCTCTTCAGTGCTCACGCTGCCCCGCCAACGCTGGGCTCCACTTCCCACCTGCGCTCTAGACGCTCATGCCTGGGTGAGTTGAAGCCCGGCCAAATTGTCCGGCTAGTTAGAGCATCACTCTGCTCTCAGGCAGGGGGTCCGTTCCAGGGAACCAATCATCTTGACGCACGGTGCCCCTCACAGGGCACTGAAAAGTTACAGGAAAACAGAGCATTCCAGCAGCAGAGCAGGCTGGATTTCACATGGCTGCCTCCTCAGCCCTCTAGAGCCCGGGATTGGTTCCCGACCACCGTTGTTCCACTCGTCGGCCCAGGTCCCCACTTTTCCTCCACCTTCTTCCTTTTCCGGCTTCTCCCCCCTCCCCTTGTCCCCTGCACGTGCCCATCCCACCTGAGGACAATCCTTCGCCTTCTGCTTCTGCACTGGCTGCAAATTCCTGCAGTCACAGACCTCAGACCGGCCCAAGAGTCCCCGCCTTCTTCCTGCTCTCTGCAGATCTCACCCAAAGTCTGTCCAGCTGCCTCCAGGATGCACCTTGCAACATCTATTCCCACGCGTATTCACAGGCCTCCTTTCTTCTTCATGTCTCGGTTTCCACCATGTTCCAGACAGCTAATATGGCCAGCAATCTGGCTGCTGGAAAGAATATTCGTAGCGTTGAGTCAGTTGTCGAAATTTAACTTACAGCGAAGGGCGTAAGCAGTAAGATGCTTTCACTACTTCTTACTTAATGCTTTTTCTCTGGCCTTTCCAAATTTCCTAAAACGAATGCCATTCATGTGCATATAAGGACAGGCAGGCCTCTATGGCACATGTGGTCCCGCTGGACCAGAGGACGGGCATCCCATGCATGCCTGTTCCAGGTGGGACCCAGTGCACTGAGCACAGGGCTGCTTTCTTCTCCTACTGTTTTTATGCTGAAATACAAGTAATATGAAATTTACCACATAACCATTTTTAAGCGTACAGTTTTCCACATCTGGAGAGATTGTAACTTATGGAGACTGTCTTAGGGATGCTTGTTCAAAGGAACTACCAAATGGTCTCTGGCTCAGGCCACTGGATAAACACTGGTCTGCACGCTCTTACACATATGCGGTCCTCCGAGAGGGTACTCATCTTATTCTTGCACCAGAGGAGTCACTTTGGTAGCTGAGATCCAAAGACCCTTCAGTGTCTCCAGTGAGTGTCCATCAGGGCTCCTCCTCCTCTACCACGTCCTCAACCAGATGTCCCTCTGATGGCCACCGATGATGGATACTATTTCCAACGGTGCTGGTATCACAAATGAAGCGAAATGGTCCGGCCAAGGAAGCAGCTATTCTTTTTACCTGCTGAGACAGTGCTCTGGCATGTGGCTACAGCAACACAGACCGCATAGCCACCAGCCTCCTTGCGTGGCATCTTCCATGAAAGCAGCAATGGATGGCTCTTTGTTCCCCACTCCACTGCAACCAACCTATTTCTTACGGTGTCTCTTCTAAAGAAGATCATTGCTGGAAGACCACAAGGGACCGCAGAAGGAGGTGCTCTGTGCCGTGAGGTGTGCGCTGGGCCAGTCACGGACATTTGGTGAAGGTCCTCCATGAGCCGGGATCCAGCCTGCTCTTGGCCTGTTTCTGCCAGGTCAACAGAGCTGGATTTATCCAATGTCCCTTCCACAGCAGTGGCCCGGCCATTAGATCATTGACTTTAGCCCAATGGCTTTATGGACGCATGTGAATTATGACTGGTGGACAGGATGGATGGTGGAGAATTCTTGGAAACGGGGAGCTGAGGTCTCACTTCACTCCGCCCTTCACTCCTATTGGAGCTTGGTCACGCAGTCTTCACTGGTCTCAGACTGTCTCTCGGTTTTAAGTCATGAGACTGGCTGCATGGGGTCTACAGACCTTTTCGATTAAAAGTTCTGGAGTCCAGGAAACCCATATCCTGCAAGAACGTAGTCACTAAGGCATGGCCTCTTGTTTGAGATTCTTCAAAAAATAGCCTTACTCTCAATCTGCACTTGCGGATTAGAGATTCTAATGAATGCCTAGCTAATCTGCCTGCTCCGGGTGAAGGAGCTTGTTTCCCTGCTGAGAAAAACCTTTGGCTTAAAACTGGTGTCCCACTTCCTGACCATATTTGCTTATTAGGTCTGGGCTGGGGTATCGGGGAATGGCATGAACGTCTTCAGAGTAGGGCAGTCATCTCTTCACTACGTTATAGAGAACACAAAGGACTGCCGACCACACCTCATATCACCAATGAGGATCCACAGCTGCAGTGCATAATGTTACCAGTTATTGCACATTCGGCAAAGAGTTCGCGACAGACGACTTTGTTCCAAACACCATTCTTGGCACAAGCAACTTAGCGGTGGATAGACAGGGAAGGCCCCTGCCCCTGCAGATCGAACAAGCCAGCAGGGGAAGAGGCGATACGCGGTAAATAGGCACCAAAGACGCTTCCAGGCAATGACAAATGCCGCAACGTAAATACACAGAAGATGAGAAGGAGTTCATTGCTGAGGGCTCTCTAGGAGGGAGGAGTCAGGCCACATTTCAGGACTAAGGCCTGAATGGGGTAAGAACCACCAGCCACGTGCAGAGCCGGAAGGCTGCAGTGGAGCACGCCAGGCTGAGGAAACGGCCCACGCAAAGGCCCATGGCTTGATGTGTTGAGGGGTAGCCAGCAGGCTAGTGTGGTCAAGGCGAAGCGGGGTGTGCAGATAGAAAACAGCATGAGAAGTGAGGACATAGGCTAGGCCGCACAGACAGCACCCCGAAACCCAGGAGGAGTTTGGAGTTTGTTCAAAATTCCACGGGAGGCAATGATCGTCTATTTTTATTTTACTTTTAGAGATGAGGTCTTGCTGTGTTGCCCAGGCTGAACTCAAACACTTGATCCTCCTGCCTCGGCCCCCCAAGTAGCACGAAGTATAGGGGTGCACCGCCGCACCTGGCTCCTTGGGAGTTTCGAGCAGAAGAAGGCTTGGTGTGACACAGGTTTTGAGACGTGAAATGGCTCCTCTGTGGAAAACAGCTTATACAGGGTGAAACTGAGCAAAGGAAGTATTTGCAGCAGTCTCAGCCCAAAGATCGTGGTGGCTTGGACTAGGAGGGTGAAGGGAGAGAGGGAGGCGGAGTAGACTCTGACGTAGGTCAGGAGACAGACTGCAGGGCCAAAGGGTGGGACAGGGGGCATCAGAAAAAAAGGAGGGAAAAAAAGGAATAAAAGACAATCTCTAGGTGTTAGGCCCAAACTCTTGGGCCCTGGTTGCAACGCACTGACCTAGACAGTAGTGGAGTGGGAGAGGTTTATTTCGGAAACCACAGGGGAAGCAAGTTCTTTAAAATGTATTTAATAGCCGGGCTCAGTGGCTCAGCCTGTCATCCCGCGCCTTGGGAGGCCGAGGTGAGTGGATTGCCTGAGCCTGCGGGTTCGAGACCCGCCTGGGCAATTTGGCGAGACCTCATCTCTACAATAAATCAAAAAAAAAATTATCTAATAAATAGGTTGGGAAGTCAATACTTTCTTCGTAAAAAAACTGAGATTTGAGACATCCAGGGGAGAGTGTAGGTGTCCAGTGGGAAACTGAATCTATCAGCCTAAAGCCCAGGGGAAGCAGAGGCTTGGATGGAACTGGAACCAGGTATGGTCTAGAGTGAGAACACATGGGACACCGAAGAGGCAGGAGGAGCCGAGGAGACCTCCATGAGGAGTACCACCCGTAGTGCAAAGACCCCCCCCCAAGAGGAGTACCAGCAGAGGATGGTTCCCAAAGAGTCAGGAAAGACAGGGCTTCCAGAAGGAAGCGGGGGACGTCTGAGTCTTCAGGAAACAGCTAATGCCACCCAGCAGCAGAGGGGACCCTCCACTGTACCAACATACATGAATGAATGCTGCACAAAAATGACTGTCTTATACCTCAGCGGGGATGACTTTTAAGGAAGCACATATTTGACCGAAAAGGCCATCGCGGAAGAATGCACAAACCATGTTCACATTTACGTAAGATTCAAGAAGCTCTAAACGATGCAATGCATTGTCCAGAGATAATGCATATGCGTGCAGTAAACAAATTTTTAAAAACAGCAAAGGAATGACTGACACAGACCCGGGAGACCAGAAAGCTACAGGCTGGTCGGGAGGCAAAACTCCTAGGAGGGCCGGAGAACTGGCAACGCTGACTTTCTTAGGCTCCGGGGAGGCACTGGGCATCCATTGTATTATCATTCTTTATATTTGACATAAACTTATACATGCTTGTAGATACACGATATATTCCCAGTGTTTCTTTTCCGAGAAAGAATGAATGGAGACGGCTAACGTCAATAAACATCGGGTGTTTCTCAGGGAAGGTAGCAGGAAAGTGAACACCTCAGCGGGGATACAGGCAGGTGAAAGGCTCATCCTTTTCTGGATGGGGACCTAAATGTTTCTGAAAGAAGTGATTCCGTGTGAAAGTAGTTCTCCCCTGTGCACCCCAACAAAGAGACCTCCCCTTGAAAAGGTCCACACCTAACGTGCCTAAATATAATTGGCTATTTGTACGTGCACTCTTAACATGAGTTCACATATCGTGTATAATAAACTAAACAAGTCTATTGTATTGGGAAGTCAATACTTCCTTTACAGAAAATTGAGGTTTGAGATATCCACCACAGAGTGTAGGTGCCCAGTAAGAAACTAGATTTATTAACCTGAAGCTCCAGGGGAAGCAGAGGCTGGAGAGAGAGTTGAAACCGTTATGATCTAGGGTGAGAACGCGTGGGATACTGAAGAGACAAGAGGGGCTGGGACTTTAGAATTTGTTTAAATCCAACAAGTTTTCGGCTAAAGGCAGCTCAATCCCTCCATTAGAAGTGACTATGTCTTTCTCATAGAAGCCGACTGAGTTCCAGGCAATTCGAGGCATAAGTAATTATGTCGTTACAGTATTTTTATCTCTGAAAATCTTTAAAATGTTAATATGTATTATGACATTTTTGATTATAGTGGAGGAGGAAACAATCCCTGGATGATAGAAAAAAAGAGGCTTATCCCCAAACGGCTGAATTATTGTTGTCAGGGAACCTGTTTTCACATCTGCACATTTCGCTAATGAGGGAGCCGGCAGCCACATGAAAGGCTGTGTGGTGGAATTCTGGCTTGGAGACTTTCTGACTTGTTATGTAGCTTGGCTGGCAAGTTACCGACTGAACAGGAAAAAGTCACTTCCCAGCTGTTCCGTGGCAGGACAAAATGTTAAATCTAAACCATTAAATAGTTCTGGAAGCAAAAGAACAGGTGGTGAATGGCTTCCAAGGCAGATGGCCCTTTTTAATATTGGTATTTGATAGTAATCTGCCCTACCAGAGACCGGAGACACACACAAGTCTTTCACCTTATCGCCTGAATGCTTGAGAAACGGCAGGCCAAGTTTTAAAAATAGATGGCCTCATTCTTCAAGGAGGTATCATCTCATGTGTTCCATCACAGAGGGGCGAGCGCTGGGGCCCAGCGCTGGGGCTGTCTCCCCTCCTGGTGCAGTGCTGAGAACAGCTGCAGAGTGACTGCAGGTGGGGTCACTCAGTCCTGGAGCACTCCAGGAAGGCACTTCTGTTTTCTTCGGCAAAGCTTTCTATGTGTCTTTCATTCTGCCCTTGATAAAACAGCATGTGCTCCTTGAAAATTAAGAAATAAACATGATACCACCACATCCTGCCTTCAGGTGCTCTTTCTTTGACCAGAAGCTTGAAAGCTGGAAGGAACAGTGGAAAGGAGGTGAACCGTGCTAGTTGAAAGCTACTTGAAGGAAAGAAACAGGGGGATGTTCATCTCCGTTCACCCTTCTTTAATTGCTCCTTTCAAGCCCACATTTCAAGGGGCCATTGTTATGGCACTGGGGGAAGAGGGGTACCCCCTTGACCAGAGGAAACATCTCCAGGTAAACCCTGCCCTGCATCTTCAACTATCCTCTACTGCAATCTCTGATCCAGGAGCAGATTCGCAAGAAACAGCCTTAGAAATTATGTCCCGGCCGGGTCTGGTGGTTCGGCCAGTCATCCCAGCATTTTGGGAGGCCGAGGCGAGTGGATTGCCTGAGCCCAGGGGTTCGAGACCAGCCCGGGCAACCTGGCAAGACCTCGTCTCTACATTAATAATAATATAAAAAAGTAGCCGGGCACGGTAGTGTGCACCTGTAGTTCCAGCTTCTTGGAAGGCTGAGGCAGAAGGATTACTGGAGCTCACTAGGTTGATGCTGGGGTGGCCATGAGCATGCCACTGCACTCCAGCCTGGGAGACAAAGAGTGAGACTCCAGCTTAAAAAAAAAAAGAAAGAAATTATGTGCCTAATTAAAGCAGGTGGCACTCAAGTTAGCAACACACAGCACAGAGAGCAGGCCCCAAGTCAAGGACCACTGACTTTGAGTTGGGTGCATATAACCAGAAGCTCAATAAATGTGTGCCCACTGCAGGTGGCAAGCACAGAAAAACAGAGCCCTCTGCGGGAACTGACAACCTGGGAGAGGAACAGGCTTGTAAACAGGTGAAGACAGGACGCCAGGGGAACCCTTCCTGTGGAAGAGTGCAGGGACCAGCTCTGTTGCCCGTGCCAACAGCACCCTGAGAGAGAAGCTTAGTTTATGACTGAATTTGGCCCTGGCCGTGAGCCTCTGTATATATCCTGTGGCATCTTAGTTAAACTCTAAATCTCATAAAGTCACATAAGTGTATCCTTAGGGCTGCGTCTCCACTCCAACCCAGAGCCTTCTTCCTGCAGGTTCCTGCAGTTACTAGAACACTAACTCTCCCCAGGCAAGTTTATGCACGCCCCTGTACACGTTTCCAGGTGTATTTAGTGGCGTTCTAGTAATAGGAACCAGGCTTTCTTTTTTTGTTTGTTTTTGATTTGGAGTCTCACTCTGTCGCCCAGACTGGATTGCATTAGCATGTTCACAGCCACTGCAGCCTCGACCTTCTGGGCTCAAGTGAGCCTTCTGCTTCAACCTTCCAAGCGGCTGTAACTACAGGCATGCGCCATCATGCCTGGCTATTATTTTTATTTAATGTAGAGACGAAGTCTCGCCAAGTTGCCCAGGTTGGTCTCAAACCCGTGGGCTCAGGCAATCCTCTCACCTCGGCCTCCCAAAGCCTCCCAAAGTGCTGGGATTATAGGCATGAGTCACTGCGCCTGCCCCGAACCAGGCTTTCTTGACAGAGCCACTACTAACATTTTGGGCCAGCTCATCCTTTCTCAAGGTGGCTGCCCTGGGGGTTGCTGGATGGTGGCATCATCCCTGGCTTCTACCCACCAGACCCAGTAACACCAGACCCTCAAGTTACGACCACTACAAACTGTCCGGAGCCTGGCCAAACAACCCTGAGGTAGACATGGGGCACAAAATTGTCTTCAGTTGGAAACCCATTCACATAAACCATGTGGGGCCTCTAAGGTAATTCGACCTTCATAACCAAGCCAAGAGTGTAAATGAAATTGAAATAGGCAAACTTACATTTAAAAGGCAAATTATCTTCCGAATCAAAGAGGGACGACCATGTGCAGATACACTGAAGCTCACATGCCTTTAGAAAATCAATCCGCACATGGAATACACTCCCCAGTGGGGCCTGTTTTTCTGAGTCTGCCAAAGCCTGTTTTGCTGTTGATACCCCTCGATCTCCTCTCCCTAAGGCGGGAGCTATTTGCCCCACTCAGCCCAGACGTCTCATCCTCTCTCACCCCTTCCTAGATCATCTATTCTGAAGTGTGTCCAAAGTTTCCTAGAGGGCTCTCTGGGTGTTCACTGAGACGGTGCCTCCCTACAAGCCACTCCTCAATCCCACTCATTCCAGGGGCTCCTGCCATGGTTGGGAAACTGACTGCAGCAGCCCTGACAGGAAGTTCTCCGTCGCTAACCTCCTGTAGGCTGTAAGCTTTGGTTTGCAAAAAGCACTCTGGGAAAATTGCATAAAACTTTTCTCTACGGGCACAGCCAGCCTCCCTAAAAGTCTAGAGAAGAGAGTCTAGGCAACCCTTCTAGAAGTCACACCTCCTGACAAGCCCCCTCACTAGGGGCACCCTGGTAGAGCCTCACACACCCGTGAAGTCCGGCACTGGCCAGTCTGGTTCACAGCTGAGACCTCGCCATGGGTCCCGACTCAGCACCCGGCCGCATGTCAACTTAGACCTCCACCCTCTCCTAGAGGACAAGAGTTTTCAGGCCAAGTGGGTCAACGCCAATGCTGGAAAGGCAATTTTAGAAGCTACTTTTTGAGTCACACCCCTCTTGTCTTTGTGTCGGCCCGTTTGGCGGTTATCTACAAGACAGGCCACGTGGATGCATGTCTTTTTCTAACTGAATGCACATTATGGCAAATTTGATTATGGAGCCTTATAAGATGCAAACACAGAAAGATGCCTAATTATTATGTCACTCTATAGATCATAGAGAAACAAGGAAAGTGAAGCCACCCTGGGGGACACAGTCGGGGCTCTAAGATTAATTTTCTCAGAAAATAGTAAGTCACCCTTAATGGGCTGATGAATTCTAACCAAATCTTGACACAGTTGTAATTTATGCTCCCACATGTATTATGGAAATAAATATTACCCACGTTCTATTTCCTCCACCACACCCTAAATGTATGTCTACTGACATGTGGAAACAGAAAGAAGTTTTTGACCTTGAGAACACATCTTGCTTAACAACGGGCTCATCAAGCTGATGGAGAAACAGAGAATGCCAAAGACCCATTGTTGAAAAAGACCAGAAACAAAGCCAACCAAAGAAAAACACACCCCCAAATTGGAAAGTTGTCAAACCAGGCTATTTTTCTACCTACCGTGAACCAGGACACATATATCTATGTATGTGCTTGTGTATCACAATCTAGTGAAATGTTTCCTCCTACTAATAATCTAGCAGCTAACGATGTTAATACTGTCTTCCAGGGAGTTTCTATTCAAATTTTACTATCGCACATAAAAAACCAAAACCAAAATAACAGTGCCAACTCACAAGAACGGAGGGTTCATTCCAAATGAATGTTACTGTTTGGAAAAACCAGCATTTCGTAAGGGTGCTTGGGACCCGTGAGTTCCGGTCACAGTTAACAGACATGGATAGCTGTGAACGTACATGAGCAACAGAGCCCCGGCCAGCCCAGGACCCTAGGCCTTCCATGTTCTCAAGCCCCTCAGAGAGGCGTCTCACCACCTCTCAGAATACACCGACATCTTCCAGGCTGGCCCTGGCCTGACAACGTTCAAGAAAGGAAGCACACCCACGGCTTTTGTGAGCGCAACTGTCTTTGGGGACATCCACTCAGCCCTACCAGGGTTGGGGAGATCCCAGCCTGTTTGCGGCCACGTGTCCAGCTGGCAGTCTGGGCAGAGACCTGAGGGGCAGCCCAAGACCTCGGGCTCCTTTCCTGCACACCACCCATGTTTCCGCCACGCTCCACATGAGAAAATCACAACTTCCTGGAGTCTTTCACTCCCAGGTTGTGCATCACTCCCACTAAACTGCAGTCAGTGAAGGGAAGTCTCACTTCCTCAAAGGGAAACTTTCGTGCTGCCTTTAGGGCAGAAGGTGCCAGGGTGGACTGAACAAGGCCTGGCTCGGTGGAAGCAGGGGCACGTGCGTGGTTTGGAGCTGAGCAAACCCCTTCTGATCTCGATCGAACGTCCCTCCCCAGAGCTGGACTCTATCCCACAGTGTGTGAACCGGGGCCGGTAGCAGCTGACAGGGGATCCGGCTGGGGATGCCGGGGCTGCACACGGCATCGATGCCATGGCCTGGGCCTACCTGAGAAGCGGGCCGCCCGGAGGGGTATTTTGATGGGTGCCAACGTCAGGAAGTGGCACGGCTGCACAATGGAGGGCGACGGGCCCCGGAGGCCCTCGGGATCCACGGAGACCATGGCGGCGGCCGCGGCGGCCGTGGCAATGGCGATGGTGGGACCGCTGCTGATCGGCTTAAGACTGTGATGGCAGCCACCTGCGGGAGAAGGACAGGAGGGTCAGTGCGGGGACACTGGAGCCCCAAGGTGACAGACGCCATCTCACGATGTCAAGACACCAGCCCCCAGAAAAAAAGAGTGGAGAGGGTGTGCTAACTCTTTTAAAGGAAGCCCACGCTGTGAGCACCATCCTTCAGGAAAAATGTGCCGATTTCTCCCTCTGTCATATGTTGATATGCACCGAGTACACACTCGTGGCCACAGAGCTTACTCTCACCAGGGGCGGAGCCATGACCTGTGCACTTCAAAGATAGACGGCTTTGCTGCAGTTCGCATGTGTCAAGTATAGAATCAGAAGTGATCACTGGCAACAGTGAAGGCCAAGGAGCAGCACACGCGACCTGGCAGGGGGCTCGCAGGCAGGGGCAGCTGCAGGCTGGGTGGAGCGGGGTTTCCAGAGAGCACAGGGCCGGGCTTGTCTCTGTAGGGTGTGGCCAGCCACTGGACTGGCCACTGCAGTGGAGAGACCAACCCCTATCTCAGCATGGTTCATCCCTTAAGAGGATCCAGGCTCCAGGTGCGGTGTCTGGCTTGTCTTTGCTGCCATGAAGAGAAGCATGTGAAAGTTTGTTTCCTGCTATGCCTTATCAGTAAGTTTTGTTTCTTTTCATAGAATTCTCGATTTTCCAAATCAGCGTGAATTTTAGAAAATATTTTGTAGGCATCATTTTACATGGATAGTGGAAGATTAATTTGGCCAGATCTGGACAGCAATTTGGAAATATCTTTTAAAAACCTTAATATAATTCACAACTCTTGATCTGGCATGTCCCCTCCTAGGATTCATCCTCATGTTCCATGTCTCAGGATAAAGGTTTGTCACGAGGCACGGGAAATACCAGCAAAGGGTGAATAGTTCCATGAAGGCTGGGGCGTGCATCCATGGACTGGCAAACAGTATGATCACGTCAAATGAAAACCTCAGTGCCACAGTGGATGGCTCACAGTATGCTAAGTGAGTAAGCAGGTTGAAAATCACATAAATTTCTACACTAGATAAGGGGAGACCCCCCCAAAATGGAATTTTTTTTGAAGGCACGCCCCTT
The DNA here is from genome assembly GCA_027257055.1 of Cephalopachus bancanus. Lineage (NCBI taxonomy): Eukaryota > Metazoa > Chordata > Mammalia > Primates > Tarsiidae > Cephalopachus > Cephalopachus bancanus. Next base: position 1,110,499 of record JAPVLO010000169.1, on the reverse strand, counting down.
GTAGTCCAGGCTTCCCCCACTAGGTAAGTGTTCTAGGAACCCATCGGCACCAGAAGACCAGCTAGCATTGTTGTGAGAGGCTGCATTGGGTTTCAGTGAATTTTTTTGCAGATTCTTTCCACGTGTTTGCTCGTTTCATGATGGGAGATTGACGAGAGCACCGGTCCAAACCATGCTGAGTGTTCAACAGTCTCTGACCCAAAACAGCATAAGCCCCTGTGCCCCACCCTCTCGCTTCACCCAATCTCACTCAAAGCGGAAACATTTTGCTGAAGTGAAAAAGGTGAAACGAAAAATTGCAGAAGCACTAACAGGCATCAAAACTGATGAGTTCAAAACTGTTCTGAACGGTGGAGAAAGCATCTCAATAGGGGTGTGGCGACCAGCGGAGAGTACTGTGAAGGTGACCGAAGTTGAGACGTGTAAGAACAAATACACAATTTTTTATAAGCGATTCCAAGTATGTTTCGCTTTTTGAGAAACTGCCAACTGTCTTTCGAAATGGCTGTGCCTTTCTGCATGCCAAGCAATGAACAGAGTTCCTGTTCCACACCCCCACCAGCATTTGGTGTTGGTGTTGTTTGTGTGCTGAATTTTGGTTGCTCCAAAAAGTGTGCACTGTAATCTGATTGTTGTCACATACAGACTGAGAGTCAAATAAACTAGCACTATTCAAAACATAGCATCTTATTTAATAATAAAAGCACTATAGAAAATTTATAAGTTAGAGTAAATAGGTGTGTAAAAATGTCCCTGTGGCCTCTTCAATGAAACACTGTCAATCTTTCACTATACTGCATTTTTCTGGAAGCATGGCCTGGCTGTGTTGGCAATGTATTATGATCACACTGGATACATTATTTTTCCGTGAGATGCAACAAAATAAGCACTTCCAAAAAAAAGAAAAAAGAAAAAAAGCACTTCTTTTATCACTAAAGTGGCTTGCAAAAGCTTAATGATTAAGCAGAGCCTTGTATTCCATTTAAGGGCCATGCCACAAAAACTTGCCGCATTTCTTTATCTATTCTCATCCCAATAAATAGGTGATGACATAATGACATAAACAACTTTTTATAGATAACGACATAAACAACTGCATGAAAACAAGTTAATATCTGAATTTATTACCACAGGATAGATGTGCAGGGTCCAAACAGGATGAGCATTTCAGAGTGTGCATGTGTCTACTTAATGAGATAATGCCGTGAGCGTTTCAGTGTACTCCAAAGTCCTACACAAACTTATTCAGCGTGGCTTCTCCCCTCGGGATGCCCTTTTATTTTCTGAGTTGGAGTCTCACTCTGTCGCCCAGACTGGAGTGCAGTGGCCACTCCCAGCCACCGCAGCCTCGACCCGCTGGGCTCCGGCGATCCTTCCGCCTCAGCCTTCCGAGTAGCTGGAACTACAGGCGCGCGCTACCACACCCAGCTAATTTTTGGATTTATTGTAGAGATGAGGTCTCCCCAAGTTGCCCAGGCGGGTCTCGAACCCGCGGGCTCAGGCAATCCACTCACCTCAGCCTCCCAAGGCGTGGGATTACAGGCGGAGCCACCGAGTCCGGCAGGATCTCCTTTTTTTATATTATTCCACTGGAATGGAACCACTTGTCTGCCCCCGCTCAGTATTGCTGGGAAGTTGTTTTGGTCGCAGCAGGAAGAAGTGGTGTCAGAATGACCTGGGGAGTTTTCAAAATCCGGGAACCACTGGAAGTTCCAGAAGGAGATTGGGAGACAGGGGCTGTCAACATGCAAAGCCCCTAAGGTCACTGTAACATGTCCCCAACACCACCTCCCAGTGCTCAAGTCCTGCCCACCCAGGAGCCTTGGCTGGCCTTCCCTGCTAGACGCCTGACGCTCGACCCCACAGGGCCACCCATTCATGGCCAGCAGGATGGACCAGCAGCAACCCGCTGCTGTCCTGGCCACTCTATGGAGCATGGGAGGCCGATGTGCTGGGAGCCGGCATTGAGCTGGGAGATCAGGCCAGAGGATCAGGCCAGAGCCGTGGGCTCCGAGGCAGGAAAGGAGTTGTGCACGACCACCCACTCACAAGAAGGAAAGGCCTGACTGGGACAGCAGAGAAGAAAGACGCTGCCCTGGTGTTTGGAACCCAGATCGGCACCCGAGGAGCCTGGCTCTGGGGTAAGCCTACGTGTGGTCCTTCAGCTCAGAGCACAGGCCTTGCAAAGGCTGTCCTGGGCAGATTTCACATGGACGCCGCACCCCAGGCCAGACTCAGAGCAAAGCCTGTGCAGGGCGGGCTTGGAGGAGCTGCAGTCGAGGACTTGTGCCCTGGGGTCCGTCACGCTCCCAGCACACCTGCCTTCCCAGCCCAGGGCTGCCCCCGCCCCCAAGTCTCGTTGTCTGAGGCCCTGGGCCCAGGCCCTCCAGACACTTCGGCGGTGCCCTCCTCGTGACAGACTCGCTGGAGAACTTGAAGACACTCTCCCTCTGGATCAGTTCCCAGGGCGCTCCCACTTCAAGCCTTGCCCCACCCTCTCCCACATAAAGGGGGTCCATAAAACGGCCAGAGCCTTCTGTTCCAGGCTCCCTGAGAGTGAAAGCATCCCACACCTGTGCAGATCCACCAGGCTCTGACCTGGGCGCCGTTCAGCGGGAGGAAAGAGAACAAGCGGGATGGCGGGAGTCGGGGCTTCCCGGTGAGGGATTCCAGACTTCGGTGTCCACGGGGAGTCCCACCGCAAGACGAGGGAGACCCCGAAGGCCATGTGGGTGGGGCCGTCCTTTCTTCTATCTTGAAGTCTGTGTCACGAGAACAAGACTCGACAACAGGCACCTTCAGAACACAGTCTGTGACAGCGAGATGGGGAGTGATCGTGCACACCTTGGAGAGGAGCCTGCGGGTGCGACACAGTGCTTAAGAGCACTGCTGTCTTAACTAATGACTTGGCTTGATAGGAAGACAGGACCCAGCCTGGGACACTAACCCAGCTTCAGAGAACATCCTCATACCTTAAGAATCAAAATCTGAGCCGGGCACCGTGGCTCATGCCTGTAATCTGAGCTCTTTGGGAGGCAGGAGTGAGAGAATTGCTTGAGCCCAGGGGCTTGAGACCAACTTGGGCAACATGGTGAGATCTTGTCTCCACAAAAAATAAAAATAAATCAGCCAGGAAAAAAAAAGGAGAAGAAGAAGATAGGGCCAAACTCCATGATCTCAGTGGTGTGCTAACTAGAGAATTATTATTGTTATTGTTATTATTATTATTATTATTTTGAGTCAGAGTCTCACAGTCGCTCAGGTTGGAGTGCAGTGCTATCCTCACAGTTCAAGGCCACCGCAGCCTCGACCTGCTAGGTTCAGGTGATCCTTCTGCCTCAGTCTTCCAAGTAGCTGGAACCAGAGCCATGTGCCACCACGCCTGCTATTTTTTTTGATTTATTGTAGAGTTAAGGTCCTGCCATGTTGCTCAGACTGGTCTCAAACCCCTGAGCTCTGGCAATCCTCTCTCACCTCTGCTTCCCAAAGTGCCGCATTCTCCCAAAGGGAGAAGGTCTTTAAAAATAAATTTTGTCTATTGTTTAAAATAAAGACGACCTCTAACAATGAGTGAGAGAGTAGCTAACACGGTTTCAAAGGAAACAGATGTCAGGGCAAAAGCGTTTTGTACATGTAAGTGTGGAACATTTTTATCCCTATGTGATTTTGTTGCCAAAATCATAGGTCAACTAAAAACATTTTTTAAAAAGTAAATCTTCTTATCTGTCTCTTCAAAAAAACCTTGAAACTACAGTTTCTAACCTGTTTTTGAATTCATTTGGTAGCATATAGTTAGTTATGCAAAACCAATAGTATCCAATTAGTTCACAAAACCAACTGGATACTATCAGTGAAAATAAGAAGCTAATAATTATATCAACAAAATAATATGTATAATTGGCAGACGGGACTGAAAAGGGGTCCTGGTATTATTGTAAGACTTCTGCCAAGCATCTGGCCTCTGAGAAGCATGATGTTCAACCATGACGACCATGGGAATTTAGTCCAGGCAGACTTGGAGATAATTTGAGGTTGGTTCTGACCACCGCAGTAAAGTGAATATTGCAGTCAAGTGAGTTACACACACAAACTTTTTTTGGTTTCCCAGGGATTCACAAGCTCTGCTTACACTATACTGTAGTCTACTACGTGTGCAATTAAATCTAAAAATATTTTATTGCTTAAAAACTTGCTAGCGATCATCTGAGCCTTCAGCAAGTTGTAATCCCTTTGTTGACAGAAGGTCTTATCTAATGTTGATGGTTGATCAGTGCTCAGGGCGGTGGCTGCTGAAGATGAGGGCTGTAGCAATGCCTTAAGACAACAATGGAGTTTGTCACGTCAATTAACTATGCCTTTCAAGGCCATTTCTCTGTGGTACGAGATGCCATTCGATAGCATTTACCCACATTAGAACTTCTTTTCTTTTTCTTTTTCTTTTTCATTTTTTTTTTGAGTTGGAGTCTCACTCCGTCGCCCAGACTGGAGTGCAGCGGCCGCTCCCGGCCACTGCAGCCTCGAGCTGCTGGGCCCCGGCGATCCTTCCGCCTCAGCCTTCCGAGTAGCCGGAACCACAGACGAGTGCTACCACGCCCGGCTGATTTTTTTTTATTTATTGTAGAGATGAGGTCTCGCCAAGTTGCCCAGGCGGGTCTCAACCCGCGGGCTCAGGCCATCCACTCGCCTCGGCCTCCCAAAGGCGCGGGATTACAGGCTGAGCCACCGAGCCGGTTTAGAACTTCTTTTCAAAATTGGAGCCAATCCTCCCAACCCCTGTGGCTGCTTTATCAACTAAGTTTATGAGATAGTCTAAATCCTTGGTTGTCTTTTCAACGCTATACACAACATCTTTGCCCGGAGTGGATTCCATCTCGAGAAACCACTTTCCTCTCTCACTCAGAAGAAGTAACTCCTCATCTGCTCAAGTTCTGCCGTGAGACTGCAGCAATTTAGTCCTATCGTCAGGCTCCTCTTCTAACTCTCTTGCTACTTCCATCGCCTTGGCAGTTTCTTCCTCCACTGAAGTCTTGAACCCACCCAGTCATGCATGAGGGTTGAATCAACTTCTTCCAAACTGCTGTTAATATCGATATTTTGACCTCCTTCCACAAATCATGGGTGCTCTTAACGACATTTTAAATAGTGAATTATTTCCAGAAGCTTTTTGATTTACTTTGCCCAGGTCCATCAGAGGAATCATTATGATAGTTACAGCTAAAATCTAAATCATGCATGCCTTTTGAAGTAAAGTGAAAGATACAGCCGGGCTCGGTGGCTCAGCCTGTAATCCCGCGCTTTGGGAGGCTGAGGTGAGTGGATTGCCTGAGCCCGAGGGTTCGAGACCCGCCTGGGCAACCTGGCGAGACCTCATCTCTACAATAAATAATAATTTAAAAATTAGCCGGGCGTGGTAGTGCGCACCTGTAGTTCCAGCTACTCGGAAGGTGGAGGCAGAAGGATCGCCAGAGCCCAGCAGGTCGAGGCTGCGGTGGCCGGGAGCGGCCGCTGCACTCCAGTCTGGGTGACAGAGTGAGACTCCAACTCAAAAAAATAAAAATAAGAAAAATAAAGTGAAAGATACAGGGCTCTTTCTTTTGCTTCAACACTTCCAGCCATGGTAAGGTTATTAAAGGTTATTAAGTGACCTAATTTCAACACTGTTGTGTCTCAAGGACTAAGCAGAGGGAGAAAGATGGAAGAACAGCTGGTTGGTGGAGCAGTCAAAACACAGGCGTGAACCCCAAAACATGACAATAGTAACATCAGAGATCACTGATCACATGTCACCATAGCAGACATAAATGTTGCGAGATTACCAAAACACGACACAGAGACACGAAGTGACACATGCTGTGGGAAAAACAGCACAGATCGACTTGCTTGAGTCGGGGTTGCCACAAATCTTCCATCTGTAAAACATGCGATATCAGCAAAGCACAGTAAAGCGAGGCGCAATAAAGAAAAATGCAATAAAAGGAGACGTCCCTGTACCTGCCGAGGTAAGCAAAATTTTGCACCAAACTTGCTGCACGCAGAGTCCCTAGGGCACAGCAACATGCATGTGCACGGAAGGAAGCCTGTGACATCGGGCAGAGGAGTTTTAAGGGCCTTTTAGGGTCATGCAGATACGGTCTTTTTTATTTATTTATTTTTTTTATTATGGGGTACAATTCAGGGTTAGGTACACAAACATTGATTATGCAGGTACCCTTGTTGATGAGGTATGCCCCTCCCTCCCCTACCCACCCCTAGCAGTTTTCAGTTTTGCTCAACTGACAATCCCACCCCCCGCCCCTGAAAGTTTCCCACTACTGCCAATCCTTTCTTTTTTTTGAGTTGGAGTCTCACTCAGTCGCCCAGGCTGGAGTGCAGTGGCCGCTCCCTGCCACCGCAGCCTCGACCTGCTTCCTGCTGGGCTCCAGCGATCCTTCCGCCTCAGCGTTCCAAGGAGCTGGAACCATCACACCCGGCTGATTTTTTGATTTATTGTAGAGACGAGGTCTCTCCAAGTTGCCCAGGCGGGTCTCGAACCCGCGGGCTCAGGCAATCCACTCACCTCAGCCTCCCAAAGCGCGGGATGACAGGCTGAGCCACCGAGCCCAGCCTAATCCTTTCTTATAGTATTATGATAATTGTTCAAGGTCCACTTATAAGAGAGAAACATGGAACTCTCTTCTTTGTTTCTGTGATAGATGACTATGATCGACGCTAAACCCATCCTAGTTGCTGCGAAGTCCGTATGTTTGTCCTTCTTTATGGCTGCATAAAATTCCATTGTGTATATGTACCACATTTTTTTATCCAGTCCAGTTTCGATGGGCAGCACAGTTGGTTCCATGTTTTTGCTATTGTGAACAGAGCTGCAACAAACATACGTGTGGAGGTATCTTTGTGGTGGAATGATTTGAGTTCCTCCAGGTATATTACCAAGAGGGGAATTGCTGGGTCATATGGAAGGTCAATTTCTAGGTTACACTGTCTTCCAAAGAGGCTGCACTCATTCATGCAAATACTGTCAAGGTGTCAGGTATATGATCGGAGTGAGAGGCACCCCCAGGGCAATTTGATGTGAATGGTATTACAACGAAGGTCATGATCATCTTTGATTAACCCTGGCTACCTATACACACACTCCTGTAGTCTCTAAGCCAGTTTCTGCCTTGGCGGTCCGCTCCCGATCACAAGCATCCTGGATAGACGGACTACTACGCTGCAGGTGTGTCTGGTAAGAATCTAGCAGTTAGCCAGGCTCGGAGGCTCAGCCTGTAATCCCGCGCCTTTGGGAGGCTGAGGTGAGTGGATTGCCTGAGCCCGTGGGTTCGAGACCCGCCTGGGCAACTTGGTGAGACCTCATCTCTACAGTAAATCAAAAATCAGCCGGGCGTGATAGCGCGCGCCTGTAGTTCCAGCTACTCGGAAAGCTGGGGCGGAAGGATCGCCAGAGCCCAGCAGGTCGAGGCTGCGGTGGCCGGGAGCAGTCACTGCACTCCAGCAGTCAGGTAGGTGTGAAATTTTTCTACAGCTAGGCCACCTTGCTTGCCTGCCTCATTTTGCACCGGCTGCAGCAGACGTCAACAGGCTTGGAACTTTCCTACAGTCCTAAAGTTTTCCTCGTCTAATCCTGCTCTACCCTGCCTACACTATCAGAGCCAGGCCATAGGTGGCTGTGAACCTGGGAAGACGCTACAGCACTAGGCACTGATGCAAACAGATAAGCGCACCCGGGTACGAGCTGCCGAGGACACCAGCTAGGACAGGCGAGGAGTCAGCCAGAGCCGCAGGACAATGGCTGCTCCCCAGGAAGAGGCCTCGTGAGCGGAGTTTGGAAGACGGACAGGCACTCGCTGCACTGTGTCGGCTGACAAATAATTATAACTCGCCTTCCCCAAAGGTCTGCAGAGAATCCCTCAGTTGAGTACATAAACGGTGAGACAAGACAGGTCCAGCCAAAGAAAACTGCTAAGCCAGCTGTGGGATAAGGCAGAAGTGCTGTCCCATAAGGATTACTTATAAAAGTGAGCATTTTAAGCAAAGCAGGAATTAACCGTGTGCTCCCCGGGAAGACAGCCTGTGGAGTGGGGGCAGAGAGGCAACTCCAGGACACCTGCGTGCAGTCCCCTCTAGGTCCTCGCTGGTGTTGCCATCAGTGCCGCCAGCTCCACCTCCTCCTACCAAGCTTGCAAAAGAACCTTGCTCACATGTTTTGTTTCAGGCAAGCCTTTCGTGTCCACCTGCAAGAGAACTTTCGTGGCTCCCAGCTTGCTGCCAAAGAAAGCAGGCTCAGCGAGGGTTACGGAACTCACCAAAGGCCCTGAAGGGTAAAGATGCAGGCATTCCAACGCTGATGTGGCTGGCCTGAATCCCAACCCTCGGGGCTTGGGCCAGTCCCCTTACTGAAGGTGTGCCTCCTCCATTTGATAGCTCTCAGATACTAGAGCTTCCCAGACTTCCCTCGGCATCCCAGAAACCCATCCTGGGGCCGCCGCACTTCGGAGGTGTTTGCCCCGCCTTGATACATTTGACTCGTTGGAAACCCCGCAGGTCTCAGCAACACAGGGAGAGCCGCTCGGCCTCCGCCTTCTCTGCTTGGGGCCAGCTGGCGATGGAGACGTACCTCCTCCCACCCCCCACCCGCCTCCAGGACCTGGAATCCATCCGGCAGCCGAATTTGGCTTTTCCTGAGATTCAACAAAGACACGGCAGAGACAAGAGGGCGAGAGTGCAGCCCGGGGGGCGGGGCAGGCAGGGTCTCCAGAACCGTCGGCAGAAGGCTGAGCACGCGAAGCACTGCGCGGTGAAAGCTCAGGGCACCCACACGGGACTGGCAGCTCTCTGGGTGTTCTCTTCCCGCCCCGGCACGCTCCAGCCGAGAGCAGCCCCCAGCCCAGCATTCTGCAGAGGGGGTGCCTGAAGCAGGCAAGTGGCTGGAGAGGCCTGGTGAGACCAGCCAAACCCTGCCCACCTGGTCCAGGCCTCTGGCCACGCTGCCCCCTGAAAGAGTGGCTTCGAAGAGCGATCCAAAGCTAAGTTGGGAACGATGACCACCGACGGACTGCAATGTGGGTGAAACGCCACACGTTCACCTTCGGCACTGTTACGCATGACACGTCTGTCTCTGGGAATGCCTGGGAGGGAGGACCCATAGGAGGCCGAGGACTCCAAGACGTCAGAGGGTGTTAGGCAAACACAGGACAGTTGGCGACAGCCCTCATGGCAGGAAGACCAAAGCTTGACAAACACCGGCTGTGTGCTCTCTCTGCTGAGCAACACATTCAAAAAAAATGAACCACCATTATTTTATCATGTCTGTTTAGCAAGTGATTTCAGCTCCGATGGAAATCCTTCAGGCAATATATTATTCGTCCACTGGTAATTATTTCCAAAAAAATGATCAGGGCATTGACTTCAGGCACATGGGACAGGAGCGGTGGGTTTTGCAGACAGATGAGCCTGGGTCTCCAGCGGATACGGGTGGCTGTGACCCGCAGGGGCAGGGGCGTGAGACTGCCATCCACAACATGGGTCCTGCCTTTGGCGTCCTCTGAGAGCACAGTGTCTTATGCCTCGATACAGCTCCCAGAAAAAGGAAGTTCAGCAGGAATTAACTGTGTTCCCTTTGGAAGACTGGCGAGAGGATTTCTGCATGTCTGAGTGAGGAGCCAGTGAAAATTTGGGACATGTGCATTTGAATGGCTGTTAACAATGTGGCCAAGGTTTGCATTTTTTGGGTCTGTCGCTTCGGTTGCCTTCTGAAAGAGACATCTAACTCCTGGTATAGGTGCACAGTTTGAACGTGCCCAAAAAATCATCCCACAAACTGGCCTGAACGATTTGCTGAGCGCCACGGGTCCTGCCATCGCCCCTGCCAAGCCAGGTATTTGATGACTCAGCTCTTGCAGGACACTGGAGTCCCCAAAGATCCTGCCCTGTCTTCTCTGTCATCCCAATACCTGCGGTGGCACTGGCCCCAGTGCCCGGGAGTGTCCACTTGCGTGGAAGGTCATGCGCAGGTGAGACGGACAACGCTCGGCAACCCTTCCTTCCCTGGCCTGGCTCCACATCCCAGCCCGACCTGAGAGCTGCAACGCCCAAGCAGGCATGGAGGCAGCACTCTCAGCCAGTCACCCACCCGTCGGGAAGTGCAGGCCTCCCATCCGCTGCTTGTCTGCTGGGAGGGTAGCCAGTCTTGTACCTTAGCTGGCTCAGTCAGCCCAGCCTTGGTCCAAACAGTGGTGAGACCTGGAGAAGGTCACAGGGGATCCTTGTCTCGGCGTCCTCATCTGTGTAGCAGGGGAGTGTTGCTTAGAGAACCGAACGGTGACCCAGATGCCGTCCCTGGCCCGCTGGCCCTCCACTGCTCCCCTTTCCCCTGAGGGTTCCTCTAGGGCCTTCACTGACAGTGGGAGGGGTTTAGAATCAGGCTTTAGAGATCAGGCATGGTGGCTCGTGCCTAGGATCCCAGCACTTTGGGAGTCCGAGGTGAGAGGACTGCCTGAGCCCACGGGTTCGAGACCCGCCTGGGCAACGTGGTGAGACCTCGTATCTACAATAAATCAAAAAATGGGGTGGGTGTGGTGGTGCATGCCTGCAGTTCCAGCTACTTGGAAGGCTGAGGCAGAAGGATCACTTGAGCCCAGCAGGTAGAGGCTGTGATGGCCATGAGCATGCCACTGCACTCCAGCCTGGGTGACAGTGAGACTCCGATGCGCAAAAAAAAAGAATGAGGCTTTAGAAATTGTTCTTCAGACATCAGTGACAGGGAGTGGGGATCAGGATAGGGCTGCCCAACCTCACCCTCAGGCCTGGGGACTTCACTCAGGGGGCTCTGTCACCCACGCCCCTACCTCCCTTCTGCTGCCCTGTGTCTCGGATGGACCACTGTCCCCATGGCAATGGAGCCACTTGACTAGAATGCCAGGTACTGCCCACACACCAGGCCACCTGGCAACCCCAGCCTGGGACTCCGCACAGGTGTCAGGACACAGCCTGGGTGACCAGATTGGAGGCCCAGCGGTGGCCACCCACTGGGGTACAATTCTCAGCAATTTCTGGCAGGGGCTCCATCCATCTGACTTCATCTTGGAGTCTGGATCACACATTCGCCTAGTCCCTGAAGTAGTTGCCTGCCTCCTGGACATGCTTCAGATTTGTTGTCACAAACTTCACATGGAGCTGCAATCTCTTTGCCTCAAAATTGCAATGAAAATTTTCCAAAAAATGAGGCTTTGGAGCCGGGCTCGGTGGCTCGGCCTGTAATCCCGCACCTTGGGAGGCCGAGGTGAGTGGACTGCCTGAGCCCACGGGTTCGAGACCTGCCTGGGCAACTTGGCGAGACCTCATCTCTACAATAAATCAAAAAATTAGCCGGGCGTGGTAGCGCACTATGGTTCCAGTTCCTTGGAAGGCTGAGGCAGAAGGATCGCCGGAGCCCAGCAGGTCGAGGCTGCGGTGGCCGGGAGCAGCCACTGCACTCCAGTCTGGGTGACAGAGTGAGACTCCAACTCAAAAAAGAAATGAGGCTTTGGAAATTGTCATGCAAAAGATGACTCTCAAAGTGAAATGCAGTGGCAGAAACGAACCCCGACTAGACACCTCAGTTTTCCTACTACAGGCCAGGCCCCTGAACTGACCCTGGCTCCAACCCTAAGAGGACATCCCTGGAGGAGAGTGTTGTCCACCCAGAGAGATACCTCCCGTGTCTGCCACCATCTTTGCCATGGGCATGCTGGCCAGAGGACTCCAGGGTTCCCCTCCAAGAGGGCACAGAAAATCTTCAGATTCGGACACCAGGTTTCCAATAAAGGTTCATCAAGCCAAACCAAATTCTCGTGAGTCCTCGGCACGTGGGTACCTGGGAGCCCATCTTCTTAAGGCTTTCCAAGAACTAAGGAAAAACATCAGGACTTATGCTAAAGTGACTCAGCAGTGAGAGGGCGAACCATTCCCAAATGAAAAACTTCCCAAATCAAACAAAATAATTTGTCAGGAAGTGTGTCACAGGAGAGACGCAGCGCCGCATGGACATCTCCTGCTGTCTTTTCCTCTGTTTGGTTAAGAGAGTGGCGGGCATTGACAGGGAGTAGCAGAATAACCGTCATCCACCATCAATTCATCATCACAGAGAAAAAAATGCCCTTTGCCTTCAGTGCTCTGCTGTAACTGCACACAACATGTGGTCGTGTCCAGCACACACTGGAGAGATTCTCATAAACTGCATTTCAGAAACCATCCACAGTATTTTCATATTCTAAAAGGATCATTCCGTTTCTTCAAAATCAAATTCAGCGCGCAGAACCCAGGCCTTGGGAGCTGACCCACGCCACCCCAAGACAACCCCAAGATACTGTTTGCTCAACTAAGTTGGTCCAATACCATTCCCAGCTGCACTGGCTGGATTTCTCTAAACGTCCCATTGTCATGAAAACTGAGATCAGGGGATTTGTTAGTCTTTGCTTTTTAACCCTTTCTACCCTCTCTCACTGAAGGAATTTTGAAGGTGACATTCCTGTATAAATTCTTTTAATTTCACCCACATGACTCGTCCAGATAGCCTCTCTCTGCTTTCGTTGATTGCAGCCATACCATATCTGTGCACATAAACTGCTTTGTAAAGAGGTTTCAATCTAGTCATGTTTCACTTAAAATTTGGTTAGGGACCAGCTCCTCCCAGTACGAAGCATTGTAGCCGTTTGGCATGTTTTCAGCCTGGTTCTGTCCGCACATCTACACACATACTTCAGGTTATGCCAAGAACTGGGAGGACCCACCTAACCCCGGATATGTCCTGTCTCCCTTCTGCCTTTCCAGTGGAGCTAAGCCAGTGCCAGGTGACCCTTTGTCTCTTGGTATTACCACTTACCAGCTAAGGGGAATGTGGAAATAGTCCAGCCCAACCCACCTGTCCCAGTCCACAATCCCAGTTCTCCCAATCTGGAGAGAACTTGGCTGGAGAACCTGGCAGGCTGGGAGCTCAGAGTGAAGCCTAAGGCTGTAGGCGTTGACCTGGAAGGCCCCACCCCATGAGGGATGCTTCTCCCAGGTCACAGTTCCCTCACCCATGCGGAAAGTCACCCACATTCCCCAGCTCTCGGTGTGAGGGACTGACCATGTCCCTTCTCCCCAGGTCTTGGGACCTCTCATCTGGGTCTTCTTCTGCAGAGCTAAGGAGCTGAAAGGCATAGCTGTGATGTGTGTGTTCAACAAGGAACTGACGATGTAAGCTCACAATGTCCACTGGATTCCACCATGGCAGTAGAATCAAACACCACCCATGCACACGCTGGACAGAAGCCAAAAGAGCCAATCACTGAGTCACTGAGACCTACCCATGGAAGTCGCTCTCCCAACCTCAGCCCTATTGACAGTACAAGGCGTAGACACATGAGTCACGGAACGCTGATAAGTTAGGTGGTTGACTTAGCTTTGCACATCAGTTTAGGAATACGGATTTATTGTCATTTGCATGATTTCATATAATTTGGTGCACAATAATTTGAATATTCATTGTATTAAAACTAGATTAATGACATCACCCAAAAGGACAAATTACTGCTAATACTTGGTAATCCACACATCCTGATTACTGTAATGAACCAGGCCAGAGAAGGAAAGAGGGAGAAAGAACAGGTAATTTTTTCCATTAAGAAACGACGGATGAGCCGGGCTCGGTGGCTCAGCCTGTCATCCCGCGCCTTGGGAGGCTGAGGTGAGTGGATTGCCTGAGCCCGCGGGTTCGAGACCCGCCTGGGCAACTTGGCGAGACCTCATCTCTACAATAAATCAAAACATCAGCCAGGCGTGGTAGCGTGTGCCTATAGTTCCAGCTACTTAGAAGGCTGAGGCGGAAGGATTGCTGGAGCCCAGCAGGTCGAGGCTGCGGTGGCCGGGAGCGGCCACTGCACTCCAGTCTGGGCGACAGAGTGAAACTCCAACTCAAAAAAAAAAGAAAAGAAAAGGAACGATAGATGGCTTTACAGTAATTTCTGATGGGTGCTGTCAGCCCAGCCTTCCACCCTGGACCAGTATGTGCTGGTGGTGGAGAATGGCTTTCTGGACTCAGAGACCTGTCGCAAGAGGACCCCGAGGCAGGTGCCCAGGTGGGAAGTGACTATGGCAAGGTACAAGCACCCTAGCCCAGCTGGACTCAAGGGTTGGCTTAGAAGATCCCCTCAGCTCCCAGACTTCCTATCAGAATCCAAGACATGCCTACCTCCAGCACACACATTTACAAACTCCTGAGGCAGGATTGTCCTCAAAGGACACGTCCACGTACTGTGCATAGAGCAGGCGCTTAACTAATACATGTTAACTGGGTGGCTGTTAGAGGCCACATTTGCCTCCTGAATGATTCATTCAACATGTGGCTTTAGTGAGTCAAAGGGGCCCAGGCAGCCTCTTCAACTTCCAAGTTTGCTCCTGATAAAGGCTTGCCCTTTGGGGCATCCAGCAACATTCCTCTAGGAAGAATCCCAAGAGGGTGTCTGTCACTAAAAAGAGTCTTTTTCTACAGAATGCTATGGCACTGGCAAAAGATTAGCCCTTTGCCCTAAAATAAATGCGTTTACCCTCTTAAAGCTGCAGCAGGTAGAGGCTCTTCCCAGCAGGCAGGCCGAGGTTTCCTTGACCTTGAAAGTAGACAGAATGTTGTTTGTGTGCACAAAAGTTTGTGAAGGGGTTCTCTAATGCATTAAGCAAAACTCGGCTGTTTATCACCAGGCAGCTGTTTCCAATCCCACCTCATTATGTTCTGCACACACACACGACTTCCACTCACCCCTTACCTGTCTCGTCATATCCCATGGCAGTAATAAAGCACAGGAAATTATTCTCAGCTCGTGACTTTCTCTTCAGAGGCACATTTAGACATCGATGCAATCAACCAGCTGACGATTTTTAGGAATTTTCCCTCTTTGCTGTGCCTATCTTCGTTATGAAATTAAGATGATTGAATGCCTCATCATTGAGATACCAAATATGCTTTTCTCTACACCACCTGCCAGAGTGTTTTCTGTTCCTGAATTTCCCCAGGTAAGTGCATATGGCTGTCTGCTTCCACGACTCCTCAGGGCAACGGACAGGTCTTCAAGAAACCGCAGATAAGCGTGTCCACACTGACGACTTTGTTCTTCAAAATCTGTTTTCCTAGGAAACAGCCCCTGGACGTGGGTTCCCTAACACTCCCCAAGGAACATGCACAGTATTTGAGAATGAAAAGTTACAACAAACATTCTCAGAAAAAAATTTCTCATCACATGTAGCCACAGCTGAGATGCACCTCACTAAATTTTTGTTTCAGTATGGTATACTAAGAGACAAATGTGCCTGTCCTTGTAAAATTTGAGGTTCTGGAGCCAAGGCATGGGCTGAGCTAGGAGCTGTAGGAGACAGGAAGCCCTCACACATGCAGCCTGCAAAGGCTGGGCGCGCTCTAAACTGTCAGCTCCTGCACCTCATGAACGAATGGTGACCGCTGAGGACAAAGGGGGCTTAAAACTGATGGATGCATTGTAGAAATTCTGCAAGATCTGAAGAGGATTCATTCTTTGGGCCCAGCCAGTGAATCATAAGAATGATTTCTGAAGCAGGGTTTGCACACCCCAAAGCTCTAGCATCAGGTGTCATCATTGCAGCTGCCCAGATGGATGGCCAGAAAATCTGGATGCCAGCAAGGTGGTGGCCTGGCCTAGGCCTCAGCCACATAAGAGGGCTGCTCCCCAGCTTCCGGCAAGCATGCTGAGGCCCATTCCCACATGTCCATGCATCACCCGCGTGATGAGTGTCCTTGGAGCCCTGGGTGCAGGCGCTGTTCGCACAGACAGCCCTGCCCACCATGGCTGGGAGCATGGCCATGGACAAGCAAATAGGTTGTGGGTGCAAAGCTCAGTGTTTGGTAGGACGGTGCCTAGGGTGGGAGAATGTCCATGCGTCCTCTGAGGGCACGTCCCACAGGGATCTTAGGCAGCAGGGGATGAGCTATGTGGGTGTCTGGAGGAGAGGTGACCCAGAGGCAGGAACAGCAATGGCAGAGGCCCCAGAGCAGACGTGTGGGTGATGGAAAGCCAACGGAAAGGAGCCCTCTGTGTGAGGGAACAGCACTGGGCGGCAGAAAAGCCCAGTCCAGCCAGAGCAGGGGCTCAAGGGGGCCACTGTGGACTCTGTATTTCACTCTCCCCCAAGACCCCAGTGCAGCCTCATAGCAGGGTGTATACCTCGTGAGGGACAAGGGGACAGTGCCACCCACCTCACAGAATCCATGCGACGGTCAGATGAGATAAGACCCTTAGAAACTGCCTGGTACAAAACGGATGCTTTAAAAAGGTTGTCCATGTCCTTAAAATTTTAAGGCGTTCTAGATGTGTCGACTTTACAAAGGGACAAGGAAAGGAGAGAAGGGGGAAGAAGGGAGGAAGTGAGGAGAGAGAAAAGACCAGCAGCAGGGGGGTAGACAGGAGCACGAGATGTTGGTTCAAAGCTTCCCCTGTAATCATCATTCCATCAAGTAACTCTGGCATCACATCATGCCTAGATTCCCAGGACCTCATGCACTCCCGGGAGGGACCAGTGAAAGCCCACTTTCATCAAGCGCAGGGTGAAGGAGCCCTGGACAAGGGGGCATTTGTCTAGATAGGCTCATGTCACAACATCCATGGCGTCCAGATCAGAGAAAAGGCCATGGGTCAGGTTAGCCTGCAATCCAGGAAAGTTCAAACATAGCAGAGAAAAGATTGAGAAGAACCCAGGCGGGACATAAGCCACCCAATCACCCCTCTAGGATGGCCATGCTTCAAAGGACTCACCTTGATTGGAGCCAGGGAGACAACCCCCACATAATCTGAAGGGATAAATAATCCTTCAGGGCTTTGGTGGGTTTCAGATGGCCGAGACAGCCCCAGCAGGCCCTGCTCAGCTCAACCCACTTCCAATTCCTCACCTCTGCCTTTCATTGCAGAGGTCAAGTTCCTCTCTCAGAGACGTATCCTACTCTCACAGAGAAACTCCAGAAGGAAACACATGGGGAGAGTTTCTCCATGGGTAACGGACCCAGCAGTCTGCAACCTTCACGATTAAGCTGCACGTGCCTGCATACCACAGAAGCGATTGTGTGTGTGCGTACACACACGTACACCTGTTCTCTTTATGGTTGTGCTGCCCGCATGCAGCCACACATATGCCTGGAGATACACTGCAAAAGGCTCAGAATGAGCGGCTTGTGCTAATGTATCCACCACCCAAGGCCAGAGGTGCCCTGAGACAGGCCCTCCTTGGAGCCACAGCTGAGGTTTTGCCGGGCACAGAACCTGGGCGAGCCTGTGACCCCACCTTCCCCTTCCAACTCATTATTCATACCTTGCCCTTCTAGAGTCAATCACAAATGTCACTTTTAAAAGGCATTATTCAAGTGGTCACCTGATCCACTGTGAAAATTCTTTGTCTCTTAGCCAAAGCCTGCATCAATGTTTATATGCCTCTTTCTCATAATCCCAGTGGCAACAATCTACTACCAACAGTCATTAACTTTCTACTTGTATGGCAAATTGTAAAATACCATGCTCTGCATTCTAAATTGCATGCAATCTTCCTTTTAGAAATCCGCAGACATTTTTTGAATGTTTCTCACCTGTGAGCTTTGTAGCACTGCATGCTGAGGAGTGGCCGGTATTCCTTCACTGCCTATGTGAATCCACCATGCAGACTTGGAGAATGAATTAAAACAGACCCATTCCATCAGAGGAGTTTCCAGGTTCATTTCCAATTTTTTTTAAAAAGCCCGCTGTTTTAAAGATAATGCTACATGAAATGAATACTTATTTTCCCTAAAAGCCTGAATGCTAAATGGTTTATATGGAAAGCATTTGTACTGATGCAGGAGAAACAGGAACACTGCCAAGTAAAATTTGAGACCTCACGATCTTTAGCACAGAAACCAAATGCAAAGCTGGGTCAGGAGGAAACAAGTGTGTCTCTGTTGTACCCGCTGGCAAATCTGTCTTGAAGCTAATGCTCCTTAATCCCTAGGGCACCTCAGTTACACCAACCCTCTTGAGGCTCTGTCCTTAATTCCCTTTTGAGAACATGGTGTTCTTGTTCTTAAAAAGAGCCGTACCGTTTGTATAAACCTCAGGGTCCGGAAGCTTGATCTCACCCCTGCTTACCAACATCTACACGTAAAAGTGAAGACTCAGACCAGACCCATTCTCTTGCAAAGCCACATGACGGGGAACCTACCCAAATCTGCCTCGCCTAGAGCACATGTCATAGCTAGACATCCAAACGGGAAGCTTTCACATTTCTCAGAATTCTATTTGAAGTCACATTCCCATGAATTTAAAATATGTAGCTAAAGGAAATAGGACTGTGACATGCAAGACATTTTAACACGCGTTATTCTTTAGGGTTTCCGACGCAGTCATTTCTTGAAAATTTGTAGAGGTTGATGATAACTAATAGGCAGAATGGAACTAATTCTGCACCACAGAGATCAGTGAAAGTAGCCTTGGTCCAAGCACCCAGGAGAATAGGTCTCCTTATCTGAAAACTTTCCGCCAAGAGTTTATTAACTTATTAACACAAGTTAATACATTAAATAATTAGCAAAATAAACTGGACTATAAGATCTGTGGAAGCAGATTTTTTAAAACCTGTTTTGTTTCACTGTTGTATCCCCCACATATAAACCAGTGCATGACGCATAACAGGCCCTCAATAATATTTGTAATATTGATTGCTGATTTGCTATTTTTCAAGGCTCTCTTACACCAGACACTTTTCTAAGCCTGAGAGATCCAGCTTTAAACAAGACAAGCAGGGCCTCTGTGCTCCAAGAGCTTACATTCTCATCTGTGCGATGCTGATGAAAGCTCCTAAAGGAAGAAAATAATGGGAAAACAAGCTGAAAATTTCGTTTTTATCACAACAAACTTGCCACGACTTTATTTCTTATGGGTCTTGACCCTGATTTTCTGAGCAAATTAAAGTTCAGGCGATACCTGTAATTCAAGAGGACTCTATGAACCTACCCTTTTGCATGGCTACCAGAGTATATAACTTGAAGATATATAATTTGAGACAAAACTGTATTTTCTGTCAAAAGAATAGTTTCTATTATACAATTTTAGAGATAAATGTATGTTAGCTGTAGAGCTGACAAGCCTTTTCAGAGAAGCAAAGTTGAACTGAGTAGTGTTTTCAACTGCCAGTGGGCAAGGTTCTCTGTGGTTCTCTGCAACTAGAGTAAAGCACAACCCGGATACGCCATATTGCTAGGATTCCTAAAGGTAGTTCTGGTCTCCAAGAGTTCTACTTATTTCCATTTCCCAGGAAACCTTGAAACCTTGTCTTAGGTCTACAGGTAGGAGACAAGAGGGGCAGGTTTGCCCTGAGAGCAAACGCAGAGTCCAGCCAGCAGCGATGAGAAACTGAGTGTGAGATTTTAGAATTGAGCAGAAGCTGTACCTTCAGTGAGGGGTGTTTAGACCCTAAGTTGACTGTGCCCCTTACTTCTGCAGATGCAGATATAAAACCTCTGTAGCAAACCGCATAACCAACGTAGCCTGCTGAAGTTCCAAATATTAAGAGAAAGTTTTAAGCTCATAATTGAAGCGCACCAGGTAAGTGTGTTCAAAATGGCAGCCAATATGAACCCACGCAGATGAGCAGTATAAGAATTTTCATGTACAGAATACAATAATTGTGTGTGAGATGTTTTTGAGAGGTGCAAGGATCAAGACACTATAAGGAATAAAGCAGAACTGGGAAAGAAACATGATGGCGTTTCTAGAGATTGAAATATTAATTATTGAAATTTAAAAAAATTTCACAGAGATTTGCAACAGCATATTAAGCAAAGATAAAGAGAGACTTAACAACTAGAAAATGTAGCTTTAAACGTTATCCAGAATATGCATAGACTGCAAACAGACAAATCAGATGGAAGAAAAACTAAGAGATACGGAAATTGAAATGAGGGAGTTTAATCTGCTTCTCACCAACATTTGCAGACGTTGAAGACAAATGGAGGAAAGAGAGCATTTGAAGGGCATCCCCGAGATGACGAAAGACACAAGTTCACGACAGCATCACACGAAACAAGGTGGATGGATTTTTTTAAAAACCACATCTAGAAACATTGGGAAGAAACTGCAAACCCTAAAGTCAAAGATAAAATCTTTTAAACATTCAGAAAGGAAAAAAATAGATGACTTACACAGGAACTTCATTAGACTGATAGAAAAGCTCACTAGGAGTTAATAGATGTCATAAAACATTGAAAAAAAATATCCTCAAGAGTTGTGGGGGAAAACAACTGTCGACTAGGAAACCTATCCTTAACAAAAGAGAAAATAAATATATATTTTTCACATGAACAAAATCTGAGTGATTTTACTACTAGCTAACTTTTGTTAAAATCGGTTCTAGAGGATCTAATAAAAAAGAAAAAATCATCCTGGAAGGATGTCCTGAGAAAATTAAATGTTCAACCAGTACAAAATAGCAATAATATGTTTTTTTTAAAAACTAAGTAAAGAGCAACCCAGGCAACTAAGTTAGTAGGAGCAGAGAAGAAAGAACGGTCAGCATCAAACTGTTATAATGTCTTTGAATTGTTATGGGAACGGAAGTGGCAAAATAATATTTAGCTTTAGACATTTTAAATTACGTACGTATGGTATAAATTTAAGAGTATTTTTAAGTAATAGGAATAGAGTGTATAAATTACAAACAAAAGAGAAAAATTAAATTAACAAAAAATTAAATTAACAGCAAAAAGGATAAAAAATCAGAATAGAGCACAGAAAAATTAAGACTAAATGCAGTAAAAAAACTAAGAAGGTAGAAACAAATCTAAATAGCTCAATCCTCATAATACATGACAAACATACCAGTTAAAAAATAAATTGCTAATTAGAAAAGAAATCTAGCTCCTTCATTTCCAAAAAGACATACTTAAATTCTAAGGGTAAAATTCACAGAAAAGTTGAAAGTAAAGAAATGTGAAAAGACAGAGGCAAATGCAAGCAGAAGAAAATAATCCAATTAAACTGACACAAACAAAAGAAGTGATAATAAGCAAAGCATTATTAGTACAGAATAAGTTACTACATAATGAAAAAAAGGCAAAAGTCACCATAAAAACATAATAACTCAAAATATGAATGAAGTTAACAAAACAATGTCAAAAGAGATAAAACTACAAGAAGAATTTAAGAAATTTATCATACTATAAGATTTAAAAATAACTTTTTCAAATATTTTTTCTTTTTTTTTTTTTTTTTGGAGTCAGAGTCACACTTTGTCACCCAGACTGGAGTTCAGTGGCATACTCATGGCTACCACAG
Source organism: Cephalopachus bancanus (assembly GCA_027257055.1). Classification (NCBI taxonomy): domain Eukaryota; kingdom Metazoa; phylum Chordata; class Mammalia; order Primates; family Tarsiidae; genus Cephalopachus; species Cephalopachus bancanus. Next base: position 1,089,164 of record JAPVLO010000169.1, on the reverse strand, counting down.
TCACAACCTACTGGGGTCAGGCAATCCTTCTGCCTCAGCCTTCAAAGTAGCTGAAAACAGACATGTGCCACCACACCTGGCTTATTCATTTAATTACTTATTATAGAGACAAGGTCTTGCCAAGTTGTCCAGGCTAATCTCAGACCCCTGCACTCAGGCAATCCTCTCATCTCTCAAATATTTTCAAAAGGCAAAATTAAACAACATAATGACCAAGTCTATCCAAATGCACATGTATGGAATCTTGTTTCCAACATGAACAGATATATGTTCTTATCAACCATATATGGGACATTTATAAAAAATAATAATGTATCAAGCCATAAAGCATGTCTTCATAAATTTCAGTAAAAAAATATAGACCACATATATGATCACAATTTATTTAAATTACAAATAAATTACAATAACATTTTAAATTTCTATAAATCAGAAAATAAATTAAACAGAAATTATTTAAAATAAACTCATAGGTTGTAAAAATTATAAGCCAAATTTAAAATTTAAATAGAAAACTTAGTGTTAACAAAAACAGCACATTTAAAAATTTATGGGAAGCAGTGAAAATGATAATAAACAGAAAAATATAGTCAAATATTTTATTGGGAAAAAAGGCAGAAAGTTAATGTGCAAAGATACAACTTAGGATTTAGAAGGAAAAAAAACAGAATAAATCCAAAGAAAGTGGAAGAACGTAGAGATAAAGCAGAATTCAATAGGAATAGAAATGTACAGAAGATATAATTAAAGACTAAAATTTGTTTCTTTGAAGAACTAATGGAATGGACAAACTTCCAGTGAAGTTGAACAAGTGGAACTTTTTAGATAATGATGTGCAAATAAGCAATACTATACATTTTAAAAGATAAATTCTAAAATAGCATATTAAAAATATCAGTAAATATTGAGCAATCTTACCCAAGAATTCTAGGAAAAAAAAAAACTTGTGAATCCTACTAGAATAAAAAAGTAAAAAGCATGCATAGTCATAGAACAATTAAATCCATTAAACCAGTGGTTAAAAATCTTTCCACAAAGGGAAGAATAGGTCCTTATATTTTAACAGTAAAATTCTACAAATTATTATTGAAAAATATTTTATTCTAATACTACAAAATTCTTTCAAAGAATTATAAAATAAAGAGACCATTTCCCAATTTACTCTATGAATCTGGTATAACTTTTGCACTAAAGGCAGGTGAGTCTACTGGAAGAATATAAGACGGTAGGGCTGGTTCACATATGCACGTTAGATTAAAGACCTGAAGCACTATAATAGCGATAAATACAGCACTGTATATGAAAAAGTCAATCGTCATGAAGTACTTGTGTTCATCTAAGGAATGCAAGTGATTTCACGTTTGTAACATTTAGTATGTCATACAGCACAATAACAGACTAAAAGAAGAAAAATGTGATCATCTTAATAGAAAAAGGAAGCACATCAGGGAAAAAAAAAATCCCTCACTAAACTATGTTAACCAAAAATGACCATCAGTAAGCTAAGATAGAAGGAACGTTCCCAAGCCAGATAAAGGATAGTTAAAAATCTACAGATAGTTCTGAGTGGCAAGTATTAGAAGCATATCCTCTAAAACAGGAACAGGATCGGGTGCTATCACCACCACATCAGTATTGCACTGAAAGTCCTAGGCAATAAAGATAAAAATACAATGTAAAAAATTAAATTAAAAAAGCACAAGAATGGAAAAGAAGAAATAAATCTTGTCCCTGAACATCAACACTTCTGAGGTTCTTACACAGCAGTCATCTTTTTATTTTTTTGAGTTGGAGTCTCACTCTGTCACCAGACTGGAGTTCAGTGGCCGCTCCTGGCCACCGCAGTCTCGACCTGCTGGGCTCCGGCGAGCCTTCCTCCTCAGCCTTCCAAGTAGCTGGAACTACAGGCACGCGCTACCATGCCCGGCTAATTTTTGATTTATTGTAGAGATGCGGTCTCGCCAAGTTGCCCAGGTGGGTTTTGAACCCGCGGACTCAGGCAATCCACTCACCTCCACCTCCCAAAGCGCTAGGATTACAGGCTGAGCCACCGAGCCCGGCGCTGCAGTCATCTTTTGTCTGTTGAAACAAGGAAAATACTTGGACAACTTGAGTTAAGAGGCCTTAAAAAAGTCTAAAGGAACGCCGGGCATGGTGGCTCAAGACTGTAATCCAAACACTTTGTGAGGCCGAGGTGAGAGGACTGCCAGAGCTTTGAGAACAGCCTGGGCAACTTGGCGAGACCTCATCTCGACAGTTTTAAAAAAAAAAAAAAGTCAAAGGAGTTATCATTATAAAATGGTCTATAACCTCAGGTTTCTTCTCCAAAGCTGTTGGCCAAATTACATAGCACACGCTTGTTTAAATGGTGGCAGCATGAACGTGTGTATATCAATTAAATGTTTTAATTTAAAAAAAAGAAATGCAGCTAAAACCTAATAAATGTTTACGTACTGTGAACATTTGGAAATAATTCTCCTGGCGTATTTATGCTAAGTAAACTCTGGTTCATCAGCTGGATTTTAAAAAAATTTTAAAGATGACATTAATTTATAACAGCATGGAGAAATAGATATTAAAATGTTAAATCAGAGTAGAATACTGTGGTTATAATACTGCAGCATGTAAGGTTAATGCACCAATATACTAGCATTACATGTAAATGCTGGGGCTGTCAGATGACTTTTTCCCCTTCTGTATTTTAGTCATTTCCAATTTTTTAATATCTAACAAATATAAATTATTCTTACATTGAGATAAATAAAACATGTCAAAATAGAAAGCAAATCATTTATGCATCTAAACCCCACATGAGCTTACACCATTTAAATACCTTATATGTAGATTAAGATGGATTCTTTATCCTTTTAAGATCAAAGATATAGAGAGGTCGCTTTTGGGCTCAATTGGTCACAAAATGGACATTAAGTAAACTTCTTTGAAATGCTGTTAAATATACTCGCAAACAGATCTTTGAGAGCTTCACAAGTAAGCCTGGTTATTTTCTTCTAGTGCTGCCTTTTCTTATATGGGACATCTTGTGACTATGGAGCTCTTGACATGTGGCTACTCGGAATTGAGATGTTTTGTGAACATAAAATACACATTGGATTTCAAAAAATGCACACTGGATATGCAAAAAAGGAAAATATCTCAATAATTTTTATATTGCGTGTTGAAATGATAATATGCTGGATATACTGGACTAAATAATTTATTACATTTTACCTATTCTGTCATACTTTTACAAATATAAGCCCCAGAAAATTTTAAATTCCCTGTGTGGCTTGCCTTGTATTTCTGCTGAAGAATACTACCTTAGAAGGCACCAGCATTTGGACATTTCCAGTAAGAAGAAAGTAAGGGAATAATCATCTCTAATTTAGATGCTAAAGTCCACAGTTACCATGAAATTCTGACCTCTCCTTAGTGATTTTCTTAATAGTATCTTACCACTAACACAATCATACAGTATTATACGTGTGAGTTAGAACTCTCATCTGTTAACAAACTGATTCAATACTTTATGGATTGTCACCCATAAAATCAAGGAAAATAGAGTATCTGGACATAGATTCCTAGTTCTTTATTTTATTTTTATTTATTTATTTATTTTTTGAGTTGGAGTCTTACTCCGTCGCCCAGACTGGAGTGCAGCGGCCGCTCCCGGCCACCGCAGCCTCGACCTGCCGGGCTCCGGCGATCCTTCCGCCTCAGCCTTCCAAGTAGCTGGAACTACAGGCGTGCGCTACCACGCCCGGCTGATTTTTTGATCTACTGTAGAGATGAGGTCTCGCCACGTTGCCCAGACAGGTCACGAACCCGCAGGCTCAGGCAATCCACTCACCTCAGCCTCCCAAAGGCGTGGGGATTACAGGCTGAGCCACCAAGCCCGGCTTCTAGTTCTTTAAAATGATACGAATTATGTTGAGAAACACAAATCTCATTTAATTTTCATCATCTAGGCAGTCTGTCCACTTTGGTGGATGTCTGAAGAATTTACCAGTGGGTCTGAGAGCACACCTGATTTTCGTGTCATTGGCGCCTTGAAGTACAATCGAGATATGGAGAAAATATAAAGCGATCCAAGGGGCTAGCTGACTCACCAGATTACTTGCCAGACAGCGCCCGTCTCCACCTCATCTAGAGATTCCTTGCTCAGGGAATGCCTACAGGGACAGTTGGCCTAGTTGTGGCACTGCAGATACCACATGAGCAGTTGTCATTCGTATCAAGTATTCATGTGATGACAATAAAATATTTTATTATTGTAATAACGCCACTTTATAAACGAGGAGACTGAAGCACAGGAAGGTTAAGTAATTTTCCCCAGGTCGGGCAGCTAGCAATGGCAAGTCGTTTTGAACCTGGCAGTCCATCTTCAAAATCTACACTCTCAATCATTGTGTGATGTCCCTTTTCTAAAAATAATTTTAGCAATTTTAATAATTTTAATAATTAATTAGAATGTGGCTCTGGACAAATGTTTTTCACATGCAAGTCTTTTTCTGATTTACTTCAGATGGCATAATTTACAGTATTTCTTGGATTTGTTTTTCCATGTCTCTCTTCGGAATTGTAGGTAGCAGCAGAGTGGCCACCACTAGCCTGACATCTCTAAAGGTTTACCTGTTGTCTGCAAAATCAAACGTAAGTTTGCATCTTCTACTGAAATATGTGTTTCTCCATAAGATAAGATCTCTGTGTCTCCCCCAGCTTTCTAAGTAAAATGGGGGATTCAGCGTGATTGCCTGTTTATCCTACAACTTAAGAAACAGGTCGGCACCAGGCCCCCAACCCAATTTGAGAAACTGAGGTAAAGAACAACTAGGAGGTCAGTTTTACTTCCTGGTAAGTGCTGATCCTTGACCGGGAGCAATTAGCTATTTGTTCACACTTTACTCTCCCACACCCTCCCTCACAATCATCGGATGCAGTTTTAGGTGGGTTTCAGACCAAGCCCCTCAAGACGAACGCTCTGTGGGATGCTCACTGAGAGGGAAGGCGATTCCACCACCACCCTCAACCCCAAGATCAGCAGGGTCACCCCAGAATGGGATCTTATTTGAAAACAGAATCTTTGCAAATGCAATTAGTCCAGACTATGTCATACTGTATTCAGCTGAGCCCTAAATCCAAAGACTGGTGTCCTTATAAGAAAAAGAGAGAGAACACACGGAGATACTTACAAAGAAGGTGGCCATGTGACCATGGAGACAGAGACAGAGTGGTATGGATGTCTACAAACCAAAAATGCCAAGGAGTGCCAGCCACCACCAGAAGTCAAGAAAGGGGCATGGAACAGATTATCTTTCAGGGCCTGCGATAAAAACCGGTCCTACTGACATCTTGATTTCAGGCTTCTGGCTTCCTGAACTGTAATGGAGTACATTTCTGTTGACTTAAGCCACCCAATCTGTGGTATTTGTCACAGCAGCTGTAGGAAACTAATCCCTATGTATTCTCAAAAGTAATACAAAATTTCAAAAGTCAAGGTTACAGAATTTTAAAAAGTTCTTCCAATTTTCTAGCATAAAATGATAAAAATGAACTTAATTTAAAAACAGAACCCTTTGATATACATGTATACATATCCATATATACATTTATGGAATTAAACTTATTCTAAAGTTACACTCGTTTTTGTTTGTAATGTGTTACTGATATTTCCTAATGATGAGGTATAACTATCCTGAGTCATCTGTTAATGGCTATTTTTGTTACAGTATTAGAATAAACTATAACATATAGCAATTCTTTCAAAACTTACTACACTGACCTATATAGTAAAATACTAGAAAAAAACGTTTAAATCAAGCATTGCCTTAGCTTAGCTATTTCTTTGTGGAACAGATGGACAAGACCCATTATATTCATTTCATGAGTGTTATGTGTCTAATAAGAGTCTCTAGCATCAGGTGATATTCTCATGTCTAACAACAAAAGAAAAAAAGCATTTTAATACATTTATGGCATTTTTCTGATTATAAGAGTAATACATGTTCGCTAAATATAGAAAATAAAAGATATCATATAGTAGGAAATAAAAGTCTCCACAACCAGAAATAATCACTTCTAGCATGTTGGTATATCACCTTCCATTTCTTACCTGCGTTTGTGTGTGTGTGTGTGTGCGCATGTGTGTGTGCATGAGCATGTGTGCACATGTGCACAAGTGTATAGTGCTCTCAAAGTTTGTATCTTACTCTTCAGCTTGGAACCCACTTTAAAAAATTTAATACTAAAATAAAACAAGAGCATTTCCTTTTGTCATTAAATAATCTTCTAAATGTGATTTTACTAATGGTGAAGACAATTCATTTTCTAATACTGATGTATTATAATTCACATAAGCAATTATTTAGCCATGGACATTTGAGATTTTATTTTTCGTTTTGGCATTACGAATAATGATGTGCTGTATCATGGTTCAAACATATCTGCTCTTGGTTTAACCACAGAACTGGAATCATTGAATAAAATTATATCAACTTCTCCAAAGTATCTAAAAGACAAACTACATGCATGACCCACTACATGCTACATCTGAAAGTGCAGAAGAATGAATCCATATTCTATTACGTTTTTCAAATACTGAATAGAATCAATGTTATTGGTTTTTTTTTTTTGAGTTGGAGTCTCACTCTGCTGCCCAGGCTGGAGTGCAGTGGCATGCTCACAGCCACCACAGCCTCAACCTGCTGGGCTCAGGTGGTCCTTCCATCTCAGCCTTCTAAGTAGTCGGATCTACAGGCATGTGTGCGCCACCACGCCCAGGTAATTTTTTGATTTATTGTAGAGAAGAGGTTTCTCCAAGTTGCCCAAGCTGGTCTCGAACCCGGAGTCAATGTTGTTTGAAAATCTGTTCTAACTTAATAGGAAAACATATTTGATGGCTTAAATTTGCATTCCTGAATTACTTGTAAGCAAGCCACATATTTCACAATGATGATGTATAACTATTCCGAGTCATCTGTCTATGGCTATTTTTGTTATAGTCTTAGAATAAATTGTCACATATAGTAATTCTTTTAAAACTTACTACATTGACCCATGTGTAGAGTACTATATCAGTAACACATTAAAAACAAAAACTAGTGTAAGAATAAGTTTAATCCCATGAATGTATATATGGATGTGTATGCATGTATGTGTGTCTGTATATCTAAGACATCTCATATAACAAAGTTACATATATTTATATATATATGTGTTCGTCTCATGTATGTTCCATTAGCAACACTTAAATGCTCCACTTTACCATCCAAGACCATAATGAGGCATCTCTCTATTTTTTTAAAAAAATGACTCCTCAGTAAATTTCTATAGTCTTTTTTGTTAAGAGTCCACACATAAATAAGGATTATGATCCATCCAGCTAGTTGATAGTTGCTCCTACGTATTTTATGTACCTTTTTATGCTATGTGAATAGAGTATTTTTTCCAACTACAACATCTAATTAACTGTAAATATGTAGAAAATGCATTGCCTTTTGTATGTTTATATTTTATCAGTCCATTTTCCTGAAGTCTTTTTAATTCTGAGGGTTTTTTAATTAATTGTTTTGAGTTCTCAAAATAAAAAAGTATATAACCTCCAAGCAGCATTTCATATTTCTGTTTCATTTCTTATTGCATTGGCTAGAACTTCTAGAAAGCAGTTAAAGTAAAATAATAAACGGAGATTCTGACTATCCTAAATGCCACCAGTGTTTACTGTTTCATATAACTATTCTGTATCAAGTTCTACTTCACTCTAGTTTTTCAATGTGTTAAATGGCTTGCTTTTGCATTATATCAAACAACACATCTTCATATGGTCTATTGACAGGATGCATTTTTCTTATTAAACACACAGATGTGATATTATTGCCAAAGCCTTTCAGTCTGTGAAATGCACTCCACTTGATCCTGGCAGATGTTATTACTGCATGTTAAATTTTGAAGAACACTCCCAGGATTTTTATAGCTATCTTTATAACTGAGATTTGTGTATATAACTCATTTGCTTTTATTTTTGAAAAACATCAGTAACTAACTTCACAATATAATCAGAGTTTCACCATTTTCTATGTTCTGAAACATTTTCTATGTTCCTCCATATCTTGAGGAGATTCTCTTTGGAGTTTGGGAGTTTTTACATGCAAAACCTATAAATAAGTCTTGGGTGCAGATGGAACTCAGGACCAAGAAGCACGTGTCCAGTTAGAAGAGGCCAAGGGACTTGTGGGGACTTCTGCGGCTTGACCCAAGATGAGGTCATTATGCCCCCCCCAAGTTTACCTAATTATAAATACAGTTTATAAACATAAACATATAAAGCATTTTTAATCATTTTAATTTATTTCTGCTTTTAAAATTATACATCTCTCTCTTTATTTTTATTATTTACTTTCTCATCTTTTTATATTTCTCCTCTAATTTTTTTTTTTTTTTTTTTGGAGTTGGAGTCTCACTCTGTCACCCAGACTGGAGTGCAGTGGCTGCTTCCAGCCACCGCAGCCTCGACCCACTGGGCTCCGGCGATCCTTCCGCCTCAGCCTTCCCAGTAGGTGGAACTACAGGTGCGCGCTACCACGCCCCGCTAATTTTTTGATTTATTGTAGAGATGAGGTCTCACCAAGTTGCCCAGGCGGGTCTCAAACCCGCGGGCTCAGGCAATCCACTCACCTCAGCCTCCCAAAGGTGCAGGATTACAGGCTGAGCCACCGAGCCCGGCTTTCTCCTCTAATTTTTGAGTGCCTTGATTTGGGAACTAATTTATAGGGTACCGATGCTTTCATGTTTAATATCATCAGCATCCCAGGATTTGGACAAGCCTCTTAAGACTACTGGGCTGAAACTTGTTAATTCTAACACATGTGCTTCAAGTTGCGTTATGTAAAAAGCTTATATCTGTAATTTTTAGTTCTGTTTCGTTCATGGACTTCTCTGTGGTCTTTTAACTTTAAGATTGATGGGCATTTTGGTTTAGTTAACATTGTAAGTAAGGGCTATACAATTGCCTTTTACAGTTTCTTGGAGTGTGTTCTACGGCATTATATAGAATTATACTTCTTTTTCTTTAATTTTTATTAGGAAAACTTTCAACGATAATGTAGATAACAAAGATTAGTATATTAAACTGTGTCCCCATTTCTACACAGTGGGGGGGAAAGGAAAGAACTTTTTATCTGAAGACTGTCAGCCCTTTAAATGATCAGGCTCAGAGAGGCATTATAATGAGACAGCAGTCATATCAACCCTCCTTGAAGTCAATGCCACACACCCCATGGTTCAGCAATGTGCAGCCAATCACGAACCAGTGTTATTCCTGTAAACCAATGAACATCTTCACAGACAGTTTTCTCATCTCCTACTCTCCTGATGCATCATTCTTCTTTAAAACCATGAACCTTTCCTCCGTTCTCCTGTGCATTCCCCAAGGCAACCTGGAAATATTTTCTAGGCAACTGTCCTCAACCTTGACCCAAATAAACTCTCTATTATTTTTGCCTCAGCTTCTTCTTATTAGGTAAACAAGGCCTACCTAGCTCCCACACATGGATTGTTTTTAAGTAAACCCATGATATCATTTAATCTTATCCTTGCACGTCTCAGGAGATAGCCCTGAAATATGAGTTCTTTTCAAAAACATAAGCATGGAGCTCTTATAACTACTGCGAATCCACAATAGTTACCTAAAATGATTAAACGGTCAATATTTAGATTGCTCAAGTTTTTTTGTCTGTTTAGTCTGTTCAAGCCAGGATCTAACAAAATTCCCACATTTTGTTGGGTGTCTTTTAGGTCTCTATTTTTTTTTTTAAGTTGGATATATTCAGGTGCAATTTACATTCAGTAGAATTCATTTGGAATGTATAGCCCTCTGTCTTTTAACAAATGCATACATCCATGGAACCACCACTAAAGCCAGACAAATGTCCACCGCCCCAAAACCTTCCCTCTGCTCTGTTGTCACACAACCTTCATCCCACCACCAATTTGTGGAAACAACTGACGTATGTTCTGTTTCTGTAGTCTTCCTTTTCCTAGCACGTCGCAAGTGGAATCACGTGCGATGTAAACGTTTCATCCTGGATTCTTTCACTCGATGTAATAATGCTTCTAAGATCCAATCGTGTTGTTGCGTACATCAAAAGTGCCTTCCTTGTTGTTGTTACGTCAACGTCCACTGTGTGCATGCACCCAAGTTTGTTGACTCATTCACCAACTAATGTTGCTTATGAATAAAGCCACTATGAGAATTCGTGTGCAGGTTTTAGGGGTGTGTTTCTTTTTATTTCTCTTAGGCAAATGCATAAGAATGAGATGACTGTCCCGTACCATCACGGACTCTGCCAAGTCCCCACTAGCAAGAAGGCGCTCTCCAGACGCAGCCCCTTGACCTTGGGCATCTCAGCTTCCATAACTGTTAAGAAGTAAATTCCTTTTCTTTAAAAACTACACATGTTCAGGTATTCTGTTATAAGCCACAGAAAATGAGCTAAGATAATCTCCATATTTTAGGTCAACTCTTTGTGCTTTCCCAGAAGTGACAGGAACAGAGCTCCTGGCCACAGCATGGTGGGCTGCAGTGAGAGAGGTGGGCAACTGAGATGATGGGGCAGATGTGCCATCTCCAGCATCTCTGAACTCCTGCTCTCTCTGAGGTGGGACCTGAGCTGTGTGGACCAGCAGAAGAAATGCAGTGATGGAGTGGAAAGGTCATGGCTGCGTGCCGAGCTTTGGGGATGTCCCTGAAACTTCACGGACTACAGGGCGGGTCTTGAGCACATTACTGAGTTTCCATAAAACTTGAGGTCCTCCAGAGAGGCGTAAAAACATCTGCCTTCCCTTGGGTGCTGGGAGCAGAGCAGGAGGACCCTCCCTCAAAGTCACGGTTTTCCTCCAGGAAGAGAAACAGGCTGCCAGGGTGGATCTGCCGTCAATAGTCGATCTCAGTGAGTGGTTGCCTGGCCACCTCACCCAGCCTCGACCCTCTGGGCAGCTGCACCAAGTTCAGCCCTGTCCATCACGGTTCTCCCCTCCCTGTGGTTGAAGTGGGAGCACAGACCACGCTGCCCTCTGCAGACAAGCTTACTGCTGAGGCAACAGAGAGCTTCTTCCAGTAAACAAGAACTACATAAATACTCATCCACATCAACAGTAACCAGTTTTCACCCACCTGCAAAACCTGATGACCTGGAGCTTGAGTGATGCAACACACGAGGGAATTTGCTGACCCCAGGGAGCAAGTTAAGCCTCCTGAGAACCCCACCACTCCAGCCTCACAGGAGGCAGCAAGCCAGTTTATACCCCCCACTAATTTGCTATTACAATCAACACTTGGGAAAGCCTAAACACACAGGCCATCTATACCAAAGCAACTCATACAGATCAGCCACCATAGTTCACCCAGATGAGAAAGAAGCAGAGAAACAACTCTCAAAGTATTTTAAAAGAGGGTTACCCCTCCAAAAGGGCACACCAATTCTTCAACACCAGACCCTAGCCAAAATGAAATCCCTGAAATGTCAGAAAATGAATTCAGAATGTTGCTTATAAACAAGCTTAACAAGATTCAAAGTAAAGCTGACAATCAAAACAAAGAACTTAGCAGAACAATTCAGGAAGTGAAAGGAGAGACTGACCCCATTAAACAAACAAAAAACAGAGCTCAGCCGGCTCGGTGGCTCAGCCCGTCATCCTGCGCCTTGGGAGGCCGAGGTGAGTGGACTGCCTGAGTCCACGGGTTCGAGACCCGCCCGGGCAACTTGGCGAGACCTCATCTCTACAATAAATCAAAAATCAGCCGGGCGTGGTAGCACGCGCCTGTCGTTCCAGCTACTCGGAAGGCTGAGGCGGAAGGATGGCCACAGCCCAGCAGGCGAGGCTGCGGTGGCCGGAAGCGGCCACCGCCCTCCAGTCTGGGCGACAGAGTGAGATTCCAACTCAAAAAAAAAGAAAAAAAAAAACAAAAACAGAACTAAACTCAATAGTGGAGATCCAAAGATTTGGCAATGGGTTAGACCAAGTGGAAGAAAGTACCTCAGAGATGGAAAGACAGATCCTGTGAACTAACCCAGTCAGACAGAAGCGAAGAAAGAAAAATCAAGAAGAATGCGCAAACTCCAGGAGAAGCAAGGGATTATGCAAAGCAACCAAACCAACGAATCATGTGCATTCCAGAAGGAGAAAAAGTTAAAATTAAAAGTATGGGAAATATATTCAGGAAAACAATTCAAGAAAATCCCCCAGGTCTTGAGAGAGACCTAGGCATCCAGATACAAAAAGCCCAAAGAACTCCTGCAAAAGACATCACAAGAAGAGCCTTACCAAGGCATATAGTTGTCAGATTCTCCAAAATCAACATGAAAGAATGTGTCCTAGGAGCAGCAAGAGAGAAACTACAAGTCACTTATACAGGAAAATACATTAGACTAACAGCAGACTTCTCAGCAAAATCTCTACAAACCCCAGAAGAGAATGGGGGTCTCTCTTCAACCTCCATAAAGAAGAAAAAGGCCAGCCAAGACTCTTATAAACTAGCCAGACTAAGCTTCATAAACAAAGGAGAAATAAAGTCCTTCCCCAATAAACAAACACTAAGGTAATTTGCTGTCTTTAAATTGGCTCTACAAGAGATACTCAAAAGAATTCTAAACTTGGAAATGAAATGATGACCTTTACTATCCTAAAAATACAAAGTTCCCAGAGCCTATAAAGCAACTACAGATTTACACCCCCAGGTCAGCTAGCTTATAACGCTATGGCAAGAACAAAACCTCACATATCAACATTAATCCCAAATGTAAGTGGTCTAAACATCCCATTAAAAAAAATAAGAGTGGCAAATTGGACAAAAAGAAAAAAACAAGACCCACCTATATGCTGCCTACAAGAGAGCCACCTACTGGCCAAAGACAATCACAGATTCCAAGGAAAGGGATGGAAAAAGATATACCAAGCAAACGAATAACAAAAGCAAGCAGAAGTAGCCATCCTCATATCAGACAGCTTAGACTTTAAACCTAAAACAGTGAAAAAGAGACAAATAAGAGCATGATATAATGATAGGGATATTCAACAAGAAGATTTAACTATCTTAAACATATAATACCAAACCCCGGAGCACCTCAGTTCATGAAGCAAATGCTATTTGACCTTAGAAAACATATCAATAGCAATACTATGATAGTGGGTGACTTCAGCACCCCACTGACATCACTAGACAGATCATCAAAGCAGAAAATTAACAAAGACACACTGAACCTAAATGAAACTATAGACCAAATGAACCTGCCAAACATCTAAAGGACTTCCCACCCAACAATCTCAGAATACACATTCTTCTCATCTCTGCATGGAACAATCTCCAAAATAGACCATATGCTTAGCCATAAAGCAAGTCTCAAAAAATTTAAATAATACCCAGCATATTCTTGGGCCAATAATAATACCCAGCATATTCTTGGGCCACAGTGAAATAAAATAAAAAATCAACACTAAGAGGAGCTCCTCAAACTACACCATTACATGTAAAGTGAACAACTTGTTCTTGAATGATCCATGCATAAACAGTGAAATTAGTCCAGGCTCCGTGGCTTAACCTGTAATCCCAGCACTTTGGGAGGCTGAGTTGAGTGGATTGCCTGAGCCCACGGGTTCGAGACCCACCCAGGCAACTTGGCGAGACCTCATCTCTACAATAAATCAAAAATTAGCTGGGCATGGAAGCGTGCGCTTGTAGTTCCGGCTACTTGGAAGGCTGAGGCAGAAGGATCGTCTGTGCCAGCAGGTCGAGGCTGCAGTGGCCAGGAGGGTGCCACTGCACTCCAGTCTGACAACAGAGTGAGACTCCGACTCAAAAAAAAAAAATTAAATTAAAGCAGAAATTTTAAAAAATGGAACAAGTAAAAATAGTGGCACAACATACCAAAACCTTTGGGACACAGCAAAAACAGTTTTCAGAGGAAAGTTTATAGCATTAAATGCCTACATAAAATAGATAAAGAGATTGAAAATCAGCTGCTAAACTCTGCATCTCAATGAACTAGAAAAACAAGAACAATCTAAACCTAAAGCTAGCAGAAGAAAAGAAATAACAAAGATCAGATCAAAACTAAATGCGATTGTGACCCCAAAAAGTGACATAAAGTATCAATGAATCAAAAAGTTGGTACTTTTAAAGGACAAACATGCCAGGCTTGGTGGCTCTGCCTGTAATCCCGTGCTTTGGGAGACTGAGGTGAGTGGATTGCCTGAGCCCGCAGGTTCGAGACCCACCTGGGCAACTTGGCGAGACCTCATCTCTACAATAATTCAAAAAATTAGCCAGGCATGGTAGTACACGCCTGTAGTTCTGGCTACTTGGAAGGCTGAGGCGGAAAGATCGCCGGAGCCCAGCAGGTCGAGGCTGCGGTGGCCAGGAGCGGCCACTGCACTCCAGTCTGGGTGACAGAGTGAGACTCCAACTCAAAAAATAATAAATAAATAAATAAATTAAAAACAAAATTGACAGACCTCTAGCTAGAATAAGCAAGGGAAAAAAGAAAGAAGACCAATTCAATCAGAAATGACAGAGGCAATATAACACCCAATACCACAAAAATAAAAGAGATTATCAGAGACTACTATGAACACCTCTATGGCAACAAACTGGAAAACCTAGAAGAAACAGATAAATTCCTGGAAACACACAACCCCCCAAGATGGAACCAGAAAGAAACAGATACCCTGAGTAGGCCAATAATAAGCAATGAAATTGAATCCATAATAACAAAAACATTCTTTCATCACAAAAAGTCCAGGGTCAGATGGTATCACATCTGAATATTATCAGATATACCAAGAAGAGCTGGTACCAATTCTATTGAAACTATGCATTCCAAAAGAACTGAAGAGGAGGGATTTCTTCCTAAATCATTCTATCAAACCAGTATCATACCAAAACCAGGCAGGGATACAAAAGAAAACTACAGGCCAGTTTTCCTGATGAATATAGATGCAAAAGTCCTTAACAAAATACTAGCAAACCAAATTCAACAGCATATCAAAATAATTATCCATCATGAGCAAGTGGGTTTTATTCCAGGGATACAGAGATGATTCATTATCTGCAAATCAATGAACATAATCCACCACATACACAGAAAATCCATATGATCATCTGAGTAGACGCAGAAAAGGCATTCAATAAAATCCAACATCCCTTCATGATAATAACCCTCAACAAAGTGGGCATATATGTAAAAATAATAAGAGCTATATATGACATCCCAAAACCAACATTATACCTAACTGGGAAAAGTTAAAAACATTCGCCCTCAGAACAGGGATAAGATAGGGGTGTCTACCTATTCTCACCACTCATTATTGTACTGGAAGTTCTAGCTAGAGCAATCCAAGAAGAGAAAGAAATAAAAGGCATCCAATTTGACAAGGAGAAAGTCAAATTATCACTGATCATGGATGACATGATTGGATGCCTACAAAACCCTAAAGAAACTTCCAAAAAGTTTTTAGATCTATAAAAGACTTCAGTATAGTCTTAGGATACAAAATGTACAAAAATCTATAGCTTTCCTATACATCAAGAATGCTCAAACCAAGAACCAAATCAAGAACTCAATCTCATTAACACAAATAAAATACCTGGGAATACACGTAACTAAGGAGGCAAAAGATCTCTACAAGGATAACTACAAAACACCGATGAAAGAAATCATAAATGACACAAACAAATGGAAAAACATCCCATGTTCATGGATTGAAAGAATCAACGTTGTTAAAAGCAATCTACAGATTCAATGCAATCTCCATTAAAAAATATCAACTTTGTTCCTCACAGAACTAGAAGAAAAATCATAAAATTTATAGAGACCCAATGAAGAACCTGAATACCCATGGTAATTGTAAACATAAAGAACAATTGTGGAGGTATCACACTTCCTGACTTCAAATTATACTATAAGGCAACAGTAACTAAAATCACATTATGTTGGTACAATTATAGATAAATAGATCAATGGAAGAGAATAAATAACCCAGAAATAAAATCACATAGCTATAACCAAATGATCTTCAACAAAGCCAACAAAATAAACAATGAGAAAAGGACACTCTATTCAATAAATGGTGTTGGGAAAATTGGCTAGCCATATGCACAAGAATGAAATTGGACCCTATCTCTCACTATATCAAAAAATTAACTCAAACACTTAGATGCAAGACCCGAAACTATAAAAATCCTGTAAGAAAACCTAGGAAACACTTTTCTGGACATTAGCCTGGACAAATAATAATTTATGAAGAAGACCTGAAAAGCAATTGCCACAAAAAACAAAAATAGACAAATGGGATTTAATTCAACTAGAAAGCAACTGCACAGCAAAACAAATAATCAGCAGAGTGAACAGAAAACCTACTGAATGAGAGAAAATATTTGCAAATTACACAGCAGGCAAATGGCTAGTATCCAGAATCTACAAAGAAGTCAAATAACTCAACATGATAAAAACAAATAATCCCATCAAAAGTGGGTAAAGACCATGAATAGACAGTTCTCAAAAGAAGATACAAAAGCAGCCAAAAAACATATTTAAAAAATGCTCAATGTCACTAATAATCAGAGAAATGCAAATTTAAAAATCACAAAGAGATATGAACTCACACCAGTCAGAACGGCTATTATTAGAAAGTCAAAGAACAACAGGTGTTGGTGTCACTGCAGAGAAAAGGGAATGCTCACCCACTGTTGGTGGGACTGTAAACTACTTCAACCTCTATGGAAAACAGTATGGAGATTTCTTGAAAACTAAAATTTGAAATACCATCTGACCCAAGAATCCTACTACTAGGAATTTACCCAAAAGGAAAAAAAAGTAACTAATAAAAAAGATGCCTGTACTCATATGTGAATTGCAGCCCTAGTCACAATAGCAAAATCACGGACCCAAGTTAAGTGTCTATCAACAACTGACTGGATAAAGAGGATGTAGTATATATACACCATGGAACACTACAGAGCCATGAAAAAAAAAAATGTCTTTTACAGCAACGTGTATGGAATCGGAGATCATCATCCTAAATGAACTGACTCAGAAACAGAAAAAGCGCATGTTCTCACTTGTATGCAAGTGCTAAATGTCCACAAACATGAAAATAATAGACACTGGTAACACCAATAAGGGGGGATGTGGACAAGGGGTTTGAGTTCAGAAATTACCTTTTGGGTATAATGTTCACTATCTGGGTAATGGGCCATATGAGACCCAATTCCCACCACTACACAATATGTTCATGTAACAAAAATACATGTGTACCTCCTGAATCCAAATAACAGTGAGGAAAAAAGCTGAAAGAAACTGTCTAATATATTACTGTTAACTATAGTCATTCTATAGTGGTATAGAACACCAGAACCTCTTAGCTGTAATCTTATATCTTTTAGCAAATCCCTCACTAATTCATGTGCTTATTTCTAATTCATATTTCTTTGCTGGTGATGGGTCTGATGGTATGTTTTGTCCATTTTGGGACATTTGATCATTTTTGTCTATTCTGTTTGTTTCCGTATTGAATTGTGAGGGTTCTCTGTAGAGTCTGCATATCAGGTCTTTACTGAGTAAAGATTTTGTGGATATTTTCCCTAATGCGAGGATTTCCATTTTATTTTATTTTACTGCGAGTGCTTTCAAAGACCAAAAGCTTTTTATTTCAATGAAGTTCAATTTTTCAATGCATTTTCTTATGTGATTCATGCTTTTGGTGTCATGCATAAGAAATATCTACCCAATTCAAGGTCACAACATTTCTATGGTTTCTATCATAAGTTTTTAAGTTTGGGGTTCTGCAACTAGGTCAATAATCCTTTTTGAGTTAATGTTTATATATGGTACAAGGTCGAGGTTTATTTATTTGAACAAGGGTGTTCAATTGTTTGAAAATCATTTGTTTAAAAGACAGCTTTTTCTCTATTTAACTTTCTTTGCACCTTTGTAAAAAATCAGTTGACCATATATACATGTGTCTGCTTCTGGATGGCCTACTACCATGTTTGTGGATTTTTCTGCTTTTGCCACAAAGCCTTAATTTCTGTTGATTTATCATAAGCATTCAGATCAGTTATACATGTATCCTCCAAATTTGTTTTTCTTCTTCAGAACTGCTGTGACTATTTTACTTACTTTGCCTGTCCGTGTCAGTTATTGAATTGGCTTGTCAATTCCCATGAAACTGGAATTTTCTTTAGGATTGCATTAAACATACGGATCAATTTGGACATAAGTGACATCTTAGCATTATTGAGTCTTCCAGTCTATGAATACAAAATATCCTCCCATTTATTGTCTTCCTTGATTTCTCTCATCAATATTTTGTAGTTTCCTGGATACACATATTTTTATCTTCATCTCTAAATATTTCATGGTTTGGTGCTATTTTAACGATACTGATGTTTTAATTTCCAATCGTTCATCAGCAGTATATTGACATACAGTGGAATTCTGTACACTGACTTTGCATCCTGGAACCTTGCTAAGACCCCTCACTAGTATTGGGGGTTTGGGGCAGACTATTTGAAGTATATATATGCATTTTTATGCACATAGAGACAGTTTCTCTTCTTCCTTCCCAATCTCTACATGTTTTTTTTTTCTTTTCTTCTTTTCACTTTTGCCTTGTTGTACTGGCTTGTTCTTCATCTTAGAGCAAAACCACTAGCCTTCCACTGCTAAACATAATGTTGGCTGTAGCTCTTTCATAGACGTCTTTCGTCAAGTTGAGGAAGTCCTCTTTAATTCCTAGTTGAATTGTAGGTTTGTTGGGTTTTTTTTTTTTAACTGAATGGATGTCACATTTGACAAATCTGTTGTCTGAATCTATTAAAATTATTAATTATGTTGTTTTTCTTCTTAGTTCTTCTGATAAAGTAAATTGTATTGACTGACTTTCTAATGTTAAAACAGCATTGAATTCCATGAAAACTCCCAGTTGGTCACAACGTATTATTGGTTTTACTGAATTTGATTTGTTAATATAATCTTGAGCATTTTTGCAACTTGTGTTAATTATGTTTGCCTGTTATTGTCTCCCTGGATTATTTATTTGGTTTTATATAAGGGTAATTCTGACCTCAAGAAAAGAATGACTTGGAAAATATTATTCCCTCTTTTATTTTCTGAACAAATTTAAGTATTTTTTTCTTAAATATTTAGTAGAACTTACCAGTGAAGCCACCTGAGTCTGGAGCTTTCTCTGTTGGAAGATTTAAACTATGAATTTAATGCTTCTTATATATATATAGTGCTATTCACACTTTCTACTTCTTAAGTGAGTACTGGTAGCTTGTGACTTATAAATAATTTATTTAATCTGTGTTGTTGCATTTATTGTTAGAGTTTATAGTATTTTCCTATTACTTTTTGTGTTAAGATCTGTATAATATCCTATTTTCATTTCTGACATCAGTAATCCGTGTCTTCTTTCTTTTTTCTTATTCTCCATAGTCACAGGTTTGTGCATTTTATTGATATTCTTTAAAAAAAATCAGTTTTTAGTTTCTGATTTTCTTCATATTTTTCTATTTTTAATTTCTTTAATTTCTACTCTTACCTTTATTATTTCCTTTCTTCTCTTTGTCTGAGTTTAACTAGTTCTCTATTTTCTAGCTTTCAAAGTTAATCTTAGATCATTGATTTGAGACCTTTCTTCAACATAGGCCTTTTAATGCTATAAATTTCCATCTAAGCATTTCTTAGCTGTGTCCCACAACATTTTTTACATCAATTTTCATTTTCATTAAATTTAGAAGACTTTCTAATTTCCCGTTACTTTTTCCTTTTAGCCCATATGTTACTTGAAAATATTTTGTTTCATTTTCAGATTCTGGGAGATTTTTCTGGGTATTTTTCTGTTACTGATTTCTAACTTAATTATATTGTGGTCATAAAATAAATTGTGTACACTTTTAACTGTTCAAACTTTTTGGCTCATTTTGTAGCTTAGAATGTGATGCTGACGAATGTGCCATGTGCAGATAAAAATGCATGTTCTGCTGTTGTAGAGTGCTCTATAAATGTCAATTTGGTTAAGGTGGTGGTTAGTATTATGTAGGTTCTTCAAACCCTCACTGATATTCATTAATGAGCCCTTTCGTTCCATCTATTGTGGAGATGAGTGTTGAAATCTCCAGCTATAAACATGGCTACCTAACTCCTTGTGTTCTGTAAGTTTGTGTTTCATGTATTCTGAATTTCTTTTATCAGAATTGTTACGCCTTTCTGTAAGTTTTTACATATGTATTTTTAGTTACATAAGGTTCCTTTTTATCTCTGGTAATACTTTTTGTTCCAAATTCTAATTTGCCTAATACTAATAAGGCCACTTTAACATTCTTTTGATTTGTATTTGCGTTATTTTACAGGCTTTTGCTTTTATCCTCTCTACAGCTTCATATTGAAAGTTTCCTATATATAGCATATGTTTGAGACTTCGCCTAATAATTAGGAAGTTTATAAATTTAAATTTAAATCTATCACTTTAAAAGTTTCAATTAGAACCAACCAATCCAGTCCAGTTTCCCATCGAAGCTGGACTGGATAAAAAAAAAGTGGTCCATATACGCAAGGACTATTATACAGCCATAAAGAAGGACAAAGATATGGATTTTGCAGCAACTTGGATGGATTTAGAGTCGATCATACTCAGTGATCTATCACAGAAACAGAGAACAGAGTTCCATATGTTCTCACTCATAAGTGGACCTTGAACAATTATAATACTATAAGAAAGGGATTGGCAGCAGTGGAAAACTGTGTGTGTGTTGGGGGTGGGATTGGCAGTTGAGGGAGACTGCTGGGGGAGGGAGGCACATACCTCATCAACAAGGGTACCTGCATAGTCAACGTTTGTATACCTAACCCTGAATTGTGCCCCATATCTTGATAATAAAATAATTAAATTTTTTAAAAAAAGTTTCAATTATACTTTGATCTTTTGCTTCCTTGTTCTGCCTTCTTTGGAGGTATTTATTATGGTTTCATTTTTATCTCCATAATTGTTTTATTAGTTATTTTTTTTTTACAATTCTAAGTATCTGTTCCATGCTTTACTATATATACATGCACACATATATATGGGATATCTTCATATACATAAACAATAACATATAAATCATATATTTAATTTGTCACCTTCAAATAATACTGTATCATACAATGTGTGGTATAAGCCTTACAAACCTATACTTCAAATTCCTTTCTCCCATGCTTGGTAAAACTGTTGACACATTTTGATTTTACATATAATTTTGCATGTTACATCACTATTCTTTGTTATTTATGCTATCAATGATCTTTTTTTTTTTTTTTTTTTTTTTTTTTGAGTTGGAGTTTCACTCTGTCGCCCAGACTGGAGTGCAGTGGCCGCTCCCGGCCACCGCAGCCTTGACCTGCTGGGCTCCGGCGATCCTTCCGCCTCAGCCTTCCAAGTAGCCGGAATTACAGGTATGCGCTACCACACCCGGCTGATTTTTTGATTTATTGCAGAGATGAGGTCTCGCTGCCCAGGCGGGTCTCGAACCCGCGAGCTCAGGC
Organism: Cephalopachus bancanus; assembly: GCA_027257055.1. Lineage (NCBI taxonomy): Eukaryota > Metazoa > Chordata > Mammalia > Primates > Tarsiidae > Cephalopachus > Cephalopachus bancanus. Next base: position 1,067,586 of record JAPVLO010000169.1, on the reverse strand, counting down.
AATCCACTCACCTCAGCCTCCCAAAGGTGCGGGATTACAGGCTGAGCCACCGAGCCCGGCTTCAATGATCTTTTATAACAATTAAAAATAAGAAAATATATATTTTACCTAAAATATAGATTTTACCTAAATGGGATTTTGGTGTAGAAGTAAGTTTCCCTCTGTTATTATATTATTTCTGCCTGATAAGTTCCTTTATAATTTCATAAACCGGAGGTTTGTGGGCAACACATTCTTTTCAACCTTAGTTCAAGGAAATCTTTATTTCATCTTAGTTTTTGCTTGGTATAAAGTCTTAGATTGAGATATTTTTATTTCAGTACTTTAAATCTGTGGCATAATTGTCTCCTGGCTTGTACAAGTGCTGACAAACTCTTACATTTTTAATAGTTGTTCTTATCTGTGTAACGTGTCTTTTTTCTCTGTCTTTAAGATTTGCTTTGAATCTTTTAATCAGAAGCTTGAATATCATGTGTCTAGTTTTCATATTCAGTTTAGATTTTGTTTTTGCTATTTTTCAGTCTTGGGGTTTTCTGAGCTTTTTGGATTTGTGTTTTGTTAACAATAATGTCCTTTTTAAAAAATAATCTTTGGATCGGGCTTGGTGGCTCAGCCTGTAATCCCAGCACTTTGGGAGACCAAGGTGAGTGGATTGCCTGAGCCCACAGGTTTGAGACCAGCCTGAGCAACTTGGTGAGACCTAGTCTCTACAATAAATCAAACATTAGCCGGGTGTGGTAGCGCGTGCCTGTAGTCCCAGCTACTTGGAAGGCTGAGGCGGAAGGATCACTGGAGTCCAGCAGGTCAACGCTAGGATGGCCATGAGTGCGCCACTGCATTCCAGCCTGGGCAACAGAGTGAGACTCCAACTCAAATAATAAATAATTTTTTACTGTTATCTCTTCAATAGTCTTTCCACGGTGTTTTATCTTCTTGTCTTTCTGGGACATCCGCTACATGTAAACTAAACTATTTTATATTATTTCCCAGCTCTGGAAAGGTATGTTCCATGGTTTTTTTCCTTGTGTTACACTTTGATTGATTTATCTTTAACTTCACTGACTTTTTCCTTGGCTGTATCACATCTACTCTTGAGTTCATGAAAGTAACTTTTCCTTTTGACACCATGTTTTACTTCCTCTAATATTTCATCCCGACTTTCCTATATCTTCCATATCTCTGATGAAATTCTCCATCTGTTCATTCCTGTTTTCCTCCTTTCCATTAGAGCATTTTACACATTAATCATCGTTAATCACAGAATTGTCTGATAGTTCTAACATGTGTCATCTTAGAGTCTAGTTCTATTGATTATTTTTTATATTGGCAATGGTTTATCATTTCTTACTTGATTTGTGTGTCTTGTAACTTTCTTTGTCAAATGTTAGACATCATGAGCAGAACAATAAAGAATGAGATAGACAGGATTTATTCCTGGGAATAGACACATCCTTTCTTGTGTGAAGTTGTTAATGTGAATTTGTCAGTATACTCAGGAGTTCAGCTGGATTTGGATTTTGTTGTCATGGTTGCCTTCAGTATTCGCAAGCTTCCAAATCCTTTAAAAAGGATTTCATCCTTTAATGTCTTTTGCTTAAGGCAAGTTCTGGGGTGTGTGACAATCTTTTTCAGTATTTGTACTCCCACCCCAGCTTTCAACCACCCTTATAATCCTGCACCACAGAAAAAGATCATTCCATGTTCTTCTCCTTCACCTGTGGTAGATGGCTGTTGCTTTTTACTCAGTACTTAGTACTGGTTAGTGGACAAAGTTGTAGTCCAGTTTCATTCCTAGATATTATCATTTATCTCAGTTTCGAGTATCAGGGTGTTTTGCCACTTCTCCTTCTTTTAACAACAGTGAAAGATTCTTAAAGAGTTTTTAATCTTCACATTCACCCTTCTCCATTCAATTTTTAAGCTTATGTATCCATAATATCATAATTACTACATAAATCTTTTTTCCAACAAAAAATTGCCTTGAATTTTTCACTCATTCCAGTAGCTAAATTAACAAATGTTCACATACATTCTAAAGGATTAACAGAAATTGTTGATAATTACAGATATTTTGAAACTCATGTCTCCATTCTTAGTTCTTGTTTTAGATTTATTTCTCACTTAGCTGAGGAAATTATTTTTTAATTTATGAAATAATTTTTTTTCTAAATTTATCATGTTTCAAAAAGAATTCTAAAGTGATAGTGTTGTCATGAGCAAAACCTAAGTGAAAGTCTCTTTTTTCAATCTTACTGAGGATTGTTTGAAAAAATATGATCATATGAATACATTACAGATAACCATATAAACCAAAGTAAGCAAAATCAAACAAAATATAAAATGTCACCCATAATAATAATAACAGAATAAATCAAAGAACTAGCAAAGGAATATTAACAAGCAGGATATAACGACAGAAATATATTAGGATAGTAAATCAAATATAAGTCTGCATAACTTCATTTTTAAAGGCAAAGGCAGAGAATGTGCTTTTAAATAATTGAACTGAGCTTCAAACAAAAATAAGACAAAATTAATAAGAAAAATTAAATAAAAGATGTAGGTAGAATGGCAGCAAACTTAATTTTAGACAAAGTAGAATTTGAGGTTAAAAAAAATTAGAGGTAGTAATTTCTTTCTTTCTTGTGAGGCATAAATTTCTTCAGTCACAAACTTCTTTCCTCATAAGTCTCTAAACTTTTCGCTAATCATATCTAATACTGTAGAACGGTCTGAAGTTGTGGCAGCTTCTTCATCCTCTGAAATACTGCCTCCCACATTTGTAAACTTCCACCAAGATAGAGTGAGCAGGATATATGGTTTGCTTTGCTTCACTTTAAATTTCTGCTGAAATCTATTTGGTTTTTTTAGGAAGATCAGATATATGTAGATTTGTTGTTTGCTTCCTACTTTATGTATCTATTATCTTCTCTCATATTACATCTCGTTTTCACATGAAATGTATGTTTGGTTAAGAAGTTCCCTACGTTGTCGTCTCTCATTAGAGTCATAATCAGTTCTATTCAATGTTTAAAATTGCTAGTTTTCAAAGTTTCCTGGCATTCTTTATTCTTTTCTCATTTCTTCAAACTATGTTTTTACATAACCAATCCGTTTTTAATTTTGTCTGTTACTGCTTTTCTATCCCTTTGAATTTTCTTTTTTCTTTTCTTGCCTAGTAAGATAAACCAAAAGTTGGTTTATACAAAATGTTTACTAGTCCCTGTGCAAAATCTGATTTTCAGATGTATTTTTCTTCTGGGTCTTTGAGCAAATGAATCTTTTATGAAGCAGAATATTTCAAATGCCCAGCTCATCATTTATTTTCTCTTTCCATTGCTCTCTGAGTCATCTTCAACTGAACAGAGGCAGAGCCTGTGGTTTGTTTTAGTTTGGTTTATTTGTCCCCAGCATGATGTTAGTAGAATCAGACTCTTTTTTCTTAAGCTGAGGGGCAATGTGACATGGTCAACTTTTATACAAATTTCCAGTCTCCAGCAAGACACTTTTATTTCATGTGTCTTTACTGACAGAAGCTGAATTGATTATCTTATCCTCCCATTGCTTGATACTCAGTATAAATTCTTTCATTTCTGCATGGCTTGAGGGACCATGAAGTTCTTACTTTCAGATGTAGAAAACAGACTCCTCGGAGGATAATGTTTCCACCGTGATCCTGCCTCGACTCCCGCCTGTGCTTAATCTCGTGTGCAAAGATGCAATGCAACCTCCTTTTCGCCTGGGACTAGGAGGCACTCGTAGCACTGCAGGGGAGCGGGGAGATACTGGTGGAGGTCAGACAGATGATGGATTGGAGAAAAGGGGTGCCCGTCTGCCCCTGGGTCAACTGCTGAGGTCTGGGAATGAATGAGTCTTTGATTATTTCTCAATTCAGTGTATTCTCATTAAGCAGGAGAATTTCTTTAAAAGCTGCTAAATTATGATTTGGAGACCTTAATTACTAGGACAGTTGTAGTTCTGCATGTTTTTGTAGGTTTGGATTTATCTGTCCGTGAGAAGACTCTATCCTTCCCCTTGGCTCTTCTGCTTCCTGAGGATGAATTCACGCTTTCCTGGAGGAGCCGTGGACACCACGTGGAAGAATGATGCAAGATCCCACCACAGTCCTGAAGAGCTCCTAGGAACTGACACAACATAGCCCCACTGTGACGCATCTTGCATGAAGAGGCCCCCAGAGCCCAGGCACCTGCTGTTCTAGCCTGCCACGCCCCTCTCCTCTGCAAGTTAGCCATGCTCAGTTCTTGTAATTACCTGATCACATCGTGCTTCTCATATTCGTGTGTATTTGAACTTCCCATTCCCTTCGCTGGGAATTCCATGCTCCTTTCTGTCCTGAAGCAGCATCACACCAAAGGATTTACCTGATTATTCTCTCTCCCAAGGCTCTCCTCGGAGGCTTGCAGAAAGCACACTCTACTGCATTGCTGTACACTCTACTGCATCACTAACTCGCAGGTTCCTCGCTAGACTGTTTGTGTCTGCCCCGCCTTCCAGTTTGTATGTCGAAGCCCTGACCCTCGAGGTGATGCTATTAGGAAGTGGACCCTCTGGGAGGTGATTGGGTCTAGATGAGACCATGAGTGTGGAGCCCCCACAATGCAATTAGTGCCTTCACAAAAGAGGGCCCAGAGAGCCGCCCTGTACCTTCCCTTATATGAGGACACAGGAAGAAGGCAGCCATCCTCAAGCCAAGAAGAAGCCCTGATCAGATTCCAACCAGCTGGCACCTGGATCTCCTATTTCCAGCCTCCAGAAGTGTAAGAAATAAGTGGCTGTTGTTTAAGCCCCAGTCTGTGTTTTCATTTATCATGGGAGCCTGAATTGACCAAAGCAAGAGCCTTTTGTGTCCCCAGCTCCTGGTACCATGCCTGTAGAAAGGGCCCAAAGATAGCTTGTCTAATGAATGAGGGAAGGAACATGAACACTGGCCGGGCTCGGTGGTTCAGCCTGTCATCCCGTGCTTTGGGAGGCCGAGGTGAGGGATTGCCTGAGCCCGTGGGTTCGAGACCCACCTGGGCAACTTGGTAAGACCTCATCTCTACAATAAATCAAAAATCAGCCAGGCGTGGTAGCGCGAGCCTGTAGTTCCAGCTACCTGGGAGGCTGAGGTGGAAGGATTGCCGGAGCCCAGCAGGTCGAGGCTGCGGGGGCCGGGAGCGGCCACTGCACTCCAGTCTGGGCGACAGAGTGAGACTCCGACTCAAAAAAAAAAACAAGAAACTCCCATCTCAAAACAAAAGCATTTGATTATTATTAAATTTCCTTTGGGGTCACATACATTTCTTCCCAAAAGGCAAGTAAAATTGTATTACAGTCATGTCTAATCCAGGAGAGAAAAAAGCAGAGAAGAGGAACATCAAAGGTTTGACAAACAGTAGACTAGGCTAGAATGAAAAGTTTTTCTATCATGTTTATAATAAATGTTATTTTATTGTCCTTTAAAATAAATTAGTCAAAAGATAAAATTAATGCAAATATGTTTCTAATACAGTATTAAATAAATGCCACAAAATAGTAAGTAAACAAAGTTCGTATGATAGAAAATTTATTAGAAGTGGCCATAAGTTTCTCCAACTAAACAGGTATTTGGCATGTTTATAGTAAGAGTTCCCTAAGAGGAAGGTGAAAGCATGCTGGAAAATGTCTATATGACACTCAAGGATGAGCTGGGAGGTGGAAAGTTTACCCAAAGATTTTATAGAAATAAGCGAAATGATTTCACTATTTTTTAAACTAAATCTGCGAATTATTTTTGTAACAGTTGTTGCCAGCACAGTAAGAAATTAAAATATTATTTTTTCATATACCAACAGAGTCACTCAAAGAGAAAGCACCCACATATAATACATGCCATCTAATCACCTTTTATCATCATTAAATTAAATAGGCGCCGGGCTCAGTGGCTCAGCCTGTCATCCCGCGCCTTTGGGAGGCTGAGGTGAGTGATGGCCTGAGCCCGCGGGTTCGAGACCCGCCTGGGCAGCGAGACCTCATCTCTACAATAAATCAAAAAATCAGCCAGGTGTGGTAGCGCACGCCTGTAATTCTGGCTACTTGGAAGGCTGAGGCGGAAGGATCGCCGGAGCCCAGCAGGTCGAGGCTGCGGTGGCCGGGAGCGGCCACTGCACTCCAGTCTGGGCGACAGAGACTCCGACTCAAAAAAACAAAATTAAATAGGAAGCATGATCATCTTAGTGTAAAATGTTTATAAATGCATACGTGTACAATGCTCCTTTAGATTTCAATTAATCACCAATGTATAGTTTCAAGGATAGAAGGCAAGATGCAGACAAGAATCATTAAGGCCTCTGAGAAACACAAATAGTTTCGTTGTTTTTCCTGGCTTATTACTAAACAAGATTCATGGCAAATTGGAACAAATATGTAGGCAAATGGAGAAGAAAATAAATATATCTCCTAAACCAGCACTGCATTATCCACAGGAACATTTTCTTATTACTAAATTTTAGAGACACATTTTGAGACAAGCTAGATAGGTAGGAAATTATAAGAAGATAATGTAATTCTGAAGTCATAAAATATTCCATAATGGAAGGTGTTGCAGGACAATTTTGGCACGGGCAGAATCTGCTTTTATAAAACAATCACATGTTAAGGTGATTTTAAAAATTAATTTAAAAATTCATAAGATGATTTTCTTCTCCTGTTGCTCTCTAGGTTTATTATACAATCTGTCATCCAGAGATTGTTTCATGGGAGTCCGTTCCAGGGCAAATGTTCTTTCAGGTCACTGGACTCCAAAGATAGAACAAAATCCATCTTCCAAAGAGGGCATTTTATTTTATTTTATTCATTTTATTCCATCTCTACTTCGCCCCCAGCTAAAGGCAAAATTCACCAAGCTCATGCATGTACCTGTGTCCTACAGATCAGCGAACTGCACTGCATGCACGTTACCACAGGCAGGCAACATTTTTGGAAGACTTGACTGATCTGTTAGCGCCCCTGTTAAGAGCTATCAGCAGAAAACAAGATCCAATCCTAAAAACAAAGCACCACAAGCACAATTCTATGCAAATAAAGCTATCTCTTTATTTTAATAGATCCTATATTCAAAAAAAAATAGCAGCTATAGTACCCAAGACTCAATTTTAAAATGTGTGCCATGGAAAGAAATTATATTTTACGAAGATAATTAATTCATGAAAATGACAAACGTGGTGTTCGTACCTGAAACTAACATACGATAAAAGCCAAAACCACAAAAGCATATTGTTCACGCTATTTGGGCACCAACCTGGTATAGGCTGAGGTGCTAACACCACTGTGGGAAGCGGTCTGGAGGCAGGAGCTGGCCTGGACAGAGACACAGCAACTTGATTTGCCAGCAAAGGGGGCTTTTCATGCCCGTGGAACAATCTTGACTCTGCAGGTTGTATCCACGTTGAGTCCAGAGCAAAGGAATTGTTAAAAAAGATCTGTCCAAAATAGAGCAAGCACAGCACTTACGATAAGGCACACCATAAAAGCAACGCTTGACTATGAAAGTGGGTGTGTGGTCTTACACTGACTGAACATTGACCACTTTATTATGGGGGACTCTAAAAACATCACTGTAAAACTTAAATAAAGGCCCACAGAGCTCTGATATGGGTCATCTTTAAGGTCTCTTAGGCTGGTCTTCAACTACTGACTTGGTCATTTACTCCCAGCAGGCAGCTTACAGATTGAGGAATCACCTCCAATGGGTTAATTCGCATGCTGCAGAAAGTCAATGTGTCCCTTTTTCTTGAGTTTTCGTGTAAGCAACATGTAACTGGTAAATTCGAATTCAAGCCCCAAACAATCAGAAAAATGAAAACTCAAAGCATTAATAGCAAGATAAGCTCACTTTTAAAACTTAAACTTACATCCTAGAATGCTTAAGGCTAGATTTAAATCAATGGTTACAGATTTGAAAATCAAAAATGAAAAACTAGATTCTGACTCAGAAATTGAAAATTGTGCATTGTTCCATGGAACACAAGGATTTTATGCCAAAACAAAAGGTTCTCATCTGCTGATGTTTTTGAGCATATCAATCTAATTCTGAAAGGATTTATCTCCACACCCAGAGGGCCAATTTATTGCAATTAGAAAATACACAGTACTTTTTGTTTCTATGGCAATACCCAACCACTTACTAAAGAAAAGCCCCCTTATCCAACTAAATTACTTGTATTTTTACCTTGCAGTTAGGTATCCTTTTATCTATCCAACTTTTCCCAACAGGAGCCAGGAGAGCAGAAGGGCAGACATGTGGGAAGATGGGCACCAGCTCCACAATGGAAGAAGGCGGCAGTCCCAGGGGTGGGGAATGGCCCCCAAACAGCCACTGCAACCCAAGCGAGAGAAGGAGGTGCTTGTTAGCTTGACTCAGTCAACTTTGCTTTGTGCAAAAACTCTACCTTGGTGCTTTGAAAGGGAAATTTTTTTAATGTATGCATTTATGAGGAAAAATGCCTCTTTTTCCAGTCAAGAAAAATGATATTTACAAATCAAAGAAAAATTTAAATGTTTTCATATCTGAGTCATCACAAAGCATTACCCACATTGCATTCTTCAATACTGAAGAAGAACTAAGCATGAAACCATGAGCACGTGACAAGAAATGGGCTTCTGCCCTGAGATCATGAGAAACCCCCATGAAAAAAGAAAAGCAGGGCATTAATCTTTCATAATTTTTAAATTATTTTAATAGAAAAGCAAAATTTTAAAAGGAAAGAGTTATAGTTTAGAATATTCTTTTCAGTATAACATCTTGTATTCATTACATTTGTCATTTTCAAAAGCAACTAATATTTTCAGAAAGAAAATTCCTAAGAAGTTAAGATTCAAAGTTTCCCTGGGTTCACCAATACAAACACATTCGACAGCAAAGAAAGTCTAAGTATCACGTTACTGAATAAAACCGAATAAAACAGCCAACACTGAAATAAAACAGCCAACACTGAAAAGAGACTGGTAATTCAGGACACTGTCTCTCTCATTAAAATGACTTGGTCCTCACTGGGAGCACTAATGAGATGCATCGCTCCATAACATGGAACGCTTCGATGTCTATTGTTTTAAAATCACAAGAACATGTTTTATTTTCCTGTTATGTGAAAGTGTTCTTGTTCTAAACATTGTGACTTAAGAGGATGTCTAGCACAAAAGTACTTAGCAGATTAGTGCTAAAATTAAAAAAAAATTTTCTTTTAAAATTTGTACCAGAAAAAAATGCAGTCTTCTAAACAGGAAAAAAAAAAAAAAAAGGCAGTTCCTTGACATTGTATACCTCTAGTGGTAGCACTATGATATAACAACCCCTCCAAAATACGGCCCGAACCGCCAGCGTTGATTCCATAAAACCCACTACGAACTGCATCCCGCATCAAAATACAACATCCAGCATCGCAGACGCACGTCCCACGGGGTCGGAAGACCAGTTTGGGCGGAATCTGACAACGCCTTTGAGGAAAGCTCGCCAGGTGATGCCGGATCGAAGCTGATTAAACGGAGCATTCCCACGCCACGGTCCTCCGACCGCGCTCACGAGGTCGGCGCTTGGCATAAAAGGCACGCTGCTCCCCGACCGAGGCGCACTGGCAGGTCGGGTGGCCAGCAACGCGTCCCGCCCGAGCGAGCCGGCCGGGCATCGCGGGCACGGCCACGCTTCCCCGCCAGCCCCGCGCCTTCGCGCCCGACGCCCCCGAAGCGCAGCCCGCCCCGCGAGGACGCGGGCCCCGGAGGGCCCCGGCCGGGCGGCGCGGGCGGGGCTCCCGCCGGCCCGCGCCCGCCCCAGACGCGCGGGGCACGGCCCGGGGCGGTCGCCATCCGAAGCGGCGGCGGGCCCGTCCCGGCGCGAAGTTCGCGGCGGCCCGGCTTCAGCACCGCGCGCCGGACAGCGCCCGGGCCGCGCGAGCGCCCCGGGCGGCGGCGGGTCGGCCGGCCGCGGGCTCGTACCTGCGCGGGGAGCAGGGGCGGCGGGTGCGCGGCGGCGGCGGCGGCGGGCTCCGGCGCGGGCGGCGGCGGCGGCGGGCCCGGCGGCGCCGGGAGCAGCGGCGCGCCGGGCGGCGGCGCCGGGGCCAGCAGCAGCGGCGGGGGCGCGGCCGCCGCGCCCAGGCGCAGCAGCCCGGCCGGGCCCGGCCCCAGCCAGACCCAGGGCGGCGGCGGCGGCGGCGCGGCGGCCGGCCAGAGCACGGGCGGCCGCCGCCGCGGCGGGAGCCCGGCGCCCGCCAGCATCCTGCCTCCGCGCGCGCGGGCGGCGGGCGGCGGGCCCGAGAGCGGCCGGCGGCGGCGCGGGCTCCGGCGAACTCACTTGGCCGCGCGGGCGGCCGCTCGCCCCGCCCCGCCCCGCCCCGCCGCGCCGCGCGGGCCCCGCCCCCGCCCCGCCCCCGCGAGCGCCCGCGCGCCGCCCGGCCGCCGATCGGGCCGGACGCGCCGGGACGCCGCCGCCGCCGCCGCCGGCGCGCCCCGCAGGAGCCCGGCACGGCCGCCCGGCGCGCACCCGCGGCGCGCGGGGGCCGGGCGGCGGCGCCGGGCCGGGCGCGCCTCGCCGCGGGGCGGGGCTCGGCGCCGACGGGGCCCGCGCGCGGGCTGCGCTGCAGCCGGAGGGCGGGCTGGGCGGCGCGTGCCGACACCAGCGGGGCGCCTCGGCCCCCTGCCGAGCGACCCGAGCCCCGGGCGGGCCCCCGGGGCCAGAGAGCCGAGGCCGGGTGCCGGGTCCCACGTGCTGCCCCCGATGCCGCCGCGCCCCGGAGACCCTCGCGCTGGCACGGGGCACCAAGCAGGCGGCCTCGGGGCCCTGGCGCCAGGAGCCCCCGGACGCACGAGATGCCCCTCGCGACTCGTCCGGGATTCCCGAGGCCCGGTCTGGGTCCCGCCCTGCGCGACCGAGCGTCCTCCGACGCTGCCCCAGGGGCGGCGGGGCCAGGGGCGGACCCCGGGTTAAAGACCCCCGCTCGAGCCAGGGCACGGATGGCCGGCGCCCGCGGAACGCAGCCCGGCGGCGCGCTGGCCACAGGCGGTGACCGGCAGGCGGCGCTGGGCCCAGCGCGCAGCCGTCCTCCCCCCGCCGCCGACCCGACCCCTGGAAGCCCATTCCCTGATCCCAGGCCTCGGCGTCTGCTCTGAGACCCACCCCGGCCCTGGGCAGGCGCATGAGCGCCTCGGGTCGCCGAGCCCGAGAAGCCCAGCCGCAGTTAAGGCCAGCGCACGCCCAGCGCTGCTCAGGGACATCTGAAGGGTCTTCTGCCCTCCTCCCGCAGAAGGGCGGCTCGCCGTCCGTGCGTTTAAAGGCCTGCGTGAAACGACCCCCGGCCGGGGGGGGAGAGCCTGCACCAGTCACGCACGCCCACAGACACCCCTGGGGCCCCAGACACGTGTGCTCATCACCTCTCAACTGTGGGCGCCGCCCCCCTGAGCGGGCCTGACCCCCGAGTGCTTTCCATCGCGTCTAGGGTTGTTTCCTCATCTTCCTCCTGGCCCGGCATGATTTCTTCTAGATCTGGGCGTATGCTGATTTACATAGCTGGCGCCTCCATGTTTTCCACGGTGCAAACCATTATTTAATTAGCAAGTTTCTCCTTCTCTCTGATGCAGAAGTCCTGGCAAGGTTTTTTGTTTTTTGTTTTTGCCCCTCACTTGAAATCAGAAAGCTCTGCAGACTAGAAGGCTGTTACTATTCACTTCAGCCCGTAATTCATGTGCATATATTTGCATGTGCGCATATGTTATAAACGTGTTGATCTTGATGGTCACAGCCAGACTAGGGGATTGGGGCGGCATCTCCAGCCGGGCGAACGTGGGCCATCCGCCCAGTCCTGTCTGAATAAGTTGCTTCTCTCTTCTCTGTTGTTTGGAGGCGAGGCCAGAAGACCAGTACCCGGCCTGCATGCTGCTTCGCATGTGTGAGCCCATGTTCCCGGGAAGAGGGACTAGCCGTGATCTGTGGGTGCCTCAGCATTCCCTCTGGGAATCTCACTCTCATTGCCCCCGTTCCCTTTGCGAGATCTTACCCTCGTCCTATGTATTTTGTTTTTCTAAGTAAAACTGAATAGAGTCCGCACTATCCCTGCAGTGGTTGTGCCAAAGCCAGCTTTCCTGGGGTTCCTGGTGACCCGAGCTCATGACGCCCTGGGCACCTGCTTGACCCTGAACAAGAGCTGGAAAGTCACAAGTAACTCTTTACTCAAAGAACCTCAAAGCAGCTCAGACTCTTTTACTATTTCCTGCCACAGGCTTAAGTGTGTTCACGTATCGCAGTGCTCTTCCTTGCCATCCTGTGTGCTAAGTTCTGAGGAAGCGTCTCTGGATGACACAGGCGCAGATCAATGTCCCTAATTAATTTCTAAGACACAGGGCCCAGTAAATAGGCTTATCTCCCTACTTCTGGCTCTTGTTTGAATCTGATTCATCCCAGGGTTTTCCCCTCACCTCCCGTTCAACCCAAGAACGACTCTCCGGCTTTTTCAAAGGGTGTTTAAGAGGACTCTTGCCATGAATCTGTTCTGTGAAGGTCATTTGTGCATCATGAGGGTGACTGAAAGAATGAAAGCGGAGAAGGCGCCAAGAAGACAGCCGTCACTCAAGCGAGCGGGCGGCCATGTTCTCCCTGGGGACCGGAGCCCGCCTGCTGATTCGTCTTTGAGCCGAGGCTGCCTGGCAGGGAGGTGTGTGCTAATATCAGGTACATCTACCTACCTGTCAGCCCCTCAGAGGTTATCCCTGGGAAGGACAGGTGGCTGGCTCCCTTTTATCTCTCTGTAAAAATAAGTGAGAAGTTTGCTATATAAAGGGTTTTTTAAGCAATCTAGTCTCCATTTCGCCCAGCCAACAAAAGCAACCTTAAGTCTGTCCGTATTAGTCAGGCAAAGCCAGGAGAAATTTCCTGCTAAGGTGAGACAAGATAATCACCTAAGCCAGAGAGCCACAGCAGGAGAAAACCTGTGAATTATCTGCATATGCTAATGAGCTCTGAATTGTGTATTACCTTTCAGGAAGAAATAATGTGGAATGTTAGAGAGAGATCTGTGCGATAAGATTTTGCAGCCTGGAGAAGTTTTCGTGGTTTTTGTAAGTTATTTTATTTTATTTTCCTAAGCAAAATTGAATGGAATCCAAAAACGGGGAGAGACGAAAATGCTTCCTTCCAGGCCCGCAGAGTTAAAATAAACACCAAGGAAACAGGAGGAGGGTGAGGAACCTACATGTCCCCTCCAGGCTCCCTGCCCCGCCCACCTTCCCTCGCTGCCAGCACATCTTTCCAAAACAAACGCTGAGCCGACAGGGCCCTTCCCTCCTGAACATTTGCCAACTGCGACACGATGAGGCCTGGAGACAAGCCACCAAAGCAGGCGGGCGCCACTGCGGGAGACGTGCGTGGCATCCAGGAGGAGGAATTGGCAGCTCGACACCTGACTCAGTGCGGGCGAGGAGGAGGAGGGTGCGGGAGAGACTTCCACGGTTCCGGGAGGCCTGGCCGTCGGTGCGGCTGAGCCCATTCCCAGAGACGAGGAGCTGGCTCTGAGGGCTCTGAGGCCAGCTGGAAAGACCTGTCCTGTCCCAGCTGGACACTTAGTCTGGAGTTCCGGAGCGAGGTCTCGGATGGAGCCCCAGAGCTGGAATTAACACCAGAATTGAGAGTGGCAGCTGTCTGTGGTGATTGAGATCCACGATGTAGACGGATCATCCAAGGCGAGCACAAGGTGGGAAGAGAGACTGATCCTGGGGTCACGGGATGGGGAGTGAGACTCCCTGGAAACAGAGGGACACTCCAGGCCTCCAGGGCCCACGGGCCACCCGAACGGGCAGGAGGGCACTTTTTGGTAAGGAGTATTGTTCTTTTTCTTTTTCTTTTTTTTTTTTTTTTTTTTGAGTTGGAGTCTCACTCTGTCGCCCAGACTGGAGTGCAGTGGCCGCTCCCGGCCTCCGTAGCCTCGACCCGCTGGGCTCCGGTGATCCTTCCGCCTCAGCCTTCCGAGTAGCCGGAACTACAGGCGCGCTACCACGCCCGGCTGATTTTTTGATTTATTGTAGCGAGGAGGTCTCGCTGCCCAGGCAGGTCTCGAACCCGCGGGCTCAGGCAATCCACTCACCTCAGCCTCCCGAAGGCGCGGGATGACAGGCTGAGCCACCAAGCCCAGCTTGTTCTTTTTCATATAAAGGCGTTACTATAGAATATCTGGAAAATACAGAAAGACATAATGGATCAAAACCACCCAAGGAAAAGCAGTGTTAACATTTTGAAGACTTTCTATCCATACCATTTTTTTTCTATTCACTGCTGTCTCTCTCTCTCTCTCTCTCTCTCTCTCTTTCTCTCTCTCTCATATACATATAATAGAAATATATGGTGTATGTAATATATTACATCTTGTAGTACAGTATTGCATTTCACATCAAGTAGCATTTTATAATATATAGCTTTAGTTCAGCCTGCACTATATATAACTTTAAAGCTTATTTTTCACTCAGTATCACAGCATGAGTATTTTCCCACCTTATTTAGAAGTAGTAGAAGAACCCACTTATCAACAGCAGAACAAGCACCTCACTAAGGACAGATGGGAGTTGAGGTGAGTGTGCCTAACAGCATCACAGGCGACTGTGAATTCGCATCCACCCTTCCGGCTTTCTGAGACCTGCGTGGGGCTGTGCGTGTGAAAACAGCACACCCAATAGCTGGCACAGAGTAGACACTTCATACACGTGGTTCCCCTCTGCCCTCCGCCAAGGGACCCGTGTGAGGGGGCGCATATGCTCTTGGATGGATAGCTTGTGGCCCCTCTGGTTAACCCCCGTGCCTCTGTGTCCAGAATTTGGGAGACAGGGACCCAGTTAAGGTCAAGCGGTGAAGAGGACACCTGCTGCTGGGTGGCACCTCTGCCCTGTTTGCCTGCAATGCCTTCAGCTTGTGGTTTCCCAGCCACTGTGCCCTTGCCTGGGCAGCTGCTGGCTAGAGCCAGGGGCCACTTGGCCCGACACGCTGCCGAGAGGACCACTTCAAAGATCCCCACCTGGGGATCTTCATGTCTAGAAGTGCGAGTTCCCTCTTTCTCAGGTACCATTTCCTCTGAAGCAGCTCTTTGGCCTTTCTGTCTGCACAGGGCAGCTGCCTTGTCATGGATAATGGACAGTGGAGCTCTGTGAAACCTGCCTCCCAGCCCCTTGCCTGGAGCTCAGGATTTTGTCACCCTGTCCCTCTGCTGACCTGCGGCCCCGTCTCTCCAAATGCCATTCTACCGCCGGCTGTGGCCCCTGGCCTGTCTGCCCAGCTGAGCTCTGGACAGGACTGATGCCAGGACAGACCCATCCCAGACCGGGAATTCTGGGTCTCTATCTGGCCCGTGATGCTGCCATTCAAGTCCTGGTGATGTTTCTGAAAAACATTTCTTTTTCTTTTTTTTTTTTTTTTGAGTTGGAGTCTCACTCTGTCACCCAAACTGGAGTGCAGTGGCCACTCCCGGCCACCGCAGCCTCGACCTGCTGGGATCCGGCAATCCTTCCGCCTCAGCCTTCCAAGGAGCTGGAACTACAGGCAAGCGCTACCACGCCCGGCTAATTTTTTTTTATTTATTGTAGAGATGAGGTCTCACCAAGTTGCCCAGGTGGGTCTCAAACCCGTGGGCTCAGGCAATCCACTCACTTCAGCCCCCCAAGGCGTGGGATTACAGGCTGAGCCACCGAGCCCAGCTGAAAACATTTCTTTTACCTCCTCCAACAAGTATATCTGAAAGAGAGCACAAAATTCCTCCCCACCCACCCACCCACAGGCTCTCAGAAAGGTAATTACAGCGCACATTGTTAGAGCCTGGAGTTGAGGCCATAGTGGCCGACGAACTCTCAAGTGTAGGTAGTGTGCTACAGAAGGGGTAAGTTCTTCGCTCACACCACAAGGGTCTCTGGCTCAACGAGTGGTGTTCGATAGTGATCCTTGCTACGAGTGTAATAAAAAAGGAAAGAAACCAGCTCGGTGGCTCAGCCTGTAATCCCGCACTTTGGGAGGCTGAGGTGAGTGGATTGAAATGCAATTGCAGAGCAATCTGACTCTTGTTTCTCAACCTCACCCACTTTCCCAGCAGGTGTGGCTCCAGCAGCTGCCACTCTCCAAATGTCTCCCCCGCCCTGGCCTCAACGTCAAGGTTCTCCTGAAGCCTGACCCCCTTTGTGAGACAGCTTGTCCAGACTCCCCACTGACTGGTTCGTCCAGACTCGCTATGGTGAGTTGATTCATGCCCCCCACTCCAAAATATATGTCCATCCAGAACCTGCGAACGTGACCTTGCTTGGAAAACGGGTCCTCACAGATACAATTCAGGTGAGTATCTTGAAGTGAAAGCATCCTGGGTACAAGCATATCCAGGGATCCATTTAATGTTAAGACTTTATTTCTTAGTATGATATTCAGTTATTTTGTAGTGCAAAAAATTAACTATTTACAATCAAAAACTGGTGGTAAATGATAAAATATCCATGTGATAGAATATTATTCTGCAATTAAAATGGTGTTACAGAAGAGTGTTAATTGAAGTGAAAATAATTCCATATTACATTCCTAAATTAAAAAAAAAAAAAAACCGGCCAGGTTTGGTGGTTCAGCCTGTAATCCCAGCCCTTTGGGAGGCCGAGGTGAATGGATTGCCTGAGCCCGCGGGTTCGAGACCCGCCAGGGCAGCTTGGCAAGACCTCATCTCTACAATAAATCAAAAATTAGCCGGGTGTGGTAGCGTGCGCCTGTGGTTCCAGCTACTTGGAAGGCTGAGGTAGCAGGATCGCCGGAGCCCAGCAGTTCGAGGCTGCGGTGGCCGGGAGCGGCCACTGCACTCCGTCTGGGCGACAGAGTGAGACTCCAACTCAAAAAAAAAAAAAAAAATCTACCTAGCTACTGATCGGTCTACCTATCTGTCTACAAATAATGGAGTGGGCCGAGTTTATGTGGAGCTGGCCCGACCATGATAAAACCAGACATCCCAGGCTCCCTGAAGGCTCAGATCAAGACAGACGCCCCTGGTGGGAATGCACCAAACCCTTCACGCTTCCTGTAAAATCCTCACGGTGCCAGGGTGGTTAGGTGCCAAGATACTCATTGATACCCCACCCTCCACTTGAGGTGTTCTGCTCTTCAGGCCAGGGAATACCCGGGAGGACAGGGATGTCTGGTTGGGCAGAAAAGAAGAAAGGGGCAAAGGCATGTGGGGAGAGGGGTGAGGGACTGAGGGAGTGGCTGGACATTCCCAGGCTCCTGGCACTGCCGTCGGGCACCCACAGTCCACCCCCTTGCCCGTGGCTCCTTCCTCCCACTCATGAGCTTCTCTGTCTGGCTCAGTTGAGAGGCTCTGGGTCCAGAAACCGTGTGCTCTTCCTTCTTCTTCTCTTCCACCACCTGCAGTGAGGAAGTAACAGATGTTCAGGGAAGAGAGTGGAGAACCCAGCTCAGGATCTCTGGGAGCCCACAGTGAAGCCCCATGAATTATAGAAAGTCAGACCTGCCTTGTGGCCATGACCACATGACACGCAGGACCACAGCAAGGACTTTACATGCTGCGCCGTGCCCTGGATGCCCAGCCCAGGAGAGGAGGGGAGAGGACACTTGCCAAGCCACACCCCGGGTATAGGAATGAGTCCACCCAGAGGGCACCTTCCTGACAGAGGTAGCTTCGGCGCTGAGATACTCGTTGACACCCCATCCCCCACTTGATGTGTTCTGCTCTCTAGACCAGAGGATATCTGGGAGGACAGGGAAGTCTGGTTGGGCAGAAGAGAAGAAAGGGGCAAAGGCATGTGGGGAGAGAGTCAGGGACTGAGGGATCTGATGGACATTCCCAGGACAAGAGGTACTGCTGGAGGCACCTGCAGCCTTTCCCCTGGTCCATGGCTACTTCCTGCACCTTTGTCATGCCAGAACTGCCTGGCAGCACCAGCTGGGGGAAGAGGGGAAGGGTGTCTTTAATCTTATAAGAAATCAATTGACAGGGTGCTCACGACAAGGAAAAAAGAGAAAGGCGTGGTGCGGTGCGTTCTCACAAGCCCTGTGATGTCATCATCTGGTGCTCGGTGCACACATATGGCGGTATGATTTGTGGGTTTTGGTGACATGAAATCATTTGCATTTTCTCTGCCCAAATCCTGAGCAAACAACTAGAAAGCCATAATGCTTCGTGTGAAGAAGGGCTTTTGCCAGTCGGAAGACCCACCCACTTCTCATTTCGACACAAACGTCTGTACTCACATGCCGCCAATTCTGTCGTGCCGAAGCCTGTAGGTCTCATTCGGATGAAGCAGCCGTGGTAACCCGGCTCCAGTCTGCACCCAGATGAAGGTGCTCTTTCCCCCATGTCTGAACTGGACCTGAGAGGGGGGTGGGACTCCCGGCGTCCGTGTCCCCGTGGAGAGGCACATTCGGCTGTCACCCAGCTTGATTACACGTGGGCGGACGCGTGAGAGGGACCACCATTGAGAGACACTTTACAGCAAACCCACTCATTGGAAATAATCCAGGAAAAGTGGCTTGGTCTGAACTGAGTGAACATGTCGATTATCAAGTGTGTTTTCAAAACAGTTTCACTGTTTTGAGCTTAACTGGTAACAAGGCAACCAGCGACCAAGGAGAAGCCCCGCTGTGCCTGACTCCATGCAAGCAGGTGGCAATAGCGCCCTAAAGAGCATCTTTTTCTCTGTGGAGACTAGTCAGCCTCCTCTGGACACAGATTGCATGTGGCTTAGTAAATCCTCATCACCCTACACCCCCCTCCTCAAACAGTGAAGAGGCAGATTCTCACCAAGTTCAAACTAGCACAAACTCTGAGGAACGGGGCCTGATTTCATGACTTAGTCCAAGCACATATCTTTTGAGGCACCAGGACCACGAGTAGAGTGTGGTCTGGGCCATTCTTGGTAGCTCAGCCCCGGCCAGCATGCAGCTGAGCTGATCAGAATTCTAGAGGTACAAGACACCAACACACTGCCCATTCCTTAGCAGCATCTGAGTTAGCAGTGGCCGCAGTGCAGGCTGACTGTGCAGTATGATTATAAACACCCAAATTTAGCCTGCAGTGTGAGTACACTGAAGCCCGGAGCCCAGAGAACAATGCTGGAAGTGGCGATCCTTTAGCAGAGCCAGCTACCATGGACCCTGTCAGGCCAGGGTGCAGTTTTCTGTTTACGCAGGAATCCCGAGAGCTTGGTCTAAAATCTGGCCATGATATGGGCAGATGAAGAACTGTGTGGCTCATGGTCATTCGACATACACCCCAAAGCAGATATTATCTGAAGCTATTACATGCATCATTTCACTAAATCCATCCCAAAGTGCCAGGAAGAAAGGCATGCCTCCGCGCCTGTTTAAAGGATGAGAAGCCAAGGCACAGAGAAATATGGTAATCTGCCCAAGACTCTAGAGCTTATGGTTGATAAGGCTGAAACTCAGACTCCAACAGCCTGACTTCAGAGCCCCAGCTCTCCGGGAAAGGAGGCCAAGGGGTCTGGGATATTGCTGATGTCGTGGGGACACCTGGTGACTAGAGGCCAGGCCAGCCCTGGCCCCGTGCGTGCTTACACTCTTCCCATCTCTTTGGACAAATCTTGGGCCAGGCTGCTGTTCCCCACACGTCTCTGACTTGGAGAAGCAGGCGTTCCTGAGAGGTGGCAGCTCTAGCATCAGCAACCGTGATCCTTTACATCAGATTCTTTACTCTCAGGAGCAAATTCTATTTCAACAGAAAAAAGCAAGGAGACCAAGTGTGGTCTCTGCACCATTGATTGTCTTAGTATTTTTCACCTTGATGAAATAATGTGAGAAAAAAATAGAATTTCATAGAAGATAGTCTACTTTTTCTCCCCTAAAGAGTTAATGTCAATAATTCTGTGCAGGCCGGGGTCAGTGGCTCAGCCTGTCATCCCGCGCTTTGGGAGGCCGAGGTGAGTGGATTGCCTGAGCCCGCGGGTTCAAGACCCGCCTGGGCAACTTGGTGAGACTTCATCTCTACAATAAATCAAAACATCAGCCGGGCGTGGTAGCACATGCCTGTAATTCCAGCTACTCGGAAGGCGGAGGCGGAAGGATCGCCGGAGCCCAGCGGGTCGAGGCTGCGGTGGCCGGGAGCGGCCACTGCACTCCAGTCTGGGTGACAGAGTGAGACTCCAACTCAATAATAATAATAACAATAATAATTCTGTGCATTCAGCAAATTCTGCCACTTAACCTTTCCTGCGGCTCTTTCAGCTCATTAATAAATATATTGAGATATACCTGCCTTGGGACCAGTCCCTGGGGCATCTGACTCCTGACCTTTTTCCATGTCCGGAATTAGACGGGGCAAGAGTATCTACTGTCTAAGGAGCTAAGTGGTAGAATAGTGGTGTGCACATGAGGCCATGGGGCCTGAGAGGGAGGTTTCACAGAGACCCTGTAGGGACAGTAGGGCCATCTCACTACGGAATCACCTGCTCTGTGGACTGCCGGGGCTGCCATGAAACCAGACAGGATGGGAATGACTCCGTCAAGGTGGAAGAGTCTTCCCTGCACGAAAGCCTTCCCATAAGATATCCTCAAATGGTTGGGGGGCAGAAGCCCCATGGCCCTACCTCCAAGTCCTTCAGACCATCACGAGGATTTGTCTCTCCCAAGAGCCAGGAGTTCGCGTACCAGGTACAGAGCAGGTCAGCCTTGGCCATCTCCCTGGGGCTTCAGAAGGGAATGCTTTGCCTGGGACAGTTAGAGAAAAAGAACAACCAATCAAACAACAACAAAAAGTAAAATTTAACAAGCCGTGAACAAGGAAGAGAGTAAAGCATGTTGATGCCCATGGCTCTCCCCGCCCCCCGCCCAGACTGGAGTGTCGTGGCCGTTCCCGGCCACCGCAGCCTCGACCTGCTGGGCTCCGGCGATCCTTCCGCCTCCGCCTTCCGAGTAGCTGGAACTACAGGTGCGCGCTACCACGCCCGGCTAATTTTTTGATTTATTGTAGAGATGAGGTCCCGCCAAGTTGCCCAGGTGGGTCTCGAACCCACAGGCTCAGGCCATCCACTCACCTCGGCCTCCCAAAGCGCGGAATGACAGGCTGAGCCACCGAACCCGGCCCCCAGGGCTCTTTAGTTCAAGAAGAGGAAACCTCCCCCCAGTCAGCCACAGATTAGTGCCTTTCAGACTCATGACCTGGGCTGAAACCTGGGATCCCTCTGCCACTGCTGCAGGGCTCGGCTTTGGAGGAGACAAGTACTGTCCGGCCCACCCACAGACGGGGGGTGGGGACAGAGACGGTAGGAGCTTTGGGAGTCATCGCTTCTTCCTGCCCAGGGCACCCAAGGCTGCCAGGCGGCCGAGTCAGACCAGGATCCTGGGTTCCTGTGCCCAGGCTTGGCAAGCTGAAGACCGCTCGCCACTGGAGCGAACGGTTTTGGAAAGAGAGGGACTACGCCCTGGAGGATATCACTTGGAGGTCCCAGCCCTGCCAGGGCCAGCCAAACCCGCCGAGGGCGAGTCTGCAGGGAGCACAGCTTCCTGGCTGGCTGCAGCTTCTTCTCGGTGGGTACTTCCACTCCTTCCGCTTTCTCCTCTGCCCGTGGGCCTGCTTGAATTTGGGAAGGTCATGCACTCATCGGAAGCAACAGCCTCACCCCCTCAGCCTGCAGACGATAAAGCGTAACTCCCTGTAGTGACTGCAACTTCTCTTCAACACCTCCTGAGCTCAACCCTCAGAAGAGTAACAGATGCAGAGAAAATGCTCCTTTGAGGCCTCAGGGTGATCTGGGAGCTGCCGCAGCAGAGTGATGCAGTGCCATGTTTCCGGATTTTTCATAACAGAGCAGAGTGGCTCCTGGCAACCAGGCGCTAAACGTATCTCCCATAGTTCACCTCTGGCCACAGCAGGGGCTGATGCAACAGGAGGAGAAAGCAGGGTGTGGGTCGGTCAGGTAGGCTGACCAGGGTCCAAGCTCGTAGCAGGTTTAAGCTCCAGTGTGTCCAACCTCCCACAACCCCTCTGCCTCTTCCCAGCCTGTCCAAGTGCCTGTTTCTCCCTTAAGTTTCTCAGAATGAGCAGATAGATAGGATTTTTAAAATCTTTCCACTCACACAACTTCCAGAAGAGTTTTTCCCCCGTCCCTGTCCCCAGTTCTACTTCTCTACCACCCATGAGCAAGCTGGGTCACCCCACATCCTTCCTCTTGACAGATTTGTCATTCATATATACCCCTGCATATGTTATCAAGTGTATGTGCTGAACAATCTTTCTTTTGTATTAATAGAAATGCCAAACTCTGCAAAATACTTAAAGTGATCTATTCTGAGTGACCGTAGCCTGAGGAACCATCTCAAGAGGTCCCTAGTAAGTGTGCCTGAGGTGGTAGGGTTAGGGTTTGGTTTTATACATTGGAGACAGGAGTTATAGGCAAAGAAATAAAACAGTACATGGAAGGTTTACATAGCTTGGGCCTGAAAAGGTGGGATATCTTGAAGAGGGGAGTATTATAGGTCATAGATGGATTCAAAGATTTTCTTTCTTTTTTTTTTTTTTGAGTTGGAGTCTCACTCTGTCACCCAGACTAGAGTGCAGTGGCCGCTCCTGGCCACTGTAGCCTCGACCTACTGGGCTTCGGCGATCCTTCCGCCTCCGCCTTCCGAGTAGCTGGAACTACAGGCGCACGCTCCACGCCCGGCTAATTTTTTGATTTATTGGAGAGATGAGGCCTCTCCAAGTTGCCCAGGTGGGTCTTGAACCCGCGGGCTCAGGCAAAGATTTTCTTTGGTTGGAAGAGTCAAGCTTGGCATAGAAGAGTCGAAGTCAGTAGAGAGGCATGCTTGAGGTAAGATAAAGGGGTTTGTGGAAGCCAAGGTCCCTGTTGTGTAGATGAAATCTCAGAGGCACGTGATGCTATACCTGAGTCAGGTTGGAACTGGGTATCTTACTGGCACAAAGAGTCTGCTTTGTCAGTCTTATGATCTCTATTTCGTTGTGAATGCCAAAACTCCAAAATGGAAGGGGCATCATGAGACGTGCTTGGCCTCCCTTCCATCGTGACTGAAATTTCATTTTTCAGGTTTCTCAGGGGTCCCCTTGGCCCAGAGAGTGTCTGTTAAGCTGGTTGGGGGACTTAGGACTTTATTTTTGGTTTACGTTAGTATGAAACATATTTTTAATGATAT
The DNA here is from genome assembly GCA_027257055.1 of Cephalopachus bancanus. Lineage (NCBI taxonomy): Eukaryota > Metazoa > Chordata > Mammalia > Primates > Tarsiidae > Cephalopachus > Cephalopachus bancanus. The sequence goes on along the minus strand of JAPVLO010000169.1, from coordinate 1,044,437 downwards.
GGATACCATTTTTTTTTTAACGTGAAAGGCCGAATTGGCCCAAGAGTAGAGGACATCCTGAGAGGCTAAAAATGATGAGAAAAGCCAAAATGAAGAGAGGTGATTTAGCTGAAGCTATCATCTGACTGATGACAAGCACCAGCTCAGAGTGACCAAGCACTTGTCCTAGGGAACGAGGGTCAAGGGTGGGAGGACGCCCCAGAGACTCCCACGTAAATCCAGTGTCCCAGGAGGTTGGCGTCCTTAGTGTGGGCCAGAGACAGAGTTCTGCAACAGAAGACAGGACACTTGTCAGTTCAGCCCGGGATTCCAGGTGAAAGAAGGAGAATGCCTCCTTAAAAACAGGAAAAAAAAAAAAAAAAACACAGACCACCACAGGTGGTTCTGGAGTCAGCATTCAGACCACCTGTGTAAAGACACACACAAAACAGTCAGATGTGGTCCCTAATGGGACGTAGCCCCAAGCATTTGGTGATAACGAATCCAAAACCTCCGCAGGGGCGCATTTTAAATGCAATCCCCAAAGAGACTCCATGGAAAAGATCAAAGGGACATATCCATTTTAAAAAGCAGAAACACAGGAGGAAATAGGCCGTCATGATTGAGGCTTGCAGGGAAAAAAAAATCAAAATAAAAGGATCAGAACCCAAAAGACAGATGGTGTTAAAATTATAGGGTATGCAATATCAATATGTGAGCTTGATGCGTTTAAATAGAATTAAAAACATTTAGAGCACTCTTTTAAGGATGTTGTAAAATATTTTAAACTATACTAAAATCAGAATTGAAGAGTGACGCATCATAAAGAATAGGTGCGTTTGTAAATTAATTTAATAAACCTTTTAGAAGTCAAAAACAACGTTTAGGTTTAGAACACAATGTGTGGATTAAAAAGTAAGTTAGACACAGCTGAAGAGAGAATGAATGGACTAGAAGTGAAATCATGAAGGAATTTCCCAAAAACACTACACAGAGTTAAAGCTTTTGGGCGAGGTGCAAGTGAGGATACAAAATATGGAGGGTAAGGTAAGAAGGGCTAACAATGTCTCCTGAGAGTTGCAGAAAGAGATGAGAGAGACAAGGGGAGAGATGCGTTATTCAGAGAGATAATGGCCCAGCCTTTCTTTTCAGAACTGATGCAAATCCCAGTCCCTAGATTCCGGACTGGTGGCAAATCCCCACCCCATCCCCCACGTTCTCTGACGGGAATTTTGTTCATGGTTCTCATCAATGAAGCAGGGACATGGCCAGCTGATAGGAAGCCAGCGTTCATGGCGGCAGGGCTGCTGATGCTCCTGGTGTCAGGAAGCAGCGAGCTTGACAGCACCGAAGCCGTTGACACCCACTCTCCTTTGGTGCCAACGGGTTCTGCAGGGCCCGGCCATCATGAATCACAACAGGGTCGCCACATTTTCCTCGCGTTGGGAGATATAAAATTGGTCAGCTTTGGTGCATGCAATGGTAAAAACCATAAAGAGAGGGTCTCTGGACCTGAAGAGGAAGGAATGGTGTCTGGACGCTACCAAGATGCTTCGCTTGTGCCCTGCTTGGAGAATCACACAACACATATATTCCTCCTCTCTCCCATTATTCTTGATTTTCATGGATAAAATACCACATCTCCAGTGGATACGTGGATTTTCTGATACATTTTATTCAAATTATCTCTAAAGATAGAGGCCCAACATAAAAGATTTGTACAGGACCCCACTAACATCAGCTAGTGCTGCACTAACATACAACACTAGCCAAAGAAAGCTGATTGTTGTATATTGACCGCAACCAAGTTTACTTTAAGACAAGAAGCATTATTAGAGATTAAAGAGGGGTGGCACACATTGGTGTCACAAGAAGATATAGCCATTCTAAACGTGTATGTTTCTGTTAACATAGCTTTAAAATATATAAAATCAATAGTAGGATTTTTTTAAAGTGAGCAAATCAATAATCATAAGACCAGGCGCAGTGGCTCAAGTCTGTAATTCTAACACTATGGAAGGTTGAGGCGAGAGGATTGCCCGAGTCCAAGTGTTTGAGACCAGCCTGGGAAACTTGGTGAGACTTCTACTCTACAATAAGTTTTTTTAAAAAATTAGTTGGACGTGGTGGCGTGTGCCTGTAGTTCCAGTTACTTGGAAGGCAGAGGCAGAAGGATCAACTGAACCCAGCAGGTCGAGGCTACGGTGGCTGTGAGCGTGCCACTGCATTCCAGCCCAGGTGGCAGAGTAAGACTCTGACTCAAAAAAAGGGAAATTTTTAACATTTTAGCAAATCTCTCTTAGCAACTGAAGGAATAATATCCAGATAAATAAATAAATCAGAAAGTACATAAAAGAACTGGACAAGCCGGGCTCAATGGCTCAGCCTGTAATCCCGCACCTTTGGGAGGCTGAGGTGAGTGGATTGCCCGAGCCCACGGGTTCGAGACCCGCCTGGGCAGCGAGACCTCATCTCTACAATAAATCAAAAAATCAGCCGGGCGTAGTAGTGCGCGCCTGTAATTCCGGCTACTCGGAAGGCTGAGGCGGAAGGATCGCCGGAGCCCAGCAGGTCGAGGCTGCAGTGGCCGGGAGCGGCCACTGCACTCCAGTCTGGGTGACCAAGTGAGACTCCAACTAAAAAAAAAAAAAAAAAAGAACTGGACAATGATAGCAAAGTTTACCTTTTTAAATAAATATGGAACGCAGTCCCCAACATCCGTGAAAGACAGGTAAGAGCAAAATTAAGATGTGAAAAATCATGAAACCTGAGGGTAGTGGCTCCAGTAGACTCCCACTACATGAAGTGACAATGACATTCTAGAGGAAGAAAGAAGGTTGCTCCAAGAGGATGGTCAGAGGTGCCACAAGAATAGGGAGCCAAGCACACAGTAAACATGGGAACAAAACGTGAATCTGTCATGAGCTATGAAAGAACAACAACAAAGAAATATTCTGTGTGGTTAAAAATTAAGTTAGGGATTGGGCGTGGTGACTCACATCTGTAATCCCAGCACTTTGGGAGGCAGAGGCACGAGGATTGCTTGAGCCTAGGAGTTTGGGACCAGCCTGGGCAACATCGTGAGACGCCATCTCTACAAAAAAACCAAAAAGTTAAGTAGATGTGGCAAGCCTGTGGTCCCAGCTACGCGGGAGACTAAGGAGGGGAGATCGCTTGAGCCTAGGATTTCAAGGCTGTCATGAGCCGTGATTGTGCCACTGTACTCCAACCCGGCTGACAGATCGAGGCTCTGACTCAAATAATAATAATAATAAAGTGAGGGCTAAAGTGCTGGACCAAAACAACACATAAATTTGGAGAGAAGTAAAGAGACGTTAAATTTTAACTTTGTCAAATTAAATATGCATGTTAGGATTTCTAGAGTAAATGCTAAAAGAATAAAAATAGAGTTTGTCAAGTTTAAAAAATCAATATATAAATGCTATTTGCATTTCTGCAATACATGCAACAAATGGAGCATATAATTTAAAAATATATACTATTTACAATGGTAGCAAAAAAGATGAGGTTCCAAAGAGTAATCTAACAAAATAATGTTTAATTTTTTCAAGATAAAATAGTATATCTTTGTTGAGACATTTAAAACCAAACTAAAATAATGCAGAAGTCGGCTATATTTACAGGTAGGAAGACTCAATATTTTAAAGCTGCCAATTCTTCCAAAATGTATATGTAATTTAAATGTAATCAAAACAATCATATTTTTTCTTAATGTAACTTGATAATCGGATACTGAAATACATTATCCAAGTGCAAAGGGCACGAATAGCCAAGACATGACAAACTATTAAGTAGGAAAAGAAAAGTCTTTTCAACACACGAGACTAAAACTACTGCATAGAAATTTGAGCCACAACAAGAAAAGCAAAGCTGGGATCCCTGCTTCATATTTCACACAACATGCAATGCCAAATTTATCATATAACTAAAAGTAAAAGTTAAAACTGTTAAGACTCCAGAAGAAAGCATCTTTGAAAATCTTTTCAACTTGGGTCAGGTAAAAAATTCATAGGACACAGAAAGCAGGAAATGTAAAAAGAACAATGAATGAATTAGTTTTCACCAAAAATGTAAAACTTTTGCTCTTTGGAAGATACCACTATGAAAATGAAAAAGCAAACCCACAAGCTGAGGAAAAAACGCTCATAATACATACAGCTAAGAATCCAACATATATAAAGAACTTCTACAAATAAATTACAAAAAGACTAACACAGTAAGAAACAGCTTGACTAGGTCTTTTACTAAATAAAGTATTCAAATATCTAATAAATGTACAAAAAGGCGATAAACATTATCAGTCATCAGAAAAGTTGCAAATTAAAGTCCCCAGGAATGCTATATCACAGTCACAAAAATGGCTAAAATTAAAAAACAGAACAAAGAACTGAGAATCCCAAATACCAGCGAAGCTGTGGAGCGACTAGAGCTCTTAAATATTGCAGAGGAGAGAGTTATATCATTTCACTATTTTGGAAGATTGACTGTTTCTTCTAACGTTAAACTTATGCCTGTCATGTGATCAGCTGTGTCACTTCAAGGTACTTACCTAAGATATATGAAATGTATGTCGTAAGCCTCGTATAAAATGTCATGGCAGATTTAGTCATACCAGCCCCAACTCCATAAGATTAGTTTGCTAGGGCAGCCGTAACAAAAAGCCGTAGACGGGTGGCTTAAACAACAGAAATTTATTTTCTAAGTTCTGAGGGCAGAAATCTAAGGCCAAGGTGCCAGCGCCAGGCTTGGTTTCTCTTGAGTCCTCACCCCTTGGCTTGCCCATGGTTCCTTCTCCCTCTGTCTTCGCGAGATCATACCTCTGTGCTTGCCTCTGTCTTCACCCTCACCTCTTCTTGTCAGGACAGCAGTCTTGTTGGATTGAGGCCCAACTTAATGGCCTCAATTTTAATTTAGTCATCTGTGTCTCCAATCATGGTCACACTCTGAGGCACGGGCGATTGGGACGTCAACATCTCGATTTGGGGGAAGACCCAACTCAGTTCATGACACACCCCAAATATCCATCAACAGGAAAATGGAAAAACAGATCGTCACGTATGTAAACAACGGAATACTACTGAACAATAAACGAGTCCAAATAGACCCAGATTAATATAAAAAGCGTTATGTTGAGTGAAAGACGCCAGCCCCAGAGAATGCATATTTAAACATTCCATTTTTTATGCAATTAAAGAAAAACAGACGAAAGTATCATATATTCCTAGAAGTTAGAACAGAGGTTGCTGCGGGTGTAGGGATTGACTTGCCGGGGTTCCAAGGACCATTCTGGGCTGATGGAAGTTCTCTGGGTCTCGGGGGAGGGGATCACACGGGTACTTAGATTGACCACAGGTCCTCAAAGTTTCCACTTCAGAGCTCTGTGCTTCACTCTGTGTAAACTTTAACTCTCCCACAAATAAACGAGCATTAAACAAGTGCCTCATGTGTTTAAGCATTCAGCTTTTAATTTGAAACGATCACAGAGTCACAGGCGATTGTAAGAAACAGCAGAGATCCCACGTGCCCTTGCCCAGTTTTCCTCAAGGGTGCCATCTCGCAAAGCTGCTGGACGTCACAGCCCGGATGTTGGCATTCGTACAGTGAAGACACTGAACAGTTCCAGCCCTCCGAATCTCACTTGTCATCTTTTATAGCCACCCCACCTCCTGCTTAAGACCTTGGCGAACGCTCATCGGACCTCCCTTCCCATACATTTGCTATTTCAGGAATACCACCTATGGAATCGTATATTGTATATGTGGAATAATACAACCTGGACCTTTTTGGTTTTTCACTCCGCGTAATTCTGGAGAGTTTAATCCAAGTTGTGAGCATCTGTAGTTCTGGTTTGTTTGTTTTTTATTACGAAGTCGAATTCCATGGTATAGACATACCACAGCTTAAGCACTTATCTCTCGAAAGACATGGAGGTTGTCTTTAGTTTGGGGCCGTTATGAATAATGCAGACATAACATTCCGATACTGTTTTTATGAACATTATGCTTTCGTTTCCCCGGGGAAAATTTCTAGAAGTACAACTTCTTGGTAGTATGAGAGTTGTGTTTAGTTTTGTCGGAAACTGACAGCTGATTTTCTGGAGTAGCTGCACCATTTTGCATTTCCACCAGCAATATATGAGAGGTAAAGTTTCCCTGAATCTTCATTGCATTTGGTGTTGTCCCTTCTTTCAATCACTCTAAAAGATATGCGGTGGCCGTGCAGAATGGCTCATGTCACGGCTGTAATCCAAACAATTTGGGAAGCCGAGATGGGAGGATTGCTTGAGTCCAGAAGTTTGAGACCAGCCTGGGCAGCACAGCAAGATCCTAGCTCTACAAAATATTATACGGGTGCGGTGGTGGTGTGTGCCCATAGTCCCAGCTACTTGGGAGACTGAGGCGGAAGGATTGTGTGAGTCCAAGAGGTTGGGGCTGCAGTGAACCATGATTGTGCCACTGCACTCCTGCTTGGGCAACAGAGTGAGAATCTGACATAAAAAAAAATATATATATATATAGTGATATCTCACTGTGCTTTTAATTTCCCTTTTTCTAATTTATAATAATGTTGAATATATTTTATATGCCAATCTGACATCTTTTTACCCTCTTTGGTGAAATATTTCTTCATGTCTTTGCTCATTTTCTAATAGGATTGTTTGATTAATGTTTGAGTTTGGGGCATTCTTTATGTATTTTAGATAACAGTCCTTTGTCATATATGTGATTTACAAACATTTTATCTGAGTGCATAGTTTGTCTTTTCATTCTCTTAGCAGTCTTTCACAAAGAAACATTTTAATTTTGATGAATTTCATTGTATCCTTTTTCTTTTTAAGCTCATACTTTTGGTGTCAAGTTTAAGAATTCCTTTCCTAGTCATAGTCCCGTAGTTTTACTACTTTATATATTTTTTTATGCCAAGTCCATGATTCATTTTGAATTAATGTTATGTAATGTATGAGATTTAGGTCAAGGTTGATTTTGGTGTATTTGTTTTGCCTGTAGATGTCCAATAGCTACAGCACATTTCTTGAAAATGCCCCCTTTTCTCTACTGAACGAATTTTGTACTTTTGTCTAAACTTAGTTAGACAGGTAGAAACAACCAAATGTTTATCAATTTATGAATGGAAGAACAAAGTGTGGCATATCCATGCCAGGGAATGTAATTCCACCATAAATGTAATGAAGTACTGATACATATCACAATATGCATAGAACTTGAGAACATTGTACTGAGTGAAAGAAGAAATTCACAAAAGACCACACATGATGTCATTTATGTGAAATAGCCAGACAACTCTACAATGGTTGCTTAAGGCTGACAGGGATGTGGTATTGGGAGTTGGCAGCTAAATGGTAGGAGATTTCTTTTTGAGGTGATGAAAATATCTAAAATAGATTGCAGTGATGGTTGCACATATCTGTGAATATACTAAAAGCTACTGAATTGTAAACTTTAAATGGGTAAGTTGTATGGTGTATTGCAATACCTGTTGAAAAATTAGTTAGACAATCACACCGATATGCAAACCAGGTAACGATCCAACAGAAAGAGAGAACTACAGGCCAATATCCTTCATGAACATAGATACAAAAATTCTCAACAAGATTCTAGCAAATCAAATTCAACAACACATCTCAGAAATCATCCACCATGACCAAGTAGGCTTCATCCTCAGGATGCAGGGCTGGTTCAGCATCCACAAGACCATAAATGCCATTAAATACATCAACAGATATAAAAACGAGAAACACAATTATAACATTAGATGCAGAAAAAGCTTTTGATACAATCCAGCATCCGTTCTTGATAAAAACCCTTGAACACGTAGGTATAGAAGGAACCTACCTCAAAATGGTAAGTGCCATCAACGATAAACCCACGGCTAGCATATTGCTAAACAGACAGAAACTAGAAACATTGCCCCTGAAAACCGCAACAAGACAAGGCTATCCACTCTCGCGCCTCTTGTTCAACATTGTGTTGGGAGTGCTAGAGCAATTAGACAAGAAAAGAAAATTGGGGTACCCAAATAGGAAAAGAAGAAGTAAGTTATTCTTCTTTGTTGATGATATGATCCTATACCTCAAAAATCCTAGAGAATCTTTCAAAAACCTGCTGGCACTGATAAAGGACTTTGGCAAAGTCTCAGGGTACAAAATAAATGTGCAAAAGGCGGTCTCAGCCTGTAATCCCAGTGCTTTGAGAGGCTGAGGTGAGTGGATTGCCTGAGCCCGCGGGTTCGAGACCCTCCTGGGCAACTTGGTAAGACCTCATCTCTACAATAAATCAAAACATTAGCCCGGCATGGTAGCGCGCGCCTGTAGTTCCAGCTACTTGGAAGGCTGAGGCGGAAGGATCGCCGGAGCCCAGCAGGTCGAGGCTGCGGTGGCCGGGAGCGTGCCACTGCACTCCAGTCTGGGCAACAGGGTGAGACTCCAACACACACACAAAAAAAGGCAGTCTCATTCTTATACACCAACAACAAGCAAGCAGAGAACCAAATAAAAAGCACAATTCCATTCACAATACCCACAAAAAAGTGAAATACCTCAGCATCTTCCTAACCAGAGAAGTGAAAGACCTTTACAATGAAAATTACGAAACACTGCTCAAAGAAATCCAAGAAGACACACACACAAAAAAAAAAAAAATGGAAAAAAATATTCCTTGCTCATGGATAGGAAGAATCAGCATTGTTAAGATACTCATCTTATCAAAGGCAATCTTCAGATTCAATGCAATACCCATTAAGTTACCAACATCATTCTTCTCAGACCTGGAAATGACAATACAGAAGTTCATATGGAAACATAAACCACCACGAATAGCAAAAACAATCCATAGCAAAACAAACAAAGCAGGAGGTATCACACTTTCAGGCTTCAAACATTACTATAAGACTGCAGTAATCAAAACAGCCGGGTATGGGTACAAGAACAGGCATACAGACCAGTGGAACAGGACAGAGATTCTGGAAGCAAAACCTCCATTTCTCAATCAGTTCATCTTTGACAAAGCCTCCACCTACAACCACTGGGATGAGTAGAACATATTCAGTACATGGTGCTGGGAAAACCGGCTGATCATGTGCAGAAGATTGAAACAGGATCCCTACCTATCACCATACACAAAAATCAACTCTAAATGAATCAGAGACCTAAACATAAAACCTCAAACTTTAAGAACCCTAGGATTCACTCTATGGAAATTGGAACTGGCAACCAATTCCTGATCAAAACCCCAAGTGCCCATGCCATGAGAGATAAGATAGACAAGTGGGACCTCATCAAACTGACAGGCTTCTGCAAAGCCAAAGAAATCATCAAGAGAGTGGGGAGACAGCCGACAGATGGGAAAAAATATTTGCCAACTGTACATCTGACAAAGGCCTAGCATCTAAGATCTACCAGGAACTCAAACGTGCCGAAAAGAAAAGCACAAACAGCCCCATTAAAAAGCAGGCAATTAGGCCCACGGGTTCGAGACCTGCCTAGGCAACTTGGCGAGACCTCATCTCTACAATAAATCAAAAAAATTTAGCCGGGCGTGGTAGTGCACACCTGTAGTTCCAGCTACTCGGAAGGCTGAGGCGGAAGGACCGCCGGAGCCCAGCAGGTCGAGGCTGCGGTGGCCGGGAGCGGCCACTGCACTCCAGTCTGGGCGACAGAATGAGACGCCAACTCAAAAAAAAAAAAAAGAGACGGGCAAAGGACATGAATAGACACTTCTCAAAAGAAGATATTTGAGCAGCCAACAGACACATGAAAAAGTGCTCCATCAGAGAAATGCAAATCAAAACCACATTGAGATACCCGCCTAACCCCCCCCCCCCGTAAGAATGGCCATCATTAACAAAACAAACAACAACAGATGCTGGCGAGGATGCGAAGAAGAAGGAACCATTCTGCACTGCCTGTGGGAACGCAAACGAGTGCAACCTTTTTGGAAAACAATATGGCGACTTCTAAAAGAACTAGAAATTGACCTTCCATATGGCCCAGCAATTCCCCTGTTGGGAATATACCCAGAGGAACTCAAATTATTCTACGAAAAAGATACCCTCACACGCATGTTTATTGCAGCACTATTCACAATAGCAAAAACATGGAACCAACCATGCAGCCCATCAAATCTGGACTGGAGTTTTTAAAATGTGGTACATATATGCAATGGAATATTGTGCAGCCATAAAGAAGGACGGACATATGGACTTCGCAGCAACTTGGATTGATTTAAAGTCTGTCATACTGAGTGATCTGTCACAGAAACAGAAAACTGAGTACCACGTGTTCTCACTTATAAGCAGACCTTGAACAATTGCCATAATACCACAAGCAAGGGATTGGCAGTAGTGGGAAACTTCCAGGGGAGAGAGGACACACACACCTTATCAACAAGGATACCTGCATAACGATCATTTGTATACATAACCTTAAGTTGTACCCCCATCCTTAAAATAAAATAAAACTAAATGCTATTTCAATTAAAGTAAAGCAAAACAATTATATATATAACTAATATAAAAATTAGTTGGACAAAGTTTTGTGTCTAGTTTGGCATCTCTCTTTGATTTCATGGACCCAATGTCACACTGTTGCTTACTGAAGCTACATATGAAACACCTTAAAATCTGACAGACCGGTTTCTCCTACTGCTTTATTTTTTTAAAAAATTACTTTCACTATTTTAGTGTATCTACAAAAATATTGCCGAGATTTTGATAGGAATTGCATAAACTTACATATCAATTTGGAGAGATGTGACGTCTGCACTGTGTTGGGTCTCCCTACCAGTGAACGTGGGTATTTAGATCTTGTTTTGATTTTGCACTCTGTTTTGTTAGATTTGCACCAAAATATTTCATTTCTTGAGCAATTGTAATAGTATTATATTTTGATTTTGGTATCCATGATTCATTGATAGTATATAGAAATGCAATTGATTTTTCATGTTTTAATTTATCTTGTAATTGGGGAGAACTAATTACATATTAGTTCTGGGAAGTTTTTGTTTGTTTTTTGTTGTTGAGTATTGTATGTGTGTGTTTGTCTATGTGTGTGTTTCAATATTGTCATTGCTTAATTGCGGTCTAAAGGGCATATAGCTTCATAAAATTAACTGGGAAGAGTTCCTTCCTATTCTATTCCCTGGCAGAGATTATGTAGAACTGGTATTCATTGTTTTTAAAAGTCTTGATAGAATTCTCCAGTGACACCATCTGGGTCTAGAGATTCATTTGGGGAATGCTTTTGAAGTTGTGAATTCAATTCTCTTTTTTTTTTTAACTTAAAGTTTAAATTCGAGGGGTACACGTGTGTTCATTACATGGACGCATTGTGTGGTGGTAGAGACTGGGTCTCAGGTGTCTTAATGGTTGCAGAGTTATTTAAATTAACTATTTTATAGTGGATGAATTGTGGGTAGTTTGTATTTTTTAAAGATGTGATTCAGTTGATCTAAGTTGTCAAATTTGTTTATATATCTTTGTCCTTTATTGTCCTTTTGACGGCTGCAGGGTCTGTAGTGATGTACCATGTTTTGTTCCTGATATTGATCATTTGCTTATTCTTTTTTTTCCTTTGTCAGTATTGCTAGTGGTTCATTAATTTTATATATCTTTGTTTCACTGATTTTTTTCTGTTGTTTTCTGTTTGTAATACTGTTGATTTCTGCTCTTCATCATTGTCTTTCTTTTGTTTGATTTTGATTTTGTTTTACTTTCCCCTTTCTGGAGTCTTTAGGTGGGAGTTTATGTTATCGATTTAAAAGTTTTCTGCTTTTCTAAGTTGTGTGTTAAGTGCTATAAATTTCCTGCTCACCACTGGTTTAGTTGTCTCACACATTTTCATGTATTGTATTTTCATTCTCATTCAGTTCAATGTATTTTTGAACCCTTCAGATTTTCTGTTTTACTCGTGGATTATTTAGACATGTGGTGTTTTGTTTCTAAGTGGTTTGATAATTTCTCTGTTATCAGTTTCTAGTGTGAGTCTATTGTGGTAGAATAACTCATTCTGTATGGTATCAATTCTTTTAATATGTTGTGATTTAGCCGGGCTTGGTGGCTCAGTCTGTAATCCTGCGCTTTGGGAGGCTGAGGTGAGTGGATTGCCTGAGCCCGCGGGTTCAAGACCTGCCTGGGCAACTTGGCGAGACCTCATCTCTACAATAAATAAATAAATCAGCTGGGCGTGGTAGCGCATGCCTGTCATTCCGGCTACTTGGAAAGCTGAGGCAGAAGGATCGCCAGAGCCCTGCAGGTCGAGGCTGCACTCCAGTCTGAGCGACAGAGTGAGACTCCAACTCAGAAAAAAAAAAAATGTTGTGATTTGAGACCTAAAGTATGTTTTACCTTGTTATACATTCTGTGGACACTTGAAAAAAATGTCAATTCTGCTGTTGCTGGGTGGAATATTCTATAAATGTTGATTAAACCTATTGGTTGATAGTGGTGTTGAGTTCCTTAATCTCTCTGCTGCTTTTTTTTGTTTGACTGTTTTACGAATTGTTAAGAGAAAGTTATTAGAGTCTCTTATATCTTGTTCAAAGAACTTGTCAAAGACAAATTGTGATTTATCTATTTTTCCTTGCATTTCTATCAGATTTTGCCTTATATATTTTGAAACTTCATTATCTGATACAAATACTTATAGGATTGCTGTTGACCTTTTTATTATTATATAATGCCCTTTTCTGACTCTGGTATTTTTTCTTTCTCTGTAAGCCCACTGTATTTGATTTATTATGTACCCTCTTGCTTTCTATTGATTAATGTTTGCATAATGTAGCACTTCTATCTTTTTACTTCACTCTGATTCTAATATGTTTGAAGTGAGTTTTTTGCAGACAGCATATAGTTGAATCATGTTTTTAATTTAATTGATGATCCATTAAGGCTTACATCTGCCATTTTACTTGTTTCTATTTATTCTCTGCTTTAGCTTTCTTTTCAATTTCCTGCCTTTCTTTGGGTTATAAAAAATGTGTTTAGAATGTCATGCTATACTTATAGAGACTGTGAGTGAGTATCTTTGTATACTTCTTAATTGGTTGCCCGAGATATTACATTATATATAATGTAATTATTTATATAATGTAATGCAGATAATTGCATTATATATGTGTGTGTATGTGTGCATGTGTCTGTGTGTGTGTATATGTGTGTGTGTGTGTGTGTGTGTATATATATATATATGCATATATATATATATATCTTCAACATATATATAACTTCAAAATGTACCAATATTTTCATTTTACCAGTTCAGGTAAAGTATAGAAATCTTATCTCTCTTTGCATCTCTTCAGTTTATTCTGTTAAAATATAACTGCTAGCCGGGCTCGGTGGCTCAGCCTGTAATCCCGCGCCTTTGGGAGGCTGAGGTGAGTGGATTGCCTGAGCCTGCGGGTTCGAGACCCGCCTGGGCAGTGAGACCTCATCTCTACAATAAATCAAAAAATCAGCCGGGCGTGGTAGCGCATGCCTGTAATTCCAGCTACTCGGAAGGCTGAGGCGGAAGGATCACCGGAGCCCAGCAGGTCGAGGCTGCGGTGGCCGGGAGCGACCACTGCACTCCAGTCTGGGCGACAGAGTGAGACTCCAACTCAAAAAAAAAAAAATATATATATAACTGCTTTAAATATTCCCTCTACATACATGTGAAACCACATCAAATAGTGCTATAATTTTTGCTTCAACTAACAAACACAATTTAGAAAACTCAAGGGAGAAGAAAAATCTATGATATAGCCCATATTTTGGCTTGTCCTGTTCTTACTTCCTGATTTATCAAGTTTTATTCTTTTATCATTTCCTATCTGTTTTGGGAAATTGTTTTAGCTATCCCCATTGGATCAGACTCCTGGCAATACATTATCTTAATTTTCTTTTACCTGCTATGTCTTGGTTTCTCCTTCATTCCTGAAGGATATTTTCACTGGGTATAGAACTTTGGGTTGACAGTTCTTTCATGTTGTCTCTTGAAAAATGCTATGCAACTTCATTCTGGCCTCCATAATATCTGATAATAAATCTGCTATAAGTTGAATTGGTATTTCCCCCATAGGGGAAATTGGTTGTTTTTCTCTAGCTGTTTGGAAGAGTTTTTCTTTGTATTTGATGTTCCAAAATTTTATTATGATGTGGTTTTATATAAATTTCATTTGGTTTATTACCTTTGGGATTTTTCTCTGACTCTTGAATCTCTTGTTTTATGTCATGTTACATTTTAGAAGTTTTCAACTATTAATTTTCTGAGTACTTTCTTAACCAAATGTTCTTTGTCCTCTGTGTCTCAAATTCCAATGACCTAAATATTAAATCCTTTGTCATAGTCTCAAAGGTCTCTGAAGCTATATTCATTTATTTTTCCGTCTATTTTCTCTCTGTAATTCAGATAATAATTCCCATTTCCACGACCAAGATGCATCCAGGCTAGGGCTGGGCTCTATGTCAAGGAGATGCTTGCTTGCTTCTGGGTTCCCCAGAATACTCAAGGAGAGTAGTAGGTAGTAGTGGCAGGTAAGGACATTGTCCTCCTGGTCATGCACTGGCTGCCCATGAGACTTGCAGAATGATTCCTAAATCTTCCAGTTAGAGTAATATTTAAGAGTGTTTGTTTCAGGGTCACCTGAGTTAAAGGAGATCTGGCCTCACCTTTCATAAGCAGACTAAGTTTAGAGGAGGGATAGAGAGTATAAATGGTGATACAAAACTGCCCAAGTTCAAACCTTGGCCTTTCCAATGATGAACTGCATAACTGTGGGCCAGTTACTTAGCTTTTGAATTTCGGTTTCCTCATCTGTAGGGATAATGATGGAACTTCCCTGGGAGAATTGTTGCAAATCAGAAAGTATACAAACCTCAGAGTAGCTCCTGTTATAAACCCCATGACACTATTTGCTATGAATATTTTAAAATTTCTTTTATTCTTAGTTATCTTATCTATAAAATGATTCATTAAGCCTTATTTTACAAGGTCATCATAAATGGTATAATTTGTATATAGTACTTAGAGCTGTGCCTACACAAGATACAAATCTGGGAAAATACTTTTTTTTTCTTTTTTTTTTTGAGTTGGAGTCTCACTCTGTCACCCAGACTGGAGTGCAGTGGCCGCTCCCGGCCACCGCAGCCTCAATCTGCTGGGCTCTGGCGATCCTTCCACCTCAGCCTTCCAAGTAGAACTACAGGCATGCGCTACCACACCCAGCTAATTTTTTTTTAATTACTTATTGTAGAGATGGGGTCTCACCAAGTTGCCCAGACGGGTCTCAAACCCGCGGGCTCAGGCAATCCACTCACCTCAGCCTCCCAAAGCACGGGATTACAGGCTAAGCCACCGAGCCTGACTCGGAAAATACTTTTAATATTAGTATTTTTACTTCTGCAATCACTACTACTACCTGTTTTCTCAGTTTCCCCCTACATGGCAATTAATATTTACCTCTTTTATAGTGCGATGAAAGTTTCTAATGAAGTAACTAGACTTTTTGCTTGTTTATTAACTTTTTTCTCTCTTATTTGCCATTTGATAGTTGTGGTGTTATAAGCAGTGAATAGCATAGAGCAAGGTTTATAAACCTGAACACTGCTGACATTTGTGACTGAATAATTCTTTGTGTGAGGGTCATCCTGGCCATTGTAGGACATTTTGCAACCTCTACCCACTGAATGCCAGCAGCAGTCCCTCATTCTGGCAATCAAAACATATCTCCAAACATTGCAAAATATCTCCTAAGAGCAACCCTCCCACACACATATTGAGAACCAGTGTCATAGATTAAGAAAACAGCAAAAAAGAATACCCTTGGAGGTACATCAATAAACGCATCATCCAGACGTCCAAAGCAGAACTGCCCCGAGACTCTGGATCAGGGTTCAATAGTTGTCACACACTCTTATATGCTGGCCTCAGATGCTTATGAGAACTGGAGTACCTTGGACCACCTTGGTAACCTTATCTTTAAAAGATGCCTTCAGCCGGGCTCGGTGGCTCAGCCTGTAATCCCGCGCCTTTGGGAGGCTGAGGTGAGTGGATTGCCTGAGCCCGCGGGTTCGAGACCCGCCTGGGCAGCGAGACCTCATCTCTACAATAAATCAAAAAATCAGCCGGGCGTGGTAGCGCATGCCTGTAATTCCAGCTACTCGGAAGGCTGAGGCGGAAGGATCCCTGGAGCCCAGCAGGTCGAGGCTGCGGTGGCCGGGAGCGGCCATTGCACTCCAGTCTGGGCGATAGAGTGAGACTCCAACTCAAAAAAAAAAAAAAAAAAGATGCCTTCACCACTCCTGAGATAAAGCTTTATCTCTCTGTGTATACCCGACAAGCACCAAGCGGAAGTCACAATAGAGATTCCTCAATCTGCTGGTCACCGATTTTAATGAAGAGTCGGCTATGACTCCGCACTCTCCCAGTGGCTGTCCATCTTTTTTAGTCCCTTTAACCAAGCTGACTCAGGCTAAAGTGCTTTTACTTCCCATGCTGAGGACCCTTGCACACGTGAAAGCACCCTACCCTGAAGAAGGACCCAGTTTTGGTCTTCTGATATTTGCACATTGTTGAACAGCAGCTTCAGGCGATGCCACAAAAAGTCTCTGCTCTCAGAGGGCATCAGGCTGCATTCTTGTCGTGGTAGAATTGCCCTCTACTGAGCAACACCCAAAAAAGAGAATTCTGTCTTTGTACTCCTGGTAGAAGAGCATCCAGTAAAGCAGCAATCAGCCACCAACAAGGGCACTCCCGTTATTTCACTCAAACTTGACCTTCCATAGGAAAAAGCATAAAAAGCCATAGTTAGAGATTGATGAGTTGCACTACAAGAATAATTCCACTTTTACTATCAAGTGGCAAGATGCTTTAAAATAGCATCACTCATGCCGTTGTTGATGTCTGCTGGGAGCCCGGTCCATGCAGAGCCTATGAATAAAAGATGCAAAGGCAGTCCCATCTTCCCAGGCTCTGCAGGAATGAGCAAAGGGCATGAGGGGTAGGGCGGTGGGAGTTTCATGCAAGAAGCCTGAGCGCCTCCAGCTCCAGCCATGGACCCAGCCACCCACCCAGAGGTGTGTCTGCGGCTGGACAGATCATCGAGGTAGCCCTTGCGGCAGAAACAAGGTTGCATCGCGGCCATTCATTCCATGTGAATGACACTGTCCCAAACTCCTCTGAAAGATTCAGCCTCACGCCATGGAAAGCAGCAGGTAAAAGGGATGCTGCGAAGTGCACGGTGACCTAACGTGCTCAGGAAGATGCTGGTGGAAGGGCATGCCGTGCAGTCACCATACATGTACAAACTTGCCTTGGAAGTTGCAAAGAAGAAAGGTGAGTTTGAAATTAGTGCTGCACTCCATGTAGACTGGAAACGAAATTTTCTTCCCTGTTCCTCTGACCAAAGCTGTGTTATGAACTTAGTGTCAGTATATCCCCAACATCCACCTGTTGAAGCCTTGCCTCCCAATGTGATTGTATTTGGAGATGGGGCCTCTGGGAGGTGGCTAAGGGTAGATGAGCTCGTGAGGGTGGGCCGCATGATGAGATTAGTGTTCTTATAGAAAGAGGAAGAGAAACCGGAGTGTTCTCTTTCTCCACCAGGTAAGGGCACACAGTGAAGGCAGCATTTGCAAACCAGGAGAACTCTCACCGGGAGCTGACTTTGCTGACACCATGACCTTGAACATCCAGCCTCTAGAACCATAAAGAATAAATATCTAATGTTTAAGCCACACATCCTGTGGCATTTTGTTACAGCAGCTTACGCTGACTAACGCAGGCTTCTTCCACGGGGCAAGAATTTCCCCTAAAAGGAACCACTGGCGTCTGAATGAAGAAGAGGACTGCACAAGTTGCAAGCAGATGGCGAGTGTCATGAAAGAAGGGTGATCCACCCTGGTGGGCTGAAAGGTTGCAAAGACCGGGGGATGTGAAGTAAGGAAGAGAAGGACCTCCCACTTCAGGGAGGAATGGGGTGGAGCCTGGGCAAAGTCTCCTGCTTCTCGAATCACTGGTCCTGGGAGCTCCCGAGAGGGCAATTTCTCCATCCAGGTTGCCTGGGCCCTGGCCGCTCCCCAAACAAGCAGGATGTTGGGTGTTGTTTTGGCATTTGTTATCCTCACCTGGAATGTGCTACCCCCACCCACATATCCTCCACCCATGCAGTTCCGCCTTTTTCTCCAGGGCCCAGCACAGAAATCACTTCCGGTGGATCTGGGATCTTCAGGCAGGACTGGCCACTGTTCTCTCTGTGTTCGTGAAGCATTGGCACAGGTGACTGTGAAGGGCCACCGCGTTGGTCAGCCCTCCCCAAACCGGAAGTTCTTCAATTTCTCCAGAACCTAACCAAGGGCTCAGATAAAGTAGGCATTCCATCCACGTGTGATAGATTAATGGATGCATGAGTTAATGAATGAACAAGTGGACAGACGAATAAATGAACAAAACTATTGTTTGCGATCAACATAACATACACAATATGTGACTAGTGATGCAATCAGCTTGCTAACTAAGCACTCTCCTATGCTTAATATAACATATATACACGTATATATATAAAGCAAACAAAGAATGCAAAATATCTCGACAAAAATCCTTCAATAAATAGAGAAAAAATGGCACCGTTCTGCTTTTAACCTGTTAGGCTACACACAAATCCTTTCTGGCACACAAAGTTGGTTCGGTTTCAGCCACGATGCAGAGTATCCGGACAGAGGCAACTTCAGAAACCAAAAACTACCCCCAGGGCCGCTCTAGGTGTTAGTGGGAAGGTTCAAAGCATCTGAAGCCCACCCACTCAGCTGCACTGCCAGTACCAAACCTACACTCCCTCTGCTGATAAGGAGGGAATCGTATTTCATGCCAAGGACAGACTTCTTTGAGGCATTAATTACCATCAACCCACACACCATTTCATCATTTCTCTCCAATCGCCTTGAAGGGTTTCCTGCAAAGCCTCGGCGCTGAAGGGCAGTTGTTTCGAGGATTGCTAGAAGTTATTTAGAATATTTCATGGGGGCGGATGGTGGAATGCAAAAAACGCCGAGAAAATTGTATGTACCTGTTTTCCATATTGCTTTTACAGTTACTTCTGGCCACTCACCGATCGACTCCATGTCAGCAAAATGCAGATGAGTTTCAACACACCACCCCCTCATTTCTCTTCAATTTGTGATTCTCTGTTTCTTTTTCCCTCTCCTCTTCATCTTTCCACAGGGATAATTCCAGGTCCAATGTCTCCATTTACCTCCATTCATTTTTTTGACATTAAATTTTTTAAAATAGCCGGGCTCGGTGGCTCAGCCTGTAATCCCACGCCTTTGGGAGGTTCAGGTGAGTGGATTGCCTGAGCCTGCGGGTTCGAGACCCGCCTGGGCAGCGAGACCTCATCTCTACAATAAATAAAAAAATCAGCCAGGCGTGGTAGTGCGCACCTGTAATTCCAGCTACTTGGAAGGCTGAGGCGGAAGGATCGCCGGAGCCCAGCTGGTCAAGGCTGCGGTGGCCGGGAGCGGCCACTGCACTCCAGTCTGGCAACAGAGTGAGACTGCAACTCAAAAATAATAATAATAATAATAATTTTTTAAAATGTGGTTAAATATGCAAACATAAAATTTTAATTTATTTTTATTTTTTATTTTTATTTTTTTGAGTTGGAGTCTTACTCTGTTGCCCTAACTGGAGTGCAGTGGCATGTTCCCAGCCACCGCAGCCTCGACCTGCTGGGCTCCGGTGATCCTTCCGCCTCAGTCTTCCAAGTAGCTGGAACTACAGGTGCGTGCTACCACTCCCGGCTAATTTTTGATTTATTGTAGAGATGAGGTCTCGCCAAATTGCCCGGGTGGGTGTCGAACCCGTGGGCTCAGGCAATCCACTCGCCTCCGCCTCCCAAAGTGCTGGGATTACAGGCTGAGCCACAGAGCCCGGCCTAAATATTTTTAAGTGTATGGTTCAGTGGCTTTAAGCACATCCACATGATTATGCAACTGCCACCACCACTCATTTCCAGAACTCTTTTCATCTTGCGAAGCTGAGGTCTACATTCCTTCAGCACTAACTCCCTCTCCGCCCTCCCCAAGCCCCTGGCACCCACCATTCTGCTTTCCGTCCCTCTGAATCTGACTACTCAGGTGCCTCATAGAAGTAGAATCATACATTATTTGTCTTTTTGTGACTGGCTTATTTCACGTAGCATAATGTCTTCAAGGTTCATTCAGGTTGCAGCATGTGTTGGAATTTCTTTCCTTGTAAGGCTAAATAATATTCCATTGTATGCGTACATCACGTTTTATGTATCCATTCATTATCAGTGGACATTTGGATTGCTTACACCTTTAAACTATTGTAAATAATGCTACTTCGATATGAGTGTAAAAATGTCTTTTGCAACTATGCTTTCAGTTCTTTTACTGGGTTATATAACGATTTTATTCTTAATTTTTGGAGAAACTTTCATACTCTTTCCTTTCTTCCTTCCTTCTTTTCGAGTTGGCGTCTCACTCTGTTGCCCAGGCTGGAGGGCTATGGCACGCTCCTGGCCACCACAGCCTCGACCTGCTGGGCTCAGGCGATCCTTCTGCCACAGCCTACCAAGTAGCTGGAACTACAGGCGTGCGCTACCATGCCCACCTAAGTTTTGATTTATTGTAGAGACGAGTTCTCGCCAAGTTGCCCAGATGGGTCTCGAACCCGTGGACTCAGGCAATCCACTCGCCTCGGCCCCCCCAAAGTTCTGGGATTACAGGCTGAGCCACTGAGCCTGGCCCGTACTCTTTTCTACAGCAGCTAGCAATTCTACACTTCCACTAACAGTGAACAGGGGTTCCGATTTCTGAACATGCTCGTCAACATTTATTATTTTCGGTCTTTGTTTTGCGTAGTATAGCCATCCTAGTGGACATCATGTGATGTATGATGTGATAACACATTATGGTTTTGATTTGCGTTTTCCTAATGATTAATGATGCTGAGCACCTTTTCACGTGCTTAGCAGCCACCTGTGTGAGAGAGAGCTGACACATGCAATTTTCTTATAAAAAATTGTGTATTTAGTCTTACATGTTTAAACTTTAGTCACCTTCAAAGTACTCTCCGTTTGAGGCAAGACACCTACTGAGACACTTTTTCCACTCCTCAAGACAATTTCTGAACTCATCCATTTTGACGCCTTTTCATGCTTCTGCTGTGTTTTTGTTTCACCTCTTCCACACAGGTAAAATGTTTCCCTTTGAGGACTTTTATCATCTGGGGAAACAACAACGAAAAAAGGAGCTCAGGGTGAGATCTGGTGAATAGGGAGAATGCCATTTTGGGGCAAAAACTGTTGAACACTCAGCATCATTAGCAAAATGCAAATCAAAACCATAATGTGTTATCACATCATACATCACATGATATCCACTAGGATGGCTATACTACACAAAACAAAGACCGAAAATAATAAATGTTGATGAGCATGTTCAGAAATCGGAACCCCTGTTCCCTGTGAGCAGGTGTGAGCAGGTGTGCTTGTAAATCGCCCATCATGAAAGGGCAAACACATTGAAAGAATCTCCCCCCAAAATTCACTGAAGCCAAACATAGCCTCTCACAACAACACTAGCTAGTCACTGATGCTGTTGGGCTCCTAGTACATGTACCTAGCAGGGGAAGTCTGTACTACAAGGAGTCTGTCCTCCAAAAAAATAATTTTGGATTTTCCCTTCATTTATTCTCTTTGGTGAAATGACTATTCAAGTGCTTTGCCAGTTTTTTGGTAGGATTTTTTTTTTTCTTTTTTGCTGTTGTTGTGTTATAGAAGTTCTTTATTAACATCTTACCATATGTAGGATTTACAAATATTTTCTCCCGTTCTGTGGGTTACCTTTTCACTGTGCTGAGTTTGTCCTTTGGTGCGCACATAAGTTTTTAATCTTGATATAGTCCAATTGATCTGTTTTTGTTGTTGATACTTCCATTCATTTTTGCCTCCTTCTTTGCCCTCTTTGTTCTTTCCATCACCAGCGAGCTGGTGAGCTCTGAGAAACAGTGGGCTTTCGGGACAACAGGACTGTGGAGTCTGACTGTCGATGAAAACCCTTGTTCCATTCCTTTCTGAGCAACACCAAGTGAGGCCCTTACGACCTGCCACTCCGCTTTCTTCTCTGAAAGCGGAATAGATATCCTAACATTTACCTCTGAAAGTTCTGACAGCACAAGCAAAACCAGATGTTTCCAGATGGAATTCCAGCCCTGGAATAAGCAGGATGAGGAAAGGCAGAATAAATGTCAACAGACGCATGCAAGCTGCTCCTGAGAAAGGCTCTAAACACCACCACCTACTTAGAGCCCACTGACCACTGTGCAGCCACACAGCCACACCACTGCAAGGGAGTCTGGGAAATGTGATTTTTATACTTATTTAGGTGAGGGTCTCTGTAAGAAGGAGAGAGGCTTTTAGATGGCTATTAGTCATGTCAACCATGGAGAAAACTCCATGAAAATGTATACTTTGCAAAAAAATAAAATAAAATAAATGTACAGTACACTGTATTGATAGTTTTAGAGCAGCACTGTAGAGAATTTTATCGTGTCTCATCCACACAGGAACCAGGTGCTCTCTTTAGAGATACTATGCACTGCCATTTATGGCTGAGTGCCCCAGTTTGAATCCTTACTTCGCCTGTTGTTAACTCTGTGACCTTGGTGAGATCCTGGCGCTCTCTGTGCCAGGCACTTGCAGGCATTCACAGTCCATCTGCAACACACTGCAGGTTGGCTATTATGTTTGTCTTGTTTACTGAATGAAGCTGAGGTTTAAAGATCATCACCCTGGTCACCATGTGAGATGGGAAAGGAGCAATTTGCTTTGTTCAGGGGAGGGGTTGGACGGCAGCTTGAGAGTCGGTACAGAGAATCCACCTCCAAAAACTCGCCTCTTCAACACCCTGAGTTGGTTGGCATTGTCTGAGTCAAGATGTCCTCCTTCCAGGGGCACCTTTTTAAACGTGGGTTTTCACTTTATGTCTTTTATTTTCCACGTGTGCCGGCAGTACCTTCAGGAAGGTTCTCAGATGCTACCACATAAATTGTACACATTGGGACCACAGACTACTACTATCTAGTCACATGGGCACACTTCGTTTTCTTGACACGCCAGATGTTCTAGAATGGTGGGAAATGTGTGGGTTGTCTCCTATTGAAGTCTTTTGATAGGTGAATTTGTTGCAAGGAAACTCTCATTATTTTGTTTCTGGTTTTTATCGTTTTTTTTAACTTAATAAATGAACTTACGGGGATGTACAGTACATGCAGTAAAAGGCATTCATTTTAAGTGTGTTGACAAATGTAACCTCCAGTGCGATCAACATCCTAAGCAAGATACAAGACATCTCTACCACCCCAAAAGTGCCCTTTGAGCTTCCTCTCACATGGCCACTCCAGACCCCAGGCAGGCATTCACCTGCTTTGTGTCCTGTTAATTCGTTTTGCTTTTTCTGGAATTTCCTTATCAAAGCAATTGTGCGATACATACACATTTGTACCTTCATTCTTTTGCTCAGCATAACGTTTTGAGACTCATGAATGTTTTTAGGAGGCTTGGTAATACCTTCCTTTTCATGACTAAAGTGTTCTTCTACTTTGTTATAAACTGAGACTTATTTGTCAGTTCATTGGCCAGTTGGTTTTTCGTTGTTTCAAGTTTGAGGCCATTATGCTTTTGCTTTTTCTTTCTTTATTTTAGAATGTGGGGTACAAGTGAAGATTTACTACATCAGCCAGTTGCAGGCAAGTGAAGTCTGAGTTTGTTTGGTTTTTTTTTTTTTGAGTTGGAGTCTCACTCTGTCGCCCAGACTGGAGTGCAGTGGCCACTCCCGGCCCCCACAGCCTCGACCTGCTGGGCTCCGGCGATCCTTCCGCCTCAGCCTTCCGAGTAGCCGGAATTACAGGCACGCGCTACCACGCCCGGCTGATTTTTTGATTTATTGTAGAGATGAGGTCTCGCTGCCCAGGCAGGTCTCGAACCCGCAGTCTCAGGCCATCCACTCACCTCAGCCTCCCAAGGCGCGGGATGACAGGCTGAGCCACCGAGCCCGGCACGAAGTCTGGGTTTCTAGCCGGCCCTCTCTCCCCAAGAGTGGACCTGGAAAGCCGGCTGTCGCCACATGCCTCCCTCTTTTCTTCCTCCCTTCCTTCCCTCGCAGTGTTCGGCACCTGCCAGTCCTCCACTTGTGCTCATGTGAACAGTGATTCGGGCCCGCTTACCAGCGAGAACATGCAATATTCAGTTCTTTGCTTCTGTTAGTTCACTGAGTATGATGGTCTCCAGCTGCATCCACGTTGCTGCAAAAGCAATGATCTTTGCTCTTCTTTATGGCTGCATAATATTCCACGCTGTATATGTACCACATTTTCTTTTTTCACTCCATTTTCGAGGGGCATCTGGGTTGATACCATGTTTTTCGTATTGGAAGTAGTGCTGCAATTGATATATATGTGTGGGTGTCTTTCTGGTGAAGTAATTTATGTTCCTCTGAGTATATTCCCAGAAGAGGGATGGCTGGATTGCGTAGAAGCTCAATTTTTGGTTCTTTCAGAAATCGCCAGACTGCTTTTCACAAAGACTGAACTTACATTCCCACCAACCGTGTAGAAGCATTCCCTTTTCTCCACAGCTGTGCCAGCTTCTGTTGTTTTTTGACTTTTTAATGACAGCCATCCTTACCAGTATTAGTGATCTTGATTTGCATTTCTCTAATGATTAGTGAGGTCGAGCATTTTCTCATGTGTTTGCTGGCTGCTTGGATGTCTTCCTTTGAGAAGAATCTGTTCGTGCCCTTTGCCCACTTTTTAATGAGATTGTTTATTTTGTTCTGCTCAACTCATTTGAGTTCCTTGTAGATCCTAGATGTTAGGCCTTTGTCAGTTGCATAGCATGCAAATATTTTTTCCCATTCTGTGGGTTGTCTATTGATGGTTTCTTTTGCTGTGCATAAACTTTCCAGTTTAATAAGGTCTTGCCTGTTCGTCTTAGCTTTTGTTGTATTTGCTTTTGAGGACTTAGTCATGAATTCCTCACCTACTCTGATGTCCAGGAGGATGTTCCCTAAGTTTTCTTCTAAGATTCTTATAGTTTGAGGTATTACATTTAAGTCCTTGATCCATTTTGAGCTAATTTTTGTGTATAGCAATGGGTAAGGATCCAGATTCATTCTTCTGTGTGTGGTTAGCCAGTGTTCCCAGTATTATTTGCTAAATATGGTTTCCTTTCCCCAGCATCTGTTTTTGATGGCTTTGTCAGAGATGATTTGGTTGAAGAACCTTGGTTTTACTTCCAGATTCTCTGTTCTGTTCTATCAATCTGTGTGTCTATTCCTGGACAGGTACCACAGTCTTCGTTACTGTAGATTTGTAACCGTTTATTTTTTTATTTTTTTGTTTTTGTTTTTGAGTTGGAGTCTCACTCTGTCACCCAGACTGGAGTGCAGTGGCCACTCCCGGCCACCGCAGCCTCGACCTGCTGGGCTCCAGCGATCCTGCCGCCTCAGCCTTCCAAGTTGCCGGAATTACAGGCATGCGCTCCCATACCCGGCTGATTTTTTGATTTATTGTGGAGTTGAGGTCTTGCTGTCCAGACGGGTCTCGAACCCACGGGTACAGGCAATCCACTCACCTCAGCCTCCCAAAGGCGTGGGATTACAGGCTGAGCCACCAAACCTGGCTGTAACCGTTTATATTTTATTTTGTTTTTGAGTTGGAGTCTCACTCTGTTGCCCAGACTGAAATGCAGTGGCATGCTCCTGGCCACCACAGCCTCAACCAGCTGGGCTCAGCTGATCCTTCCGCTTCAACCTTCCAAGTAGCCAGAATTATAAGTGCGCACTACCACGCCTGGCTAATTTTTGATTTATTGTAGAGACGCAGTCTCGCCAAGTTGCCTGGGTGGGTCTTGAACCCGTGGGCACAGGCAACCCACTAGCCTCAGCCTCCCAGAGTGCTGGGATTCCATGCTGAGCCACCGAACCCCAGCCTGTAATAGTCAAAAGTGTGGAAGTATCCCGCCTCCAGCTCTGTTCCTTTTCTTGAGAATTACTTTAACTATCTGGGCTCTTTTGATTCCACATCAATTTCTGTACTGTCTTTTCTAGGTCTATGAAAAATGATGTTGGCTGTAACTTGTCGCAGGTTGAACGAGAGTGGCAGAGAAAAGATAGCCAAGCTCTTTATCTCTCTCCACAGAGAGACGAGGGCTGGAAAAAAGTGAGAGAGAGAGAGAGCAGCAAATCTTGGTGGGAGAGGAGAATGAGAGAGAGCACAGGTACAGCAAATCTCGGTGAAACCTCCAAAAACGTTAGGATCATCTCAGTGGGGCTTACAAAACTGTTAGTGCCACACTCCCAGCGGGGATTGCAGAAGGTTAGGTCAGGACTGCTGGGGGTATGGGTGTGTCTGGTGTGCAATCTGGTGCCACAAGAAAGATGCAAAGAATTGCATAGAAGTTAGATTAGACAATATAGCCTATTTAGAAAGCAAATGAGAGAGAGAGAGAGAGAGAGAGAGAGAGAAAGAGAGAGGATTCATCTCCCCAAGGTAGGGAAGGAGGCCAAAGCTTAAGAAAACACGGCCTGGCCATAGTTCAAAGAGCACAGAACCACACCACAGCTTAGCAAGGCCATGGCAGCAATGGCCTGGCAATGGCCGCGATTGCCTGGTTGAGTCCTTTTAACCTTTCCCTTTGACTTGGGAAGGTCATTAAGGAGATTGGGTGGTGGTCTGTTTCATGCCATCACAAAGGGGCAGGTAAGCACAGGTACTGACATCAGGTAATGGACATCAGGAAGATGGCTGGGTTAGTTACATAATTGCTGCCATGGTGGTGGGCTAGATGGGAGGAGACAGGGGGAGGTGTTTCCCTGCAAGAGACCTGTCAGACATTTTCAATCCACAAGCTCCTTGGCAAAGAAGTAGTCTTATTCTCATTTCTATGGCTTCAGCCAGCTAAGAGGCCTGAAAGTTTCTTAGAGATTATTATGCTAAACCATGAATTGAATGGTTGGACTGTCCTTGTCTTGCATCTGATGAAGATGTGCCAGCGGGGTGGGGTAGGCTACCAGCTTGGCCTACAGTAAAATGTCTGAACGCTTCCTAAAGTCTGCCTATTGGAAATTTATCTATTTATGTCTAACCTGAGCTAGATTCAAAGGGTGTCAGTCTAAATGCTATGCTGAGGCAAAATGCGAATTCAGTTTATTCTTTCTCTAGGTTGCTCCTTTTCACCTGGTAATAAAGCCCACCTGGTCATAGTGGGTGATTCTTGAAATGTGTTGTTGGGTATAATTTGCTAGAATCTTGTTGAGAATTTTTGCATCTAAGTTCATCAGGGAAATAGGCCTGTAATTCTCTTTCCTTGCTGCGTCTTTGCCAATGGGGGGTTCAGGATGATACTGGCTTCACAGAGTGAACTAGGGAGAATTCCTTCCTTCCTTCTCAGTAGACTGGAATATTTTCAACAGGATTGATATCAGCTCTTCCTTTTATGTCTTGTAGAACTCAGCTGAGAAACCATCTGGCTAAGGACTTTTACTGGAGGAAATGTTTCTTACAACTTAGTGAATTTCTTGGATTGTTATTGGTCTGTTTCAACTTTGGGAGGTTATGTGATGCCAGGAATTCCTCTATTTTCTCTAGATTTTTTAGTTTTTTGCATACAGATGTTTGTAGTAATCTTTAATAATCTTTTCAATTTCTTTAGAGTCAGTTGTGACATTGTCAGCTTCATTTCTAATTATGTTTATTCAGACTCTCTTTCTCTTCTTTTTTGGTTAATCTGGCTAGGGGTTTGTCAATCTTATTTATCCTTTTAAAGAACCGGCTTTATATTTTGATCCTTTCTTTAATTTTTTAGATTCTATTTCATTCAACTGGCATTTTATTTTAGTAATTCGAAATGTTCTACTACATTTAGGATTTCGTTGTTTTTACCTTTCTGGCTCCCTTGGCTATAACTTGTAATTAGGGTGTTTACTTGAAATCTTTCTACTTTCTTGATATGTGCAGCATCACTTTCATGGTATCCTGGAAGTTTTGATGTATTGACTCTTTGTTTTCATTTGTTTCTGGGAATCTTTTTATTTGAGTGCTTTGGGGGGGTTCCTGTTGGTGGTAATAATGATTTCTATTCCACTGTAGCCTGAGAAGATATTTAGTTTTATTTAAATCTTTTAAATTTTATTCAGGCTCGACTTATACGCAAGAATGTGGTCAACCTTAGAATATGTTTCATGTACTGATGAGTAGAATGTATACTATGGTTGTCATGTAAAGTGTTCTGTAGCTGTCTATTAGGTCCAGTTGGTCAAATGTTGAGTTATGATTTCAGATTTCTTTGTTAGCTGTTTGTTTCAATGTTCTGTCTAGGGCTGTTAGTGGTATATTAAAGTCTGCAACTATAATTGTTTGGGTGTCTGCGTCCTCTCTTAGTTTAAGTAGCAGTTGTTTTATAAATTTGGATGCTCCCATGTTGGGTGCATATATATTTAAGATGGATATTTCTTGCTAGTGGATTGAGACTTCAGTCATTATATAGTGTCCTTCAGTGTCTTTTTTATCTTTTATTGGTTTCAAGTCCGTTTTGACTGATAAGAAGAGCTACCCTTGCTCTTTTTGTTTTTCATTTGCCCGGAAGATCATTCCCCAGCCCCTTATTTTGAACCTGTGGGTGTCCTTTGCAGAGAGATGTGTTTCCTGGAGGCAGCAGAATGTTGGACACATGTCTTTATCCAGTTTGCTACTCCATGTCTTTTGAGTAGTGCATTAAGTCCATTCAAGTTCAAGTTAGTTATTGATATGTGTGAACTTATCCTTCTCATAATGCTCTTAAGAGGTTGATTTGCTTTTTTTAAGGTGTTTTGGTTGATTTGTGATGAATGGAACCATTTTTTGTTTCTATGCTTAGAACTTTCTTAAGCATTTCCTGAAGGGCTGGTCTGGAGGTGGCATATTTTCTTAGAGTTTGAATGTCTGGGCAGAATTTTTATTCCCCTTCATTGATTTAAGAAATTCTAGGCTGGAATTACTTTTCTTTAAGAATGTTAAAGATGGGGCCCCACTCCCTGCTGGCTTGTAGTTTCTACTGAAAACTCTGCTGCAATTCTGATGGATCTTCTCTTGTAGGTGATCTGCCCCACCTTTCTAGCTGCCTTTCAGATTTTTCTTTCATGCTTATCTTCTGGAGGTGAATTACTGTGTGTCTTGGGGGATGGTATTCTTATATAATACCTTACCAAGGTTCTTTGGGTGGTCACCTCTCTAGTAAGATAAGGGACATTTTCTTGGATGATCTCTTGAAAGGTTTATTTCAGGATGTTCTCAGTTTCTCCTTCTGTGTTACAGATGTCAGTCAACTACAGATTTGGTCTTTTTATGTAGTCTCAGAACTCTCATAGGCTTTGCTCATTCTTCTTGAGATTTTTCTCCTTGTTTTTGTCAGACTTAGTTCAATATCATGACCCTCAATCTCTGATTCTTTTCTCTGCCTGGTCAATTCTGCAGCCTATACCTGTCATTGTGCTTTGAAATTCAGGAAGGTGAAATTCTTCACTTCCAGAGTTTCAGATTGGACCTTCCTTATATTGGCCAGCTTAACTTTTATTTTCTGCACTGCTTTTGTTACCTGGGTGATCCATGCTTCTATTTTCTTTGACTTTCCTTGACGATTTTGCCATCCATGTCCTGAATTCTATGTCTGTCATCAGGGCCAGGTCATCCCGGATGGGTTCCATTGCGTAAGGTCATCACATTTTCTGGCTGATGCCTCCCTAAGACTTTGGGGATTGCCTGTGTATTTTTGCTGGCTCTTCCTCATCTGTGAGGATCAACTTGTCTCTTTTTATTATTTATTTATTTATTTGTTATTTTTAAATTTTTTTAGTTAGATATGATTGCTACCATTGGGGTATCCTTTTGTGGAATTTTTGTTTTCAAATTTTTTTCCCACTGGGTGCTCTCCTATTGTTTTGCACTCATTCTTCCCCTGGGGGTGATAGTCTGTGAGGGCCCAAACATTGTGGGTTCTGCTGCTCTTCTGGACTAGCTGCCCTGGAGTCTTTTCTGCCATACAAAACAATTCACACAAGAAGAGAGAAGCCATCAAAACCAAAGGCACCTTTGCCTTGCTGCCTCCGGTTCCCCCTCTCCTGCTAGACAGTGCTCAAAACTCAAAGTGACTTTCTGCAATAAAGCTCTTTCTGCAGAGGGCTGGCCAGACAGCATTCCCAACCCAGTTTTGTGAGCTCTCTGTGGGAATTGAGGAGGAATGGGTCTGCTGGCCACTGTGGACACGCTGCCAGAATGGCGTCACCCTCTGTTGCCCAGAAGAGCTCCTATGGGAAGACAGGGTCTACTGAGTGCTTCTCTCAACTCCTCCCTCACACTCTTCATTCCATTTTCCCCCACTCACCCCCTCTCACATATAAGGTAGAGCTGCAATTCCTATGCAAGCCTAATGGGAATGGGGCCTCCTAGCTCCCTCTCTCTTCCTCACTTCCTGTGTACCCCAAGAGTTCTCTGCAGGATGTGGAGGTGTGTCCTCCATGTCAGTCTGCTCAAGATACTGGAGGTCACCAGCTGCTGGGCTCTCCTCCTTGGTCTGCTCTGTGAGAGAGGTGCCAGTCGACTACTTCTTGTGGCCATCTTAGAACTTTTCAACCATTATGAGTAAAACTGCTAATCATTTTTGTACTCCCTGTGTGGACATAAGCTTTCATTTCTTTTTAGAAAGAATATGAGTGGAATTTCTGGATTATATGAAAATTATATGCTTACCTTTATAATAAATTGCCAACTACTTTTCAAAGTGGTTTTTCCACATTTATTCTCTCCAGAAAGGTAAGAGGTTTTCATTTCTCATATTCACCAGGCATTATTTTAAAATTGTGTCCATGTTAATGTTTTGCAGTCCTCCCTAACTAGAACTTTAATTTGCCTTTTGGTGATTACTAATAACGTCGAGCAACTTTTCATGGGTTTGTTTGTCATTCATGTATATTTCCTTGTCAAGTGTCTTTTCAGATATTTTGCTGAATTTTTAGTATTGAAATTAAAAATCAATGACACTAATATTTAATTTACATAGGGTAAAATACACTAGCTCAAAATGTACAGTTCAGTGCTGTCGGGGACCAGCCCTGACGGAGGGAAGGGTTAGGACCGCAACGGAGAATCCAGATGGCGAGAAGAGACCACTCAGAGGCAGTTTCTTCTGGGAACAGTCTGATCAGGACTGAAGCCAAATTTTATTCGGACACCTTCCAACTTATATACCATTTTTCATACCCTCCAGCAGTGTGATAATCACTTGCTGGGGGCGTACACACTCCATGATGTATATTGCGATTTACAAACTATGCATCACAAGACCATCACGAGACTTGCAAGCTCCAAGCAGGCGTGCCTTACAAATCTCACATCAAGGTCACAGGTGCACAAATACAGTTCGTTTAAAAGTGTCTTCCATAGTGTTCAACAAATCATTCATATTATACTCTTTGTTCTAAACCCTGATTAATACAAAAACTTTCTTAGTTAACTCTAGGTTCAATCCAAGTTCACTGACTCCTAATATTTTTTAACGACCGATATTATCAACTTAACACTATACTATAATCTATTAGTTTACCTAACTGACTTAATTTTTATTTATTCCATTAACCTATTACGATTCAACATAGTGGCCTGTAATTTTACAACAATTAATTCAAAACTTATTCCTTACCATGACTTATATGAGTTTCGTGATTTAGTGTTTGGACTTTAATATTATGCTATATTTCATTAAGCTAATATCTTATCATTAAATCTTATAATTATCATTGACGTATGATTTTAGAATCATAACACTATAATTCTCATTCTATTCTAATAAAACTATGACTTTAACCTAAAACTTAAATCTTTTTTCCTAGTATATTAATACATGGCTACGTGTAAAATTTTCTATTGTCATATTAGAAGCAAAAACTACAGCGTTGGGAAAGTTTCGGTATACTAATCAAAGGATCTTAAAATTGGCCTACAGGAACAGGAACTAAAGTCATAATCTGAAAAAGGGAAACTTAAAAAGCTTAAGCAAAACCTAAAAGTTTTCTACGAATGCTTATTACTGTTTAAATCTTTCCGATGGAAATTATATCGTCTTAAATGAATGTTTTATCCGAACAAGTCTATTCTAAAAATCAAATAGTGTCTGCCACACTCTTGGATAATGAAATGGCCACGGGCTAAAAACAGTTTCGGCATGTAACGAAACTAGAAAAGCGTTCTGAAGAAAAGCGCCCTGCCCGGCTAAAAGGCGGGGCAATAAAACTATTATAATTTAGTTTCTAATCTTAATCCTAGGAGGAACTACCTTTGGGAACAAGAGCTGAAGAAAAACGCCCTGCCCGGCTAAAAGGCAGGGCAATAAAACTTTTATGATAATTTAGTTTCTAATCCTAATCCTAGGAGGAACTGCCTTTGGGAACAAGAGCTGACTCACCAGTCTACCAGGAATAGAAGTTAAAGAATATCTAGAAAGAAGTAAGATTTAGAAAGGACAAGGTCATTCTGCTGTATAACCTTTCATCAGGTGTATAGAGACTTTACTTATAAGTTTTACTGCCATGTATGCACACTGGTCACTAATCACGCCAATATTATAGGTATAACTGAAATCCTATGTCAGAGGCGATCTTCCAGATGGGCCTTTACAGGCCTCAGCCATGTAGCTATAGATGTTGGCTCCCAACACAGTGCAATACTTTGTTGAAGCATCTGTCCATATTTTTTTTACCATTTTTTGTTGAATTGTTTATCTTCTTATTGAGTTACATGAGTTATTTATAGAGTTATTTCTATGTTTTACATACAATCCAAGATTTTGCCATTTTTCTTAAACAAATGCTTGTAAGATTGTTTCAAGCTTGTGGTTAATTTACAGAGTCCTGAAAAAAATTGATTTTGGTAATTCTTTACAGTGTTCTCATTGTTTTATGAAGTAGTGAATTTCAAGAGGTCCTAGGCATTCTGGAAGAGACTTTTAAAAGACCGTTTCTTCTCCACTGAATTACCTTGGCATTATATTTTATTCCTTTGAGCTACCTGTCTACCCTTATGCAAATTACATATTTTCTTCATTAAGGTAGCTTTATCATAAATCTTAAACTCAGATTGTATAATAGTATGAAAATTAAAACCATCTGGGAGAGTCAACAGAATTCCCCCTGCTCTCCTTCCCCCCAAAAAGAAAGAGCATTAGAGAATTTATAAGTGATTTTAGTAAGGTCAGGGTATGCAAGGTCAATATCTTCCTTTAGCAGATTGAAGTATTTCCTTCTATTCACAGTTTGCTGGTAGTTTCCATCAGGGTTGGATGTTAGATTGTGTCAAATGTATTTTCCACATGTATTGAGATCACATTTTTGCTCTTATTGTTTTAATATAGTGAATTAAATTGATTGATTTTTTTTAATGTAAACTACGCTTGCATTCTGGCATAATCACTACTTGATAATATGTTATCTGCTTTTATAGGAAGTATGCACATTTAAAATACCACAATCTTCAATGAACATACAACTTCCCATTTGGCAAAAGAAACTTACAACAGTAGACTTTAATTTTAATCTTCCATGATTTATATTATTGCCACGCATTTTACTCCTATATGTATTATAAACCTCAGAGTACATTTCTTAAACATTTTGATTTTCTTTGGTCTTTGGTGTTAAACAAGATCACTCTTCTTTGTTTGACTGGTCAGATCCCAAACATCTTCCAGCTCTGTTGGAGCTCTGGAAATTGTTATTTTATAGTCACACAGCAGTTTTTCTTTCAACAATTTTATAAAGTTCACATTATGCATGTTCAGCTTAATGTTTAAGAAAATATATAATGGCAAATACAAAATTTTCTGACGGACTTCCCGTGTATGGCTTCTTCCTTTCTGCTTTGCACATTCAGCCACAAAAATAAGAAAATGAAACTCAACATTAGCACCATGAAATCCTAGAGATGATTACTGTTAAACTTTTGGAGCATTTTTCTTTGCTCCAAGTATATGATGGAAGATAGCTTGTTGTCTACCCAATGCATTCTTCTCTCCTCACAGTTCTTGCTAGCAAAATTATCGTCTTTTCTTATAGATTGTGTTCCCTCAATGTCATACTTTGAAGCCCTCAACATGACTGTGTTTGAAGATAAGTCCTTTAAAAAGGTGATTGAGGTTAAATGAATTCATAGGGCTGTGGCTCCAATCCAATTTGACTTGTGTCCTCGTAAGAAGAGGGGATTAGGACACAGTGAAAAGATGGCCGCCTGCAAGTCAAGAGGGAGACCCTAGGAGAAACCAAACCTAACAACACTTGATCTCAGCCTTCCAGCCTCCAGGACTTTGAGGCGACAAGTGTCTGATGTTTAAGCCACTCAGTCTGTGGTGTTTTGTTATGGCACTTTGAGCAGATGAATGCAACCCTGCTTCAGTCTTAAGGGACAATGTATTTGGAGTCCGCCTTATTACCAGAAAGTGAATATTTGCTTTTTCCTATCCCTTCTTCTCACCACAAGTGAGTTTCGGCAGGGCCATGTTGTGTTGACCAACGAGATCTGAGCTGTTACAGACAGTCTACTGGAGAGCTCATTAGAATAATTTTCATCTATGTCGGTATACGAAGAAAGAGAAAAGGAAGGAGTCGCTGTTTGGGGGTGACATCTTGACATAGTTGTGTGAGTCTGTGACTGAAATCATCTTGTGAGCAAGAAAGACCAGACCTGAGGATGGACCCAAAGAAACAGAAATGGCAGAGATTAAGAAGCATAGGCGTTCAAGGCCCCAGGAGCATCATTTGTTGCATTTAGGGCCACCTACGTCCAAATGTCTTGTTCTGGATGATAGCTAGACCCTCTGGTAGGTGATGCTCTGAGCCACACATGTCTGAAGGCATGCAACCCAATGCACAGATTTTATATAGCTAAGAAAACATTAGTTGTGCATTTTGGGAAGATGCATTTTTATGTATACCCTCGTGATCTTCCATGTCATCCAACATTTCTTATATACATGTTTTTTCACAACCACGTAACAACTCATGTATGAGTCTTCCATATTTGAGGCTTCCCAGCTCTGCTAACGTGCATGGTACTGGATGCAAGTCCTTGAGTATAAATCGGTGTCTTCACTTCAGATTACAGAGGCTGAAGAGTGTGGACCCTTGTGAAATTCCTGATCCATGTAGCTAAGTTGGCAGTGTAAGAGTGCAGTTCATCTCGTTGTGTTCTCTTATAGTGTTATTATTTTAACAACGCTTCTGACCTGCTTGGCAACAAGCAGTGTTTCTGTAGTTTTAACTTACATATATTGAATTCCTATGGAGGTTGAATCATTTTTTAAAAGATGTTTCTCAGCCAGATGTCCATGTGTATGCCTCTTCTTGTGAATGGTAGAATGGTGGCCTTTGCTCACTACTCCATGGTACAAGCACTGAGAAGGTTACTGCACAATTTTTTTCTTTGCATCCTCATACTTCAAGGCCTAAATCAAATATCTTCTCCTATGAAAAGCACTTTATTACCTCGGTGACATTTCTAATCCCACACCTTACCATCCTCCCATAGCTCATTGTGAGTCTTTATTATACTACTGCATATTATTTTATATGATCTTTTTTTTTAGGACAAGAATTCTGTCTTGCTTGCTTGTGATAGCAGGCCCTTAGTAAGTCCTTCTTGGATGGATGGATGGATGGATGGATGGATGGATGGATGAGTGCCATTTTTTTGATGACTTGGAGGCCAGGGTCTCATTGTTCTCATGCCTGCAGTGGGAGCACAAGCAGGGATACTTGGTTTTTCATCCAGAAATCTGCTTTCAGGGAGGAGCTGGAGGAACTAGTCAACATCTTCGTGTGGCAAATTTGAGGCAAGATGGAGAGATCGGTCTTCAACATGGACTCAGGCAGAAATCTGAGCAAGAAAAAAACTTCTTGGGACACAGTGCATGGTTGGAAAGCCAACACTGGCTGTTTGTCTAATTCAACCAGAATGAGCACCCGGAGTCTCAGGGCCCCATCATCAGGCGAGGCCACGGCTGAGTGCAGTCAGAGGAGAGACAGCTGGGCACACAGGTGTGACGTTCCTTGTGCCCTTACACTGAGACTTCCCAGGCTGCCTCACAGTGGGGCTTTATGGACTTGCAAACACCAGGCATTTGAGACAGACCAGTAAAACCCAGGGTGCTCAATACATTGTTGAAAAGAAAGGGTTGCCGCTCTCCAGGAGAATTCTGACCCCCAAAATTTCATCTCAGGCTGACTGGAGGCTTTTCCTTTTTTCCCACTGAACTTCCTGAAGGAGCTCATGAACTCTGTGGTCATAATTCTGTGGGAAATTTGACTTCATGTCAATTGTCAATGAGAAATGTACGTTTGCTCTTTCTTTTCCCTACCTTCTTTAGGTTATGAAAAAGTAAGATCAATGTGGTATTTTCCTTGATTCTGAGAATTATTTTTAAATGTCACCTGCAAGAAAAGAAAGTGCACATCAGATGATGCGATACGATGCAAGGTTTCAGGCAAGGTCAATCGTATGTGTAAATTGTACTGATTAAGATAGAAGCATTTTTATGTTTTCCTTTGCTACGCAGTAGTTAAAAGAAAGCTTCTTAAATGGCCAGCCTGTCTCATTTTCAAGAGTAATCGAGAATCTGAAATAACTGGATGAGATCTTTTTGAAAAATACGTACAGAAATGAATTTTTCTATAGCTTAAATAATGGGAAGTCAGGATTTGTTTCTGTTTCAGATTTTTGTTTCATTTAATTCCACCAATCCTGTTCTTCTCTGGCTCATCACTGTCTAAATGCACCATTTTATCTTCTTAGTATTGATTATTATAACACCAGGCCGTAAAAGCCACATCAAGTCACGTAGCTGCATTTACGGTGAGATTAGACAGTCCCTCTCAGAAAGAAGAATTGGATTTGTCTTTCCTCGGTCTGAGACTATGATCTGTCCTTTCTCTGGAAGTACAGGTCATCCTAGGAAGGCGCCATGCTCGTTTCTTGAAAGGAATAATATACTTTGCCTGTTCTTTCCCCATAAAATACTTGCTGCTATCACTCAAACCGCCAAAGAGGAAAGCAATCGTTCTCTAAGCACCCCAAGGCAAGTCTATACCGAAGGGCTTAGCAGGCGGTTTCTCGTTCCTTCCTGCAGTTAGCACAGAGTTCTTGAGAGCTTTGTACCAGGCAGGGTTTGCCCTGAGCGGGAGCAGGTGACCCCACGGGGACCCAACAGGTCGGTGTCTCTCATCCTAGCCTTCCTGACCTTGATCATCAGCCTGGCCCCTGATGGTGAGGCCCACGGGAACTATGGTTGCAACTGTCAACTCCGATAAGTACATCAGATAAGGTACCTATGGTCACGAGGTCCACGGTGGTGCGAATGCTTCCCACACTCTGTGGCTTAAAGTCGTAAACATCTGTTTAGCACATGCATCCCTGGGTTGGCTAAATGGTTCTTTTGCTATTGGCTGGGGGTTGTGTGACTGTCGGTGGGGTTACAGCAGGATTGTTCAAGACACCTAGAGTGACCCTTTTTTCCTCTGGCAGGTAGCTGGAGCACGCCACCACCACAAAAGCAGAGCACAGGCTAAGAAGCAGAGCCTGCAAGCAATCTTTGGGTTTCTGCTGGAATTAGGTTTGCATGCACCCCGTCTCTAGAGCGTGTCCCTGCCTGGTTCGGGCGTCAGGGTGGAGGACACCGCAAGGGAGATGGAAGGCGTGGGGCCATTTTGCAATCCCTCCCAGCAGGATTCTCTTCTGGCCAAGTGCTGGCATACTCCATTCCAAAGACATCCTTCCTTTCTCATGGAGGGCTTGGGAGAGGGAGCCCGCCTCTGGGCACGCTCTCAGTGGTACTCAATGCCTTTGCGACCCAGACGAGTGGCCTCTTAGCACTGGTAGGCCTGCCACACAGGCCAAAATGCTTGGCCCCAGCACCCTGTTGCCACCCCTCAGTTTGCAACAGGAAGGGAGTGATGGACCTGGGAATAGTAGAGACAGAAGGTAGAAAGACGATGGCTAGGGAGCAGGTCAGACCTTCCGTGAGTGAGAGAGGGCATTTCGGAGCGGGGAAGCCAGGCCTTACGGGCGCGGTGGTGTGGTCTGAGGCGGACACGCTGCAGCTCGCAAAGGTCATAGGAAGGAAGCTTCTCCGTCCCCAGCCACGTGGCTGTCCCACGGGGATGGTAAGGACGAAATGCCACTGCGCCCTGGGCTGACAGCGGCATGAGCAGATGAGGGCCTCTCTTCCAGCTGCAGGTCTCTTGGGAGAAGCTCACCGGCCTGGGGCACACACCAGGGCGCTGGGTCTGTTCTCCCACCCTGTGCTGCCCCCCGAATGCTTGCCCTGTGCCTCCAGGGAACACAGTCTCTGTCGTTGTGGGGAAAATTCCCTTTGGTTCCAACAGCTGGTGGCTTTCTTTGAATCCTAGTTTAGTAAGCTTGGGCTATGGATGTTGAAGACCACAAAGCCTCTTTTACTTTGTTTCCAAATGACAGTCACAAGTTCTGCTTTTAGGAGCCTTGTGAAAATAGAGATTTACTATACGTGTGTGTCTGCCATCTAAAGAAATTTACGTATACTTGTAAATACAAGAGGGAACCCTCAGAAAACCCGGAATTCTCTTTTGGAGGGTGGGCCCCTCGTAATACACTCAGAATTTGTTTCTCTGGATCAAATGGTAAACCAAAGTTTTTATCTGGAAGCTTTGAGAAGTCTGCATCACGATTTGTGCAGGAAACGTGGCAAACTGGTTCTTTTACCATGACAAGGCAGCTGTCCGCACCATGCTGAATGTTCAGCTGTTTTGTTTTGTTGTTTTTTTTCCCCAAAACGGCATAACCGCAGTGTCCCACCCTCCCCATTCACCTGATCTCGCCCTGAGCAAGTTTTTTGTTTGTTTGTTTCCCTGGAGGAAAAACGTCCTCATAGAGAAACATTTTGCCAATATGGAAGAAATGAGACAAAAAGTGACAGAAGCACTAAAAGACACTGTCTTCAGCAGTGGAAAAAGCATCTCAGCCAGGCTCCATGGCTCAGCCTGTAATCCCGCACCTTGGGAGGCTGAGATGAGTGGATTGCCTGGGCCCGCGGGTTCGAGACCCCGCCTGGGCAACTTGGCGAGACCTCATCTCTACAGTAAATCAAAAATTAGCTGGGCGTGGTAGTGCGCGCCTGTAGTTCCAGCTCCTTGGAAGACAGGCGGAAGGATCGCCGGAGCCCAGCAGGTCGAGACTGCGGTGGCCGGGAGCGGCCACTGCACTCCAGTCTGGGCGACAGAGCGAGACTCCAACTCAAAAAACAAAAAAAAGAAAAGATAAAGCATCTCAATAGGTGTATTGCATCAAACGGAGAATACTTTGAAGTACTGAAGTTTAAACCGGTAAGAATAAATACACAATTTTCATATATAAATTCTGGTTTTTGATTCTCACCTTGTAAATAGTGGTAACATGTTATAATACTAGCGTTCAAAGGCCTAGTGACCTTAAGAGTATGGGATGAATATGCTTCCCGGGTTTGGTCTGTCTTTGTGTTTTGTTTGCTGTTGTTTCACCATAGTGTTGGTCAAGAGACATCCCAAGGAGACATCTTGCTCAAAACAACAAGACCTCCTAGGCTCAGGTCTCGGCCTGGCCACTCCTCCTCTCAAACTGAGCCTGCCCAGGCCACAGAATTTCTGTAGGAATGTCACTTGGGTTTCGAGCAGCCATAGGGACAAGGTAACAGGATAATCATCTCAGAGAGTGTGAGGCTTGGTTTTCTTGTTTTTGTTTTTTTTTTTGAGTTGGAGTCTCATTCTGTCACCCAAGCTGGAGTGCAGTGGCACGCTCACGGCCACCCCAGTGTTCACCTGCGGGTCTCAAGCGATCCTTTCGCCTCAGCCTTCCAAGTAGCTGGAATACAGGCACATGCTACCATACCTGGCTCATTTTTTTCCATTTATTGTAGAGACGCGGTCTCACCAAGTTACCTGGGCAGGTCTCAAACTTCTGACCTCAAGCAATCCACTCACCTCGGCCTGCCAAAGTGCTAGGATCACAGGCTTGAGTCGCCATGCCCGGCCAGGCTTGGTTTTCCCAAAGGGCCTCCAGGTAGACAGTGGGACGCTAGATCCCGGTTCTGTCGTCTAGTGTCTCCTGCTGGTGCTGGGCATGGGACTAAGCAGAGAGAAACCAGTAAACAGGTATTTTCTGAACAGACTTGCTTCTTCGGCACCCCCTGTTTATTGAACACTGATTGGGCATCAAGATCTACGTCAGATTCTTGGACCCCTTGCGATTGACAAGTGAGTTTGAAGAGTTCACAAGCAGTGGAGGCACCAGCGGTGAGCTAGCTCTCTTCCTCCCGCCCTCTTTCCTTCCTTCCTTCCTTCCTTCCCTCCCGCCATGCCTTCTTGCCTCCCTCTGTCCCGCCTCCCCGCTCTCTTCCCCTTCGTTCTCTGACACCCGATTTTCTCAGACCAGCCTACCAGGCCCACAGGTGAGAAACTCACAGGGATGGGGAAGATGAACCCAGCAGGTAAGCATTGACAATATGCCTGGAAAAAACCTGAATTTTCTTTCTTTTTCTGTTTTGAGTGGGAGTCTCACTCTGTCACCCAGACCGGAGTGGGGTGGCCGCTCCCGGCCACCGCAGCCTCGACCTGCTGGGCTCCGGCGATCCTCCCGCCTCTGCCTTCCGAGTAGCTAGAACTACAGGCACGCGCTACCGCGCCCAGCTAATTTTTTGATTTACTGTAGAGATGAGGTCTCGCCACGTTGCCCAGGCAGGTCTCAAACCCGCGGGCCCAGGCAATCCACTCACCTCGGCCTCCCATAGGCACGGGACTTCTAATTCTCGGTCTCCTGCTGTTTCCACCACACCTGTAGTTACTTCTTCCACTGGAGTCTTGAATCCCCTAAAGTCATCCATGGGGTCAACTTCTTCTAAACTCCTGTTAATGTTGATATTTTGACTTCCTCCCATGAATCAGGAAAGTTCTTAATGGTATGTAGAATGATGACTCCTTTCCAGAAAGTTTTTAATTGACTTTGCCCAGATTCATCAGAGAAATATTTATCTATGGAACTATAGCCTTACAAAATGTATTTCT
This sequence comes from Cephalopachus bancanus, assembly GCA_027257055.1. Classification (NCBI taxonomy): domain Eukaryota; kingdom Metazoa; phylum Chordata; class Mammalia; order Primates; family Tarsiidae; genus Cephalopachus; species Cephalopachus bancanus. The sequence goes on along the minus strand of JAPVLO010000169.1, from coordinate 1,003,274 downwards.
TTTCTTTACTTTTCTTTTCTTTTTTTTTGAGTTGGAGTCTCACTCGGTCGCCCAGACTAGAGTGCAGTGACCACTCCGCAGCCTCGACCTGCTGGGCTCCGGCGATCCATCCGCTTCAGCCTTCCAAGTAGCTGGAACTACAGGTGTGTGCTACCATCCCCGGCTAATTTTTTGATTGATTGTAGAGATGAGGTCTCGCCAAGTTGCCCAGGCGGGTCTCGAACCTGCGGGCTCAGGCAATCCACTCACCTCAGCCTCCCAAAACGCGGGATTACAGGCTGAGCCACTGAGCCTGGCTAGGAATTTTCTTTCAAAAAATAAATTTTATGAATACGATTTCCAACTTATGAAACACTTCACTGCCAGATGTGTATCATAGATTCCTATAGAGTTGTGTTTCTGACCATTGTAGCCGACTGGAATGCACGAGTCTTTAAAAGCTAAATAGCCTTAGTTGACAAATCTGAAAAGTGCAGGCAAACTTGGACACATGAAAGGCGGAGATGCTGGGCTGGTGGCATACCAGGCTGCTGCTCCTGTGACCCAGTGTCCTACATCAGGGTAGACAACTGACATGGTGACGCCAAGCCTTCCTGCATCTCCTGCCCATGAGCCTCTGGGAGGATTTCACAGCAGGAGAGCAAAGGAGTGGTCCCCACAAGGCAAGCAGCAGTTTCTGGCGAAGCTCACTCCGCCACCAGGTTTCTCCTTTCCATCCTCCCACCAGCAAGTAGGCCAACAGAAACCCAGGCCAGCGGTGCTCCAAGTGCACTCCCCATCCAGGAGCAGCAGTATCTCTGTGTCTGGGGAGCTGGTCACAAAGGAAAAGCCTTCTCCCTGAAAACAGGAGCAAGTCAAGCTTGCACACGCTCACCCCTCCTGTTCAACATCGTGCTGGAAGTCCTTCCTAGAGCAATCAGACGAGAGAAAGAAATCAGGGTGATCCCAAATAGGAAAAGAGGAAGTTGTGCTATCCCTCTTTGTGGACTACATGATCCTACTATACCTTGGAAACCCAAGAGAGTCTGTCAAAAACCTCCTTGCGCTCAGATACGTGACTTCGGAAAGTCTCAGGGTACAAAATCAACGTGCAAAAGATAGTTGCATTTCTCTACACCAACCACAAACAGGCAGAGAACCAAATAAAAAGGACAATCTTGTTCACAATAGCCACAAAATAAAAATGAAATACCTTGGCATCCACCTAATCAGAGAAGCAAAAGACCTTTACAACGAGAACTACAAAACACTGCTCAGAGAAATGAAAGGTAACACAAACAAATGGAAAAATATCCCTTGCTCATGGGTTGGAAGAATCAGTATTGTCAAGATGTCCATCCTACCCAAGGCAATCTATGGATTCAACGCAATGTCTATCAAATTACCAGGATCTTTCTTCTCAGATCTGGAAATGGCAGTACAGAAATTCATACGGAAACAAAAAAGAACATGAATAGCCAAAACAATCCTCAGCAAAAGAGACAAAGCAAGAGGCATTACACTTTCAGGCTTTAAACTCTGCTATAAGGCTACAATAGTCAAAACAGCCTGGTGCTGTTACAAGAACAGGACCAATGGAACAGGACAGAGACTCTGGAAGCAAAAATTCGATCTCTTAACCAACTCATCTTCAAGAAAGCCACCAGTAACAACCACTGGGGAGAAGGAGACCTTATTTGGCAAATGATGCTGGGAAAACTGGCTGACCACATGCAGAGGAATGAAACAGGACCCTTACCTATCACCGTGTACAAAAATTCGTGCTAAATGAATCAAGCCCTAAACATAAAACCTCAAACTGTAAGGATCCTAGAAGAGAAGGCAGGAAAGCTCTTATGCACATTGAAGTAGCAACCAATTCCTGATCAAATCCCCAAGAGCGAATGCCAGAAAAGATAAGATAGGCAAGTGGGACTTCATCAAACTGAAAAGCTTACGCACAGCAAGAGAGACCATCAAGAGAGTGGGAAGATTACCCACAGAATGGGAAAAGATATTTGCTTATTGTGTATCTGACAAAGGCCTAACACCCAGGATCTACAAGGAACTCAAATGAGTCAAAAGGACAAAAAAAGACCCTATTAAAAAATGGGCCGAGGACATGAATAGATACTTCTCAAAAGAACAACATATGCTGGTGAGGATATGGAGACAAGGGAACACTTCTACCCTGCTGGTGGGAGTGCAAACTAGTCCAGACTCTATGGAAAATAGGGTGGCGATTTCTAAAGGAATTAGAAATTGACCTTAACGTAGTCAATATCTGTCTGGGGACAAGAGAGACACCTCGTCAACAAGGGTCCCTGCACAATGCATATTTGTACACCCAACCCTTAACTGTACCCCACAACTTTAAAATAAAAATATGTATTAAAAAATAAATAAATGAAGAAGAAGAAGAAGAAAAGAAATTGACCTTCTATATAATCCAGCTAATCTCCTTCTGGGAATATACCCAGAGGAGCATAAATTGTTCTACAAAAAAGACACCTGCACACACATGTTTATTGCCACGTACTATTCACAATAGCAAGAACATGGAACCAGCCCTTCTACCTATCGAAAGCGGACTGGATAAAGAAAATATGGTGCATATACATGATGGAATATTGCACAGCCTTAAAGAGGGACAGAGTCATGGATTTTACAGAAAACTGGATGGATTTGAAGACAATCATACTTAGTGATTATCGCAGAAATGAAGAACTGAATACCACATGTTCTCACTCATAAGTGGAACCTGAACATTAATCACAATAGCACAAAGGAGGGATCAGCAGCTGCAGAAAACTGCCAGGGGATGGGGGGGTGCATGTAACAGCCCAAAGGGTACCTGGTCCTAAACCAGGGAAAGTGAGGACCAGAGAGAGGCCCATATTTCACCTGTACATAGACTACTTATGTACCTATTTCCTGGCTTCTACCTCGCATCTCTATAATACAATGCAGTTATTAACAAACAAAGAAAACCATTCTAGGTCCTGCTCGAGACACTGAATCAGATGCTCTGGGCTGGGACCCTCCAGGGTATTTTCATGCCTCTAAAGAAAGTCTAGTCTAGCAGAAATCCTGCCTCCAGGACCTTGGGGCTTCTTTTTCTCCACCTCATTCTAGGAGGTCATTCAGACTTGGCCTGTGTCACATCAGAAAGCAGCTGATGGCGCAGAAGTGGGCAGATGGTGATCCACCCACTTCCCCTCTCCAAGTTCCAGCAAGGACAAGAGTGCCGCCTCAAGTACAATGTCATTGTGCTTACGGGTCTCAGCGAACTTGATAGCAAATGACCAAGCTTATTAACATTTACGGGCATCGGTGACTCCCTTTTAACCCCCGAGGTGTGGAGACTTCACCAAAAATAAAGCATTTTCCTGATTTCCTTCAGAGAAAATTGTATAACACTGGGAAGCTAAAATTCAACTCTCGGGGTCTGATGACAAGACAACTTGGAAATGATTGTGTGCATTTGCTGAGTCCTAAATATGTGCCAGGCACTGTCTCACGCCCTTCATGTCATTTCACGCAAACCTTCCCCAGACCTCGAGTGGCTCGACTTTGGCTGTCCAGGCTCTTGATAGGGAAGGGCGAGATTTGGAAGAGGCAGCCAGGCTGGGATGCACACCACCATGTTCCTTAGTGAGGCAGAGTAGCTAGCACCGGTTAGACATAGATATACAAATTTCCCGCAGGCAGATTTTGGGAAGCATTCGGACATTTTTAAAATTACATTTTACTGCAGGCTAAGCTGCAGCCTGCCCTACTTCCTCAGCAGATCAAAAGAAAACTCCCTCAGATGCAAGAATAAGGCAGCCTAACCTTTCAGTTCATGGTTTAGCATAATCATCACTAAGAAACTTTCCGGTTCCCTGTAGAAGGTTAAAGGTCTAATATCACCCCTTAGCAGATCAAAGCCATAGAATTGCTAATAAGGCCACCTTTCAGCTCAGGAACTTATGAATTGGAAACGACTGGCACATCGGCAAAAGACAACCCCTGCCTTTCTCTCCTCCCATCAGGCGCCTAGAGATGTCCATCTTGACTGACGCTCACCTAAGCCCCACCCTCTTTGGCACAGCAATCCTTGTGAAGGTACCTCAGGTCTACCGTAAAGAGCAAAGGTGTCGTTTATTTCGCCCGTGCCAGCTCTGGCATGTCTCTCTCCCTTTTCTCCTTTCTTTCTCTAATAAACTTTGTTTTAAAACTTTGCGGGTCACTCTAGCATTCATTTTAGAAATAAGCCAAATAATCCACAGGTTTTGCGCCACATACCACCCGGCATCACTAGGTTTCTGGATCAAGAAGGCGCAGGCGACTGGCGCTCTAGGAAGTCTTTCTTGTGAGCACCTGTGCAGAAGTCTCACCTGCAGCGTCCCACCCGGGCGGCTCTGCTCTGGGAGGGGTGCGACTTGGCTGTGTGCCTGCCATTGGGGCCTGGTCCTCTTCAAAGAGCACCATGATGGTGAAGTGATGGCCAGGAGAAGCACCTGGTCCAGGCTGCCTCTTTGGCCCCTGGATGGATCTTTTTGCCAGAAAATCTGGCAAAGACCCACCCCCTCTCTGGTAAACAATCAGGCTTATTCTTGTCAACCTGGGCTCAGTGAGAACAAGCCAGAGGTAAACTCTGGGCAGAGCTCTTGTGTGCCATGCCCTGGGGAAGCTCTGTTTTGAAGAAGGACAAGCAGCAGGTGGAAGCAGAGCCCTGAGGGCGCTGACCTGTCTGGTGTATATTACCTGTGTGCGCCATCTGTGTGTGTCGCCTGTGTGTGCCACCTGTGTGCATCCCACCGCAGTCTCTGGGCTGCAGCTCCAGGATTGAAGCCTCTGGAAGCTGCCTGGAGGGTGCAGGCCTAAGATCTCCCTGCTCTGCCATAGTCCAGCCCCTGACATGCCGGCCTCGTGCTGCAGCTCCAGCGCTGGGTGCTCTGCAGACACCACATTCGGCTAAACCCCAAACTCCTCTCCCTTGCTCTAACCCGCATGTGCCCTTGAGGGGTTCTTCCTAGCCTTCCCTTCACACCGTTTCTTTCCTTTTTTTGAGAAAGCAGCATTTATTGAGAAGACAGGAAAGCTCCCACAGTGGGAGAGGACCTGGGGGGGTGTTGCCCTCACACCGTTTTTTGAAGTGGTCTCTGGGAGTGGGGCCAGCTCTGTCATCTCCCGCCTTGTCTGCCCACCAACCACCTTCACTGAGCAGTCAGGCCTTCCGGTCGTCGTCCCCGTTGCAGACATTCAGGTCTGGCTCTCTCTAGCAGGCCCCTGTCTCTGTGGACCTCGAGCCCTTCTGCCTCCGTTTTCTCGCTAGGGGACAGTACTTGGATTTCTGGAAAGAGGAGACAAAGGCCTCTCTCTCCACCTCAGCATCTAAGGCAACGCTTCTCTCGGTGCGTCTGTGGCCTCCAGGTGGGATTTGCCCGCCTGGGCACTCATTCTACGGCGTGTTTCTGGGCCCCACCCTAGGCCGTCGCCATGCACGTTGCAGCTGGACGGTCCGTGCCTGAGTTCTCATTTCCTGTGCCTTGGAGGAGGGTAGAAATGCACTTAGGGTGGAGCCTTTGCCACACGCTGAGTCTTGTTAACTCCTGGGCTCCATGGTGGGGGCCGTATACGTGCAAATCGAGCCCTCGAGCCAAGATCTCGATGGGGGCGATTGAGCAAAGGGGAAATTAGTGCAAATTTCAGTAGGTCACCATTGGGGGAAATCTCTGTGTTTAATCTTGACTACGCAAGGATCAATTGCACTCCAGAGGTGTGTTGTTTGGAGTGATATTTATTCACAGACGCTCGCTAGGGCTTTGTCAGGCCAGTTCCTCTCCAGAGCCCCCTGGTTGTCCTCCAGCTAGCGGGATGGCCGAATCAGGACACATGGACACCCCTCGCCACTGAGGCGAACCACACACCCGGAGGTCGAAAGGTGGCTGTGATAACAGGACGACAACACGGAGGAAGAGACGTTTCTCCTCCGCAGTCCTCTGCCTGACCCATCGTGTGGCTGTGGCGAGCCGTCCTTTACGTGGGCGAGCTTGCTATGGCCCGTAAAGCGCAAAGAGCCAAACTGCAGTTGTCCTTGCTGGGAGGAAATAATCTCTTGACGAAAGCTCAGTCTCGGAAGTCACCGCCTGTTCCCAGAGGTGGGCCAGCGAGAGACACCAGGATCCAGAGAGTCTGGGGGCTGGGCAGTGGGGAAGGAGCTGGAGGAGGGGCTTTCCTCAGCTCTTGCGGCCCCCAGGAGTCAGCTGCAGGCAGGGAAGCCCTGGGGGATTCACAGGTCAGAGACCAGGCGGGCTCGGGGCACTCTCCCTGGTACGGCTGAGCAGGAGGAGTGAGGGGGCAGACTTCAGCCGCAGGATCAGTGGACGGCCTGCCCGGACGGGCTTTGTTTCTGGCTGGACAGCGGCCCCTTGGCAAGGCCAACTGACGAAAGTTCTGGACTGGAGCCACTGACTTGCAAAAACGATCATCTCCCTCTCACACTGAAGACGGCAGCCCAGGGATCTTCCACTTATAACCTCGCTTGGCCTGCCTTCTGGTCTCTTCCCAATCCCAGCTTTCCTTTCTTCCTCTGAGAAACTGATAAGCCGGGCTCGGTGGCTCAGCCTGTCATCCCGCGCTTTGGGAGGCCGAGGTGAGTGGATGGCCTGAGCCGCGGGTTCGAGACCCGCCTGGGCAACTTGGCGAGACCTCATCTCTACAATCAATCAAAAATCAGCTGGGCGTGGTAGCGCGCGCCTGTAGCTCCAGCTACTTGGAAGGCTGAGTGGAAGGATCGCCGGAGCCCAGCAGGTCGAGGCTGCGGTGGCCGGGAGCGGCCACTGCACTCCAGTCTGGGCGACAGAGTGAGACTCCAACTCAAAAAAGAAAGAAAAGAAAAGGAACGATAGATGGCTTTACAGTAATTTCTGATGGGTGCTGTCAGCCCAGCCTTCCACCCTGGACCAGTATGTGCCGGTGGTGGAGAATGGCTTTCTGGACTCAGAGACCTGTCACAAGAGGACCCCGAGGCAGGTGCCCAGGTGGGAAGTGACTATGGCAAGGTACAAGCACCCTAGCCCAGCTGGACTCAAGGGCTGGCTTAGAAGATCCCCTCAGCTCCCAGACTCACTTCCTATCAGAATCCAAGACAGCCTACCTCCAGCACACACATTTATAAATTCCTGAGGCAGGAGAAACTGATTAGAGAAATAGCTGAGGATGAATAAAGGTATGGACTCTGGGCTACCAATGAACAGACGTTTATTGTGTCTAGTAGAGAGACAGATGTCATTCATGAGTAACCAGTATGCAATCAACACACACCACACACACACACACACACACACACACACATATATATATATAAAATCTCAATATCTTCCCTTCTTTCCCTCTCCCATCCTGTCCCCACCTTCCAAGGAGGAAAGCTTCCTCAGGAGTCAGAATTCCTTTCCCTTGTTGGTTTGACCTCTTTTGCTCATGTTTCTGTGATGGAGACTTGTCACTGAGAATGGACCACGAGGGGTGACGTGGCTTTTTCAAGCTGCAGTGGGGGATGTGGGTGGAGATGGCTCCTTGTTCTCTCTGGCACTGAGACATTTCCTGAGACCTGAGCCAAGGTCATTTACACCCTAACTTCCAGGCAGGGAAGAAGGCTGTGGAGAGCACGTTGGTCAGAGTCTGAGCTGCGATGGTTCCAAAGAGTAGCAACAAAGAGCACGGGTGTCCAAACTTGCCAGGCACGGTGCTAACCCTTTCCCTGTGCAGTCACATGCCGCAGAATGACGTTTTGCTCAACCACAGACTGCATACATGACAGTGGCTCCACAGAGAATACCATATTTTCGCTGTCCCTGCTCTATGTTTGGGCATGTCTAGATGCACAGATACCGTCGTGTGACAACTGCCTATGGTGTTCAGTAGAGCGGCTGGCTGTCCAGGTGTGTCGCCTAGGAGCAGCAGGCTAGACACACGATGTAGTTGTGTAGTCGTGATGACACCACGCAGGTTTGTGTAGATTCAGTCCATGGCGTTCACACAAATGACATCGCTTAAGGATACAGCGCTCAAAGCATACACCCCATCATTAAGTGGCACATGACTTCACCACTTTGATTCTCACGGCAGACCCATGAGGTGGGTGACCCATCTCCGTCACCTCATTTTATAGCTGAGAAAGCTGAGGCACAGAGGGGTCAAGCGCTCTGCAGAGAGCCAAGATCAAAACCCCGGTTTACAGTCTGTGTCTTTATCCTACACCGTACAGGCCCAACACGTTTGCAAAAACCTCGTGCGGTCCTCACGGCAGGTTTGGGCACACGCACTGCTCAGGATGGTGCAGCTGAGAGCGAATCACACTTACTTGCTGATCTGTGAGTTTACTCAATCGAAGACATCAAAATCGCTCCCGCACCCAAGCTTCGCACAGTGGCAGGTTCAATCCTGCCCCGGTGGAGACCAACTCTCTGAATCAATTAAAGTCTTGCTGAACAGACGGGAAGCCTGTGGCCAGGCAAGAACAGTCTATCTGAAGTCACCTCCCGTGCCATCAGTGGGTCCTCCTCTGAGGATGAAGTTGCCACTTGAGACTCGCTGTTCAGCGGGGTCTGGAGCCCATGGTCTTTCCCCTTTCGTCAGGAGGCGGAGACCAGGGTGGAGGGTGGTGCAGGGCTCAGGACACACGGGGAAGAGAATTCGAGGCTGCCCGGAGGGACACAGACAGAGGAACAAGACTCTGAGGGTGCGTGTGCAGGCCTGGCCGTGGGATGGGCAGAGCTCTACCCTGCCTTCTGTTAGGGACTGCCTGCCGGTATCCAGAGCCCAGGAATCCCCGGCTTCTTCCTCTGGCTCAGGAGTGCACAGACGGGGCTGGGTCCGGCTGGGCCACCGTCTCTCTGGAACTGGCCTGATCACGCAAGGACCCCATCCCTGCATCTCCCACGGGGCCAGTCCTGGCCCCACGTGCACCTGAGCAGCATTTGCTCATCGGACAAGACGGGAGAGGGGGCGTGGCTTGTCTTCATTGCTGATTCCCACGAGTTCCTTGGCATTTGTCTACTCCGGGATGTAAAAGACAGACAAGGCGACTTCCTGTGATCAGTAATGTAGGAATTACATGGTTGAGGCTTTGTCTTTTTGTTTTTTCATTACTGCGTGGGGAAAAAGGCATATGGCTGCCAGCGTGTCCCATATTCAGCCTCGAGTTCTTGACATGCTGGGCCACTCACCCGCAGGGAGGGACCACTGACCACGGCGGGGTCTCAGCCACTATTCGTAGGGGAAATAACTTTGTTTCTCCTCTCTATGAAAAAAACCCCTTATATATTGGTAGTGGAGCCATTCAATAGGAATTCAATAAATGAATTAAATAAATGTAAGTTTGATTGTAAAATCTGAGTTTTTTCATTGCAAAATAGCCTGGTAAAAAATTAGATGGTTTGAGCCTCAGCTCAGTAAAATCCCCCAAGAGACAGGTTCTAGTGAATAAGTGAGTGGATTGGATTCCAAAATGCTCAAACAGAGCCGGGCGTGGTGGCTCACACCTGTAATCCCAGCACTTTGGGAGGCTGAGGTGAGAGGATTGCCTGAGCCCAGGGGTTTCACTTCGTCTCTACAATAAATTAAAAAAAAAAAAAATTAGCCAGATGCGGTGTCCAGCTACTTGGAAGGCTGAGGTAGAAGGATCACCTGCGCCCAGTAGGTAGAAACTGTGGTGTCCATGAGCATGCCACTGCACTCCAGCTGGGTGACACAGGGAGACTCCGACCAAAAAAAAACACAAAAGCTCCAACAGTCTGTTGATTTGTCATTTTTCATTCAGAATGAATAGTCTGACATACAGTTCTCTCCCACATAAGGAAGTGGCTCAGAGTTCTGTGGTTCTTTCTAAGCAGATGGCAGATCTTTGGGGCTGCCCAATCTCTTATTAGATTCACTTTGTCTGACATCTGGGCAGATGTTTGGGGAGAAAATGTTGAGCTTATTCTGGATATTTACCAAGAGACAGTACTAAAATACTGGTTTACTTTCATATGTCATGTGTGCAGGGTCTGTGGTTAGAGGTTATCCTGAAGTAGGACATGGATATATACATATATATAGAGAGAGAGAGACAGATAAATACAGAGAGGGAGAGAGAGAGAGAGAGAGAAACTAAAAACTCAGGCAGGAACTCATGCTACAGCCTTGGTCAGAATTTTGTCTCTGGGATAACCTTCCAAGATTTTTATTCACAACGCCTTCAACTGATTAGATGAGGCCCACCCACATTATCAAGGTCCATCACATCTACCATAGGGTTAACCACATCTACAAATACCTCCACAGCCACTCCCAGACACATGTTTGACTCTGCCCCTGGGGCTCACATCCTGGCCAGGTTGATAAAGAAGCCTGACCATCACTCTAATCAAATTTGTCAGGATTCAACTTGAGAACAGACATTCTCCCTGTGTTCTTGTTTCCAGAGTTAGAAGCATAGGCAGTCTCCGTGCCTGGTGCCAGGCCCACCCTGGAGACACCATGGCATGGAGACCCCCTGAGCTTTCTTTTTTTAGTGCTCCATCGTTTCCAGGCTTTGAGGCAGCCTGCAGACAAGAGAACAGGCGCTGGTTGGGGGCAGGAGAACAGGGAGAAGCAGTGACCAGGACCCTCACAGGCGGAGTTCTCTCAGCTGGGCCCTGGAGAGTGGGTGGATCCATGCCCCAGTGTGACTGACCCAGGCGGGCTGACTGTGCCAGATAGCACAAGGCTTCCTGACTCACGGCTCAGAGCCCACCTTGGGGCTGGGGCCAGGGCTGGTGTCACCTCCCGGAGTTTGCTGCCTCCACCCAGGCTGGCCAGAACCCTGCTCCAAACTACACAGCCTCTTGTCACCCAGGGCGGTTGCTCAGGGAGGTTCCAAAGGGAGGCCCAAACTTTACCTGTACGATGACCACTTAGCTACCTGATCCTGAATTGTATCCCACATCTTTAAAATGAACAAAACTTTTTTTATAGAAGGAAGGAGCCCCGGAGGCAGTGGAGAACACTCCAGTGTGAGTCCTGGCTCCTCCGGCTCGTGCCCTGGGTGTCATTTAAAGTCTCTGGACTTCAGTTTCTTTTTTTTTCTTTTTTTGAGTTGGAGTCTCACTCTGTCACCCAGACTGGAGTGCAGTGGCCGCTCCCGGCCACCACAGCCTCAACTGCTGGGCTCTGGCGATCCTTCCGCCTCAGCCTTCCAAGTAGCTGGAACTACAGGCGCGCACTACCACGCCCGGCTAACTTTTGATTTATTGCAGAGATGAGGTCTCACCAAGTTGCCCAGGAGGGTCTCGAACCCACGGGCTCAGGCCATCCACTCACCTCAGCCTCCCAAAGTGTGGGATGACAGGCTGAGCCACCGAGCCCGGCTTAAATGTTTCTTTCTAAGAAACTGGATATGGTAGCCTCTTTCCTCCGTTTCTCTGCTTCCTCGGTCTTTGGGGAGAGATTTGCATATGCCCGCCCATCACAGAGCAATGCCCTGTCTCCTTCATCCGCTTGCACTCTCAGCATCACCTGCAAACTGTATCCCGAGCCCTGCCACCTCCTCAGTGACACCCTCCTCTGCTGCTCTCAGCTCCGTCCTGCATGACTGTGGCTTTATTCATTTTCCGCCTCCCTTCCCCAATGCCCTTTGGTCTGTGCCCACACCAGGGGGCCTGCCTGTGGGTCATGACACATCACAGCACTGCTCAGATCAGAGTCCTCCAGTGGCGTCTGTCTGACTCAAAGCCAAAGCCCAGAGCTTCGCATCGACTGGTCAGCTCCTACTTGACCTGTCTTTGTCCCCCCGCTCTCCCGCCTCACCCACCACAACTCCCTTCCACGAGCTCAGTCCCAGACACATGGCATCCTTACCCTCCCTCTAAATTACCAGTTGCACGCTCACCTGTGTGCCCTCTGCCCAGAACGAGCTGCTCCCAGCTATGCCCCCTGCTCACTCGAGCTTCACATCGGCTTTGTTCCCTCCATAGCATTTATCTTCTAATTCGCCACAGATTCTCTTCGCTTTCTGTGTATGGAGTGTGTCTATGTCTTGAATGTAAGCTCTAAGCCCCGGGATGTTAATTTGTGTTTGTTTGTTTGGGGTTTGTCTTAAAGCATTATGCGTTTGTTATTGTTGATGAGTCTACAGGCTAGCATATGACTGCCGCCTGGGCCAGGCTCCGCTGGTTTTGGTGGGATTCATGCACTCCTTAAAAGGCAGGGATTGAGCCCAGCTCGGTGGCTCAGCCTGTCATCCCGCGCCTTTGGGAGACTGAGGTGAGTGGATTGCCTGAGCCCGCGGGTTCGAGACCCACCTGGGCAACTTGGCGAGACCTCATCTCTACAACAAATCAAAAAATTAGCTGGGTGTGGTGGCGTGCACCTGTAGTTCCAGCTACTCGGAAGGCTGAGGCGGAAGGATCGCCGGAGCCCAGCAGGTCGAGGCTGCGGTGGCCGGGAGCGGCCGCTGCACTCCAGCCGGGGCGACAGAGTGAGACTCCAACTCCAAAAAAGAAAAAAAGGCAGGGATTGATATTGTCTCCCCCACCCCACCACCCTCGCTCCGCCCACTCCACGCGTCTTCAGCACCTCGGACAGCACCAAGCATGTCCCAAGGTGATGAAGGCATCTCAGAACCTATTCAAACCCCTAACTGCAGAGTGAGCTTTCCTTTCATCGTAACCCCATTTTGTGGCAGCCCTGGAATTTGGGCCGGTGGCTTCCCTTTGCCATCTTGCCATTTAAGGACACAGAAATCAAAGCAATCTGTGTCACTGGAGACTCGCCTCTTTGCGCTTGTCTCCTGTGCTTGGCAGAAGATAATGACCGTGTTCGCGATGGCAATTTGGGGCTTAAAGTCATGGGGCGACCCAAGGCGTACCTAGTTTATCATCTGGAATGCCTTCGCCTAACATTTGGACTTATTTTTATGGCAAGGAATATCTGAGGTGGGTTTTTCATTATCTGACTTTAAAAGAAATGTGGGGTTATTTTCAATGTCACCCTATTAAAATAGGAGCTGAGAATGCTTTGAAGCAATGCCAAATGCAGTGAATTTCCCATTTATTGAGGCTTTTTTCTGGTGTGAGCCGATTGCTTCTTTTCTCCCCTCTGCCATGTAGAGGGATAATAGTTCTCCTTCCAAATTGGTTTATCTCAGTCCACAGGAGTTTATAGCTCGGTGTCAGGCAAAGAAGCCCTTCACTTGGATGTGTTTCAGCATAGAATTGACGATGACAGCCTGCAGAGAACGTGTCTCTACCAGGATGCAGCAAGTGATCTCGCATGCCCCATTTGCCCCTCTCGCTCTGAAATTGCTCAGAATGAAGGGAGAGACCCCCTGACAGAAAAGTGCACTCCATCTATGACTCACAGCTTTGTCTCCATCCTGAACTTAAGCTGCCACACAAGGCACCTTCCCAGAATTTGTTTCTCCCTCCCATTTGGACCCTCATAAGTTTATTCTGGGACTGTGGACAAGTCCTTTCTTCACTTTAGAATTTAGAGTTCTCACACCAAAAGAGTTAGCCCCAAATGCAAAAGATTCTGTGCCATTGGGCCTCAGCACTTGATAGCTTTTTCTCTCTGAACTGTTATCTCTGTCTCTTATTAATACTAAGATTTTGATGAGTGGAAATTTGATACAAGTCAAGAGAGAGGAGACACGGCACAAAGGGTCTCAGGAAGACTCGTCAGCCAAATTCTGAAAACTGGAAACCAACCCCACAATCGGGCAATTGTTAAAATAATAGGGCAGTGTTACAAATCCCAAGCAAGAGTGTGTTCCAGTAAAACTTAGGGGTTGGCCGGGCTCGGTGGCTCAGCCTGTCATCCCGCGCCTTTGGGAACCTGAGCCCGCGGGTTCGAGACCCGCCTGGGCAGCGAGACCTCATCTCAACAATAAATCAAAAAATCAGCCGGGCGTGGTAGCGCATGCCTGTAATTCCGGCTACTCGGAAGGCTGAGGCCCGGAAGGATTCGCCGCAGCCCACCCCAGGTCCGAAGGCTGGGTGGCCGGGGGGGAGGGCCACTGCACTCCAGTCTGGGCGACAGAGTGAGGCTCCAACTCAAAAAAACAAAAAAAAAAGAAAAGAGATGTGGAGTAAACAGAAGCGGTTCCCTTTATCAATTATTTCCCAGTTATTTAAAAATCTGTCAACCATTCATGTTGTTCCTCTGCCATTTTGCGCAGTCTCTGACTTTTTTCTTCCAGCTCTGCTCAGGCTGGCTCGGTCTGCTTACAAATGATGTGTTAGTTGAAGACATATGATGGCATATCCCAGCAAAAGAATCTGACAAAATTGGTAGTTATTGCATAAAGATGTGAGGGGATAGGTATAGAAATGTGCTCACGTGAAACTGTATTTTAACACCAGAAAAATGAATGGGAAAGATGGCATTTTCTACAGTAGCTTTAAAAATCAATTACTGCAGATTTCCAGGGGAGAAATATGTTGACTCAGCAAAACTATTTTCATCCTCCATATTAACATGAGAGATACCTAGCTGATTCTCTGGCTGCAGATCACAACCAGACATGCCCTGGCCCCGAGAACAACTCATTTGACCCCCAAAAGGAATGGGGTGATGGACTACTTCCTCCCCTCATATTGGAGTTTAATTTTCAATCCTGTCAACTGCAGACTTCCTAGCTCAGTCTACATCACCCTGTTTCAACAACACAAAATGTCCAACTACTGAGGATGTCACTGAGAGAGACAAAACAAGGCGGGCACACAGAAGAGTGTGGTTAGCTATCTCGGTGACCCTTGTTAGCGTAGCTTCCTTCCTTGTCATCCGTTACTTGTGACTGCAAGAGAAGAATAAAGAACATTGCCCTTTAGAATAGAGACACTCATTAGTTCAGTCTGTCATCCTCAGGCCTGAGCAAATATTCGATGCCACATGCCTCACACGCCCTGTCCAAAACAGAGCTTGGCCAATGAAGAGTATTTCTCCCCCGTAGAACATTTGATGGACATTCCTATGTGCCACAAGGAGGCTCCAAACATGAGGGTTCTCTTTATTTGTTTGCATTTTCTATGACAGAAATTATCATTTCATACCTTGCAGCAGGATCGAGTCAGCAGCCATTGGAAGATTCCAAACAAATAAAATGAGAGGCATCTCTTTTAATTTCAGAAGTAGGACTAACTGAATTATGGGCATAGGCACCTGCTTGGTCTTGATCACGTGGACTAAGATTGCACAGAGCACTGAAGCCAGCTGAATGCCAGGGGTTTGCCAGTCGAAACTCCGAGGTTCCGGTCTCTGTGGCTCTCCCAGGAGTTTGCTATGTCTCAGCAGTTTCACTTCTTGAAGGCTGTTGGTTATCTCTTCACATGGTCTGCACGCTGACTAGATTTTCTTTTGAAGTTGAGAAGGAAAAGCCCTTGGAAAAATTCCCCAAAGCAGATAATGTCCCTTTCGTGAAATAATGATTGCAGTGTCAGTGCTGAGAAACTTGTCAACATATCACAATGACAGAAGTGCCGCAGCATCTACTTTAAAACCATCTATGCTTCTACGTGGCTTCTTGGAAGGTTGTTGTGGAAACGATCTCAGGCTTAGCGACCATGGCCGGTGCCATGGCTTTGTGGTATTTTCCGCCACCACTGACACCCTGGTCCTGGCAGCCATCTCCCACCACGCTCTGAGTCTGAAGACGTGTCTGTGAGTGCGTGTGTGTGTCTGTGCAGGGTTGGGTATCTCTGTGTGTGCATATGTGTTCATGTGTTCTAATGGGAAGAGCTGTGGTCAGATGGGTTGAGTACACTGAGGACCAAAAAAATAAACTCCAGGCTCCTTGATGACAAGTGCTGTGGCTTATTTGCCAGGAAATCTCAAATGCGAGCGCATAGTGAGTCTTCAGTTTGTGGGTGAAAAGTGAATACTTGAGTGTCTCTGTGGGTGGGAAAGAGAACCAGAGCAGATGTTCATTCACTGATGTCCAGGTGAGGCCACCCTCTCACGTGCAACTTAACAGGTGAGAGAGAAGACTCTCCCCCCATGCATCCTGCCCTCCCAGCCTGTCTGAAATTTTGTATGAAGACCACCATCCACGCCACTCTCAGGAGTTCCCCTTAGAAAGGTGTCTGCTCAGCCGGGTTCGGTGGCTCAGCCTGTAATCCACGCCTTTGGGAGGCTGAGGTGAGTGGATTGCCTGAGCCCGTGGGTTCGAGACCTGCCTGGGCAGGCAAGACCTCATCTCTACAATAAAACAAAAAAATCAGTCGGGCGTGGTAGCGCGCGCCTGTAATTCCAGCTACTTGGAAGGTTGAGGCAGAAGGATCGCCGGAGCCCAGCAGGTCGAGGCTGCGGTGGCCGGGAGCGGCCGCTGCACTCCAGTCTGGGCGACGGAGTGAGACTCCAACTCAAAAAAAAAAAAAAAGAAAGGTGTCTGCTCACACATGAGTTGACTATGTGCCGAGGCAAATGCAGAGACTTGTCCATCAAGGTGTGGCTACCTTCCAGTTTCTCACATTCATGAAGAGAAAAGGGCAGCCGAATTGTTCATGAACAACGTGCGATATTAAAAGATTAAGCCAAACACAACTTCAGCAAAAATGTCTATTTAATTAAAACTGAGTCCTAGCAGCAGCATAATATGTATCTCCCATTTAAAACAAACCCAACACGAAACACTCCTCTCGATTCACATGAACAATAAATGAGCGAGTCGTCATTTGCTTTTGGCACTTTTTTCTTTTCTTTGTGAAAAAGCTTTGATTCTTGTGTTTGTTGCACAAACATTCCTGGGCCTGTACAGAGGCAATAACAACAGTGAAGACGGATGTGCTGCCTGTCCTTGTGCAGTCCATGCCAGAGAGGAAAGGATGAAATGGATGATGGTGCTAGACCATGATGGAGCAACCTACTAGAGCTGTGTTCACATAACAGCAGGAGCTCACAGAGGCAGACAAAAGCTCATGGAACATAGGGGACACTTCATGGGAAGGGAGTTCCTTCAGCCAGCACTTGTAAGTGGGAGACCTGTGGTGACCAAGGCGGTGCATCTGTCACCACAGGTGAGACTGACTCAGTAGCAAAAATCTCTCGAATTTCAGGGCTTTGAAAACAAAGCTGGATTTTTCACACAAAGACCAGCACGGGTCTGGGAGCTCTCCAGTACAATTTTCCTTCATGTGGTGACTTGGCAGTCAGGGATCGAGCGAGGCCAGACCTTCTGGAGTCTGCACCCACTGGACACAGCTTCCGTGGCCTTCTGGAAGTTCTCACACTGACAGTTAAATGCTTGGTCTGGGGATGACGCATAGCAACTCTGCCCCGAGTCACTGGATTGAGCAGGGAATGTGGCTGCCCCGAGAAGTCAAGGAAGAGTGACACTTCTGTTGCTGGGAGGGAGACAAGAACTGAATGTTGGTGAAGAGCGATCACGCTGCCCGTGCAGCGGGGACATTGCCATCGGGAGAGGCAAGCTGCAAAGCAAGGTGCCAGGAGAGGACCTTGGAGTTACACGAGTGGATGAGGCTGTTCCGAGAGTCTTATCATGGGGAGAGGAGGGTGATAATGAGACTGAGGGGGACCCAGAATTGACCAGTGGCTCCTGCCTGTTGCATCAAGACCCCGCCTTTCTTTTCTTTTTTGCGTTGGAGTCCCACTCCGTCGCCCAGACTGTTGTGCAGTGGCCGCTCCCAGCCACCGCAGCCTCGACCTGCTGGGCTCCGGCAATCCTTCTGCCCCAGCCTTCCAAGTAACTGGAACTACAGGCGCGTGCTACCATGCCCGGCTAATTTTTTTTTTATTTATTGTACAGATGAGGTCTCGCCAAGTTGCCCAGGCAGGTCTTGAACCCATGGGCTCAGGCAATCCACTCACCTCAGCCCCCCGAAGCGCTGGGATTACAGGTTGAGCCACCGAGCCCGGCAAAGACCCCTGTTTTCTATTGTTGATGCGGATCAGCCCAGACAGCCCCATCGTGCCCTGTGAGATCCAACCAGTTCAGCTTCTCACGGGCAGCAGCTTGCCAAGATTAAGAGTTACTTGCACTTGAGGGGGAGAGGGACATGTTAATTCTATGTAGGAAACAGTCTTGCTTCTTCCATCTCAATTTTATCTGTTCAATATTAATATTTGGGCTGGACTTGGTGGCTCAGCCTGTAATCCCCCCACTTTGGGAGGCTGAGGCCAGTGGATTGCTTGAGCCCGCGGGTTTGAGACCAGCCTGGGCAACTTGGTGAGAACTCGTCTCTACAGTAAATTTAAAAAACAAAACTATCCAGGCACAATAGCACGCCTGTAATTCCAGCTACTTGGAAGGTTGAAGAGGAAGGATCGCCAGAACCCAGTAGGTCGACCGTGGGGTGACAGTGAGTGTGCCACTGCACTCCAGCCTGGGCGACGGAGTGAGACTCCAACTCAAAAAAAAAAAAAAAAAAAAGTCAATATTTGGACGAGAAGTGGTTTACAGACTCGGTTCAAATTCACAGAAGTTCCTTTTGGAGAAAAAGGAAAAGTCGAAAGAAAGGCCTGTTTCCAAGTGGCAATTACACTTCAAGGGATTTCAAAGATCATTGCTTTCTCACAATCACACCTGGAATGCTTCCACAGCTGAAGTAAGAAGTGCGTTTACTCCTCAGCCCTGCTTTTGCTCTGAATCACGACCTGCTGCAATCAAGAAGTCCCTCGGAGGCAGCAGTTTAACTGGAAGCAACCACTTTGGCCCCAAGGCCATGTTTATTGCCAAATATCAACCCCACAACCCGGGGAGGAAGGAGCTGTCCTATCCAAAGGATCCTAGCCTCACGGTGAGTGGGCGGGCGGGGCACCTGTGGGGGCGTGGCAGCTGCTGGTGAACCCTGCAAGGAATCAGTGGCAGTGACCCACAGGGATGTGAACTGGAGAAGAACTTGCCCATGGTGCTCCCTGGCTGGAATCCTTACAATGCTCATCTCCAAGTGTTCAGTGCCCTGGGGCAGCAGCCGTGAGAATTTTAACAGCAATACTTGCTTCCAATTAATTTTTCCCCAAAGGAACGAAGTCTCATTAAAACTGAGGATTTAATGGATGCAAATGTGTGCAGGGCCTCACCTTAAGCACTTGGACAGATTGTGTGGTTTATGCCCTGGTCTTTCAGGGAAGAGAGGTCCATTCATATATTCATTCGTTCAAAATATTTTTCTGGACACCAGGCTGTGTCATCCCAGACAGGAAGGCATGGCAGGACCTCCACACTTTGCTGATCGCCAGCCTCGGCCCCGCCCGGCGGGACCCCCGGTCAAAGCTTTATCCTCAGCGTGGTGACCGGCGATGGCCTCTCCTCCACCATTCGTGTCTGCCTCCACCTCTGACCTAGCTGAGCGCCTGCCTGGATCCTCGACTCTCTTGGGGCCTCTGTGTCCAGATTTTTCTCTTTTCCAACCCGCCTTCGGATGTTCCACTTGATCTCTCATCGCCTTCTTGTCAGCCCAAGCTTGATCCTTCAGTGACACCCTCTGCTCTCTCTTTCCCCTTGGTTATCCTCCCCGAGTGACATCACCCAGGACAGAGCTGACCCTGACCTTCCCAGTCCCATAACTCCAGGCCCTGCCAAGTTCCTGCTGCACAGCTGGCACATCCAGACCAACACGCCCAAAGCTCATTATCTCTCCCTTCCGAATTCCGACTAGGATCGGGATGCTCCAGCCGTCTCAATACCCAGTCTAGACCTTGCAGTGCGGTCCCCTCCATCGGCCTGCCCTTGGCATCCACTTCTGGTCTTGCCGGTGGGTCTCCAGATCCTGCTCCAGCCTCTGAAGTCTCAACCTTCCTCTTCATCTTCTTGTCCGTGAGCCCTAGGAAGAGACAACAAGTGATTTTGTCAGGCCCCCCAGCTTCGAGGCTCACACGTTCCCTTTTCTTATACCTTCCACACGACTTCTCGGCTGGAGTTATTTCGAGCAAACAAACATCCGATGCGCCACCTTCAGTCTGGCAGATTGAAAGCCTCCCAGTGGCTCTGATGAACCCCTGCCCTAGCTGACGCCCTCCCACGGGCTGTGCCCCCGCGCCGTCAGGGGTTCACCTCTTCTGCAAGCCCTGAGTCCTTTCTCCTTATCTGCCAGTCTGTGCCTTCTTCAAGATCCCGGTCAGATGCACTCTTGCGGTGATGTCTGTCTGAACACCCAAACGGGGATGGCCAATCCCTCTTTTAGGCTCCACCAGATGACAGAGACATTCCTCTCCCTCACACAAGCCATGCAACAGCTTATTCATTTCTTATGGGACTGGTCCCCTTGCTGCACTGGGACCTTGCAAGAGCAGGGTGGGTGTCTCAGCGGGAGCCGTCCCGGGCACTGAGTGGCACCTAGCATGCTGGTGCTCAGAAAATGAGGGAACACGTGAAGCACAGGAGTCCAAGGGTCTTCCCAGAGGAGAAAAAACTGTTCAAATATTCAGCTTCATACACACATGCCATGTGCTATGCTCGCCATCCACTTACCCTCCTGTCCCTTCTGTCCCTAAGCCAAGTAAAGTATTAAAGGGGTGTCTCTTCTCTCGCATTCAGATGTTCCATTATAATCTCAAAGCACTCGGAAGAGGAGAGGCTTTTATTCTAGATAGCAAGCAGTTGTGGCTTTAAGTCACGGCTCTGACTCTAACTGGAAGTGCGACCTTAACCAGGTTTCTTAACGACTAGGGGTCCTAGATTCTTCCTGTCCCGAGGACTCCAGGGCCCTACACAGTGCTTGCCTGAGACACAGGAATATTCAAAGTGGTACCCATGGACGCCAGATGTTACTTTGGTTCTGCTATTATCGGCATTATTCTTGGGGTCATTTAGTCAACTGATGTTGGGGGAGCATCTGCTGGATGTCGGGTGCCGTGCACGTGTGAGGATGTGACAATGCACCAAGTGCGATCTAGTTCTTAAGAATTCACCACAGAGCCGGGCTCGGTGGCTCAGCCTGTAATCCCACGCCCTGGGAGGCTGAGGCAAAGGGATTGCCTGAGCCTCGAGGGTTCAAGACCCGCCTGGGCAACTTGGCGAGACCTCATCTCTACAAATCAAAAAATCAGTCGGGCGTGGTAGCACACACCTGTAATTCTGGCTACTCGGAAGGCTGAGGGGGAAGGATTGCCAGAGCCCAGCAGGTCGAGGCTGCAGTGGCCGGGAGCGGCCACTGCACTCCAGTCTGGGTGACAGAGTAAGACTCCAACTCAAAAACAACAACAAAAAAGAATTCACCACAGGGACATGTTCTAACAGTCTGTGTTGCCGTATCTACCTTCTTCTTGGCCCTGGGTCTGTGAACCAAGACCTATTTTTCTAACTCTGCTGTGATGGTCCCTCGTTTATTGTTAAAGTTGATGAAGCAAAGTCTTTCTTCGGCAGTTTCAAGACCGAAGACAAGGAAATGGCTGTTGATCATGGAAGAGGGCTTGGACGTTTCCCAGCTAGGCCTCCCTTCTGTGGACAGGGGTGCCCTGGATGGCTCACAATCAGCCTCTCGCATAACTGCCGTCGCATCCAGCCCCCAGGTTCCTGCGACTTTCCTTCTGTGCTCTGCAGAAGTGGGAAGAGAAATATTTTCCTTACAAAGTGGAATCGAATTTCGAAGTCATGCTACTTGGCAACACTGTGTCCTCAAGCTGTTCAGTGTTTTCCTGGCTGCTTTTCCGACATGTAAATTAAGCTATCATTTCTGCCCCAGCTATTTCTTTCTTGCGGTTCACATAAGCAAGTGCTGTAGGAAGGTTAGTTCTACAGAATAATTTAAAATGCCTTAAACAGTTGATTCCTTGAGTATCGGAATGATGACTTTTCCAAAGTAAGGCAGCTCGTTTACCAACCAGTGTTTCTTCTTCCCCATAGCCATTTGCCAAGTGGTGCCCGTACATGCCTTAAAACTGGAATACTTAGGGTGGTTTGCTGCTTTGCTGTTCTTGTGTGAGGGCAAGACGCCAAGTCTAGGGTGAGCGTCTTCTGGAGCCCATTCTCAGCGAGAGAGGGGAGGTCGCCAGTGTCATTAGGCAGTCATCAAGCTCTCAGTGACCTTGGCAAAAGCCAGATCTCCAACTACAGGGAATGGATCAGGCCGTTTACCTCGCCAGGCCTTTTTGTGACATTTGAAAAATAAAAACCAAGTCGGGCATGGTGGCTCACGCCTGTAATCCCGGACCTTCGGGAGGCAGAGACGAGAGGATTGCCCGAGTCCTGGAGTTCGAGACCAGCCTGGGCAACTTGGTGAGACCTTGTCTCCACAATAAATAAATAAATAAAATTATCCAGACGTAGCAGTGCGGGTCTGTAGTTCCAGCTGCTTGGAAGTCTGAGGTGGAAGGATCACCTGAGCCCGGCAGGTCAAGGCTGTGGTGGACGTGAGCATGCCACTGGACTCCAGCCTGGGTGGCAGAGTAAGACTATCAGTCAAAAAAAGGAAAGAAAGAGAAATAAGCCAAGTTCGGTGGCTCAGCCTGTCATCCCGCACCTTTGGGAGGCTGAGGTGAGTGGACTGCCTGAGCTCGCGGGTTCGAAACCCGCCTGGGCAACTTAGGCGAGACCCCATCTCTACAATAAATCAAAATGAGCCGGGCGTGGTAGCCGTGTGCCTGTAGTTCCAGCTACTTGGACGGCTGAGGTGGAAGGATTGCCGGAGCCCAGCAGGTCGAGGCTGCGGTGGCCGGGAGTGGCCACTGCGCTCCAGTCTGGGCGACGGAGTGAGACTCCAACTCAAAAAAAAAAAGAAAGAAAGAAAAGAAAAATAAAGACTAAAAGTCTAAATCACAGCATGAATTAGAGGCAGGAACATGGGAGTTTAGAATTGGAAGTAGTGGTATCTAAATTATTTGTTTCACTTAATAAAGGGGCTTCACCTTTCTAAGCTCCAGTTTCTTCGTCTATAATGCCATCCTAGAATTTATTTAGAGTGTATATATGAAGAGCCTGGAACAAGTTGAGATAGCTTCTTCCTTCACCTTTTCTAATTAGGTGTTTCGTCACTGTGACTGGAAATCCAAACATGAGGAAGACAGGTACTAAGTCAAACACACCTGCCTAGCATTTCATTCCCCACCGAGGCTTGAAGTTTAACCTGCTGGAGTAATACATGTGCACACTTCCCTTTCCTTCCAAACCTTTTCCTTGGCAAAAATCGTAGGGGTGGACACGCCTTCCCACAGCATGAGGACTTCCAAACGTACTTGCATCTCACACCTTGACAGAGGTGGGTTTCTTTCTGCCAAACGGTATTCAGCATCACGAATACTGAACGAAATGGCACGATCCTGTAGGAAGAAAGGGATATGCATGACCCACCTCTCTTTTCTTCATGGAATATCTGGTTTTGAATAATTTTTCTGACAACTGAATCACCACCTCCTATAGCATAGACTGCATGTAGAGAGCACGTTCTCTGAAGCAGCGGAAGGGACTGCAGAGCTGCGTGGCATGCCAGTAGGTGGATGTAACCCCTTTGGACACAGGTGAGGTCAGGTGCTTCTTCTGTTTCAAGGTCCGCCCCGCTTCCATTCACAGCTCACACCGCCGGTGCCGTCAGACTCATACCTGCTCAGATAACCCCCGTTGTGGGTATTTTCTGTTTCTCTTGCATCTCTAACTGAGGCAAAGTAGAGCTATTGATTCCGGATGATGATGTGTTCATTCCCTTTGCTGAACTGATTTAGTTTATTGTAAGTGGATACGTACAAACGCTTAATGTCAGAGTGAGGAAGCGATAAAATGTGTCTCTTCCCGTGGCCAGGCGTGCTCTTTAGGGGTGATCACGAAGTTTTTAGTGTCAGTCATGACATATTTTTGTGTATCTAAAAGCACACACACAAGCAAACATACCAGATTGCTTTACCAAAGGGGAAAAAAAAGCGCCGATGATCAGATCCCCCAAGAGTCTACCAAGTGTCAGAGGCTGACTTCCAAGTCTCTTGTCACCTGCTAAGTCCCCAGCCCCTACTGAGTCTCCTGTCACTCTTCTGTCTGTCACCGTCACATGGCTCACAAAGCTTCTTCACCATCCACTTAGATTGCTAAACCTTCAGTCGCAATTGCATCTCTTTGAGTTCTAGTCAGATATTTGCCCATCATATTATTGGGACATTTATAGTTTCTTCTTTTTTGACATCTCTGTATACTTTTTATTAAGTAGATTAAACACTCAGAATACCGCACAGATCGTAAATGTACATCCTGGTGAAATTCCAAGAAGCTATATATCCAGCGGTCAGATCAAGGAACTAGCAACTGAAGACGTCACCCTTGAGTCCACCCCCGGTCAGCACACCCACACCTACCCAAGGGAAGCCACGTCCTGTGGACAGCACAGTGTAGACTCTGTTTAACTGGAATCACACAGGGTGTGTTTGCTTGTGATTGTCTTCTTACAGTCAGAATTAGGTTTGTGAGAGGTATTCATGTCATTGCATGCAGGTGCAATTCCTCCATTTTAATTGTCCTTCGGTACTCTACTGTAATCCTTCCACTATTTATGGGCATCTTAGTTGGGAGCTACAGCTAATCGTGCTGCGATGAACATCATGACGCGTGGGTGTGATTAGGCACACGCAAACGTTGTTGTTGTATCCTCAACTGGGAGCAGAATTGCTAGGCTATGTGCTATTTCGATTCGGTAGAATTGCCACACAGATTTCTAAGAGTTATACCAACACACTCCTCCAGAAACATGTAAGAGTTCCAGATACTCCACATTTCTTCATACATTCAATATTATCTACTGTTTTAATTTTAGCCATTTTGTCGCGGATGCAGCACGCAACATTGTGTCTCACATAAAGTTTATTACAATGCAATTTATATATTACAAAATGTACTCATTTTAAGCGTAGAGTTTGATGAATATATATATATATATATATATATGGATTTGATGAGTGTATGTGTGTGTGTATATATATGTATATACACATATGTATGCATTTTTCATCACCTTTATAAGGTCTCTAAATCCCTCCTGGTCAATCTTCCCGTCCCTATGTTCAGGTAGTAGATATCTGTCTCTATAGATTAGATCTGCTGTTCTAGAATTCCAGGTAGATATAAATGGAAATATGCGGTCTGTACTCTTTTGTGTCTGGTTATTTTGTTGGAAATAATGTTTTGAGATTCATCCATGTTGTCATGTAAAGTAGTAGTTTCTTTTTATTGCTGAATATTATCCCATTGTATGAATATTCAAAGATACATTTATTAATTCTTCTCGAATAACCTTGAGATCATTCCAGTTTTGTGCTATTATGAGTGAAGCTCCCATAGATATTAATGTATGTCTTTTTTTAAACATATATTTTTTTATTATTCTTGAATAAATGCTCAGAAACAGAATTGTTAGAACATGTGCCGAGTATGTATTTAATTTAGAAGAAACTGTCACACTATTTTCCAAGTCATTTGTATAATCATACACTCTTTCCACTGAAGTATGAGATGTCGAGTTTTTCCAGGTTCTGACTTCACTTGCTATTGTTATGTAGCCTTCCGAGTAGACAGTAAAGGAACCTCACCATGTCTTCACTTATCATTCACCTGATGACTAATAATGTGTCTCTTTTAATGTGTTGATTAATTATCCAAATATTATCTTTTAAGACATGTCTGGATTCTCCTGATATTCCGTTAGGTTGCTTATCATATTGAGTTGCAGGTTATTTTTATGTTCTGGGTACATATCTGTTTCAAATAAATATAATAAACAGTTTATCCTAGTTTGTGTCTTATCTTTTTTTTGAGTTGGAGTCTCACTCTGTCGCCCAGACTGGAGTGCAGTGGCCGCTCCCGGCCACCGCAGCCTCGACCCGCTGGGCTCCGGCGATCCTTCCGCCTCAGCCTTCCGAGTAGCCGGAATTACAGGCGCGCGCTACCACGCCCGGCTGATTTTTTGATTTATTGCAGAGATGAGGTCTCGCTGCCCAGGCGGGTCTCGAACCCGGGGGCTCAGGCAATCCACTCACCTCAACCTCCCAAAGCATGGGATTACAGGCTGAGCCACCGAGCCCGGCTTGTGTCTTATCTTTTTATGTTTTAATGGTTTGGGCCAAAGAGCGGAAGTTTGTATTTTAATTAATTTCAATTTATCAAATAGCTTGATTTATGATTAAGAATGATGAGAAATCTTTACCTAATCCAAGCTTCCTCCTCTTCTTATTTTTCTAGAAGTTTTATACTTTTACGTTTCTACACTTTGGTCTGTTTGGTTGGGAGTTAAGTTATACGTGTGGAGTGAGGTAAGGGTCAGGGATAGATCTGCTTGCTTATTCTATGGTTTTTTTAAGTTTTATGCTGTTTTAGAGCAGGTCTGGAATGATTATTGCTGAAGTACAACGCTCGCGCGCCTTGTCTGAAACCCATGGGTGTCTCGTGCCTTATCTTCAGGTTAACTGGCTGCAGCACCAAAGTCCACCGTGAGGTCCACCCTACTCCACCTACTGCCTCCTGGCTGCTGCCTTTGTCTAGACTTATGAAATTTCACCCTAATGTGTTCTCAGCTCAGAATTCAGTTATGACTCGAGTTAAGACTTAAGACTCAGAGCACATTTCTGGAGCTCATTCTCTGAGATACTCTGGGACGGTCCCTTCTTGTGAGCACACTGTCCTGCAAATTCCAGCCGCTTCAGTCTACTCGTGCTCCTTTCCTTGTTCTAAAAAATTCTTCATTATTATTCATGGGGTCGCCCTTCTTTCTAATCATTCCATCTTCTCATTCTGGGGCTCTGCTTACAGATATTTTAGAACTTTAAGCCACCTACAGTTTAACTCTTACATTCTGTCATTTCCTATTTCTTTATTCTTCTGTTTTAAACCTGCAGTTATATTCTTGGCATGGTGGCACTCGCCTGCAGTCCTAACTATTCAAGAGGTTGAGGCAGGAGGATCACTTGATCCCGGGAATTCCAGGCTGCTGTGAGTTATGTTTGCACAACTATACTCCAGTCAGATTCTCTCTTTCGAAAAATCTGCAGTTCTATTTATCCAGTGAATCTTGATTTCAGTTATTATTACTGCTTAGAATTTCTTTTTGATACATATTTATAAATTCTCAGTCTTTTGTAATATTGCCCATTTTTTCATGTCCTCCACATCTTTATTTTTATTTTCTTTAACATGTTAATCACAGGTATGTTAAAGTCCTTGTCAACTAGCTCAAATATTTGTATTATCTGTTGAGCTGCTTCTGTTTTCTGCTTTATCTCTTTAATTTCAGTACTATGTTACTACCTTCTGAAGATACTATTTCATGAAATACTGAATTTTGTGGATAAAATATTACAGTGTCTAATGATGTTATACTCTTCCTGAGAGGGCTTGTCTTTCCTTGGCTAAGCCAAGAGATGGTGGTTGATCACCTCTAAGCCAACCAAGAACTGTGCTCAAACCAAAGCTGTATCTCAGCCTGATCTACCCATGGTCCTCCAGAGTTTGTACCTGAGAGTCTTGTGTATTCTCCACAGCACCCCTCTTCCAGTGGGTCATAAATTCTAACTCATAGCTCACAAGAGTAATAGAAACGTTCACACTTTTCAGAAGTTTTCTGCATAGGTTTTTGTTTTCTAGCTCAGGACAGCCCTGAGACTTTCCAACTTTCTTGAAGAAAATCTAGTCACGTTTCTGAGTCTTCATCTCAGGTTCTTCTGGTTTATTTATACCTGACCAATATATTTCCATGGGTACAAATCTGGATCCTCCACTTCCTACCCATGTTCAACATTGGCTAATACCCCTAGAATAAAGTAGCTGCAGAAATCAGTTCATCTCTCTCAGCTTCTCCCATCACTCTGCTGCCTTCAGGAAGATGGTTTCTTTACCTTACCTTGCTTGTCTCACCGTTCTCTGTAGAAACAGTGGACTTCCATCAGCTCTTCCATCTCACCAAGAAGCTTTATTTGGGCGCAGTCAAATATGTTAAATTTTTTTCTCAAATTAGATTTTGAGGCAATCCTTCAGTAGGATTTCTCCTGCAGATTAATACTAAAAGCAACCTTCTACATCTTATATCTTCTGATATCATTTCCTGTTTTACTTTTAACACTTTAATGTTTAATCTATGCAGAATGTGTAAGGTCCCTGTGACATAAAGTTTCAGCAAAAATTTCCAATGAGATCAAGTCGCTCTAGGATTCTTTGCTGAATAACCTGTCCTTTCTTCTGTGATTTAGAATTCTGTCTTTACCTGTGCTGTGGTTTTAATGTGTCTCCTAAAAATCATGTGCTGGAAAATTAATCTCCAGTGCAACGCTGTTGAGAAGTAAAGCCTAATGAGAGGAATTAGGCCATGAGAGCCCTGCCCTCATGAATGGATAAATGGCACCATCTTGGGAGTGGATTTGTTATACAGGGGCAATTCTCTCCCGTCTTGTCTCACCTTCATTCTCTTCTCTTCTCACTTCCTCCCTCCCCTTCCCTTCCTTTGTCCTTCTGCCTTCCAAAATGGGATGACAGGAGGGCTCGGTGGCTCAGCCTGTCATCCCGTGCTTTGGGAGGCTGAGGTGAGTGGATGGCCTGAGCCCGCGGGTTCGAGACCCGCCTGGGCAACTTGGCGAGACCTCGTCTCTACAATAAATCAAAAAAAAAAAATTAGCTGGGCGTGGTAGTGCGCGCCTATAGTTCCAGCTACTTGGAAGGCTGAGGTGGAAGGATTGCAGGACGAGGCTGCGGTGGCCGGGAGCAGCCACTGCACTCCAGTCTGGGCGACAGAGTGAGACTCCAACTCAAAAAAAAAAAAATTGGATGACATAGCATGGAGGCCCTCATCGGATGTGGGCACCTTGAGATCAGACTTTCCAACTTCCAGAATTGTAACAAATAAATCTTTGTTTTTTGTAAACCGCCCAGTCTCAGGTATTCTGTAATAGCAGCACAAAACAAACTGTGACAACCTGAAACACCCCGTATGTTTCTGATTCTCTGTTCTATTGCATTGCTTTGTTGCTTTGTTTACCTTGTACTAGTTACATAACTTTTAAAATTACTATAGTTATAACACACTTTATGATATTTTAAAGAGGAAGTCTCTCCCCTTATCTTTCCAGACAAGTCTTAGGATCTGCTATTGTGTTTTTCAAAAAGCACTATTAAGATTTGATAGACTTGGAAGGCTGAGGTGGAAGGATCGCCGGAGCCCAGGAGGTCGACACTGCGGTGGCCGGGAGCGGCCACTGCACTCCAGTCTGGGTGACAGAGTGAGACTCCAACTCAAAAAAAAGAAAAAAGAGATTTGATAGAAATTTTAATAAATTACAGAATAATTACTGGAGAGATGTCTTTACAATATTAACTTTTAAATAGTCATTGTTAAGAATAAAAATCTGGGCCGGGCTTGGTGACTCAGCCTGTAATCCCGCGCATTGAGAGGCCGAGGTGAGTGAATTGCCTGAGCCCGTGGGTTCGAGACCCGCCTGGGCAACTTGGTTAGACCTCATCTCTACAATAAATCAAAAAATGAGCCAGGTGTGGTAGCACGTGCCTGTAGTTCCAGCTACTTGTAAGGCTGAGGCGGAAGGATTGCCAGAGCCCAGCTGGTTGAGGCTGTGGTGGCCGGGAGCATGCCACTGCACTCCAGCCTGGGTGATGGAGTATGACTCCAACTCAAAAAAAAAAAGGAATAAAAATCTGTATTTCATGCTGTTGAGTAATAAACAGAATATACCACTAAAATTTTAAATGATTACTTATTGAAATTTAACATTTTAATATTGTTTATGTTTAAGAAAGATATAGCACTTGAGAATTTTTATACACATAGATTATGTACTCTTTCCTTAATCTGAGTTTCACTTTGTTGGAAGCACACAGGTGTTGTGTGCCGTGATACAACACCCATCTGCTCTCCTTTTAGGACAAAGATCGTCCTTTCCCCAGTTTCCAGAAGTGTTTGTTGTCAGGGCTCACGGCTTTTCCCATTCCCAGAAATTATGCCGGGTAAGGGGAGCTTCCTTACCCAAGGTCCACGTGTGGGTGCAGAGGCCCAGCCTCCTTGCCACATTTGGGGCAACTCTGGAGGACTCTGGTTCACCTTTTCTCCCTGCCAGTCTCCCTTGCCCCTTTCCTCTCGGGCGATGTTACTCGAAGAACCCCCCCAATCAACTTCCTCCCAGCAAATCTCTGCTTCCAGTTTGCCAGGAAACACCATCTAGGAGAGCAGTTGACTCCGAAATGGGATTTGGAGGCTGGATTGCCTAGGCTGGCAGGCAGAGGGCACTTCCTCTCTGGTGGGGAATAGGCTATGACGGTCCCCCTGACAAGCAGTCGTGATGGCTGGCACTGCCGGCTCTTTTGCTGGCAAAGCACTGGGCTGGGATTCTGGTAGAAGGAGAGGCCACCTTGAGTGCAACGTGTGAGGCTTGGGGGAGACTGGCTCCACTTGGGAGTTCTCCAGTCTCCCATGACATTTTCCATTCTTCAGTTCAGGAAAACTTTTTTCACACCATCCTGCCTCTGAGAGCCTGTTTCCCCAGGAATCAGGCATAAAATAGACCTTTTGCTGCCTAATTGCGATCTGTATATAATAATAATGCATCCTATTTTTTTTCTTTTCGCCATAGCTAAAATTGGTATAAAACTGCATTTTCCAAATTGTGTTTCTTACAACAACATTCCCAAGAGATGCTTTGAAGAAAAATAATGTTCTGTGGTCACCTAAACCTGGTAAGTGTTTTATAGGAGCTCTTTCTCTTGGGAATCCAAAATGTATGTCAGCCGTGAAAGGGTTTGAAGAGCTTTGCCACAGAGAAAACTATTTATTCGTTTTAACACGGTATTTTCTAAATATAATTAAACATGTGACATTTATCGGTGATTCTTCTTGGACTATTGCTCAGGGGACACTCTTCAGAAAAGCCGATGGAAGCTGCTTTTAGGTAACCACATTGCAGGTGTAGGAGAGGTTGCAGACATCACTGGAGTGCAGTGTCACTGAGGTGGGCTGCAGTTTCATCACCCCACAGTATCCGCCGGGATAACTCTGCCTTCCCCTTCAAGACTCAGTCACAGTGTCACCTCGACTGGCCTCTACAGATCTGAAGCGATAGCAGACCACAGAGCAGGCCCTCACTTTCCGCTCAGCGGGACTATTGGAGGGTGTCTTTGAACCCATCAGCACTCTCTCCACGACCACCCCACAAACCTCCCCCTGGACAATCGTAGGTGGCCTCCCAATTGGGTGCCAGTGAAGAAATGAATGTCAGATGAGCCATCGGGTGGAAGCACCCCTCTCTTCTGCACTGGCTCTGCCTTTGGGCAGCAGTAGAACTAGACTCTTTTTTTTTTTTGAGTTGGAGTCTCAATCTGTCGCCCAGACTGGAGTGCAGTGGCCGCTCCCGGCCACCGCAGCCTCGACCTGCTGGGTTCTGGTGATCCTTCTGCCTCAGCCTTCCGAGAAGCCGGAATTACAGGCATGCGCTACCACGCCTGGCTGATTTTTTTTTTTAATTTTATTTATTGTAGAGATGAGGTCTTGTTGCCCGGGCGGGTCTCGAACCCGCGGGGTCAGGCAATCCACTCACCTCAGCCTCCCAAAGGCACGGGATGACAGGCTGAGCCACCGAGCCCGGCTGAACTAGACTCTTAACTTGACTTCCCTCAGCACTATCATTCCATTCCAGCAGTTTAGCAGAAGAGAAAGACCATTCCTCTGGTCGGTTCACTACCTGCATAATCCCGGCACACGACCTACTCACATTCTCACCAGGCTCCATCAGCTCCCAGCCTGCATCTTTCAAATGCTGTGTGATTCCCAATTTACGTTGTTTGAATTTTTAAGTTGCAAGAAATGTTAATTTAGAGTTTCATTTTTTGGCCTCTAATTCTGACGTTGAGTCACAACTTACAGAGGATTTTTGAGATACTTTCTTCTTTTTTTTTTTTTTTTTGAGTCGGAGTCTCACTCTGTCGCCCAGACTGGAGTGCAGTGGCCGCTCCCGACCACCACAGCCTCGACCCACTGGGCTCCGGCAATCCTTCCGCCTCAGCCTTCCAAGTAGCTGGAACTGCAGGCACGTGCTACCACGCCCGGCTGATTTTGAGATACTTTCTTCTTTGTGGGAAACGTTCTGCATGGCAAACCACTCATTTCCTCGTCTTGAAAAGTGTCCCCCTCACTCAGGTCACAAACAGCCCGCAGGTTCTGAAAAGGCAAGCTTCAGACTCAGACGGTTTTCTTCAGGTTGGCCTCAGTCTGAAAGGTCAAGGCAGATTATACAGTCTTGTGGTGGAAAGAAATGTCTTTTCATCTCTTCCAACAGGCACTTTCCAAGGTATAATAGATGGAGAAAATATGTTTCAACACAATAAAATTTTTAAAAAAACCAAGCGAGTTGCTAAATATAATTTTTGCAATTACTGGAATATTCTTATTTTATGTTATTAAAGTTCGATGTTTTAAATGAGATTTTCTATTCCCTTGAGCAGGGTTTTTTTTTTTAAATAATTGAATTCCTCCACATTTTGATTAAACCCTTCACCAAGATCACCGTGTATGAATGATAAAATGAAATTACTTTTAAAACCATGGTTGACTTCAAAATTTCCATCAAAGACCTGACTTTAAATACGGTTTATTTATTTGAAAGCTTGGGCAGGGAGCCGTTTCCACCCTTTCTTAACTGTCTGGGCAGACCCTCCCCGGCTGCAACTCACACACCTGGGCTTGCCCTCAGCACTAACCCGCTTGCCTTTCTGTAGATTCTTTGCCCTCCAGCCACAGACCCTTGACACATTCTGTCCTGTCTGCCCCTGTGGGCCCCAACACACTGTGTTTTTCACGACCCCCTGCTCATCTTAGCACCTCATTCTAGACATCACTCCACAGAGAGAGGCCTTCTCTGAGCACGCCCGAGACTAGGCCGGTCCCGCAGCAGTGACTGTTTCCTTCCCAGCATTCATCTCCCTAATCCTTCCATTTTTTTTTTTTTTGAGTTGGAGTCTCACTCTGTTGCCCAGACTGGAGTGCAGCGGCTGCTCCCGGCCACCGCAGCCTCGATCCGCTGGGCTCCGGCGATCCTTCCGCCTCAGCCTTCCAAGTAGCCGGAATTACAGGCATGCGCCACCATGCCTGGCTGATTTTTTAAATTTATTGTAGAGATGAGGTCTCGCTGCCCAGGCGGGTCTTGAACCCGCGGGCTCAGGCAATCCACTCACCTCAGCCTCCCAAAGGCGCAGGATTACAGGCTGAGCCACCGAGCCCGGCTCCTAACCCTTCCATTTAAAGTGTGATCATTGGAGTCATGTCTGGCTCGATGCTTGGACCGTAAGCCCCTGGGGCTAGGCTGTGTCTCCGGGGATTAGTGCCATAATGCACGCCACCGAGTGCTTGGCCTAGAGAGGGCAATCAACGTGTGCACTCAGGGATGGACGGTTAAACAGTGGGAGTTGTCCTGCCCTGGGATTCAGAAGGTCTGGCTTGTGGAAGGGTCCCTGTTTTGCTGCCTGTCAGAAACACGCTTGCGTTGTTCTCAGAAAGGCTAAGTGCACATTTATTTTCACGAACCAGTCTCTGGAATGATGCCGTTTTATGTAAAGGCACCTTGTAGACCTTGCAGGTCTAAACCGTAATGTCTAACACCCCCACCACACAGCCCATATCGTGCGTCCTTATTACTTTTAGGCTCTGAAAATAGTCATGTGGTATTTTAAGTTTAAAAAAAAAAAATTCTGCCGGGCTCGGTGGCTCAGCCTGTCATCCCGCACCTTTGGGAGGTCAAGGTGAGTGGATTGCCTGAGCCCGCGGGTTCGAGACCCGCCTGGGCAACTTGGCGAGACCTCATCTCCACAATAAATCAAAACATCAGCCCGGCGTGGTAGTGCGCGCCTGTAGTTCCAGCTACTCGGAAGGCTGAGGCGGAAGGATCACCGGAGCCCAGCAGGTCGAGGCTGCGGTGGCCGGGAGTGGCCACTGCCCTCCAGTCTGGGCGGCAGAGTGAGACTCCAACTCAAAAAGAAAAAAAAAAAATTCTGGTGGCAACACTTTCCATACTTTCACCCATAGGAAAGACCGTGCTTTCAGAATGATTTTCTCTAAATAGCATTTAAAAGTAGCACCTTCCCTCTACCTGCAATGGGTCCCTTCCTGCCTCAGTCATGAATGTGTCGGATTACCAGGCTGTCCCTCTGAGGGCTCTTCCTCAGCCTGCCGGCTTCTCCCAGACTGCCTCCCCTTTCTTCCATCTAAATCAGGTCAGTGTGATCAGAGCTGTGGATGGTAATGAATGGACAGGAAGAGGAGGCTCGCTGCTGTAAAGCCTATGGAAAACTCAGACTGCTTGGCGAGATGGGAGCTGACAGCGGACACGGAAGGAAGCCTGTTACCATGGTGTGTTGATTGGTCTCGATCGGTGATTAGCCAAGGGATGCTTAATGGGCCAGGGAGCTTTTGCAAAGCTTGATTGACAAGGCATCGATTTCTCTATTTGTGGTCCTGCTTGTCTCTTCGAGGCACTAAATAGAAACTTGCCTTGTAAACCTCCCATTTGCTGCTCTACGAGAGCTGGTCTCAGGACGCCCTGGAGTATCCATGTCGAGGATGGATTGAAGCACAGTAAAGCACACAGTCTGTGTTTGGTTACTGAACAATCTGACACTAATTTTTCTCCTTCACGGATAGTGGGACTCCAAGTCCTTCATATTCTCCCCATAAACAAGATTCTCTCTGGAGCTCGCCATATGTTTTATGTCACGCAGGTCTCAACATGACCCGAACTGTATTTTGGAATCCATTTGACCTGTAGTTCTTTTTTTTTTTTTCTAGTTGGAGTCTCACTCTGTCGCTCAGACTGGAGTGCAGTGGCTGCTCCCAGCCACCACAGCCTCGACCTGCTGGGCTCCGGCGATCCTTCCGCCTCAGCCTTCCAAGTAGCTGGAACTACAGGCACGCGCTACCACACCCAGCTAATTTTTTCTTTTTTTTTTTTTTTATTGTAGAGATGAGGTCTCGCCAAGTTGCCCAGGTGGGTCTCGAACCCGCGGGCTCAGGCAATCCACTCACCTCAGCCTCCCAAGGTGCGGGATTACAGGCTGAGCCACCAAGCCCGGCTGACCTGCAGTTCTTGAAGAAGCTTGACTCTCACTGTGATCACCCAGAGAAGCCCCTGATTCCGTCCCTCCCAATGCTGCTGCTCTGGGTGGAAATGACCACAGTCATATCCATCAGCCTGTGGCAGCTTTGCTAGAGCATCCGAGCGCTCTAATTTTGGTGGCATGTCAGTGAAAATGTGGATTATTTTGCTACACAAAAACTGCCAGTGACTATCATCCAGAGTGGTTTCTGCAGTGATTTAAACATTATGTTTGGGCAGAAATAACATTGGAGTATGGCCTAACATCTAAAGATGACTCAAATAAGTGTAAAATTGTGTGTACACGTGTATACATACATGTGTACCCATGCCTGTGTGTGTGTACCTGTCCATGTGCATGCATATGTATGTGTGCTCGTCTGGACTGGGTCTACCCCTAGCATACTTTTCAGACTGTCATAGACTGAATTTGATTCAATTCAGGTGTGTCCTTTCATCAAACATCTGCATGCAGTTCTGAGACAATTGTGGACAAATGACACGTTAAAATGGAGACGTGAAAGAAATTTCCCATAGCAACACAAGTGACATGTGTCCTGAGGATAAGACTTAGGTCTTGCCGGGCTCGGTGGCTCAGCCTGTAATCCTGCGCTTTGAGAGGCTGAGGTGAGTGGATTGTCTAAGCCCGTGGGTTTGAGACCCACCTGGGCAACTTGGCGAGACCTCATCTCTACAATAAATCAAAAACTAGCCAGGCATGGTAGCATGCGCCTGTAGTTCCAGCTACTCGGAAGGCTGAGGCGGAAGGATCGCCAGAGCCCAGCAGGTCGAGGCTGCGGTGGCCGGGAGCGGCCGCTGCACTCCAGTCTTGGCGACAGAGTGAGACTCCAACTCAAAAAAAAAAAAAAGACTTAGGTCCTGAAGTCCATAGTCCTGAAAGTGACCAGTCTTCTGAGAAGCCATTAGGAGATGCCAAGGACCTGCCTATTTCCTGGGAAGCATACTGAGCACTGACACTTGCTGTCCTTCCAGAAAGGCTGGTGGCCCAGAATTTTCACTCAAGAGTCACAGGGGCTGCTTTGCTGAGCCCACGTTTGCGACATCTGGAAGCGCAGTTCAACCTCTAAATGAGACTCGTGTCGACAGCATCCCACTATTTCCCATGGTTTCTTTTTTCTTCTTTCAAATAAAAAAACTATTAAAAAAAATCACTCCACAGTCTACCCCATCTTTCCAGACCAGGGTCTGGTTTCCTTTGTAAACCAGTTTTTCACATGTCTGCCTCCTTGTCTTCTGCCCTGGAGAGGCTGCCCTGTGGGGGAGGGAGGTATCAGCCATAGGTCAAGGCACCCAAAGTGGAAAGGGAGCTACCATTTTTTTTTTTTTGAGTTGGAGTCTCACTCCATCGCCCAGACCGGAGTGCAGTGGCACCTCCCGGCCACCGCAGCCTCGACCCGCTGGGCTCCGGCAATCCTGCCGCTCAGCCTTCCGAGTAGCCGGAATTACAGGCATGCGCTACCACGCCCGGCTGGATTTTTGATTTATTGTAGAGATGAGGTCCCAGGAGGGTCTCGAACCCACGGGCTCAGGCCATCCGCTCACCTCAGCCTCCCAAAGGCACGGGATTCCAGGCTGAGCCACCGAGCCCGGCTTGGATCGGTCTTAATCCCAGGTATTTCTGTTTTTGCACATCTACCCTGGCCCCGCTCTGCAGAGAAGCAGGGGCGGATCCTGGAGGAGCAGCGCCACGGACCAGGGCGCACCATGCACGAGGGAGCATCACGCACGAGGGAGCACGGCGCACAAAGCAACACCACGCACAAAGGAGCACCACGCACGAGGGAGCACTATACACGAGATAGCACCAGGCTTGTGGGGTGAATCTCCTTTTTCCCAGGGCAGCACCCCACCATCTCCTGCACCTGCTTGCCTATGTCCACCTTTCCACGAGAGCGTAAGGGTGTCTGCCCCAGTATCCAGCTGGGGTCCTTAGACCCCTGGTGCCTCCTGTCGTGGGTCTGTCGGATTCTCGTGGTCCTTTAGGAGCTTGAGGACCCAATAAATAGAGCTGCTCCTTTTACAAACTGCTCATCCAGAAATGTCTATTTTTGAGATTCAGATCCCATTGGCAACATTAGTTGGGGGAGGAAATGCATTTTTCTTGACATATTCCAGGTTGTCAGGGATCCTGGAATGGACCAAACCCATAGGCCTGCCCAGGTCTCTTCTTTGAAAGCTTGGCATTTCAGGGTTTCTAGGTGTGAACCGTAGCATGCGTCTTGCCAAGTTGATCAGAAAACGATTTTAATAGGAGTGGACTGAGTGCCTCACAGAACCTCACTGGTGCCTGGAAACCCGGCTCATGGTCTTCAGCCAGGAGCAGCACTCATTCTCACTGGAC
The DNA here is from genome assembly GCA_027257055.1 of Cephalopachus bancanus. Taxonomy (NCBI): domain Eukaryota; kingdom Metazoa; phylum Chordata; class Mammalia; order Primates; family Tarsiidae; genus Cephalopachus; species Cephalopachus bancanus. The sequence continues at coordinate 965,923 of JAPVLO010000169.1, read as the reverse complement.
CCAGGGACCTGAGGGAACATGCCACCACCTTGTCGAGTGCCAGGTCTTGAATGCCTTGACTCGTCACGGCAGTGGCTCTGACCCCCTGTGCTGCATGAGAAGAGCTTTCCTCCCAGTTCTGGGATTTCAGCCTTGCCACCAGAGTGGGTCTTCTAACTCGAGAAACTGTGGGTTTCCCAGCGACTGACAGGAACCAAAGGCTGGGCAGGTCTTTTGTACTGGCTGAGCCCAGCAGAGGAGCCCACACTAAGCACCTGGAGCCAGAAGGCCAGGGCTGCATTGGCTGCGGTTGCCCAGGACTGATGGGTTCCTGGCTCCCTCTCTCAGGTGGGAAATCCCCCAACATGGATAAAAGGTGCGTGTGATGATTAATTTTATGTGTCAACTTGACTGGGCCCTGAGGTGTCCAGATATTTTAGTAAACATTATTCCAATGTGTCTGTGAGTGTGTTTCTGGACGAGATTAAACATTTGAATTGATAGACTAAGTCCAACAGATGTGGGTGGGCCCCTCCAATCCATGAAGAGTCTGAATGGAGCAAAAAGACGGAGTGGGACACATCTGTTTTCTCTGCCTGACGGTTTTTGAGCTGGAATGTTGGTCGTTTCCTGCCTTCAAACTCGAACTGGAACTAGAACCACCCCATCAGCTCTCTTGGGTCTTAGGCCCATGGACTCAGACTAGAGCTTATGCCACCCGCTCCCCTAGACCTCCAGTGTGACTGCTGCAGATCTTGGACTTCTCACACTTCAGAATTGTGTGAGTCAGTTCCCTAGAGTAAATGTCTAAAGATACGTAGATAGATTAGATAGACAGATAGAGATAGATGATAGTCTGTTCACAAGTCACATTAGACTCTCCACTTATTGACAATATTAACAGTGCCATTAATGTGTGATACTTAAATGCTATTTTAAAATGCTCATATATCAAGAGTAAAACATTCTACTTTATGTTCCTATCTTCTACATGAAGCCACAAAAGAAATACTTTACACTTTTTTTGTTTTTTTTGTTTTTTGGGTTTTTTTGGTTTTTGTTTTTTGTTTGAGTTGGAGTCTGGCGATCCTTCCGCCTCAGCCTTCCCAGTAGCTCGAACTACAGGCACACGCTACCACGCCCGGCTAATTTTTTTCTTTTTTTCTTTTTTTTTTTTAATTGTAGAGATGAGGTCTCGCCAAGTTGCCCAGGCGGGTCTCGAACCCACGTGCTCAGGCAATCCACTCACCTCAGCCCCCAAGGCGCGGGATTATAGGCTGAGTCACTGAGCCTGGCATACTTTACACTTTGAACTTCATGTTTTATATTTACAAACACATGAATCTAATACCAAGAAAAACAATTCTATCAGATATGTTAATTTTTTTAAGGAAATGAAATTGGTTCTGCCAACTTCTATCCTTAGCCTACTTGGGTGTCTCTTTCCAGATATAATATCCATATCTGACAACCAGTTTATGTTCTGGCTTATCTGGTCAGGCTGAGAGAAAAGTTGCCATGAATAGACACGTCCCACAGCATTGAAGCACATTTTGGGAGGCTTACACTTAATTGTCAGATGTTTAAAAGTCAAAGCAAAGGGGTTACCAAAAGCTGCAATGTGATTAATTCAGGGCAATTTTTCAGGCATCAGGGCGCATAGAGTTCCACAGCTATGACAGGGTTACACTTCAGACCAGAAGAGCAAGTTCCCCAGGACAGTGTTCGTTGGACGGCATCTTATCTTTTCCCAGCCGATGCCCCTCCCAGCTCTTCATTTCCTTGGCACCTTAGCTGTTTTCACAGAGAATCTGAGGAACGATTTATGAATTTGTAGACAACGCCAATCAACACGGACCCACCATTGCCCCCAGGCAGGTGGACATTCCTTCTCCCAGAAACCAGGAGAAGCCCACATCCCTCAGCAGCACGGTGGCGTCTCCTCCAAAGCCCAAGGAGTGTCAGGCTCCTCATCCTCAGTTCAGGGTGCTGGTCTTCTGTGCCTCCCTTTGGATCAAGCCTTGGTTTCCCTGATCTCTGGAGCAGGATCCCAGGGTCTCAAGACCTCCCACCATGGGATACGTAGCACTATCAGGACAGGATCAAGTTGGGTTTTCATTTTTCTCACCACTCCTCAGGGATTCTGGCTGAGATAGTCTCTTGAGTTATGCAATAATTAATTCTTGTCTGCAATCTTATTTCAAAGACTTGTAGACTTTACATCCCAAGGCATGGACTCACAGGGAATATCCACTGAAGACTTTCAGAGGCACCTTTTGGGGGTTTTATCCAGAAATCGTTCTCTATTTTGTTCTGTTCTCTATTTTGGCCCATGCTCCCTTCCCAAAATTGTAGGTCCAGATGGGGGAATTATTCTTGCTTTGAGCAGAAATATTGCCAAGTTTGCACTGGTCCTATTTCATGCACAGCAATTCAGGCAGGAGTGTTGGTAAATTTTCCATGAGAAACGAATTTTGTCAAGTGAGTTTAGAGTAGTTACTTCGAAGAGATTGACCCTCCTGGTATAAGGCTTTGACTCTCAAGTTCAGTGAAGGACACCCAGGGGTGCCTCAAGTGGACTTCAGTAGTTTGTTTGATATCTCAAATGTTTTAAGTGCATGCGTGTGTGTGTGTGTGTGTGTGTGTGTGTGTGTGTGTGTGTGTGAAACTGACACCAATGTCATTGGGTCCCTCCCATAAAATCAAGCTCACAGAATCCTCCAAAGCCACAAAATGTTAAGCATCCCTTACAGGTAAGGCAGGAGCCATCCAGGTTGTCACGCTGTAGAAAATGGCCCATTGACCTACTGATCTTGACACAGAAACACTGGCCTTGACAGGCAACCCCGTGAGAGGAAAGCGGCCAGGAGCAAGCGGCAGCGGTTGCAAATTCAAGTCACAGACCTGCACCAAGAAAAGCACCTTGGCTCTCCACCAAATGACATGCCAAGATTTGATCTTTAGGCTTCACGTAAAAGAAAGCATTGCCGCTATCTACCATTTAGCGTGGTTTTCTTTTTTAACTGACGTGTTCTAATTTACCAACCAATCACCTGCCTGGTGCCCGTCAGACAAAAGGCGCCTGATGTGTTCCACAGGAATGCTGGGCAGTCCCAGCCCAGGCTAGCAGCTGCTGGCACCTGCCCGCCGTGGTCTGTAGACTGAGCCTGGACAGGCAGAGAGAAGCCAGGGGTAGGGAGAATGGAGATGGGAGGGAGGAAGGATGTCCTGGGACAAGGGGGTGCCCCGCGGCTGCTGCAAGACCCTCCGGAGGGTGTGGTGAGGGTCAGATGGGAGCAGCAGGAAGCATCTGATCCCTGCAGCCGCGCGGGGAAAGGACACTGCCTGCACACTCGGGAGCCATGTGGACCTCCTTCTGTCCATTCTGTTCAGAGTCCAGGCCAGCTGGGAGGCTCTTGGGGTGGTAGAGGAGAGGGGTCTGGGATCCAGACGTTTGAACTTGAATCTGGGCTCTGCCTGTGTGTCTCAGGCCTGGGTCCCACCCGCAGAGCGGACGTGATAAAACCTTCCCGGAGGGATTGTCACACAACTGAGAAATAAGATATGTAAGGTCCCAACCCGGACACGCCCTGGGCACTGCAGGGGGGTACAGCTGCCCCGATGCGGTGTGTGACTGAGGAGGTCATTAGGGTCCCGCTTTTCCCTGGCAGGGTCTCCTATGAGGGCCTTCTCTGAGGTACCGGTGCCGGCAGTGTCTGCCTGTGCACCCACTGCTGTCACCCTTCCTATCTGCACACTGGTGTCTTCGGGGGCCCCTGCCAGGACTTCCCAGGGTCTGCCACAGAGCCACGCTCACAACTCCCTGAAACAGAAACCCAGCCCCATCAGGACTTTCTTTGCATGGTCCGGGTGAAGGCCAGTGCCAGCAGCGGCCGTTCGGGCAGCTGGTTCCTGGGGCCACCCAGACTTTCTCATTCTGCAGAGCCAGGCCACACATGAGGGGTAAACTTGAGAAGGGCAACGGCCAACGCCCATCTCTACAGAATGTCTCTCAGCCTCCTGAAGGAGCCTCAGTCCGGTCTTCCCGTGAACAGATAACCTTAACACCGATGCCAACTCCCTTTGCACTCTTCCCAGTGTTAATGGCCTACCGGTTTTTTAAAAAGGACATTCAAAGCCGGGCTCAGTGGCTCAGCCTGTAATCCCGCGCCTTGGGAGGCCAAGGTGAGTGGATTGCCTGAGCCCGCGAGTTCGAGACCCGCCTCGGCAACTTGGCGAGACCTCATTTCTACAATAAATCAAAAAATTAGCCAGGTATGGTAGTGTGCGCCTATAGTTCCAGCTACTCGGAAGGCTGAGGCGGAAGGATCACCGGAGCCCAGGTGGTCAAGGCTGCGGTGGCCGGGAGGGCCACTTCACTCCAGTCTGGGCGACGGAGTGAGACACCAACTCAAAAAAAAAGGATATTCAAAAGAAACCTCTTCTACTATTGTATTTGTTCTCTGTCACCGTAACACAGCACCGCAAACTTGATGGCTTCAGCGACACAATTTCCCCTCTTAAAGCATAGCGGGTTGGAGTCCAACGTGGGAGTCCCCAGACAAAGTCGTGGCTCAAGAGGAGTGTCCGCCCCTGGCATTCTTCTTCTTCTAGGGACTGCTGGAATTTTTTGACTCAGTGTTCTCCCTCTACCCGCAAAGCATTCAAAGCAGGGACGTCGCTGTCTCTGACCCTCGTCAGGAGTCACGTCTCTCTCTGACCGTCTTTCCTCCCTCCCTCTTCCACTTTTAAGAACCCTAGGGATGACAGCGGGCCCACCCAGGGTGATATTCCTATTTTAAGGTCAGCTACTCAGTAATCGTAATTCCATCTATTGCCTCAAATTCCCCTTTTCCATGAAACGTCAGCTGCTCTCAGGTTCTGGAAATTTGGAAATAGATGGCCTGGTGAGGGTGTGGGGTGCCATTCCACCCATCACAACTGTTAGCTCTTCAAAAAACCGTAACAGAGCCGGGCTCGGTGGCTCAGCCTCTAATCCCAGCACTTTGGGAGGCTGAGGTGAGTGGATTGCCTGAGCCCGCGGGTTTGAGACCCGCCTGGGCAACTTGGCGAGACCTCATCTCTACAATAAATCAAAAATTAGCCGGGCATGGTAGCCCTCGCCTGTAGTTGCAGCTACTTGGAAGGCTGAGGCGGAAGGATCGCCGGACCCCAGCAGGTCGAGGCTGCCACTGCACTCCAGTCTGGGTGATGGAGTGAGACTCCCACTCACAAAAAAAAAAAAAAAACCATAACAGAAGAATATATACCTGATGGTAGAAAGGTAAAATGCTCAGTATTTCTTTTTTTTTTTTTTTTTTTTTTTTTTTTTTGAGTTGGAGTCTCACTCTGTTGCCCAGACTGGAGTGCAGTGGCCGCTCCCGGCCACCGCAGCCTCGACCTGCTGGGCTCCGGCGATCCTTCCGCCTCAGCCTTCCGAGTAGCCGGAATTACAGGCATGCGCTACCACGCCCGCTGATTTTTTGATTTATTGTAGAGATGAGGTCTTGCTGCCCAGGCGGGTCTCGAACCCGCGGGCTCAGGCAATCCACTCACCTCAGCCTCCCAAAGGCGCGGGATTACAGGCTGAGCCACCGAGCCCGGCTAGTATTTCTTTTACAACCTATTTGAACAACAGCAAAACAAAACAAAAAAACCAGTCTAAATGGAAGCATCTCTTTGGACTATCAGATTTTAAGGGCTTATCTTACATCTAAAGGAAAAAAAGACAATGAACCAAAACAAAAAACAAACAAACAAAAACAATCCCCCCCCCAAAAAAAAACCCCAAACCAAAATCAAACCTTCATCTAAGACAGGGTAAAGTAATCTCTCTAGATCTTTTGGTGTCAGTAAGACAGTTCTTTGTTTAGATTCTCAAGGGCTTTAAAGCAATCGTAAAACTTTAGTGAGGGATAGCCCAGTACAATTCCTGATGATAAGTCAGTCAATGAAACAGATCCAGCTGTGTTCCCAAAGCCCTTATCCCCAATACTTCTCTTATCTGTACTGCAATAGAAATTCCAGGAATTAAGGAAAAGGTGTGGGAGAGAGGGGTGCTCGAAAAATAGGATGACCGTGCTTTTCAACAGGCCTAGGACTTAGGGGTTTCCCACAATGCCAGACTTTCAGCTTCAAAACCAGGAACATCCCAGATGTACTGGAACAGCCACTCACCCTGGTCCCTGTGTGAGATTTCTTACATGAGGCAGAGAATTAGGACGCACAGAGTGGAGGAGGATTCTTTGATCATCCCGTAAAATGTGAACGCATTTATCAAATGCCTTGTTTACAGATTATTCCATCTTCTAGGGGCCTCACCAAAACCCTCGAGGTTATCCTGTCTCATTTCATGAGAAACTGAAGCTCAGAGCCACGTGCCCAGCACAAAAAGTTTAGGGCTCAACCCCAGGCCTGATTCCAAGCCCACACCCCTCACTTCCTCGCTCCACTGTTCCTTTCAAAAGCTACCAGTCACGGATCTACTGTTCATCTACCAACCTGTGGTGTCTATAGATGCTGTATGTATTTGTGCGTGTGTGTGTGGTGTGTGTGTGTGTGTGTGTGTGTGTGTGTGTGTGTGTACGGGATGGGTGCAAAGTACTTAATTCCATAAGAATTTCCCGTTTCTCCCTGGCTTTATTTAGAAGTTTTACATAAACCTTTCATAACAAACACACTCTGGCCTTAAGCTTTAGCTACCAGAAGCAAATGCAGCCTGTTTCCTTCCAGAAATTATCTGCATCTTCTGTTTTTATTTCCAGACTCAGGGCTGGAGACTGCAATTACACAGCTCTGCAGACTTGGAACTGAGCCACTTAGAACTTGGACACTGGTGCACATTCATTTGGGTCTTTCCAGACTATCTGAGACCTCTGCTACAAATGCTGTATGTCTGAGACTCAAGGCGTATCCTGCTGAAAAATAAGCAATTTGAGTAAGAGGTGTGTTGCCTTTGAGGGGAAATAAACCGACATAAATAAACACAAAGGGAAAAGAGAGGCGCATAAATTGAAAGCTTAGAATAATGCATAACTATTAAAAGCCTTTGAGAAATTCATTTTATCTATTTAATCATCTCACAGGTAAAAGCAGAGGATAACAGTCTCCAGTTAGGATTCCTGGCTAATGTTATTCATAGGCAATCGTTATCAGCTGCCATCCAGCCACATAGTTTACATTCTGTTAAATTCTTCTTCCATGTGAACGCGTGAAGCAGGAGGATTCTTGTCTCCTCACAGACCACCCAGAAGCGGTGAGCAGGGTGTTTTCATTCATGCACCTTAAACTGCGGAGCTTGGCTGAGGTCTCTATCATCTGTCAGTCCGACCGGTAGGAGGTAGGACTATCTGCGAAGCGTGGAAACTCTTGCTAGAGGCAACAAATGCAAAATATTTTAAAAGTGAAGAACACTGCCTAACAACTGAGCTTCAGCCACGCTGTCCTGGGCCGAGCGTTCCGCGTGGTGACTCCGACACCTGCACTGGGGTGCCCCATCACCCCGTGTTCTGTGGAGCAGGCCAAGCTCTCACCTTCCCCCGCCTTGACTCCAACACGTGCACTGGATTAGCCAGCTGGCATCCAGAAAGATCCAGGAGTTATTTATCTTGCATTTTCCTGACAACTTTAACAGCCCAGGTGTCTAAGCACAGACACACATTCACGCACACACATACACACGCACACACCTACAGATATAGATATGCACATACACACATATGCAAACACACCTCCATATATACACACATAAGCACACATACACACATACACACACCTACTCACACATATATATGCATATAGGCACATACTACATATATAAACACATACGCATGTGTGCACTCATGCACACAAGATCCACCTATACACACAATGTATGCGCACATTCACATATGCACAGGTGCCTACATACATACACACATGTATGCACACATGCACATAGGCACACACTACATATATAAACGTGTACACATGTATGCACTCATGCACATAGGCACACACCTACCTACATTCATGCGCATATGTATGCACATGCACATATACATACACATACGCATTTGTACAGACACTGACATATGCACACATGTATGCACACATGTGCATATGCACACACCCACCTACGCATACATACACACACGCACACATGTGTGCACACTCACCCACATATACACACACATCTACATATATACACAAATGCACATATGCACACACCTACATGTATACATGCATACACACATATGCACACACCTGCATATATACATGCACATGTGTGCACACATAATCACACACACACACATCCACATATGCACCCACACCTACATTTGTATGCACACACACAATCTGTTCTCAAGGGTGTAAGTCCCAACAAAAACAGATTGTTCCGTGTCAAATATGATTTTTGACCCTTAAACGAAAATGAATCCTTACCTTGTTCTTGTCTTCTTCTTTCAAGAGTTTTGAAAGGTTTCTGAGTCCATTAAACCTTTTAGAAAGGATTCCTCTTTCCTGGGCTTAAGCCTGAAAGATTGCCTGCTAAGGACTTCAGGGGAGCTGCAGACTGTCGCCCCATCCCCTCTACCTGCTCCTTCTGGCTTCCCCGTGGTCGTGCCACGGTGTTCCTTCCCCTGTGCGGGCCTGTGGGGCAGGCGGAACTCGGGGCCTGGAAAAGGGCGTCGAGATCTGCCTTCCCGCGAGCAGAGCACGGAGGCAGGACTGGCAGGAGGAGGGCGGGGAGGGAGGAGCAGAGCGGGAGAGGAGAGAGTGGACGGGCAGGGGAGGGAGCGGGAGGAGAGAGAGACCGCGGAGGGAGGTGTGGAAGGGGAGCGGCCTGGGCGGCGGCCCCAGGCACACTCGGCCTGCCGGCCGCCCCTCGGCCTCCTCAGGGGCCACCCTCCCCTACCCCGTGTCCAGGCTCCAGCCTGCTCTCAGAGCCAGCAGGGGCTGTGCCCCTGCCCCTCGGGCTCGCCTAGTCTCAAACCCACTTCTCTTTCCAGGCTTCAGAGGCGTTCAGCTCTGCCTGGGCTGGCTCCCACGGTGGGCTCCCTCCTTTCTGGTGCAAAGGGCTCCCTGGTTTCAGCACTGCGGTGGCCTGTCTTGCTCCTCCGCAGCTGCTTCTCCCGGACAGCCGGAGATCCCTGGCCCCATGCGCCCTCCCCGTCGCCCCCAGGGCTTTTAAGCCTGCTGGGCTCCCCTGGGCACCCACTGCATCCACTCCCACTCGGGCGATGCCGGCGTCCTTGGCATCACGTCGACACACCTCTAACTCGAGTGCTGATGTGATTTTCAAGACTTTATTGTCTGGAGAGTTTTAGGTTCGCAGCAAAATTGAACGGGCCAAGCAAATGGGTTCTGAGATTTCCCACATACTTCTGACCACCACACACACACACACACACACACACACACACACACACACACACACGCACACACACACACACAGCCTCCCCCACCGTCATCCTGCTCCTGAGTGGTGCATTGGGTACAACGAATGAGCCAATATTAAGGCATCATTGTCAGCTCAAGTTCACGGTTCACGGGAGGGCTCACGCTTGGTGCCGCCCATTCTACGGGCTTAGACAGATGAATCATGACCTGTATGGGTCACTCTAGCATCACACAGAGCAGATTCGCTGCCCCAAAATCCTGTGTTCGCTACCTCTTCGACCTCAACCTCAACCCTTGGCAGCCACAGACCTTTTTACCGTCTCCACAGTCTTGCCTTTTCCAGAATGTCACGTAGCTGGAATCGAATGGGATATAGCCTTTCCCGATTGGCTTCTTTCCTGCTGTCATACACACTTAAGGATCCTTCCGGTCTTTCTGTGGCTGAATCGTTTATACCCTTTAGCGCTAAGTAAAATTCCTTTGTCTGGATGCACAGTTTATTAACCTGTTCGCCTACCGGAGGGCACCTTGGTGGCTTCCAAGCTCTGACAATTATGAATAAAGCCGCTCTAAGCATCCATGTGTGGGTTTTTGAGGGGACACGCGCTCCCAACTAGCTCTGACATTTATAACAGTAAGAAGTCGGGTCCACCAATAATGAACAGAGCACCATCCCGTGAGTGGGAAGCACATTTCAGATTCTTACACCTGAAGAGCGTCTGACCTCCCACACGGGTCTGCACAAGGACGTGCCTGGTACGGCTCTGACGTGGACCGTGACAAGTGCACGTGCCACGGAATCCACCCGGGCTGTGTGGGTGCTTTAAAACGAGACCCTTGTGCGGCGTATTTGCAAAAGCCAGGGTGTCATCACATTCTCGAGATGAACGAGCGCCACTTACGCCCGTGAAGAAGCTTCGGGCTGCTTTTGGAAACAGCCTTGGTGTCCCACCTTTCCAGGGGTTCCTGCGCCAGTTTTCTCATCAGCCACAATTTCTAGCCTCAGCTTCATACATCGTCTGATGAATTGGTCAGGGGGTTCGGAAATGTTCTAGCTGCTGTGAGGCCACATACGATTGCAGTTTTCTATGCACGGTTCTGGCTATGGAAGTCCTCTAACTTCTTCAGTATTGTTTTTGTCTTTATTCTCCTTTTATTGGGTTCTTTCACAAGCTGCAGACTCCTTTTGTAAAAGGTGGATCTAAGAGGTGTAGACATCCAGAGAAGGCTTCTGTCACTGAGTTTGATTACAGTTCCCCACAGCTGCCAGGGTCCTTGGGCTCATTTGGAACCGCACAGCTCTCATCGGACTCTTGGGGCTTTGAGAGCTTTCTGGTCTTCCAGCTTGATGTTCCACAGCTGCGTCTTTGACTCACCCTCTCCCTGAACGCTGCGTGCTGTGGCATAGGAGCACAGCCTGTGGCCTCACAAGAGCCTGACTCCTCAGGGGCCAGCAGCAAAACCCCACTTTCCTCATTGGCTACTGCAGGGAAGCAAGGAGGGATTGGACTGGGCCACCTGCTCCCTCCTCCCAGGGCCACCAAGATCTTCAGGTGCTGAGCCAGCAGCCTGGGGTCCATGAGAAACGATGATTGATGCTGAATGTGACTCATTATATAATCTGAGTGAGCCAGGTCCTAATTACACTAAAAGTGCATCCAAAGCCCAGGGAATTTGGAAGGGTCCCCAACAACAGGCATCCAGGTAGGAACGCAGCCTCTGCACACACCTGATCACCGTCTGCATCTGTCCCTTGCCACATGCCATGCTTGTCGCCCCACTCATGACGTCCACATTATCTGTGAAAAAGTGGAGGTTGGTGCTCCTGCATGGCATTAATGGTCAATGCATGGAGCTATTTGGACACAGCGACAATGATTGCACTGCCTTGGTCTTGCCAACAGAAACTCCAGAGGCACTCTCTTCTCATCTGTGGACCCGAGGTTTAGGTTGCTGGAGGATAGTATGCCCCTGTGTTTTCACCAAGATAAAGCTCATTCCACACTCCAAGCATCACCTTTGTACCCTACGCTTAGGGACACACCTACACCACAGGTTGTTGGAGAAGCAGTCATTGGATTGGATGGTGCTAATTCCCCTGTGACTAATTTCTGGCACAATCTTTGCAATCTCTGGTAATTAGGACATTCAGGCTGGCAGTGACTTTTTATTCCTTGACGGGTCCTCAAACACAGTCTTACAACAGACTGTGGCACAGCCTGGCCTTGTGGCCGTGGTGTGGGAGAGCAGATGTCCCTGGAAAGAGGCGTCCACTCTGGGGTCTTTGTGGTGAGGCCCCCCGCCACGTGTGATGGCTATGGAGTCCCCTCTTCCTGGAGGAAGAACCCTGCAGCTTTTTGCTCTCCAGACCAGCACTCCCATGACAGTGGTCACCTCTCCAGCCGCAGGCCCTTGTGCACGGCGTGGCCCGACGTGGCTGACTCAGTGCTGCCAGAGAAGGAAGACCAGGCCACATGCTGGAGCAGGCTCTGGCACTGTGGGTACTCAGGAAATACTTGCTCACGAGGAATCAGGTGCCAGGTCCTGGGCTGTAACTTTGTTCAGGGAAGAGCTCAGACCGCAGTGTGTGCACCCTGTTGTATGCACAGAATGACATATTTGATTGGTACCCATTCTCAATTGGTGCACTCATTTCCCCACGCCATCTCCTGCCTCCTGAGCCTCAGGAGCCCTCTTTACATACCGTCTTGGACTTGTAGCTTCCTGGCTTCATCATGGGCTGCTTTGATTCTGTCCCTCTGGCTTCTTTCTCTCTACCTAGACTCCTGACTCGTGGTCCTCTGGTCTTCACCATACCCCCCTTCCCAGAATCTGTGAGCCAGTGATGACTATGTGTGGCAAGTGTCCCTGTTCTCATGGATGTGGACTCCTTTCTTGGCTCCAGTGTTGTGATTTCCAGGTCTTGTCTTTTATTTGTATGCATTTAAGGGGTACACGTGCAGTTTTGTGACATAGATAGATTGCTTCATAGCGGTGAAGTCTGGGATTTTGATACATCCATGACCTGAATAACGTACATTGAATCCATTAGGTGACTTCTCATCCCCTATCCCCTGTCATGCTGAGTCTCCAAGGTCTATCATTCCACACTGTTGGTGGGAATGTAAATGAGTACAACCTTTAGGGAACGGAATGGAGATTTCTCAAATAACTAAAATTGAAGCTATCATTCGATCCAGCAGACCCACTCCTGGGTATCTCCTTGAAGGAAAAGAAACCATATCAAAAAGATCTGCCCTGGTATTCTTATCGCAGTGCTGTTCCATGGTCTGGAGTCAGTGGCTAGCCCTCCGTTTGCTGAAAATGTTAGTATATGTGGCCGGCATCCATGGTGTGAGCACAGAATGTGGGGATGGGTGTGGAAACTCACCATGACCCTAACATTCTGGGAAAATGTAGGCATTGGCATTTTGCTTCTCTGTTAAGTTCTTCACCATTCCTAAAGTCCATTCAGGAAAGTTATACCAGTAGATTGCAAAGTGAATTGCTCCCATCACCAATATAATGGAATGCTCTGCTATAAAAACTCTAAGCTTATTCTAATACCCATGTGCCCTTGGAGATCTGGGCATTCGGTTCCTCTTGAAGCCACAAAGAGAGCGATTAGCAGATTGAAGCATTGGCCAGGTGTCCAGATTTCAGGGTCTTAGAGACTCCCTTCCATGTTATATTCCCAGATTCTTAATATTACGGAGTGCTTCCTAGATAAGAAAAGCTTGTGCTCAAAAACCGTGTCCGTGCAACACATTATTATTTGGGTTTTGTTTTTTCAAACCTAGAATGTTTGGCTGTGAACTAGGGACTCAACAGCTATTAACCTCAATGGTGTTTGCTGATCCGGGTTTATGTGAGAAAGACCTTCGGAAATAATAATTAGCAACTTTGTTGATCTCCTTGCATCATAATAAATTACATCAAGCAGGTGATAGGATCCATTGATTTGTACGGCAAGCCGTATTTTTACAACGTCAGACCACTGTCAATTTCACTTCTGCCCTCCTGGGTTGACCTGGGTTGACCTCTACGTCTACAACACGTCTGTCCTCTGAGCTGTTTTCATGACGTGGAGCAAGACCACTAACTTCCCTATGACTGTTGCTGGGACTCAGATTTCGCAGATCACCTTCTACAACAGGAAGAAACATGAATATTGCCAACTAAAAACTCGGGACAATGGTATTTATAGGCATGCATACCCTTTAAGGTAATCCGATGATACATAAGACTCTTTAAATCTTAGTATACTCATTAAAAAAATGAGTTTTGCAGTCTCACCAATAATAGCCTTCGCTGTAAATTGCCCATTGTTTCTCAGAGTTCATTTCTAGGAAGCTGAGATCTAAGACCCAGTGGAATTTTCTCTGCAATAAAGCAGTACAGCAGCAAATTACAGACAATAAGTCTGATCGAATCAGTATTATTCATAAGCACATTGAGTGATAAAATGAAGTGTAGAGAGGCGGTTGGTGTTAACTGCTAACTCAGCCCTTGCGCCCTGGGCAGCTTGCTGAGCACAGCACTCTGGAAGTCGGCGGGACACTGTCTCTGGGCAGTGCCCAGGTAGAACAAACCTCATCTCCAAGGAAGACCAGCCGCCTCCCCTGCCCACGCAGGGCGAGGCATCTTGAGGTCAGATCTGTAAGCTCACCAAACCCAGACGCTGGGCCACCTCTCGGGTTTCATTTTGTTCATCCTAAATGCAGTCACACACGTTGATGAACTCATTCACGCAATCCATAGACTCAAGTCTGTCCCGTGGTCTTCCACAAGTGGATGCTCTAAAGTGGGTATTCTGGGGAACACGACCCCCTGCGTGTAGATATGAAGTCTTTGTATGCGCATGTAGCACATTATCATCAGCCGTGCTCTGCCAGTTGCATACAAGCTGTCACACCCTGTCATTTGGCCTATTCCACTTGGGAGTCTGTCAAAGCAGGGGTTGAGCCTGAGACCGCAGTGACCGTGTCAAGCCCGACACAGCCTGAAGCCAGCACGGAGCAGTGCACAGGTCTCTGTATTTGCCGCTCTCTGGCTTCCCAGAAATGAGTTGGATCTAAGCTGCTTTGTCATCTCCAAGATCAAGGGGTGGGGACGGGCGGCTCTTCTTTTTTCTTTATCTGAGCAACCCAGTGATTCAGCCCCTGCGGGGCCACTGCTGTGTCCCGATTCTCAGCTTCTTCTGTCCTCACCAAGATAATCCACAGTCTCAGGGGAGCTGTCAGGGCACACTGCCAGGTTGGAGAGGCGGCTCCCACCTGGTGTGTCCCCGTGCACGTCACCAAAAGTTCCCTTTTAAGCTGCAGCTTTCAGGAATTGGGGGCTGGGTGTGTGGGAAACACGGCCTCAGCATCAGGGGAAAAGTCAAGAGAAATGGGGACACCAGGAGATTCTCTGGGTTGTGAGATTCTTTTTCTTTTCTTTTTTCTTTCTTTCTTTTTTTTTTGAGTTGGAGTCTCACTCTGTCGCCCAGACTGGAGGGCAGTGGCCGCTCCCAGCCACCGCAGCCTCGACCTGCCGGGCTCCGGCGATCCTTCCGCCTCTGCCTTCCGAGTAGCAGGAATTACAGGCGCGCGCTACCACGCCCGGCTGATTTTTTTTTTTTTTTTTTTGATTTATTGTAGAGATGAGGTCTCGCTGCCCAGGCAGGTCTCGAACCCGCGGGCTCAGGCAATCCACTCACCTCAGCCTCCCAAAGGCGCGGGATGACAGGCTGAGCCACCGAGCCCGGCTTCTTTCTTTTTTTTTTTACAAGCATTCACTGCTTTGAAATCGAGAATTAATAATTCAGTGTTGCATGTAGCATGTGTTTCCATGTCTGATGACAAAGCAAAGAGCCAACAACGCATTCGGTCTTTAGACGTCCCCTTGTCCGTCTTTCTTCTTGCTGCTATGACTGCAGGGCATCTGTGGTGACCGTGTAGCGGCAGGGAGGCTCCTTCTTCCGGGCATTCCTGCGTGTCCAGGCAGATCTCTTGGGCATTCCCCGACTAATTCTCCTGGCTCCAGAAGCCAACACGAACCTTTTTTTGAAATACAAATACAGACCTTGAGTCACTCCTCTCCTCAAGTGCAAATTCTGGACCACAGCTGGTCTCCAAGGCCTGCAGGACCAGCCCCGCCTGTCCGGCCTTGACTGCTTCTTCAATTCCCCTCTGCAATCCTGACCCGCCCGAGGTTCTTTCTGGTCTCAAGATAGATGGACTGTGCACACTTTGACCTCCTGGCTTTTGCATTCGCCGCTATTCGAAGGCTACGGCTTTCTGATCTTACCTCCTTCTCCATCTTCAAAACCTCCACTTAGCTGTTCCTTCCTTCTTCTTTTTTTTTTTTTTGAGTTGGAGTCTCACTCCGTGGCCCAGACTGGAGTGCAGTGGCACGCTCCTGGCCACCGCAGCATCACCCTACTGGGCTCCGGCGATCCTTCTGCCGGAACTACAGGCGCGAGCTACCACACCCGGCTAGTTTTTGATTTATTGTAGAGACGAGGTCTCACCAAGTTGTCCAGGCAGGTCTCGAACCCATGGGCTCACGCAATCCACTCGCCTCGGCCTCCCAATGTGCTGGGATGACAGGCTGAGCCACCGAGCTCAGCCACATTTAAGTTTAATAATATATTTCACAAAGTCCAATGTATCAAGATATCATTTCATCATGTAATCAATATAAATTTTTTTTTCTGAGTTGGAGTCTCACTCTGTCGCCCAGACTGGAGTGCAGTGGCATGCTCTTGGCCACCGCAGCCTCACCCTGCTGAGCTCCGGCGATCCTTCCGCCTCAGCCTTCCAAGTAGCTGGAACTACAGAGGCACACGACCGCGCCCTGGCTGGTTTTTGATTTATTAAAGAGATGAGGCCTCGCCTAGTTGCCTGGGTGGGTCTCAAACCCGTGGGCTCAGGCAGTCCACTCGCCTCGGCCTCCCAAAGTGCTGGGATGACAGGCTGAGCCACCGAGCTCGGCCCTGTTCCTTCCTTCTAAATGTCTTCCCTGACCCCACGTTTACTCCAGCCTAGGGAAAGAATCCCTTCATGAAGTCGAGAAGTGGCCTAGACGGCCCCATTATGCCACTTCACTTCCTGTTCTAACAGTCTGCTGGACTGTCTCTGCGCATATTATTTTCCTGTGGTTCCCACAACAAATGACCACAGACCTAGCGGCCTAAAACAACACATACGTGTCTTCATACAGCTCTGAGGGTGAGAGTCCAAAGTCAGTTCACTGGGTTAAAGTCAAGGCATCAGCACAGCTGCATTCCTCCTGGAGGCGGTGAAGAAAAAGGATTTCCTTCCTTTGCTTCTGGCCGTTTCCTCCTTCTGCGAAGCCAGCCATGTGGCATCTGCAGGTTGCTCTCTGACCTTCAGCTCTCTTGTCCCACTTCAGTCTCTAACTCTGACCCTCTTGCCTTCCTCTGATAAGGACATGCGTGATTACAGTAGGCCCGTCGCCTCCTCTCAGGATCCTTCTCTTAATCATGTTTGCCAAGTCCTTTTTGTCATTTGGTGTGACCGATTCACAGGTTCTACGGACTAGGATGTGGACACCTTTGGGGAAAGAGGCTATCTGTCAGTCAACCACATTGCGTCTCGCCACACTTTAAGTTCTGGAGTTCAAAGTCTGTATCTCAGCCGGGCTCGGTGGCTCAGCCTGTCATCCCGCGCCTTGGGAGGCTGAGGTGAGTGGATGGCCTGAGCCCGTGGGTTCGAGACCCGCCTGGGCAACTTGGTGAGACCTCATCTCCACAATAAATCAAAAAATTAGCCGGGCGTGGTGGGGCGCGCCTGTAGTTCCAGCTACTCGGAAGGCTGAGGCGGAAAGATCGCCGGAGCCCAGCGGGTCGAGGCTGCGGTGGCCGGGAGCGGCCACTGCGCTCCAGTCTGGGTGACAGAGTGAGACTCCAACTCAAAAAAAAAAAAAAGTCTATATCTCTCTTGTTCATAGTCTTGGTATGCAGCACAGGGCCTGGCCAATGGAATAAATAAACGTTGAATTTAGTAAGTTAATGGATGGATGGATTGGTGGGTGGAGGGAAGGCTGGGTGTTGGACGGCTGGGTGGAAGAGATAAATGGAAGGGTGGGTGAGCGGAAGGGTGAATGGCGAGTGGAAGGATGGATGAATTTCCATGACCCAGAGTTGGCTCAGGCGCCTTAAAACCAGTCATAGCACAAAACAGCACAGCAGGGCCCTTCTGCGTTTGGATAACTTGGGCCATAAGCCAGGCTGTGTCCGAGTATACCTTCTTAGCCTCCCTCTAGAGAAGTATCAGCCTCCATGGCCCAGGAGACTTTATGATGCTAATGCCAGTGTATGCAGATTCATTTTACCATTTGACTGAAAGCTGGGCTGGGCGGCATCCATGCTGAGATACTCTGGTAGCAAGTGACAGAGAGCCCACTGCTAAGCAGACACAAGACATCTGTCCTCTGTGAATATTTATAAATTCCCACGCGAGGCCATGTGATAATCCTTTGGCTTCAAAGAATCCAAGAGCTTGCATTTTATGCAAGTTTAAATCTCCAACTAAGCTGGCTGAGGTCAGTTATCTCTAATTAGCCCGGTTCACTTATTTCTGTCTGATATGTTTAGCATGCAAAAGGCAATGTGACAAGGACCAGAGGCATGAGTTCAGACCCTGGTGTGCCACAAGAGGCAACGTACTGCTCATTCAAAGAAATTCAGCACACAGAAACGAGTCTGGTTCTCAAAGTGTCTCCCAGTGAATGTCAACCTACAAGCCACCTCCGCCTGTGCACTAAACTCCAGGGAGACAATCAGGAGACGTACTCATCAAATCGCGCATGTTGTCAACACCAGCATCTGCCTGTAAAGTAACCCCACCCAGTGGCCTTTGCAAGCTAAGAACTAAGGTTTGATAAGGGCCAGCCTTTCTCGGGCCTTTGATGCCAGATGTGGTTTGGCGCGAAACTCATGGATTCTTGGGCTCTGAAATGAATTTTAGAGTGGCCAGTACTGTTTTATTTTTTTTAATCTAGTTTTCTTAATTTTTTGAGTTGGAGTCTCACTCTGTCACCCAGACTGGAGTGCAGTGGCTGCTCCCGGCCACCGCAGCCTCGACCTGCTGGGCTCTGGCGATCCTTCCGCCTCAGCCTTCCAAGTAGGCAGAACTACAGGCAAGTGCAACCATACCTGGCTAGTTTGGGATTTATTGTAGAGACGAGGTCTTGCCAAGTTGCCCAGGCGAGTCTCGAACCCGCGGGCTCAGGCAATCCACTTGCCTCGGCCTCCCGAAGTGCTGGGATTATGGGCTAAGCCACCGATCCCGGCCGGCCAGTACAGTTTTAAAACAAAGTTGATTAGAGAAAGAAGAGGGGTAAGATACAGAGACACACCAGAGCTGGCATGGGTGAGAAAAACCACTCTTTGCTTTTTACGCTAGGCCTGATATACCTTCACAATGACTGATATGCTAAAGAGGTTGGGATACAGGTAACCACTCTGGAGAGACTGGCATCTCTCCCCTTCTGATGGAAGGAGTGAGAGAAGGGGTGATCTTTTCCAGGCCACATTGTCTTTTTTTTTTTGAGTTGGAGTCTCACTCTGTCACCCAGACTGGAGTGCAGTGGCCGCTCCCGGCCACCACAGCCTCGACCTGCTGGGCTCCGGCGATCCTTCCGCCTCAGCCTTCCGAGTAGCTGGAACTACAGGCACGTGCTACCACGCCCGGCTGGAGAGCATGCATCCCACTATATCCTGGCTTGAGGTCAAACTATGGTAGCGACAGATTCTTGCACAGAGCTCTGCAGGAAGCTTCAAGCCCCAGAAATCACAGGGCTTCAATACGCGAAAAGCCCTTTGGAAATTACGTTTCTGCTTCCACAGTTGACTTCCCTCCCCCCTTGTTGAGGCCAAGATAATGTCACCTGCCAGGTTGTGTTTAGCTTGGATACAAGCTGGTTTTCTTTAAATATCAACTACTAACAAGCTTGCTGGCATACCCTGTCTCCTGATGGCTCCGTGTCCCCAGCAGATAGTTCACAATTTCTGCCATCAGTGGGTATCCCAGGAATCCTATATTGAGGTCTCCCCAGGTCAGCCTTCCCAAGCTGTTGGCCAGGGATAATGAACAGCTGCGTTAAGACAACAAGGCTTTTCTTAAATGTGAAGATTAATTGATGACGAACTCATGTGGTGGTGACACAGTCTGTGACAAATTATTTCCCCTCTCCCTCTATGTACTGGGCAGATCATCTCTTCTGTGTTGTCAGTTTGTTGTATTATTATTATTATTATTATTTTGAGTTGGAGTCTCACTCTGTCGCCCAGACTGGAGTGCAGTGGCCACTCCCGGCCACCGCAGCCTCGACCTGCTGGGCTCCGGCCATCCTTCCGCCTCAGCCTTCCGAGTAGCTGGAACTGCAAGCGCGCGCTACCACACCCGGCTAATTTTTTGATTTATTGTAGAGATGAGGTCTCACCAAGTTGCCTAGGCAGGTCGCGAACCCGCGGGCTCAGGCAATCCACTCACCTCAGCCTCCCAAAGGCGCGGGATTACAGGCTGAGCCACCGAGCCCGGCTTTGTTGTATTATTTTGAAAGAGAAAGATAAGCAGCGTCTAATTAGTTACACCAAGTTCAATTTTGAAGGGTTTATCTTGAAGCAGACTCTCTGTAGTCTCTTTAATATTATTAAAATATTGCTCGCATTTTAACAATGTCCATTTTAGTAACAAGATACAACCTGTATGATGCATGCTCATTGAATCCTAATCATTTCTTGCTGCACCTATACTTGTCTCTGCAAATCTTTTTTCCATGATTTTGCCATGGAAATCACTGTTTTTTGTTGTTGTTGTTTGAGTTGGAGTCTCCCTCTGTCGCCCAGACTGGAGTGCAGTGGCCGCTCCCGACCACCGCAGCCTCGACCTGCTGGGCTCCAGCCATCCTTCACGCCTCAGCCTTCCGAGTAGCCGGAACGACAGGCATGCGCTACCACGCCCAGCTAGTTTTTGAGTTATTGTAGGGATGAGGTCTCGCCAAGTTGTCCAGGCAGGTCCCAAATCCGTGGGCTTGGGCAATCCACTCACTTCAGCCTCCCAAAGCGTGGATGACAGGCTGAGCCACCGAGCCCGGCTGAAATCACTATTTTTTTAGGTGTGCTAAAGGGGTCAGGCGTGTTGCACGATTGGAAAAAGTCCCACTGTATTCCCTTTTTCCCCTTCATTTTCACAACTCTATACCACGCCCTGAGGTCAAACTTCTGACAGGCTGTGCTGAAGTCAGAGGCAAAAAGCTGGGCAGGATTCTCAGAGCTGTACAGCAAGGGTGGGCTAGCTTTGCTGATTCGTGTTTTATACTCGCATTTGGAATAAACGTGTGACACCTTGGAAAGTTAACTAAAAGGTGTGGCTGGAACTGTGAAAATGAAGATGGTGCCACATTTTCCACATAGAAGCCATTCAGCAATGTTGCACTGAATGTCCTCGCCAATAGATTGAAGTATGTATCTGCCGAGCTCATGGCAAGGGGTATAATCAATGCCAACTCACCTTTCCAAAAACCCACTTTCTTCTCACTCTCTGCCCATTTCTTTCTTTTTTTTTCGAGTTGGAGTCTCACTCTGTCGCCCAGACTGGAGGGCAGTGGCCGCTTCCGGCCACTGCAGCCTCGCCTGCTGGGCTCCGGCGATCCTTCCGCCTCAGCCTTCCGAGTAGCTGGAACTACAGGCACGTGCTACCACGCCCGGCTGATTTTTTGATTTATTGTAGGGATGAGGTCTCGCTGCCCAGGCGGGTCTCGAACCCTCGGGCTCAGGCAATCCACTCACCTCAGCCTCCCAAAGGCGCGGGATAACAGGCTGAGCCACCGAGCCCGGCTCTGCACATTTCTTGATTATTTATTGATACTTCTTTTCCTAGGAAAAAAACCGATCCTAGAATTCTAGATGGCCTCTAAGTTTCAAGAGTAATAAGGACGGAGCTAAATAGTTTATCACCACCCTAATCTCTCATCCCCACTCTCAGCCACGGAGGTGAGAATTCAGCACCCTGTGAAGTAAAGAAGAGGACATCTTGGCAGGGTTCTGTATGACAAGCCAACAATATGAGGTCATCATAATCGTTCATTCACTAAGCATTCTCACGCATTGAGTCATTTAATCTTTACCAACATCTATGAACCAGATTCAGTTATCATCCTCGCTTTGCAGGCAAGGGAGGCAGAGGTGTGGAGAGCAGGGGTGACCCGCCAAAGGGACACAGCCGGCACCCAGTGACTCAGGCTCTATTGTTCACATTCTTGGCCACAAAGCTTATGGTGCTGCTCTTCCCAAAACAAGTACCCAGTTACCACCTCTTGCAACAGTACACCTGGTTCCCAGGTGGGAATCTGGCACAGGTAGACACTCTTTCCCGGATAGTGAAGCTCTCTGCAGATAGCAAGTCTTCTCCAGGAAAGGGCTTGGAGACTGCTGCGCCCAACTTAGGCAGTTGAGGTTCAGTGGGAAGCCAAGAGCAACTTGGTTCTTTTTTCTTTTTCTTTTTTTGAGTTGGAGTCTCACTCTGTCGCCCAGACTGGAGTGCAGTGGCCGCTCCCGGCCACCGCAGCCTCGACCTGCTGGGCTCCGGCGATCCTTCCGCCTCCGCTTTCCAAGTAGCCAGAGCTACAGGCGTGCGCTACAATTCCCAGCTAATTTTTTTGATTTATTGTAGAGATGAGGTCTCGCCAAGTTGCCCAGGTGGGTCTCGAACCCACAGGCTCAGGCAATCCACTCACCTCGGCCTCCCAAGGCGTGGGATGACAGGCTGAGCCACCGAGCCCGGCTGCAACTTGGAACCTCACTTTGAGAGCAGAATGTGCCCTTCGAGAGCCCAGGTACGAAGACAGGCTCTGTGGCCACCTCGGTTGCCATGACCCTTCTCATGCCATTTCTACCTCTGACATCTCAAACCTAAGGGTACCTCTGGCGTGGGATGGTCTATACATTAATGTTTTGATTGCTTATCGCACCTCTATCTTAAACCAAAGGAAGAAGTAACTATTTTCTTCATGCCGAAGTGTGAATGTAAATTCAAACTTTTCTCATGATTCTCCTTCTTTTGTAAGGCAGCACTATTGTGGCAATATGTTTTAGTATATCCCTCTCTATAGTAAGCTGATCTTTTCTGCTCCTCCATGTACCCCCATGGCACTGCCCTCAGCATTTGCAAGAAAAAAATGCAAACAAATAATTAAGCAGTTGTCATAAAAAATACTTGTGTAATTATCAATACTGATGTCCAAAAGTTATGTGAGTGGAATGTAATATGGGTGCAGGACAGAAGACATAAAACCATAATGCCAGCATGAAGTTCGTTCGGCATACCTCGCGAAGCCAGACCCAGTTGGTCTCCAAATCCACTCCCTCCATTTAATAGCCTAAACTGATGAGTTTTCCAAAAGCAGACTTCAGCTCTGGCATAGGGTGACATTGGCTTCCATTTTCCACGTTGTGTTGAAAGATCACCCTTCTAGAAGGTTGTGTCGTCTGTAGATGGAGAACCCACCCAGTGTTGACCTGAAGACGCTCTCAGGAAAAAGAGTGAGGAGTGGCCAGGCATCCTGGGCACAGGTGCTGTCTCAGAGTGGCCCATCTGCCAGGAGAAGGTGTGGGAGCCGAGTTTGGCAGTCTGGCTTCAGCTGGGACTCCGGACGCTGATGTGTGGTGAAAGCAGTTGAGGACAGCCAGCTGGGACCAGGAGGAACAAAGCGTGGCTCCAAAGAAGCCCCCGCTTCAGCACACCCCTCGGCGTGCGTGCAGTCCTGGTGTGTGGGCTCCCTGGCACTGGTGCGTGCTCAGAAGCAGAGGATGCTCTGTTCCCAGAAGCCAAGAGGAAATTCTAACTGATGAGCTGCTTGGCACAATCGGCAGGGAACAGAGGGTGGGAGGTGGTGGGGGAGGAACATTAATGGCTAGTGGCTGGATCCCTGGTTATTGGTTGAATCAATGATTACTGAGCGGATCCACGGCTATTGGCTGGGCTTCATCTCATTCCAGATACTGTCCTGAGCGCCAAGAGGAACAAGTTGTGGTCTCTGTCCTCCCGACCTTGATTACTCGGCTGAGAACAAGGTGACGGCACATGCCAGGAGAGAGGGCAAAGCAGGGCTGTCTCTGCCACCCGTCTACTGAAGTGGAGGGTGCACCTGTGGCAGCGCGACAGGGAGACGTTGGGTGAGTGCGGCTGAGGAAGCTCAGCGCCTTTCAACTAAGGGTAGAGGGTAGGACAGATGCACAACTTGGGCCACTGCAGTAGTAGATCAGGGAAGTGCAGATGCCTTGCCCTAGCAATACGAGGAGTGAGTCTTGGTGTCCACTGGACAGGATGGTTCAGTTTATATGTCAGCTTGACTGGGCCATGGGGTGCCCAGACATTTGGTGAAACATTATTCTGGGTGTGTCTGTGAGGGTGTTTCTGGATGAGATTAACATTTGAATGGATAGACTGAAAAAGTAGCTGAATCTCCCCGATGAGGGTGGGCCTCACCCAATCAGTTAAAGGCTGACAGGGAGCCAAAAAGGCTGACCCTCCCGAAAGTCAAAGAGAATTCTTTCTGCCTGGCTGCCTTTGAACCAAGGCGTTGGCTTTTCTCCCCTGCCTTCAGGACTCCAGCTGGAGCATTGGCTCTTCGTTGATCTTGAACCTGGTGACCCTCAGACCAGAACTTACATCCAACGGTCTTGGAGTCTGCAGGTTGCTGACTCACTTTGGAGATCTTGGGACGTGCCAGCCTCTGCAATCTTGTCAGCCCATTCCTCACAATATATCTCTTTCTCTGTATGAATCCATCCTACGTGTGTGCGTATATATACATACTCACAGAGCTGTCTCTTGGCATCTTTGGAGGGTTGGTTCCAGGACCTCCCACACATACCAAAATTTACAGATCTTCCAGACGTAAAATGGCATAGTATTTGCATATAACCTATGCATATCCTCTTGTATACTTGTAATCATCGCGAAATTACTTAAAATAATAAAACATTTGTGCTATCCAAATAACTGTTATAGTGCGTTGTTTAGAAAATGATGACGAGGGAAAAATGTCTACGTGTTCAGTACAGATGCAAATTTTTTCCAAATGCTTTTTATTGAAGGTTAGTTGAATTCATGGATGCAGAGCTCACAGATATGGAGGGCCAATTATCTATATTTATATCTGTATCTACAGCTATATATTTTTGGAGAATTCTGACTAACACGCTGGATAACCCTCTCAGAGGGCCTCTTCACCTAATCTGCATGAACAATATATATAGCCCTGACTTGAAAGATGCCTAGTAATGATTTAAGTGCTTCGCTTGTATGATTATGAACCAATCGTAAATGTTACCTGAACATAGGAAGCCCAGACTTTACCTGCACAATGGCCATCTGTATACCGAACCCTGAATTGTACCCCACGTCTTTAAAATAACAATTAACAAGCAACACAAAACCACACAAAAAGAAAATTAAAGAAACTGTTTATCATCTTACAGCAAAACGAGTCATATCTACTCAGAGGTCAGATAGGTCTAGGAACGGGACAGAGAGGAGGAAACACCCGGGAGCCTTGAGGTCCTTGAAAGCCTTGAGGTCCTTGAAAGCCTTGAGGTCCTTGAAGTGGGGGCCTTGGGGGCAAAGATTGTGACTCTACAGAGGGGAGTGGTGTGTCGGGGCCAGGGAGCGATTACTTTGCAATGCAGGAAGGATTTAGTCTCAGGAAGACCCAGAGCCTTGTTCTGTGGGACCACTTCCTTTTTTACTGTAGCCTACCGTGTGTTTGTTCATTTATACACCCTGTAGAGTAATGTGGATTCAAAAACCTTTTCTTGATTGATTTCTCCACCACGCTCCTGTCTCTCTAGGTAAACTCTGTAAAGCTCTCCAGACCATGTGTAGTGTTTGCTGATCGCTTGCAAGTCTGGGGACAGTTCAGCCACAGATAATTCCTGGATATTGAGTCTCTCTTCCTATTGATCCCAGCTTGTTAATGATTCTCTAAATCCATATCAAACACTTCTGCTGAAGAGTGGGTAGATTTGTGAAATGATGGGCTCATTCCTAATTCTCGATGATGCTAGTTGGGCAGGTGGTTGTTTTTAGTCTAATTAACGTGGTACAGAATTGCTGGCTATTCTGCTGTCATAAATAGGAGCACTAGTCTCCTTTTTTATGCTGATAAAAGGGTGACATTTTGTAGTAGACTGAATCTCAGTAACCCATTGACTGCCAGAAGAAAAAGTTCAGCATTAATTGCGTTAGCACTGAAGGGTGGTTTTGTCATTGAACGATGTCAAATTACATTTAGAGAGTCGGTCTTTTTTTTTCTTTTTTTTTGAGTTGGAGTCTCACTCCGTCGCCCAGACTGGAGTGCAGTGGCCGCTCCCGGCCACCGCAACCTCGACCTGCTGGGCTCCGGCCATCCTTCCGCCTCAGCCTTCCGAGTAGCCGGAATTACAGGCATGCCTACCACGCCCGGCTAACTTTTTACTTATTGGAGAGATGAGGTCTCGCCAAGTTGCCTGGGCGGGTCTCAAACCCACGGGCTCAGTCAATCCACTCACCTCAGCCTCCCAAAGGTGCGGGATTACAGGCTGAGCCACCGAGCCCGGCCGAAGGGTCGTTTTAAAAGATCCTGGCATCGGGCTCAACACCCCACTGGAGCAGCCTCTTGCCAGGGAGTCCTGCTGCCGGATGACTCTGCTTCCAGGAAGCCACCTATCATCTTCAAATCCCTGAATTAAAGCAGATGGTTCTTTTCCACGGCCTGTGATCCAGAAATTACCCGATGGAGGGTCGAGCAGGAAATTGACCTCCAAACACCCTCAGACATTTCCAGCTTTCAGATCAAAGGACCATAGTACCTGACCCACAGAGAAAAGCAAAGAAGCCTCCCGTTTCAGGACAGAAAGACACAAACTACCCAGAGAACAAATTTTTAAGAGTCCGAGCATGAAAAAGCACTCATTTACAACCTAACGTGCCTCTTAATGTGACCGTTTCGGCAGGGCTGCCAGCCGTCACTGTACCGCTGCCACTCTAGGAGCGGAAAACTGCTCATTCCGGGCCCTTCTGGGTCCCATAAGAAGATCTGACCTAGTGACTCAAAACTTTGAACTTTGCATGAACAATTTCTACGTGCTCTTACCGCCCATTAAAGGCCGTGGAATGGTCTGAAGCGATAGAAGAAATATCCCTTTGTGGGAATCTGCCACGTCTCTGTGCAGGAAGCGGGGCAGTTGCACTGTGTGTTTCACCCTCAAACCTGTCGCTAGGACTAAAGCAAGGACAACTCAATCCGCTCGCTCAGGTGGGTGGGAAGGAGTAGCGGATTGGAAGAGCCGAAGTCCCGACGACCAGCCTGCCCGCCCCAGCAGGGCTGGGCAAAGCTGGTCCTGGCCTTCCCTGCAGGCCTGGGGAACTGAGGCTGCTGCCTCTTGGCAGCCTTAGCCTCGGGGAGCTCGGTCTGCCACAAGATTGACCCCTGTGCCTCTCACCAGGTCCCAGGCTGTGTGAGGGTGTCTGTACTGTCCCTGTGAGCCAACCTGTGTCAGCGGTCAGATACCACAGAGAGTAAACATGCTTTTCTTAAATTCAAAAAAGAAAAGGAAAGAAACTCAGCCACTGCCACATAAGCTGGTAATTCACCCAGAAATACAGGCTCCATTTACTGGGATGCAGAAACAGGGCAGATAAATGGAAATGGTTACTTCAGAATTTCACATTAATGTGCAGGGTTGTAAATACTAAATAATATTGATGACTTGGGTCTACATTCAGATTTTCTTCCTGGAAATGGCAATAAATAACATGAACACATTTCATATATCAGACGCCTTATTTGTGAGGAGCATCTAAACAGATATAAATGTCATTTCTTCAAAGAGCAGAGCGCTTTTAAGCCTGCCCCCATGTTTGGCTCTGGGTGAAACTCTGGGAGGACGAGGCAGAGAAGGGGACCGAGCATGGTCACTGGGGAGACCCACGGATCACAGGTGGGGAAACACAGACGGGGGTAAGCCCCCGACTCCCTGGGGAGTGGTGGACAGGGAGAGCTCAGAGCTCAGGGTGGTTGGCTGCTCCAAAAAGAACAGGTGGAGGTGAGAGGTTATCACTCCCTAAAGGCGCACCTGAATTCAACAGGCAGAGACAAGAGGAGGTGCCGTTTCTGGCAAGAGAAACACGGTCCACCAGCCGCATCCAAGAACGCCCTATACGCCAGGCACCGTTCTGCGGGTTCGCCTGCACCATTTCGTTCAACTGTCCCCTCCCCGTGGAATAAGGAGCACTGTCTGCTTCATACAAGTAAAGAGGTAGAGCACCAGAGCAGGCCAGGCACAGGTGACGGACAACCCAGTCCACACACTTTTAAAAGGAAAACGGGGAAAACGGGGCTCCTCCAGTCTGGACTCCGTGTTTTCTCTCGAATCTCACCCTCTATCCTAGCAGGACCTACAGATGATGTCCCGAACACATTTGGGATGTCCTGTGGAAGCACCCGTGAGTCAGAGAACATGAACTGAAGAGGACCTGGGCTCATGCTGAGCAGAAGTCGGGTTTGGTTGTGTGGTCCCTTGCCCTGCAGGCTGAGGGTGCCCTTTTGTGAGTCACAGATGTACAAGGGTACAGAGAGTGGATACTGCTGATCCTTGCTACTCATGAATCCCATGTTCATGAATTCACTTACTTGTTAAGATTTATTGGTCACCTCAATACCAACACTGGTGCTTTTCCATCATTTATGAACACATGCAGATGTGACAACATCTGAGCTGCTGACATCTACGTTCCCAGCTGAGGTCAAGCAAGGTGGCATTCTCTCTACCTTCTTGTCTCAGCTCTCACATCGTAAACAAGTGTCCTCTGTGCAGTTCATGTAGGGTGGCATATTTTGCATTTTTAATGTTTTTTTGTGGGTGATTTCACCACTTCCCTGGCCCTGAACCTAGAGCCGAAGTGCTATTTGGTGCTCCCAAACACAGCAAGCCTGAGATGTGCCTTCTGGAGGAAACATATATGCTGGTAAGCATCCTTTAAGCATGCGTAATGGTGCTGTTGGCCACAAGTTCAATGTTAATGAATCAATAGGACATATTAAATATGACATCTTTGAGCTACTATAATATACGACAAGGCATGCACTGATCAGTTTACAAAAATGCTGTGACCAGAGGCTTGTAGGAACCTCATCCTGTATCTACCCCAGGGGCAATGCTTCAGCGTTCATTAATTGGGTGTTCATGGAGACTCTAGACACCATCAATGTGTTGACTAACAAAATCACTGCAGCAGATACGTTTATTGTAGCACTATTCACAATAGCAAAAACGTGGAACCAACATGCTGCCCATCGAAAGAGGACTGGATTAAAAAAAATGTGGTACATATACACGATAGAATATATATATATAATTTTTTTTGAGTCGGAGTCTCACTCTGTCACCCAGACTGGAGTGCAGTGGCCGCTCCCGGCCACTGCAGCCTCGACCTGCTGGGCTCCGGCAATCCTTCCGCCTCAGCCTTCCAAGCAGCTGGAACTACAGGCACGCACTACCACACCCAGCTAATTTTTTTGATTTATTGTAGAGGTGAGGTCTCTCCAAGTTGCCCAGGCAGGTCTCGAACCGGCAGGCTCAGGCAATTCACTCACCTCGGCCTCCCAAAGCGCGGGATGACAGGCTGAGCCCCCGAGCCCAGGTCACGATAGAATATTACGCAGCCACAAAGAAGGGCAAAATTATGAAATTTGCAGCAACTTGGATGAACTTAGAGTCTGTAATACTGAGTGGTGTACCACAGAAACAAAGAACTGAGCGCCACATGTTCTTACTCATAAGCAGACCTCAAACAATTATCATGATACTATAAGAAAGGGATTGGCAGTAGTGGGAAACTGCCAGGGGGTGGGGTGGGACTGGCAGTTGAGGGAAACTGTGGGGGGGGGAGGGCATACCTCATCAACAACCTGCATAACGAACATTTGTATACCTAACCCTGAATTGTACCCCACATCTTTATTTATTAATTAATTTATTTATTATATAGATGCGGGGTACCTTTCAGAGTCAGGTATATAAACACCGATCATGCAGGTACCCTTGTTGATGAGGTGTGCCCTCCCTCCCCCAGCAGTTTCCCTCAACTGCCGGTTCCACGCCTTCTCCCCTGACGGTTTCTCCCTACTGCCAATCCCTTTCTTATAGTATCATGACAACTGTTTAAGGTCCGCTTATGAGTGAGAACATAGGGTACTCTGTTCTGTGTTTCTGTGATAAATCATTGAGCATGAGCCGGGCTCGGTGGCTCAGCCTGTCATCCCGCGCCTTGGAGGCTGAGGTGAGTGGATGGCCTGAGCCCCCGGGTTCGAGACCCGCCCGGGCAACTTGGCGAGACCTCATCTCTACAATAAATAAATAAAAAAAATTAGCCGGGTGTGGTAGCGCACACCTGTAGTTCCAGCTACTCGGAAGGCAGAGGCGGAAGGATCGCCGGAGCCCAGCAGGTCGAGGCTGCGGTGGCTGGGAGCGGCCACTGCACTCCAGTCTGGGCGACAGAGTGAGACTCCAACTCAACAATAACAACAAAAAAATCACCGAGTAGGATTGACTCCAAATCCATCCAAGTTGCTGCGAAGTCCATATATTTGTCCTTTATGGCTACATGATATTCTGTTGTGTATATGCACCACATCTTTTTTAGACAGTCCAGCTTCGATGGGCAACACGGTTGGCTCCATGTTTTTGCTATGGTGAACAGAGCTGCAACAATAAATACATTAACATTTAAAAAACAAATCACTGCAGCTGGAAAGAAGGCTTTTATCCCAAAGTGATGCCCATTACAAACAGAAGAGGTGTGAGAGCTGCCAAGCAGTCTTGGAGTCCTGGTGTTGAGGCCTGGACTCCCTGGACTGCAGCAGCCTCGGCAATTCCACTTCTTGAGGAATTCCACTACTCCGCATTGTGTTGGGCTAAGCCCATGTCTCGTATCATCCCATTAACCATCGGAACGACACAAAAAGTAATAATAATTTCTCCCGCTTAAATACAAGGGGACCAAAGTCAGGAATCAGACAACTGACCCAAACCCTGTGACTAAGCCCACGAGAGGCAGTTTAGGCCAGCTCTGCACTCCCTGGGCACTCAGCTGCCCCACCGGCCCCTCCACAGGGTCCCGGGGAGGTCTGCCCCCCGGCCTCGCCTCTGTGTGCCTGAGGAGGACAGCGAGCACAGATCTCTGCGAGCCTACGATCACACCGGAGCCGAGAAACAATAGGGTTTGGGTGGGAGGATGGAGCAGGGCACACCTGGAACGGAGCCCTGATGGGCACCTTCTGGCCATTTACCTGGAAGGCGTCCTTGGAAGCGAATCACCTCTGCCTGGCAGCACTCTGGCCGACCAGACCGAAGACAGACATTTTGAGCAGCCCCAAGGAGGGAGAGCACCTTCCCTGGACACTCTGCCTCTGTTTGAGGGGGCTTGGCCACACACGAACACCTGGCAAGGAGGCCAGGGTCCAGCAGCAGGGTCTTTTCTCCAGGCACAGGGAGGGGATGCCTGAGCGGCCAAGAGGGCTTCGTGGAGGCAGGGAGATGGTGTATGTAGTGCCCTCAGAAGGCAAGGGCATCGTCTTTGCAGGGCAAAGTGGAAGTCTGGGAGAAAGGAGGCAGCCGGGAACTGCAGCTGCCGGAGCCCGAGACCTCAGACATCTGGGGCAATGATGACCCCACGCCAAGAGTTGTCCAGGGTCCTCTAGAGCCGATCACAAAATTTCTCTGTGCCTCAGTTTTTTTCTTGAGAGATGAGAACAGACAGGAGTATTCTTGTGGAGAGACAGGAGGATCAAAAAGCGTTAACAGATAAACAAAACTAAAGAGTTGCAGGAATTACCTAGAAGCCATGCTTTTTTGTAGAATGCCTTTTTTTTTTTTTTGAGTTGGAATCTCACTCTGTCGCCCAGACTGGAGTGCAGTGGCCACTCCTGGCCACCGCAGCCTCTACCAGCCTCAACCTGCTGGGCTCCGGCGATCCTTCCGCCTCAGCCTTCCGAGTAGCTGGAATTACAGGCACGCGCTACCACGCCCGGCTGGTTTTTTGATTTATTCTAGAGATAAGGTCTCGCCAAGTTGGCCAGGCGGGTCTCGAACCCCCGGGTTCAGGCAATCCACTCTCCTCAGCCTCCCAAAGGCACGGGATTACAGGCTGAGCCACCGAGCCCGGCTGTGGAATGCTTTTTAACCTGCATCTCACTTCATCTCTCTGTGTCTTCTTGGGTGAAGAATTGTCACGACTGAATTGTCCTAAACCCGGTAAGCATCCAGACTCACACTAGCGTTACAGCCACAGGAAACAGACGTCCCTTCAGGAATCGCTGCAGGTAATCTACTTTAAGGCCTGCCTCTGGGTCGGGATTCAGGCCGGATGTGCAACTCTCTAAACCCATTACGCTTCCCTCACCAAATGGGGATTACGGATATTACAGCTCTTCTTGTGAATGGTTCTTGTTCATGGTTAATATTAAATCAAACTAGAGTAATTATAAAAATGCAGGTGACAAGTACATCACTAGGAGATAAATTTGCGGTAAGAGCTGCACAGGCTCATCTAAAATTAACCCATAACAATGGAACACTTTGAACATGTTTAGCTCAATAGCGCTAATTATCTAGATGACTGCAGAAGCCTTGCTAGCACCTGTTGCTGAGGGCCAGGCTGTCTGAAGCAGGCAAGAGGCCCCTTGAGGCGGAGATGCTTCTAGGTACAGCAGGAACCTCCATGACAGGCTCACCTGGGCAGAGGCAGACGCTCATGTGGCCCTCAGAACCTCATTGCTGGCCCCAGGATGTTCCTTGTGGGGGTCACACTGACCTTGGAATCTTGTGCTCCTTGGGTCAATGATCAATTCTAAGCAGAGTCGGTTCCATTTGGAATGGAGTTACTTTAAAAGAGGATGTCTTGCTGAGCTCTGTGGCTCATTCTGTAATCCCAGCACTTTGGGAGGCCGAGGCAAGTAGATTGCCTGAGCCCACGGGTTCGAGACCCGCCTGGGCAACTTGGAGAGACCTCATCTCTGCAATAAATCAAAAATTAGCCGGGTGTGGTAGCGTGCACCTGTAATTCCGGCTACTTGGAAGGCTGAGGTGGAAGGATTGCCGGAGCCCAGCAGGTCGAGGCTGTGGTGGTCGGGAGCGGCCACTGCACTCCAGTCTGGGCAATAGAATGAGACTCCAACTCAAAAAAAAAAAGAAACGAAAACAGTCATGAATACCAGTCTCTTGTGATGACTCCAAGAAAGTATGTGTTGTTAGCTCACACTGCCCTTAGATCCGGTGCTGGGCAGTGGCCAGGCTCGTGACCAATCCATCCAAGGAAACCGGGAGATGAGCTGCTCTTGAAATTCAGTCTTTCAGAAATCTTTCTTCTAGGGCTTTTATGTCACTGGTTTCCATTGCCTACTCCCACATTCGAATTCCACCAGCGAGACTCTATTCCTCCAGTGTAAAAGGTGATATTATGACTTTCCCAGACACACCAGCTATATGTCTTTAGATTAAACTGGGAATGAGTCAGGCTCGGTGGCTCAGCCTGTCATCCCGCCCTTTGGGAGGCTGAGGTGAGTGGATTGCCTGAGCCCGCCGGTTCGCGACCCACCTGGGCAGCGAGACCTCATCTCTACAATCAATCAAAAAATCAGCCAGGTGTGGTAGCGCGCCTGTAATTCCGGCTACTCGGAAGGCTGAGGCGGAAGGATCGCCGGAGCCCAGCAGGTCGGGGCTGCGGTGGCCGGGAGTGGCCACGGCACTCCAGTCTGGGCGACAGAGTGAGACTCCAACTCAAAAAAACCAACCAACCAAACAAACAAACAAAAAAACTGGGAATGTTGTCACCTCCTTTGGCTGGAGCTCCAGGCCAAAGCTACCATTCTCTTTGGAAAGCATTGTTGGTTGTGTAGTTGTCTAAGTTGACATCTCTCAAACCTTGGTGCCTAAGAATCTCGTAGGATGCCCGTTCTTGTTCATGTCCCAGGGGCCGGTCCTCAGATAATCTAACACAGTGGTTCCTTGTGTATCTCTCTCCTAAGGGAGACGGGCAAATCTTTTTTGTAAAGGACCAGAGAGTAAATGTGTTAGGCTTTGCGGGGAAGACAGTATCTGTTGTGGTGTAAGAGGTTCACGCTGGGGTACAGTGTGGCTTTATTCACTGACACTGTGATCTGAATGCCATGTAGTTGCCACATTATGAAATATCACTCTTCTTGTGAAATTTCCAACTTTTAAAAACATAAAGAACTTGGAAGGCTGAGGCAGAAGGATCGCTGGAGCCCAGCAGGTCAAGCCTGCATTGGCCAGGAATGGTCACTGCACTCCAGTCTGGTTGGCAGAGTGAGACTCCAATTCAAAAAAAAAAAAAAAAAACCCGTAAAGATTATTCTTACTTCAGAGGCCACACAAAACATATGGCCAGCCACGCTTGGCTCACAGGACATAGTTTGCAGACCTTAGTCTTGACTGACGAGCACCCAGTGCATCGTCTTCAGGGAAGCCTGCCTCCTGCTGACTTTTGCTGGGTCTCAGCCATCCTTAGCAACAAATCTCCGGGTGTAGACAGACACGAGACAAAAAATCGCTCAGTGATGCCGTGAGCGTCTTCCAGACAGGCATGAGCAGTGCTCGCCATGCCGGCTTCGGATGGGTCTTTTCCACATTTCCCAGTGACCCGGTGGTAGGGACATAGCAGCCCACCACAACCAGAGGCATCTTTAGAAGAGTCTGACCACAGCTGGATCCTAGGGATGGGATTCGCCCTGGAGAAGCTCTCCAGCTCTGTGGTTCCTTGCCCAGTGAAGCACCGATTCGATCCTAAGTTCTGCACAGCATCACAGCAGCATACATCTTTCCTGATGGCACGCTCACGGCCATCTTTGCAGATGTCATAAAGTCAAGTAGGCTGGTTTGAAATTGCCCTAAACGTGATGACAACTGCCCTTATAGGAGAGCAAACATCAAGAAGACACACAGAGGGACAGAGGCTGAGATGGGAACAATGCACCCACCACTCAAGGAGCGTCGGGCATGGCTGGAGCCCGGAGAGAAGCATGGAACAGGCTCACCGTCAGGGTGTCCGGAAGGAAGCAGCCCTACTGACACCATGATTTCGGATGTCCGGCCTCCAGAACACGTTTTGGTTGTCCGTGGCCACCCGGTTTGTGGTACTTTCTGCCAGTAGCCCTGGAAAGCAATTCAGAGGGAAGAAAACCTTGCGTGCACGGTCTGGGGAGGACAGCGAGCTTGGGACACTGACAGATTGATATGATTTGGTGCAGCCGCAGCATCTAGTGTGTGTGGGTTTGGGGCCTGGGAGGCAGAGGGGAACCAGGTAACTGAGGATTCTGGGATATCTGAAGACAGTAGAGGGTTGTCAAGGGCTTTAAGTTCAGTGACCACGTTCAATGTGCAGGTGGAAGGAGCCCTGGCCCCTTTATTTCGTTTCCGTTTCCTTTAAGCAAGATTTACTGAGAGGACGGAAAAGCTCCCCAGCAGGGGGGCACCCGAGGGGGCTGCCTGGCTCCTTTCCATAACTGGAGGATGACCAGGTGAATAAGAGGAGAATATTGAGGAGGTTAGTGGAGAATCTAGGCCTTATTTGATACGATTGATGGGAAAGAAATACACGTGGGCTAGGAGGGGGAGTGACCTGCCAGGGTGGCGTCAGAGCAAAAAGAGGAGCACATGGTCAGGGGCTGCAGTCTCCTTAGAGTCCCTCAGGGAAGAGGCAAGCGGTGCTGTCCGTGTCCACAGAAACGGAAGGGACCGAAATCCACCAGCAATCCAAACTCGGAGTAGCCAGTAGCTGCAGCCCTCCCACCCCAGCATGCGGCTGGCCATGGCCATCGGCGAGGAACAAAAGGCGCCGAGGGGAGTTCTGTCACACACTGGAGTGGAGTGTGCCAACTGAAACTCCAGGGCAGGCGGAAGCCAGACGGCGAGGGGGAGGAGCAGCCCGGAATGGAGTGATTCCCGGATCACAAGAGGCAGCAGGGCCTTGTCACGCAGACCCAGAGAGGCCTGGAGACCGCTGGAGGACCGTGGAGACCTCTGGAGAAGCCCGGGAAATCCTATAGCACTCTGGATATTCTGGAGAACCTCGGTGAGCCCCAGAGCATGAAACTACAGAGGTCAACCAAAAACCTTTCGCTGGGGATGTTTTCCCCTCCCGACAGGTCCGACCATCTTCCCTCGATGTGAAAACAGTTTGAAAAACATTTTCTATGCTTATCTTTTCAGAAAAATATATGACACACCGCTATAAAAAGCAGGTATCAGGGCCTGTACTGCAACCATTCAAAACAGGGGCTTACCCCGAGAGTCTCACTAGTAACAGTAAAATTATTCTGGAACTACACTTCAAAAGAGATGGCCTATGTGGTTACACACAACCTCCATGTTTCTCTTTTAAAGGCACCGCTGGACTTGCACAATTTCTCACGACGAGCTAGAGAGGAAGACGGAATAAAAGTGCTGGGGCATGAGTGATGAGGGTGTATATCTCTGGAAGGGAGACGGAATTTCATTTTCTCGCTTATTATCCCTACAATGTGTCACCAATGGTCTGTGAAGGAAAAAATGGAGAGGACCACAGTAAATTTCCTCACTAAGCTAAAAAGATTAGGGGAGAAGCAACGTGAACTCTTAGCTTGTATTTCTCGATGAGCTTAAAAATTAGTTTACTAAGCAAACCTTTTAATATTCTCATTGGCCAAGAAAAGAAAGAAGAACCAGTGAACGAATCTGACAGTTGGAAAAAGTTGTCTTCATAACCTAGTTTGGGTAAATGTCCTTAGAATGCTTTTAAAAAACTATAAACATGAGGCATGGCTCTACTCAGATCTATTTTCTAAGCGTTACATTGCCACTGCCGCTAAATGACTTCTTGTGAGTGCATTTGGGAAGGATGGCGCTTACACTGCAAATTAGATGCCTGGGTTTTTCTCCTCTGATTGTCTGCAGAAAGCACGGGTGACCTTGGGGGAAAGTCTATCCCTCCTCATCTGTAAAACTAGGGTGGCGTCTGCCCATCACTCCCCAGGGGAGCCTGTGAGAGTTTCTCAGGCAGTGAACATCCTTGAGGACGGGCACAGTTGGAGACACCAAGCGTGGCTTGGGTTTCAGGAGGAGCCGCCTGGCTCTTGGCTTGTTACAGAGCCTCTGCCTCAGACCTGGTCCCATGCTTCCGCCTTCAGGATCTCGTTCAATCTGCGGTTGCTGGTAAAAATCCCACATGAAAAAACAAGGCCACGGAGCCTCATGCCAGAGTTCGAGACTGGCCTGGGATCATGCAGCTTGGGGGATTTGAACTTGATGTTGGACGAGCTGAAAAGACAACAGCTATAGCTTTAATAAATGTGCTGATATATGTACAGCGCTTAGATCAGAGACTTATACCAGTGACCAGGACATGGCAAATGCTACATCGGTGTTAGTTATTGAAACTAAGGCATTCGAACCGATAGTATAAATTTTTATTTTGTTTTACATTTCCAGGACCCACTTGAACCATGACATCATTCTAAGAAAACAAGAATGCTTCCTTTCAGGGTATGCTTTTGTTTGTTTGTTTGTTTTTTGGATTTTTTTTGAGTTGGAGTCTCACTCCGTCACCCAGACTAGAGTGCAGTGGCCGCTCCCGGCCACCGCAGCCTTGACCTGCTGGGCTCAGCGATCCTTCCGCCTCAGCCTTCCAAGTAGCTGGAACTACAGGCGTGCGCTACCACACCCGGCTGATTTTTTGATTTATTGTAGAGATGAGGTCTCACTGCCCAGGCGGGTCTCGAACCCGCGGGCTCAGGCAGTCCACTCACCTCAGCCTCCCAAAGGCGCGGGATGACAGGCTGAGCCACCGAGCCCGGCTCTACTTTGAACTATTTTACGAAACCAATGCACAGATCATAAGTGTTCAACTTGGTAAAATTACCACAAAATAAAAGTAAGCATAATGCTGGGCGTGGCGGCTCATGTCTGTTATCCCAGCAATTTGAAAGGCAGAGGCGGAACGTTTGCTGGAGCCCAGGGTGTGAGACTATCCTAGACAACTTATTGAGACCTCATCTCTACAAAAAAACCTTAAAAATTAGCTGGGTGTGGTTGCATATCCCTGTAGTCCCTGCTTCTTGGGGGCATGAGTCAGAAGGATTGCCTGAGTGAGCCCAGGAGGTCAAGGCTGCAGTGAGCCATCATCCTGCCGCTGTACTCCTTCCTGGGCCAAACCAAGCAACAACAACAACAAAATAGACATAAACATCTTTCAGGTAAAAAAAAAAATAGGATATCACCAGCAGCCAGACACTTCCTCGTGCCACCTTTGGGTGACTCCACGCCCCTCCTTAAAGGTAACCATTACCTGGGCTCTAAAAGTGCACCCTCTATATGAATGGCGTCTGAGCAGACACTGCTGTAACTGACCCTTTCACACAATGCAGTGCTTGTGAGGTCTACCCATGGCATTATGGGTAATTTCGTTTGTTCAATTTCGTACTGCCATAGTCCACTGTGTGAATATACCAAATGTACAAGAGTCCCTTCAACACAAAAAATTGTGGAATTACTCTTACATGTTTAAACTCCAGTCATCTTCAAAGTACTCCTTGTTTGATGCTATACACCTGTCAAGACACTTTTCTCACTGCTCAAAATAGTTTTTGAATTTGTCGATTTGGGTGCCTTTCAGTGCTTCTGCGGTTTTTTGCATCACCTCTTTCACCATCAAAACGTTTCCCTTTGCAGACTGGTCATCTAGCGTAGCAACAAAGTGTTGCCGGGGGAGGGATCTGGGGAATAGCGCAGAGGGGGCCCCAGGGTCTTGCTGTTTGGGGTCAAAGACGGCTGCATTGTCACGGTGGGAGAAACAGTCGCCTGTTTTGACACAACTTGGGATTTTCCTTCCGCAAATCGTGATGCAACCTTCTAAAAACTCCCAGACAGAAATGTTGGTTGATCATTTGATCAGGAAGACAAAACTCCTAGAGTATGCAGCAGGCACATCCTCCAAAAGATAATTCTGGGTTTTTGTGGTTTCATCCTCATATTTAACAATCTTCATGTTGCAGTCATTCAGATGGCTTCCAGTTTGGGGCTATTATGAATACTGCTGATGTAACCATTTCTATGTAGATGCATTTGTGACGGGTATATACTTGGGAGAAGAATTTCTGTGTCCTAGGTATACATATCTTCTACTTTGTTGGATAGTGCCAAATAGATTTGCAAGCCACTGGACCAGCTTTCACATCCCAGGCATTGTTGAAATATTCCAGTTAATTCACATTTTTTGCCAAATTTAGCCATTGCAGTATCATCACATTTTAATTTAAATCATATTTTACAATTTAATTGGTCTTTCCTTGATGATTGACAAAACAGAGCACCTGCTCATGAGTCTATTTCTGTGTGAATAAGCTTTTTATATTTTTATACTTGGAAGCTATGCCATTGGATATGTGTATGGATAGTGTTTGCATGGTATAAAATTTTCTATTTTTTGCTTTCCAAATTTATGTACTTTTGTATTAAATATAACATCTTTTGTAAAGAGCATTTAGTTGAATTTTTTTACACAGTCTGACAGTCTTAGCCTAAAATTGAATGAATTACTTTACATTTAGTGAAATTAGTATATATCTGCCATTGCAATTTTTTTTTCAATTTGGCCTACTTATTTTAGGTTCTAACCCGTTTTGTCTTTTTTGAGAATAATCAAATATGTTTAATTATTTGACCTTCCTTCTATTAAATTGGTAGATATACATTTTTCATTGTTCTTTTACTGGTTGCCTTAGAAATCAAAGTCTTTATTATTTACTCATTACAATCTAATGCAAACTATTGCTTTTATCATTTTCCTGATGCTATTAGAATATTAGAATAGCATACCCCCATTTATCTCTTTCTTGGTTTTGAGTTTTAGTTGGTAGGTCTTTTAATTTTAAGATTTAATTTACTACAAAAATTACAGAGACAATATTAATTCCATTGTTGCAATCGATGTTTTTAAAAATTCACTCACATATTTATCCCTTCTATTTATTGGCCATTTTTTATTATTTTCCCTAGTTTCCATTGTACTTTTTTAACTGACAAATTTCATTTTTTCTTCCTGTTTATCTATTCAGTAATTTTTTTAATGAAGTTCTGCTAATGAGAAGTTCTCTTCTTCTCTTTCTCCTCTTCCTTCTTCTCTCACAGAATATCTTTATTTTGTACTCATTGTTGAAGGATATGTTGGCTGGGTATAGTATTCTGGGTTCACAGGGTTTTCCCTTTATTTAAGTAATTCTATTTTATTCTCTTCTATCTTGCTACCACCATGTCTGCTGTGAAGTCAGCTGTTAGCCTCACTATTATTCTTTGGAGGTTTAAAATTTTCCTTGTTTTCAGCATTTTTTTCATAGAAAGCCTAGATTATTTTGGTCTTGTCTCATTGTTATTTTTCTTAATCCTTGTCATGGTTCAAAAATCTTTTGGAATCTATGGTACCATATTTTACAGCAATTCTGAAATAATTGCAAATTTAAACTTTGTGATGTGATTTTAAGTATCTTTCCAAACACAGCTGTTAAAAAATACTACAGAGTTTTTTTTTTGCACACTGGAACTCTAATTGCAATGATTTTAGACCTTTCCCAGATGTTTCTTATGATGTTTCTGTCTTTTCCATTCTTGTTATTTACAAGTGCTTCATTTGGGAACCTTCCATTGGTTTGTCTTCAAGTTCACTTATCCAGCCTTCTGCTGTGTTTAATCCTATTGTTAAATCTATTCTTCATTTTGGCTATTATATCTCTTAGTTTCTATATCAATTAATCTGTCTATCTATTTTGCCTCATCTATTCATTAATTTTTTCGAAGAGAGTAATTGCTGGCATTTTAAAGTTCTTATTTGTTAATGCCAGTATCTGTCTCCCATGAGTCTCCTTCTATTTTTTCCCCACTTCATTGTGTATCACATAACCCTGTCTCCTCACATGATGTATGTATTTTTAAATTAAATACTAGGCATTGTGTACTCCAAAGAATGTTATCTACTCCAGAGAATGTTCACCTTCCCTCCACTAGGCAAATAAAGTTGTGATTGATCACCTTAATCTGAATCAGGAATTGGCAAACTACTGCCCACAGGTCAAATCCAGCCTGCTATCTGATTTTACATGCCATGACTATTAAACCTATTTTTTACTTGTTAAATCGTTGAGGGAAAATCAAAAGAAGACATAAAATTGTGGAAATGATAAAAAATTAAAATGCCAGTGCCCAAAGGTAAAGTTTGACTTGGAACATACCCACATTCGTTGTTTATCTACAGCTGCTTCTGTGCCTCAGTGGCAGAATTGAATAGTTGATACAAAAACCACGTGAACTACAAGTTGAAAACATTTGCTATCTGACCATTTTCAGAAAATAAAAATAAAAATGCATACCAACCTCTGGTCTAAAACAAACTCAGCTGAGGAAAGGCTACATTGCAATTTTGATAAGGCTCAATCTACTTCTTGTTTACCTTCTTAAGACGTCATCCTCAGTGGAGTTAACTGAGAACCTGGTGTGTGTCTGTGCTGCTTCCCCTGTGGGTCTTAAGCTCTGGTTTAGCACCGTGAAATGACTGAAGACCCCTTTCTGCTTTCCGGAGGCTGAGTCAGCTCACCAGCAGTGTGCTGGAGTTGCAGGTCAGGACTTTTGTCTTCCATCATGGAGACGGCCATCACCGTGTTGACTTTTTGCCCAGGCAAAGTCCAAGTCTACAACCTCATCCCTGGGGTCCCAAACTGACAAGCAGTCTCAGAGGAAAAGGGTGTGTCAGCGCTGCGATGTCAGCGCTGCTCCTCCAGTTCTCACGGCTTCTGCATCTCTGATCCTGTGGACGATTATTTTGTTTTTTAGTTGTCCTTAGAGGAAGTGTTCATCTGCACCACTGCTCCATCTTGCCCTGAAATGAAAATCACTCTAAAATGGGTATGTTACCTTTCTTGTTTAGAACTACAATTTACCTGGATTTGTCTTTTATGTTAAGTGGTAAGTGGAGGAAAGTTCATTTTTCTCGCCATGTGAATATGCGACAGACCCATCACCATCAATTTCCCTGAGTTCTGCAATGCCAATTTGCATCTGGACTTTATTCTGTCACTTGAGTTTCTATGTCTGTCTGTTTCAATGACAAACATTCTTAAATACCACAGAAAATAACTGATACGAGGGAAATCAAGTTCTTCCATTCTTTCTTCCTCTTCTTCAGCAAGGCTTTGACAGTTTGTGGGTTTTGTATTTCTGTATAAATTTTAGAATTTGCTTATTAATTTACAAAAATCAAATAATCAGACCCTCCCCCCTTACACACATAACCACCAAAACCCATTGGTATTTTTATCAATATTGTTTTTCCTCCATAGATAAATTTAGGGACGATTAACAGCTTTACAATATTGAATTGTCCAATTCATGCATCTCACATATCCCTTCATTTAATTAGGTCTTCTTTAATTTTCTCAGCATAGTTTTCTCAGCTTTTCTAATTGTTCTCAGTGGTAGTGCTGATCTAAATTAACTTGCCCACCATTTCCAGAAGAGCTCATGCATATATTA
Organism: Cephalopachus bancanus; assembly: GCA_027257055.1. Taxonomy (NCBI): domain Eukaryota; kingdom Metazoa; phylum Chordata; class Mammalia; order Primates; family Tarsiidae; genus Cephalopachus; species Cephalopachus bancanus. The sequence continues at coordinate 923,937 of JAPVLO010000169.1, read as the reverse complement.
TCTTAATTTACATAAAGAGTATAATGCTACGGGCCTTATTCTATTTTTTACTTATTCATTCAATTCTATAGTCTATGTTTATTTATGAATATCTAGTTTATTACTTCTAATTACTGCATACTAATCCAGTTCTGTCCTTAATATATAAGGAGGCTACAAAGATAATAAAATTTAAGAGCCAATAAAAAAATTAGAAAGTGAATAAAGACATAAAATTTCCAGAGAAAGTCATGCAAATGGACAATGTGCTTATGAATAAATACCAATCTCACTAGTAATCAAAGAAATGCAAATAAAAACAATACTAACGTTTCTATTGTGTTAGCAAAGGCCAAAAATAAGAAAAGGACAGCAACAATAACACCCAATTCAGTGACGGTGTGAATGACAGAGTCACCCTCACCAACTACTGTTGAGAAGCTAACAGTCAGTTTTTCAGTGGCTGACAAAATGAAAAGTGTGCAGTTCCTTTGATGTGGCAGATTTTTTCTTGATGTTTATTAAACAAAAACACTGCCACAAGGTCTCCAATTAGTGGGTAACTGGATAATTATTGCAGCATCGAGGGTAACAGAAAAAAGAATTCAGACAACTTACAGGTCCATTAATGGAAGACTAAATACAAAATTTCTTGGGACAAGTGAAATCCTTTAAATCATTAAGATAAAATGTACAAATCTTACATACAAGGCACCTAAGTTATGTGGTGCAGTTTTGAGCAAATTTCAGAAGCATGGGGTATAACTGGACCACTTCCCTTGATAACAGTGTGGGTTGTAATAAATACTCTGTGGCAGTGGTTCACAGTAGGATTCTACAGTCAGATAGCCTGGGTGCAAATCCCAGCTTTGTGAAACTTTGGGCATATTTTATAGCTTCTTTGAGTCTCATGAGCTAATCTGCTTAAAGTACTTAGATGCAGCCAGGCATATAAAAAATGATGAATAAATATAAATAAAATGCATGCGTATAATAATTATAATACATGTGCAGGAAATAATAGACACAATATTAGAATAGCGGCTATCTCTAAATTTTATTTTTGAATGAACTATGTTTGTAATATTTAACTTTAAATTATTTTTAAGCTTATTCCATAATCTTTTATTATTGGAAAACATGATAAAAGGAAACAGAATCTTTTAAGGAAGAAGTGTGTGGACCTCTTTGCTTTTTTTTTGAGTTGGAGTCTCACCCTGTCACCCAGACTGGAGTGCAGTGGCCGCTCCCGGCCACCGCAGCCTCGACCGGCTGGGCTCCAGCGATCCTTCCGCCTCAGCCTTCCAAGTAGCTGGAACTACAGGCGTGCGCTACCACGCCCGGCTAATTTTTAATTTATCGTAGAGATGAGGTCTCGCCAAATTGCCCAGGTGGGTCTCGAACCCGCAGGCTCAGGCAATCCACTCACCTCGGCCTCCCAAAGCGCGGGATGACAGTCTGAGCCACCGAGCCCGGCCTGTGTGGACCTCTTTCTAGGGACTGGATGCACACCCAGTTAAGCCCTGGAATCAACCTTGGGGGAAGGAGGTGGTAAAACATCTGGAAATGAAAGGAAAATGTGGTGGCATCAGGCACTTGGCACCCCAAAACGCACCAGACAATAACTCCTACAAGGAGTCTGCATTCTAGACACAAGAGTGTTTTATCATAGCTTTAAAAAAAATACATCTTTGCAGTTATTCTCTCCTCCCTTGTGTTAACTTTTAGGGGTTATTGTGTGTTGTTTTTCCATTAAGAAAATAGATAACTAACATTATACTTAACATTAAAGTTGGTAAATTTTATTCTCGACCTCTTGTTAACTTATTTTAGCAATAATTTAAGGCTTCCAGTTACCCACAAAAGATATTCAAAGTTTTTTTTCTTTAATATCTCACATGATGAATGTCTATGGCTAATTTAAAAGAATAAAGAATAGAGTGTGGTTGATTTAGAATACTTCACTCCAACTGTCTCTATCTTCATGAGATGCAGACCTCACAGTGAAGTGTCTCGAGCGTCGAATACCCAAGCCAAGTTGGTAATTACCTCACACAGGTGACTGCTCTCACTTGAACCACACTCATGGCGACTCATCGTTGAGATGTACTTTGTACAGAATACAAAAAGGCAGAAGAATGGCACTCCGTAAGAAGGAAGACAAATATTGTTGTGTCCTCGGGTTCTAGCAGGAAAGAGATGATGTCCTTCACGGGGCTGAATGGAAGAGAATTTGATGAGGGATCGTTTAGAAGTGTGGTCAGGGATATGGAGTTACAGCGGGTCCTGACACACCCAAGGTCTGGCCAAAAAGGGCTTCCCCTATCTAAGGTCTTTAGCGGGTAGAGGCAAGCCTGATCTTGATGGAGGAGTGAGGCCAAGGGAGGGATAAACCAAGCAGGGGTGGAAAAGGGGGATAATCACTCCCACTGCTCTCCCTCTCTTGCCCCTCCTGCTAAGGCTCCCATGAGCTAAACCCAGTGCTGCTCTGCTTGCGGGTTGACCTTCTAAGGTGTCGGGCAGTGAAGGGCTTTGAGGTGCACCAAAATTCACACTATTGTCGATAGCTAAATGATAATGTGCTTGAAATAACTAAGAACAATGCCCGACTTTACTTTCCACTCAATGCTTGTTCTTAATGAAGGCAGCCATCTTCAAGTGCCTGAGGTAATACCAAATGATGCCCCCACTTACACAGGGCGGTTGTCATATGCCAGGCAGTTGCCATGGTTCAATTCATTTGCCCTTTTCAACAGGCCTATGTACCAAGTGTTATGTCCAAGAACAAAATGGGGCTTAGTGATCTTGGTGTCCTAATTCCTACTCCCCAAACCCATTCTCTGTAGAGTTTATCCCAGGGGCAGGGTGATTTTTAAACTGTGAATCAGATATGTCACTTCTCTAGCAGAAACCTTTCAGTAGTTCTCTGTGCTCTCAGAGTAAAAGATAAATTAAGTATTTCCATTATCACCCCAAGGCTTGCATGATACGTCATGACTCCCTCAGCCTGTTCTGTCCACTTGTTCCCTGGGGTCCTTAGACCCTGCCCTCACGTCTGCCCCCAGAGCCGGAGAAGGGCTAGGATCCTTCCCAGGTCCAGTTCTTATGCCTACTGATCTCTCTACCTGCAATATCTATTCCAGCTCTATGCAGAGCCAACAAACATGCATCCTTTCTTTTGCAGCTCAAATGTGACCTCTGCAAGCTTTCTTGACTGCTTTGTAGAGACAGGCTTCCCAGTTATTCTATAACACAGCCCACAGTTGGATCTCTTCATTGCATTTATTGTACTTTTTTTTGCCCGTTTCTTGGCTTTTTCTTCCATTACACACCATGAAGACAGAGACCATTGCTGCCATGGTCACTGCTATATATATTCTGAGGTCCTAGGGCAGCGTTTCCTGCAAAGTCTTGATGCTGGGTGAACGTTTTAAGGATGAATGGAATAAGCTTGCCCGTGGTCAAGCAGCCCCTGTGTAATGCTGCTAGGCAAGTTGGCACCAAATCCTGTCCCCTGAGGGCACTGCTGTGACCCCAACTACATACCCTGGTAGAAGCATTTTACCTCCAGGTATCAGGACTTCTAAACTGCCGGAGCTTCTAGTGGTGAGATGAGAAGGATACATTTCCCGACCTGGTCTTTAGAAACAACGTTAAGTAGCCACGGCTGTACCCATCACTCGTGTCTACGTCTACTGAGTGGTCATTGATGTCGGAGGTGTCTTACATTTTGGTGGCTGGGACTCCAACCTCGTAGGAGAAACCTGAGTCGGTGTCTCATCTGGACGTCCAAGAGGCCATCCCAACGCCGTTTCAGGCTAGAGCCTTCTGGGTGGCACGGTGTGTGATAGGACCAGTGTGTGTTCCTTGGTTGTGTGCCCACTGCCATGCCTCCATTGTTGTCCAAGTAGCCTCTGGGTCCCGTGAAATGTTAAGGATAGAACTCTCTAGAAGTCCTTGAATAGTGGCACCATCTAAAGCCCTGTAGGCAGCTCAGGTAAACCAACATCCGGCATATGTGGAGATTCCAGTCAAGATGAATTGCTTTTCTTTCCAAGGTGGAAGGGGCTCAGTGTTTCAATCTGATACCAAGTTCTGGCTGGTCTTTTCTTTTTTTTTTTTTTGAGTTGGAGTCTCACTCTGTCGCCCAGACTGGAGTGCAGTGGCCGCTCCCGGCCACCGCAGCCTCGACCTGCTGGGCTCCGGCGATCCTTCGGCCTCAGCCTTCCAAGTAGCTGGAACTCCAGGAACACGCTACCACGCCCGGCTCATTTTGATCTATTGTAGAGATGAGGTCTCTCCAAGTTGCCCAGGCAGGTCTCGAACCCGCGGGCTCAGGCAATCCACTCACCTCAGTCTCCCAAAGGCACGGGATCACAGGCTGAGCCACCGAGCCCGGCTTGGCTGGTCTTTTCAAGGGATGATGTGGTGTTAGCAGCTTAGTATTGTTTTATATTGCTGGCAGTTTGGTCATTAGGCAGCATCTGTAGCTAGATGAAGCTCAGTAAGTAGAGATCCAGGCTGCTGGGCCCGTGAATAACCTCCATCATTGCTATCTTTCCTCTCTGTTCATGTGCCATGTGCCGGCTCTGGTGTGGCCAGTAAGAGACACTAGCTCACATCACTGCCCAAGTCATTCTGCCTTTTTGGTCGTTGAGTGAATGGTCTCTGATAGATGTCAGCTTGCAAGGCAAGGGGCTCACACATATGTTCACTCTTAAAAGTCCATCAAAACACTTCCGCTACACCCATATCATCCTCTGTTCTCTGCTCTTTGTCTTTCCAGGACCCCGGACAACCAACCAGGCCATTTTCTCCTGCTTGTGACTTTAGGCAATATTTTTCCTAAGGCCGCTTCTCTCTCTTCACTCAAGGTGTAGCATTAAGTGCATTCCCCAGAGTTCTGCTCGCTGGGAGGGATGTGTAGCCCTGTGTTGCAAGTGGTGCTGCTTTGGGGCTGAGCTTTTGTCGGGTCAGGATCTTCTGACGTGAGTTAGCCCAGTTTTGTAGGGACCAGTTTGGCAAAATAAATAAGCATATAGTTGTAAACTCTATTCTTGAATTGCTATTATTATTATCTTTTGAGACAGGATCACACTCTGTCATCCAGACGGGAGTGCTTTGGCATTTATGGCTCATCACAGCCTTGACCTCCTGGGCTCAAGCAAACCTTCTACCTCAGCTTCCCAAGTAGTTAGGACTGCAGACATGGGTCACCATATCCTTGAATTCTTTAAGCCTTTGGGAGTGGCAATCATCTCCAACATTTCCTTTTGAAACATGGTCTTTTGTTGTTGTTTGCTTGTTTTGTATTCTGTTGGACAGAAGCAAAGAAAGTCGCAAGTGCCCACTGTCGAGAGATTTTCATCTGGCCTTCCAGATAATGACAGCTCTTACCTCGCAGATCCTGGGTCAGATGTCAAGGGTCTCCATTTCAATTACACATTCCGGGATAGGCAAAGTGAACCGCAGAGAAACAATTCACAGACACAGCAGATCCAGGGTTAGCCATACCTGAGATAGGATTCCCTGCATTGCTTTGTGCTTCAGGCCTCCCTTACAGCAGAAGCTATGATGTGACTTTGGGCATCTGGGGGTTGATGTTACTCCAGATCTCGTGTCCAGCCACCTCTAAAGAGGAGTCATGTCCTCCTTTCTTCAACATGTGTTTGCCACGTGACCATGGGTTTCTCTAGGAAACTAATGGAAAAACAATTTCTGAACATGTCTGACACCATGTTGTGAGGAACTTTCTCACAAGAGCCTGGAGCCTAACCTTCATCTGAGACCAACACTAGGCAAGAGATTGCTGCTTTGTAAGGCTGACTGCCATGGTATCTTTTTCTAACTTATGGTCTCTCTTTTTTTTTTACTTCATTTTGATGAGTATCCTTTGCTATGCCCTAAAATTCGCTGGTATTTTCTTCTACAATATCTAATTTGTATGAAGACTATCCAGTACATTTTTAATTGTAGGGATTGTATTTTACAGCTTTAGGAATTCCATCTGATTTAGTGTGATGTCTTTCTAGTCTTATCAGTTTATGCTTTCCTTGGATTCTTTGTACTTGTTTGCCATAGTCTTTCTAAAGTTTTCACTTGATGATTCCATCACCCCTTTTATTTCTGGATCTGTTTCCCTTAATTGAGTTTTCTCTTGGTGAAGGGTCATGCTTTTCTGCATCCTTGCATGTCTTATAATTTTTAATCAAATGCTGGATGGTTTGAAAGTTACATTATTGACTGTCTGGATTGGGGTTTCTTTTTCAGGATCATGTTGACTCTTGCACTGGCAGGCTTTGTCACTTCCAGTGTAATCCTATGGAGGTTCTCTGTAAATGTGTTAGGGTGGAGTCCAGATTAGCCTGTTTCAAGCCTAGTATGGCCATCATCCTCTTTAAGCATCAACCTTCTGGGGTTCTGATTGAACAAAGCGTCTTCATTCCGGTCGAACAATCTGAAATGCGTCTGACTTTGTGCAGGTTCTGAAAGTTTCTGGATACTCGATTGTTCCCTGATAGCCGACCTGTGTCTGTGCTGCTGTAGTCTCGCCCTGTACACACACAACTTCGTCTTCCCTCTTGTGCAGATTTTTGGAGTTCTTCCTCTTTATATCTCCCTCCTCTTTGGAAATCTGCCCTGGAAGTTCTAGCCACCTCACCCACCCTCCCCAAATTCCCATCTCTGTCTCTTCAACTCAGCCAGAATGCTTAGCTCTGAGCCAATTCTCTCTCCCCGTGCAGCCTTCTGGAAAATTCCTCCAGGCAGAGAACCAGGGCATTCACAGGGCTTCGCCGACCTGTTTCACTACTTTGGGGATTACAAGCCCTGCTTTCCCTGTTGTCCAATGTCTGAAAACGGATGTCCGTACATTTTTGTCCAATCTGTTGTTGTTTACCCCAGGAGGGCAAGTCCATTTCCATTGTGAGACCAGTAACTTCATAACGGCCAGAAAGAGAAGCCCCACTTGCAGTTTTGCCCTTGTTATCATCTGTTTCCATGAAGGCAAGGAGGTAGATACTGACGGGTACAGCGTTGTTTTGTAAGGCGCCTCTTCCATGGGTGGTCTTTGAGTTACTTTCAGCTGTCTTCTTAAAAATGAGATTGTGTCACCCTTTTGGTCCCCGTGGGAGTGGAGGGCAGCCCAGTAGAATCCAAGGAGTCAAGGTTGTCAATGGCTCTACCACAAGGTCCCATCCCAAGTCTCATGTCCTGCTCCTTCCCTAATAGGGCCCTGGCCTTGGCTCAGGAGGCCAGCTCCAGCTGCGAATGTGCCTTCTCTGAACCTCTGATCCTCTTCCCACTAAGTCCTGAACTCACCCTTAGCTGGGTTCTCCAGCTACAGGTGACAGCAGGGTCCCTCAAGGCTGCCAAGGGGTCCTCTCCTTTCACCTTTCTGCCTTACGCTGGTGATTCACCGGCCCGAGAGTCTCACTTTCCCTCTTGAGTAAATCAGAGGTTTTCAGCAACAGAGACCCAATGCCACGGTCCTCACAGCCCTCATGGTTGCCATGCCCCTCCCACTGGCAAGGGAAAATCCTTCCATTCCTGTATTCCCGTACGATTCCGATCTGCAGTCAAAACGGTCTTAGCAAGTGGTCTGTGACAGCATGCCAGGAGGAATTCATGCCCCTACCCCCATCAGGCACAGGGTCCTAACTGTCATCATTTAGGGGAGGTACAACGCTAAAATCCCAATTTAGAGTCTTCCTTCTAGAACAACTCTCAGGAGCGACGTAGGTAAGGTCTTGTGTTGGTGCTCCGAAATCGACGGAGTTGAAGACGGGCGTGTGGAGGGTTTACTGGAAAGTGAGTGAGGGCGCATGGAGGGGGCGGGGGCAAGGGTCCGAAGAACTCGGCCCGAGGAGCAAGAGCAGGTTTGGTCTCGGGGGCACTTCGGGGACCCTAACATGTCCATCCTGCTCCTGCCCTCAAAGAGTGGGGGCCCCTGCCCTTGTCTGGCTCCCCACACCCAGGCAGTCGTCTTTCTTCCGAACCCTGGATCCGGTCTGCTCGGTCCCCTGACTTTGTGTCATATGGACCTTGTTTTGCGGGCTGTCTTTCCAGTAGCAACCGCTGTCTTTGCCGGAATGCGTGTGGCTAAGATGAACAATGTAAGGTCTCTCTGGAGGATTCAAGAAACTGAACAAAGTGGGTGGGGGGGTGCAGTAATTAGGAAGAGTTGAGGAGGTGCAGGGGAACCCTTCCTCGTTCCGTTGTCTCAGCCGGGCGTGGTAGCGCTTGCTTGTAATTCTGGCTACTCGGAAGGCTGAGGCGGAAGGATCGCCGGAGCCCAGCAGGTCGAGGCTGCGGTGGCCGGAAGCGGCCACTGCCCTCCAGTCTGGATGACAGAGTGAGACTCCAACTCAAAAAAAAAACAAAACTCCAAAAAAACAAACACACATCCCAAGATGCAAATCACTCAAGTCCCGTTGTCAGTTCTTTATCTGACCTCTATTTCCCATCCTGTTTTGGGAGAATAGGATAGATGGAAGAGAGGACAGGCTATGAAGTTCTCAGGGATAAGTAGTGGGCCATGGGGTCTAGCCAGGCTTGATTGAGAGTATCTCCTCTGGTCCCAGCTTGGGCTTCTCGCAGCAAACAGCATCACAGCCTGAGGAGCACAGGTTTTCAAAAGGGACCCCTGGGGAGGGGCGGGGGAGTGATTATTTTCCCTTCACATTTATACAGAGATTTCAAGACTGGACTTGCTCTGCAGGGGCTGGAGCAGCTGAGTGTGGGCAGCTGCCCAGATTTTGGTCAGAACATTGGATCAAAGCAGTTTCCAAATTTCTCTGCCTTTACTATTTAATGTGCCCATCAGTCAAGTTTAGGAGACCTTGTTTTCTCAGATTATAGCTGGAGCTAGTGACTCCATGGGCCAAAACCCCGTGAAAGAGGCTGCCGTCGAACCACACCAAGGGCAGAGGAGGCACCTCTGTTGCTGTTGTGAGGAAAAGCTGCCCCTGGTCGGGACCCCGGGAGACAAGTGGTCTTAAATTCATGCACACCATTCAATGGACCCCTCCGTGCTGCAAAAGCAGAGAAGACATTCAAAGCACCTGGGTCGTGAGCACTCTGGGGCCTGATGAAACTCCAAAGGAATCTACACCGCTTAGTCTCTCCTCGGTTACAATGGCAAGCAGTTACTGAGTGCTAAGTCAGCGCAAGGTTTTCTCACTTCGCCCTGGACCAAGCACACAGTATTCTTTGTCTTCCCACATTACAGGTGGAGGAGTTGAGGCTCAGAGAGGGCAAGGGAAATGGCTGGCAGGCGCAGGATGGGGCGGAGTGAGCAACCAAGAAGGCGCTGGTCCCACCTCGCGCTGCCTCTGCCCTGGCACGTTCTCTTAGGGCTCCAGAAAGTCAGGAGGTGAAGCAGAGCTCCTGTCTGTCTCTCTCCTGGTAGGCAAAGGGAAAAGGGAATTGGCAGTGTAGCCAAACAGCGGGATGGGGAGTAGACAGGACATATTTCCTATTCCTATAGCACAAAACTTAGCTTCTCTTTTTTGAATACAGCACATTTTCTTCTCTTTCTTTTTTTTTTTGAGTTGGAATCTCACTCTTGCCCCAACTGGGGTGTCCCGGCCACTGCAGCCTCGACCTGCTGGGCTCCGGCGATCCTTCCGCCTCAGCCTTCTGAGTAGCTGGAATTACAGGTGCGTGCTACCACGCCTGGCTAATTTTTTTTTCTTTTTATTTATTGTAGAGATGAGGTCTCGCTGCCCAGGCAGGTCTCGAACCCGCGGACTCAGGCCATCCACTCACCTCAGCCTCCCAAAGGCGTGGGATGACAGGCTGAGCCACCGAGCCTGGCACATTTTCTTTTTTAAAAATTTATTTTATTATTTATTGGAAAGATGTGGGATACAATTCAGGGTTAGGTATATAAACACCCATCAAGCAGGTACCCTTGTTGATGAGGTGTGCCCCTCCCTCCCCTGGTAGCTTCCTTCAACTGCCAATCCCACACCCCCTTCCCCGACAGTTTCCCATTACTGCCAAACACTTTCTTATAGCATTATAATTGTTCAAGGTCCACTTATGAGTGAGAACATTTGGAACTCTGTTCTTTGTTTCTGTGATAGATCACTGAGCATGATCGACTCTAAATCCATCCAAGTTGCCACGAAGTCCATGTTTGTCCTTTTATGGCTGCATAATATTCCATTGTGTATATGTACCACATTTTTTCTTAATCCAGTCCAGCTTCGAGGGGCAACATAATTGGTTCCCTTTTGTTGCTCTTGTGAATAGAGCTGCCACAAACATGCATGTGCAGGTATCTTTTTTGTAGAATGATGTGAGTTCCTCCGGGTATATTCCCAATAGGGGGACTGCTGGTTCGTATGGAAAGTCAGTTTCAAGTTCTTACAGAAACTGCCCCGCCGTCTTCCAAAGAGGTTGTACTAGTCTGCATTCCCACCAGCAGTGTAGAAGCGTTCCTTTTTCTCCACATCCTCGCCAGCATCTGTTGCTGTTTGTTTTATGGATGATGGCCATTCTTACCGGGGTTAGGTGGTACCTCAATGTGGATTTGATTCAACACCTTTTCTTATGAGAAAAGTCTTGGTTTTTAGAAGACATCCTGACCTGCATTAAACTATTAGCTTTACTGTATTTTGTTCAGGAAACTTTGCGTGGGCTTTTCTTTCTCTGTTTGGCAATGCCTTTCTCATAGGTAGCTGTCTGTCGGACAGCAAGGTCACGACCGCTGGCTCATGGTGAAATTCAAAAGGACATTTTCTTGTTCTCAAGAGGGTGGGGGTGCTTTTGCATCCCAAACTGTGGCCAGATATCTTAACTGTTATTGGAATTACAAATGAATGACTGCTGTTGGTGAGATATAGTATTAGTTAGCGAGACAGATGTTTCCTTCCACAGCTAAATATGCAAGCCAGAGGGGGCATTTTCTCTGAACATACAAGGTAAATAACACAAAGAAACTTCTATTTGTTGTTTCTAGACATCAAAGCTATCTCAGCTTGGTAGCCTTAATCATTTTCCGAACCTGAAAATTAGACTATAGCTTTTTTAATTAACGTTTGTTTGAAATGAATAAACATTAATTTGGGCATATTTAAGTGTGCTCACCATGAACATAATGTTAGTTGTTATCAAGCAATTTTCTCCCCAGAATTCCATTACTGCCTCTTCACACACTAGCTATTCTCCTATTTGTTTTCTTTGTATAGAGTTTGATTGCAACAAGTTTCTACAGTTAAATGGAGTGATGATGGACTCCTAACAGATAAGGGCGTGTGTCTCAACCTACACTGGTGTGCGCTGATAACCCTAGCTCACACATTCCCTGCGCCCATTCAAGTGGTGTGGCCTCTCCCTGGCCCTAGACTCTGGGTTTGGCCACACCACTCCCAGTCAGTTCTCACCGCTGTGGCTATGTTTGAAACTGTGGAAGCAACGCCTGTACCAGAGGCCCCACTGTCCGAGCAGGGCAGGTTGGGGGAAGGACTGGGGAATACAGAGGAACCAAGGGTCTGCAGGACAGAGAACCTCCTCCTCCATCCATCTTGGTCACTCTTGTCTCCATCAGCCTCCCAAAGAGGCACCTGGAGTCCTCAACTCTTTGTGGGTGGTCTCGACACACGCCAACTTGGAATGGTCCTTGGAAAATCTGGGCGTTAGCCAGAGAAATTCAGGAAGGGAGGAGAAAGGGGAAATTTGCCTCCATTTAAGCCAGTGATTAGAGATACTACGGAAAAGAAGAGATTGTCTCAAGCTGCCCAGTCTCTCCTCTGCTTTGGCAGAAAGACCTAGAAGGTTGAACTTACTTCACTCAGAAACACACACTTGAGACCAGAGGAAGGACACTACCCACAGACCTAGTTCACTTGACCCCAGGATTTTTCCAGTGTGAATTAATTGTCACCGTTTATGGGTTAAGGTCACACATAAACAACCCGGACTTTGGGTTTGGGTTGATTGGATTTGTTTCTTATGCAGCAGTCTCGTTTGCAAGGGGTCAGCTAACTGGGCACTGGATTTCCTGTCTACCGGTCTCACTCCGTCTTTTCATTCCATAGGCAGGATTCAGAGCAAAGAGAGGTCGTCTCAGGCTCCCTGGGCTCCGGCTTCTTCGCTGGCCCTGGCTCCTGCCATGCCAGATGTGTGCTCGTTGCATGCTCTGCCTCATGACCATTGTTCAGTACTGTTTCTCCAGCAACTTGAAGAGTGAGCTCCAGAAAACAGAGTCTTCTGTTCACTTCCATAGCACAGCCCTGGAGCAACCATATATCACCCGGAAGAGTGGTGGCTGTTGTGGCCAGAGCGACCAGTAGTGGCCAGTGTGAGGGACGGAGGCAGGAACACAGGTGCATACATGGGGTGGGAGACTGACTGGCAACTCACCTGAAAGGGGTCCCCTGTTCCCTCCCAGTGTGTGTGCTTGTTCTTTCTAAATTGATATGAGATCTCTAAACTCTGTAGAACTGGGTCACTAAATCCAAAGCCTGAGATGACAGGACTAGTAGATTCCGACATGAGTAGGACGTTTGTAACCTTGACGTTTAACTTTGGAGGAACAATTACCAACTGCTGAGAGATAAGGCCATTTGTGACTTCAGGACTGTGCTGTGAGAATTTAATCAACGTGATGACAATCCAGCCCTTTAACCAGGTTCAGAGACGGCTCACAAGGAAAGGCATGAGAGAGCAGATGGAGGCGTGATTCTTGAGGGCTGTGGGGGGTGGAGTTTTGCCCCATGCCTGCCCTTCGTTACTGCAAAAGTGGGAAGATATGGTCCCTGACTTGTAGGTGTACTCTTCCACGCATTAATGTGCTTGAGCGAGATTTGGAGGCAGAAGAGGGGCCGAGGCCAGACTCGAGGCAGCGTTTGGCCTCCTCCTGGCAGGTGTGTTCTCCTTAGAAGCACTTGGTTTTCCCGGTGGCCAATGTCACAGCCCCCGGTCATTAGTTCTGTGGCTGCAAAGAGGCCAGTGGATCCTAATGACACGGTTTCCAGCCACAGCGATGAGGCGTCCGCCTAGGGTGGTGTGATCTGAGGACTCCTCATGCCTTTCTTCAGAGGGCGACGTGATTCTCGGCGCCAGTCCTCAGGAATAAGCTCATTAAATCCCTTGTTGTTAAACCAGCTGAAAAAAAATGCATGATAAATAATAAAGAGCCTGCCTTATTTTTCATACCAATAAGCACCAAAGCCAAAGTGCAGGAAACAACTACAACCGCCCAAATTGCAGGATGCTTCAGGTTTCTCTCCTCCATTCGCTATTCTCAAGCTAGCGTTTCTAGTCTTTTCCAGAAGAACATCTCGATTCACGCTAGAATTGTAGCTCACCTAGGAAAGACATCGACTGTGTTGCAATCTGCCATATTTCCACAGACTTTTCTCATTGCTTTCTCTAATTTCGCTTAAAGAAAAATGTGGATGTTAAGAAATTTCTTCTCCTACAAAAAAGCGTTAGAAGTCCTTAAACTAGTTGGAAAGGTGCTTGGTAAGCCGACGACGAGAATGTCGGAAGAAGTTCGTTTTGGTCAGTGTGGGTGGCGGGTGTGATTCCTCCCCTGAAGCTGTCGTTCTTGGTCTGCATCTGCACAGAACACACCATTGCCTGCTCTGGGGTGACGGCACATGGTCCCACCTGCTGGAGACCCCACCTCCCTCATGGTTGGTCTGCACCTGTTTCACCAGCTTCGGATACAAGGCTCTTGCTTAGTCTTCAAAATATTACAGCAGAACACAATAGTACTCCTTAGAGAATGCCCAAGTGTAGAATACTATATCCATTCCTCTGCCATTTCATCAAGAACAACTTACATAGTGGTCATCCCCTTGACCACTCACGATGTCCAGCAGGAGTGGTGAAAGGTGAGGCCAGCACCTAGCTCACCCCTCCCTCCCCTCATGGCCCACACGAATGCTCGATGAACCAACAGCTGCTTCTTTGCTAATAAGCTTTAAGTAGGAAGAAATTTATCTTTGTGGCTGCCACTGGCACCTTGGCCGAGTGCCTGCAGTCATTGCATACAGAAGCCAGGCTCTGTAGAAATGGGTCTCTAAAAATGCGTCTTCCTTCCTTGTGCAGCCTGCATAATTTCCTGTGTTGTAAGTATATTTTGAAACTAGAAAATCATTAACCCTACATATAGTTAAATGTCCTTCCTTTTAATGGCTAGAATTGATTTTTTTAATGTTTGCTAATAAACAGATTTGGAAACTGTGGCATTAAGCATGTTGAATAACCTTTTTTCTCATCAAATCTAACTTTTTTTTTTTTTGAGTTGGAGTCTCACTCCGTCGCCCAGACTGGAGGGCAGTGGCTGCTCCCGGCCACCGCAGCCTCGACCTGCTGGGCTCCAGCGATCCTTCCGCCTCAGCCTTCCGAGTAGCCAGAATGACAGGCACGTGCTACCACGCCCGGCTGATTTTTTGATTTATTGTAGAGATGAGGTCTCGCTGCCCAGGCGGGTCTCGAACCCGCGGGCTCAGGCAATCCACTCACCTCAGCCTCCCAAAGCGCGGGATTATAGACTGAGCCACCGACCCCGGCTCAAATCTAACTTTTAAAATAGTCTTTATCAGATACTAAATCCAGATAATTCAAAGGGAATAACATATGATCCTACAGATTTTTACCTGTAGGAGAATCTAGCCTGGTGAGACTCCCAGGCCCTCCTACCTCAAAGTTCATGTAAAGATTAAAATTCCCCTCGTGTAAAGGGCTTGGCTTAGTCATTCAAGGGGCATTGGGCAATTACTCTGCACTGGGCACTGGGCTAGGTGACGGGACAGACACAACTCTGAGTCCTTGCCATCACCCAGATCACACCCTGCCGAGGAAGACCGTGGACAGATAAATAATCAGCAACCGAGGAAACAGCACGCAGAGACAGAAATGCCACGCAGGGCAAGTTGAACAGACTGGCTTGAACTATTGAGGTTAAGAAGGACCTTACTTGTGGGCCAGACAATAAAGCCAAGTCCTGAATTGCACCCCCTTCCATCAAAGGACAAAAGCACAAAGATTCCTGGGCAGGCAGAACAGAAAAGGCAGAAGCCCAGAGGCCAGAAGGAGCCTGGACGTCTCCAGGCATCGAAGGACGGACTGCGTGGTGAGCAGAGTGAACGAAGAGGAAAAGGGTAGGAGGCAGGTTTGGGAAGGTGGGCGAGCCCCAGGTCGCGTGGCAGCCCTGTGTGCAGGACACGGGGGAGAACTGGAGGAACCAAGTGAATGTTTTCAGCCAGAGCTACTGGACTCATGTACTAAAAAACGACGCTGGTTATCGTGTGAAGAATGATGCTTCGAAGAGGGTCCAGAGTTAGAGAACAGAGACTTGCTGGGAAGGCATTGCCATAACCCAGGTGAGGGACTGTGGTGGCTTGAGGTAGAGGGACACGAGCCCATTTGGAGATGTTTTATAGAAAATGTCAGTGGGAGTTATCTTTGTGTCGATTTAGGGAGGAAGGGGCAAAACCCTGCGCCCACATCTGGATCCTGAGCCGCGGTGGCCAGGCGTGGGAACGTGCTAGGATGCTGGGAGATGTTCCAGAGTAGAAGACGTAAGCACCAGGGCATGTGGGTGGGGCGGAGGCTTCAGGGAAAGGCCTGGACTGGAGAGCTAAGCCTGCAAGTCGGCAGAGCGCACAGGGGCTAACGCCTTGCGGACAAATAAGATTCTACCTCTGAGAGAGGTGTACACGACACAAGGTTTTGGGGTCAGGGCCAAAACCGGAGTGTGCTAAGATTCCAGAAGAGAAGTGCCCCCTCCTGCAGGGGTGACGGCCGGGTTGCCACTGGTCGGTGCTTCCAGGAGGGCAGAAGGGCCCTCCGCACGAAGCCAAGGAGAGGTGAGCGACCCCTCGGTCCGGGAGCAGCAAGGACTGTGTGACATTGGATGAGACCGTTTCCCAGCACTGCCGAGCGGTGCGTGCTCACAGCAGGGCAGCTTGTGCGTTTGTCGCCATCAGAACTGAAAACCGTGTGACCTGGACATCGGTCCTGATTCTGCCAGGACCCGGGACCTGGACCAGAAAAAGTCCTTTCCCCGATTTCATCACACTGAACATGGGAGAATGGTATTTGCCAAAGGGCTGTCCGTGTTTAAATAAATACATTAAAATCAGATAAAGATATCAAAGTGTTCTGAACAGGAAAAAAGTTGTCGTTGGATAATGTTATTAAACTAAGCACTTGGGTGCAAATTTGCTCATTGGATACACAGTTGAATTAATGATACAATCGGAAATTAATCAATCTAACTTAAAAACAAAACCAGACATTTGAAAATCTGTTTCTCCAGAAAAGGTTGCACGCCAGGGATAAGATGTCTGGAGCTTAGAGTAGGGTGACTCCGCTCACTCCTAGTTTGGGAGATCACTGGTTGATGGAAAGTGTGACGACCAATTGGGATTTCCAGTCCCTTGCTGAGGGGGTGGAGGGCTTGCCTGTCCTCAGTTCCTGCAGGTGCATTCACCCTCTAAAGAAACTCTAGAAACTTCGCACTGACAGAGGTCGCAATGAAAGAAGACTGCGCAGGTGGGGATTAATTAGTGGGGATGACAGGCGCACAGACAGGTACAGGGGCGTAATGAGGACAGACAGTTGCAGCAGTGGCCATGGAGGAGTGAGAAGCGGGGCAGCCAGGCCAGTCTGAGCTGCGTGTTGGAATCAGGAAGCTGAGCTGCTCAGACTGACACAGGCTGGGGTTTGTCTTGCTCACTGATGTGTCTCTAGTACCTGGACCGTAGCAGGTACTTAATAGATACTTACTGAGGGAATACGTAGTGTCCTGCTTCTGAAATATGAGAAACTTCCTGTCATGCACGGCCTTAGCCTAAAAATCTCCAAGTTTCTGACAATTATGTAATACTAAACTCCCGGTTTTCGAGTGCTTATCCTGTACCAGGTCGTGAGCTAGGCTGTGCCACCAGTCCCTGGGGTGAATTGCGGGTGCCCCCATTTTGCACCTGGGGAAACCAAGGTCCAGAGAGGCCAAGACTTCCTGGTAACTGGCAGTAACCAGGTAGGCGGCAGCATTGAGTGAACGAAGGCTTTGTGGGAGCTTAACTAGGTTTGGGTAACTTCACGAGAAGATGGGAAAGTGTGAGGTACGTCTTCAATGCAGAAAGATGGGAACTGATGAAGGAACAGATGCTGCGCCATTCTGTCTTGACCCAAATGCTTGGGAGCGAGACAGGAAAGAAATGGACCAGTCTCTAGGCAGGCCAGCCTCGGCTGCTCTGCCACACCCCGCTTCTGGATGATGGAGCCCCTTGGCTTGCCCAGTTGAGGTTAATCGTTTCCTCCCTGGACCCCAAAGAAATCACGTGCTGCAGCCATCCCTGACTATATCTGAAAACCCAAAGCTTTGAGGACAGGACCTTGGGCCTACTAAGCTGGGCCTCTCCTGAATCCTAGAGTGCTCCAACCCTCAGGGCTCATCCCCGCAGGACCCCCGGCTACCTTGGCACTCTTGTCCTAACAGTCCGGACAGTGGACATCTGGCTCCTCGGACACAAGTGAATGCAATCTTCCTTTGAGAGGGGGCATTTCCCAAACCCCTGAGCCACGGGAATGAGGAAGGATTCCAAAGTCAAGGGTTTGTGGGCCAACACAGGCTGGAAGAACCTTTGTGAAAACGGCAGCCCTTGTGTACAGTGGTGGGGGGTGGTTTCTGGTGATTTTGTAAGAACGCTGAGCGATGCTGATCGTGGAAAGAAAAAAAACTCAAATACTTGTGGAATTGGGTGTGGGGCAGATTTGAACCAATATATCCCCTATTTAGGTCAGAAGCAGTTGACTTTGAAAACAATATGAAATAACAGTGTAATTATTTTAAAAACGTGTTGTGTGTGTGTGTGTGTGTGTGTGTGTGTGTGTGTGTGTGTGTGTGTGCAAGCATGTATACCTAAGGAAGGATTGCTGAGTGAATAGTGCTTATCTGCAGACGATAAAGACAGCTTGTCAACACACTTACAAATATCTAGCTCTAAGTAAGAGTCTCAACCATTGTGCAATACTTCCTTTTGAACTGTCTGACTTTGGTTTTTAATTCCATGTGTGTTACAAGGATTTCAAGAAGACTGTTGAAAGCAGGTTTTCCAGTAAGAAAAGAGAAAGCAGCAAACCTCATTAAAAGATCCTGAACATACAATGCTCAAAGGCAAACGATTCAACGCCATGAGGCCCGGTGGTGAAAACGGCTGACAGCGCCACCGGCCAGGCGTCAGCCTGGAGGCTTTACAACCCGAGACCTGGCAGAAGCCCTGAGGTCTGGACAGACACACATTCTCAGCCAGGCCCAGCAGCCACGCAATATGGTTTTTTCACATCAGCCAGCCAGTGGGAAGAAAATCAGTTATCTGTGCCATTTTCCAAGAACGTGTCTATAACAAGGGATGCAACCAGGGGACTCTATCTTTGAAAGTCTAAGATTTCTCTTTAAGTATGTATTTTTAAGTGTCTTTCGTCTCTTTCATAAGGTAAACAATAAGTGTAGCCGAAAACTGGGAATTGGGCTGGATATACAGGCTTAAATTGCTCGTGCTGTTGCTTTGTTGCTGCTGTCTGTTTTCTTAGACTCTACTTAGAAAGACAGAGCAGGGAAGGTGCTACAAGAGCAGTCTGTGGGTACCAGAGGAGTGCACATGTGCTCTGCTGCGGTGTGGCCTGATAGGTGACAAGTCTGGTGTCTGGGCAGGGAAGTACTCCTGTGAAGCATCAGAGAAGCTTCTGGAACTCTGGCTGGGGCGTAAAGGTACCCGTGAATCACGCTTCTGCTCTCTACTTTTCTGCCTCTTGGCCAAGTGTGCTCTGTAGCTCTGCAGGTGGTAGCATCTCCTCCACGGGAGACAAAGCTCCGTGGAGGGCATGGGCTGCGCTAGCCCACACCACACACAGGCAAAGACAAGCCTTGCCCTAGCCCAGCAGACGGTCCCTCAAATGTCCTGACTTGAGCCCACCATGCTGGAACTGTGGGCTCAGGCCAGAGACGGCTGATGTGAGGCTTGAGTCCTGCAGAGTCCTCCTGGGGGCGGCCGAGTCACTGTGTCCTCCTCAGCAACAACAAAAATGTTATTTGTTATGGGTTTCTTCCCCAAACTGCTGTTTCTCGAAAAGGCCATGCATCTGCTAGCAAGGGAACAAAGCATGGGCTGAAACCTTTATTTTAAAAACCGGAAATCAAAGCCGAGGGTTCTGCTTTGGCTGTGAATGGCCGGCAGTCCTCTGAGGGTGAGGATCCCGCCCGAGCCTGCCGGGATGTATAACAGGCAGCTAATGAGAAGCGGGCTTATGAATAAAAGAAGGGAATCGCTCCCCAAGCATGCCGGAGGAATGCTAACTCGTCTCCAGAATCCAAGCAGCCTTTAAAGCAAAGCCACAGCCGTTAATGACTCTAATGATTTTTTTCCTCCTCTGCCATGTGAGATCCTTTTAGTTTTAGGAAACTATTGGTGCATGCTTGTTAGAGAGAGAAGTCTTTGAAATCCCTCCAACTCTTCTCTGCATCTGAGCCATTTATAATAGAAGACTGATTAATGTTTGAGGCAACCCCAGTAAAAAGATTGTTGGCTGAAATGCCTACCCAACTTTCCATTTTTAAAGCTGGCTCTGTGTCAGGCGAAGTATGCTAATCTTGGATATGTAGATAAGCAAGAGGAGAAAGCTCTGCGGGGTTGAAGAAGGGAGCACTTGCCTGTTGGGTGACACATGAATGTCACACGGGAGACCCCAGAGGTGCCTGGCACCTGAAGGCTTGCTTCCGAGCATTTGATTTATTTCCATTGTGAAGAGAAATTCTGCAGAACGTTAGAATCGTCATAATTTTGAAATGGTGGTATTGCAGGTATCTTTACCAAACTTTAGGCTATAAGTAGTATGGATTTGGACATTTCTCAGAGAAAGAATGATTAGGGATTTGAAAGCCAGTGAGTGGGAGGGAACCGGGGAACCCCCCCACTCACAGCCTGGGACCAGGCCCCAACCCCTCACCTCCTGGCCCCAACCCCTGCTCTTTCTTTCCTGATTGGCATGTGTCAGTCGCAGGGAAAACAGGAAAACATAAATGATTAGAAACACCCACTGAGCGGTCCCCAGACTCCTCCCCCGGGCAGCAGGAAAAAACCAGCATCACACCCAGGGAAAGCAGAATTGGACAAGTCTCTCTCTGCCAAAGGAAGGTGAAATCGTAGGAGACGCTGACATTCCTGACCAGCATACTGGTCACGAGAACTCTGCTTTCTTTCTTTCTTTTTTTTTTTTTTGAGTTGGAGTCTCACTCCGTCGCCCAGACTGGAGTGCAGTGGCCGCTCCCGGCCACCGCAGCCTCGACCCGCTGGGCTCCGGCGATCCTTCCGCCTCAGCCTTCCGAGTAGCTGGAACTACAGGCACGCGCTACCATGCCCGGCTAATTTTTTGATTTATTGTAGAGATGAGGTCTTGCCGAGTTGTCCAGGCGGGTCTCGAGCCCGCGGGCTCAGGCAATCCACTCATCTCAGCCTCCCAAGGCGTGGGATTATAGGCTGAGCCACCGAGCCCGGCTGAACTTTGCTTTCTAAAAGTCAAGAAGTTCCGTTTAGGATGAGCTGAGACTCTCTGTACTCTTTTTTTATATTTAAAATGCAAATGTTTGGTTATAATACATGAGAATAAAAGGCTACCAAACAAGTCAAAGCTGATAGTTTATAAATAAAATACAAGAGGCCAGCCGGGCTCGGTGGCTCAGCCTGTAATCCTGGCTTTGGGAGGCTGAGGTGAGTGGATTGCCTGGGCCCGCGGGTTCAAGACCTGCCTGGGCAACTCGGCGAGACCTCATCTCTACAATAAAAATAAAAAAATTAGCCGGACATAGTAGTGCGCGCCTGTAGTTCCAGCTACTTGGAAGGCTGAGGCGGAAGGATGGCCGGAGCCCAGCAGGTTGAGGCTGCCGTGGCTGGGAGCGGCCACTGCCCTCCAGTCTGCGTGACAGAGTGAGACTCCCACTCAAAACAAAACAAAACAAAAAACAAGAGGTCCATGCAAGTGAAGGTGGAGTTGGAAGTCAATGGGTGACCTTTGACGGTGACCTCGGACGGCGTGTCCTCTGCATCCGGCCCCTCCCACCAGCCCCCGGGCCCTCAGGCGGGGTGTGCGGGGTGGCGGAGTGTCCCACCCCAGCCCTGACTGAGCTGCCGCTCTCCCTCCTTGCCCAGATTTCCTCTTCCGCACGCCGATTGTGCTCCCCTGCCCCTGGGGGGAGCGGCGGCCATTCCTCTTCCCTCTAGAGCCTCTCCCGCCAAGCGAGGCTGCCCTGTTTCTACCTATGCCCGCAGAGAGCTTGGCGACTAAGAGTGAGTCTTTGCGCTCAGACTCTGCCCTTCTGACCTATATGATTTTGGACAAACCCCTTTGTCTCCCTCCGCTTCAGTTTCTTCTCAGGACACATGATAACGTTGGTCATTGTTATGCTGACAACCTCTGTGGCTCTCTAGTAGGTCAGACAGAGTAGCCGGCCCTGCGAGCAAGGGTGGCCCATGAACGGTGGGCAGACCGCTGTGGTGGCCCAGCCCTCCCTGCCCTGTAAGACCTGGTGGAAGCTTGGCCCAGCCTTCTGCTTCCCTGGGTTGAACACGAGGTCCCACGCCAGAGGCTCACGAGCAGTGCTGTCTGCTCCGTGCTAATAAGCGACGTTTGCAGCGAGTCTGCTCCAAGGAACTCACCTGAATCCTGCTCAGCAGAGAAAGTGAAGCCAAGGCCAGATGTTGGAGGATTGGACCCTGGCCCCTCCCGGAATCTTCCCCCAAGGACCCACAGAAATGATGACCTTGGCCACAGTGCCCAGGCCCTTCCGCTGGGCAAGGGGGTGGCTGGAACTTGGTGTCCCTCAGTCATTGGTTCTGGGCTGCTTCTAGAAAGACGCCCCCCCCCACCCACCGGGAATGCAGCTAGGAGAGGGTTCTGCCCGAGTGGAGACCTGTCCAGGAGTTCGCCAGGATGACCTCAGCTGGGTGCTGTAGACCACCCTCACATGTTGCCTCTCTTTATGTGTTTTATGCTCTAATTACGGTTTAGGACGCTTAAAATATCAAAAATGGGAAACATTTAATTCAAGAGAAATATCTAACTTTTCACCTTTGTCACAGTGTTCAGTTGCAGTAGCGCTAGAAAGTAAGCCCTCGGATGGGCTTGGTGGCTTGGCCTGTAATCCCAGCACTTTCGGAGGTCGAGGTGAGTGGATTACCTGAGCCCGCGGGTTCGAGACCTGCCTGGGCAACTTGGCAAGACCTCACCTCTACAATAAATCAAGAATCAGCCGGGCGTGGTAGCGCACGCCTGTAGTTCCAGCTACTCGGAAGGCTGAGGCGGGAGGATCGCCAGAGCCCAGCAGGTCGAGGCTGCGATGGCCGGGAGTGTGCCACTGTACCCCAGTCTGGGCAACGGAGTGAGACTCCACCTCAAAAAAAAAACAAGAAAAGAAAGTAAGCCCTCGACCACCGACCACCACCCAAAACATTGCCAAACCCCAAATGCTCTTAGAATCGCATCTTGCTTAGAACAGCAGCCAAGGGCTCTTATTTTCCTGTAAGAAGTAGGCAAAACTCTTTCCTTTTGTTATTTGAGCTGTTTGAGTCACGCAATAGTGTTTTTCCTGGTTTGTTACAAATACGTTGCAAGCCAGGCTCGGTGGCTCAGCCTGTCATCCCGCGCCTTTGGGAGGCTGAGGTGAGTGGATTGCCTGAGCCCGCGGGTTCGAGACCCACCTGGGCAACTTGGCGAGCCCTCACCTCTACAATAAATCAAAAAATCAGCCGGGCGTGGCAGCACGCACCTGTAGTTCCGGCTACTTGGAAGGCTGAGGCGGAAGGATCGCCGGAGCCCAGCAGGCGAGGCTGCGGGGGCCGGGAGCGGCCACTGCGCTCCAGTCTGGGCGACAGAGCGAGACGCCAACACAAAAAAAAAAAGAAAGAAAGAAAAAATACATTGCAACTGTCTTGATCTATGACTTCACCAGAGTAAAATGCTAACAAGATATTTCTAATCAGAAGGCAGCTTAAAATGCAGTAACTTTCAAAATGGAAAAGAGATCGTTCATGCAGAATTGCTTCCAGAATATGTCGTGGATGTAAACCAAATATGTATTGTGGAGTGCAAAATGAGCACACTGTTTCCCCTAATGCGTATCCCGAACGGGGCACTTGACAGGCCTCCACGGTCAGGGGCACAGGTGGCATCGCAGGGGCTGCCGTTAGATGGTCCTGAGAGCCCGGGAGGCAGGTCACAGAGGAGTCACTCCAGGCCAGCCGCCGCCTGCGTGTGCCGGAGATTCAGGGAGGAAGCTGAGGCTGGGAGGAGGGGCAGCTATGCGTGTGGGTGCTTTCGGGGCACAGACGCTTCAGAAGGGCCACGGTGGACCAGCAGGTCTGAGGGAGGGTGGACGGGCCGAGTGCTGAGCCTGACTCAGACCCGCCCTCTGCCTGATGCCCGGGCGCCATCGCTCACCCGACCCAGTGCCCTCGCTTGTTTGTTCGAGGCCCGCTATTGGTTCTGCCTGCGGGGCCAGCTCACACAGGGGCCCCGCACGCTGGATGCCCTCCATTGATCTCATGCCGTGCTGCACCATCTTGAAAGTCTTAATGATTTTTGAACAGGTGACGCCACATGGTCATTTTTGCACTGGGACTCCAGAATTATGCAGCTGGCTGCTCCCGTGCTAACGGACCCACCATGTGCCCTAACCAAGGTGCTCTGTGTGTGGTGGATGCCACCTGTTTCTTGTCCCTGGCGTGCCCAGCTTCACTTGTCCAGCTACGATGTCATTTGTCCCTGGGATCTTCCTGGCCCCTCCTGTCTTCAGTCTTTGGAATGGAAGCTGCGTCGCCCGCGCTGACCCAGCCAGATGGACGGTGGAAAGAAAGGAGGTAGGTGAGGATGAAACTCTGACCTTTTTTTTCTCTTATCCAAATTCCTAACTACAGGCGTGGGAAGTCACATCTGATGAGGACGCCCTAGATGGGGTTTTAGTACCCTATTTCCCTATATATTGAAGTTTGTTATGACTCTGGCATAACCTCATATAACAGGTAATAAATGAAGTCCAAGTATTTTATGACCCTGTAAAGTCCCTTGTGAGGACTCCCAGATGCCTTAGCCTGTACTGATATCCAAAATTCCTTAGATAGAAACTACAAATTGCCAGTCGAGAAATCCTTAAACCCGACTATCCCCTACCAGCCCTCTCTGGGAAATGTCCCTTTTTCCCTGGCCAAACCAATGAAAATCTCACGTATATTGACTTATGGGTTTTGTAACTTCTGCCTTTCTGGAATGTATATCCAAACTACAACTCGACCATGGTAGGAACACAGGCTCAGGACCTCCCGGGAATGGGTGTCGGCGTCCTGGTCGTATTAGCCAGAATCAACCATATTAAAGAATCTGACAAGCCGGGCTCGGTGGCTCAGCCTGTAATCCCGCGCCTTTGGGAGGCTGAGGTGAGTGGATGGCCTGAGCCCGCGGGTTCGAGACCCGCCTGGGCAGCGAGACCTCATCTCTACAATAAATCAAAAAATCAGCTGGGCGTGGTAGTGCATGCCTGTAATTCCGGCTCCTTGGAAGGCTGAGATGGAAGGATAGCCGGAGCCCAGCAGGTGGAGGCTGCGGTGGCCGGGAGCGGCCACTGCACTCTAGTCTGGGTGACAGAGTGAGACTCCAACTCAAAAAAAAAAACCAAAAAAGAATCTGACAGAGTCTGGCCTCTTTTCACCCACAGAGAGGAGGAGGAGGGAGGGAAGATAAAAGGAAAGAAAGAGAAAAGAGGAAGAAGGACAGAGGGAAGGGAGGAATAAGAAGGAGGAAGGGCGGTTCTCCACGCCACCCTCTTCTGATGCCGGCCCTTGGCTAACGCCCCACAGCTGGAGGCTGTGATGTTTTAGATGCAGCCACAGAACCAGCTCTGGTGGTGCAAAGTAGCGTGGACATACGGACCTCCTCAAGACAGGTAAGAGGTGGAGGCAGAGCGGGAGGGGAGAGGTGATGGAGCCAGAAACTAGGGGAGGACGAGGCCAGAGGCGTGGGTTTGGGGCATGTGGACACCAGGTCCGCACTAGCATCCGAGCGGAGCGGTCAGCAAGCTGGGCAGCTCTCCTAAGAGCCACAGGAGCCAGAAAGGTTTTCTTTTGCAGCCGTCATAGGAAAAAATAAAGATGGTTACACGAATACGCTTGAGTTACAACGAAAGGGCTTCAGCTGTAGGGAAAACATACTCGTGTGGCTGGCTTATCCTTTGGCTTTTGGGGACATTCAGGCAGCACTTAAAGAGGGCTTCCTCTGCACCAGACACCATGCACCAGACGCAAAGTGAGGGGGACACAGGAGTTCTCAAAGACATCCGAAGTCAAAGGCAGCATGGATACCGCGGAGGCGAAAGCCAGGCTGAAGCCTGGGGGAGAGACGCGAGCATCACCGAGTTTAAGCACCAACAGGTGAGCCGCCTGGGTGTGCGTGGAGGCCTCCCTGTTGCTCACAGAGATTGAAAACAAAAACGGAAGGAAAGACAAGGCCATTTAAACTCCAGTTCTTAACAGGAAGTGCCTTCTTGCATCCTTACCTTCCTATATTTTACAATTCAAATTTAAGATGTCTTGATCCTTGATTTCTTTTGCGTGGGTGTGGGGGTGTGTGTGTGACAGAGAGAGAGAGGCAAAGAGAGGGAGTGGGAGACTGGGATTTGTGCATCCCCTTGTATACATGGAAAGCCTGGACCAGGCTCAGAGAGCCTCTCGGGGTGAGCTGGGCCCCGTCTCTGCGAGCCCCCTGTCCCTGCTGTGGCCGGGTGTCTGTGTGGCCAGCTGCTCCCTCAGGATAAGAGAAGCTAGGTGTACCACGGCAGAGCCAGGCTACAGCACGTTTCCTTCTGCTTCCATTACAGCGTCTCTTTCCCGAAAGTGACTTCTGTGTTTTTTTTTGAGTTGGAGTCTCACTCTGTCGCCCAGACTGGAGGGCAGTGGCCGCTCCCGGCCACCGCAGCCTCGACCCGCTGGGCTCCGGCGATCCTTCCGCCTCAGCCTTCCGAGTAGCCGGAACTACAGGCGCACACTAGCACGCCCGGCTAATTTTTTTTTTTTTTTTTTAATTTATTGTAGAGATGAGGTCTCACCAAGCTGCCTCGGCGGGTCTCGAACCCGTGGGCCCAGGCAGTTCTACCGATTACAAGCATAAATACGATCGAATCGAGTGTGTCTCTTAAGTAGCCACGGGTCCTCCCAATGCTGTTCTGCTTGTTTTGTCTTCCCAGGCATGTCATCCCCCCTCGGCCCGTGGAGCCTGTGACTCCCATAACTAATTATCAGAGCCTGAGTCTGATCCCCAACTTCGGGCTTTAATTCCTCATATTAAAAACAAATGTGGCTAATTTTATTACTTGAAGTTCAACTTTAAATTGGAAAAAGTTTAATGTCTGCAGCCGATCACACCCCGTGCAGGAGGAAAGAATTGTCATGTAAAAGTTCCAGCTGCAGCCTTGCGATGTGCTGATGACACTCACCTGCAGCTCCACATGAACTAATTAAAACTCTTAATTATACTTTTTAATGCAAAGTGGAAGGTTTCAGGCAATGGACTCTGGGTGGCTTGCATTGTTAAACGAAAATCCTGGAACAGAGGCAGAGCTGGCGCCTCCAGGGGTGGCCACCGTCACGCACCCTCTTCCCTGTTGACCATCCCTTGGACTGGTGTCCTGACCTTGAAACTGTCTCTAGGTGGGTTGGGCCACCTCTGGCATGACCGCTTTCAGAACTTTATGCACCCCCACCGTGTTGTCATTTAATTTTTCCTTGCAGGCTGGAAGCTGGTGCTACAAGACAGAACCTGCAGGACCCATATGGCCATGTCGTCTGTCCCTGGACAGCCCAGCTTTAGGGGCGGTGGCGAGAACAGTCTGGTACATGTTTGATTTGAATAACAACTGCAAGAAGGAGTGGAAACTCGCGCAGGTTCCAGCCTCCACCTCTTTCCCCTGCTTCTCCTCCGCCCTCTTTGGTGAAACTACTGACCTTCCACGTCAGGGACTCTTGGTCACGTGGGCTGCCTCTCCTTGTACCTCTTAAATGCTGTCACCGGTCTCCGAACTGAAGAAAATACAAGAAAGGATCCCCCCCCAAAAAACCCTGAAATTATTTTTTGGAGGGCAGACCCCTTGTAGCACAGGCTTCCCCTGCAAGGCAAGTGATCTCAGAACCCACTGGCATCATTATACCGGCGAGCACTGTTGGGAGAGGCTGTGTTCAGTTTCAGTGAGTTTCTTCTGGAGATGCTTTCAACGCGTTTGCCCCCTTCAGGATGGGTGTTTTACAAGCCCACCTGCCCTTACTGCGCTGAGTGTTTAGTCGCTTTGACCAAAAATGGCACGGCCCCTATGCCCCCACCCTCACCCTACGCAACTTTTTTTGTTGTTGTTCCCTGGATGAAAAAAGTCCTCAAAGGGGGACACATTTTGCCAAAGTGGAAGAGGTGAAACAAAAAAATAGCAGAAGCACAAAAAGACATCAAAGTGGATGAGTTCAGAAATTGTTTTGAGTGGTGGAAAAAGTGTCTCAATAGGTGTCTGGCATCAAAGGAGGAGTACTTTGAAGGGGTCTGAAGTTTAAACATGTAAGGATAAATACACAATTTTTTAAACAAATAAATCATTTTTGGGGGTCTCCTCTCATATACATTGTTTTAAAGAAATAACGGATCACATGTGACATTTTGGGGCAGTGGCGAGAAGAGTCTGGTATATGTTTGATTTGAATAACAACTGCAAGAAGGAATGAAACTCCTGCAGTTTCCAGGGACAGGGTTTCAAGGAGCAGGAGGGGTCTGGGGTCCCGAGACACTGGCAGACTACAGAGGGACTGTGGCCTTCACTCGACAGACGCCGAGACGACGCTCACCCGCACTGGCAAAATCTGACACGTCCTCAACTAAGCACACAGGGGTGTGCTGGAGACTTCTCTCAGGTGAGCACAGAGATGTGGAGCGAACGCCCACCCACCCACCTTCAGGTGACTCACAGGGTGTGGCAGAGAGAGGTGACGCATAGGGGTGTGGTGGAGACCTACCCTCAGGTGACACACGGTTGTGGATCCTGGGAAGAGGGGGCATCCACAGTGGCTTTCAGGGCATGTCCTCGAATTCAGGACACGGTGCTAGCCGAGCACAGTCTGGATTCTGGCGTCTGAGGATGGGCGTATGCAGAAGCAAGGGACGAGGTGTTAGGTCTCATATTTGAGAACATGTAGAAGCCAGAACGGATAAGCTGCCCGATGGAAGTGCCAAAACAGAGTGCGGCTTGGGAAGAGTCTTCTCCGGCGTCCTGGTAGAGCTGGTCGGTTTTCCTTTTCGTGCCGTTTCCTGTCTCCACTGTCCGTGCTGCAACAGGACCATTGTACAGATGGAGAGACAGACCAGAGCAGACAGAGCTTCTATATGATGGTGTACAAGGAGACTGGAGTGCAGGCCTCAACATTATGGGGACTTTTAGCATCCACTTGGGGGCAGCAATTAAAATCAGTTTTCTTCTTGGGTCCAGGTGAAAATAGATTGTTCAGTAAATATCCCTAAGGAGAATAAACAATGCTATCATCTTTTAGCTTGGTCCTCCAATCCTTGAGATGGGTTGTTAACACAAGGGTAGGCTCAAACACCAGGCGAATGTTCAGGGGGAGTTTCAGTGCAGTCGGCAGGTCTCCTGGAGCCGGTATTGTAGGTTGGTAAGATTGTCCAGGTTAGCCGGGCTCGGTGGCTCAGCCTGTAATCCCAGTGCTTTAGGAGGCTGAGGTGAGTGGATTGCCGAGCCCACGGGTCCAAGACTCACCTGGGCAACTCGGCCAGACCTCATCTCTACAGTAAAATCAAAAATTAGCCGGGCGTGGTAGTGCGCGCCTGTGGTTCCAACGATCCGGAAGGCTGAGGCGGAAGGATCACCGGAGCCCAGCAGGTGGAGGCTGCGGGGGCCAAGAGTGGCCACTGCACTCCAGTCTGGGTGACAGAGCGAGACTCCAACTCAAAAAAAAGAAAAAAAGATTGTCCAGGTGATAAAATGAGGATGGGGAAAATGGAGGGGCTGAACACATGGGGCGGGGGCTACACCAGGGTTGTGTGGAAGCCGGCTCTAGGACCCTGACCATCTCAACCCTGGCACTTTGTGGCTGCCTAGAGAGGCCAGGACAGGAAGGTGGGCTTTCTGGCAGCAAAGGAGGAAGCAATGACCAAGCACGGCTGTAGCTTCTTAAATCCCATCTCTAGATAGATGCGGCTATACTGCAGTCCACAGTAATTACCTGTGTGACGTCCCAAGGACCTATTAGAAGTGATCAGCTCAAATGTCAATGCCATTCGTCTTTAATGAGAAAACAAAACCTTTTGGCCTTATTAGGTTTTGGAATTAGAGAATACATTGGTTGATATTCTGTCATTTTGAAAACCAAATAAGGAAAGTTCATTAAAAAACTGAGTGTGATATAATTTGCCTGGCCTGGGTCTCGGAGAATGCATTGGCACCATCTGTAACGGCTGCTAGTTAGTTAGTAGCGATGTCACCCTCATGATGTATAGCTCAATAATGCCATGCCAGCTGGCAAAACACGTTTTGGGGATTCGGGCTCTGTAAGTTAGATCAAAAAAATCATCAAGATAGATAGCATGATAAGAGGGAAGAGAGCTTTTGATAAGGTGCTAAGAGTTCAGCGTGTGCACACGTGTGTGCGTGTGTGTTTTCAAATGGAATCGGCACATTAGAAAAGGCAATATAACATGCAGCAGGCAGGCTCATGATTGGAGTTGGAAGCCCGCAGACCTCTGCAAACACATAACTTTCACAGGTTCCTCCTCCCCCCTCTCCCCCAAACCTAAATTTGCTCATCTGAAATTCAGGCAGGCCAACCCCTTGGATCTTCCTGGGGTTTTGCAGAGAACTCAGAATAATTGGGATGCTCTACATAGAATGTGCCCCAACCCTTTCACCTTCATGGTGTTGTAATTCAGTGAGAAAGAGAATCAATGAAGTGCCAAATACAGACTCAGATATAATCGATGTGTTTGGCTATTGTTAAATCTACAGGAAGGTTGGGACAAATAATTCACGAATGTGAGGTTACTGTCTGTTATTCTAGAAGCTGTTGGTAAGATGCGTTTGTTTCCTGAAACTGGTGACTTATTCATAAGCCATGGAACGTGGATGGAAAGACAGTCATTTCAGAGTGGAGACGATCTTCCAACATTCTGTGGCTAGTTTTTAATCATCTACCTTGTTAGGTATTATTTCAGTATTGAGAATACTATCATCAGTCAGTGAGGAAAGCAAAAGAAAATCCCTAAGCAGAAGGCATAAGCCACTCTGCATTTTATATAATTTATATAATTGTGTTTAGAATCATAAATGTATGTAATTTAGAATAAAATGTTATGTAATTATAGCTATTAAAATAATTGTTTATAATTTATATTGAAATTCTATAATAGGCTAGTGAATTTTGTGAGCTAAGGAAAAGTGGCTTACAGACTGCTGGATTGTGTTCTCATAAAAGTAAATTTTGAAAGACCCATTTACGTCTCCAAAGGGCTAAGACTCCACTGTCGATTAAGCCTAATGGTGTATATGAGTAAACTTCAGATGAAGATCCAGGAATCAGTTAACCCTTGCATAGTTAACACCTCCGGGTGCTTTTTTCTCTGGCAAATCTCACACATTACTTGAGCTGGCATGTGAACTTGAACTTCCTTTCTGGAATTCCACTCGGCTTCTTTTGTCACTCCACAACGGACAAGCAATGTCCCATAGAAACAGCGATGGCAGAATTGTGGTTTTATTACCACACAGAGCAAGAGTACTGTGCATGCCTCTGTGACACACGTTCGCACTTCACTAAGTGGTTTCTTCAAAAGCCTATATTGAATGCTGGCGTTGAGCTTTGAGATTCTTGAAAAGAACGTGTTGGCTAAATGCAACATTAAGAATTCCGCTAATTTTTAAAAATTGCTATTTTTAAGAAAGAACATGATTATAAGGAAATCTTAGCATTCCTTATAAGTCTACAATTCTGAATTCTTTGCAGTATAAGACTTTCCTAAAAAAATAAAGGAACAGGGGAAGCATAGACATGACAGTCTGTGTCTGAGTGTGGACACAGGTGAATCATGCAAACTGGGGAAGCCGATCTTCTAGGGACCTGGGGTCTCACGACCTCTCAACCAGCAAGGAAATGTCTCTCGTAGAAAACAGATTTGAGCTTACATCTACACTTGTCCTTTTGAAGTCACAAACCATGATTTCAAGAAATAGGCACGATTCTTGGGAGGGCCAGCCCTGGGCGTCACTCTGCCTGGTGGCCGATGGGGTCATGATGGGCGTTGTCTGTCCAGAGGTTCCCAAGGACCCCGTGACTTTTTTTTTTTTTTTTGCTTGTCCAAGTTTTACAACTGAAAATGGAAAAAGGACAAAAGGCAAAACCAAGCACAAGCTTGTTCTTCCCAAAGATCAAGCTCTCTGTGAACAGCCAAGGTTGCCGCAGGTCCCTGAGAGGCGGTGGGCGTTCCAGGGGATTCTCGGGGGGCTCTCCCCAAGGCTGGCCACTCCCACCCCAAGCTACCCCCAGGAGGCCGCAGACGGGCAGCCGCAGGGAGAAGCACGCTGAGTCTATGCCCGGCACAGCCACGGCCTCATTCTTTGGACGCGGGCTGGTGGGAATGCTGGGCTTTGCTCTCCTCTCTGCTCCAGAGTCGCTGGAGGATTCAGATGTTCACAAGCCGCATTCCCTGGGCCCCTCTGCCACCTCCCCACAGTGTCCACCAGGCCCTCTGTGATCCCCTGACTGCCGAGCACATTCAGCGAGAGTGATCTTCATAGTACGGGCAGGCTGGAGGCCCCCCCGGGGCACAGGAGGTTGGTCCTCACCCCACACCAGCCCCCCGAGTGTCTCGGGATGGGGGGAGATTTCTACCTCCAGAATGGGAAAGTGAGGGCAAAGTAGCAATTTTATTGTTGTTGTTTTAATGCCATATTTAATTCCTCTAACGAGCTGTTTCTTATTCGTAGCTCAAGTCACTTCTACTCTGTGGGGTCTGCAGGTCTCAGGAGCAATGTAGTAGTGTGTGGCTGTTTGGTTTTCTTCAATGCATGCTTCTCCTTAAGAAAATAAAAATTCTACTTGGAAGGCTGAGGCGGAAGGATCGCCGGAGCCCAGCAGGTCAAGGCTGCGGTGGCCGGGAGCGGGCGCTGCACTCCAGTCTGGGCGACAGAGTGAGACTCCAACTCAAAAAAAAAAAAAAAAAAAAAATAAAAATTGGCAACGCCATGCATCTTGCTCCTAAAATCTTATTTTTAAACGTCCTGATCTTTGAAACTCAAAAATCTGTTCCAAATGATTGCTTCAAGTGCCATAGAATGAAGTCCCCGGTTCACTTTATGCTTCTTCCGTGTGCAGAGTTTTGAGACTGCTTTAAGGAGATAGAATCAGGCCAGACATCGTCAGACTCTTGTAAAATAAGCAGCATGCAGGGAAGTCTGGACACCAGACCTGATGCCTCTCTACCCAAAACAACACTCCCAGCAGATCCCATTGGGCCTTCATATGGTGGGAGTTACCTCTGCAAAGGAGTGAGCATCCTGTTTCTTCCCTGGGGGTGGCCAGGGCACTGCAGGACACAGATGCTCAAATCAGCCATGATAACGCCTGCAGTCCTGGAGCCCAGTCCCAGAGGAAGAAATGATGGGCAGCCATGAGAGCTAATCACACTCCTTATCTCATTGGAGATGGTTCAGTGTACAGCCAGCTACTCCCGGCCTTTCAGCTGTAACACGTATATACACACATGTACACACATATACATGCACATGTGCTCAAATGCGCACATGCACACACGTGGGCTGGTCATTATATCAATGTGAAATTTGTTAAAAAGTGAAGAACAGATCTTGGTGGAACACCCTTGAGACTAATACTTCACAGTTATAATTTGTTATCTCTATTCTGTCCTCAGGAGAGAGCAAAGTCACGGAATGTCTTCAAGTGCCTGAAGGATTAAGATCTAAAATAGGGAATTTGGTCTCGGTCATCTTGGAATCGGGAGGATCTGCTTATGGTTGGCCTGGTCTTTCTCAAAAGCACTGGTGAGGCGGGTCGTACGTGTCACCCTCGTGAGGCTCACTCAGGGTAAAGCCCCCCAAGGCAACAACACCTGTCTTTGGGACTGCAACCCTCCCACCAGGGCAGCCAATGCCCCACTCCAAGCAGCACCTGGGTGTTTGGGGTTCAGAACCCCCCCTAACCTCACTGCCGGGAG
Organism: Cephalopachus bancanus; assembly: GCA_027257055.1. NCBI lineage: Eukaryota > Metazoa > Chordata > Mammalia > Primates > Tarsiidae > Cephalopachus > Cephalopachus bancanus. The sequence continues at coordinate 890,679 of JAPVLO010000169.1, read as the reverse complement.
GAGTTCCTGATGCCAGGGTCCCGCCATTATGGTCTGACTCCCTTAACTGTCTCAGCCAGAGACCACGGCTGCTGCATTCCATCTCTTTACTCCCACCCCAGCAGCAGGTCCATGGTGAGCCGGCTTCTGCTCAAAGCAGACCCCATGTAACCCAGGAGCCCAGGAAGGTGCAGACGTCCAAGCTCCACGTTCCCCAGGCTTCCACCTCCCTGCAATCCTGGGCTGTCCCGCTTTCTCCACCCACAGGCCAGTGACAAGGATCCTTTGAGAGGATGCACCCCCTTCGCCTCCAGGGAGGCCCCACCTCAAATCTGCGCCCACCCCAGGCCTCCCCTCTCTTAAACATAATCCCTATCCAGGAGAGGATGAGGGATGAAAAACAGACAAAATACCCAGTCCAGGAAAGGGGGGAGTTTTTCAAGGGTTTGGACCAAGGAAGCCTATCCCTGCCCCCACAAATTCAGAACTAACAACAGAACATTGTTTCTGTGTCTGGCAATTCATGGCTTTTAAGCCTTTTGCCTAATCGCACCATTTCATTTTGAATACCTGAAGCTGCGTGTTAACAGGGTTCTTTCATGGCGTTCTTTCTGGAAAAATCCTAACTCTCCCACCCCTGGCTGCAACTCGAGACAGAGGTGTGCTGGTTTGACCAAGGAGAAGCTCATGCTTTAAAAAGGCAAAAGAGAAAAGCACATCAGCAGTTTTCAAAAAACATCACGTGATTTGCATTTTTATTCTCGCTTCTTGAGGCGCTATCCTTCCAGCGTCTCTTTTCTTGGGTAACTGTGCAAGCCACATTATGCTATTTTCCCAAGTTTGGGGTGTGTTCCGCCCTTGGGCCTTGTAGGTGAGGCCTGTGGCTTCAACCATGACACCAAGGAAGCTTCTCCTAAGACCAGGTGACACTGCACTCAGGCTGACCCTGCGTGCAGGCATCTGGGTGTCAGGCACATGTCGGTGCCTGTTTATACCGCCTGCCTGGGCTTCCGGGTCAAGAGACGCTCCCAAGACTCTGTTTATAACCCAGGAAGCCAATGGATCCACCAGCTCCAGGACAGAGGCCCCTCCCACATTCTGGAAAAGGGCAGATTGGGACCCAGGCAGTTGGTACTCAAGAGTGAGGAAGAGGACAGCCCCAGCCCACCTGCGGGGCTGAGCTTTCTTCGGCAAGCGCCTAGCGAGGGCAGAGAGCAAAGCCGAAGGGGCAGGGAGCCACCAAGTGACGGGGAATGTTGTGACACGCCTGATTCTGGGCTCACAGAGGCGCCAGCAGTGTGATGAGAAGGCAGTGGGGGTGGGCATGCAACAGGAGCGGCAACATCCTGACCTCCTGATGACCAGGCTGACCACTTAGCCAGGCAGGTCCCAGCTCAGCCCTGCACTGTGGTCGCTGTCTCTTTCACAGAAACCTGGCAATGCAGGGACTGCTGCGGCCCAGCCTGCCAGGGCCGGAGTCTGAGCCCAGCAGCCCTGCTCCGTCCCCGACCTATCAGCTTCTGGGCCAGCCGTTATTGCCAGCTTTGTTGGCAATAAAAAGAAGCAACTGCTGTCAGCCCAAGAATGGAGCGCACGCTTTCTGGACACTTCCACTGTGTTGCCTGGGCTTCCGGGTCAAGAGAAGCTCCCGAGACTCAGCAAACAGCAGACTCCCCACTCTGCCACATCTCCTATGATCCAAGGACCCCCCTGGAGCACGCCCACCAGGCCCTGCTCTGGATCCAGAACCTCTGCGGCCGCACGCCCTGCCCGCCAGGACACCACGCCCTCTTCCAATCGCTCTTTCTATCTCTCGTAAATACGCAACACTGACTTACTGCCTCCTCTGCCTGGGATGCAGAAGGAAATTCTGCCTGGAATTTCCTTTCGCCCACCACGGCTGGCTCTGCCCTCAGGGGACGTCAGCTCCCAACCCCCAGCACCCCAGACCTGGTTCGTCCTTTGCAGAACTCAGTCCGCCTGGGTCTTCACCCCTGAAGGTTTGTCTCGAGCTACTGAGCTCTTGCGTCTACCTGGTCACCAAACCTTGAGAGGGAGAAGCCCAGAGAAGACACACTCCAAGGCTCAGGGAACCCTGACTATCCCCAAATAGCCGCGTACACTCGGTCATGCTTCTCCTGCCCACGGCCCCAGTTTTAACTTCTCTGCAGGTGGATTGTGTTACCGACATCATGAGGTTGTCGCAGAGATTAAGAGTTTAAAGTATCTATTTTTGTGCCTGGCTCATCGCAAAAACAGTCTTCTTCAGGTTTCTGGAGAGCATCAGGAGCAGTGTGGCCTGGGCTCCGGGCTCCGGGCTCACCTTGGTGTCTCCACGCCAGCTTCCAGAATCACGAATTGGCACTGTGTGGTGGCTGCTGGCAGAGAGGGTCCCTCCACCACTGTCCGCTCCCCATATGCTGAGAACTCTTTAATCATCTGCAGCCCCCGGTTTCCATTACCGCTTTTCCTGTGGCACAGATGGTACCCAGAGTACTTTTTACTTGATTTAAATACCTGTACTTGTTCTTGGCCAAAGAAATTCTTTTTCCTCTTTGTTCATTTCTGTGTGGCATTCTGGAATATGAATATGCATCCCATTATAATAATTGCTTGGCTTTGAACAAGCTTTAGCCGCCACGGAAGTTGCTTATGCTAAAATCTTCTGCCAACGATCAAAATGCTCGTGGTGGGCCATTCTATCTTGGTATAAATGTCTTTACTGAGAGCAACGGCAGAGATGTAAACTGTGGCTAAACATTGTACTTCAGATTATAATTGGTTTCAATTAATTTCACTAAAAACAAACTCTTGGCAGTAAAAGTTGCATGTTTCTTGATCAAATGCCTGTAAGTAGCCAGACACATTACTGAGATGGGGGGGCTGATGAAAATTCTTTTGTAAGACTGTTAGCTAAATATCACATTTTATTGCCCAGCAGGAAGTAGTTTAAGATTATGTAGCTGTAGGGAGGCTGGGGAGGGCCTCAGAGTGGAGACAGAGGACCAGAAATTTCCAAGGGGAAAGCCTGTGACCAACATCTCCACTGCAGTTTTTCGTGGGAGAGAAATAAACAGGATGCTTGTGTTGTCTGCTGTTGTCTGGTGACTACAATGCCTCATTTTATTCCGTGGAGGGTCCATAACATCCTGTGCACCCTGTCAAATTCCCTCAATACCAGACATCATTTGAAACTTCACATCAGCTTCCTCTTCATTTCTTCATCGACATTTATAATAAGGGCTGCCTATATTCTGGAGTCATTTCTACCCTCGGGGTGTCAAAGAGTTAACTTTTTTTAAACAGATGCATTGTTCTAGCAAGGCTGTTTCTACTGAATGATATCCTGATTAAACTGAAGAGTCTTTATATAAAGCAAAGCACAACTGCTTCTATTTGTGAGTTTGGATTTCTGAATATTAAACTTTCCTAAATCAGGACATATATTTTTACATATTTAAATTTTTTATTTTAAGAAAATTTGGCAAAATGTCGTATTCTAATGTGAACATGCAGAAGTAACATAATTTCAACTAACAATTTATTTTGAATTTAAAAATGACTCAGTTGTGCCGATGACTAAGTTGCTTTTGTGAAATGTGACTCTCCTTGGGGAAAGTAGCCAGTAGTTTGGGCCACTGGATCCATTTGCAACAGCACGTTTATCTCGTGCCTGACAGTTGCATTTCAGAGAAATGCAACTAGAAAGCATCACTAAATGGAACCCAAATATGCTCAGGTGCTGAGCGGCTAATAATTTCAGAGGGTGGACCTACGCTGGAATATATCAGCGTGAGAACCACCAGTCAATAGTCGTGCACCAGCTGAAGACTCAGAAGTGAAGGGTATGAAATTAAATGTGACGGATTCTCCTGTTGGGTTCTGTCGGCCATCACCCAGAGCAGGCCACTGGCAGTCAGGCCCACCCAAAACACAGGAATGGGTGGACAGAGGGAAATTCCATCTACTCAGATCTGCAGCACTGTGAAGGGCGGGCTTCCAGGTTCTCCCGTCAGATGACTTTCTTTAAAATGTGCTTAAGAAAGAAAAATGAGCGAATTCTCAGAATGTACAACTGCATGTTAATGCTTTTCTGTCAAAATATCACACTGTCTAGACTTAGCTGAATCTTGGGCTTTGAAAATCCATCTCCTCTGAATCTGTATGCCAAAAAGGCAGCTTTTGCAGAATGTATTAAATTTGAAGGGGAAAGCCAATAATTGCAATGTTTGAAGATTCAATTTAAATACTAAAAGTGGTCAAGAGCAATCCCGGGGGAATTCAGGTGAGGAATTTCAGCTCTTGTGGAGTCTGAGTCTTAAATGTTAATATTTAAAAACAACAACAAAAAAAGGCCATTCCCCTCTTTTAAAGGTTTCAGCATGTCCAGACAACTCACGGTGATGAGCCTCAGGACAGGGATGTGCAGTGAGTTTAACACAGGCCCTGGGGACTGTCTAAGCTGAATTTTCTTGAAGTATTGCAGCTCTGACATCTGCATTTATATATGTGGCTTTCCAGGTATATGCTAGGGTGGGAGTGCATTACCCAAGGTGGAAGCAGACTCACTTCCTTTCTGAAATAGCAAGTGTTTCTCAAGAGGGCCTCCCAGAACAGCCTGTGATTGACTTTGCTGGCATTTCAATTCCTCTTGCAATTGCTTATTTCATAGCATCTTTGAGGTTTCCATTAAAGATAGAATGTTAGCAACTGAACCTTGTCTGTAATGCCGTCCCCCTCACAAAGCTAGTTTGCTCTGTGGTTAAGGGAAGTCCATGCCTCTTAAGAAGCAACCCTTCTGGCCCCGGGTTCACTGTTGGGCAGGAAGGGAGATACTGGAGGACACGGGACACAGTGGAGTGACACCCCCGCTGCAGTCGTAACCTCCTCTGGCGGGACAGGCCAGGCCAGTGAGACCTGGGGAACCTGATTCTGGTTGGTCACCTCCACCCAAGGGAGGCCTCGTTCGCTCATGCCAATGTGTGGAAGTGTGGTTGTGTGTTCTGTGGCAGAAAACACTGGAAGCACTTCCTTGGGGAACCAAGGGAAAATGAAAGTGGATGGCAGATACAGAAAGGAGGAAGAGAAGCAGCGAGAAGGTTGTCGGGGAGGCTGAGGGTCTCTTCCTCAGGCCATGTCTGAGAGGGTAGTGAGGGCGACTTGGTGGATGCAGGCCAGGGAGGCAGGTGGCTGGGGCAGGGCTTCCTAGAAAGCAGGAGGTGGTATCCTCGGGTCATGGGATATATTGCCGGCACTCTGGCAGACGGGAGACGGCAGAGTCCCAAGATGCTGCTAAGACGCTGCTTGGACCGTGGAATGCTGTTCCAGAGGTGCGCTATCCCAGGGCAACAGAGTTGGGGCCTCCTGCTCTCACCTCCTGGGTAGAGATGCGGTCCAGACTGTCCAAACTGATACTGATGCGTAATCTGGATACCTTAAACTGTCATTATTGTAAGCGTACAACCCAGTGATTTTTAGTAAACCTGTAGATGTGTGTAACCGTCGCTACAAACCAGTCTTAGGACATTTTCAGTCTCCTTGGATGTTCCCTCATACCTGTTTCCAGTCAACCCTAGATTCTACCCCCAGTCTCAGAAAACCACTTATCTTTTTTTCAGTCTCTATAGATTATGAACGTGATAGTCCGGATATGTCACAGAAATGCAGTCCTAAAAAATGTAGTCTTTTGTATCAGACATCCTACTTCATTTGACACTCTTACTCACAATGTATGAGAGTGTATGATGTTTTTGAGGGTTAGCATACGAGAGCATTTTATTCCTTTTATTGCTAAACAGTATTCCATTATATAGCTATCCAGCATCTACTTATTTTATCAGTTTATGAACATTTTGATTATTTCCCGTTTCTGGAAATTATGAATAATGCTGTTATGAACATTTATGACTAAGTTTTTGTGTGGACACATGCATACCTTTCTTCTGGAGAGGGTCTTTGGAGTAATATTGCTGGGTTATATTATATGTTTAACTTTCTGAAAAACTTGCAAATAATTTTTCAAAGGGACTACACCATTTTGCATTCTCACCAGCAATGTATAAATGTTCCAGTTTCTCCTCATTCTTGACAACACTTTGTACTATCTGTGTCTCCATTATAGCCAGTCTTCTAGGTTGCATTTCTTACACAATATTATGTTTATGAACCATTTTGAGTTAACTTTTGTGAGTGACATGTGATAAGAAGATATAATATATATTTTGCACATATGGATATAGAATTGTTGCAGCATTAGTTGTTGAAAAGACTGTCTTTTTTCCACTGAATTGCATTTGCACCTTTGCTGAAAATCTATGGGTAAAATATGTAAGGGTCTATGTCTAGACTCTCAATTCTATTCCATTGGCCTAAGTGCCTATATTTTTGCCAATATTACACTGTCTTATTTACTAAAGCTTTATAGTGATTTTGATATAAAATACAGTAAGTCTTTCAAACTTGTTATTGTTCAAAATTATTTTGGTTATTTTATGTCCTTTACCTTTACTTGCAAATTTCAGAATCAGCTTGTCAGTTGCTATTTAAAAGGTGTGATGGGGATTACCTTGACTTTACAGAGCGATTTTGGGAAAATTGCCATTTTCATGCAAAGTCTTCCCATAAAAACATGGAATGTCTTTACTTAGTTCTTTCTTTATTTCTCTCAGCAATATGTTGCAGTTGTCAGTGTACAAGTCTTGTACTTTCTTTTGTCAAATTTACTTCTAAGAATTTAGTTATTTTGATGCCATTGTGAATGAAATCGTTTTCCTAACTTTAATTTCAGGTTGTTCACTGCTCACATGTAGAAATACGATTTATTTTTGTATCGATCTTATGTTGTGCAACAGTGCTAACTTTGTTCATTGTTTCTAGTAGGTTTTTTCCTGAATGATCTAATATTTTTTATACAGCATGATGTCATCATTAAGTAAAGGCATTTTGGCTTCTCTTCTAGTCTTGATGCCTTTAATTTTGCTGTGGCATAACCGTGCTGGCTAGAACCTCCAGCACATTGTTGAGGAGCAGTGGCAAGCGTGGACGTCCTTGTCTTGTCCCTGATCTTAAGGGAAAGCCATCAGTCTTTGACCATTCACTATGACGTTAGCTGAGTGTTTTCAGTAAATGAACTTTACTAAGTTCAGTCAATTCTCGTCTATTCCGAGTTTGTCAAGGGTATTGGTCCTGAATTAATGGTTGACTTGCCAAATGATTTTTTTTGCACCTACTGAGATAACCATGTGGATTTTGTCCTTCATTCATTAACACAATTTATTTCATTGTTTGAATTTTAGTTTTTAAACTGACCTTAGGAATACAGCCCATTGAGTCATCAATTCACTGTATATGTTACTAGATTCAGTTTGCTGAAATTCTGTTAAGGACATTTGCATCTATATTCATGAGCATTATCAGCCTGCCATTTTCTGTTCTTGTGATGTCTTTATCTGGCTTTGATATCAGAGTAATACCAGATCTGCTAGGTAATATAGCAACACTGGGTTCTGACTTCTCCCATGAGGGATGTTATTGCTATTTGCTGAGTATCTTCCATGGACAAACTCTGTGACCTTTGTTGCCTCTGGAGTGTGCAGCTAATGAGAACATGTTCATCTTGTCTGGGGTTTTTGGTGCTGTTTGTTTTTCTAGCTTACCTTCCTAGAGGTCATCCCTGTGTCTGCATAGCTTAGTGGCCAATGAATGATTGGTCAGAATTTGTACTCAAACACCTTGCCCCAATAAAGCTCTTGTCCACTGCTGATGGGTGTGTGTGTGTGTACATTCAGAAGTGCATGCAAAGTTCAAGAGGCTTTCTAGACTGTATCACTCTTTTTTTTTTTGAGTTGGAGTCTCACTCCGTTGCCCAGGCTGGAGTGCAGTGGCACGCTCACGGCCACCCCAGTGTAGACCTGCTGGGCTCTGGCAAGCCTTCTGCCTCAGCCTCCCAAAGGCGCGGGATTACAGGCTGAGCCACCGAGCCCGGCTAAAATTTTTTATTTTATTTTAATTTTTTTTTTTTGAGTTGGAGTCTTACTGTGTCGCCCAGACTGGAGTGCAGTGGCCGCTCCCGGCCACCGCAGCCTCGACCTGCTGGGCTCTGGCGATCCTTCCACCTCAGCCTTCTGAGTAGCTGGAACTACAGGTGCACGCTACCATGCCTGGCTAATTTTTTGATTTATTGTAGAGATGAGGTCTCGCCAAGTTACCCAGGTGGGTCTCGAACCCGTGGGTTCAGGCAATCCACTCACCTCAGCCTCCCAAAGGCGTGGGATTACAGGCTGAGCCACCAAGCCCAGCTATTTTTGATTTATTGTAAAGACAAGGTCTTGCCAAGTTGCCTGGGCTGGTCTCAAAGACTGCTCCACTTTTACTGTCCGTGGAACCTGATATGTCTTTACTCTGAATGCAGTTTCCGGCAGGTGGGAACTCCTGGAAAGGTGTGACTGTCTCTTCCTGTATCTCCTGGTTCCGTGTCTGGCTACTCTGTCACTTGTCCCAGCCAGACCAGACATTTCACCCAGTAGGACTGAGAGCCAGTCTCTCACGCTGACCAGCAAGTTTGCTGCTGATCTGGGACAATGTCAATGGGCAGGGATTATTTGCGCTTTACTCCCAATCCACTCAACCCCTTCATCAGTGCAGCCTGCATGACCTGTTGGAGCTACCATGCAGACCCACAACAGGGTCTGTGACTTCATGCATGCTCCTTCTTTCTGAGGCTGTTTCTGCTGATGCAGAAAAAGAAAGCCCAGTCAAGGGAATGTCTAAGTCCACAGCCAGGTCTGAAACTATATTAACTCAAAGAATAAAAAATACATATTGTTGATCGGTAAAATTCAACTCTATAAACTATTTTAGAATCACTCAGTTCAGCCGGGTTCAGTGGCTCAGCCTATAATCCCGCGCCTTTGGGAGGCTGAGGTGAGTGGATTGCCTGAGCCCCTGGGTTCGAGACCCGCCTGGGCAGCGAGACCTCATCTCTACAATAAATCACAAAATCAGCCAGGCGTGGTAGTGCATGCCTGTAATTCCGGCTACTCAGAAGGCTGAGGTGGAAGGATCGCAGGAGCCCAGCAGGTCGAGGCTGCGGTGGCTGGGAGCGGCCACTGCACTCCAGTCTGGGTGACGGAATGAGACTCCAACTCAAAAAAAAATAAAAAAATAAATAAATAGATAAATAAGAATCACTCAATTCCAGCTCATGTAGGAACACCTATCTTTTCTTCTGGATGAAAGTTTAAAAAAATATTTCTTTCTGCTTCCATCTCAACAGTCTCCATTGTGAATCCCTACTGTGAGTCTACTTGGTGTGTGTCTCCCTTCCCTGCTGCATTTAACGCACAATGAAACAGATGTGGAGCTGCGCTACTTTTATCCAGAGTCATTAGTAAACCCTGTCTTTCTAACAGGGAGCCCACATGTGGGTATTATAGATCAAACTCTCCTGAACGTGTTTTATCTTTTCTTGATGGCTGCAAGCCTCGTCATGGAAACATTATTGTGCCCATGACAACATGGATGTGTCCTCAAGTATGCTATTTTTTGTTTTTTTGAGTTGGAGTCTCACTCTGTCGCCCAGACTGGAGTGCAGTGGCCGCTCCCGGCCACCGCAGCCTCGACCTGCTGGGCTCCGGCCATCCTTCCGCCTCAGCTTTCCGAGGAGCCGGAATTACAGGCATGCGCTACCACGCCCGGCTGATTTTTTGATTTATTGTAGAGATGAGGTCTCGCTGCCCAGGCGGGTCTCGAACCCGGGGGCTCAGGCCATCCACTCGCCTCAGCCTCCCAAAGGCGCGGGATGACAGGCTGAGCCACCGAGCCCGGCTTCATGCTCAATTTTTAACAACTGTATAAGGTCTTGTCTCTCTGTTTCTCTGTATCTCCATCCCGCTCTCTCCCTTTCTGTCTCTGTCTCTGTTTCTCTATCCCCCAGACCCGTCTCCTTCCTTCCCTCCCACTCCACTCCTGACAGCACTTCTTGCTTCTGGCCTTTGTCTGTTTCTCCCTTGTCACCCCTGCTCCTTGCCTCCCACATGAACCTCTTCCTGCTCACGATGAATGAGTAGCACAAACCATGTCTCCAGTGGATTTTATCCTAATGGTTGGAGTCACTAGGCCACGATGCAAGTCCTTACACGCTCCCCCCAACTGATCAGTAACCTTAACTTCACCTCTCACTACATTTTAGTACCTCTCACTGAGAATTTATTTTATCTACCACAGAGACTTTACTACTGTAATCTGACAACTACTTGCATGCATATTTGAGTAAAAAAATTTAACTATCTATCTTTATTTTTATTTTTATTTTTTGAGTTGGAGTCTCACTGTGTCACCCAGACTGGAGTGCAGTGGCCGCCCCCGGCCACCGCAACCTTGACTTGCTGGGCTCCAGTGATCCTTCCGCCTCAGCCTTCCAAGTAGCTGGAACTACAGGCGCGCGCTACCACACCCGGCTAATTTTTGATTTATTGTAGAGATGCGGTCTCGCCAAGTTTCCCGGGTGGGTCTCGAACCTGCGGGCTCAGGCAATCCACTCACCTCAGCCTCCCAAAGGCACGCGATTACAGGCTGAGCCACCGAGCCCGGCTCTATCTATCTTTAAAATTAACTTTTTACTTATATTGTACATTTAATTTGCATCTTGTTTTTTGTATTTTATTGCAACTTGATCTGCTAGAATGTATATACATCTAAGGAACAGGAATTGTTTGTTACTAACATCATCTATGCATGAGATGTTAAATCACCCTAATGCTATTTGTAGAAAACATCTAATTTAGTCTGACCTGTGGCAAATGCAAAAGAGTTCCAGCTCACTAAAGGAAGAGTGCTCTCTCTTTAAGGATTTAAAAACTTTTTTTCTATGACAAACACTTAGATTGTTTTCATAACTTGGCTGTTGTGAATAATGCTGCAGTGAACATAGCAGTGCAGGTATCTTTGCAATATAGTGGTTTTATTTCCTTTGGATATTTATCCACACATGGGGTAGCTGGATCATACGGCAGTTCTATTTCTAATTTTTTGAGGTCCCTTTATACTGTTTTCCGTAGCAGTTGTACCCATTTACATTCTCACCGACAGTGTGCAAGGATTTCCTTTTCCTCATACCCATCATACCCACCAGTGCTTGTTGCATTTTAGCTTTTTGACAACAGGCATCCTAGTGATGTCTCATCGTGGTCTTGACTTTGTGATGATTTGTGAGGTCTTGACCTCATGATTTGTGATGTTGAATGCCCTTTGATATGCCTATTGGCCGTCTGCATGTTTCCTTGGTGAATTGTCTATTTAGATTTTTATTTTATTTCTATTGAGGTGAGTTCCTTATATAGTTTAGATATTAACCCTTCATCAAATCTAAAGTGTATGTTTTCTAAATCCTGCTCAGCACAATTAACTTTGACACACTCATGTGATCTGTATTCACCTCTTGCTCTTTTTCAGAATTTTAGTATCTTAGGGAGGTCACATGTCCCGTTACCCAAAAACTTGGAGAAGGGTCAGAGATCAAGGGTAGTTGGGGCATGGGAAGGTGAAGCTGATATTCTTTGGGCGATGTCCTTGTAAGAAATGTAGGACTGATGTAGATTCAGCAAAGAAAAGATAAGGGGTGCCAGGGACAGAGAGCTTTGACTGGGAATTGCTGGGATTTGGAGAATCCCATGCCCCACAGAGAGGCTTCCAACCAGACAGTCCATGGGCTGAAAAGTGTTAAGTATACCAGCTTTACAGCTTGTCCCATCACAAGTTCCCTCTGCAAAACCTGTCTAAAGTCATGGTGGGAGAGAGGACACAGTGAAGTTAGAACTTCTGAAATCTAAGAAACAGGAATTGTTTGTTACTAGCATCATCTATGCATGAGATGTTATTTTTTCCTCAAGGAGTAACTGTCTACTTAATTATACCACTCCTCAGTATGCTGTTACATGCTGCATATTTAGGGGGAGGAAGTTACTCCTTTGAGGACTTTTATAGTAATTACTTACAGGGAATCTGCTTTATCTCACTAAAAAACTACATTACCTGGGAGCATTCCTTGAGAGTTCTAACTCACCATCCTCCATGGAACCATCAGAAGGTCCTTTGAGTTCTACTCCACGTGGAATCTGGAATCCTTCCACCTCTCTGCACCCGTGGTGACGTGCCCCTCCTCTGAGTTACTGAGGATGATTTCTCACCGTATCCACTCTTGACTAATTTTATTCTGTTGTCCACATTGCAGCACTCATGACTTTCCTAAAACACAGATCAATAGCTTGTGGATTCTCTTAAAAGTCAAGCCCTTTCCATGGTTCATAAGGTCCCACCTGCTTTGACCTCATAGTCCAGTGCCCTTCCATGGCCTCCCTTCTCTGGGTTCTCTGAAGCTCTTCCAGCTGCTCCTTGTAACCAGCTCATGGTACTGTATTTGGAATCATACAGTACGTAGCCTTTACGGATTAGCTTCTTTCATTTAGTAATATACATTTAAAGTTCTTCCATGTCTTTTTGTGGCTTCATAGCTCATTTTTTAAGTGACAACATTCCATTGTATGGATGTACCAATGTTTATTTATATATTCACATACTGAAGGACATCTTGGTTGCTTCCGTGTTTTGGCAATTATGAATAAAGCTGCCATAAACCTCTGAGTGCAGGGGTTTTTTTGGTGAACATAAGTTTTCCAACTCCTCTGGGTAAATATTAAGAATCTTATAGGTAGGATTATATTGAGTTTTGAAATAAACCCCAAAGTGTCTTCCAAAGTACACCATTTTGATTCACACAAGCAATGAATGAGACTTTCTGTTACCCCTCATCCTTGACAGCATTTGGTGTTGTCAGTGTTCCAGATTTTGGTCATTCTAACAGATGTGTAATGGTGTCACATTGCTGCTTTAATTTGCATTTCCCTGATGGTATATGATGTGAAGCATCTTTTCATATGTTTATTTGCTATCTATAGATCTTTGATAAGCTATTTGTTGATGTTTTTGACCGATTTCTAAAATCAAGTTAGCTGGCTCATTTATAAATCAAGCTGTTTGTTTTCTTGTTGTTCAGTTTTAAGAGTTCTTTATATATTTTGATTAATAGTCCTTTATCAGATGTGTGTTTTGCAAATATTCTCTCCAAGTCTGTGGTTTGTCTTCTTATTCTCTTGCTATTGTCTTTCATAAAGCAGAAGGGTTTTTTTTTTAATGTTAACAAAGCCCAGATGATCAGATCTCATGGATGATAGTTTTGGTTTTGTATCTAAAAAGCCACCATCATACTCAAGATCATTTATGTTTTCTCCCAAATTATCTTATAGGAGTTTTATAATTTTGCATTCTACCTTTAGATTTATGATCCATTTAATGTTATTTTTGAGAAGAGCATAAGGTCTGTGGTCTAGATTCATTTTTTTGCATGCTGACACCCAGTTGTTCCAGCAACATTTGTTGAAAAGACTCTCTTTGCACCACTGTATTGCCTTTGCCTTTTTTGCAATTATAAAAGATCAGTTGACTATATTTGTGTGGGTATTTTTCTAAACTCTGTTCTGTTCCATTTATATATTTGTCTATTCTTTTGCTAATATGACATTGTCTTTATCTCTGTAGCTTCAAGTATTGAAGTTGGACAGTTTCAGTCTTCCAACTTTGTTCTTCTTCAATGTTGTATATACTATTCTGAGTCTTTTTCTTCTCCATATAAACTTTAGATGCAGTTTGTTGATATTCACAAAATTCTTTGTCAGCATTTTGAGATTGCATTGAATTTATAGATCAAGATAGGAAGAACTGACATCTTGACAATATGGAGACTTCCTATCCATGCATATGAATAATCTCTCCATTTATGTAGCTCTTTGATTCCATTAATAGAGTTTTGTAGTTCATTCATATAAATCTTGTTTATTTTTTTAGATTCCTACCTAAGTATTTCATTTTGAGATTGATAATGCAAATAATACTGTTTTAAAATTTCACATTCCACTTGCTAATTGCTGATATATAAATATATAATTGACTTTTATATATTAACCTTGTATCCTAAAACCTTGCTATGATCACTTTAGATTCATCAGATATTTTTGTCAATTCTTTTAGATTTTCTACAAGGATGATCATGTCATCTGTGAAGAAATACAATTTTATTTCTCCCTTCCCAATATGTATACATTTTATTTCACTTTATTTATTTATTTATTTATTTGGTCTTATTGCATTAGTTAGGACTTCCAGTACAGTGGTAAAAAGGAATGGTAAGTGGGTACATCCTTGCCTTATTCCTGTGAAAGCTTCTCATCATTATGTATGATGTTACCTATAAGTATTTTGCAGATATTCTTTATCAAGTTGAGGACATTCTCCTCTATTCCTAGCTTAGTGAGGGCTTTTATCATGAAAGAGTGTCATATTTTGCAGTATTTTGTTGTATTTTTCTACACTAGTTAATATGATTTAAAACACTTTTTTAGACTTGACATGATAGATTATATTAATTGATTTTTTGAATGTTGAACCAGTTTTGCATACTTGGGATAAATTCAACTTGGTTGTGATGTATAATTCTTTTATACATTGCTGAATTTGTTTTGCTAATATTTTGTTGGGGATTTTTTTTCATTTATGTTCATGAAAGATATTGGTCTATAGTTTTCTTTTCTTATACTATCTTTTTTTTTTTTTTGAGTTGGAGTCTCACTCTGTCGCCCAGACTGGAGTGCAGTGTCCGCTCCCAGCCACCGCAGCCTCAACCTGCTGGGCTCCGGTGATCCTTCCGCCTCAGCCTTCCAAGTAGCTGGAATTACAGGCATGAGCTACCAAGCCCGGCTGATTTTTTGATTTATTTTAGAGATGAGGTCTCACTGCCCAGGCGGGTCTCAAACCCACGGGCTCAGGCAATCCACTCACCTCAGCCTCCCAAAGGCGCGGGATTACAGACTGAGCCACCGAGCCCGGCTTTATAATATCTTTGTATGGTTTTGGTATTAGAGTATTGCTGGCCTCACAGAACGAGTTAGAAAGTTTTACCTCTGCTTCTGTTCTCTGAAAGAGATTTTAGAGAACTGGTTTAATATCTTCTTTAAATGTTTGCTAGAATTCACTAGCAAACCTATTTGGTCCTGGTGCTTTCTGGGTTAGAAGGTTATTGATTACTGATTTACTCTCTTGAATAGATACAGTCCTATTTAGATTGCCTATTTATTTTTACATGATTTTTGGTAAATTGTGTTTTCAGGAAATTAGTTCATTTTGCTTAGGATTTCAAATTTGTGAGCACAGAGGTATTCATAGTATTCTCTCATTGTTATTTTAATGTCTATAGGGTATCTGTCATGATGCCCCTCTTTCTCTTCTAACATGTGTAATTTGTGTTCTGTCTCTTTTTCGGTTTTGTTGATGTTCTCCAACAATGACCTATTCTCAATTTCATTGATCTCTGCTTTAATTTTTATTATTTCTTTCTCCTTTTCTCAATTTGAATTTCTCTTCTTTTTCTAGTTTCTTTTTTTTTTTTTTTTTTTGAGTTGGAGTCTCACTCTGTTGCCCAGACTGGAGTACAGTGGCACACTCCTGGTCACCGTAGCCTCGACCTGCTGGGCTCCGGCGATCCTTCCACCTCAGTCTTCCAAGGAGTTGGAACTATAGGCACGTTCTGCCATGTCCAGTAATTGGTGATTTACTGTAGAGACGAGACCTCACCAAGTTGTCCGGGTGGGTCTCAAACCCGCGGGCTCAGGCAATCCACTCACCTCGGCCTCCCAAAGTGCAAGATTACAGGCTGAGCCACCGAGCCCAGCCTCTAATTTCTTAAATTGAAGACTTAGATTTTTTATTTTGGATCTTTCTTCTTTCTGATATCTGTTTCCACACTATGAATTTCCTTCTAAGTACTTTTACTGATCTCACAGTTTTGATCAGTGGTGTTTTTGTTTTCATTTTGCTTAAATATTTTCAAATTTCTCTTAAGACTTCTTTTTTTACCCACATGTTAATTTAGAAGTATGTTGTTTAATCTCAGTATATCTGAGATGTTCCAGTTATCTTTTTCTTATGGATCTCTAGTTTAATTTCACTGTGATCTGTAAAAAGATACTATTTTTTTAAATTATTTTAGATTTGTTAAGTATGTTTTGTGGTCCAGACATTTTGTTGAGTATTCCATTTGAGCTTGAGAACAGTATATATTCTTCTGTTGTTGGATTAAGTACTCTAAAGATGTTAATTATATCCAGTTTATTGGTAGTATTGCTGAGTTAAACTGTCTTGACTGATTTTTCTGCTGTCCATTTCTGATAAAGGCGTATTGAAGTCTACAACTATAATAGCAGGTGCAGCTACTTTTTCCACGCAGTTTTATTCATTTTTGTCTCATTTGCTTCACCCTCTGTTGTTAGTCACATTAAGGACTTATTATATCTTCTTGGAAAATCAAGCTGGCAAGAATGCAGAGAAAAGGCTGGTGAGGCTGCAAAGAAAATGGAATGCTTCTACACTGTTGGTGGGAATGCAAATTAGTTCAACCTCTATGGAAAACAGTGTGGCAATTGCTAAAAGAACTAGAAATTGACTTTCTATATGACCCAGCAATCCCCTTTCTGGGAGTATAGCCAGAGGAACTTAAGTTACTCCCCAATAAAGATACCTGCATACACATGTCTATTGAAGCACTATTTACAACAGCAAAAACATAAAACCAACCATGCTGCCCATTGAAACTGGACTGGATTATTTATTTATTTATTTATTTTTGTTTTTTGTTTTGTTTGTTTTTTGTTTTTGAGTTGGAGTCTCACTCTGTTGCCCAGACTGGAGTGTAGTGGCCGCTCCCAGCCACCGCAGCCTCAACCTGCTGGGCTCCGGCGATCCTTCCGCCTCAGCTTTCCAAGTAGCCAGAATTACAGGCATGCGCTACCTCGCCCGGCTGATTTTTTTGATTTATTGTAGAGATGAGGTCTCGCTGCCCAGGTGGGTCTCGAACCCGCGGGCTCAGGCAATCCACTCACCTCAACCTCCCAAAGGCCTGGGACTACAGGCTGAGCCACCGAGCCCGGCTGCACTGGATTTTTTAAAAATGCGTTACATATACACAATGGAATATCACACAGTCATAAAGAAGAAAAAATACAGACTTTGCAGCAACTTGGATGGATTTAGAGTCTATAATCCTGAGTGATTTATCACAGAAACAAAGAACTGAGTACCATATGTTTTCACTCATAAGCGGACCATGGACATTTACCATAATACTATAAGAAAAGGATTGGCAGTAGCTGGAAATTACCAGGGGAGGGAGGGCCACATAATATTAATAAGGGTACCTGATCTCAAACCACGCAAAGTAGAGACCAAAGGTAGGCCCAAACTTTACCTGTTCGATGATCCTGAATTGTATACTAATCCTGAATCATACCGCATATCTTTAAAATAAAATAGATTTTTTAAAAAGAGAAAATTGAGCCATTAATCAGTATGTAATGCCTTTCTTTATTTCTGATAACTATCCTTGCTTGGAAATCTGCTTTGTCTAAAATTAGTATACCTTTTTATTTTTTCATTAGTGTTAGCATGGTGTATTTTTTTACCCATTTATTTTTTATCTAATTTTTTTATGTGTATAGTGAGCTTCTAGTATGACATATAATTGGGTCTTGTTTTTGGATCCACTCTGACAATCTCTATCTTTTCTTTTTTTTTTTTTGAGTTGGAGTCTCCCTCTGTTGCCCAGATGAGTGCAGTGGCTGCTCCCGGCCACCGCAGCCTCGACCTGCTGGGCTCCGGCGATCCTTCCGCCTCAGCCTTCCAAGTGGCTGGAACTACAGGTGCGCGCTACCACACCCGGCTCATTTTTGATTTATTGTAGAGATAAGGTCACCCCAAGTTGCCCAGGCGGGTCTCGAACCCGCGGGCTCAGGCCATCCACTCACCTCAGCCTCCCAAAGTGCGGGATTATAGGCTGAGCCACCGAGTCTGGCTATTCTCTGTCTTTTAATTGGTGCATTTGAACCACTGATTTTCAGGTTGGTGATTGATGTAGTTAATATCCACCATGTCTATTATTGTTTTGCATTTTCTGCCCTTATTCTATCCTCCTGTCTTTTGTCTTTCACTCTTTTCCTGCCATTTGTATCTTTAATTGAGATTTTATGTTATTCCATTTTCTCTCCTTCCTTAGCAGATAAATACTTAAAAAAAAAAAAAAAAGGCCTCAGCTGGGCTCCATGGCTCAGCCTGTAATCCCAGCACTTTGGGAGGCTGAGGCAAGTGGACTGCCTGAGCCCATGGGTTCAAGACCAGCCCGGGCAACTTGGCAAGATTCGTCTCTACAATAAATCAAAAATTATCCAGGTGTGGTAGTGTACACCTGCGGATCCTGCTGCTTGGAAGGCTGAGACGGAAGAATCACCAGAGCCCAGCAGGTCGACACGGGGGTGGCCGTGAGTGTGCCACTGCACTCCAGCCTGGATGATGTTGTGAGATTCCAACTCAAAACAAACAAACAAAAAAACGCCTTGATAGTGGTTGTTCCAAAGATTGCAATGTAGATTTGTAACTAATCTAAGTCCATTTTCAAAAAAATACTATGACACTTCACCGAGAGGGTACCTCGTAACAACAAAATAACCCCGATTGCCCCCTCCAGTGTCTTGTATCATGGCTGTGATTTATTTCACTTATCTGTCAGGAGACCTAAGTGTGTGTGTATATATGCATGCATGCATATACAACCAAATACATTGCTGCTGTTATCATTTTGAACAAGCTTATCTCTTAGGTCAGTAAAAATTATGAAAAATTAAAGTTTTAATTTTACCTTCACTTATTCCTTCCTCAGCAATCTTTCTTTCTTTATGCAAAGTGAGAATCTGACCTTTTTCATTTTTCTTCTCTCTGAAGAACTTTTTAAAACACTTCTTGTAAGACAAGTCTACTGTCAAAGAATGACCTCAATTTTTGTTTGTGTAAGAAAGTATTTATTTCTCCTTCACTTCTGAAGGGTAATTCTGGAGGGTACAGATTTGTAGATTGGTGGGGATTTTTTTCTCTCTCAATACTTTAAATATTTCATTCCACTCTCTTCTTGCTTGCAAGGTTTCTGAGGAGAAGATGAATGCAATTCTTATCTTTGTTCTACTATAGGTAAGGTGTTTTTCTATTCTGGTTTTTTTCAGAATTTTTTTCTTTATCTTTGATTTTCTGTAGTTTGAGAATGATATGCCCACGTGTAGGTTTGGGGGGTCATATATTCTGCTTGGTATTCTCGAAGCTTCCTGGATATGCCATGTGGTGCCTTATGTTAATTTGTGGAAGTTCCCAGATATTATTGTTTCACATATTTCTTGTGCTTCTTCCTCCCTATTCCAGCTGGTATTCTCATTACTCTGTGTTACCCCTTTTGCAGTGGGCTCATAGTCCTTTGATATTATGGTCTGTTTTGTTCAGTTTTTGTTCTCTTTGCCTTTGAGTTTCCAAAGTTTCTATTGATGTATCCTCAAGCTCAGGGATTCTTTCCTCAGCTATGTTCAGTCTATATTAGTAAGCCCATTTTCATTTCTGTTACATTATTTTTTTCTCCACTGTGTATGTTTAATTCCTTCTTAGGACTTCGATCTCTCTGCTTACGTTGCCCATCCATTCTTCAGTGCTGTTTATCCATTAGAGCCCTTAGTATATTTGTTTTAAATTAATCCTAGTTGTTTAAAATTTCCCGTCTGGTAATTCCACAATCTCTACCGTGTGTGGTTCTGACACTTGTTCCGCTTGAACATCAAATAAAAGATCATTTTCCTTCTCAGTCACAGCACAGAATCACTGTGCAGCAACCACGCCCCTCTGGCTTGTGAACAACTGGTGGCCACTGGCTCCTAGTAACCTTTATGATTTCAGACCAAATGGGAGTGAGACGGGAAGGAGGGTCTGCGCCTGTTTAATGTTTTCTTTGTCTCTAAGCTTTTGTTGATGTAAAACTTTGGACTATTAGAGTTTTAGAGGGGGGCTTGGTATCTCTAAATTATATCTAAAAACAAATACTAGCCGGGCTCGGTGGCTCAGCCTGTCATCCTGCGCCTTTGGGAGGCTGAGGTGAGCGGATGGCCTGAGCCCGCGGGTGCGAGACCCGCCTGGGCAGCGAGACTTCATCTCTACAATAAATAATAAAAAAAAAATCAGCCGGGCGTGGTAGCGCGTGCCTGTAATTCCGGCTACTCGGAAGGCTGAGGCGGAAGGATCGCCGGAGCCCGGCAGGCGAGGCTGCAGTGGCCGGGAGCGACACTTCAGTCTGGGCGACAGAGTGAGACGCCAACTCAAAAAACAAACAAAAAAACAAACACTGACAATAGCGCCTTATTGCATCTTACCTTTCGAAATGGATTATATTATATGGGGTAGTCATAACAGGTCTTTACTGAGGTCAGACAATGAAAGCAGCAATTTGCATATGTTGTTTCCTGTCTCTTCAGGTTTTTGTTAGGATTCGCTGTATTTAGCACCATTTCATAAGAAAAAAAAAATACGATGAAATATAGCTCTCCCCAAAGGGCCCCAAGCAGAAAGCAGCAAGACCGTGGCTGAGGCCAGATCCTCTTCCCCATCTCGCCCCACACCCGCCTGCGGGGGTGTTCTTCCCAAACTGGCATCATCACATCCTCGTTCATAAAACAAGGACCAGACCCTGACGCGGTGCCAACGGTCCTGTTAGCATGCAAGAAGAACAAGGATCAGGATAACTCGCAGCTCCTGCGGCCCAGTCCGACACTCAGATCCTTCACGCAGGCAGCTCACTTCAGAGAGATCCGTGAGCTGTGTGGATTGCAGAGAACAGTGAAGGGCGGCATCGTATCCCATCAAGAAGTGGGCCTGCCTGTGATTTGAAATAAGTTTAAAGTTCAAACACAGATTTGGGTTGAGTTTACGAGAGAGGAGGTCTTCACCTTCATCTTAGTAGCTGAAAATAGAAAGCGTTTTTGGAAGACTCTCTTTATGCGTAACGCATGGTAGGTATCGAAATAACATCCTCGACAATGGTTGAGGTATAGAAACTGTGGTGTAGCTAGTGCCATGTAGAATGGTGATATTTACTGAACACGTTTGAGGTTACAGGCAATGGGCTCAGTGCTCTACATGTATTACATGAGTCTATCTCCTGGAAAGCAGGGGAAAAAGCAATTATGCATCTACCGCTGCAGTAACCACAGTTTAGGGTGCCTAGCCAATTTGCCTAAAGGCGTTGCGCTCAGAGGTAACAGGAAAGACCCAAAACCAGACCTGCTTGACTCCCAAGGCGATGCATAAACACACCAGCCAGGTTGACACTCCACAGGATCTCAGAGAATCCCAGAGCAAGAGATGGTGCGTCTGACTGGAAGCCCGGGAGAGGCTTTAGGGAGGAAGTGGCGGTTCCTGAAAGGTAAGTTTGAGTTCATGGCCGTCCCAGAAGAAAGAATGGCACAAGAAAACGCCTTCTGGTAGCCCGCTGCTGCGATCGCCCCTCAAGAGAGGTCCTGAGGTATGCGACTTTGGCTAATTGCTTCTCTTGAGACTGGGCCGGTTCTTAATTCTGGCCAACAGAATTCCACAGGAGCAACGTTGCATAGGCCTCAGCTTCAAGGTCTGGATACTTCCATTTTGTTCTCTTTTGAGACCAGAGAAGTCATCTAAGAAGTCCATCTACCCTACTGGGGACCACCTGTTGAGGGGACATATAGAAGCCAACAGAGACCCTGGAGAGAGAGAGAAACCCAACCCCAATCCAGCCTGCCAGCCAACCACAGACTGTGCCACAGCCAGCAGAAGAAACACCGAGCTAAGTTAGCCAGACGGAAGAACGGTGAGCAGATGACAAGGCTGGTGTGTTTCTGAATCCCTAAGTTCCAGGGGGTTTGATGGCAGCGACAGGGAATCGAGATGCTCATATAGGCCAGGATGCAGGGCGGCAATTCTCAGGCGCCCCGGGTGGTCCTGCTTGGGGGAAATTGGATGACATGTGGATGGTAGCCTTGTGTTGCAGAGAGCATGATGCCAGGCCAAGGGTGTCTACTCCAGAAAGGCCACCATGAATGTCCACTTGAAGTGTCTGAGCAGTGAGGTCCCGCTCCTGGGCCTGCCCTGGGGAAAGGTGCAGCTGGTGGCAGCCAGACCATGATGGTGCAGAAAGGGTGCTGAGGCCTGGGGGGAGCTCTGTGTGATGCCCAGGGCACTGCCAGGTGCTTGTCTCCTGGACACAGCATGGAGCCGGAAGTCTTTCCACCAGGGGCGCCATCCCCATTCTGAATATAGAGTGACTGTGCATTCCCAGAAGGACTCAGGGACGGGGCTCAGGCACTGCAGGACCGGGAGATGCACCAGTCAGCTTCCTCACCCCAGAAGGCTCCACTTTGTGGAGATGAGGTCATGAAGGTGAGGCCCTCACAAAGAGATTAGTGTTCTTGCTCAGCTTGTAATCCCGCGCCTTGAGAGGCTGAGGTGAGTGGATTGCCTGAGCCCGCAGGTTTGAGACCCGCCTGGGCAACTTGGGGAGACCTCATCTCTATAGTAAATCAAAAAAAAAAAAAAATTAGCCGGGCGTGGTAGCGCGCGCCTGTGGTTCCAGCTACTTGGAAGGCCGAGGCGGAAGTGTCGCCGGAGCCCAGCAGGTCGAGGCTGCGGTGGCCGGGAGCAGCCACTGCATCCAGTCTGGGCCACTGAGTGAGACTCCAACTCAAAAAAAAAAAGAGATTAGTGTTCTTATAAAAGGGTACAAGGCATGAAATCTCTTTCTCTCTGTTTCTCTCTGCCTCTCCCTCTCTCTCTCTGTTGCTTGGGCTCTCAACCAGGGAACGACCCTGTGAGGAACTCACCAGAAGATGCCCTCGGCAAACCAGGAAGGGGCCCAGATCAGACACAGCATCTGCAGGCACTTTGAGTCTGAACTTCCAGCCTCCCAAACCATGAGAAATAAATGTCTGCTGTGCTCACCACATAGTCTACGAACAACAGCACTCACCCTGTAGATGTGTTGGGGCTGAAGGGACTGGATCATGGCTTCCCCCCAAAAATACAAGTTGGGTGAAGGCATGTTTGCATGCTGTTTATTTTAACAGATGGGGTTAAGCAGCTTGACCAAGGTCACACAGCTGCTCGTGGAAGGGACTGGGATTTGCACTTGGGTCTGTTTGACTCTGACTCACTCCACTGAATGACACGATCCTTTTTAATGACGCAATTTCCTAAGTCCATCATTACACCTGTTTAAGGAGACATCCTGTGTGACAAAGCTTCCCCTGGCAGTGACCGAATCCCTTAGTTAAGGTAACATGTTTACAGCTATTTGCGTCTATGGTGCAGAGTGGTGTGTTGCTTGTGTGTGTGAGTAGGTTGTTTTTAGTGTAGTTTTTCTCATCCTCGCTGCCATTTACAACCTAACCTGATTAGCGCCCTGGAAGGTAGAGCTCGTTAGAGATGCTGAATCCGGAAGACTGTCTGGAATATCAAGTGTCTGAAACAAAGTGAATGAGTCCTTCAGAACTTCTCTTCAAATCATCAGAGCCTGGCCTCATTAATTATTAACTGCACTGTGACCTAAATAAATCACAGGATCATACTTCATTTAAACACTGCTTGTCACCCATAGTGCTCATCCGGTCCTCTAAATGGCTTGAGCGCCAAGGAAAAAAGACGTTGTCTTTCAAGTGCAATTATAAGTACAGGAATTAACACAGCCCACCCTTAACCAGCTAAATGCCTTTATTCTCCATAAAGCACTGATGCCATGATGATCCTGGTGTCATCGGAAGAGAATAATCCAGGCACGTGTGACAAGGTGGCCAAGAATGACTCCACTTTAATATGTATCTTTTCTTATTACGTAGTGTTCATCTGTAACTGTTAAACATTTGTCAGGAAGATTATTATTGAACGTTTGCCAAAGAGATCTGTTTTGCCAAGTTAAATGGCGGTTAAATGACATCAATTAGAATAAATTGCACGTTTATTAGAATAAATGCTGCTCTTGCTGATAAGTTCAAAAACCTTTTCTGACTCTGGGCTTGTGTCAGATCAGCAAACAGCAAACGTCTCTCCAGCGATCATGGACCCGGAGGTTGGGCATAGGACCTGGTAAACAGACCATCAGCGTGACTGATGGCAGTATAAATGTTTGTGTCTCTGACATCTCTCTGTTGGCTGCCTTCCCAAGTGCCATTTCCTTCCTGTGAACTTTCTGGCTATTTTCTATCCTTCCTTTCCCTAACTCGGCCTCTGCAGCAGGCGGCTCACAGGAGCTCCAGATAACATGCAAAGTGACCCACTGATGGGACATCCACTCTCTGTGCTCAGCCAGCCACCCTGGTTGGAGGGGGCTCCCCAGCTGGGTGAAGGTCTGTGGGACGATGGAAGCATCCTGGCACACACTGTGTGCCTCTGGGAAGCCCTCAGCCATGGGCAGGAGAGCCAAGGACGCCTCGGGTCTCCAGAGGGGCATCCTCATGCGGTCCAGTGACCCCTGAGAGGAAGAGGGCTTTCGTGATGGCTCGTGAGACCCAAATCCAGGTTCACCCAAGTGCTGGCATCGGAAGTGTGAAAGCAAGAACCGCCAGTCAACCCCTTCATTTCTTTTTTTTTTTTTTGAGTTGGAGTCTCACTCCGTCGCCCAGACTGGAGTGCAGTGACCGCTCCCGGCCACCGCAGCCTCGACCCGCTGGGCTCCGGCGATCCTTCCGCCTCAGCCTTCCGAGTAGCTGGAACTACAGGCGTGCGCTACCACGGCCGGCTGATTTTTTGATTTATTGTAGAGATGATGTCTCACCAAATTGCCCAGGCGGGTCTCGAACCCGCGGGCTCAGGCAATCCACTCACCTCAGCCTCCCAAAGCCTGGCCAGCCCCTTCATTTCTTAAACCTTCTCCTTCCCTCCGTCCCCCACCCCAGGGAACCAGTGCATGGTAAGTTTTAGGACAGAGAGGAAAAGAAAAGAGAAAGAGAAGAGAGAATGACAGAGAAGGGAAGGCAAGGAAGATGAGGGGACGGGAAGCTTTGAATCTAAGCTTTTTGGCAGTCTGGTTTGCTTGCTTGAGTGTTGGTGATTTCAGCAACCCCAGTATCCAGCTCCTAGAACATTCTCTTTCCTGGTTATTCCAACAGAGAGACTGTGACTGCATGACAACTGAAAATCTCTGCTTCACCAGTGAAAAATTATTAAGAAACACAAGCTACACCTGTGGTCTTGCATGTTGTAAACTGAGAGTACACCGTGCTTTTTATCTCCTCTTCCCAGAACCCTTAGGCTGAGATAGCAGTGCTTCAGTTTCCATCTGCCGTGCTCTCTTCTCTACTGTTGTCTGCAGAGTCAGGAACTGGTATTAGAGGGCAGGTGGTTTGTGTTGTTCTCACATGTTCTCAAAGTTAAATAAAGAGCCAGATTAAGTCGTAAGAAGAGGCATGACGAGCACTTTTGATCTCTTTAGGATCTTGTTTTAAGGAGATTTTTATGCTATTGAGATGGAATGAAGTGGAAACGTGTCACTCCCTTTGAAGGGTTATGATCTACTTTTGGGGTGTTATGAGCTGCTTTTGGTCTCAAAAATTTAAAAAGATAAATAGATAAACACAGACATTTTGGCTTGCAGGGCTTTATTTACTTAAAAGAAAAAAAAATCTATCTGTTATGTCTCCTTGATCCATGTAGC
The DNA here is from genome assembly GCA_027257055.1 of Cephalopachus bancanus. Classification (NCBI taxonomy): domain Eukaryota; kingdom Metazoa; phylum Chordata; class Mammalia; order Primates; family Tarsiidae; genus Cephalopachus; species Cephalopachus bancanus. Next base: position 865,061 of record JAPVLO010000169.1, on the reverse strand, counting down.
TCTGCGGAGGCCGTCAAAGTCTTCCAGAAACTTAATCCAGTAGTTGGATGAAGCAGCCATCACTTTCCAGTGCCAAACTCATTACTAGACAGACAGGTTAAAATGCCACGAATTGAGCTGTTCTGTGCCCATTCTGGCCTTAAGGTTGTCCATCCTGTTAAATGTGAAGTGTGGAAGAGCAATGTTACCTGGAAAACTGAGGTGGGGAGATTCATTCTAGAGGGACTGGATTCCCCCAGCCCCAGGTCAAGACTTGAAATGAGGTGCCTTTGTTAAAATGCAAGCAGAAATATTGGGAACCAATCTAATTGAAATGCACACTGGTAGCTCTGTGATTTGAACAGGAGGAGAGAATAAGGAGAAAGAAGATAGGTTATTGAGAGGAAGAATATGGTGCAGAAACAATTTGGGGAAGGCTCAAAGGAACCCAGATAAAATATATTTCAGTTTCCCTTTTTTTTGGTCTGGATCTCACTCTGTCACTCAGGCTGGAGTGCAGTGGCACAATCATGGTTCACTGCAACCTTGACCTCTTGGGCTCAGACAAACCTGCCTCAGCCTCCAGAGTAGCTGGGACTGCAGTTGTGCAGCGCCATGCTCAGCTAATTTTTTAATTTTTTGTAGTGAGGAGGTCTCAGTCTCACTGTTCTACTCAAGCTGGTCTTGGACTCTCGGACTCAAGCAGTCCTCTTGCCTTGGCCTCTCTAAATGCTGGGATTACAGACATGAGCCACCGTGCCTGGGCTCAGTCTCCCAATTCTTAATAAATACTTGACTCTGTCTTCAAAATCTTCTTGAATTGCCAAACAACTTTCTTACTGAGCTACAAAGAATGTTTTTGTTTTTCCCTCCTAATTTCCAGGCTACATGATGGTGCAGGTACTAACAGCTTAACAGCCCACAGAGATGAACCAATGGGCCTGTTGAAATATCTCGGTGGAAATGTCATAGCTTATGGGAGTGTGTTATTTCATTTAAATTGGGATGATGAGAAAGGTACTGTCATTTTCCTTGTTTAGGGAGTGCTCATTTGCATATTTCTCAAATTTCAAGTAATAATGAGCTGGGTTTTGTATTTGAGTTACATCATTTAGAGGGAACGAGGACAGTCTTAAGTGGCCCAGGGCCAGTAGCTCGCTGATTGATGCAGCTCCTTTCATGTCTAGCAATGAGCTACTCCCTTCAACTAATGGCTCAGTGGATGCAGCCTAAATATTCATTATGGGAGCACTCTTCAGGCTGACGAGCTGGCTCTAGATGGATGGTTTTCTGATACAGGCAACCAGGACCCAGGTAAGAGTGTCACATGCTGCTTTTCTGCAGCAAATACATGTTGCATGACCCACGTATTTGCATGTTGATTTAGGACACTGCCCTCGTAGAGGATGATGGCATTTCAGAGACAACTGAGAGCTTGTCAACTTTGTCCCATTGTCACTCTGAATAGAAGCTAAGCATTCAGGTTGGGAGTCAGAACTTTGAGTTGCCCTAATGCTGACAATAGGATCTTCTGTAAAAAAAATGTTTACAGATGGAGAGGATACAAGTGCAGATTTATTGCATGGATTTATCGCATAGTAGTGAAGTCTGGGCTTTCAGTGTCACCATCACCTAAACAGTGTATATTGGACTCATTAAGTAATTTCTCTTCCCTCCTTCCCTCCCACTTTCTCACCCTTCTGAGTCTCCAGTGTCTGTTTTTCCACTGTCCTTGGCGTTAGGATCTTTACTGTTGCTGCAGCCGCGTTTTCTCAGAGAAAAGACACTGTTTTCAATGCTACAACTGGCAAAGGTGAGAACTAGACAAGGTTGTGGGAGAGAGAGACAGAGCGCGTCTGTATGTCACTGTTTCTGTAAAAAGAAATGCTTTATAGCAGATAAAGGAGTAAAACCAGAATAGTTAACATAGGAATATACGGCGTCAGAACAGGAATTAGAAACAGAACAGGAATTCCTTTCAGTCGTTATTCCCAGAACTGCAAAAGAAGAAAAGGGAGCCCAATGTTTTTGGAGTCAGTTTGCGGTTGCTGGTCTGCACTTCTTAAGCCGTGACATAGCCCTGAAGTTGAGAGTGGATTATCTGGTGTACAGCTTCACCAGGCCTGAGCACGTTTCCCCCTGCCTAGTCATAAGGCCTTGTGCTACGGAACTTTGCTTTCCTGTGTCTAGCTCCATATCACAGGTATTATGATGAAAAGATCCTCAAAAGTGCAGTTACACTTTCTGTTCACGGACAAAGCATCCTTAGCATACAGCTTTTGGTTTTCATGATGCCTATGACCACGGGAGAAAAACTATGCTACTCCATGGCTGTGAAACATGGTAACTGAAGAATCATTTTGATAGTATGAAAATGGGTGAAATAGGTTTTAAATGATTCTAATAACTTTAGGAGGCAGGATACAGGCTCAGCAGAGAAGCTGAGGGGTAGTGACTGAGATTCAGATGCAGAAGACGTAGGAGTCTCTGTGCTTTTTACAGATCTTGGCATTTTGCTAAGGTATGGGGAGGCATTTAAAAATATGCATCTCAGAATAAAAGGAGGAAGTACGACGAATCTTTCTCGAAATGGTAATTAAATCAAGGGACACATACAGTGAGTAAATTGGGGGGGGAATGATCAATAAAGCTGCTTATGTGATTATTCTAGCTCTGTAGAAGCATCAGTGAGAGAGAGAGAGAGAGAGAGAGAGAGAGAGACACGTGGTGGGCAGGGCTTGGCAGACACCACAGCACCTGCAGTTGAGATTCTGTGGCACCTGCCACAATAAAGAATGGGAATAGCAGTTCCCTGGTCGGATGGATAAAGGAAACATGGGAACAGGAAAACAGGACGATAGGACTCTCTAGTCGGCGTTTTATTTAGACAAACTGTGAGAGAGGGAGATGGAGGAGAAGAAGAGAAAGAGAGAGAGTTTGTGTAAAGGGAGGAGTGAACAGGACCTCTCAGGGCGAGGCGAGGAAATAAGTAACCTGACTACACCTCCTTACCTTGGATCTCCGGCAGGACTCCCTTTCACTGAGCCCAGCAAGAAGCCAGAGCACGTGACACTCACGGTTGCAGTTGGTCCTGCAGATCTGACTCTCTGGGCACAGGGAAGGAAGGAAAAGGACAGTGCAGTTCACGAGGTACAACGTCTGACCAAGGGAGACAGGTCTTTCGTGGCTCCTCTGTACCTGAGAGACAGTGGGCGCCCGAATTGCGTCCTTGTCCCCTCCAAGCCCATTCTGGAAATTGGCATTCGTTGGCACTGCTTTGATATTTGAAGTGATGTACACATGTGTGGTTGGAGCAAGGGATGGATCTATGCATGGATGAAGGGATGATGAGTGGATGGATGGGTGAATGGATAGACGGACGGATGGAGAGACAGACAGATGAATAGGTGGAGGAATGGATGATGGTGGGTGAATGTGGTTGAATGGATGAATAGTGTGAATAAGGTCTAAGGACTCAACTGTGCCTGTCTTGAGCACGTGTCCACCTGCTCATTAAAAAGCAACACTTTGGATAACACAGTTCTATTTGTGGGATTTTTGATGCTACCTGGATATGTTCTGGCTTCCACCAAAGCGACATCATACTGTCTATGGTGGGAGAGGGTTTGCATTGCTAAAGATATTAACAAATGTTTTAATTTGTATTTTGTAAATTAACAAATAAAGTTATCATCTATAATTTCCCCTTTGAAATAAACCACTAAGCGTTGGGTAGTTAGTGTTGAACAAGATAACTTGATCTTTAGAAAATGCCACTAGACAATTCTAATTCCTGTAGTGGTTTTGAATATTAAATTGTTTTAAATTAGTTTTTATTATACTATATTGTCAGAGTTATGACTGCAACGAGCCGTTGGTTAAAGTGAGTAAACTAAGAAACACTAATTTTAAAATAGAATTAATAAGGGAGCATACAATTATAATAATTTGACAAATTTGCCTAAAGATAATTTTCAACAGACACATAAATTATAATCTTGCCATAAAAATTTTTGGATGCGTGGAAATGTGTTTCTACTTAGAAAACAATGATAAAAATTTTAAAATAGATATTATTTATCAATTTGGCTTTTTATTTATATACAAAAAATCATCAAACTGCACAGTGGGTGCAAGTAGAGATGTCTCAAAACGGAATTCTGGAAGCTTCACTCTTATTTCATCATTTAGGAAGACAAAGAAACAATAAAGATATTATTGTCATTTGAAGGTGAAAAATTGAAAACACTTACCTGAGAAATTAATTTTTAAAATCTGAGCTGGGCTCGGTGGCTCAGCCTGGAATCCTGCGCCTTTGGGAGGCTGAGGTGAGTGGATTGCCTGAGCCCGCGGGTTCAAGACCCGCCTGGGCAGCAAGACCTCATCTCTGCAGTAAATCAGAAAATCAGCCAGGCGTGGTAGTACGCACCTGTAATTCTGGCTACTCGGAAGGCTGAGGTGGAAGGATCGCCAGATCCCAGCAGGTCGAGGCTGCAGTGGCCGAGAGCAGCCACTGCACCCCAGTCTGGGCGAAGGAGTGAGACTCCAACTCAAAAAAAAAAAAAAAAAAGAACAAACTGTTTGTGATAAGGACATACTGGGTCCATGATGGTAAAATGAGTAATGTGTGTGTATGTATGTGTTGTTTTGGATATGTCTTAATGTGTGCATACATGTATGCTTATGTGTGTATAGAGTCTGTGCACGTGTATGTTTTCACAAAGGAAGATGCATATGTGTATGTATGTGGTTATCTGTGCTTTGAATATGTGTTTGTGTTTATACACGTGTTCATGTATGTGCTCATGTGTGTATCTGTGTATTTTGGTGTGTGTATTTGTGTATTTTGGTGTGTATATGTACATCCGAATGTTTTCATGCATATGTGTGTTCTTGTGTATGTTTGTGAGTGTAATCTGTGTTCATGTGTGTGTTTGTGCATGGGTGTACACACGTGTATATGTGCATCGCTTGTAAATGTGTGTTTGTATATGTGCACATATGTGTCCACTGCTGCTGTAAATCAGAGCTTTTGTTTTCTAGAGCTTTATGTTACATAAATAAGCCAAAAATCTGTTCCTCTTTGAGCTCATTCTAGAGAGTATATTTCATATCTTCACTCTGATCCAAATTAAATTTCTAATACAAGATCAAGAGAAGCTTACAGTCTAGGGATTGCCTGTGTTTCTGACTGTACACCCCGAGTAGCCCCACCCTACAGGTAAACAGGCAGGCTGCCCTCTCCCTGCCCAGGTCCCATGGCCCCTTGGCCAAACTCTCTGTTTCCTGAAGGTCTGGCCCGCTGTCACCATACGGACCACCCATGGGAGCTGATCCATCTTCCTCACCAGCAGGTTCAGGTGCCAGTGGTCAGGCCTGAGGCACACCCTTGACCCTGAGGAAACATCTCTTTTTATATTCTGAGTTAAATATATTTTATTATCAGAATTAATTTTATCTTTTAATTTTTACCTTTTAAAAATGTGACAACTAGAAAATTTAAAATCACACATACGGCTTTCACTAGTGACTTTCACGCTATTTCTTTTTTAAAAACTTAATTTAATTTAATTTTAAAGATGCGAGGTGCAATTCAGGGTTAGGTACACAAGTGGACATTGTACAGGTAAACTTTGGGCCTCCTTTTGTTCCCCATTTTGCCTGGTTTGAGATCAGGTAACCTTATTGCTGTCATGTGCCCTCCCATCCCGGCAGTATCCTGCTACCACCAATCCCTTTCTTAAAGTATTATGATAAATGTTCAGTGTCTGCTTATGAGTGAGAACACGCAGTACGCTGTTCTTTGTTTCTGTGATAGATCACTGAGTATTATTGACTTTAAATCCATCCCAGTTCCTGTGAAGCCCATATGTTTGTCCTTCTTTATGGCTGCGTAATTTTGTGTTTATGTACCACATTTTTTTTGTCCAGTCCAGTTTCAGTGGGCAGCATGGTTGGTTCCATGTCTTTGCTATTGTGAATAGTGCTGCAATAAACATGTGTGTGCAGCTATCTTTTTTGTAGAATGCTTTGGGTTCCTCCGAGTATATTCCCAGTAGGGGGATTGCTGGGTCACATGGAAGGTCAATTTCTAGTTCTTTCAGAAACTGCCACACTGTCTTCCATAGAGGTTGAACTAATTTGCATTCCCACGAGCAGTGTAGAAGCATTCCCTTTCCTCCACTTCCTCACCAGTATCTGTTGTTTGTTTTATTAATGGTGGCCATTCTTACGGGTGTTAAGTAATATCTCAGTGTGATTTTGATTTGCATTTCTCTGATGGTTAGTGAAGTTGAGCACTTTTTCATGTGTCTGTTGGCTGCCCGTACATCTTCTTTTGAGAAGTGTTTATTCATGTCTTTTGCCCATTTTTAATGGGGTTTGTTTTTTTTCCTTTTGGCTCATTTGAGTTCCTTGTAAATCCTGGATGTTAGACCTTTGTCAGCAATATAGTTGACAAATATTTTTTCCCATTCTGTGGGCTGTCTCCTTGCTCTCTTGATGGTTTCTTTCATTTTGCAGATGCTTTTAAGTGTAATGAGGTCCCACTTGTCTATCTTATCTCTTATGGCATGGACACCTGGGGTTTTGATTAGGAATTGGTTGTCTATTTCAACTTCTGTTGAATGTCTCCTGCCTTTTTTAAGATTCTTGTAATTTGAGGTTTTACGTTTAGGTCTTTGATCCATTTAGAGTTGATTTTTATGTACGATGATAAATAGGGGTCCTTTTTCAATCTTCTGCATGTGGTCAGCCAGTTTTCCCACCACCTTTTACTGAATAGGTTCTCCTCTCCCCAGTGGTTAGTGTTGGAGGTTTTTTCAAAGATAAGTTGGTCGAGGAATTGAGGCTTTGCTTTCAGAATCTCTATCCTGTTCCATTGGCCTATGTGTCTGTTCTTTTACCAATACCAGGCTGTTTTGATTACTGTAGCTTTGTAGTAAAGTTTGAAGTCTGGAAGTGTGATACCTCCTACTTTGTCTCTTTTGCAAAGGATTGTTTTGACTATTCGTGGTTGTTTGTTTTCGTATGAATTTCTGTATTGTCATTTTCAGGTCTGAGAAGAATGATGTTGGTAAGTTAATGGACATTGCGTTGAATCTGTAGATTTCCTTGGGTAGGGTCACATCTTAACAATGCTGATTCTTCCTATCCATGAGCATGGAATATTTTTTCCATTTTTTTGTGTCTTGGATTTCTTTGAGCAGTGTTTTGTAGTTTTCATTGTAAAGGTCTTTTACTTCTCTGGTTAGGAAGATGCTGAGGTATTTTAATTTATTTTGTGGCTATTGTGAATGGAATTGTGTTTTTTATTTGGTTCTCTGCCTGTTTTTTGTTGGTGTATAAGATTGCAACTATCTTTTGCACATATATTTTGTACTGTGGAATCTTGCCAAAGTCCTTTATCCATGCAAGAGGGTTCTTGCCAGATTTTCTTGGATTTTCAAGGTATAGGATCATATCATCATCATAAGAGGGATAATTTAACTTCTTTTCCTATTTTGATACCCCGATTTCCTTCTCTTGTTCTATTGCTCTTGCTAGGACTTCCAACATAATGTTGAACAGGAGGGGTGAGAGTGGACAATCTTGTCTTGTTCTGGTTTCAGAGGAAATGCTTTCAGTTTCTGTCCATTTGGCAATATGCTGACTGTGGGTTTCTCATAGATGGCACTTACTATTTTGAAGTATGTTCCTTCTATGCCTAGGTGTTTGAGGATTTTTATCAAGAAGGGATGCTGCATTTTATTAAAGACTTTTTCTGCATCTAATGATATAATCATGTGGTTTTCGTTTTTACACCTGTTGGTGTATTTAATTACACATATGGTTTTGCGGATGTTGAACCAGTCCTGCATCCTGGGGATGAAACCTACTTGGTCATGGTGGATGATTTTTGAGATGTGTTGTTGGATCCAATTTGCTAGAATCTTGTTGAGAGTTTTTGCATCTATGTTCATTAGGGATAGTGGCCTGTAGTTCTCTTTTTTTTTGTTGAATCTTTACCCGGTTTGTGCATCAGATCAGTGTGATATTAGTTTCATAAAATGATTTGGGGAGAATTCTGTCTTTCTCAATTGCCTGGAATACTTTCAAAAGGATAGGTATCATCTCCTTTTTGTATGTTTTGTAGAATTCTACTGGGAAGCCATCTAGTCCAGTGCTCTTTTTAGTAGGTAGCTGTCTTATGATGGAGTCAATTTCCTGGGTTGTTATTGGTCTATTTATTCTCAACATCTTGTTTCGACCTTGGGAGGCTGTGTGATGTCAGAAAGTCCTCCATTTCATTTAGGTTTGTTCCCATATAGGTGTGCATAGTAGTCTGTGATAATCTTTTGTATTTCTTCAGGGTCAGTTGTGATTTGATCTTTTCATTTCTGATTGTGTTTATTTGAGCTTTTTCTCTCTTTTTCTTGGTCAGTCTGGCTAGAGGTTCATTGTCTTCTTTGTCCCATATTTAGGCTCTTACTTTGGTGATCTGGATTCTTCTGCTAAAGTTAGGGTTTTGTGGTCTTGTCTTTCTAGCAACCTTAGGTGATTTGTTAGGCTGTTAACTTGTGATCTTTCTATTTTCTTGTTGTGTGTTCATACAGATATAAATTTCCCCTCGTAACTGCTTTCATGGCATCCCAAAGGTTTTGGTAAGATGTTTCTTCATTTTTGTTTGTTTCCAAGCATCTTTTAATTTCTATTTTGACTTCTGTATTGACCCAGTAATTGTTCAGCATCATGCTTTTTATTGTTCACGTCTTTCTGGGCTTTGGGGAAATTTTATTTGTGTTGATATTTATTTGTATTCCACTTTGGTCTGAGAAGGTGCATGGTAGTATTTTGATTTTATGAAATTTGGTTATGCTTGATTTATGGTTGAGGATGTGATCAATCTTGGAGTACATTCCAGGTAGTGATGAGTAGAATCTATCTGTGGTTGTTGGGTGAAGTGTTCTGTAGGTATCTATAAAGTCCATTTGACCAAGTGTCAAGTTGGGCTCCAGATCTCTTTGTTGATTTTTTTGTCTTGATGATCTATCTAGGCTTGTTAGCAGGGTATTTAAGTCCCCAGCTATAATAGTGTTACAGTCAATATCCTTTTTTTAGTTTACCAAGTAGTTGCTTTATAAAAGTTGGTACTCCTGAGTTGAGTGCATATATGTTTATGCTGGACCCTTCCTTTTGGTAGATTGAAACTTTCATCATTATGTAGTATCCTTTCATATCTTTTAAAATTTTTGATAGCTTATAAGTTGTTTTGACTGATATGAAGATCATGACTCCTGCCTTTTGTGATTCATTCACCTGGAAACTCATTTTCCATCCTCTAACTTTGAGTCTGTGTGCATCCCTTGTGGTGAGGTGAGTTTCCTGGATGCAGAAAATTATTGGCTCATGGTTTTTTATCCAGTCTGCCATTATGTGTCTTTTCAGTCATGCATTTAGTCCATTCGTGTTCAAGCTGATTATTGAAATGTGATTGTTTATCCCTATCTTGAGGTTCTTATAAAGTTTTTTCATTATTTTTTGTTTTCTTTCAACTTTTGTGTTGATGTATGTGTGTTTTCAAATTTGCAGTCTTGTTGTATTCTCTGTTGATTCTGTGTTCCCTGTTCTCTTGGGAAGTGTGTGGTTATTCTTTCTCTTTTTTTTCCCTTTCTTCTGTGCTTAATACATTTTTAAACATCTCCTGTAGAGCTGGTCTGGAAGTTGTATAATCTTTTAGGGATCGGATGTCTGGAAAGGATTTTAATTCTCCATCACGGATGAAGCTGAGCTTGGCTGGGTAGGAAATTCTTCGTTGAAATTGTTTATCTTTGAGGAATTTGAATATTGGTCACCAGTCCCTTCTTGCTTGTAGTGTTTCTGCCAATAGGTCTGCTGCTATTCTGATTGGTTTTCCCAAGTAGGTAATCTGACCTTTTTCTCTTGCTGCCTTTAGGATTTTTTGTTTTGTACCTACTTTGTGTAGGTGACTTACTATGTGTGTAAGCGTTAGTCTTCTCATTTGATGTCTGTCTTGCAAGGGTTCCCTGTGTCTCTTGTGTTTGAATGGTCACATCTCTGGTGAGATGGGAAATGTTTTCTTGGGTAACCTCTAGGAATACTTGCTTCAAGGTGTTCTCCCTTTCCCTTTCTTCTTCTTGGCTACCAATCAGGTGTAAATTTGGACTCTTGATAGTGCACATCTCTTGGAGGCTTTGTTCTTTCTTTCTGAGTTTTCTTCCTATGGTTTTTACAGATCAGGTTAATTCCACGGTTTGATCTTCAAGTTCTGAGATTCTTTCTTCTGTTTGGTTAATTCCACTTTCCAGGCTTGTTATCTTGTTATTTATTTCCTGGATGAAATTTTGTATGGCCAGAATCTCTGTTACAAGTTCTTTCAGTGTTGCATCTTGTCTTTCTTATGTCTTATTCACTCTTTCCATCTATTCCCTAATCCCTGTTGTAATCTGGGCTAGTAGTTGGTGACTTCCATTGTTTGGGCTCTGAGGTCTGATTTTTTTGGTGTTTTCTCTTTGTAACACTGGAAATTACCTGTGTCCTTCAGTTGATTTTTATTCTTATTTGTGACAGATGTCTTTCTTTTCTCTTTAGTTCCATCATTCAGTGGCAATGGAAGAGGCTTTCACTTCTGGTGTTTGCTCAGCCCTCTATTCTTCCCTTATCAGGGCTCTGAACTTGTTTTATCTTGAAATAGGGCTCAGGTGGGAAGCTTTGCTGTCTCCTATAGTTTTGAGAGTCAAATAAGGTAATGGATGGAGAGCTAGGATCCTAAACTACTTGCAAATCACAGTGATCACTGATTGTAGTATGGGTTTCCTGAGATCCACAGCCCACCACCACTCGATATGACTATGTAACAGGCACATGTTTGTACCCCTGAGTCAAAGATACAGTAACAGCAATGAGGAGAACAGAGAAAAGTAGAATGATGTAATATGGACAAAAATAAAAAGGGGGGCAGGATTGGCAATAGTGGGAATCTGTTGGGGGGGCCACACCTCATCAACAAGGTTACCTGCATAATGAACATTTGTATATCTAACCCTGAATTATACCTCACATCTTTAAAATAAAAAATTTATAAAACAAATAAAAATTTAAAAGATTTAAAAAATAATAAAAACATTCTAAAAACACAGAAAAATAAAAGCAGAAACCAATGCAATAAGTATTTAAACGCGCGCACACACGCACACACACACACACACACACACACACACACACTAAAACCAAAACAAACTGGAAAAAACAAAGCAAAACAAACAAAAAGAAAAATAAGAAAAAGCAGGAAATTTCAACACACAAACACACACATACACACATACCCAACACAAAATGAAAAAAATAAAAGAAGGGAAAAAATTTTAATTGAAGCCTCCCACATACATTCACACACATTATACTGAAAAAAAAAGAACACAAAACAAAAAAAATCCTGAAAAATGAACATTCAATCATTTATGTACACACATAAACAGAAAACAAAGAAAGTAAAAAAAAAGGTGGGGAGGGAATCCAGATGGAACCCTCACATACATATTTGTGTACAAAGGAAAAAGCAATTAAACAAACAGAAAAACAAAACCAACCTGCTCTCCTGTGGCAGGTTCTATAATTGTGTGTCTCAGCTGCTCACAGGTAAGCACCTCTGCTGTCGCCTGCAGAGCTGCAGCCTCATTCACAATCTTCCCAGTGTCCCACCCAGGGAAGGAGGAATAGAAGGTAGGGGTGAACAGGGCTTCATTCCTCCCCTCCCACTCGCATATATTCAGGGGGAACCCCTCCAGCAGGCAGGTGTGGGATGGTCTCTTTCCCAGGTGCTGATGGGGTTCCCCCAGCCAGACTTATCCTGGAGTAGTCTTCTTATCGCTGCTGATGTTCAAGTTCTGCCTGGGCTCATCCTTCTCAGCCGTGCCCTAGTCGTGTGGGTCTGATACTCGTGTTGGGGAGGAGGGTCAGCTCCGGACTCACAACTAATCTCTTCAGGGGTCTTCCTCATCCATTTCTGGTCACACCCTTTGTCCCACAGCTGAGTCAGGGTAGGGGGTGGTGAGCCTGAGACTCAGCACTCGTGCTGTCCCCCTGGATTTTGTGCTTTCGGGATATTCCCTCTGGGTCACAGTCAACCCCTGAGTAACTACCAGTCACAGAGATCCACCAGTCACAGAGATCAAGTCTGTCAGTCTGTGGTGATCAAGCTGGAGCACTTTCCTGTCCAGTTTTCAAGATGGTGGCAGGGCGCCTCTTTCATCTTCTCCAGCAGGGCTCTGCCTCTCATTCACTCACTGTGTTCCCCCTGCAGCCTTTGCTGCCAGTGTCCAGCCAGACACGGCAAAGGTGAGTCAGAACCTGGAACCAGCAGTCGCTCTCGGCAGCTTCTTCCCAGGAAGGGCTTTGCTTTGCTGATTTTTAAAAAATGTCACACAGCTTCTGTGCCCAGGAATGCTAGGGTCCAAGCAGAGCAACTGCAGCACCAGCCGCTTCACGAGGAGAGCCCTGGTCACTTGCTCCCACATCCCCACACAGTCAGCCACTCACATGCCACTTGCTCACAGACAAGTATGCAAAATTTTCCACACACTCACTCACTCACACTGAGGCTCGCATAATCCAACTGGTTTTGCCGCCATCTTTCCAGAAGTCTCGAAATATCCCTTTTTGAATGTGCTCATTGAGTTATGAATATTCCGTAGGTCCGCATGGGGAAACCATCAGTGTTTCCCAAATACAGATGTTTTACTGTATTCACAGTTTCAAGAGTTCACATGAAGAATGAAAAGCAAATATTGAATAGATGACATGATTACTTACCTCAGCTTTATGACTTTGCAGAAGTTTAAACATATATATATTTAATAAGGAAAAGGACTATGTGAATAAATATAGTAAAATCAGCAAAAGAAGTAAAGTCAGAGGCGCAAGAGTTTGGAAGAGCCTACCCCAAACAGACCCCTCCCACGGACCTCTCTGAGTTCAGCTATGGTGCATCTTCAGCAAAAGTGCCGTCGTGTCTCCAGAAAACTAAGAAAACTGAAAGGAAATGTGTGTGTGTGTGTGTGTGTGTGTGTGTGTGTGTGTGTGTGTGTGTGTGTGTGTGTTCTGCCCTTGCCTCTCATTCAGAAATGTATGTGTCCCTGATGCAGAGAAATAATTAGATTTTCATAACTGAAACCTCTGAATCTAGGAAAATTTTTAAGTTGGGCTGCTGGTGTCCCATCTTGGTTATTCTTAAAAATGTGTCAATGCTGCTCAGTCTTATTCTTCATTCACAATTTACACCCAGTCTACTGCTGAGAGAGATTTGCAGGGCACTACAGGAAAATATACATATTCAGCCCAGCAAAGGGCATCTACAAAAACCCACAGCTAACACCATGCCTGATAATGAAAGTATACATGTGTTGCCCTGAAGATCAGGAACAATCCAAGGATGCCCATTCTTGCCACTTCTGTTCAACATGGTGCTGGATGTTCTAGTCAGGGGAATTAGCAAGAAAAAGAAATAATAACCATCCACGTTTCAAAAGAAGAAGTAAAACTACGTGCAGATGACATGATCTAATATAGAGAAAAGCCTAAGGAATCTACTAAGGAACTTCTAGAATTAATAAACAAGTTTAGTAAGATACAAGATCAGCCGGGCTCGGTGGCTCAGCCTGTAATCCCGCGCCTCTGGGAGGCTGAGGTGAGTGGATTGCCCGAGCCCTCAGGTTCGAGACCCGCCTGGGCAGGCGAGACCTCATCTCTACAATAAAATCAAAAAATTAGCCGGGCGTGGTAGCGCGCGCCTGTAGTTCTGGCTACTCGGAAGGCTGAGGAGGAAGGATCATTGGAGCCCAGCGGGTCGAGGCTGCGGTGGCCGGGAGTGGCCGCTGCACTCCAGTCTGGGCGACAGAGTGAGACTCCAACTCAAAAATAAATAAATAAATAAATAAAAGATACAAGATCAATACAAAGACATCAACTGTGTTCCTATACAGTAACAACGAATAAACTGGAAATGAAATTAAGAAAATCACAAAAAAGTGGGAAACTTACTCTCTAGAAACTGCCATACGTTGTTAAAAGAAATTAAACATTTAAATACATGGAAAAACTTCTTATATTCATGGATCAGAATGGGTATATTGTTAAGATCACCGTACTCCCCACATGGATCTGTAGATTAAATTCAGTTCCTACAGAATGCTTAGCTGACTGCTCCGAGGAAATTCACAAGCTGATTCAAACATTCGTATGGAAATCCAGGGTTCCCAGAATAGTCCAAAATAGAAGAAGATAGTTGGAGGGTTCACAGTTTCCAGTTCAAAACTTACTATGAAGCTACAGGTTTCAAGATAATATGGTAATAGCATCATAGTATACGTAGCCATAAAGAAGGACAAACATGGACGTCGCAGCAACTTGGTTGGATTTAGAGTCGATCACACTCAGCGGTCTGTCACAGAAACAAAGAACAGAGTACCATACGTTCTCACTCGTAAGTGAACCCTGAACAATTACAACACTATAAGAAAGGGATTGGCAGTAGTGGGAAACTGTCAGGGGAGAGGGGGTGGGACTGGCAATTGAGGGAAACTGCTAGGGGATGGAGGGGCACACCTCATCCACAAGGGTTCCTGCCTAATCAGCGTTTGCATACCTAACCCTGAATTGTACCCCGCATCTTTATAATAAAAAAAAAATAGCATAATAGTAAACATATAAAACAATGGAATAAGATTGAGAATCCAGAAACAAACACAAACATTTATGTCCAACTCATTTTTGGCAAGGCTGCCAAGACAAATAAATGAGGACAGAATGGCATTTTCAACAAATTTTCAAAAATTTTCACATGTAAAAGAATGAAGTGGAAACCCGACCTCACGCCATATGCAAAAATTAACTCAAAGTGGGTTAAAAAAAAAACCCTCCAATTTAAAAAAAATAAAAAGACAACTAAGTTTGAAATTGAAAAATAGAGAACAGAGATTTTTCCAAAGAAGATATGCAAATGGCCAATAACCATAGGAAAATATACTCTACACAATTAGCTACTGGAGAAATGCAAATCCAAACCACAAGTTACAACTTTGCACCCACTGGGGTGGCTGTATATTTTTTTAAAAAGAGTAATGAATAGTTTGCCATTTTTTTTTCTATTCTGTAGGCTGTCTCTTTGCTTTGTTGATTGTTTCCTTTGCTCTACACGAGTTTTTTAGCCTGATGTAATCTCATTTGTCTGTTTTTGCTTAGGCCAACTGTGCATTTGAGGTTTTATCTCCCCCCAAATATTCGCCCAAACCAATGTCCTGAAGCATTTTCCCAAAGCGCTCTTCCAGTAGTTTCATAGTTTGGAGGCTTGTATTTAAACCTTCCATCTATTTTGATTTTATTTTTGTATATGTTGAGAGACAGGAGTTTAGTTTCATCCTCTGGTATATGGATATAGCTTTCCCAGCACCATTTATTGAAGGGACTATTCTTTTTCTACCTGTGAGCAAAGCCAAATAAAATTAAATTTATTTTAAATCAGAAGAAAGGACAAGAAATATTGAGCACGTGGAAAAATCAGAACCTTCACACACCGCTAGTGTGTAAAATGGAGCAGCCACTTTGAAAAACACCCTGGCAGTTCTTCAAAGGCAAAACCTGGAGTTACTATAGGGTCCAGAAATTCTACTGCAAAGTACATACTCAGTAGAAATGGAAACTGATGTGCACACAAAAACTCGTACACATGTTTACAGCAGCATTAATTGCAATAGTCTAAATGTGGAAACCACCCAAATGTCCATCAATGAATGAACGGATACACAAAAGTTAGTATATCCATAAAACAGAATATCGTTCGGCCACAAGAAGGAACAAGGTACTGACACTGACCCATGTCATCAGAACATGGATGGACCTTTATGCCAAGTAAAATAATCCAGTTATAAAAGACCATATATATTTTATTTCATTTATATAAAATTTCCAGAAATGGAAATTCTATGGAGACAGAAAGTAGATTGGTGGCTGCCAGGAACTGGAAGTGGGAGCAGGAGGTGGTGATGGAGATATTGGCGGTGACTGGTAAGAGGTATGAGATTTTTGCTTGGAATAATGAAAATGTCCTAAAATTGACCGTTGGCAATGGTTGCCCATACCGTGAATATACTAAAAGTCATCAAATTGTGGGCTTTAAATTTGTGAATGGGTGGTAATTATGTCTCAATAAAACTTTAAAATAAGAAAAGGGTGTGTGTGTGTATCATTTTTTTTAGTGAATTAATTGCAATATGGAGAATGAATGGGATGATCACACCAAAATAGTCTTTATAGTTACTCTATTTGAATGTTAAATTTGGAATTGAACCTCTTGGCCTTCATGACTCAAAAGGGAATCATTCTTCCTGTCTGACTCAAGGGAAAACGCCGTGTCACTTGGAAAGTATCACTTTTCCTCCCGCTAAATTCTAATATGAATCATGAATTGTAAAATGAGCAGTGTCTTCAAGCAGTTTTGCAGAAAAGATGCCTGACGATACCATCAGTTGACCTGTTATACCCAGACCCCACGGCGTAAGACTACTCTCAACTCTATTTCCGAGGGTAACCAGGGCAGCCGTCCCAGCAATACAGGTTTCTCAAACACCAGTCTGCACAACCAGGCTTGTGTCTGGAGGGGGAAGCCCTCAGTGTGGGACCGATGCTCAGGTGCCACTCCTACAGAGTCTTGAGGCTTGGGCGCTGGAAGAGGCATGCGGTTGATGGCCCAAGAACGGCCTCTGGAAGGGTGCCTGTGGGGACAGGCTATGTGTGTGTCTTGGTCTGTAAGCCCAGGACATGGGTCTCATCTCAGACCAGAAGATCTCACGTGAACATACTGAATGGATTCCCTTTGATTCCCATCCCCCTGGTAGAAAGGTAGTACTGATTTTCACTGGAAATATTGAGGGAGGGGAGGAACCACTTTTCAGAAAGCCGCTGTGTGTACAGCATTGTTGCTCTACAGATTTTGGCAAGAAAGCAAAGAAGGGAGAGAAGGAGGGAGGAAGGAAAATTATAGTTCCCTTCATTTGGATTTGGAAGTTGCCTAATAATAGCTAATATTAGCTGAGAAGTCTGTGAGGTGCTGCGCTGAGTGAGCTCGTGAACAAATGATTTCATGTCTGCATCACGACAGTCTCCTGCAGGTCATACTCATGTAACCCCACCTTACAGGTCTCAGACTCTAGGGGCTGCAGACTTCCCACTTCGCCGAACTGACTTGCTACTCTGGACTTCTGTTTCTCTTAGAAGTCCTTCCCTAGACTCTGTGAGTCCCAGGGTCTTTCTGAGCCTCTTACTGGCTACCAGAGTCTGGACACACTGCCAGGTATGCTAGACTATGATGCTTCTGATAAATATAGTTGAGATTCAAAGCAATCGTCAAGTTACTGGCAACCAAAGCCTTCTGAGGGACTGGTGTGATGTCATTGCTAGCAACAGGACAGCCAGTCTCCAACATTAAAGACCATCCTGTTCCTGCCATTGTGTTGGGTGATGCCCTGGCCAGGTTTGACTTCCCAAAACCAAGCACAGAGACAGGTCCACGCGCAATCCCCTCATGAGGACAGCGCTGGGTGTGTGTGCTTGTCGGTGTGGTTGGTGTGCTGTTGAAAGATAATAACCTAATCCTCAAGAGTGATATCACGGAGGAAACAACAGTGTTGCCTTAAGTAAGAGAGAGGCTGGAATTATGAAATACTTGATAAAATACAAAGGAGACCTGGGTCATTTGTGCGGCAGGTTTGGGGCATGATTAATGAAAATGACTGGGTTAATATGCCTCGCGATGAATAGCTTTTATGCAACTTCATCTTTTATTATGTTCCCTGGCAGCGGGCTATTAATAGTGGTTGAGCCTTAACTTGTTATTTCAAACATTTCGGGCACAAATAATAGAAGATTTCCAATTAAAAGGGATAATCTCCCTTCAGAAGCAAAGTAGTAAGCCCAGTGAATAATTTAAAAAGCTTTTGGGATGTAAAGATTTATTCTATCTCCCCATAAGCAGTAAGTCAGCAGCTTTGATTAACAATTTAAAAATAGAGAATGGAGATGCATGGAGAAGTTGTGAGACACGATCTTTTGTTCATAATTTTTTATCATTATTGCTTCTCCAAAATGTTGTCATTACATAAAACATTATTTCAATTAGTTTTCTCTAACACCCCCCCCAGTCATATCCAGTAAGTTTTTACTGATTAAAAATGGGAAGTGGGCAACATGGAAAAAAAAAAAAGCATAATTACTGAGAAAGATAGCAAATACCCTCTGGCTTTGAGATCCTTAAAACTGTATTTGAAGACTTTGTCTGTTTGGCATTTAGGATGGTGATACATTCTGATTAAACATGAGGGTGTGGACACGTATTAGGACTATTAACAAATCCGATCTGCTTATGTAGGTGTATTTAATAAATATGTCTGGGGAGTATAATTTGGTACTTACTCTCAGTGCTGATTCCAAGTAATATATTTGAAATTTCAGAACTATTATCTAAATGGTTCCTCATTTCTATCCTTCATAAAAAATTTGATAGTCCTAGACACAATATGAGCATAAAATCTGGACTCAAAAGAAATTCTGGAAGACTGAACTGGAATGAGTAGATTTTAGGTGAGTTTCTCTTAAGCCTTCTGGTGATATCTGGGATAATATCAGTTAACAGAAAGAAGGTGACTGGCTAAAGGCACTATGGATAAAAAGGTTTCATTTTCTCTGCAGAAATTCATTACTTGCACCAAAGGACTACTTGATTGAGCGGTCCTCTGTGTAAATAGTTCCTGGTCTCTTTGTGTAGTTGTTTTCAAGCTGGTCCCTCAGCAGGCTGCAGTTTCCCATATTAATAGATAGACTATGTGTCCGTGTCCAAATCACTATTAGTTTGAATAATATTCAAGACTCTGTCAGTGGTCTAAATAGGTCTTTATCATTTAGGTCCGGTTAGTTCCCTCGGCAATAAGTTTTGAAGACCGCTGGTAAATGGAAACACGTGATCACACTTGGGAAGCTCGAGCTCTCAAAGTGCATCGGAATTGCCCTACACACACTGCAGGCTTTCTCTTACGTAACCCTCCCAACGATCCCGAGTTCGGTTCAGCTGCAAATTCCCATTTTCCCAGAGACGACTGAGACCACAGGAGTTCCAGAGAGAAAGCAAGCAAGTCTGAATTCTAACCAGCTGCCCCTTGGCCCCAAACAAACACAGATTTAATTATAGGTGATGGAGAGCATGTGTGTCTCAGCTCGGGGCTATATGCTGTGTGTTCATTATTTCCTGAAGTTCTCCAAAGGCACTGGGCTACTGGTGCTCGGACTAGCCCCACTGGACAGGGAAGGTGAGGGAGGGTCAGCTCTAGAGGAGAAGCAGCTCAGCCGTGGTATACAGCCGGAAAGTGTCAGAGCCCAGATGTGCACCCGGATGCACTGGGCTCCAGGGCCACCTTCTCAACACTTGAATCAGCCACAGGTTTAGGTTCAAAGCAAGGTTTTATTTGAGGAAGACCACAGATGCAGAATCATGCCAGCTATTCTGGGGAGAGCCAATAGGGTGCAGGGTGCAGGACCAGTAGGAAGGGGCATGCCAGGACCGGGAGCCGCAGCCTGGGATAGACATCCCTGCAACACTGGCAGGTCCAGGACCGAGAGCTACGCCTGGGGCGGTAGTTCCTACAACACTGGCAGGCAGCTGGTGGACAGGCGGCAGGACCGGGGTCCCAGCATCCCATCTAAAGAGGCTTTGTTCCTTGGAGACCCATCGGGTGCCGTCTCTGCCCGCGACTTCTTTAAACACAGGGATGTCGGGAAGTGCCGCCTGGGTCCCTGGTGGGCGATGCTAGGGAGGCCCCAGGCCCGCCTGGGAACCTGCTTCTGAACACGCAGGCTTCAGGTGGCATGGGGTGTTGGGGTCAACGACTTTCCTCTTTTGTCGAGGGCCACGATTGCCATCTTTTGGAATAGACTTGTGAATCAAGACGATAATGTGACAGCATTGTTTTGTTTGTCTTTTCACGCTCACAGCACTTGGATGTTCAACTTGAGGGGTTCGGTGAAGGGCTTCCCCCCACTGGTATATACTGGAGCTTCTGTAGAGAAACCACAAGCCCTTATTTGTAGCAAGGCGTTGTTTCAGCAGGTTGGATATGAGGAGGGGAGTGTGAGTCTACTGGATTTTCTGATGGAATTAGAGCCCACGAATCCTGAAGAATGGAAACATGGCCGTCTGTCACCTCTCCCAATCCCCAGCCCAGAGGACAGTCCTCTACTTTTATCTTTCAAGTTCTCTTGGTCACTATTTCCTATGAATGTTTGAGGCCATCTGATTGAACAGACTGAAATGGCCGTTTATTGTGATAACTTACAGAGCAAACAAAAACGAGAGCCAGTAAAAGCTCCTTCTATAAAGGTAAACAAAATGATTCTTTTTGTTTTGTTTTCTTTGTAGAGACAAAGTCTTGCTATATTTCTCAGACTGGTCGCAAACTCCTGGGCTCAAGCAAGGCTCCCACCTTGGTCTTCCAAAGTGCTGGGATGACAGGCATGAGCCTCCGTGTCTGGCCAAACAAAATGATGCTTAAAATGCATTTTCTCTCATTCAAAATATGCACTGACCCGGTGCCTTGCTGGGGACAGCACCGGCATTGCCTGGAGTTGATTCAGGTACAGGACATGGGGCCCCTCTGACAGCTGACCTATTAGGGCCGGCTTCATCTGGGTGATCTGGGAGGACCATCAGTAGAGAGGTTGCTTGTATTGCAACCTGCTGAATGAGACAGAGTCAGAGGAAGTATAGGCACAAAGGCCAGAGGCTGGGAGGAGCTCATGGACCTCAGGAGCAGAAATATCAATGTGCTGGAGCACAGCGGGTGAGGAGGAGAACACAGGAGAGGCCTATGGAGCAGGCACCAGGCCTGCAGGACCATTGCCTCAGTCCGTGGGGGCTGCTGCAAGAGACACTGCAGGTGATGCCTTGGGCAACAGACTTTTTCCATTCGTAGTCCTGGATAGCCGGGCTCGGTGGCTCAGCCTGTCATCCCGCGCCTTTGGGAGGATGAGGTGAGTGGATTGCCTGAGCCCGCGGGTTCGAGACCCGCCTGGGCAGCAAGACCTCATCTCTACAATAAATCAAAAAAGTCAGCCGGGTGTGGTAGTGCATGCCTGTAATTCCGGCTACTTGGAAGGCTGAGGTGGAAGGATCGCCGGAGCCCAGCAGGTCGAGGCTGCAGTGGCCGGGAGCGGCCACTGCACTCCAGTCTGGGCGACAGAGTGAGACTCCAACTCAAAAAAAAAACAAAAACAAAACAACAACAAAAAAAACACAGTCCTGGAAGCTGCAAGTTCATGACCAGGGTGCTGGCAGATTCTGGCAAGGGCATGCTTCCTGGCTTGCAACGGTGATCTCCTTGTGTCCTCACATGGCAGAGACAGATCCTCTCTCTCGTGTCTCTTTGCGTAGGGGTCCTAATCCCATTCATGAGAGCTCCATCCTCAAGACCTAATTGTTTTACAAAAGCCCCCCCTCCTTGGGGTTAGGACTCCAATGTGTGGATTGGCAGGGGACACACCAGTTCTGTCCATGGCAGTCATCTAGGCCACGGTCAGTTGTTTGGAGTTTGTTGCAAGACCACCAGGAAGGCTGACACAACATGGCATGGGCGGTTAAAGCTCTCCTTGTTGTGTTGTGGAAACAAGTTCGCTGAGCGGTGCCTCGGATCCTCTGGAAACGTTCTCGGTCTGTCACCTGTCTTCCACTCCGTTTTTCCTGGTCACTATCTCCTATGAATGTTTGAGACCATCTGATTGAACAGACTGAAATGGCTGAGGGGAGGTTTAGGGGGCTCCCTCCTCAACTGACACCACCTGAGAGCAGCCCACCAGGTGCCTTTCGCCTCCGAAGACTCTCCTTGTCACAGTTGAAACGTCACAGACCCCACCCAGAAGCCATCCACGTGTGAGGCCATCAGCACACCACAGGGCCCCCACTCGGCCCACGGGCTACCTCTGCACGGTGTCCTCCTCGCCCTTCTGGATGCAGCGTCCGTGGCGTCTCAGGAGATGGTGAGGAGACCAAACGGGAGTCATCTCAGGGGAGCCCGCTGAGAATAGAACCCGCAGGTTCCCTCGCTTTCCTGCTTCATTCCCTTGGGCCCTCACCCCGCCCTTCACAGCTGCATCCCTCAACAAAAAAGGCAGCAGACTTTGATTTCAGGGCGCACAGGCTGAGGCCGAGGGCAAGGATGGAAGCAGGAGGAGGGCTGGGGACTCTCAAGATCGGCCTGACCTGCAAGATGCAAGACCGCAGCAGGACCAGACGCCTCAGTGGCTGTCAGGCCGACCTGTCCATCCATCCAACTCTTTCCCTTTTTAGTACTTGCGGCCGTTTCCTTCTGGGCTGCGCGCCTGCCTGGTAAAACCTTAGACTCCGGCTTGATTGAGGCTTCCAGGGAGGCTTCCCCTGACCCCTCAGACTGAGCCAGGTGCGTCCCCCACCGTGATTCCTTTTCACAGGACCCGATTTTTGTCCTCTTAGCACAGATCACAATCTGCAATTAAAACCTGATATAAGTGTTTGCGTGTTTAAGGGCTGTCTCCCCGGCAGGCATCTCTAAGCCTCATGAAGAAGGGACTCTACCCGATGCGCCCTCATCCCAGGTGGTGCATGCAGGCATGCAGCAGATCCTGGGCTACCAAAAAAGGGCTCAGCCAGCGATCAGCACAGTCCCTGGGCTTACGCAGCTGGCCTGCAGTCCAGTCTGAGGTCTGAAAATCATCTGAAAATTATGCTAGATGTACCGGCTTTGGTGCATTTCTGAACAGCTTCATAGGGTCTTCCATTGCTCTCACTTGTCTTCATAAACACAGTCTTAAATCTGGTTCTCAACTGGAGCTATTCTTTTCCCTGGAAATTCAGAACAACCAAAGGCTCACCTATATCACAGAAACTTGATTAACTCCCAGGCTTGTGGATGAAAGCAGTCCAGAGTCATTTAAGTGTGGGGTTGTTTGAACTTGATTTAAAAGGCAGAGACCATTCAATATGCATATTCCCCAAAGGCAAGTTATGTATTTCCAGCTTCCAGTGTATCCTGAGCCCAGGCAAGAATTCCTACCAGAATCTTCTTAACTGCTTTTCAAAGACATCTCCTTAAAGAAGAAAGAATGTAAGCTGGGCTCGGTGGCTCAGCCTGTAATCCCGCGCTTTGGGAGGCTGAGGTGGGTGGATTGCCTGAGCCCGCGGGTTCGAGACCCATCTGGGGCAACTTGGTGAGACCTCATCTCTACAATAAATCAAAAATTAGCCGGGCGTGGTGGCACACGCCTGTGGTTCTGGTTCCTTAGAAGGCTGAGGCAGAAGGATCGCCGGAGCCCGGCAGGTCGAGGCTGCGGTGGCCGGGAGTGGCCACTGCACTCCAGTCTGGGCGACAGAGTGAGACTCCAACTCAAAAAAAAAAAAAAAAAAAGGAGAAAGAATATGTTTATTTAGCTCAGAAACCAACCTGGGTGAGGCATAGGACTTCTTATGTGGCTCCTTCCTTCACCTGCAATTTCTTTCTCCACTTCTGCACAGATATTTGACAGCTACATCTGCTGTCCTCTGTGTTTCTGTGCACAGTCACTGTATGTAAGCATACATGTTTCCATGCACACAAATATGTCCACAGCAATGCACACACACGTGCACATGAGCTTACAAGTGCCCCCCATTGTCTTTCAAAATGCAGTGCCCTCAATACTTTTTTCAGCCCTCTTAGGACGTCAGCAAAAATGGGCAGAACATGCAAGATGCTAAATTGACATTCTCTCTTTTCTTCTCTCTCTCCTTACCTTGCCTCCCCTTCTTAACTCCTGAATGCATTTATAGCTTCTTTAGCAAAAGGAATATGATGGTGATTTCAAAGAGAGTGGTTGCATGCTAACAAATTCTGTGCCCCTAACTTTGAAATGAAATTGCAAATTGAAAGCTCTCAACTTTTGATTACTAATCCGTCACTAAAAGGAAACAGATTACCAACAAGAACTAAGGTAATTGCCTGAAATAGAAGTTCAGAGACGGATGCAAGCAGATTTTCTTCCCCTGTTGCGTCTGCCTACATTTTGAACTAAAAACGATTGAGTGCAAATTTAGGTTAAGATTTTTATTTTTTATTTTTGAGTTGGAGTCTCACTCTGTCACCCAGGCTGGAGGGCAGTGGCCACTCCCGGCCACCGCAGCCTCGACCTGCTGGGCTCCGGCGATCCTTCCACCTCAGCCTTCCAAGTAGCTGGAACTACAGAGGTGCGCTACCACGCCCGGCTAATTTTTGATTTATTGTAGAGATGAGGTCTCACCAAGTTGCCCGGGTGGGTCTCGAACCAGCAGGCTCCGGCAATCCACTCACCTCAGCCTCCCAAAGGCGCGAGATTACAGGCTGAGCCACCGAACCCGGCTTGGGTTAAGATATTAAGGCAGCTCAATTATCTCTTTAATTATGTTTCCTTTAAGGTACACATTCACCCATCAGTGTTGGAAAAACAGAAAGAACCCCTTATAAGACAATGTAATACCCTCATAATTCTACTGGAGGTAGAAACTACATCTTACATAAAAATCTATTCCTGTGGGTCTATAAACACCAGCCTTAAGGAAGCAGATCTATTTTGAAATTTCACCTTGTGAAATCTGACAAATTAAGTGTATGTCTTGTAATTTCCGAAAAGTTTGATGTGCATGTGCATGTGATTATTTCTACGTGTTGTGTCTGTAATTCGTGTATCACAGAGAGGGTTGGGTGTTTGCAATGAGCTCTTATTAAAACTGGGCAGAGGAGCATGTCGGTGGGAGTATCAATGTGGCATTGCTGCATTGACCCCGGATGCTAGAGCCCCGTGAAGGAGTCAGTTGGTCCAATATTTAGGAAGAAGGCAGAGGTCTGGAGAGCGGCAAACATGGAGGCAAGATGGTGAACAGGGAGTGGGAATAAACCACGTGAGAGATAGTGGCTCTCTGGACCAGTGTAGGAATAGCAAGCACTAAGAAAGCTGGACAGATCTGACAAGTATTTAGGAGTCGAATTTACAGGACTTGGGAATTGATTGGTTACAGTGGGGCTGGGGAAGTGAGGAATGAATCAAGAATAATTCCTCCGTCCTCATCTTGGTGCTTGGATGAGTTATGGGTGATGTTTCCAGTTACAATGTTGGTGGGAAAATTATGTGCCTCCCCTGTCATCACTGTTATGAGATAATTAATAACTTTTGATTTAGCAATGCTGCTTTACGAGGCCATATTTTCCTGTTCCGTGCAATACACCAGAGAGTTGTATCTCCCTACACAGGGTAAGGATCACTTCCTCGACGAAACATCTCCTGCATTCCCTCCGCACGGCCCACACCGTCACAAATGTATTTTCCACCCTGTAGCCAGGTGATTCTTTCAGGAAATACACCTGCACTGGCAGGTGTCCTCCCAGCACTTTCAGCAATGCTGTGTCCGTTTGCCCGTCTCTGCATCCCAGTGCACAGCCCACAAGTGTCCAGGGGGTTTATGTGGACTAAACGAAGATGCCTAAAATGGGTTTATTTTGTTTTCTGCTAGTCTGCACATTGCACCTTACCCCCTCAGAGAAGTGACCTATGACCTTCTACTTTGTACAGTTATTTGGTAGCAAGACCGTGTCAGTGGTCACCAACACAGGCTCCAGGACACAGAGTCGGTTCTAAGTGGACTTTGGGTTGCATGACTCATCTAGGGCATGGCTCATTTTCGCCACCATTAGCACAAGGTCTAAAGAGTCTCGCAGACTTGGCCTGGTGATCCCGTAGGTGCACCCGGAGAAAGTATTCACAGGCCACAGGAGAGAAGTCACCAAGGCAGTCCCTGTATAGCCTAGATGCTCAGGGGTTTAGGGAACCGCTGGAGGCCAACCCGAAGCCACTGGACTGCCTGCAGCAGATGAAATGCTATTGGACCTTACCCACCCACACAGCAGAATGGAAGACCTAGAATGTTGCCATTCCCTGGGGTCTGCCCCAACCAAGGGCTCACAGGTGTTGGGGTGTAAATAACCCAACTCCCTCCACCTTCAGAAGGATAACTCTGAGGCAGGTGTTTTTCACTGTTTCCCCGACTTTGCCTCTGGGTTAATCTCCAGCCACCTTTGGTAGTGGCTGATCTGATAAGACACCACTCATTGGATCCTTTTCCTTCCTTGTCTCACATTCACTACTCCTCCTGCAGCCTTCCCTGCTCCTTGCGAATAAGCTACTTGCACCGGGATGCTCATACCAGAGGCTGCTTCCGGGAGATTCCAAACTAACGCACCACCTCAAACACCATAAAAGACAAGGAAAGACTTCTGCGTGAGACATGAGACGACAACACCCATCTCAAACAATGTCCACACACAAGAGGTCCTCGGGCCCTCTGGGCCTGTCTGCCACATGCATCTTCTTCTTCTTCTTCTTTTTTTTTTTTTTTTTACTTTTTATTCATTGATTTTCATTTATTTATTTTATAATCAATATTTTTAATTATGATATTGTGGGGTACAGTTAAGGGTTAGGTATACAAATACGTTTCGTTCAGGCACCCTTGTTGATAAGAGGTGTTTCCCCGTCCCCAGACAGACATTGACTACCATTAATCCCAAATCCCTCCTCCCCCCCATAGTTTCCCAGGACCGTCAGTCATTTTCTTATTGTAAGTGCGTTGAATGATCAAGGCCCACTGTGTGAGTGAGAACATGTGATACTCGGATCTTTGTTTCTGTGACAGGTCACTCAGTATTATAGACTCTAGTTGTTCCATGTTGCTGCGAAATTCAGGATTTTGTTCTTTTTTACGGCTGCGTAGTATTCCATCGTGTATATGTACCACATTTTTTTAGTCCAGTCCTCTTTTGATGGGCAGCATGGTTGCTTCCAGGTTCTTGCTATTGTGAACAATGCTGAACCTCAGACCTTAAGAACCTTAGAAAATGCATCTTCTTTACACAAGCCAGCTTGACATTTCAGTATTAGTTTTTTTACCTTCATCCTCAAGGTATGCCTTGCAATTTGCCAAACTCTCCCCTCGCCTTACATTCAGTTCACAGCAGCTGTGCCCAGAGCAGGCTGGCTCAGGAAGCCTCTGAGCTTCTTACTGCTGCCCCAGACTCCCTGGAGATGGGCGGTTACTGGGAGCACGTTCTTCCACTTAGTCTGTCCCCGGGGAGGTGTGTAGAAAGCCCCTGGGCCCACCCTATTTTCTCCCAGGAGCAGCTCCTTGGCAGGGAATTTGGGGAGCTGGTTTTTTTGGCAACAGATGTAGATAAGCTTCTGAATTCCCTTGTCTGGGGTCTTGCGCACGTCAGCGTTCACTAAGTCAGCCTCACGTTAAAAAATTTGGAGAATGATCCTGTGCTGTCTTGGCTGAGCAGAGGACGACAGGGGTAGCTTTGGTAAATACAGAAAAGGTCAGGATAAATTTGTCAGCTGACGTTTTCTTCAGTTGCCCAGTGTGTGCAAGTCCTCCACAGACAGCCTTCACCAAGCATTCCTCTTCTAAGCACAGCGGACTTCCATGTTCCCTGCGTCTGTATTATGGAACATCCCAATGCCTCTTGAAGTTTATTATAATCACCAATAAACGTCCACACATGTCCAAATGGGACTCCAGGCCATAAATAAGGAGTCCTTAGTCTGGATCAGACTCAAACTCTAACCCTTTCCTTCAACTGGCCGCTCTCAGATTAATGGTGGTAACCCGAGAGAACTCATCGATTAACGTTTCTATGATTTTTTGCAGGTTAAAAGGAAGTAGCCCAGAAGAAAAAATTTTTGTTGGAATTTTGGTGGACAGCAACTGCCTTCTGAGCCAGCGTGATGTGGCTTGTGTGAGGTTCCTTCGCCTTCATTCAGAGAAATGCAGGAAGAGAAGGACATGTCCGTGAATCTGTGTGTTTTCCTTGGAGCATCCAGTCCTGAACTCCACACTCAAGGAGGAGCATATCCTTCTCATCAGTAACGTGCTACAGCCGTCCTGCCAAACCATGACCTTGCCTGGTGCTCAGGCCAGAAACACAGCCCTGAGGTAGACTCTGGGACAGCTCTAAAATCTCTCTGAAGCACATCAATTGTATTCCCTGCCTGGCCTCCTGGCAAACCTTCCAAAGAAAGAAATGGCGCTAACTGGCAGAACTTGTTTTTGGCCAACTCAGGCTTGTGCCCAAGATGGCTACTTTTTTTTTACTTGTAAACAAAGCAATTTAATTACTATTTATTTGATGGTATCTTCTTTTTTTTTTTTTTTTTTTTTGAGTTGGAGTCTCACTCTGTCACCCAGACTGGAGTGCAGTGGCCGCTCCCAGCCACCGCAGCCTCGACCTGCCGGGCTCCGGCAATCCTTCCACCTCCGCTTTCCAAGTAGCTGGAACTACAGGCGTGCGCTACCACGCCCGGCTAATTTTGGATTTATTGTAGAGATGAGGTCTCGCCAAGTTGGCCAGGCGGGTCTCGAACCCACAGGCTCAGGCAATCCACTCACCTCACCCTCCCAAGGCGCGGGATGACAGGCTGAGCCACTGAGCCCGGCTGATAGCATCTTCTTAAACCTTGCCCATGGTTGTCATAAAACCCGCAAGTCTGTGGCTCCTGGCTCTATCTCCTGCATCTCACAGAAAGCTGGAACGGCTTGGTCTTTTCCCAGCCATCTAGGGCTTTCCTTGGTCTCCATGAGTTTTCTCATTATCACCAGTGCAGATTCTGGGGACTCCTTGGCCAGTTTTCTCTGTATGTCATCTGAGTCGTTGTCCCGTAACCCTTCATGCCTGCACATTCGGCTCCACTTGTACCAACGACAAAGTGACTGTTTTTGTCTCGAGACCATTCTCTTGAGTGAAGACAGGAGCAAAATAGGAACTGAGGAGACTTTTCACAGGTCGGCATTTGCTCACTGGCTCCAAACAGGTGACTTGAACGTTTCTGATACATCCCCTCACCTGGAACACCTAGAGGGATGCTTTTCTCCACGACATTTCCTTCGGGCCTCAGCTCATTAAGAACTGCCCCTTCCTTTACACACTCGCCCTCCTAGTCTTTTTCCTTAATGATCATAATCTCCTAATTCTCATCGCTGTCTTTGGCAAAGTCGCCTTCAGCAGCGAGACTTTGGCTTTTTGAGGTTCATCTTCATCTTCGTCTCATTAGGCCAATTTTTGATGACATCATAAAATTGCGTTTCACTGTGACTTCCCAGTGCTCTTGTGTCCTCTCCCCTCCCTTCATTCTCAGGCCGTGAAACCATGCCCTCCTATCTTTCCTCTGAACGTGCTTGAGCTCTCCTTTATGTGCGCCTTAGCTGAGGAGCTCTGAGTCCTTTTAGTGACGACCACAGATCCTCGATGACGGCTTCTCCCAATTCTCACGACCTGTCTATGTTGGTTATCAACTCCCTCTTGTCCTGTGGCGTCGTCTCTTTAGATCTCCTGCTCCTTAGTAGATAAAATTATCAGAAAGGAAATTTCAGGACACGATTGTATAAGAATATCTATAAAGGTGGCAAAACCTTAATCTCACCAGCTCCTGCAAAATGGAAAGAACTATGCTCATACAAGGCAAGTATTCCTTTACGTGTGCAGTTGTGTAAGGTAGCCAAGTACAAGGATTTCTTATTTTAAACTTTACAACTATCATCTGTTCTTTTTCCAAATGACTCCAAGAATGAAATTTAACATTGCTTCTTTTTTCCTGAGTTCCCTGGAGCTCCTTGTGGTTTGTAAACAGATAGCAACTGTGCTCCGTCTCTTCAAAGAGTAGTTTGTCACAGTTCCTTCATGGGCAGTGAGAGAGTCGTCGCTAAGTCAAATGCATGTGAGTTGGTTTCCTATGGTTGAGTTTTGTTCTCACATCGTTGCAAAGATTAATCTCTAGACTCAGGAATCATCCAGTCCAGTCAGCAGTAAAGATCAAATGAACTTGATTTTGGTCAAGCTGGCATAATGGTGCACTCATGCTTTGATGCCTCCCCTCTGCTCCCATGACACAGCAATCATAGATAAGCTAGGAAAAGGAGAAAACAGACAGGACATCTCAGGGCTCAGAAGCAAGATAAATCTTGCTTTGTTAACCAGCAGTAGCAGAATACTGAGCGGCGAACAGGGCTGAAACCGTGGGTTTCCAGGCATGGGGGTGGCAGCAGTAGTCAAAAGGCCATGTAGGCCAAAACCAACTAAAAGTATTCCATGGGAGAGTGGCAAACACAGTCGGTCTAAATATTAGACCAAGGGTGTGGCGTGCAACCCCTCCCACTCAACAAGCCTGCACATGACAACACTGTGGGTTGCTGCCTGGGGATAGTGAAAGGTCAGCAAATGTATGGAGAAGCAGAAAGATGGAAAGCAGCCCTCTATCCAGTAATTAAAAAAAAAACACTGCTTGCTCACTTGGTGGTTGGATCTGGGAAGGCTCAGTATCATCTCAAAGCTGAGACTCTAAGCCATCCTTTAAAGATTGGGTTCTGGATTGGGGACCCAGAGGCAATCATAACCCTGCTAAATGGGTGAATTAGGAGAAGAAAAAGATAAACAGCAAAGCAATACAGCCAATCAAGCAAAAAAATTCTCTCCCAGACAAAAACTCAGACCATGTAAGGAATATTAAGACTTAAAAATATAGCCAAAAAATCAATTATTGTAACAATTATTTATCTCAGATTAAAAAATCTTTCTATAAAAGAAACTAAAGTGCTTTAAAAGAATTACATTTAGGGTGCTATAAAAGATAAACGGGAGTGCATAATGTCATTATAAGTTAAATAAGAATTTGGGAAACAAAAACAGAAAGGAATGAAATGGGAATAGAAAAATAAACCAATAATAAGTCTTTGAAATGAATAATATAATCAATTAAAATGGAATTTCCATCATTTATCAATTCTTCATGTGATGCAGTCAAAGAGGAACATAAGGCAGTCCTGTGAAGTTCAAATAAAATTCAGTATAAAAAATAGATAATTAAGGCTCAAAACTTATCATAAAGGAATTTCAGAAGGAAAAAATAAGTGAATGATGGAGAAGCAACATATAAAGAGCTAATAGGTGAAGAGTTTCCAGATTTGGCAAAAAATATTCATCCTTCAAACATTAAACAGGAAAAAAATACTCATATTGAAATCAGTCATATAGATCAGGAATAAAAAAACTATCTTTAAAACCACTAGAAAGAAAGGGAAATTGCCTTCAGAATAATTGTAATGATAATGAGTTTATCATCATCAACCATAAATGTTAGAAAACAATTAAATGATAACTTCAAAATGCTGTGATAAAATTCAGATCAGCCTAGAATTATATACCCAGCTAAATTGTCATTCAAAATTTTGGTAGATAGTATTAGAAATTTGAAATTCTCCTTTGCTCCTACTCTGGTGAATTACGTACCTCTGTTTCATTGACTTCAGGTCTGGTTGTATGATTTGCTTTGGTCAATGGAAATTAAGAAAAAGAGAGGTTATATTAGTGCTGAGTAAAGGACTTTAAGAAACATTGCGTAATTCTGCTCGTCTTTCTTGACCTCTGCCTTCCATCATGAGAAGAAAATGAAACTCGTACTTCTTCAACCTGAATCTTGTGCTGGTTTGTAAAATTGTTAAACTTTTAGGAATTCTGCAATTCATTTGTTAAACATGACAATTACTATAAATGATATAACTTACTGTTAGATAAATTGCACTAAAACAAAAATAATAAATATTCAAAATCTATCACTTTCCAACTGTGCTTCTATATTTTGCTATTACCTATGTTCTTAAAGTTTTTATGTCGGTTGTACTTTATAATGCTGTGCTATTGGGCATCTCTTTCCAGCTCTGTGTTCAGTATTGTCAGGTTGGTAGCTGAAAATCAGGCATCAGTCATAATGGGAATACTTATGCCACAGAAATTGGCAAATGCTACAATTTGATAGCCTAGGCAAAAGAGTGACGGAAACAATATTAATAACACAGATTAAACATACAGGTGTGATTTATCTGTAGCTGTTAACGTTTTTAATAGCACACATAATGAATAAATAGTATTCTAATATTCAAAACTGTTATCTAATTCGGCAAAATATTTCTCAAATTGTAACATTAAATTAGAACAGACAATATGTATTTTCTAGTTTTTGTCGTTTTTGCCCTTTTCAACAGAAAAGAAAAATTTTCAGATGTTTTAGAAATTTTTCTGAGTCTAAAAAGCGTATAACATTTCCATTTTAAATACGTAAGTTATGCTTAATGATTTCATTTAATGTTTTATATTTCTCTAAAATAGTTTTCACTTTATTTCTGCTTTTTTCAAAACATGGATGAAAAGAGCCTGCCAAAAGATAATTAATAGTCCTTGTTTCTTCTCCATGCCTTCCCTCGTAAACTGGATCTCTTGAGGCCCTGGAGGCGACCCTGTGGAATCTCTCTTAAACGTGACAGACATCGAATAGAGTGGGCAGGACAGAGGGAACGTGGGAAACCGGGCTAATTTCGGGGGGGGTGGCAGCGTTATTGGAAAGAACCACAGTAACTTGGACGCAAGATCCTTCACGTGCAGTTTCATTATGTAAATTCATGTAATATACCAGCGAGACCACTGGCTTAAGAGTGAGAGTCCGGGCTCAGTGTTGGCCCTGTCTCCTGACTTCATACAATTTTTTTCTGTCTCTGCTCCTTGGCTTCCCCTTCTGGAAAACAGCCACTCGGACTCTGTTTTTACAGTTTTCCTGCAAGAACTAGTGGAAGGAGAAAAGAAACTAACACTGTGTGCGTGTGTGTGTGTGTGTGTATGTGTATGTCGTGTATGCATATGTGCACTAGCTCAATACCAGGGATCATTTTAGGAAGTTTACATCCTTAATTTCATTTAATTCACAAGAATTCTAGGAGGAAAATGATAAGAAAATTGTTGTGGATGAGTTCTACAGGGTACAACAAGCAGTCAAATGTGGAGAGAGTTTTATATTTATTTCTCCCTGTTTTTGCTGTATAAAAGGGAATCTACCAATAAGCCATGAGAATAGTCTGCCTGTGTTTATCTGTAAAGTATGGAGTTCTGTTATTGCCTTAACATATAAGCATCTAACAAGCTGAGCACACTGACTGGCAGGGGCACCAGAATTTCTAAAGAAAAGATCACGCAGTTGTTATTCCTGGTTGTATCAGCCCCTGGCTGTGTGCATTTGGGGCAGTCTCTCTCCTCCAGAAAACACAGAGTGGCCTCAGTGAAGTGGGCCTTACTCTAGAGGGGCCCTTTGAGGTTGGAGAGCCCGTGAATCCCCCACTTACTCCAGCGTAGGGATTTCCTTTGGAGGAAATGTCAGTGCACCTTGAAACTGCAGATGCTCAGTGTTGGAGCTTGCTTAGAATCTCAGATTCCAACATGAGGGCTCCTGGTTGGGCAGACAGGGGTGGCCGACAGACAGGTCAGGTGGGCTAGCCTTCCAGCTCCACCTAAGAAGTCATGGAAGGTGCTGGTGAGATGTGCTCTCTTGGCTGTTCCCAGAGCCAGCAGAAGCTGCCAGGTCTCAGTTCAACTAGGCTGAGCCAGAATCCCCCAGTGACTGGAACGCAACTGTTGTTCTTCCCTTTCCATGGGTGACTCAAAGACACGCAAGCTAAGCATGCCCCTGGGGGTCATCTGGTCACCTCCCCTGAGCATCCTCAGTCCAGAGAGGAGACAGCCCTCCGATGTCACCAGAAGAATTTCCAGACTGATCATCCAGAGACCCAGAGCTGCTACAGTTGTCATCCTGTCATTTGCGGGGTTCTTGTCTCCTGTGAGGCCAATAACTGTTTCTTGAGAGAACAAATGAGCCGATTCATTTGGCACGGCACTCTATCACTGGCTGTGTGTGTCAGAACCTGCTCTGATGCTACAGCCCGTGCCACATGAGGGCCGAATCCAAGATGGTGAAGAGCTCTAAGACCAGCAGCCCAGTTATGAACGGCTCTGGGGAATAGGGAAAGGGAGAGTCCGGGGACTGGAAATGTCCTCCTCAAACAGGTAAGAAGGAGTAGGAAAGGGCAGAGCTCCCTAAAATGAGTGGCCTGCCCTTGAGAAGATTCTATTTGGCCAGCAGATCTTGAAGAACAGGGAGGGGCAGGCTACCCAGCCCCTATGTCCTTCTCCACCTGCAGATGAGCCATGGCTGGTGTGTATCACCTGCCTCACACCTCGGTTCCCTGTGCCCCTTTTCAAGAGGCCTGTTTTCCTGGGCACACCCTCCCAAGGGGTGACTTTTAGGCTAAATCTGTGATGTTTCGAATGCCCAGAAACATTTAAAGTCCCACCCGTGGGAGAAGTCACTCAAGGCCGGGAACATTATTTTCAGACCGTCCCAGACTCATCCGGATGCAAACATTTAAGTGGGCAAAATGCAAATTAGAGCAGACTCCCCGAAATGTCTCGCGGCGCCACTTAGGCTTGAGGTTACAAGCTCTGCAGTTTTTAGAGTCCTAGGGGGAGTTAGCCGAAGTGCTTCTCACATTAATTCTATGAGGCTGAAGGGAAATCTTTCATTACCTGGAGAAGAGCACGTGGCTTCAGGGACCAGGGCTCCACAGAGCACTCTTTGGAGCAGGACAGAAGGAGGCCTTGCTTTCTGGCCACGGGCTACCTGGCTATGACTGCAGTCAGGGAGTTAATCACTGGTTAAGCTCAGCTAACCCCAACCACGATCAGCCCTGAGGGAGGCTGAGACCCAGCTTCCTCCTCCGTGGGATGTTTAGAGCACTCCATCGCCACCAAGGCCCTCACCTCCCTCCTAGGGCTCACTGCAGAGAGATTTTGCTCTCCTGTGGAGCTCTGGCATCCTGTCAGACTTTCGGTGCCTGCAGCTCCACTCAGGGCAGGGTCCAACCTGCTCAAGCAGAAACTCTTTAGCCACTATGCACATATTTGCTCAGGTTGCATCAGGGGGTTGGAACCAGGCAGAGTCTGCAAACCCGGTCTCCAGGTGTAGGGTGGCCCACGTTCCCGGAGAGAGCTGATAGCTGTTTTCATCTGATTTCTCAGCTCATTTTCTTTTTGTGATCAGCGATTTCTGCGGCAGAAAAACTCCACGCAGAAACTGCCAGTGGAGGGACATCCGGTGCCCAGACAGACCTGTGCTGACAAAGAGGCTCCGCCTGGCTCTGCAGGAACAGAGCGTCTCCTGACAAAAGCACAGCGTGTCTGCAAGAAGGATGCTCTCCGGAGTATGAGATTTAAGAGACAGATTTGACATGAGCAAGAAAAAATGCTCCTGTTTAGAAAGCCAACTCCATCATGCTCAGTACATAAAGCTAATTTCCGTCGACTCCATAACTAATAACTCTCCAGATTAAGTGCTTACAGAGTTCATTTTCATCTTTTCCCCAGTTGAGAAAGTGCTGAATTTTGTTATCTCTGCAGATTGGGGAATCCAGCATAGTGGGTCTTCTGCTCTCCATTTCTCTGCCATCAGACACTTCTATCCTCTCTTCTCGCGATGGCCAGGCTGCTGGCACATGGGCCTCGGACAGTGTGGAAGCTTCCAGATGACTCTGTGGCAGTGGTTACATGGGGTGGATGTGAGCACGTCACTTTCTTATTGACCACCTCCCAAAGATGGGACTTGGGACCGGAGCAAGAGGCTTGGCTCGGACGCCGGTTGCCCATTCTTCATCGGGGCAGCTGTTTAGGAATTCAGACATCATTTGACACCTGTGGAATGCCAATGCTGATTGCAAAATCTCCATCAAGGTGCACTGAGTGGGTGACTGGATGGGTACCTGGCTCATGTCACTTTTCCCCGTCCCTTTCTTACTAGTGCAGCCAACAGCTCATCAGAAGCATTTGATGCATGAATTCTCATTTGAGTGTTTTGGGGCACCCAAACTGGGTCACAGATTTCATAAAAGCGGGAGGAGTGGAAAAATAAAACAAACAGACTCCCTTTGATGTCTTTCTTAGAGGCAACACGAAAATAGCAAAATGCAAGTGTTAGAAGATGCTTTATTTGTCCAGTGGTTTATGTGTCCAATCTCTCATTTTACAGATGAAGAAACAGGCCCAGGGGGATAAGTGATTAGCCAGAGAGATCATCCATAGGTTTCTTGCATTGGAGGGAGAGCAAGCTCTGTCATCAGATTCAAAGCCTTTCCCGGTGAGCACCCTCTGGCCTGGCGCCTGCCTTCATGGTTTGTTTAGACGCCATAGTTCACCTTTCACGAGCACCACCGTGGCCAAGCTATAAATTAGACAGGCAATCTCTGACCTCTGGGTTTGAACCCTCCACAGCTGCTCCTAGCCTTCTTCCTGCAACAGCTGCTCGCATCTCCTCTAGGACTTTACGCCATCTGGATCTGCCCCCTGCTTCTCCTGCCTCTTCTGCTCAGATCACTTCCCACTGCCTGCTTTTCCCTCTCACCTCACTCCACACTCTTCCCTGGCTGATCTCGTCCCTCACGTGCCCTGGACTCTGTCCCGAGGTCCGTGAGCCTCGAACTTCTCTTTCCACTCCAGCTCTTTCCTGAGCGCTGTGGGGACTCTCACCTCTGCCCTCCAAAATGCCTTGGAGACATTTGGCTCGTGCTCAGAAGCAACCTCTTCTCCAAAGCTGTCCTTCCGCCAGCCTTCGCCATTCATTTCACTTTCA
The DNA here is from genome assembly GCA_027257055.1 of Cephalopachus bancanus. Classification (NCBI taxonomy): domain Eukaryota; kingdom Metazoa; phylum Chordata; class Mammalia; order Primates; family Tarsiidae; genus Cephalopachus; species Cephalopachus bancanus. The sequence goes on along the minus strand of JAPVLO010000169.1, from coordinate 828,461 downwards.
GCAATATTTTTGGGACGCCGAGGCACGTGGAACTCACGAATGATCAGACAGACCAGGCCCTGGCCCTGTGGAGCGACTGTCTCGATACACGCTACAGTCGTCCCTAACGTCTCCCCGTTACTCATCACGCCCCCTTGCCCCAACCCGCAAGAAATCTTGCAGAGTCTGTCTCTGTCATACCGCTCCCGTCTGAATGCCCTTGCCCATGGCCCCTCCCCTCTGTGTCCTGGCCTTCACCACCCCCTGTGGCCCGGACAGCCTTGCTCTTGTCCAGCGTGTCCTCCGCCTCCGACCTTCCGCACCCACAGCAGCCAGACCAGTTCTTCAAAAACGTAGTTCTTCCTGCGTCTACATACAACTCCAAGGGGCTTCCATTGCCTAGAATAAAGTCCACACACCTTGCCAGGATCCAAGGCCCCGGGTGGTCCAGCCCTGCCCTCCCCTCTGGACTTTCTCACTCAACTGCTCTGGGCTTTTCCCTCTTGCCTCAGAGGCCTTGTGAACGCAGCTGCTTCTTCCTCCCAGCTGCCTTCTGTTGCCCTCTGGACCGGGATAAGGGCCCACTTCTTGGAGAGGGTCCCTCAAACGCTCAGCCTCAACCAGGGGCCACCATGTGTTTCCATCGTGTTCTGATCATAATTTTTTTTTTTTTGAGTCGGAGTCTCACTCTGTTGCCCAGACTGGAGTGCAGTGGCTGCTCCTGGCCACCGCAGCCTCGACCTGCTGGGCTCCAGTGATCCTTCCGCCTCAGCCTTCCGAGTAGCCGAAATTACAGGCATGCGCTGCCACACCCCACTGATTTTTTGGTTTATTGTAGAGATGAGGTCTCGCTGCCCAGGCGGGTCTCGAACCCGTGGGCTCAGGCAATCCACTCACCTCAGCCTCCCAAAGGCACGGGATGACAGGCTGAGCCACCAAGCCCGGCTTCTGACCATAATTTATAGAGGTACGTGTGCATGCACGTGTGTTTGCGTGGGCACACTTGATACCCGACCTGTCCTAGCGAAACGGCAAGTCCATGAGAGCACAGGCCACGCCTTTCATTATCCCCAACCATGCTGTCCATTGAAGCTGGACTGGATTTTTAAAATGTGGTACCCCCTTCCAGCTGACAAGAAGGCCGGCCTGTGCTCGGGCCTCACACAACAGCCTTCGTCAACTGCCCAAACTGGAAGCCCTGCGGCCCTCTGTCAAAAGCAGAAGCTGCAGATCCAAGAAAGTGAAGGAGTCGCACACACTCAGAGGCGATTTCTATTTTAAAATACCCTGCTTTAAGCATTTTATGAAGGATTGTACCTCTCACTGTGGTTTCTAGCTCACGTCTGTAGCTGAACAACACTCTCGCTGAGGAACTGCCTCTGCGTGACTGGGAGACACACAGCGCTGTCACCACCAAAACCTCAAGGACCAGCTCCTGGGTCCTCTCCCGTCCCTGTTGCTCACCGCCGCGCCTGCCAGAAGGTCACGGAGAGGGGTTGCCTGCCTGCTGGCTAGTATTTCTTCAACAAGCCCGTGGGGACAGAGGAGATGCCTGTGCTGGAGGCTGATGGGGACGGTTGAAAGGCATTCCCCTGGGGTGACGGAGAAGCGGTGGCTTCAGGGACAGCTGGACCACCAGGAGTCAGTAACGGCCGTGGCGCGAGTGGATTTAATGGGGATCAATATTGAAGCGGAGGGTAGAGTGGTATTGAACCACAGACCTGGAACCTGCTGGATCCCAGGAGTCATGATATAGTATATGCCTCCCACACCAGTTGGAAGCAAGAACCCCAAACCCCAGAACCTTTTCCGGTGTCAGAATTTGAGTCCTTCTCCCTGCAGGAAATAGGAAAATTAGGATAGCAGCATCCACTGTCATCAGCAAGAGCACAGCTCTCTTCCGCTTTGTAGACTGTGGGGTTTGTTTTGCCAGGGGACGTGGGTCATTTTGTGTGAAATTTTGTGCGGGGAGGTGGGATACACAAAAAGTGAAAGCATAAGCCTGACTACCGGATTTAAACCACAGCCTTCTGCTTAAGAGTTGCATGACCTGGGACAAGTTTCCTAATGCCCCAGCCCTCTTTTTCTTATCCACGGACAGGGACTGTAGCAGCGGTTGCATCTCCGGTCCTGGGGCAGATTAACGAAAACAACCAAAGCCCTGCACAGGACCTGCTCATAGCCTGAACGCAGCCCAACTCCCATGCACATCCCCTCGGCTAACCAAGCTCTTTCTCCAGAACCAGTCAATTTCTTATGCTCTCTGCCCTCAAGGAATAGGGCTGTAACCCATGACACTGAACCTCATTCACCAAGTCACATTCATGTATACACTAGCTTTAATTAACCATCGACCAGCAGCCTTTTTTTCCCCAGATGGGAGTAGGGAGGGAGAAGGATGCTGGCTAGGCTACCGCTCTGGCTGACTGCGAGTTATAACGGGCACCCCACTTCGTGACACAAATCCAAGTCATGAGATCAATCGAGTCCGTGGACCTGAAGTTGAGGACAACCCAGTAGCCACTTCCAACGGAAACGCATACGGTAGACCAAGCTCCCAGCGTGAGAGGTGCTCTTCTCAAATGCAGATTATCCACACAGGTTTGGTTTTCACTAGTTCACTAGGGGAGAATGACACATGTGTTACAAGCCACGAAGGGTCACTTTCTTGGAAGTCCTTCTACTTTCTGGGCCCTGGGCTAACCCCTTTCTCCTTCTCTGTGGATTATTTAACCAAGTCTTTACCCAAATTTACCAACCAGTTGCTGCCTCTGAGGACATATGATGACAAGCTTGGAATGTTAGCCAGGGCTTCAGGCTCCTGGAGAGATCACGGACTCTCCGAATGTGTGGCAAACGTGGACAGAAATGCCTCTAACAATGGCCAGATGTGGTTATGCCCAATGTGTGCCTCGTGTCAGTCAGGAGCTAGTGATCCGCTTGCGTCCTGAAAAATGAATTTCATTCTCCTCCTAATTCCACTTTCTTATTTGTCCCCAAAGTTTATAGGCGTAATAAATGTCTAGTGAAATCTTTGACTTCCTATGCAATCATAAATTTTCTGCTGAATGACAGCCCACGCAGAGACAGAGCTCCGTCACGAATCCCCAGATAACTGTCATTTATTTTATGTTTCTAAATGTTCAAGTAAAAGCCTGCATTTTAAACAGCGTCTATAATGACCTTCGAGCGCTGCCTCCCTAAAGAAGAGTAAAAAGGAAACCCTCCTGGAGCTGCATCTGGTGTGTTGGCCTGAAGACGCGGAGGAGAGTCTAAGGACTGGATGAGGCGGGACATGCAGAGAACCTCACGCCACCCCTTTCTCTTACGTGGGCAGCTTCATCAGCAGCCACGGGGGCAGCATGGCAGTGGTGTCACCCACAGGCAGGAAGTAGATCAGAGGAAAGATGGTCACAGTGAGGTCCCGTGAGCCGAGGCATCCTCGGGGTGGGCCTTGAGGACAAGGTGATCATGTGAAGGGGATCTGCCTCAGGGGGATTCACGGGGGACAGGGAGAGGGACTGGGCTCCTGAGCTCGGGCCACGTGGCTCTGTGGCCGCTCAGCAGAAATGTGGGCAGCTTCCAGGCTTTGTCCCGGAATGTCCTTGGGAAGCTTGGGATGAAGCAAAACAGATGGCGCTTCCATTCCAGAGTCAGGCGGGCTCGGCCAGGCTCGCCAGGAAGATGGTGCTAGGAGGTGTCCAGCCCGCAGGGGCCAACCCCTTTCCTGGGCTTTCAGCACCAGCGTCACCCAGGGAGACACGTCCCAGGGCTCCTGATGGGTCAGAGCTGCCGCCTCCAGGGCCTTCTCCCCACCAGGCCGCCATTTCCCTTTTGCTTTCCAAGTCTTCCCCTCTGAACCGCAGGCGTTGGGAGGGCGAGCCCTTGAGCCCAGGACGGCTTGAGAGGAAAGTGACTTCCACGCAAGCCAAGGAAGGGGAGAAGTTCTGATTGGCTCGAAAGCCAAGGCTGTGTTTTCCTACATTCTAAAGCTGTTCTTTTACCAACCTCAATTACGACAAGACACGTGTGTGTCTGTGATTATAAACTTACCGTGAAGGGTAATACAATCGGAATGTTCTAAACAGACTGTGGAGAAAAGACCACATTGTTTTAAGAAAGATATTGTTTCCCAAGGTGACGGACTTCAAAGGTGATGACTCGTTTGAATTTGCAAGTTGGAGTATGTGAGAAAATAAATGTCAGCAGTTTTAGGGTCAAATCTTGTCTAAAATTCTACTCTTTGATATTAAGGGATAGCTCTTTTATATTAATAATTATTATAATTTGAGTAATTTCCAGGCAGTAATGCATTTTATCCAAAGACCATAGTTCATAATATTTTGCTTAAGAATGAGAGATTTTTAAAAATTCAGGTATCAAAAACTAATATATTTGATTTTTTTTCTATATGCTATTGTTTATTTCATTTCTTAAAGGGCTAAAGTAGCCCTGATGGGTGACTTTTAGTTTTTGAGCCATTTTTGTATTATAAGTACAGGACTGTACTTAAATACAACATGCTTTTATCCTGAGTTATCTTGCCAATTAATAAAGCCCTGAGGTTGCCAATGTGTAATTTCTGAAAAAATGCCTACTACATTAATCACTCTCCAGTATTTACAAACATGGCCTATGAATGAAGATACAGCGTTGGTTAACATTTTTTAGTACTGTAATGAAGATCTGTACCTGACACACAAATAAAAATCTAAATGACTGGCAGTTTCCACTACAACCACAGCTACCAGTGTAGAAAATAAAAATTGCCTTACTGAAATAGAGGGTAACTGTGTCTCCGAGATCAATGTTTCTCAAACTTGTTGCCTTAACAGATCACACAAAGGGCATAGCTCATCAATTCTAAATTTTTGTAAAAGTCTATTACAAACCTAAAACAAATAAGTAAAAACTGAGTACACAGCTTTAAAATAAGTATGAATACTTTCTTATCATTTTTTCCAACCTGCTTGTATGTCAGCAAACGCGCCTCTGTCTGTGAGTCTGGGTATTTGCTCGAGCTTGATGCACAGACAATGGAGCAATCACTGAGTAGGGCATTCCCAAAAGTTAAAACGGATCAATTTGGAAGAGAGGGATAGATGGATTTCTGCAAAGTTCCTTATTTACTTTTGAGCTCCATCTTTTTCTTTGTGATCTGTGGCAGCTTTTGCATGCAACTTTTAAGCATGTCTAAAAATAAATGACGTTGTCTTTCCCAATGAATGAATAAAATTCTCCTGTGCCCGGAAAAAGTCATGATGATGGAAGCATTTGTCCAGCTGTCTTCGTACAATATGAGGACATCCGATCCTGCACTTGAAAACCCAATAATAGACTGAGGGTGGTGGCTCACACCTGTAATCCCAAAACCTTGGGAGGCTGAAGCTGGAGGATTGATTGAGCCCAGGAATTCAAGGCCAGCCTAGACGACACAGCAAGGCCTCGTCTCTACAGATAAAGAAAAACAAAACCAAAAACCATTAGCCGATCATGGTGGCATGTGTCTGTAGTCCCAGCTACTCAGGAAACTCAGGAAGAAGGATCCCCTGAGACCAGGAGGTTGAGGCTGTGATGGGCCGTGATGGTGTCACCGCAATCCAACTTGGGTGACAGAGTGAGACCCCCAACTAAAAAACTTTTTAAAGTAAAACTCATAGTACATTGCTCTTCACAGATGGGTTCAGGATAGGCTTAGGAGACCCCAGTTCCCCAGTTCTATGGACACCACTAAGAACCCCCGCCAGGCATGAAATGGGGCCTCCCAGGGTCATGCATGCATGTTAGCATCTTGTTATCCATCTCATTAACTGATGAGAGCCATTCAGAGTATAAAAGGAACACTGGAGTATTTTCAACCCATACCCTAAAGAGGTGTATGCATAATGGTTCTAATCAGTAAACCACTTTTACACCATTGATCCATTCCTGAGACTGGGACATATAATGCCTCAAATGTGTAGCCATGGAAAACACAAATGTTTCAAACACGGATAATAACATATGTGATATAAAGTTATATCATCTGCCGGGCTCGGTGGCTCAGCCTGTAATCCCGCGCTTTGGAAGGCTGAGGTGAGTGGATTGCCTGAGGCCGCGGGTTTGAGACCCACCTGGGCAACTTGGTGAGACCTCATCTCTACAATAAATCAAAAAAATTAGCCAGGTGTGGTAGCACACGCCTGTAGTTCCAGCTACTTGGAAGGTTGAACGGAAGGATTGCTGGAGCCCAGCAGTTCAAGGCTGCGGTGGCCGGGAGCATGCCACTGCACTCCAGTCTGGGCGACAGAGTGAGATTCTAACTCAAAATATAAATAAATAAATAAATAAAGTTACATCATCAAGACAACCACACCTTTCCAGCTGACTCTTAATCACATGAACTGAGAAAAGCTTTTCATATCACATCTAAACTTTTAAGCACACATTGATTGCAAAGAAAATTTTTAAAATTTGTGAAAAATGTAAGTATTTTATGAATATACATTTTTCTGCTCATATAATATATGTGAATAATGCCTCTCATCTTTTTTTCCTTGGAAAATGGTAAACTACCTAGAAATCGATGTAATCTGAGTACGCTTCAGCACCATCTTTTATTGTACTTAAAATATTATTCAAATTTGGAATAAGAGACCAGACTCCACACTCTGCTACCACCTACTTTCCCAGTACTAACAGATGTATAAGGTTATACAACTGAATTTTGGTAAACCAGTATCTTAAGAGCAAACACTAAAAAACATAACAGATTATTCTCTTTTTTCCGTTAAGGTCAATATTATAAAAATGGTGTTTGGAAAATTGTGAAAATCCATAATGTATTATACTACATCTAAATTAAATTGTACATTTTAAATGTACAAATTGCATTCAATTTGTAAGAAAGACTTTTGTTTATTTGCTCGTTTATTGCAACCTGGGCTTTTCTGGTTAACACGAGTCATGTTTGAGATTAGCTGTGTTTAGTTGAGAAAAACTTCAGGGTACTTGACACTTAGTATTTTCCCTTGACACCCGAGCTTGTGACACTGACACCAAAATATGTGCCCCCTAGTGACCTTACAGTGTAAAGTAGTTATTAAAATAAGAGGAAGATCTTTAATCTTAGAGTCTTTCACTAGTGGGTAACAAAAGTTTTAAATAAGTTGAAACTGAAATTAGACTTCTTTATGGAGCCAGCAAAGAGTAGCAGATGGAATGAAGTTTGATGAGTGGAATTTCAGAGACTGAGGGCCCCGCACAGGCAAAAACAGAAGAACAGCCCCCTCTCCTACCTGGAGAAGGCACAAGGTGCAGACATTTCACCGAGATGAGAGGTTCTCGGTACAGCATGGAGGAAAGTGTCAGTTGGTGAGACAGACGTCACCTGCAAGGACTCCAAAGGCAAGTGAACTAAAGGATCACCAAGCCCAGCACTTCCTCCCAATCTCGTCCTCCTCAAGTTTTGCCAAAACACGGCAGCATAGGAGTGGCTGGCCAGAAATTTCTTAATCCTGTTGGATTCCATGATTCTTCTGTAGTTTAATCCAAGCTGAGCCAAAAATATGTGAAACTGCAGTCAGCCCCCTCCCGGATCCAATCCTGACAAGGTCAGAAAAGAGTGACAGTTGGACTAATCACAGTGAACTCAATCTAGTTAAAGCAGAGACCCAGCACTACCACAACTCTATGCTGGAAAATATGAAAAATAAGCCCCAAACCTCCCGGGAAATGAACAAAACAAAACAAAGCTACACTTGTGTCTCTACGGTGCTTCCATAGTCAATGTCTATAATAATCAAATGGAAAAAAAACAAGATGTGCGAGGAAGCAATACATCTACCATAATCAAGTGAGACACAGTGGAAAGGAGAAGACTTTCAGATCACCCTACCAGAATTAGTGAACAAAGGCTTTAGAACAACTAGCATAAATACGTTAAAGAATTCATACAGAAAAAGTTCGCTATAATAGATGGAGAGATAAGGTATTTCAGGAGAGAAATGAAAACTCTAAAAATAACTAAATGAGCACTTAAAACCGAAAAACACAATATCTGAAAGCTGACATTTACCGGATGGATTTAACAGCAGACAAGACACTGGAAAAGCAATGATCAGTAAACTTAAAGATAAGGCCAACAGAAATCATCAAAGCTTAAGTGGAAAGAAAAGACAGATCGCACAACAAGTGAACCTGCATGACCATATCAGTATGAATTTAGGTTGAGCTTAATATAGATACAGATCGTCACAAATAGCCACATTTATAAATATGTGCATATACAAGGATCAGTACACACACGTGTGTCTCCTGTTCTGTCAGCTGACAGCTGCTAGAAGCAAGGACATCACACTAGCAGTGAGCATATCTAGTGCCCAGATCTTGGCCTCTGATACCATTTTCCATAAAAGCAACCAAGGCTCCCTGGAGAAATGGATATTCCAAGTCTGGGGATTACACAAGATAAGCCTGGAGCATCTTTTAGTGCCAGAAAGTGGGGAAGTGTGCCAATGAACAAAAACAAAACAATGATGGGAGTACATCAAAAGGACCCAGGGATCAACTGAAAAAAAAAAAAATCACGATGGCCAAAGTTGGAAAAATTTGAGCAATAAAATAAATAATATCACATTATAGCCAAAACTATAACAGCACAGATATAAAGAAATGATTGAAAGAAGAAATGCATACATTGGAGAGAATAGAAAAGTCTTTTGTGTAGAACTCCCATGGAGAGCATAACGCACACTTTCTTAAGTGTGGGCTGCACCAAGTGACTTCCTTCCAATAAGTACAGCATAAAAATGGAGAGAAACAAAAAGAGAAACTATGGCACAGAAAACTGATGAATACTACCTCAGCCAGATGACCGACGTCAGCATCAGCCACGGTAAGTCACTCTGGCAGCATATGCCCTTGGTAAGACATGATGGTAATGGCATTTTACCCCTGTGGTCTTCTTCCAAAAACACATCTGCCCTTGTCTTATCAACAGAAATACTTTTCTCCAATGAGGAAATGCTACAAAATCCCTAGTGAGTACTCCTCAGAACTGCCAAGGTCATAAAAAAACAAAACAAAACAAAACAAAACAAAAACAAAAAACAGGAAGAATTTGAACAACGGTCACAACCAAGAAGAGACTTTAAGGATGTGAAGACGAAATGGAGTAGATTATCTTGAGGCAGAAAAAGAACATAAGAGCAAAACGAAGGAAGTCCAAATAAAGTAAAGATTTAGCTAATAATAATAGACAATAACTATTCAGTAATTTTGTTAAACGTGCCATACTAATATAAGATGATTGATTATAAGATAAATTGAGTGTGGGACACATGGAGACTGTACTACTTTAGCAAAAATTGTGCGAATCTGAAACTGCCCTAAAATTAAAAGCTTATTTTAAAAGTTTTAAAATGTTGCTGGGGGAAAAAAAAAGCAGACATAGAATCAGCAACATGTGGAGAATTTCAAGAAGTCTGCATCAGGTGTAATTAAATTCACAGAAAGAAAATGAAAGATGAGATGAGAACAGAAAGCTATGAAGATTTACTGGCTAGAAGTTTACCAAATTTAGGGGAGGAAAGAAATCTACAAATTCCAGAAGCTTAATGGATGTCAAATATGATGAATTCAAGGAAATCCACAAACAGGCACATCACAGTTAAACTGATGAAAACCATAGATAAAGAAAACAGTCTAAAAGGCAGCAAGTGAAAAATATGCGCCCCATGCAGGAGAGCAGTGACAAGAATAACCGCTGACTTCTCATCTGAAACCAAGCAGGCCTGGGGACAATGAAACAATATATCCAAAAAACTGAAAATAAATCTTGCAAAACGACAATTCTATATCCAGCTGGGGAAAAAAAGGAAGAAGAAAGAAAGCGAGTGGAATAAAGCCGTTCTTCAATAAATGGAAATGGAGAGGGAGTCTTCAGCCTAGAAAGAATTAGTAGCTGGAAACGTGGGTCTGTGGGTAAGCAGGAGACACACCTCTACGTAACATGGGATCAAGCAGTTTTCTTTTTTCTTTATTACTTTGAACGTGAGGAACCGTTTGCAAATTAATAGCAACGGAGAGCAATTTTATACTTTGCTGAAGTCAAACCCATGACAATAATAACACCAAGGATGGGGGGAATGTAAGTGTCTTGCTGTGTGATTCTTACATTCTGTGCTGCGTGATATCATATCAGTTCCTCATAGACCATGATGAGTTATGGACACATATTATAGCCACTACAGCAATGGCTGAAATACAAAAGAAGGACTTGCTATACGATCATGGGTTTATATAAAATGAAATGCTAGGAGAATAATTAAATAATACAAGAGAAGGCAAGAAAGGAGCCCACAGAGAAACCAAAAACAGCTGGGACACAGGAAGGAAACAAGCAACGCTGTGGTCTTAAAACCACCCTTATCAATAATGGCACTAAATGCAAATTAGCTAAACACTCCAATTAATAGGCCAAAATTGTCAGATTGGGTTATTTAAAAAACTAGAGTCAAACTGTAACCTGCTGACAAGGCAAAATTTAAATGCAAGGGGCAAGAGAGGCCGACGGGTAAGAAAAGGCACAATACATGACACGAACAGAGAACCCACATGGCACACGAACAAGAACAGGAAGGACCAGTGGGGAAGAGGGGCCACTTCTAACGGGTACAAGGGTCACCTCTTCAGGAAGACATAACAGTCCTGAGGTGTATAAGCCTAACAACCGAACTTCAGACACAGAAGCAAAGATTGGCATACTTTAAGGCAGAGGCAGACAGATCTGCGAACAACAGAACAAGCAGAAAAAAATTAAGACGACGAAAGATTTGACCGAGCTAACCCCACTGACATTTTTTTCACGTGCATACGCAACATTCATACAGTACATTCCGTAGGATTGTACATGACTCTGCGCATAACAAGTTTAAAAGCAGGCCTTTCTGATCTATGGAGATTAAAAAAAATCCAAATGCAGGTTGCCTCCCAGAGTAGAGTGACCAGAAAGAAGCAAGAAGAATCATTCTGGATGAGAGAAATATTTTATGCTGTGCCCGGGCTACAGGAGTATTTACTTAACAAAGCTCATTACATGTGCACTTAAGATTTATGCATTTAACTGTAAGAAAAAATTATAATATATAATATCATGTGATATGACTTGTGACACACTGTATAATCGAACAAGATTTAGGGTACAACACTTCTAAGTCTCTTTTACATCAGAGTCACTGATCTCCGTGTTTTTCCAAGGAATCTCATCCGCTGTGATATCATGAGGCTTTGGGATGAGTATATCTTGAAGAATAATAAATCAAGAGATCACAAGCACAGATCCTGGGTTTTCATGCCAGCATCCAGTTCTGCAGCACCAGCCTGATGTGACCCTGGCCCAGGGAATGTTGCTAAACGCCCAGAATCTACCACCTTCTCACGCCTCCACCATGCATCCTGAGGAGTTCGAAGAGCAGCAGCCCCACCTCCAAGCCTCTAACGCCCAGTCTGTAAGGTGTGGAGCTGCTTGCTGGATGCCTGTGACTGCTACCCAGCCTGCAACGAGCAAAGCATGCCACAGGTTGCAAAAGAAGCGAAATATGGAGAAAAAGGAAGTATCAGAACCAACGAAATACCCCCTCCAAATGCTTAACTCAAACTACCTTTAACAATAACAGAAGCTATCTTCTAGAGCCTGGGGCCCGAGGATGGCAGGAAGGGTGGAGGACAGACGGCCTCTGAGACTCCCCTTTGCCAAGGAATCCTGAGCCCCGGCTGCCCACTTTGGACTTGCCTCCAAGAATCGGTCCCAGGTCACACTCGGGGGTCCATCGGCAAGGATAAAAAGAGCACAGGTCTCCCTGGCACCTGCTGGAATTCTGAGACAAAAATCAGCGATTGGCTGACAGCAGGGAGAGGGGTGAGGCCCCTCAAGACAGCTGTTGCTCTTGGCGTCTGCATAGGATGCTGCCTGGCGCCCCAAGCCTAATCTCTGGGACACGGCCAGCAGAAGAAAGAAAGAGAGTGGGATAAAGACATTCTACAACGTCTTTGTCAACTTTGTGGTGAGGTGGCTGCACCCCCTCCCCATTGCCTTCCTCTCCTGGCAGGCACTGAACACAACAGATGGCAGGAGAAACTCTCAGCTGGGACACTCCTGTTGATACTTGTTGAATAAGAAATAATTTTGTTCTGTCTTGCACAGCTCTGAGAAAGGTGCCTCCCTCTGCGGCTGTGTGGTGCTGGACGCCCCTGGGCTGCCTCTCATTTGCCAGAGGCCCCCAGGTCTCCTCTCCTGTCTGGCCCCAGGGGTCTGCAGCCCAAAGACATTCTCCAGGGAAGTGGGCTCAGCCTGAAGCCATCAGGTGGATTTGCCCAATCCCAGAGAGGGAGCGGGAGCCATGGCAGGGCCCACTGCACTGAATGCAAGAAGCATGGAAAGAGACACCCCTGCTTTACTGGAGGTGCTGTGAGAGCCTGGAGTGAGACATGCCCAGGACCCCGGGAGTGCCATCTAATCCCTATGGACTCTTGAGAAAGAGGTTTTCTGGCCGGCACCCTTTCCTGCCATGCTTCTCCCGTTCACTGTTTTGCTGTGATCATTGGAGCCAGCAAGCCATTTATTTTTATTTTTTATTTTTTATTTTTTTTTTGAGTCAGAGTCTCACTCTGTCACCCAGACTGGAGTGCAGTGGCCGCTCCCGGGCACCGCAACCTCGACCTGCTGGCTGGGCTCCAGCGATCCTTCCGCCTCAGCCTTCCAAGTAGCTGGAACTACAGGTGCACGCCACCACGCCCAGCTAATTGTTTTTTAAATTTATTGTAGAGATGAGGTCTTGTCAGGTTGCAGCAGCTGAGCTGACAGACTTTCTCCAGGGCACGGAAACAGCCCTCTGTGAATTGCACACACCTGCCGCAGCTACTCTGAAAGCAGAGGAAATGTTCCACAGTTCTACCAATTACTGAAGCCCCGGTGACAATCTCGCAGTAATGTGGAGAAAGCAGGTGTCCCTCACCTAGAATTCAGTCTTATTCTTCGCCACACCGCAGAGTAAATAGCCGGCTTCCTCGACAAGGGAAGTGGAAGCACTCGCTGGACCGTTTTCTGTGAAATGTCAAAACACAAACTTTCTTCAAAAAACCCTGGTTCCAGCAGCATACGTAGGCCTTTAAAACTTGTGTCAAGCAGAGGTAAGTTCAGACCACTGAATCTTGCAGCCCCAGGCAGCCTGGAAGCCTTCCCTCGCAAAAGCCCTGCTAAGGAACAGGCGTGCTGAGCCGAGGGAGAGGGGGCTCATTCCACAGGACCCAGTATTTGTGAAATCAGGAGCAGGAACCAGGCCCTTGACCCCTCTCGCCACTGGCTGTGAAGGAAGGACACAGAGTCCCAAGCACCAGATATGATTAAGCGAAGGAGCTCTAGTTGAGATAGTCCTGGATTATCTAAATGGGCCCTGAATCTAATGACAGTTGCCCTTAGACAAAAGAGGAGACACAGACACGGGGAGAGGTCACATGGAGACAGAGGCAGAGACCGAAAGTCCTGAGGCCACCCAGGCCAGAAGAGGCAGGAAAGCTCTTCCCCTCCCGGCTGTGAAGGAGGACCCTGCTGGGCATCCAGCTTCCCAGACTTGGAGAATTCACTCCTGTCGTTTTAAGCCCCAGCGTATTAGACCACGGGTACTGTGTTAAGGCAACCCCAAGGCACTTGCCCACGACGGCACGGCCTGCTAGAACGAGGACGCGGCACGTGGCATGTGCATGGGAGTTCTTGGAGCAATGCCTGGGGGCACCCATCCTATCTCCTCTGAGCTCAGACGTGCCACCCTTACCGGCCCCAGCATGAAGACCTCATCTGTGTGCTCTCGCTCTGTCTCCTCCAACTCCACGACATTTGTTTCCTTCGAAGTTGGGAGACGCCAGAGGGCACGGCAACGTCCCTAAGCGGTGCAGACTGAGAGCCAGCGGAAGCTGCAGGGTCTCGTCCACCATGGAGTCCCGCCAACCTGTCAATTAAGTCGCTTCTAAGGTGCAAAGGCCGGGCCTTTCTTGGACTCACACGTACCTTTTCTCGGCCCATGATGGCAGCTCCAAAACAAGCGTGTGTTGAGACACATGCAGCCTGGAAGGTGACAGAGCATCAGCCTGGCCAGGGACTGCAGATGGAGACCCTCTGTGGGCAGCATGTTCCAGGCCTGGGCTTGCTACCATGGGGCCTCACGGGGCAGAGCTGCCATGATGCTGTGGCCTGTGACTGAGAACTGAGTGAAGACAACCCATCTTCACATCAATGCCGTGGACAGAAAATGTGTCCCAGCCCCCGGACCTGCTGCCTTCGATAGGTCTAATCTTTTAGACATCTCAGGAAAAGAGCATTGTCATATGGTCACGACAATTTGGGAGCGCTCCAAACATTCATTTTCAGAGAATAATAGTAATAAATTGAAATTCCTCAAAATATAGCTTTTGGTTGCTCCTCATTCCCACTGTAATTTGTTCTTTTGCAGCTTTATAGCACAATTTATTAGTCACTGAGGTCAGTTAGGTTATGTGGGTTTGAGGCTGTCCAGTGAGTCAATGTAATGATCATTTTATCTGCCTCATATTTGGAATTTAATGAAATAATCCAGACAGTCTTTGTCTTCTCATAATCTGATCAATGAAAACCCGCTGGGAGAGAGACAGAGTTTTAAAAAGTAATTGTTTAAATGAACTTGATATTTTTATTGCAAAAATACATCAAAGCACGCTTTAGGGTTGAATTTTAGCTCAGAAACCACGTGCATTATTCAAATGATTCATGGAGAAGTTAATAACAAATACTGTTGTCTTTTAAATAATCGAATAAAAAGCTTATTAATGTAGGGGGAAATTCTGATGGGGTGTAAACACTCAAAGCAATATGTTTGTTTGGTGTAATAAGTTGAATTCTGTCAAACTTTATTTATTTTCTCCATCTGATACCACGGGCATTTTTCACCTCTGTTCCCAGCTACCCAGCTGGTTCTTTGACAGCCTCCAGCTTGGGTCAAAACACAGACTGCGACACAGAAGCGGTCCTGCCTCTGGTGGCGTTCTCCCTGGAACAGGCCTCACCCGGGCAAGGAGGCAGCCCCTGAGGTTCAGCTGAGCAGTCCCGGGGACCACTGCGCACCACAGGCCAGGATAGGGCCAGGGGTCCCCTGCTTCTCTTGGGGCCCAGGTCTGGAGCTGAAATGAGTGGAACAGGTGTGGCATCAAAGACAGTACCCAGGCTTTAGGTCCTGGTCCACGATGGCCTGGCTTACCAGCAGTTTGATCTTTTGGGATGCCCCATGAATCTGAGCATGTCCGTTTTCTCACAGACATCACAGTGCTGGGCCTCACGCCTGGCCTGCCCCCGGGTTGCTAGGAAACATCAATGGATCAGGACAGGGGCTCCCGATGTCCCACCCCCCTTCCCGGGCAAACCATCCAAGGATCTGCCCCGTGTTGGGTGGCCAGCTCTGTTTATCAGCGCTAACATATCCTCACGCCTGCAAACAGCATCCAGTAAATTTTACGGAAGGAATTACTGGCTGCGACTTCAGACAGCTCACAAGGACCAGATCAGAGAAGGGACATCCAGGCAGCCTCAGGTGACAGGGCCTGTCTTCGCTTCCCCTTTGCTACGTGGGAGGTGAGAGACCAGGGCGGGAGGTGCATTTCTTGGGGTCCTTGCAGACCCAGTGGCAAATGTTCTAGCCCGAAGGGCCCGGCCTACGGTAGCCAAGGAAGGCGCTGGGGCCCGACGGCTGGGGTTCAACTCTGTCTTCTATTCCCCACAGACTGACCTTGGGTCGTTTATCAGCCTCTGTGCTTCAGTTTCCCCGTCTGGAAATGGAGAGGATGCTAGGACCACCGGCTTCGCAGGGCAGCCATGAGAGTAAACCCATTCATGCACACAGCACACTGGGGACAGTTTCTGGCACACGGGAAGTGCTCAGTGAAAGTCAGGGATCGGCGTCATCCAGCCTCACCCACCTGCCCCAAGCCCACGACCACATGCTCGCCTCTGGGCCTGCGTGCTCACTCTCGGGTCTGCCTGGGACGCCTCTCCCCCAGAGGCCAGCCTGGCTGCTCCTCCATTTTTTTGGGTCTCTGCTGAAACGTCGCTTTCCCAGGGAAGCCCCTCCAGCTCCTGACACCAAGCGTTCCTGCCCTCATCTCCTGAACTTACATTTGTTTTTAGTTCTCTCTTAATTCTACACAACATTTATCCATTTATTGTTTCTGACATACAGATATCTCTTGATTGAAACAAAGCAAAAACCCGCTTCTAAAAACGTGATTACTGGGAGAAAAAAAGAAAATCCAAGGCACATTGGACTCAGAGAAAACTCATCATTTTTAATACTTCTAATTTTTAAAAATATGGATACAAATAAAGTTTTATCTCAGGCATATAGAAAAGAGACATAAAATACTTCAAATAAAATGGAATGAAACGATGAAGACTGAATTTAAGAAACAAAAATTAATCGAATTTGTGAATAAAGGTAAGAGCTAACTTCAATAAAAATAAAATTTCCAAAACTAAGACTTACAAAGGGAGAGAAAATATAAAGAAGGATGTAGGGCAAAAAAAATGTATTCCCAGTTGTAGATAAAAATTTGTAAGTATTAGTAAGCTTAAATTCTTGACGCAAACGTTCATTTTCCAGGAGAACATGGCTCATCGACGCTAATTCATGAAGAGGTAGACTGCAGCATGACTTGGAAGGGACCGGAATGTTTGTTTAGCAAACACGCATGCAGCGCCCAATGCACCTGGAGAGCAGTTTCACTCAAAGATGTTATTTGTGCTTGTGTGTGTGCTTGGGTTCATACTACTTAGGATGTTGAATAACATCAAAAGGAACAAACAGTGCGGAAACTCGGATGGATTTGGAGTCTGTGATACTGAGTGATCTATCACAGAAACAAATAACTTGGTACCACATGTTCTCACTCATAAGTGGACCCTGAACAATTATCACATTACAAGAAAGGGATTGGAGGTAAGGGGAAACTGCCAGGGTTGGGGGGTGGGGTGCACACTTCATCAATAAGGGTACCTGATCTCAAACCAGGTGAAGTGAGGACCAGACTTTACAAGAAATGATCATTTGCATACCTAACCCTGAATTGTACCCTCCATTTTTAAAATTAACATTAAAAAAAAGAAAAGCCGGGCTCGGTGGCTCAGCCTGTAATCCCGCGCCTTTGGGAGGCTGAGGTGAGTGGACTGCCTGAGCCCGCGGGTTCGAGACCCACCTGGGCAGCGAGACCTCATCTCTACAATAAATCAAAAAATCAGCCGGGCGTGGTAGCGCGTGCCTGTAATTCCGGCTACTTGGAAGGCTGAGGCAGAAGGATCGCCAGAGCCCAGCAGGTCGAGGCTGCGGTGGCCGGGAGCGGCCGCTGTACTCCAGTCTGGGCGACAGAGTGAGACTCCAACTCAAAAAAAAAGAAAAAGAAAAAAGAAACAAACAGCATGTGTGCTCTGCCCCGGGGCAATAAAGTTAAAGGAAAACATTCCAATTTAACTTATGAAACCAATGGGCAATACAGAAGTTGTTATAGAGCCTGAAAAATATAGACAGGACCACTATAATATAATCTTGTTTACTGAGAACCAAAATCCTAAATAGTATGAACCCAAGCACACACACAAGCACAAATATCATAAACAGGTAAGATGAACATACTGCGTGAGTGGCGTGCCCTGGAAAACATGTAAACATAAGTTATCTAGTAGTTTTACAGTTTCAGGTCTTACACTTAACTCTTCAATCCATTTTGAGTAGAATCTTGTGTAAGAGGTAAAAAAGAGCATTTTATAAATTATAATACCCATGACTGAATTTTTTTGAAGCTCAGAGCAAACAAAACGGAAACAAACTTCCCCAACATGGCCCAAATATATTCATCTCAAATTAGATACCAGCATCTTACTTAATTCTAGACATTAGAAACCACTAAAATCTAGAATAAGGCACAGTAATTTAAACTTTTATTTATTTTTGTTTTATTTTATTTTTAATTGACAATTATCAATTGTCTATATGGGGAAACATGACATTTTAATACATGTATACTTTGTAGAATAATCAAATTAGGCTAAATAGCATATCTATCACCTCAAACATTTAGAATTTCTCTATGGGGAGACCATTTAAAATCCTCTTTTAGCTATTTAGAAATAAGTAATACATTATTAATAACACAGTCACCACGCTGTGCAATAGATTTCAAAAACTTATTCTTCCGGTTTAGCTCTAACTTTGCACCCTTGACCAGCTTTTCCCCTTTCCCCACCCACTTGCCCTCCTCTCAACTCCACTTTCTGGCAATAACCATTCTGCATTCTACTATTGCGAGTCTGACTTCTTACAATTTCACAGATGAATTAGATTATCCAGTATTTGTCTTTCGGTGCCTGACTTATTTCACTTAACATAACGTCTTCTAGATTTTCCTATGGTGTTACAATTGAAAGAATTTTCTTCTTTTTAAGGCCAGATAGTATTCCATTGTGTATGTAAACCACATTTTTAAAGTTCATTCATGCATTGGTGGACACTGAGTTTAATTCCAGGTCTTGGCTATGGTGAATGATGCTGCAGTGAACATGAAAGTACAGACATCTCAACATACGGATTTCATTTTCTTTGGAAACACACCCAGAAGTAGGATTGCTGAATCGTATGGTGATTCTATGTTTAGTTTTTTGATGACCTTCCATAGTGTTTTCCAAAATGACTGTACTAATTTACATTCTCACCAACAGTGTACCAGGGTTTCCTTGTCTCCACTGCTTGACAATACTTTTTATCTTTCTTATCATAACCAACTTAACAGAAGTGAGGAGGTGATTTCTCACTGTAGTTTTAGTATGCATATCTCTGATGATTAGAGATATTGAACATTTTTTCATGTCTCTGTTGGTCATTCTTATGTATGTCTTCCTTTTAGAAATGTCTATTCAAGTCCTTTGTCCACTTTTAAGTAGGGTAATTTGTTTTCTTGTTATTGAGGAGTTTATTTGTATAATTTAGATATTAGTCTCTTATCTAATGTATGATTTGCAAAGATTCTGTTCCAATATGTGGATTGTCTTTTTGCTCTATTCATTGTTTATTTTGCTGTGAGAAGTATTTAGTTTGACACAATCCCATTAGTCTGTTTCAACTTTCATTGTCTGTTCTTTGGGGGTCATATCCCCCAAAAAAAAAGAAAAGAAAAGAAATTACTGCCCAGAAAAACGTAATTGAGCATTTTTCCTGTGTTTTCTTTTAGTAGTTTTATAGTTTCAGGTCTTACATTTAACTCTTTAATCCATTTTGGGTAGAATCTTGTATAAGAGGTTAAAGAAAAAGAGCATTTGATAAATTATAATATTCATGATTGAGTTTTTTTGAAGCTCAGAGTAAACAAAGCATAGAAACAAATTTCCTCAACATGACAAAAATATATTTATCTCAAATTAGGTACCAGCATCTTACTTAATTCTAGACATTAGAAACCATTAAAATCTAGAAGAAGACACAGGTGTTTATTATCACAAAAAGCCAAGATAATTATGAAAATATCACCCAATGCAATATAAGAGAGTAAGCTAAATGAAGAGTGCAAACAGTAGAATTGGAGAATAGAAAATGTTGCTATTTAAAAAGGAGATGCTGTCCACTTTTAAATCCCATAAAAACATATAGAGTTCCTAGCTACAAACACTAAACAAAAAAATAGACTGGAAAAATTCATTAGCAGTGGCATTAAGTAATAAAATATATTGTAGAAAGGATGCATACTGTACACAGATGCATATATTTGTATCCCATATGTTATTTTAATTGTGAAAAAGTAGAAATTTCTAAATGCAATAATAGTGTCTCATGAAATATATTTAGTAAACCATTTAAGAGTGAAAAATATATCTATATTCTTAGTGATGTGAAAAAATTCTCAAACTGTATTACATGAAAAAAGAATATTTAAAACAACATCACAAGCCAGGCTCGGTGGCTCAGCCTGTAATCCCGCGCCTTTGGGAGACTGAGGTGAGTGGATTGCCTGAGCCCGCGAGTTCGAGACCCACCTGGGCAACTTGGTGAGACCTCATCTCTACAATAAATCCAAAAAAAATTAGCTGGGCGTGGTAGCGCGCACCTGTAGCTCCAGCTACTTGGAAGGCTGAGGCGGAAGGATCGCCGGAGCCCAGCAAATCGAGGCTGCGGTGGCCGGGAGCGTGCCACTGCACTCTAGTCTGGGTGACAGAGTGAGACTGCAATTCAAACAAAAAAAAAGAAAAGAAAATGTGGAAACCTGTATGGAAAGTCTGATTTATTTTTAAGTTGCTTAAAGGATAAATAAATTATGTCTAAGTGTGCATGATGTCTTCAACACGTTTTGTCTCTCTTTACCTCTTTGTTTTTTCACATTTCCTACACAAAGCCATAAGAAGCCCTATGCTCTCTGCTTCTCAGCCTTCTACCCCCACAGAAGTCTAGATGGCATGTTTTCCCATGGCATCTGCCCCGCGTTCCTCACAAGAGGATCCACTGCGGCCTGGACGATCCTGTCAGCCTCTAGGTCCTTGGCCAACTGACAAGTTTGCTTGCAGGCCTCGCTTTTTCTTACAAAGGAGAGTTTTATCTAGTCTGCAAAATGTACAGTGCATCAACTATGCAGTTGGTGCTAGGCAGACAACGGAGATGCAGGGAGGAAATCAAGATGGTATTAGTAGGTGTCCTCCAGACACAGGGTGTCAGGGCACCAGGGAGACCCTACTTGCAGGCGAGGGTGTGCTCAGCCATCTAGAACCCAAAAAGACTCAGAAACAAGATGCACATGACGGGTGTTGGAACGTCGCGTTTGAAGGAAGGCCATTGGTCTTTGTACATGATAAACCTCTGTCTAGCTTTTAGACACAAATGTCAGAAAAAAATTCCAGTGTGATGGAAAATCTTTCCAGGACTCAAGGAAATTGTAAAATATGGGTTACAATAAAACACCTCTCTCGGAGATGAAAGGAAAGAATGGAGGGAAGTTCCCAGCATGCCAAGCGTGACACCATTGTTGTTGCTGTTGTCACGAGTACTACTGCTGTTGTTATTACTGGAATCTCAGTTGAGAGAAGATACTCAAGCTTTTTATGTTTTCAATCCCAGGACCACGCAGAGTAGGACTTCAGTAGCTCCTGGAATTGGTCAACAAAGGAATGACTGAGTGTCTGATCAGTGCCTCAGAGCTTAAAGGCATACGATACAGACTTACAAATTATTTGCATACCACACCAGGTCCAGGTTGTGTTCATGGACATTTTATGAAAGCAATACAAGCTCTAGGGTCAAACGCACTTCAAAGTCCATATCGCACTGGGAATGACACACACGTTAGCATTTAAATAACTCTGGGAGACCCAGTAAGCGACAACCTGTTTAATTTTTGCACAATACATCCTTCTTAAGAATTGGTAATGCACTAGTTTGAAAAATGCTCATCTAAGTCCGTATTTACTACTTCAAAGCAGCAACTGATAGACTGAAGAATCAGAAAAATGCGGGCATGAGGAAATGGCTCCAAACCCGTGATTCCCAGTCTTTCCCAGGCAGGTAGAGGGCTGGGGAACGGGACAAAGGGGAAGAAAGCACCTGAAGACGTTCTTGCTCCACGAATCCTCCTACAGTCAAGGGCATAGTCTGTAGCTTTTCAAAGTCAGAGGAGAAAACTGCTTTGAAGACACTCCCTCCAGCCCTGGGCTCACCGGTCGCCTGGTGAGAGGCAGCCAAAGGGCCAGCCAGGAGCTCCAGAACAGAGCAGCTTGGACCAGAACTCACGAGTAGAGGCAGGGGCGCTTGCCATGGTGCTCCAGCACAGCCTACCAATTCTGCATACGAAAAGTGAAATATGTTTCTAGACAGAGGTCTATAACACTTTTTTTCCACAGTAGATGATGTTTGTGTCAGAACGCGAAGGTGTGCAACAGAAACACATCATCCTCATAACCACGGCTGTCTCCTTCTCGGTCCCGTGGCCGTGCCCTGCATGCCCAGGAGACACAGGAAGGGGACACAGTCCGTACATTGTTCAATACTGAGCTCTTTCTCTGTTCCACATTGGTCCGCCGCCAGAGTTATCTACAGAAAAATACACTAAGGGGCATATCGGCTCCATTTAAATTCCTTGAAGCGTAGCAGGCTATACGCTAGCATTTCCTGAGATGTCACTGTTAGAAGTTCTCTTGCAAACCAGCTGTTGCCACAGAGCTTTCTCCCGAAGGTTTGGGACAATTACTATGAGATTCAACTCTGATCTTTTTTTTTTCTTTGGCCCAAATTTCTAACTAAAGGTCCTGGGAGTCATACCCTACAAACCATAAAATCTTATCAGACAGATTTTATTACCCCTGTATAACGTGGCCTACTTTTCAACCTGACTTGGCATAGCATCACATGACAAAGAAGGAAATCAAAATATTTTACCCCAAGATATGTTTGTTTGACATATTTTGAAATGACCTCACAAAGTTGTCTTTTGTTGGGAAAAAAGTTCTTTTGTAGGGAATCCCATTAACATAGCTAGATCTTTCTCTGTTCTAGGCCTTCCTGGATCCAGGAGGGATTACCTGAGAGTCTGACACCTTTAAAGTCTGAATAAAGGACATTTGTCATCTATTCTTTCTAAAGGCTGCCATCTATGAGGCTTCATCTACATAATAAGAACCTTGATCTCCATACTGCCCTTATCTCAACTCAGATTTCTTATTTCTACTAATTTCAGGTCTTTAGACAATAGCTTAGCTCTCTTGACCAATAGTCAACTAGGGAATGCCTAAAACCCACCAATGATTTACAAACTCCTGCTTCGAGATGTCCTGTCTTTCAAAGCCAAACCAATACATATCTTTCTCAACTTGATTTGTGATTTTTGCCTGCAATTCCTATATCCCTGAAATGCATAAAACAAAAGTGCAACCTGAGGGCCTCAGGACCTCCTGATACTGTACCCTAGGCCACGGTTACTCATATTGGTTCAGAATAAATCTCTTTAAACATACTTTGGCAGAATTTGGATTTTTCTGTCATCAACTCAAAACCACCCAGAGGATTTCAAATTGATTGCATGTCAGGGACGTGTGCGTAGGTCCACATTCCAGAGTCTTTGTGTGGAACGCTCCAGAGTTTCCGGTGTCTTGTGACATGGCTCAAGTCAAGGCCCCCTCTCCCGAGTTGTTCTCAGCACTCCCCAGCACCCCTCAGAGAGAAATTCTCTCCCGATGGGGAGGCTCCTCCCTGAGACACAGATGCATCCTTTACACGACCTTTCACATTTCTGCAGATCGGAAGGAAGGGACACCTCTGCACCCACCTCCAGAGTATCTGATCTTGCTGGTCTCCAAGTTTGTGTGACCCTTCGGCCTCAAGTAACACCTGCAGTTCATCCAGACTCGGCATTTGAATGGACATGATCAGTTAATAAGTCACCATGTCCCTGTCAAAGTTTTCAGTCAATAAAAAAGCTTTAATATTAAGAGAAGAAAACGCAATTGCCAAACTGCATGAAAAGCATAAGCTCCGTCTTTGATGAAAATAAAAAGAGGCCACTGTGAGTGTGTTCCTATACAGACACACACACCCATAGGTTCAGGTATGACTCTCAGTTCGTACACGCCAGCAAGTGAGGAGCTCCAGTTTCTCCAATGCAGTTTCTTGCTCCAACCCCCTCCACCACCAAGATTAAGGAAGGGATCGCCATGGTCCTCTTTGGGAGTCTCCACATCAAGGAAGCACTTGGTGATCCGGGGAAAACCCCCTTCCTTCAGGCTTTATAGGTCATCTGTGTCTTTGAACACACTGATCCACTCACTCTTTGGGCATTGTTTCAGGCATTCTGTCCTTCCTAGTTAATTCTTTCCTCTCAGACTTGTGAAGGTGAAGATCATGTTTGCTGAAGATCAACAATTGTTCCTGATTTTTCCCAAACAGAGCTTTTTCCTTCTCTCTTATTTTTCCCTTGGGCAGACGTTTTGATGCCCTTTGCTCACCCTGAGTTCCATTTGCAAACTGCAGTCACTTCCACCTTCCTAGACAGTTTTCGCCGTTTCAGGCTCCTCCTAGATTCAACGTTTCACCTGTGTATGTTCTTCCCCCCTCCCATCTCTGTGAGCTACATTTGAGAACCCTTCTGAGACTTCCTCAGTGGACAGTCCCCAGAAGGCTCTGTCCTCCCTGAGCTGTGCTTGGAGTCAGTGCCCTTGGAGCCTCTGGTCTCAGCCCACCATCTCCTCTGAACTGTTCTAGGATTGTCCAGGATGTCCTCAGACTGACCTCCCCTCTACAAGGAAGAGTGAGTCTGTCAGAGAGAGGCAAAGGGAGCTTGGACACAGCAAGCCCAATAGGACAGGATCTGTTGCTCTCTCCTGCATCTTTGGCTGAGAGGACATCATCAAGGAGCCCATAGCATCTGTGATCCAGGCCAAAAACCGATCAGCAGACGCTGGAAGATGTGAAGCTCCCTTCCCCCACCACATTGCACCTTCGGGGCACTTGAATATGATGGAAGAGCCTCTGGTGTGCCCGTCTCCTGGTCTTCTGGGGTCTGAGCACACGCTTGTCCCCTCACTGTGACTTCAGTGGCCCCAGGTGTCCTCGCCCTTCTGGAGTCTTCTGAACAAGGGGTGCTGTTCTGGGCTGCTTCTGGACGCCCATTTCTTTAAGCAGCAGAATCACTTTCCCCATATTTCAGCCATATTGTGGCAAGTTCCAGTGTTCTCTGCTTCCCATTTAATGCCGAAGGTTATCCCAAGCATGCTGTGCTACCCACATTCTAAGACAAAGCAATCTAGAGCCAATCGTCGTGGGCTTCTCCATGGGATTCTCCGGACCACCACTTCTTTGAAAATGCACATTTGTGCTACGCCTGCCAGGACCTGTGGCCCAGCTGACTTCCCGAGTCTGCCGAGGTGACCCCCTGCGATCCAGGGTGGGTGAGTCCCTCAAAGGGGTCTAGGCCACCTAGAAGCCCACAGGAGAGTTTGGCTGGTTCTATTGCCCCAACAGGACCGGCTCACTCACCTGGGTTATTGTCATTTTGCTTCAAGATTGAACGAGAAAGGTCCCGATCTGTAGTCAGGGGGAAAGTGTTGTGCTCACATCCATAATTGCTCTAAACAAACTGGACTGACTTTGGAGATGAAAGTTTTAAAGGACTTTGCTTCTCCTGCAAGCGATACAGAAGAGAAAGCTCCTAGACCTTGCATGGGAATTTTTCAGGAACAGAAAACAAAAAATAATAACAGCTCTTTCCCTCCTGGGAAACAAGAAATTCACAAAAAAATCTCAAGTTGCTGAATGCTCAAGTGCTGTTGCAACAAACTGCTTGATGTTGAGGCAAAATACTTACTTTTAAAATGCCAAGTTTTGGTCATAAGGACTTGGAAAACACCAACAAACACATCCATTCATTTATTCAGCAAAGATCTGACTGTACATTTGGTGAACTGAAACATCCTGGCTCATTTAGCTTTGTCTAAGGACATCTTTGCTCCAAGTGAAGCCAAATCACCTTTCAGTCCTTGGCAGGGACTACATACTTTTAAAAAATTTCCTTAAAAGTAGATAGCTTGAAAATACATATACAACTTACCTGATTTCCTCAGAAACAACCCCACACCGGTTAGTTTTTAAACTTTAAATCATCCCAAGCAAACCTCCAAAATGATTCATAAAAAATTATAAGCTGATCAAAAAAAATAAGTCACGGTTGCAAAGAGATAAGATAATCTACTATAGATTGCAACGTAGATATCTAGTACTGAACATAACGGGTTATTTTAAGTAAGTTAAACACATGAATGTTGGTTTTTTTCTGTCAATGAAGATAATAAAATACTCTTGCTTTCTGTAATTGCATTGAGACAGTTCTTCACAACGAAAACTGCTTACCCCTAAGCAGCCTTCTGCTGGCCGATGACAGATACAGTCGTACCAACAAGACGCATTTCCATGAAAAATGAATTAAGTTGGCCGTGCTCGGTGGCTCAGCCTGTAATCCCAGCGCTTTGGGAGGCCGAGGTGAGTGGATT
This sequence comes from Cephalopachus bancanus, assembly GCA_027257055.1. Taxonomy (NCBI): domain Eukaryota; kingdom Metazoa; phylum Chordata; class Mammalia; order Primates; family Tarsiidae; genus Cephalopachus; species Cephalopachus bancanus. Next base: position 802,417 of record JAPVLO010000169.1, on the reverse strand, counting down.
GCCTGAACCCGTGGGTTCAAGACCCGCCTGGGCAACTTGGCGAGACCTCATCTCTACAATAAATCAAAAATTAGCCGGGCATGGTAGCACGCGCCTGTAGTTCCAGCTACTCGGAAGGCTGAGGTGGAAGGATCGCCGGAGCCCAGCAGGTCGAGGCTGTGGTGGCCGGGAGCCGCCACTGCACTCCAGCCTGGGTGACAGAGTGAGACTCCAACTCAAAAAAAAAAAGAAAAATGAATTAAGTTAAACAGAGACTAAAACAGTAGACAAAGGATCGGCCATCCTCTGAAACTTGGATCTGTTGACAACTTTGCTACTTGAACTAATGCAAGCTAAATATTTCCATGCTTATAAAGGTAGTTTATGTCACGCAAACTACATAAGTGAGTGACTGGATATTTTTGAATTAGATGATTTCACTTTAGGGAAAGCCTTTTAGGTCTCATATACAGAGACAAGTATATGTTGCAAAAGCAGACAGCAAAACTATGTAAATGTGTGAGCACTTCACACTTGAATTTGGCCTTGATGTGAAGAAGAATGCGTTAATGTTGTTGTAGTGTTGTGGGAACCTACAGCAAAAACAGTTATAGGACATCATGTATTGTTTGACTGCTAAGACCAGTAAAGAAATCAATTTAGAAGTTTTATTTCTTTCAATAAAAAAAAATTGATCTTGTCATTCCCTGTAGCAAGCAGAGGAAACATAAGGGCAGTTGAAGGGAGGCCGTGAAATGATGCCGAAAGGCAAAGATTGTCAAGCTGCTTCTGGAGCATAGGAAGAGGAGAAAGGAGACGTTTCATCCAAAAGCTGAAATGGGCAAACTCTTCAGACGTGCCCCCTCTGCAAACCTCTGTGGAGAAAGCCAGGGATCTCAGCTGTCGGTCCACCCCTGCCTTCCTCTGCTGGTGGACTCCTTGGAGATGAGCTCTTTCGAAGAGAAAAGGCAGCAGGACAACCAGGCAGGAGCCATGAGGGAGAGGAAGCACCAAAGCAGCGAGCTGTCCGTGGTGCGGGTCAGGACGCGGGTCGGATTTCACAGGGAGTGGCAGAAAACGCATGCCTGGCCTGGCGACCCCTTCTGCGAGAGGCTCTTTGTGTGCTGTCAAAGGGATAGTCAGCATCTCGGTCCTTTATTTTCCTAGGTGCATCTGTCAGTAAGTGTTCACATGACATGTGGCTCCAGGAAATGAGAGCATCCTCTGATTGCCAGAACCAAAGAACTCCTGCTCGGGTCCAAGTCACACCGGTGGCCCTGTCGCAGCTGGTGGGCCAGGTGTGGGCCCAACTTTTATTAAGCGGCGGTTGGGCGTCAGCTTTGGTGTGTGGACTGCAATATCACCTTCACCGCGCACCTGTAACCACAGGTGGATGGGAGAACGAGAGAGTCAAAGGCGGGGGGAGGGGAGGGTCTCTGTGGCTGGCTGCCTCTCCCAAAGAGCCCTGGGGTCCACCGAAGGCCAGCTGAACTGTGATAGGAGTTTGTAGTTTTGCTTCCATAAATCGCAGACATCTTAGAACAGGCTGAAGACTCCTAAGGAAAGCTGCTTCCTGGCAGTTTGATTTAAGTGCCTGTCTTGTGAGGAACTCCCAGTAGGGAATAAAAGTGGGAAGCTTAAAAACTTGCAGACGTCGTATTCAAAATGCAAACAGTGAATCATGCACTTGGAACTAATAAGCCCACAATAAACGTGGGCCTGGAACTTCCAGAAATGACGCAGACTATGCCACAAAGCATCAAACTGTCCTCTTGAGACGAGGGCTGACAGTTCCCACAAAGTGCGATACGTTTTAAAAAGGGCCGAAGGGCCAGCGTCTATCACAAGCAAGAGCCTGGCCAGTCCTCTGGATCAAATCTTCTCTTTCCTGTGGAGAAGAGATCAAAGGAAGCAGGATTCACCAGGAACCCCAATTACGCTAAGTAGATGTAATTATAAAAACCCATGTTTTATAATAAAAAGCCCAGAGCCCCCTCGCTCCTGAGCGCCAGGCTCAGACGTTCCACCGCCTCGGGAGACCTGCCCCCCAATGACTGCGGGAATCTCCGATTCAGCATGTGTCAGATGGAGCTCATCTTTCTCCCAGACCTGATGTGGCTCAAACATTCCCCCTTCGGAAATGGTTCTGCCTTTCCTGAGCTGACCAGAGCCAAGCCCAGAGAATCCTATTCTCTCCTGGGTATCCCACCAGCAAGCAGGTCTAGTAGACTCGACCCAGTGAAGAGCACTCGCCGTGTCTCTCAGCTATACCAGCTACATTTTTCCCTCATGTGTCTTCTCCTCCCACACCCAGCACCCACCCTCTTTGTTCCTTTTGCTACCCCTGTGGCCTCTCCATCGTGCATGGGTACAGGTCGCCTCTTCAGTGCCCATTGGATGGTGCCCATGCCCTGCTCAAGGTCTGCTCAAGGTCTCCACCACTGGGAGGCACAGCCCAAATGTCCCCAGGCCCCGTGTACCACCCTGCTGTCACCAGCATGCCACAATCCTTCTGCTACACCAATCGGAGACCCCAGCCTTACGTGTCTCTCCATAACTTTCGGTTAAGAGATGACCAAAAATTTGAACACCCCGCAACTTTATCTCACACCTCCTGCAAAAACAGCTCAGATTCTGAAATCATCATTAATTAAATGCATCTTCTGCGGCTGTAAAAGATAAAGCGGCTCTATTCAACTCAACTTCTATTCAATTGCATTTTACTTTCAGAAGTGTGTGCCACAAAATAGGGCTCATGTAAATGCACATGGAAAATACACATATTTTAGATGCTCAAAGAACAACAGAACTTGTCAGCCATCACTTACGCACAGTAATCAGAGAAGTATGATTGTGGCTTATTTATACATCAAACCTCCCCACATGTCTAATAAAAATCTTTTGCATCTTATAATTCAAAAGCACAGAGAAAAAGAAGGTGTGGAATTGAGACACGTGGACAGAATTCACATTTGTGGAACTTTTTACCAATCATAAAAAAAAAAAATCAGCCGGGCGTGGTAGCGCATGCCCGTAATTCCGGCTACTCGGAAGGTGGAGGCGGAAGGATCGCCGGAGCCCAGCAGGTCGAGGCTGCGGTGGCCGGGAGCGGCCACTGCACTCCGGTCTGGGCGACAGAGTGAGACTCCGACTCAAAAAAAAACAAAGTTTCACAAAGCCACTTCTTGATCAATGCATCTCCCAGAAATGCAGCTGCCTGGCACGACCCCATGTTTTAGTTTGTCTGCTTGTTTGTTGAATTGTTTATTTTGCTTCAACTATCGGAACCACATACTTTTAAAAAAGTAGAAGAATGAATTGTAAAGTGTAGCAGCAGCTGGAGATGCCTTGTTCCGCAATACCCAAACCCTCTTTGGCGTGCCTTCCTATGCAACGAAACACTGCATTCCCCACCGTGCACCCCGGCTTTAACCAAGCAGACCTCAGATTCATAAAGCAGAGCTGGGCAACGGCCAGGTGCAGTATTGACCATGACCAAGGGAATCGGGGAGTCAGACCTTCCGGTTAGGGCTTCGGGGCAAATGCATGGCAGCTTCTCTTTCTCAGTCCTGGTCATAAGTGTCATTGGTGAGAGGCAATGAGGTCTCCACTAGACTAGTCCCCTGGGTAATCGGATGTCTCTCCTGGCTTTCTTGATCCCAAATGTGAATCACACCTGCTTGGTTCCCTGACTCTTTATACATGCTGTGTGCTGAGGATAATCGTACCAGAGTGACTGCGGGTCACAAATCCACAAGAAAATAGCATCTGGGATTTCATGACCTAGTGGCTTAGCCTTGCAGGGTGGCATACAGCACAAAGTGATGAAGTCGTTACTTCAGCTATCTCTTATTCTTAGGATAAAGTGTCTTCGGAAGCCAAGACATCGGGGACCAAGTTGCTGCATAAAAGGATGGAGCCCCAAATGGACTTTTCTCGGTTTTCCAGAGCTTACACATGGCAGTAATTCTTTCCCAGAACTCTGGGCTCGTCGCAGGACATTGAGATTAACATCTTTATCCTAAGAATTCATCTTTAAGCTATCAGCCCTGCCCTTTTTATCTATGTGGCTGATCCACTCATGTATCCCATCGTCAGAGAGATGAGAAACAGACTTTCAGCATCATGTTGTCAGCTCCTGTGAATGCGTGTCTGCCCAAGCCCCCAGAAGTCTTAAAAACCCCCGGTTTCAAGCACTCACTGACTTTTTTTCAGATGTGCTGTCCCTTCTCTCCCTTGAAAAGTGAATTCACTCCTTTTTCTGACCTACTTTCTAAATCTTTCCTAATCTAATTTCTGTGCAATTCTTTGCATACCCGCCGCATCAGCTCCCTGGCATAACACATTTATAGTCCAGCGGGGCAGACAGAAAGAATTCAAGGATTGTCGGACAGGCTGGTAGCTTCTAATTATGATGAGAAACTTAATAAAAAGAGTTCAAAACTGGAAATTCTTAGCTTGAGGCATGATCAAGAGCAAGAAGATTCTGTGATAGTCTTAAATCTCTTAGAGATGAAAATCAGATGCAGAGGTTGATTCCTCAGGTGGTTGAGTGACAGCATAAGTTGCGAGCTTTATTCGTGGTCAGCAGGTCTTTTAAATGAAAATAAGGACATTGAATGGGAAAGAAAAGGGTACCCGAATAAGAATAGGGATATTTGGGAGTATTAGGATAGAACCAGGACTCCAAGCTACCAATATACCAAGTCTCCATTGGCAGAAGTAGCAATTCCTCCTTCCTTTCCTGGGTGGGCTTCTATCTTGGAAATTTTAGCTGGCCTCATTGAGATTAACATCTTTATCCTAAGAATTCGTCTTTAGTATAGCGATAGCTGTATTGCAAAAGGGTGCCAATTCTCTCGCCCTATCACTAACATCCTCCATTTTCTTTGAAGATGTGATTAGAATCAGACCCTCTTTATGATCTAGGAAGCTATTTATACCATCAAACCCAAAAGAAGAAAACATCTACTAGGAGAACTGCAACATTTGCTAATGTATGTCAGAAAGAAAACAGGAAAGGCATAATTAGGCATGAATTTGAGGAACAGGGACATGCATTCAGATAAAGCTTAACTTATAAAAAATGGGGAACTTAGCAGAGATTCTGGATCTGATGTGCTAGCTTGATCCACTGGAAATGGGGATATTTGATTTCTCTGTTGGTTGGCTTTAAGTTGGACTTCATGGTGGCTAATACAAAATAAGGCCGAGATGCCAGGAATCCTGTGATATGATAAGGAGAAGGACCTCAAAGAATTGGTGAGCCGGGACCATCAGGATGGATTAGGGACCATAGTTGCAGACAGCAGACTCAACTCTAGCAGGCCCTTCTGGAGAGACTTATTAGCTTACTAATACTTCCAGAAGGGTGTTGCCACAGTTTGGAAGTCATAGAGCTGGGAGCTCAAGAGAAATGCCAGATACGCAGTCAGAGTGTTCCAGTAGGAGTTTCATTGTTGTTACCACTGCCACCCCTGGCCCTGGGTCTAGGGAGCAGATGCCAGAATCTCTCCCAAAGCTGCTTCCGGAGAACCAGTGTGCTGCCAGAAGAACCAGTTCCTAGGAGTCTGGCTGCTTGGTTTTGCCTCCAAGCACCATGCGAGTGTGTGGCTGGTACAACGTCTAGCCTCATGCAGATTTAGCTTCCAGCATCTAGAGGACAGGAAGTTTCTCTCTGGGGAACATGGGGTTGACCACACACTAAGAGAGCCAACCTGCAGATTTTCCAGGGCCGTCCTCTTTAGGGTCGCTAGCCTGTGGCTAACAGAAGAGGGTCTGTGATGCCTGTGTTGACTCATCTTGCCAGCACATAGTGGGGCCACTTGTGCTTAGTAGCCTGAACACAACGACCAAAGAAGACTGGGGTTTGTGGGAAGCATACCCATGTATGGAAGAACACGATGCTTTGGGAGGGCCGTCTGGGTCGAGCTCTGGAATGGAGGAGTCAGGGGAACCCCATGGAAGTGTCATCTTTCCTCCGAGCAACCCAGGACATTCTAGGGAGTGGAAGCAGCCAGCAAAAGGCAGAAACACGTGGTCATGAGTGGACAGTGTTTTCCAGAGTGAGGACCTCAATGCTCAACTTGCTGGAAAGGAAACTTTAACTAAAGGTGTTCTTCAAAGCTACAAGAAAGGTTCTGGGTGGCTCAGCCCGTAATCCCGCGCTCTGGGAGGCCGAGGTGAGTGGATTGCCTGGGCAACTTGGCAAGACCGCATCTCTACAATAAATCAAAGAATCAGCTGGACGTGGTAGCGCGTGCCTGTAATTCTGGCTACTCGGAAGGCCGAGGCGGAAGGGTCGCCGGAGCCCAGCCGGTGGAGGGCGCGGTGGCCGGGAGTGGCCACTGCACGCCAGTCTGGGCGACAGAGTGAGACTCCGACTCAAAAAAATAAAAAATAAAGTAAAATAAATAAATGTTCTGCATCAAGTGAAGCCTCTGTTTTTAAAATCAAGATAAATATGACAAAATATCTCACTTCACTTATTCAGGTAAATAAATAACAGGTATCACATAAAAATCAGGAACTGATATGGACATTGGACTAAAACTGAATGTCTCTCCCTGGAGAAAGTGCTTCCACTTCCTGTCACTCAGCACCTGGGATGCACCCAGCCCAGGGACATGCTCTGAGCGACAGGGTGATGCCTGCCGCCCCTGCTGTGCGGACCGCCTCAACAAGATTACAGAATAATGCATGGACACGTGTTTCTCATCTCCCAAGGCCAATCACATCTTCAACACATAAAGAAGTCTCCAGAATAGTTTAGATTTGCATTTCTGCTTTACAGCTGAGGACATTTTATCAGGAAAAAGATGAAGAATGTATTCAAAGTGCTCTAGTTATTGGAGTAACCAGGACCAAACACAAATTTTCCTGTCTTCTCATTCAGTGTATTTCTAATACCTGCATTGCTTCATAATCTAGGAAGCTGCTGGCCACCAATGACATTTCTGTAGAATGATTTAGGACTCCTAACTTCAAGAAAGAAAGAATATTATATGGCTGTCGAAAGTTCTCAAAAATAGCTATGGAGCATGCTCATACATGATATGCTCATAAGTTTTTGTCCTTAATTGCTATTTTGTGCCTTAAAATAATGTACAGTGAATTTTCTCTCATAGGTTGTATCACTTTGCAGCCTCAGTAACTACTAATTATGAGCCGTTACTGTAAGGGTCAAGATCAAAGAAACTCAGCTTTGTGGGTGATGCTTTAGCCCAGGGATGGGGGCAAGCAAAGAGCCAGAAGGGAGAGGAGTGAGCCTCTGTTTCTGTCTTGGGTGCCCAAGACATTTGGGAAAGGCCAAGTATTATTTCCCCCTCTTCATCCTTCACATCAGCTTCCTAAATGACTTTCTGAGGAGTCCTGTAGCAGAGAAGCACGTTAAAATGTTCACGTTCACCCCAGGTTGTCCCAACCTTGGAGAACATGGAGCTGTTTTTTGTGTGTTCACTTCCACTGCAGGTAACGACATGCTATGAAGTGTTCCACAGTGAGAGATCCATCGAATGGTTAAACACATGTCCTGAGAATTAAATAAAAAATAGTCCTCGGTACCAAGAAGGGCTCTTTATGTGAAACCAGAGAGCAGTGTTGGGGAACTTCTGGAAGAACAGAGTATAGATTTTTGGCTCTCACTGCAAATATTCTGAGGAAGTAAGTCTGCTTCTAACTATCGCCCACACATCTGACACAGGTGATCTGTTCTGCTTACTCTGAGAACTGTTGCTCTGGAGATGGTGTCAGGGAAAAGAAACCTCCCACGAGTGAAAGCTGGAGGCCCAGGGGCATCCAGACTGGGGTGGGGTCTCTCAGGGGATGCCCGGGTCAGAGGCTGGACACGTATGCAGGGAAGCGAATGTCCCCTTACTTGAAACCACAGATTTGAATGAGAAACTCTGGGCTCTATAATTTGCTTTCATCCTTCGATGCTGGCTACAAAAGTATAAAATCATACAAGCTCTCCAGGGGATAATTTAGCAATAAGTTAACAAAAAGCCTTAAAATGCACACCCAGGAATTCCACCTCTTTGTCATTTAGACAAAGGAGATCGTCAGAGAAGCATGCAAGGTGTGCGTGACGGGACTTCACTGCAACTGTTTATGACAGCACAAAACCCACACAGCCCACATGTCTGACAACAGAACACCAGCTGAGCTACATCAACAAATAACATGCAACCATCAAAAGTGGCTTCTCAATCAGTGACTTGTATGCTAGTGCAGTCCCTGCAGGGGTGGGCTTCATTGAAAGATCCTTCTGTCACTTAGGAGGAGGAGAGACCAAGGGTGGCATGAATCCCTCACGTGGGACACTCCTGACCTGTGGAAAACTGACCCTCCTGGCATAACAGTAGCACCTGCATCGGCGTTCATTAATAGGAAAAGGTGTCAGCTCATGCTTTGGGTGAAAATACAAATTGAGACCATCATAGAGGGCATTAATAATAGGACAAAAAGCGCATCAGAAAACCGTCAAAAGTGATTTTACAAATATGCAAATCACATTGGATAACATCGTTGCAGATCAATTCGATTTTGTTTCCCTTACGAATTCTCAGGAAACATGTGTTCTGCTAACGACTTGGCCAGAGAATAACTGACATACCATAAATTAGCATACTTTTAAATAGCAAAAATAATAAAGCTATGAGGTCTGTAATTATGATCGTATAATATCTATAATGCTTTTATCTTTTAAAAAATTGTATGTGTATTTGTTTGTGTACACGTGTGGGGGCACAAGTGTGTGTATACATATATTCGCACATGTCTGAGTGCACACGTGTGTATTCCTGTATTCACCCATTTGTGTATATGCAGGTGTATGTGTGCCCATGCGCATATTTGTATGCATGTGAGTGTCCCTGCATGTGCGTGTATGTATGTGCTGTACAAGTGTGTGTGCAGGTATGGGCGTGTACACTCACACAGAAATACAAGAGTAGTGGAAGCAGCTGTGGGGTAGAGAACCCCGGGCTTGGAACCCAGCAGGGCATGACAGAAGTCACTGAGCAGACAAGGAATCCTCCCCACATTATACAGAACGTTTCCTTCATCTGTACAATGGGTGCGATTATGCATTCCTCACCGATGTAGAGGTTTGATCCGCTGAAGGAATTGATGGCTTACACTTGCACAGGGTGGTAAAGGCCAAACAAAGCCCTTGAGACTTAAAACATAAGGATGCTCCACAGGGACCAAAGGGGGAAAGGCCTCTGCTTCATGAAATACACACTTTAGCACCGTCAGCCAAGGGTAAAGGCACAGATTAAAAGGGTGCCATCACACAGCGTGACACACTGTGGAAGGTGGGGCCTCCAAGGCGGTGTCCACAGGTAGCAAAACTGTCACCAGAGCAGCAGAGACACCCTTAGGGTGTCCCGGGCACGGTGAGGACAGCTTGTGGCCGAAGGAGCCTTTTAGTATCTCAGGCACATGCCCCACCCCTGGCAAGTGTCTACAGGTGGCAAAACTGTCACCAGAGCAGGGAGGAGGGTAATTCCTTGCAGTGTGGTATAAGAACGTATGCTTCCATGACCAGAGGTCAGCACAGAGCATATGACAGCGAAGGAGGCACAGCTTTGGCCCTGGGGGCTTGAGTCCAATGTGTAATGACGGGGAAGCAGAGGAAAGCCCGGGAGGAAGCAGGGAGGAGGAGACGCCCCAGGGAGGCTGCTGGGCATGGCCAGGGGGGCGGTCCTCCTGCAGGGGCAGCTCTTGAGGAGGGGGGAGGGAGACTGGGGGACTGTCAGGGGCCAGCCCACCTCCCCACCCTCTGTGTTTCAGTTTCCCGGAAGAAAACAAGGGAGCATGCCCCGTGCTGCCTTCGCGGGGTTTCTAGCACAGCAGCAGCCAGAGCCGACACGTGCAACCCTGCACAAGCGGGGCTTTCTGGATTCGCTTTTCCCGGGATCCGTCACTTTCTCATTCTCCACAGGAAGACGCTCCTCTGTGTGTTCCGATTCTGCTGCCGCTGGGTCCCGCCTGCTGGGGTCTTTTCTGAGTCCACTTCTGCCTTCCCTTCCATCAGAGAGAGGCAGCTGGCCACCTGCCACTTGCCCAGCTCCTCTGAGTGGTACCCTAGGGAAGGGAGGGGTCAGGGCGAATGCCTCCTATCCCCAGGCAGCAGACAGAGGTGGCCTGAGCTGTTTGCATGGGAGCAGAGGACCCTTGCCAGTAGCGGCCCCTAGCTTTCCCCTGGAAATAAGCAGGGGGGTGGGGGGATTCTTTTTTCCTTTCATAGGTGTGAGGAGGGGCACTCTCTGCCCTGCTGGCATGTAGCAATCCAGAAGCTAGCGGAGTGTCCCTATCGAGGCAGCAGACACGAGCACCCTTCTGAGACCAGCCTTAGCGACCAGGCACTCTACACCGGGTCAGAAGCCCGCTGGGAGTGCACCAACGCCTGCAGAGCAGCCACTGAGCCCAATGAGAAGAAAAGAGGGTCTCAGTGACCAACTGTCGTTACTCCTCTTCAAACTGATCTCCCAAGTCTCATCCATCTCGGTAGCCCAATAGCAGTGATAAGGATTCAACATTTACTTTCATAGATACCCACAAACCTTTCGTCACTCTGCTCAGAAGCGTTGCTGCAGGGAACTCTGGAGGCTTGATTTTGCATTTGGCCTCGCGTCTGCGTCTGCCGCCCTCGTGCTCAAGGGAAGCAGCCTCTCCCCACTTAGCCATGGCCTGGGCCCCCCAAACATCCATCTTCCCTTCACAAAGCAGGCTCTCGGAATACATGGGGCACGAAGACAGGGACCCTGACCAAGAGAAGTGAAGGGACATGAGGAGGGTGGACAGGTCACTCTCGTGCAGGAGATGCGATGGGGGTGGAGGGTGGCCAGGCCAAGGAACGGAGCAGCAGAGAGATTGGTCGGGCAGCGGCATCTCAGTCCCCTCTGAGGCCCATGCTTCCCGGCCAGAGGTTGCCACCCACCACCCTGGGTCCTTCTCGGTCCTGCATGTCTACAGCAGGCATCCAGGAAAGGGAGCCTCCTTCACGTCTTGTCCTCACCCAGGCTGGGATGGACATCCCCGCCCTTTTCTATCTTCGCCCCTGGTGAGGAGAGGGACTGTCACACGAGGTACGTCAAGGGCAGTCAGCAACAGGGAGACGAGGCTTGCTTGCAGAAGCCTGACTGGCTCATGGATGCTCAAGGGATGCCTGGCACCCTGCAAGAATGTTCCTGCTGCACATACGAAGGGAGCTTGTTCTAAACAGAGCCCAAAGACATGTGTGGCTTCAGGCCAGGCTCTATCCAGAGACCTGGGAGATGCGTGGAATGCCTAGATTTTATCTCCATTCTGGCTCTACCTGAGTAAGGTTGGCTTTGTCTCAGGCTCCACGTAGGAGGACTCACAGAAAATCTTCCACATGCCGGGCTCGGTGGCTCAGCCTGTAATCCCACGCCTTTGGGAGGCTGAGGTGAGTGGATTGCCTGAGCCCGCGGGTTCGAGACCCGCCTGGGTAGCGAGACCTCATCTCTACAATAAATCAAAAAATCAACCAGGCGTGGTAGCACGTGCCTGTAATTCCGGCTACCTGGAAGGCTGAGGCGGAAGGATCGCCAGAGTCCAGCAGGTCGAGGCTGCGGTGGCCGGGAGCGGCCACTGCACTCCAGTCTGGGCGACAGAGTGAGACTCCAACTCAAAAAAAAAAAAAGAAAAGAAAACCTTCCACTGAGTTCCAGTCGAGCATGTCTCCCTTCGCACTGCCAGAAGCACAGGACCGAGGTGACTCTTCCAGGCGTTTCCCGAGTTTTGGATGTGGGGCCTCCCTTGGCCCAAGCTGCTCATGCATCGTGGGCCAGAACTGGTCACCAGGACCCAGCTACCTGTGATGAGAGCGGGAAACATCATGTCCAGTGGAGGCCTGTGCCCTGCAGAAACTCACGTGGGTTTCGCTGGGCCCAGTGCCCATGACAAGTCAGTGTGTCCCATCAATAAATGAGCACGGAGGCTGGCAGAGGGCAGAGCGCCACAGCCCTCACTCCCAAACGAGGATCCACGTCGACGAGCCGACATGTCACCACTCCACATGGATCGAGGCTGTGGTCATTCAGCCCTTCATGCGCTCCAAGGGGCTAAGCAGATGCCATGTAAAAGCGAGGACCCCGCACGGATGAATGCATAACATAGAGTGGGAGGATAAGTGAGCTGAAGGCGTGATGTGTCTGACGGGGCAAGCATCACAAACGCACTGCCAAGGGTTTCAGCAGGCAGAGGCCACCATGTGCAGGGACACACACAGGTGGCCTGCACCTTCAGTGGACATAGATGACCAGATGGCCTTCTGTGTCTTGTTTTGGGAGGTATGTTGTGTCACGTGCTGCCTCCCTTGCCTTGTGTGTAGATCTTTGAAGCCACCGTATCTGGCTCTGTCGTCCCTGCACTGCCGTGCACTGTGTTCTTCCTCTCCAGCTCTTGGTGGACAATCAGCATGGACCGTGGGCATCCTTGCTATGACTCCGTAGCCCAACAACTCCTCTAAGTGAAATCATCCGCCGAGCATGTGAGGGTTCAAGGATGCCCGACAACATGATTTAGAGCAAGTTAGTGTCCCATGGCCCGTAGGACGGAGCTACCTGATAGAAGAAAATGGCCGACGAATGTCAGGGGTGCTAAGTCATGACTGCTTTATGCTCAGAGTGTGGGAGAACCGAGGGATGCTCTCGCCCCTCGGCCCCAGCTTTAAGAAGCCACTGGCTGAGGCAGGTGAGCCGGTTCCCCACACCCCTACCTCTTACCCGGGACTGCCCAGACCTGCGGGTCGCTGGCCCTGGCGAGAAGGGCAGCTGAGAAGGTCAGGAGGCGTCCCGGAGAGCGAGAGAGACAAGAGGGCTCATAATTCTCCGGCCAGGAAATGGCTAGAATTGTTACCTGTCACCTACAACGCTCTTTGAAAACACAGGCGAGGTGTCAGAAGCTATTCTGGGTGCCGGCTCTGGCAATGAATGTGATGGACCAGATCCTGACCTCATGGAACTTCTGTCTGGGTGAAGGACACGATGCATAAGGAAGGAAATAAATTCAGGTGATAAAAAGGGCTGTGAAGAGACGTGCGTCTCAGGTGAAATGCCGTAGTGACGGTGCAGCGGCAGCCAAGGCAGACAGGTACAGCTTCCCTATGGAGAGGCCATCTCAGCTGAGACCCGAGGACCAAGAAACCAGCAGCCTTCAAAGATGCACGGGACTGACTTTCCAGGCACGAGAACAGCAGGGACGCGGCCTGAGCTGTGCCTCATTCATGGCACAGACTGAAGATCTACACGCCCGGGTCTCGGTGAGGAAGGACCAGGACTCAGCCAGGTAGCCAGAGACCAGGCCCCGTAGGCCATCATGACCACCGGGAGCAGCCCCAGCTTGGTACCCACGGAAGTCACAGAACTGGGCTGATGAGCAAACCAGGGTACTCGGCCAGCAGAACAAGTGCTCCCTTATCCGCAGCAGGAGGAGGGCACCATGGAGAGGGAGAGCCAGGGAGCAGGCAGGGCATCCCTCGGGTGTCTTCAGACAGCAGCCTGGAAGTCCAGGACTGGAGGAGAGTAAGAGAGCGAAAACAAGGTGAACTTCCAGGACACATATTCGGGAATGCCAGATTCTTTGGCTTGATACATTCTTCTTCCATCCTCTGTCGATGCCTTCCCACCAAAGATCACCAGGGTCATCCCCGTGGTTGAACAAATGGCTTCAGGTCACATTTCAGCAAGGACTACACCCACACCAGTCAGAGGGTGCTTAGGAAACTGAGAACAGACTTTGGACTTGTGTTAGACGGTCTCTGCAGGGCTTAAGGAGGCAGGCCTTTGCTCAGGAAGCGGGGCGAGTCTGTGGTGGGGTATCTTACTAGACCTATCTAGAACACAGAAAGAAGGCGGCCAGGCTGGAGCCGTGTGAGCAAAGCCCAAGCAGCTACTCATGTGAGCCAGGATGGGGAGAGTCTGGTCACGTGGGGTTGGACGGTGTTAGGGCTTTTGCTCGTGTTCAGATGGAATTACGGAAGGTCTTGTTTTGTCTTGATCTAGCCTTGTCACAGAGTGGCTGTGTCTGCGACGGGAGTCATGCGGAATGCTTTAAGATCTACGGCAGAACTCCAAGGCTCAGCCACTGGCACCAGCTCCTGGATGTCGGCCGCTGTGCTTCTCTCTTCACATCCCCACGCCCCTCCAAAATGTCAAAGAACTCCGACGTGTTGTGGATAAGGTGTGATCTCAGCCTCCTTAGCAAGATGAATCGGAAGGAAGGCTTTGTTTTAATTACTTTCCCAGCACAGACTATTTTACTATGAAAACGCCATTCTTCTGCCAAAGAGACGCATTTATTTGCTTTGCTGTGCCTTTGGAGATCATTGAGTGTTTATAATTAGGTTGTGAAACCATGCGATCTTTCAGCTGGTGTTGGCTGTTTTAAAAACAAATTTGTTATGCGTTTTGAAGACGATGTTACTATATAGCGTGGAAATTATGCAGAATTCTTTAACTGAAATCCAGAATGTGGGAAGGGGGTGGGGTGAGCATATATATATTTAAAAAGTATTGTCTTATTTCAAGCAGCAGTTGAGATGCACAGTGGCATAATATGCTATAACTCAATAAAAGAGCCTCATTTAAATTGCAGATGGTTATAAAATTGAGACGCTACAGATAACTTTACTCTGCCAATGTATAGAATAAATGATCTCCTAATATAATAAAGTCACTTGTTCTCTTTGTTTGCAGTTTATATGAAAACGTCACTTGAATGTGATTTCCAAGCAGACTTCCTAAAATGTTCCCGCAGGACAGTGAAATTCAATGACACTGGGTCATGTCTGAGAAATAAAAAAGGATCATACTCCGTGTCATCAGGAAAGTCCCCAAACTTTATACTGGAGGATGAATTGCTCATTAAAATTTTTCGGAAAATTCATGGTGCTGCAACACCAGGGTTTTTGTGGTTGTTGCTTTTTTTTTCGAGTTGGGGGTCTCATTCTATCGCCCAGACTGGAGTGCAGTGGCCGCTCCCGGCCACCGCAGCCTCGACCTGCTGGGCTCCAGCGATCCTTCCACCTCAGCCTTCCAAGGAGCTGGAACTACAGGCACGCACTACCACGCCCGGCTGATTTTTTTATTTATTGTAGAGATGAGGTCTTGCCAAGTTGCCCAGGCGGGTCTCGAACCCATGGGCTCAGGAACACCGGGTTTTATGTGTGGAAATGCATCCTGTCTTGGAACACACTGTGCAGACGTAGCCAGGACGTCAGGGGAAGGAGGAGACCCACTGAGAGAGCATCTTCAGGCTCTCTCCCCCACCCAGGGGCTGAGGCCCACCTGCCTTAGGAGTCAGAGCAAGGGAGGTGCCCTCCCCAGACCCCAGAGGTGCAAGCAGAGGCAAGAGAAATTCACTCGGGGGTTGGGGTCCAGATCAGAACCCATGACCAAAAATGGCAAGGTGGCGGACAGAGGGACCAGAGGCACAGCTGTGTCTCTCCGCAGATAAAGACTGCCCACCAAGAAGCAAGGCACTCGTCTCCTGACAGCAGTATCATAACACCTTGAGCTTCACTCCCCCCATTTCATTCTAGTGGTTCATACATTTACTTCAACAAGGTTTCACTGTGCTAGGAATTCCCAGATATGGCCAAGAAAATGAACAGATTAATAAAAATAAATGGTCCACTCCCAACTCTCCAGAAAGGGGCATGGCAGCACGTTGGTAAGTGTTAGCAAGTGTTATCCTTCAAGCCACACGCCTTTCCTTTCAGTCTGCTTGGTCTGCCTTTTTCATTGGGGGAAACGCTCCTATGACTTGGAATACACATCGTGTCCCACTTGCTGGGTTCTCTAGAGAGCCATATTCTTGGGGTCATCTCTGTCCATGACAAACCTCTTTTCTCTAATGGTCTTGATTACTATTTTCTTTGTCACCTGTATTCACCGCACTGAGTGAGTGATTTTATTTCTGTCTGTTGTGTCTTTCTGCTTAATTCTTTTTTAAATTTTAATTAATTTTTTTCCAGTAGACAGGTAATTATATATATTTTTTAAAGATGTGGGGTACAAGTCAGGTTTGGGTATACAAATGTTCGTTCATTATGTTCATAATCCCTTTCTTAGAGTATTATGATAATCGTTCAAGGTCCACTTATGAGTGAGAACATAGGGTACTCCTGTTCTCTGTTTCTGTGATAGATCACTGAGTATGATCGACTCTGAATCCATCCAAGTTGCTGCGAAGTCCATGTGTTTGTCCTTTACCGCTGTGTAATACTCCATTCTGTATATGCACCACATTTTTTTTTATCCAGTTCAGCTTCGATGGGCATCACAGTTGGTTCAATGTTTTTGCTACTGTGAGTAGAGCTGCAATAAGCATGTGTGTGCAGGTATCTTTTTTGTACAATGATCTGAGTTCTTCCAGGTATATTTCCAATAGCAGAACTGCTGGATCATACGGAAGGTCAATGTCTACATCTCTTAGAAATCGCCACACTGTCTTCCAAAGAGGTTGCACTAGTTTGCATTCCCACCAGCAGCGTAGAAGCGTTCCTATTTCTCCGTATCTTCGCCAGCATCTGCTGTTCTGTTTAATTCTTAATGTCTTAGTTTTGTGATTATGTCACTTGGTTGTAAATTTGTCTTCTTGTGTCTGCAAACCTCCTTTCTCTTCCCTATTCTGTGCAATTACGTTTCCTTTGAGTTTTAAATGTGCTTTAAAAAAACTGGAGTAATTAGTCACTTGATGGCCATGTGGCTTTATGTCTTGTTCATACTTGGGCACCTACATCAAGAAAACCTATTGGGGGCAACTTTTCCCATCATATCTGGGGCTGGGCTCCCAATGAGACCCAGGGTTTGAGGGCCAGATATCTCCTCTTCTCCCTGGATGTCATGAGAAACATGAAGGCTAGGGAAGCCCCAACGAGATGGTTTCCCCATCTTTGTCAGAATGTTGGCATGCAAGAAACAGAAGACTAAAATCTCATGGACTCAGGGCCATCTCCCCTGGAGGACAGTGTCCCAGGCTGTGTCCCTTGGGCTTCCCACCGCACCACGGGCTTCTGTGTTCTCTCCCAAGCCCTAGCCTCTGTCCAGGGACAGGGAAGAGAGAGTGGAGGGTATTTCCCTGCCTTTCAACCAGGGAGGGGCACACAAGCCATGTAGACAATGGCACTTCTGCCATGGATTCTGTCATCTGAGATTGCACTGGGAGCCAGGTACAGGGACTTGTTCTCAGCAAAGCGCAACCTGGCCTCACTGTCACTGGCTTGTGGAGGGACTCTGGGTTTGCTTCTGCAGAGAAAGCCCAGTTCCTTTCTCTCCTCCATTCCTTCCCAGCTGCTGTCCCTCTGACTCTTCAAAGGAGGAAGCCATAACAACATCCCCTTCATCTTTGTGCTCTCAGTGCAAGAATTAGTGAGAATCAGGATTCCGTCCACGGGCTGACAGGTGTCGCGGGACAGAGGCCGGGCTGAGGGCTGATCCACGCTCTCTCTGTGGTTGCTCCAGACCACGCGGGGCTTTCTCAGGTGCCTGGTGTTGAAATTCACTGCATTTGGTTATTTTTCTTTCCTGGTCTGTTTTCTGTTGGTGACTTTTTTCTCCTTTGTTGGTTTTATATTAGCATTTTCCTCGTGTGTTAGATACTGAAGGAAAGAATATCTGAGATGTGGTGGTTTCTGCTGCTGCTTCTAACCCAGTCGTACCGCAGAGATATGACGAAAGGCAAGTTCCCAGGGCCGGGAAGGGGGTGCCTGGAGCACATTTTACAGATGGACCAAGCTCTCCTCCACAAAGGCTACACCAGTCTACACTGGCCCAGTGGTGTCCAAGAGTGCTGACTTACCCGCTTTCTATCAGTCACTCCTAGGTGTGGCCGAACCTCGTATCCTTGCTAATTTAATAACTAATATTTTATTTTCTTCCTGTATCCTTTTCCGCATCTTTCTTTAGAAGTCTAGCCCCATTTCCTTATTGATCACTAAAAGATATTTTTATTAGTGTATTTGTTTTTCAACCTTGGTTTTCAAGGTTGAAGAATTTCTCGTTGTGCTTTGACATTTCAGAGAAAATGGGGTTCATGTATTTTGACCGTATCTGAGCTGGTTTTCCTCAGACATCCTTGCCTGTGAGGTAGAGGCCAAGCAGCTGATGTCCTGCCCATTCTAAATCATGGCTCAGTCCTGGACGCAGGCATCCACAAGGCTCTTAGCCGCCTGCTCCCTGGTCTCACTCTCCAGGAGGTGTCCAGGGTGCTGAACTGGGGACAAGATATGGTGGCCACATCCTCCTGAAGTGGGGGCGGGCTGTGGCCTCAGATCTCCTCCTCTTGTCCTGCTGAAGCCTGAAGCTGAGGTTGAAGCTTGAGACTACTGTGACCTGTGACCTGGTCTCTCTCCGTGTGCTCAGATCCCAGGTCAGCCTTGGCCTCACTCCATCTCCCACTAATGCCAATGACTCTTCTGAATTCAAACAGCAACCCCTCCTTCTGAACCCAGAAGCGTCCACTCTGCCCGCTGTTCCTTCCTGTGGCTAAGATGAAGCTCAGAGAAGAGGTTGGCTATGTGTCGGCCATACTTGCTTTCCTCCCACTTTCTCCTGAGCCGTTAGGGCTCCACTTTCCCCTTCCTCCATGTCACTGGCTCAGCAGCTGAGGACAGATTGGGACTCCTCCTCTCCTCAGGGAGAGCCCCATAGCTATGACCCGGCTCCCCCAAAGTTAGGTAACAGGGGCCAATGAGGCTTAAGAGCCTGGCAAAATCTTTTTTCAGACGGCTCTTAACGCTACTGCTCATTGCAACACCTGAATTTGTACACTAAATTATTTCTTCTCTTTCAATGACTCCTGCATGACATCCTAATCTTCATACAGACAGAAGCTTAGGTCAACAGACCAGAGGTCATGCACTTAGAAATGCAAAAGAGAAAAAAAAAAGACTTTTTTTTTTTTGAGTTGGAGTCTCACTCTGTCGCCCAGACTAGAGTGCAGTGGCCGTTCCTCGACCTGCTGGGCTCCGGCGATCCTTCCGCCTCAGCCTTCCAAGTAGCTGGAATTACAGGCGTGTGCTACCACGCCCGGCTAGTTTTTTGATTTATTGTAGAGATGAGGTCTCGCCTGCCCAGGCGGGTCTCGAACCCGCGGGCTCAGGCAATCCACTCACCTCAGCCTCCCAAGGTGCGGGATGACAGTCTGAGCCACCGAGCCCGGCTAAAAAAAGACACTTTGAAATCTGAAAAAGCAAAAACTGCTCACTAAATTCCCAAACATTTACATAGTGTGCAAGTACCTAACAGATATTAATTTAGCTAATCCTCATAACAACTCCGTTAGACAAGTACCATTATTCCCCTGTTTCATAGATGAAGATCTTGTGGCACAAGGAGGTCACATGAAAAAAACAGGCACATCAAAAGCACCCTGCGTGCCGGGCACAGGGCAGAATCTAGGTTCGGCCTGGGCGGTCTGGCCTCGGTCCCAGTTATAACCGCCGCGCCATCTCCGATGAACCGTTAGCTACCAGGGGTGAGCTGCCTTGAAGGACCTTATTCAGCCCCACACTCTAGAAAAGAAAACTCACCTGCTTTTATTCTCTGAGATTTGATGCATTCATACCTCTTCTCTTTAAGCATTTACTCCAGAACTTACTTTATTTGGCCATTTGAGCTAAGAATTAAACGTGTCTTTCCCCCCACAAATTTAATCGATTCTTCTGCTCCCACTTGTTGAATAACCTGACATTTCCAGCTGGACTTGCCGGCTTTATGTAGTGTGTTTCACATTCCCACTGCAATGCTCCGGGATCTTGGGTCCAGCCCTCAATTTCTCATTCTCTGTCTGACCTAAGTCACACTTCATTTTAACTTTGACCCTTGACAACGTTTTCATTTCCATTAGAGCAAGTTTCCCTCAACAGTGTGAAGATTTCAGAAAAAAATGTTCTTTCTGTTCATTTCATCATGCTGATAACCTTTAGACTCAACTGGGGATTTTGACTGGGAAGGCACTTTTAGATTAATTAGGAGAGAAATGGCATCTTTTTGATATTGAGTTAATAATCCTTCCATTCGTTTATCTTATTTTATTTCTTTCAGTAAAATTTTATAGATTGCTTCATACGGGATTGCATATTGCTTAAGTTTACTTCCAGAAATTTATGCTTGGTTGCTATTATGAAGCCATTTTATTTATTATGCTTTCTAACTATTTCTAATGTTTGGCAGTTAAAAAAGCCATTGATTTTGGTGCATTTCTTTATTGGCCATTCTTCCTCTTTTGTATTCCTTCTTATAGTTTTTCAAATGATTCTCTGAGGCTTTTCTGACAGACAAGCACAGGTTATTTTTTATATGTACTAGATGTGCTTGTGCGTTTTTCTGGGAATAGAGTCATAACTTCAATAAAATCCCTTTTATCAAGGTGATTTTATGAACATTCATCTCCAAACAATTAATATGATAAATTATATTAGTATATTTTTAATATTAAGCCATCACTTAATTCTTAAAATAAGCCACGTGTGTGCATACCATCTTAATCTTACAAAAATGCTGGCGTGATTGTGTATTCGTTTCCCAGGGGAGCTGAAACGAAGCACCACGGACAGGGTGGCTGAAAAGGACAGAAATTGATGATCTCAATTCTAGAGGCTGGAAATCTGAAACCAAGGTGCAGGCAGTTCCTGCTTCCTCCAGCGGCTCGAAGGGAGGGTCCTTCCCACCTCTTCCATCTTCTGGGGGTCCCAGCTGCTCCTGAGCTTTTGGATGCACCACTCTTGTCTCTATCTCTGTATTCACGGGGTCTTCTTCCTTCCATGCCTATGTTTTGTGTGTGTGCGCGTGTGCGTGTGTGTGAGTGTGTGCGTGTATTTTCTTCTTCTCTTACATTAGTCACGTTGGATTAAGGCTCGCATGCTTCCACTACAGCCTCTTCTTAACAAATGACAACGGCAAAGACCCTATTTCCAAATAAGGTCACATTCTGAGTTACCAGGAGTTAGGATTTCAAAATATCTTTTGGAGGCAGGGGGAAAGAAGGGGTTACAGTTTGACCCACAACAATGTGATAAGTTTTTCTTAGAACTTTCGGATTAAACAGTCATATGTAGAACTGGACTGCATTGGAATTTCTAATCAGATTTTGGTTTAGTGTTATGCTAACTTAATTGACTATAAACTTTCTTTATGGTCTTGAATAAATAGACAACACAGGAAAGTCATTTTCCTTTAGGTTTTGAGAGAGCTTGCCTTTTACACCATCAGAATTTTGAAGTGTCTAGATTGCTGATGGCCTTTTAAAACTGGAAATATTATGGAGTATAATGAGCTTTCATGTGCTCATCACACAAATCCAATAACCATTTGGCATAACTGTTTCATTTACCCCCTCCCTCCACTGTGTTAGCATGTGTGCATGTGTGTGTGCATGTAGCATGTGCTGGAATATTTCAAAGCACATATTAGACATCACGACATCTCACCCCAGTATCATGCAGGGCCTTAGGGAGAAACAGATGAAGCATGCAAATCAGACATGGAAAGAAAGTTTGACAAAGCATAGGCAGGAGCTAGGGAAGTCGCAGGACACTGCAGTGACCCAGGACTGGTGATTCTGGAGGGCAGCTTAGCAGGATCAGAAGGCCCAGGAGACGGAGGAAGCCAAACAAAGACACCTAGCAGGGAGCATTCTGGGGACCCATGCGCCGTCTTTCCCGTATCCCATTCCACCTTTGGTCATCTACAAGTTTCTGCCCTTGGCAGAGCCCGACGGAAACCCAGAGCACATGGGAGCCTGTGACACAGTCCATACTGGTCAGTGTCCCAGAGCCCAGAACCGGGTGGGGAGGTTGGCCTGCCCTCCTTCAGAGAGGAAGTAGGACAAAGTTGTTCGGCTCTGCATCGTTCCGAATACATCTCGAGGAAACAGAGAACAAGAAACACCGGCTCCTGTAACAATGGTGCTATTATCAAAGTTTAAAAAAAGGAAAAACAATTTTTAAATACTTGTCGGTATGTGTATTCGCCGTATTGTCTGAAATACGTCTTCTTGGAATTTGTTGTTTGAATCTATACCCAATTAATCTAAAAAACAGAGAAGGTGCTCTAAAAGTAAAGATATTTATTTGAGAATAAGTAATTTTAATAGGAATGCACATGTTAGAATAAGCAATGTGCGTGTTTGGGCAGGTAAAGGAAGACAAAGGTTTTTAAAGAAAAAAAATGAAGAGGATTACATAACTGTTTGAAAGAATTATCCTTGGCTATAGAGATCAATAACAAGAGTGACACCAGGATGGGTAAACAGTTATTGGTTAGATGTTTTGGTAGAAGCATTTTTTGTGTGAGACTGTGGTAGCCTTTCTGCAAGGTTGTGGTGTTCAAAGCCTTTTGTGATGGTTTTTGTTATTAGGCACACACGCACGAAAACCCTCTCTTCACGGCCTTTTCCAGCTCTACTTGTCAGAGTTTTCTGAATGTTAGGGACTCCATTTTTTATTCTGATAACTTTCACCTTTCCCCCTTTGGATCAAGATCTTTCTCTGAACGAACCACTGGTCATTATCCTGGAGTTAGGTCTTGATGTCCTACAGGTCGGAATAAACCTGTCTTGGTTGTTGATCGTGTTTCATGTTGCAGGGAGGGACTGAGGGCCGGGAGTCAAGGTCAAAGCCACATTTGAGCATCAAGGGAGACTTGGAGGGAGTGGCTAAGTCTATCCAGAGTCTGCTGTTAAGATTAATTGTGTTTGCTTCAGAGTCTGTTGCTATCGTTTGAAAGTGCTGGGCCAGCATCATTTTGTTAGAGGTTCCACTTCTGGAAAAATTTAACAAATAACAGATATAAAGTTTGAAAAGAGTCAATACAAAAATAAAATTAACAGTATAACAATTTTAGATTGCATAATAATTTCAGCCTAACTCAGGCTTAAAGACAACCAGTTCAATAGATCAAACGATCATAGGGAATTAGGTGAGATCTGTTTCAACTTTGTGGCTTGTCTGTTTGTTTTTAAATTTTGTGTTTATGGGTCTCAACTTTCCCATAGAAATTTCCCGAGATAGAGTATGTAATATTAGTGCTAGTACAGACTTTTAAAAATTTAACCAATGGATCTATAATATTGTTTTAGGTTAGGTTCTGCTAAATTACTAGCAGAAGCTACTGATTGTGAAATTTTAATTATCATGTTTAGTGAAAAAGCAATACCAAGGGGGAAGTCTCATTATGATATGGAGTCTTGTTTTAACATTTTGGGAAAACATGTTTATAGCATGAAACATCAGCTATTTTCCTCTGGTCTGTAATTTGAATGTCTTTGGCCATGACATCAGATTATGTGGTGAACTTTTATGTGTTCTATATATCAAGCACAAGGCTTGTTTCTTAAAATTTATCTAGTTTTAGCTTATGGGGCTTTATAAACAGAGCAGTTATTTTCAGTTGGAGAGAGCTGTGGCTAAATATTGGAGGAAATAAGGAAAATTTGGGATCTAATCTAGTTTATAGGTAGATAACAAGAACTTGAAAACAATGTGCAGGTGCACAATCTAATAACAGATGAATTGCAATTTTTCTATAGAAATAATAACTTTTTCTCCCTACATTGACCATATAGGAATCTGAGATTTTAAAACCTCCCGAGGCTAGGAAGACAAACCAAAACAGACATTTTATTTTACGTATAGCTTTAAGGTTTGGGAAAGTGACAGCTTTCACTCATGCACTTAAAGGCAGACATTTTATGTGCGTTTTAAAATATGACATTTTAGTCAAAGTCTTGGTAACATAACCAATGTTTTTAATTGTATTTTGTTCATAAAGAGAGATTTTTATTACCGCTATGTCAATAAAAATAAGAATATTTATTGATAGTTCTCTAATTTGGGGGGAATTAAGTAGGAAGAAAAAGCAAATGCTTTTATCTTTGCTGCTTAAAGTGTACTTTGTTAAATTGTTGTAAACTATAGATAGCTTATATCTATCCCTTAAATCTGGAAAAACAACACACTTAAGTAAATAATGTTTTAAAATAAAATTCATAGAACACTATTTTCATTAATTACTCAGTTTTATGTAGTTACTTAGTGTTTTGCATGGTCTTGGTTAGTGGTTTCATGAACCCGTCAATTTAATGCTTCCTTCCTAAACAGGATCCACAACAAGGAACAACTTTTGGAAAGGGAACAAAGCCAAGCAGGACAATCCCAAAAAGACAAAAGAGATACACTTTAAATAAGATCAGGCAAGGAAAGAGTGCCAGGAACTTCCAGAAGGTAAGTAGCCATATTTCTGAACACCCCGTGAAAACAACAGAAGGTAGATCTCTGTGGAAAAAAGCTACCCTGAACCACCCTCCTTCCAAAATCATAAGAAAACTCATCTCACAGAAAAATGAGACACATCAGGATGAGCGGAGAGACAACATGTGGCCTATTCATGAGATCGAATATTATCCGGATTTAAAAAGGAAGGAGATTTTGACCCATGCTACTGCACTGATGAAACTCAAGGACACTATGCTAAGTGAAAGAAGTCAGTCACAAAAAGATGGATACTCATAAGTGGACCTGGAACAATTATAATACTATAAGAAAGGGATTGGCAGTAGTGGGAAACTGTCGGAGGGGCGGTGGGATTGGCTGTTGAGGGAAACTGCTAGGGGAGGGAGGGGCATACCTCATCAACAAGGGTATCTGCATAATCAACGTATGTATACCTAACCCTGAATTGCACCCTACATCTTTATAATTAAAAGGGGGGGATACTGCATGATTCCATTTACAGGAGATCTCTGGTGTAGTCAAATTCAGAGAGAAAGTAGAAGGGTGGTTGCCAGGGGCTAGGAAAGGGGGGTTAGAAATGAAGAGGTATTATTTGATGAAGATAGAGGTTCAGTTTCAAGATAATTTTCCTTTTTTTTTTTTGAGTCACCCAGACTGGAGTGCAGTAGCCGCTCCCGGCCACCGCAGCCTCAACCTGCTGGGCTCCAGCGATTCTTCTGCCTCAGTCTTCCAAGTAGCTGGAACTACAGGTGTGTGCTACCACACCTGGCTGATTTTTGATTTATTGTAGAGACGAAGTCTCGCCAAGTTGCCCGGGTGGGCCTCAAACCCGCGGGCTTAGGCAATTCACTCACCTTGGCCTCCCAAAGTGTTGGGATGACAGGCTGAGCCACCGAGCCCAGCCAAGATAACTTTCCTTATTTAAAAATACATTTTAAACTGCTATACTGAAAGCACTTTCCATGTACCTAAAAATACAGACTCATGACTGGGTGCAGTGGCTCAAGCCTGTAGTCCCAGCACTTTGGGAGGCCTAGGTGAGAGGATTGACTAAGCTCAGGGGTTCGAGAACAGCCTGGTCAACTTGGCGAGACCTCGTCTCTACAATAAATGTTTTAAAAAGCCAGTTGTGGTAGCACACACCTGTCGTTCCAGATACTTGGAAGGCTGAGGCAGAAGGATTGTCTGAACCCAGCAGGTCGAGGCTGCGGTGGCCCTGAGCATGCCCCTGCACTCCAGCCTGGGTGACAGAGAGAGATTCCAACTCAAAAAGAAAAAGAAAGACTATAGACTCAGAATAACTAATACCAAAGACATATGCTATCAAAATTACTAAACTTTTACCAAAAGAAAGAAAAGAATATTTTAATCATCTAGGTAAAAGCAACAAAGTATTATAAAATCAAAATAAGGTTATAATTATACTGTTTTTTACAACAAAGCTTTATGCCAGGAAGAACTAGCATTTTATGTTTATTATACTTAAGGAAAAAAATGTGAACGAAGTATTTTATATCCAGCAAAACTGACTTTCAAGTATCAAAGACAGGAAGTGTTGCCAGCATTCAAGAACTAGGGAAGAGTGTTCCCATGAGCCCAATCTGAGGGCGAATCCATCCTGGAGAAGGAGTTTCAAACAAAAGTGACAAGAGAAATTTTAATTAAAAGTTGATTATAAGCATTCCCATAGTTACTTCTAGACAATGAAAATGAGGGCTAAGAGGGTAAAAATATTGTACGTAATAGTTATAGGCACTGGTTATGCAGATGTAGTACTCATATTTAAAAATGAGAGTGGAAACAGAAAACAAATACAACCAAGAAAAAGTTGCTTTAGCAATTATACTAGATGTGATATTTGTCTTGGTATATAAAACACATACATACACATAATGTGTGTAATGGGAGTAAAACAAATGAGTAATTTTGTGAAATATTTTGATTGTATCATCCTATGTGTCCTTGAGTGCAGCGAGCATTTTTGGTGTTAAAGAAAGGAGACACAAATGCTAAATAAAACCTGTTCATACTGAATTTGCATCAGAAAAAAACGCATGATCTCATGAGGCCTTTCCCAGTTCTGCCAGTAGCAAAGAGTATCCCCAGTCCCCCAGGGACAGTCTTGCATGATGACCCTTGGGCTGTTTACAAGGGCTCAAGGTCAACCTGAAGAGGTTCCTGTAAGGGGAAGGTGGGACAATCTGAGTTTCAGGAAGGATGCTAATTTCAGCTGATTGAAGCCTATTAAATAATCCTCAAGTTAATAAGAAGACTTGGAGAATATTATATTCAAGGAACAACCGTGTCCCCGTTCGTTATTTCTAAAACTGATCAGGAGAATTCAGCATTTATCCTAGCTGTACTCTGTGAGCCATATTTCAGGGTAACCAAATCATAGCTGTGGAAAGCATCTCCTCCTAAAAACATTTCCACCAAACAATGAAATCCATGATACAATTAGGCTAACCATTCTGTGACCCATGATGAATTCACGAATCTAGCAGCATCAACAGTGGCTAGCATCACAGAGAGAAGGAACCCAGCATAAAAGGACAAACGGCCCACTGTAATCTTAATAAAGGGATCTTTAAGATCAGGCCGCCGCACGCAGTGCCAGCATGCAGGTTTCAGAGCACAGAATGTGTTTCAAAACATGCACTCAGCAAAAGCCGGGTTGGGGAGTTCTACAGGGCAAAAGGTCGAATTCTACAACAGGTAAGTTGTGTGGTGGGGGGGAAGGGTTTGGAAGGAGAACGTGTGGAGTGAAAGGTACTTCAAGAAATCAAATTAAAAAGAAAATGGACGAGTCTGAACTATGGCGTCTAGGTGTGCACACGTGACTGGCAGAGCACAAGAAGGGCAAGGGCAGAGGAGGACGACACAACGGACTGCTCCCTCGTGGGTGGAGCTGGGGTATATTGGGTCAGAGCGTGTGCAGGGACTTCTGGGCGGGCCGCAAAGCTTCGCTCCAACACCCAGGTGGGGTTTGCAGGCAGTTTTTCTTTATAATGACTCATTTAAGGGGTGGGTGTGTGTGTGTGTGTGTGTGTGTGTGTGTGTGGTTTTCTGTATCCTTGTTTGGTTTTATAAGAAAAAGTCAGTAAAAAAAACAACAACCTATGGCAACCAGACATTGTGTCCCTCTGCTGTAATAACTTTTTAAACTTTTAAGCAATTCTGGCCAGGTCACCTCCCCAAGGAGGTGCTGTCACCTCCCCAAGGATCCGGGAGGGAACTGGTCCTTTCCTGCCTATATCCCAAGCTTGGTCCCTCAGCCTCTGTGATCCCAGGCTGCCCCACTGAGGACCATTGTGACGGTATGTGTCTCCAAGGATTGGGAGACAGTGTAAGGTCCCTCCAGCATCCTGAAGTTCCGCTATTCAGACTTGCTACCTGTACCCTCTTGCCTGAAGTCAATCCATATGTCTCAGTTCCTCACGATCATAGACGTGTCTTAGCCCTCTAAACAAGCCACATGTAAGACCAAATTCTTCCCATTGCGAAGACCTGCTCCAACCGAGGCAAATTCTTCCCGTTTGTGACCTGTTCCAACCGAAGTAAAAGGCGTCCCTGCTGCAGAAGAACCTGGGGAGAGGATGGATTCGTGGGGGTAAGAAGTAGTTGAGGATCTCAGCTTCTGCCCCCGTGGGTGGTGGCTGGGCAGCCCTATCTGCAGCTCCTGGTCTTTAGCTTCACAGGGCCCAACTAGACCACGTGCTCCTCTTCTGTTTTCTAACAGCACGATTTAATGCATCTGAGTGATTCGGCAGTGATTTTGGCCCTTGGATTTGTTTTTGGCAATGATGAGTTCCTCAAACTGGCACCAGCTGTACCACAAACAGAAGCATTTCTCCTCATTGAAAGGGCTCAGGGAAGCCCACCGGCTGGAAGTCCTTCTCTTCCCCTTCCCGTGTCTCATGATGACATCATGGTGGGCATGACAGGGCAGTATGGGGACAGACTCCCAGGCTCGAGTCCAGCTCTTCCTCTTCTCACTGGGCACCTTGGGCAAGTTGTTCTGCTTCTTTAAGCCTGAATGTACCCATCTGTTAAATGAGGATATACTAGTACCTACTTGACAAGGTTGCTGTAGGGATAAATATGTGCAGTCAATGGCAGTGAGATTTCAATGAGTCATGCACCAAAGGCCTAATATCTAGAATCTACAAGGAACTCAAACGCGCCGAAAGGAAAAAAAAAAAAAAGCAGTCCCATTAAAAAGTGGGCAAAAGACATGAATAGACACTTCTCAAAAGAAGATATACAGGCAACCAACAGACACACGAAAAAGTGCTCAGCCTCACTCATCATCAGAGAAATGCAAATCAAAAACACATTGAGATACCACCTAATTCCTGTAAGAATGGCCATCATACATAAAACAAACAATAACAGATGCTGGTGAGGATGTGGAGAAAAAGGAATGCTTCTACACTGCTGGGAATGCAAACTAGTACGACCTCTTTGGAAGACAGCGTGGCGATTTCTGCAAGAACTAGAAGTTGACCTTCCATATGACCCAGTAATTCCCCTGCTGGGAATATTCCTGGAAGAGCTCAAATCATTCTACAAAAAAGATACCTGCATATGTATGCTTGTTGCGGCTCTATTCACAATAGCAAAAACATGGAACCAACCACGCTGTCCATTGAAGCTGGACTGGATTTTTAAAATGTGGTACATAGACACAATGGGAATATCATGCAGCCATAAAGAGGGACAAATATATGGACTTCTCAGCAACTTGGATGGATTTAGAGTCGATCATACTCAGCAATCTATCACAGAAACAAAGAGCGGAGTACCATACGTTCTCACTCATAAGTGAACCCTGAACAATTATAATACTATAAGAAAGGGATTGGCAGTGGTGGGAAACTGTCAGGGGAGGCGGGTGGGATTGGCAGTCGAGGAAAACTGCTAGGAGAGGGAGAGGCATTCCTCATCAACGAGAGTACTTGCATAATCAACGCTTGTATACCTAACCCTGAATTGTATCCCACATCTTTATTTAAAAAAAAAAAAGAGTCATGCTCCAGATTCTCAGATAGCACAGGTTTGTATATGACTTCACATCACAGGCTCTCAGAGGTCGGCCACTCCCCTTGAAGGTGAATCCTGGCCCCAATTGCCAACCCCGCTTGTGAGCTTCCCTGCCTTCCTCCGGAGAGAGAGGAAGCGAAGGACCCAAATGTGGCCCCTTCTTCTTCATCCCTACAACCCTGGCCGAGTCCTTGACCTCCATGCCTTGGTTTTTTCACCACTCTAAAGGGGCGGTGACAGTGTCTGCTTCCACGTGGCTGACAGAAGCAGACGAAATAAAGTGTGAGGCCCCGAGGACAGTCCCCGGAGCCTCCCAGGAGCTGGCATCCCGGCACGTGGGCATCTCCACTGAGCGCTGAGCAAACTGCGCGCGTGAGAATGGCCCAAGGCACAGGAACCGTCCCGACAGTGGCTCTCACTCTCTGTCTGAGATCCGACGTCCTCCCGCAGAGGCCCGCTGACGCTTTCCATAAAGGAGAAGCCAGACGATAACCATTCTAGACTTTGCGGGCCCCGTGGGTCCTTCTGCAACATTCAACTCTGGCCCTGTGACACCAAAGCAGCCTTGGGCGGTCAGTGACAAATGCGTGTGGCCTTCTGCCGATGAAATTTTATTCGCAAAACCAGACGCTGGCTGGACGTGGCCTGGGGCCATCGCTTGCTGACCCCCTCTTGTAGGACGGAAAGGGCCTGGCCACAACCATTCGTCCTTTCACTTGCAGATATTTATTGACCCTCTACTGTGTTCCAGTCACTGATCCTGATTGGTAGACCGCAGCAGACCAAGACAGACCACGTGAAGTCTGCACAGGACCCAGGAAGACAGGCATTTCTTATGTGTAGGCATTTTTTTTTATTATTTGAATTGTGAGAACACTAACAACCCCTTATTCCAAGAGCATGACCATCACGACATGTTACTGGCTCTGCACAGCTTTCACATGCACCCTGTGATAGGAAGCCCCACCTCCCTGCAATCACAGGCAAAGGAGAGTCATGCGAGGCCAGAGCTGGCTTCTGGATGCTTCCTCAAGGACCTGCCAACCAAGGTTTTCTTTAAAATCTATAGAATTTTTTGACAATGCCGCTGGGAGCAGTGGCTCACACTTATAATCCCAGCACTTTGGGAGGCTGAGGATGGAGGATTTTTAGAGCCTAGAAGTTCGAGACCAGCCTGGGCAACAGAGCAAGACCCTGTTTCTACAATCAATCAGTCAATCAATAAGTCAGGCACAGTGGCATGGACCTGTAGTTCTAGCTACTCGGGAGGCTGAGGTGGAAGGGTTTCTTGAGCCCGGGAGGTCGAGGCTGCAGTGAGCCATGATTGTGCCCCTGCACTCCAGCCTGGGCGACAGAGTGAGAATACCGTTTCAGAAAGCAATTGCATAACACAAAATAACTTTTTTAAAGCTCATTTTGGAAATGGGTCAGCAGGTACTAGCTAGATGTCTGCCACGTGATGGGCACCTGGCTGGGATGCTCTCACCACAGAAGCCTTGGCGTGCCGCCCTCCAGCACCTGGAACAGATGAGCTGGCAACCCACAGCGCTAAAGGAGGGGGTGCAGACAAGGAGGGACTGGGGTAAGCAGTAGCAACTTCCCACACGAGGAAAAATGCAGGTCAGCACGGAGGAGGCGGGAGTGGCCAGGCATGGAAGCAGAGGGGCGGCTAAGGAATGCGGGGGGAGTGTTTGTGTGATTCTGGCGTGCGGTTTGGAAGGACAGGCGGGAAGGACAGCCAGAGACCTCGCCGTGAGCAAGCGCCCGCCCCCCCTTGGAGG
The DNA here is from genome assembly GCA_027257055.1 of Cephalopachus bancanus. Lineage (NCBI taxonomy): Eukaryota > Metazoa > Chordata > Mammalia > Primates > Tarsiidae > Cephalopachus > Cephalopachus bancanus. Next base: position 771,349 of record JAPVLO010000169.1, on the reverse strand, counting down.
AGCGCTGCAGACGCTCAGGTGTGAAACATGAGAGACAGGCTCCAGGTGCCCAGAGAGGCGAGAGCGGACCCCCACAGCAAGCCTGCAGGCCCCAGGCGTCCAAGAACTCCGTGTGGGAAAAGCCTGATGTGCTTCAGCTGACAGTGTCAAAAGCCGAAAAGCATCTTGTCTTTGTTTGCTAGATCCGCGCCTCCCTTGAACGTCAGGTGGCCTGTGTGTCAACGGCCCACATTCCCGGGGTGTTAATTCTGCACAAGCACAACCGCAGCCCTGGGTGTGTGTTTTGATGGGAGGAGAAGTATCCGGACCGAAAGCCACTGCCAGCCGTTTCTCCCACCGCTCCTGGCAGACCTGGACACGCCAGGAGCTGCATCTCGTGTCTGATTCCACACACATCTCATGCCAGAGATCCCAACGAAGGCTTCCTTTGTGAGAGAGATCACCAATGCAGGAAGCAGAGGGGCACACAGTAAGTGTTGAAGGAATGCTGCTTGTAAAAAACGGCCCCTGCGTATAATCAGGGCCTTCTAAGGTTTAGTCTACCAGTGCTGGTGATTACTGTTTCTGTAGAGAAGAAAATGATTTGTATTTACCCTCAAATAACACCTAAGATGTCTTTTGTCTCCCATCAGCTCCAGTCCCGGTCACCTTTCAGAAGGCTGTCTCAAGTAAAGGGAAATGACATTTCCACGATGAGGCTCTTTTTTGGTTGAATTTCCTTATACTAAAAGCACATATGATAGAGTCTCTGAGAAGGGATTTTCAGCATTATTAGAGAACAGCGAATGTTGTTATTGCAAGACCTAGCATGAAATGTTAGCTGTAACCTTCACTCAGATCTGGAAAAGCAGACTATCCATTATTGAGACCATATAGCAGAAATGAATACTGAAACCATATCCCAAGACCAACAAAACCTAGTGTTTGGATCATCGTTTAACGATGCTTAAAAAAAGAGAAGTTTTAATTCAATAAAGTGAAGATAAAAAGCAGGAGGAAAATATTGATCCTTGGGTTGCCTGGGACAGGTAGGACTCTTTGAGATCTGCCATCTCCACCAGGGTGCCAGGTAAGCAGTTTGTAAATGATCCCTCAGCTGGCAGGTGAAGCAGCAGTGGGGGAAGTATTATGTTAATGGTGTGAACTACAGAAATACAAATAAAAAGCCTGAGGGTTTTGCTGCCAGATGCTCTGAGGTTTTCGATAGACAACGGTGCCCAGTGTAGAAGTAGCCCGAACCTCCTGCAAGGACCCTGGATTCCCGGAGCTGGGGACGCTCTCTTCCAGGGAATGGCCGGCTTTCCACAGCCTTTCAGACCTGTGTGCACCCTTGGGTGCTGTGGGAGAATGAAACATCCCCAGAACTGAGAGGCAGCAAAGAAAGGGTTTGGTGGCTCACCCTGTAATCCTGCGCTTTGGGAGGCTGAGGTGAGGGGATGGCCTGAGCCCGCGGGTTCGAGACCCGCCTGGGCGGCGAGACCTCATCTCTACAATAAATCAAAAGATCAGCCGGGCGTGGTAGCGCGCGCCTGTAGTTCCAGCTACTTGGAAGGTGGGGGAAGGAAACGGTGGAACCAGCAAAAAATCGAGTTTGCTGCGGGTGCCGAGTTTGATAGACAACTGCCCACTGGGAGAAGAGTGAACCCCCTGGCCAAGGACAATGCAGACTTTGGGAGCTCCCGGAAGGGGCTGCAGGGCCTGGCGGCGGGACAGGCTGGGGAGGCTTGTGGTGAGACCAAAGCCATCCGAGAGGCCATGGGCAGGAACCTCACCAGGCCCTCCTTTGTGGGGCCAGCCCTCTGTGACTGAAGTCCGCTTTCCGCTCCGTTCAGCCTTATTCTACCCAGGGGTGTATGGGGAGCAGAAGAGGCCTTTGCCCTGCCCTGACATGTCCTGAGGTCCCTTCCCCTGATGACTCGAGGTAGCCCTCCCAGAACTCAGCCGGGGCCCCAACCTGACCGGCTTGCCATTCACACTCCAGACATAGACAGCTGGGGCTACTTTCATTGACATCTCTCCTAAGATGAAGGAAGAAAGACAATTCCGTTCTTGAAGCTACAGAGCAGTAGCCAGGTTGAACAGTCATCAGCAAAGCCTAAGTGGTGAACTTTCTTGCTCACGACGTTCTGTAAATTCATGCCCAGCCTGCTGGATTCCTCTCAGTTCAACAACGAATCTAAAATATCCCTCGGATCAAAAAACGCATTAAAACTTTTTTGAAGCCTTACCTATAAAATACTTTAACACAAGTATTTACTTAAATAGGATTATTAAGTAATCCTATTTACTGAATAACATACAGGATCTTAAATCCGAACCTCGGTTGCTTTCCACATTAGCTAAAACCTGAGAACCAAAGGACTGAATCATGCATAGTGCCAATAGGTCCCAAATATGGAGACAGGCATCTTCCTGGGAGAACTCAAGCTGAAAGTACAGCACCAAGTCTCTGCCTTGGAAGGGGCTGGAGGGGAAGCCTCACCATGGAGCGTGCACGCCTGCCCCACCCACGCCAAGTTGGCTTTGCTGAGGGAGTGCAGCCTGTGTCTTCTGCTCCCAGTTGGTGCTGCAACTCTCTGAGTTTTCAGAAGGGCGCGTGGAAGGGAGATGGGTGAGTAAAGGGGAAGTTTTCTTTTACTCTTGGATTCAGTGAAAGGCGTCCGCTAGTGTTTTTGTAAAAATGTTAGCGTCTACGGAAGTGTCATCGTGGCTCCAAGGAGGAGGAGTCCAGAGAGGCCAAGTTCTGCTGACCCCAAATATCAGTAATGTCACACTGATAGAAGTGTTTCTCACTCACAGCACAACCCAGGGAAGCTGGCAAGTCTCTGGGCCACAGATTTGCTCCTGGCCACCCTCTGGCCTGCCAGTTCTCCGCCCCCTAGGACACACAGTTCCACGGTGACCCACTGGGAAGAGAGGCTACAGAATGCCACAGGCCCACTTGCATTCTCCCACCTGCAGTTGGCATGCACACTGCTGCTCACACTTTATTGGCCTAAGCTAGTGGTAGGGCCCCTGAGGCCTTCAGGAGTTGGGTGTGGTCTTACCCCCTGCAGGGAAGATGGCAGGAGCCAAGCAGCAGAGCATGCCCCAGCGATGGCTGTTTTATTACTCAAAGCATAACGACGGGGTGGCTCTGGGCTGAATACAGGACATGTGCAGGACGGCCACCGGCCACGTACGGCGGTGCCCTGAAGCATGGCCTAGGCCCCTGGGGCCGTGTGTGTGTGTTTGTGGGTATGGATGTGTGACTGTGTGTGAGTGCATATTTGTGTGTGTGTTCATGTATGTGTCTACGGGTGTAGGTTTGTGTATGTGTTTGTGAATGTGTGTGTTGGCGTGTATATATTTGTGTGTGCATTTATAGGTATGTTCTTGTGGATAAGTATGTTAGTGTTTGTCCTAACATACACTAACATACTTATTATGTTAATAAGTATGTTATTTACATACTTATTGTATGTCGATGTGCTCGTGGGTGTGGCTTCTGTGTATGTATTAGGGTGTATATTGGTATCTGTGGATGAGTGTGCTTGTGTGTATGCTTGTGGGTGCATAATTGTGTGTGTTTCTTGAGGTTGGTCAGAAGGGAGAAGCACAAGACGGCACCAGCTGCCTGCCACAGGCCTCTGACACAGGCCCTAGGTGGGCACTCAATGTGCCACGTGCTGTGTCTTCTCAAACTAACATGGTTCTCCTAGAGGGTCGCACGGTTTCCTTCTTTGCCACACATGGCGTGCTGCAGTCCGAGGAGGTGGGCCCGGGTCACCCAGGCAGGGCTGGAGCTGGCAAGCGGACCCGCGTCTGCCAGGCTGAGGGCTCACTCTGTGGCGGTGTCCACTGACAGGCATCACTGAGCCTTTGGGTCCTGTCTCCACCCACCTGTCCCCAGCATCCGTCGCAGGGCCTGGCCAGAGTGAGGCCCTCACAAGGTCACACACACCACCATCAGATCCACGTCCCTGTGCTCACTGAGCACCAAGAAAACAGTTCCATGTGAGGGAAAGAAGCAGATAAGCTGGGATGCGGTGTGGGCTGGAAGCCACCTCCGGGTCCCACAGGCCCTCTGTACGGAGTTCCCCTTTCTCAAAGATCATCAAGAGATTAGAAGACCCGCCCCAGGCCTGGCACACAGGGGAAGCTCAAACGGTCCCCCTCTGCCCACCTTCCTCCTGGTCTTGCCCTCTCTGTTTCCTTATCAATGCCAGATGATGGACCCTCGGCACGCGACCGTCTTCAGGAGGCCGTTGTTTCCTGGGATGGGGGTTCCCATGCCACCATCGCTACTGTCCCATACCCATACTCAGAAGGCCTGTGTGGCACAGCTTGTGGAGAACACAAGGATGCAGGGGAAGACAGAGGAAAGGGGAGGGAGGGGAAGAGAAGATGGCACAGAGATGTATTAACACCTGGACCACGTAGAATTGGCTTGGGCAGAGTTATGGAAACCCAAACGCAGACAGACACTGCTTTCCTCTCATGTAGGCCATCTCCAGGTCAGCGAGAAGGGCTGGCACCGTATGTGAGGTTCCAAGGACTTGGCCGCCTCTTCTGAGCTGTCCGCCTTCTCAGGCACTGCCCACGGTTCAGCCAGCAGGAGGGAAGGGGCGAGGGGCACATGCCTCCCTCGAGACCCTTCTCAGACACGTGGACACGGCTGTGAGCTCGCCCGAGGGCTCACCCGAGCTCTCCCCACATCTACCACACGGGAGGCTGGGGAATGCAGTCTTCATCCACCCAGCTTGTGTCTACCTCAAAAGAGACTTCATTCACTCATAAAGAAGGGGAGCGTGATCAAGAATACAGCAGGCTCTGCCATTGCCCAGACAGTGAGCAACGACACACAACAGAATGGTCCCTGGGCAAGAATTGATGCAGTTGCCGGGCTCGGTGGCTCAGCCTGTCATCCTTTGGGAGGCTGAGGTGAGTGGATTGCCTGAGCCTGTGGGTTTGAGACCCGCCTGGGCAGCGAGACCTCATCCCTACAATAAATCAAAAAATCAGCCGGGCGTGGTAGCACATGCCTGTAACTCCTGCTACTCGGAAGGCTGAGGTGGAAGGATCGCCGGAGCCCAGCAGGGCGAGGCTGCGGTGGCCGGGAGCAGCCACAGCACTCCAGTCTGGGCAACAGAGTGAGACTCCAACTCAAAAAAAAAAAAAAAAAAAAAAAAAGAGACTTCTGTCTTTCTCCTTAAAGCCTGGATGGTCTTGCTCAAGCTGGGTCCTGACTGGATACCTGTTGAATGCCTGGCACCCTCTCGGACACGGTGAGCCTTTTCTGCTTCAGTCCTGGGACTCTGTGTAGATTGTATCATACCCCCTTTAGAGAGGAGGACCGGAGGCATTGCCCAAGACCACACATCCGCCAAGTTCAGGGTCACGTTTGAATCCCTACCTGCATGACTCCAGCATTTGTGTTCTCCCCATTTGGGCAATCACTGTATTCAATCCACATAGAAGCTAGAGGCTAAATATTCTGTGGCCAATAAGGAACTATCAACTTCCACCTTTGCTTTGAAAAATCTACAGTATAGAAATAATTTATGAGCCAATCAAATTTACTTAAATGAGCATCTGTGGAAATGTCCTTCAGGGTCCAGCATGGCCGCTATATACAAAAGGACACCGTAACTAGATGAATTATCCAACACTCCATCACTTCTGCCTTAGTCCTAGACAGGGACCCTGAGGTTTTGAAGTCTGAAGTAGCTGGGTTCTGCAGAGGATTGCAAGGGGAGAGTCCCTGCGATGCAGGTGCTGGCCTCAAAGTTGCCATCCGTGGGCATCCTTGTAGGCCCTTCTGGGGTGACCACTACCATGTCCCTGGAAGGAAAATACTCGATTTTAAAGATATGCAAGGGGCAGGGAAAGAAAAGGAGGTTAAAAACAGGACGTGCTCATGTCAGTGACACACACAGACAGGCAGACGGAATTTAAAAACATGCTAGTGTTTTAAGATTAAAAGTCTTTAGGGGTTAAACTAGACAAAGTAGAAAGTCAAGTGAAATACGTTTTGTGTTTGTCTGTTTGCAGTGCAGCCTGGGAATTGAAGTCTTGTCTGCTGGGGTACGGAGCTTCTCCTGGAGGCAGAGGTCCTGGGTGAGTTGTGCTATGTTCTTGCTCCTATGGTGGGGAGAGCTCAAACACAGAGTCCCTGTGTTTGAAAGAAGCCCTCTCACACACAGGAGGGTTCCCTGAACAACTGGGACTAAGAATACCAAGATTCGGCTGGGCTCGGTAGCTCAGCCTGTAATCCCGCGCTTTGGGAGGCTGAGGTGAGTGAATTGCCTGAGTCCCTGGGTTCAAGACCCACCTGGGCAACTTGGTGAGACCTCATCTCTACAAAAAAATCAAAAAAATTGACCAGGCGTGGTAGCACACGCCTGTAGCTCCAGCTACTTGGAAGGCTGAGGCAGAAGGATTGCCGGAGCCCAGCAGGTCGAGGCTGCAGTGGCCAGGAGCATGCCACTGCCCTCCAGTCTGGGTAACAGAGTGAGACTACAACTCAAAAAAAAAAAAGAATACCAAGACTTGGTTATGGAAAACTTCCCAGCTCTTCCTACTAACATGAGTATTGATGCCAGCATACCCATGATGTTAATAGAATCTGTCCAAGATAGGGGCTGGCTTCAGAAGCGAGAATGGCAACGAAACCAGTCCAGTGGCATGCTGGAGAAAAGTCCCCCCAGGCTCCCACAAAGCTGAAATGAGAGGATTGTACTGGAGGGTTTATTTTTACTTTTAGGACAAGACTGAAAGGCCCTGTTATGTATGTCTTTCGATAAACTGCTCATGCTCATGTTTAAATATCTCCATTGTCATGAAAAAAAAAACAGCACTGCATCAGCAAACTACTTGTGAATCTGGATTTTTAAAAACTGGGTCCACAAGCTTAATGGGTAAATATGTATTTTTTAAAATTCTGGTTGATAAAGCTGCTTTAAGTCCCTGGCTCTGCAATTTAGATTCTTTGAAATGTAAGCTCTGTGTTGCTAAATTACTCTTTTCTCTCTCTACTTCTTTTTTTAACCAAAAGTGGAAAATCATTTTTGCAAACCTTTTTAAGGATTACCCAAAAGCTGGTGTTCTTTCTCGAACTGGTCTTTCTTTTCCTCTTGTTTTCAAATAAGAGCAGCTTGTATCTCTGGTGTTTTAAAAAGTGTTGAGGCTCCAGAGTTGGCAACACGGTGGTGGAGAGGGGTGCCTTCTGGCTTCTGCACGCTCTGTCCCCGGGCACTGAGTCACCCAGTGAGAGATGCGGCATCACCCAGTGATAGGTGCAAGGACAGCCAAGAGCAAGACGAAAAGAGAGACTTAAGCACCATCCTTTCTGGGAGGAAGGAAGACCAACCTGGATTGCATTTATCCGGTGTAAAAATAATAAAAATAGCAACAAAAGCAAGTGTTCCCACACACAACCTCCTAGGAAGTGTATTTCTGTGTTTACAGAGAATTTTCTTTTTTTTTTTTGAGTTGAAGTCTCACTCTGTCACCCAGCCTGGAGTGAAGTGGCCGCTCCCAGCCACCACAGCCTCGACCTGCTGGGCTCTGGCTGCGCTACCACACCTGGCTGATTTTTTGATTTTTTGATTTATTGTAGAGATGAGGTCTCGCTGCCCAGGCGGGTCTCAAACCCGCGGGCTCAGGCAATCCACTCACCTCAGCCTCCCAAAGGTGCGGGATGACAGGCTGAGCCACCGAGCCCGGCTTCTGTTTCTGATTTCAAGTGAAGAGCTTTCCCCATCCGTGCTTTATCAATTCCTAGTCCCATAATCTAATGCAAATAAGAATGACAGGAGAATTCTCCCCAAGTGCCTTCACTAATGGAAGGAGATGGGAGTGGCTCTTCAGTGAATGGGAAACCCCACCGGGTTCTCGGTGTTTACATGCAGACTGCAGCTGGCCCTGTTCCCAGGTGTGCTGGCAGAGCCTGGGGGAACAGCTGCTGCCCCAGCAGGGGTTGTCTTCCTGGCCACTCAGTGGGGACCCCAAAATTAAGAAGGAGGGCTGGCAAAGAATGCAAAGGAGCAGGGAGACCCCTGGAAGAGCCCCATGAGAAAGTGCATTTGGTAATTTATCACACACACACACACACACACACACACACACACACACACACACACACAAAGGGTACCAAAAAATGCATACACATTTTAAGAAAGGAAAAACTGTATTAAAATTATAGAGGAATACAAGCTATGTCTGACTTCTGCTCAAAGGGGTGCTCAAAGTGGTTACCATCAGCATCCAGACACGTCTGATTACAGCAAACTAAAAGTAATACATAGATAAAATTATATACATATATATATATATAAACTGGGAGAGGTCATTGCCATAAACCACTGCTGACAACAGAAAGCAAAGCAAGTCCCCTAGATATTCAAGGAAGGCGAGGGATCCCTCTTATTTTTTTTCCTCTGTATTTGTCCTCAGGATTTCTCAGGGAGGCAGACCTGCCTGTGAGCCAACAGTGCTAGGCCAACTGTCCCACCTCCTGCGGGCCCGTTGTCACCTTTCCAGGCTGGGATCACTCGGGAAGGGCACCCAGTCCTGTTTGTCTAATGGCCGCGTGTGTTCCCTTTGAGCTGCCAGCTTATGCCTGCCCCGCGCAGGGTCTGTTTGGAGTCAAAGACAGCCAATGCCAGGGACCAAAGGTCTGGAAGCTGGCTTCAGATACAGTCACCATGATGAGGAGGAAGGAGTTAACCCTTCGAGTCATCTTAGAAATGGGCTTCGTGAAAAGTTCCTTGGCTTCCGTATCTTGCTGATCCACTGATTGGCTAAGCTTACCTTTAGCTTTGAGAAACACTGGATTAAAAAAAAAAAATACCGCATTTCATTTTTTTATTTCACTTTATAACTGTTGTCTCTTAAAATATTAAGCATGTCAGATTAAAAATAAAAAATGAGAGTTGTGCACAGTGGCTCACGCCTGTAATCCCAGAGCTTTGGGAGGCCAAGATAGGAGGACTGTTTGAGCCCAGGAGCAGAAATTCAAGACCAGCCCGGGCAACACAGTGAGACCTCCTACCAAAAACAAAAAATTAGCCGGGTGTGGCGGCTAATTTAATGCCTGTAGTCCTAGCTACTCGGGAGGCTGAGGCAGGAGGATCACCTGAGCCCAGGAAGTTGAGGCTGCAGTGAGCTGTGATCGTACCACTGCACTCCAGCCTGGGCATTAGAGTGAGACTCCGACTCAAAATAAAAGAAAGTGAAGAATAAACAAACAAATGAAAGTTTAAAAAGCCATTCCCAAGAGCCCGGTGGGATGTGGGGTTAAGGGTAAATGCACTGCCCGCTGGTCCCCCGCACCTCTCCCTCCTGCTTCAGGGAGACAGAATGATCCTGCCCAAGACCTGTCCCTTGCCAGACTCAGAGCCCTGGCACCCTGCAAATGTGTCTCAACCTCTCTGAGTCTCCACTTCCTAAAACAGAAAACGAAGGCATAGCCCTGACTCACCGGTGTGTTGCGAGGAGTGATTGAGAACCGTGTGTGGAAAGCGTTCACTCCGGAGCTCGTCACACAGCAGATTGGAAAGAAGAACCTCATGGGTAGATCCAGAGAGGGTGCTAGATATAGTAAGCCTCGGTTTTAAGAAGACACTGGAATGGTGGGCTTCTGGAAATTCAACTTAGAAAACCAGCGCTGTCTGTGCATCCACATCTGTGCCAGGCTCTGACAGTAAGACCGTAAGTCCTCCCACTCCACGGACTCAAAGCCTGGGAGACAGACACACCAGTGCTACAACTGCATGTACTTGCAGCTTAAACAAAACGTCTCAGCAGCAGTCACCCCTGCTCAGACGAGGACAGTGCAAGCTAGGCAAACTCCGGAGGCAGCACCTGCTGGGCTGGGGCGAGAAAGAGGAAGAGGCGGCCGTGGGTGACAAGAGGGCCACCCAGAGAAAGGCACAGCAACTGCAGCAAGCACTGACCAGCCACGTGCACCTCCGTCGTGTTTTCCAAACCAGGGACGGGAGCCCACGGCCTGACTACCCCATTTCCCAGAGTGGACACAACTGTGACCCATCCCACTCGGGGCATCTGGAGCTAATGCACGTGCTAAGATTCACAGTGTTTTTCAAGCCACGGTACTGGTTCAGGGTCCAGAAAACCAGCCCTGAAGGACACGGGGTGAGCTTGCTGGACCTTCCCCCTTCACAGCACTGGTCAGCCTCCCAGGTGCCAATGGTCAGGCCTTGCCGTTTTGAAGCGACCCCACGCCAGGCAGGAGACCCAGGTGTGTGGCCAGAGGACACGATCTCCGCAACATGAGCTTGGTCACTGCATGTGAAGCAGCTCTCCCCGCAGCTGGCCGGGGAGAGAAAAGTCCGTGGGATGGAAGATCCACCAGCAGCATTTGGTCAGAGTGGACAGAGCAGAGGGAATGGCGCGGAGAGACTGATGTCCACAATGAGGGACAGAGACAGCTGCACGTGGAATCCCAGAACTTGGAGAGGCCAAGGCGAGTGGAGTGCCTGAGCCCACGGGTTTGAGACCCACCTGGGCAATTTGGCGAGCCCTCATCTCTGCAAAACATCAAAAATTAGCCGGGCATGGTAGCGTGTGCCTGTAGCTCCGGCTACTCGGAAGGCTGAGGCTGAAGGATCGCCGGAGCCCAGCAGGGCAAGCCTGTGGTGGGCGGGAGCGGCCGCTGCACTCCAGTCTGGGCGACGGAGTGAGGCTCCAGCTCAAAAAAATAATAAAAAAGAAGAGAAAGCAGCCTGCGAGCATGCCCTGGGAACGTCATCAGTCGCTGATGAAAGGGATAGAAAGTCTCCATGAAGGGCCAGAGAGCAGCGTCTTAGAGACCCCCGGGGAGCTGACACGCAAGCAGCCTGTGAGTTTCACGGCGTGTCAGGCCAATGCTGGGATGCACCAGAAAAACCCCAGGAGGGAAGCGGCAGAGAAGACGTGGTACCTGCTCACATGAAATACGATTCAGTCGTAAAGAAAAATAACAAATTCTGTCATTTGCGGCAGCATGGATAGATCTGGACATGTCACTTCCGTCACGTGACATTTGCCGGGCACACAAAGATAAACTTCGCATGTCACCATTCATACGTGAAAGCCAAAAAAGTGGATCTGATGAAGACGGAGAATAGATTGGTGGTCACCAGAGACTGGGAAAAAGGGGAAGGGGGTGGGGAAGGCGTGAAAAGAAGTTGGTTAATGGGTACAAATACACCGTTTGATAGAAGGACATAAGACCCAGTGTCTGATAGTAGGGTGACTACAGTTTCCAAAAATCTCTTGTGTATTTCCAAATAGCCAGAAGAGAATCATTCATTGTCTTTTCTTTTTGCTAGAAGAAAAGACAATATTTAAGGTGATAGATATCCCAATGACTCTTATTTGATCTTTTCATAGTATATGAACATATACAACGAACACATGTACCCTGAGAATATGTACCTCTATTATGTATCAATAAAAAAAATTTTTAAACCTCAAGATGGCCGACTGTCCAAGGCGTCATGGACTTCTGAGCTGACTCACTTCCAGCGTGGCCTCCTCCCTGCCCTGGCCTCTTCCCATGCAACTGGGGATGGACCCTGGGTCCGAGTGAAAGTCTCTAATTGGCACGTCCCTGGAAGGAGAGCAGACCCCAGGAAGAATGTCATCACAGAGCAGTGCCAGATGCAAATCTGCTTGGATTTGCAAGAGATTGAGAGGTTTCTGGCCAGGAGCAGCTTGTGCACAACGAAATAAAGGTTTTATTCTCCCGAACCTCAGTTCCTGTTTAGAGTCCCAAAGGAAGAGTCCATACCCATCAAAAAAGGGATTTCTCTGCCAGAAAGTTCACTCTTGTTTCTTGACAATCCTAGCCATTTATAAAAATGGCCAGTTATGAGGTTTTGTGAGATTTTGCCAGTTATGTATCTTTTCGGTGGGGGGGATCCAACGGCAGAGAAAAAGCTCCCTGTGGTCTCTGGAAGCTGAGTCCTCAGCTGTGTTTGTTTACCAAGACTCGGGCCAGAAAAAGCATGCAGGCTTTCACCACAGGCGCTTGGTGACTCATGGACGGTGCCAAACTCAGAGCAACCAATGAAGGAGGAAGATGGTCGGGGCGGAGGCGTGATGGGTCCCGGCCCTCTGCCAGCGAGGCTTTCTCTGCTGGGACTCGGCCTGTTCACCAGTCCTGGGAACCAAGGGTGGGGAGGATACTGGGTACGGAGAGCCATCTTTCATTCTGTAAAACTGTAAAACCTGGGGCCTGCTGACAAGCCCAAACCTACCTTCTCTTTTACCCACCAGTTCTGCAAACAAGTCTTGAGGCAGCACCCTTGTCCTCGTAGAGTCTGAAGTCTAGTTGCAGAGACACAGACAGATGAGGAAATCGTTGCTAATTCACCAGGCTCGTCAGATGATCACAGGGAGACATGAAAACTCTATCGTGCATTTAGTCCCTGTAACTCATTTGGGAAAACATCGGGGAGATGCTCTTCCTCTGGTTGATGTCGGCCTCCAGCTCGAGAACGGGATGCAGCGCAGCAGAATGGCCGACCAGGAAACGAGCCAGGCCCAGGAAGACTGACATCACGTGGACTCGACCCTAGGAGAGAGAGTGGAACAGTGGTGGCCAGGGGCTGGGGTGGAGAGATGTGCACGTGTTTTTGGATCCTGTATTGCACGCCATAAATACCTATAATTTTAATTTGTCAACTGAGAAAAGTAATTATCTAGTTTAAAACATAAAGAAAGTCGGCCTAGAACGGCCCTAATGTACCCTGAGACATGGGCTCATTCATCTCCTCCGACCCAAAAGTGCACAAACGGTAAGGAGGATGCTGGACTGCTCTCGGTGAGGACAGATGCGGCCTGTGGGACCGCGTTTTGAGTCTGAGGAAGAAGCCCCGAACTCCTTGGGTTTCTTGAGGTCTGCCCACCCCAGAGTAGCCATGAGGACAGGGCGGGCTGGGTGCCGGCTTCCTAAGCATGACAGGGCACTGCTCCGGTAGGCCAAGCCTGACAGGGCAGCCCGAGGCTGCCGTGGCTCCACCCCGGGGTTTCCAGTGCTTGGGCCCCAGTGGAGAGTCCCATCCCCATCAGACAGCGCTCTGGGCTGGAGCCCCCAGAGCCGATTCTGCAGGAGGTGGCAGGGTGGCTTCATTTCTGCTTCCACTTGCTCTGTAGTCCCCGCGGCCTGAGGCATCCCCAGCTCACAGCTTCCCTGGGCGGAGACCTCATTCCCTGAGGGGCTTAAGGGAGACAGCCTCCAAGACCAGAGGTTACAGAGAGAAAGGAAGGCCTTTTCTTTCCATCCTCTAACGGGAAGGAGAAGCAGCCAGCTGGCATCTCCTCGGTGGCTGGCAGCAGAGTCACTGTGAGGAGCCTGCGGCTTCCTTTGCCCATGCATCTCTGACGCCACTCGCTGGGGCAGCCTGGCCACAGCTCTCTGTGGGTCTCACTGGCCAAGGTTCAAAGCCAGGGTGAGCTGGCCGCCCCACCTCCCACGTTGAAATTGCTTGTCCAGAAGTTTCCCTGGAAGTTTCTTGGAACACCAAGAAAACAACAACAAAAACAGCAACCATGACTCAAACACCTACTTGTAAGGACACCTTGCAGGTTTATTATTAAAGTAAAGCATGCATAACCAATGGGTAAATTGCTTTCTCTCCCACGTGAAACCTGTTCTACCCCTGCCGAGGCCACCAACAGGGACCGCAGATGCTGAGTCAAGCAGCCAAGGTGAGTGTTGATGTGAACGTGGCCTCGTGAAGTGAACATTTAACCAACACCATGGAGAAGGCATGTTGTAAAAAGCGGGGCCTGCTGACAAGCCCAAACCTACCTTCCCATTGGTCAGGAGACGTCTGGTGTGCTCAGTATCTTCCTGCTGACTTTACCGCCTCTGTTGGAAACAGCATTGTGTCAGGGCGATATGCAAATCAGACCTAAATATAATTTCTCATGTAAATAAGGCACAGTTCCAAAACAGGAACTGGGGAAACAGAGCTTCTCTCAATGTAAATTCCATATGGCCACTGATGTCACTTACGAACAGCGAAATCACACGGATGTTGTGGCTTGCTCACATACGACGGCAGACGGTTGAGTATCACAGCATTCAAGGGAAGAGCTACATTGCAAGGGCTTAAGCAGGCCAACCAGCATGCCGGGTTAATTACCTTTGTGATTGAAGTCGGATGGTAGGAAAACCCATTTTTGCCACCCTGCTGCACAGCTGAACGTATTGTACTCCGAGTGTACTGAGAATAGCCCTTTGAATTGCTGTTTCAGATTCCCTTAAATGAGATACAGTAAAATCTCGTTATAACAGACCTCTCTATTATGCAGTAGATTTCGTTCAACGTCTGGTTTATTCTAGCCTACGTGAATATATGAAGTTCTGTCTTCCCAGCCTGTTTGGCTGGGGAAGCGGTTTCTACTTTTGTCTGCTGAAATGGAAACTGTTGGAAGTGGCCCCGGGGCTGAGCAGAGCCCAGCCGCTCCCCCTGTCACTGGCCTCCGTTCCCATCATTAATCCTATTCTGGGCTCAGATCCTGTTTGTCCAAACCCGGCTGACGGCAGACTCCTCTGTGAACTGAATCACAAGAGTAGGAAGCTCAATCCAACCAGACTGAATTTCACTTTCTTGGGCGGTACATCGAGACAAATGCATCGTTTAGACTGGGAAATGGCTCTGGGGTTTGTCGGCCCCGGGCAGACAAGCCCCTGGACGCCCCAGAGCATATATTGCCAGTGGAAGGACATTAGTTGAATTTGGCTCATGTCCAGGTGACCTACCAAGGCAGAGCATGGCCTGTGAAAGGGCGTGTTGTCATGTGTCTCGGACACCCTCTGCCTGCAGACAGCTGGGTTCCAGCTGAGCATTTTCCGAAGGGTGTCTGCATTTGGAAGGCATGCCCAGCCTGGACCTTGGGGTGGTGACGACTCGACCCTGGACTTTTGACGAGGAGGAGAGAGATTCTTCATCCCCTATGCTTAGAGCCCCCACGAAGGGTGCCTCTGCCCCTCTCAGCTGGCCCAACAGACCTGGCTCACATAGGTGCGACTTATCTCCCAACCCTCGGGCACTTTCAAAACCCTAGGCTGGCTCCCCATGGGAGGGATGGCGTGGCCCTCAGGCCCAAAGGTATCCACTAAAGAAGCAGAAAGGGTAGCACCCTGGTCACCTCCTGAGCTGTCCCCAGGGTGAGGGATCAGATGGCATTGCCCGTTCTTCCCTCACTCAAGGCCGCATAAAATTCCCCAGAGGACTTTCTTCTGGGGGGGTGAGAACTTTCTCCCCCACCAGACACTAGAGGCTGTGACTTTGGCTGCCGCAGCCTGACCTGCATGAGCCACCCGCTTGAAGCCTGTGTTTCCCTGATGTTCATTCCTTGTGGAAGCCAGACACCAGCACCTGAGTAACGCCCATCTTAAGTGGTCCCAGGAGAGTGGGGGACGGCGTCGGGGCAAGGGCAGTTCAAGAAGAGACCAGGCGCACTGCCAGGACCTTTCAGTCTCATCCTCATCACCTGCAAGGAAGCCGGGTCCCGGATTTTCATGGTCCACAGTCGGACGGGATCATCAAGAATCTGTGCACACAGCAAAGCTAGGGTCGATGATTCTGCCTGCACCGTGCCACCATGGAGACCCTGGCGCTGAGGAGCCACCGAGGGAACCAAACACTGACACCCGCAGCTCCTCAGTCAAATGGATGCGGGCGTGAGTGAGCAGACGGACGATTTCATGAGAACTGCTCCAGAAGCTCTTCAAAGGCAGGTCAGTTCCATGCTGTAGCCAGTGGCCTTTTTTCAAAGGCGTGGTAAATATCAGAGCAAAAAGCTCTTCCTGCGGGACACACAGCCAATGACTCCCCCGGGACACACATCACAGAAGACTCCATTAGAGGGTGAGCCAGAGCTTCAAACCCCTGCTGCAGTACCTGCCTGGCAGTGGACCTCTGGTGGAGAACCTTGCCCATGACCTCTTCCAAGGAGTAATTCCAGCTCATTAGAGGAATTCAAGGGAACATTCTCTGGGGCCCGTGTGGGCTGACGGCATGGTTTGATGGACTTGGGGCTGGTCAACCACCATCACCAGAACTCTAGCTCTTGGCTCAGGAAACATGTCCGACATCAGCCAGGCTGTTGACCTGTCGACAGACACTAAAAATGCAAAGAAAGCCTCTTCGGGACATGGATCAAAAGCCAAATTTCATATAAAATGCTGCAAGCAACATCCTTCAATGTTAGGGCATGCCAAATCTATATTCTGAGAAGTTCATAGGGTACCCTGGATCAGCTGTATTGTCCAGGGAAAAAAGTGCACGGCTGTGTCTGACTAGGCCTGGGATATCCAAGAGAAGATCTCACCAAACTCCCCCAATACCCTTTCCCATAAAGGCTTCTCTGTTGGTGTGTTGGATATCCATTCTCTCTACCACCCTCACCCATGATGTCCAGGAAAACTGCAGTCACTCAGAGCAGACATTTACGGGAAGGTTGAGATTTGTCCAGACAACAGCACAGCAGTGAATTCCGTCATTCACTCCGCACACGCCCTGAGGGCTGGCTTGGTTCCCAGCCCCGCTGTGAGCACGAGGGCAGGCAGATGTTGCCCTGGCCTGAGCAGAGAGTCCCCACCATGGGTTAAGCTGGCCATGCGTGCACACACAGAGGGACATTGCACCCGGGACATGGGAACACAGGAACACAGGGACACAGGGCTGCAGCCTGACATCGCAGGCAGCGAATGCTCCTCCAAGCGGAAAGAGCCACTCAGTGGCTTGCAGCTCAAAGCCACAGGACCAGACTCGCATCTTAGGGAAACTTTGAAGGCTGCAGAGGGCCAGCAGGGCAGGAAGGAGGACCTGTGGGAGAGCCGTGTCAGGTCCTGAACTAAGCGGGTTTGGAGGTGGATAAGACACAGCACTGCTTTTCTGGAGAGGGTGGACCTGATTGGCTTTGGCAAAGTAGGCTGTAGCTTAATTTCGGCATATAGAAAAGTGCTTGGGATTTCACACACGTAAAAATATGCATGCGTCTTCAATAAGACACTGTTCCTCACAAGTGCAGATGACCAGCAAGGAGGAGTGGGGAGCGGTTAATCGCCAAATTAAAGGTTTTGTTTTGTTTCTTTAAAAATTTCAGTTAAAAGGAAACAGAATTAAGATCGCCAAAGAGGCTGAGGAAACACATTACTTCCCAAGTTCCTCCATTGCCAGCCACCAATATCCGCATACATTTGAGATCAAGACAAATTCCTGGGTTCCTTTCTCTGGGTTTGCGGAGCAGAGTGGGCAGGATCGTGGGACCCACGGGCCACACCCAAAGGCCAGGGGCTGTTCCTTCCACGAGTGGAAGTACCCAAGTCGACCCTTTCCTGCAGGTCCCGGCAAGGTTAGTCACAAGTAGGAAGAAAACAGCTGATGGGGGTCGAAAGTCGTCTTTGCCATAGACAGTCACAGCCGTGTCCCCCAACCTGCTTGCTCCTCGGGGATTTGTCCCTGCCACGTTCCCATCAAAAGGGAGAGTCAGGGAAGCACTCTCTCGCCACCGTTAACCCGCTGGGACCAATCAAGTGTGGCTAAAGTGATGCGGAGCTAGCTCCAGACCCAGCTCTGAGCTAGGCTGGTCGCTTCCCCTGCTTCCTGGTTGAAACGCTTGCTCTGGAGAAGCTGGCCACCACGCAATACAGCCAAGGAACCTGAGACCTCCATGCTGTGAGAGAGCCTGAGCTAAACGTGTGGAGACAGGGAAGCCAAGCAAGCCCTCACCCTCGTTCCTATGTGCCAGCTGCAACTCCAGACACGTAAACAGAAGGTCATCTGGAAGTCCAGCCTGGTTGAGCCTTCGCGTCAGTCCAGATTTGGCCACCATCTAACAGGAACCAACTAGTTTGGCTCAGTCACCCCACATATGTTGAGACGGAGTAGCAAGTTGTTTTAAGTCCCTGGGTTTGCGTGTGCTTTGATATGCAGCCACCAGGACAGTGAGAACAGTGGAGGGAGGCGGAGGGAGGGGACGGCCCCATGAGTCAGATAGGACTCAGAAACCTGAGCTGCCTTTGGCAAGAGCAGAGGTGACTCCGGCAAGAGAAAGGTTTCTTAGTGCCCGACGTGGCTCAGGCCGAGAGAACTCCAACGCCCAGTGTAAGCAAGCTGGGCTCGTGCCCAGAGAGGGGCAGCCAGAGGTGGACCACAGAGCTTTCCTCTCCGTCCCCACTCCTGCACTCGGAGGTCACCATCTGTGGCGCATAAGCAGGCCTCTGTCCAACGGTCACAGCTTCCAACACATCTGGGGAGACAAAACGGTAGCATGAGTGGGACACACCGCAAAGGGCGCTGAGGCTGGTTTCCTCCGTTCGTTTCCTCCCTTCTCCCTCCTTCTTCTCCTTCCTCCCTTCCCTTATCCTCATCTTCGTCCCTTTCTCTCTCCTATTCTTCTTTTTTTCCTTTTCTATAGCAAATGCATGGATGCTCTTCCCATGCCAGAAGAAGTCGCCTTGAAATGGAGGTTCCAATTTCAGAGGTGTCTTTGTTACAAAGCCATGAGATTATACATGAACACAAAGAATGTGTAGGCTGTTTCTTGTAATTACACCAATCCACAGTGAGAGTCCACAGAAATTAGGTTATTTCTGGAACCATTAACACACACCAGTAGAGCAGAACACCCTTGGCTTGTGCCATCCTAATGTCTTCCTACACTGATGTTTATTTCAGATTAATATCTTTATGCCAAGGCTCTTACCTGTATTGTGTCATTTTTGGAGACAAAGACTGTGAGACATAACTAAATGGACACAATTAGAATTAAGAATTTGTATAAGCTTCATTGTTAAAGTGTACAAAATGTGGTAACCATGACCTAATTGCACTTGCACACTCTTTATATTATGCTGGAGATTACAAATATATTGGTTTTTAAATAATGTATTATTTATGCTCATATAAAAATTGTGTATATTATTTATTAGGTCACAGTGAATTACCATAGCACCTATAATTGCCTCATTTGGGAATTTTATATTATACTAATGTGTGTGTGTGTGTGTGTGTGTGTGTGTGTGTGTGTGTGTAGTAAATCACTGATAAGAAAAGGTGACAATTTACGAGATTATATTTAAGACCAGCAGGCATTGTTTTGAATGGAAAAAAATAGCACATGACTTCTTTTGTTACTTTTATTTAGCTATAACTGACATACTATAAACTGCACAAATTAAAATATACAATTTAGTAAGTATTAGTGTCACTACTTACTTAATTTAAACAGGGGCATACACCCACGAAGCTACCACCACAATTAAGATAATAAACAAGAGCCGGGCTCGGTGGCTCAGCCTGTCATCCCGCGCCTTTGGGAGGCTGAGGTGAGTGGATTGCCTGAGCCCGCGGGTTCGAGACCCGCCTGGGCAGCGAGACCTCA
The DNA here is from genome assembly GCA_027257055.1 of Cephalopachus bancanus. Lineage (NCBI taxonomy): Eukaryota > Metazoa > Chordata > Mammalia > Primates > Tarsiidae > Cephalopachus > Cephalopachus bancanus. The sequence continues at coordinate 751,960 of JAPVLO010000169.1, read as the reverse complement.
TCTCTACAATAAATCAAAAAATCAGCCGGGTGTGGTAGTGCTTGCCTGTAATTCCGGCTACTCGGAAGGCTGAGGCAGAAGGATCACTGGAGCCCAGCAGACAAGGCTGCGGTGGCCGGGAGCGGCCACTGCACTCCAGTCTGGGTGACCGAGTGAGACTCCAACTCAAAAAAAAAAAAAAAAAAAAAAATAATAAACAAGAATCATCACTCCCTTAAAATCTTGCATGCGCCTTTGTAATTCTTCTCTGCTATTTCTTCTCATTTCCTCAGCACAGACAGCTGTTTATTAGTTTACAGTACATAAATGGAATCAGAGAATACATTCTTTTCAGGGAAATGGTGTCCGAATTCTCCCACTTAGCATACTTATGCTGAGATGCCACCAGGAAGTTGCAGTCACAGTTCTTTCTTTTTCATTGCTAAGTAGTACTCCATATGACGGATATACTGCAGCATATTTACCCAGTCACCTGAGGACATCTACATCATTTTCATTTGTGGCTGTGACAAGTAGAGCTACTAAGAATGTTTGTATAGAAGTGTTTGTATAGACATGTGTCTTCATTTTCCTTGAGTAAATACATGAGTGGAATGGCTGGGTCGTGAGGTAGGTGTCTGTTTACATTTTTAAAAAACTGCTCAACTGTTTTCTAAAGTGGTTCTACTGTTTTATGCTCTCACCAGCAACGTGTAAGAGTCCAGTCGTTCACATCGCACCAACACCAGAGATGTGAACAACCATTTTAATTTTAGACATCCCGATAGGTGTGTAGTAATACCACATTATGGCTTAAATTTGTATTCTTTAATAACCAATAATGTAGATAATGTTTCAGGTGTTTTGTGTTATCTGTCCATCATCTTTGTGATGTGTCTTTTTTTTAAATTTTGTTTATTAATTTTTTTGAGTCGGGGTCTCACTCTGTCTCCCAGGCTGGAGTGCAAGGGCACAATCTCAGCTCACCACAGCCTCAACCTCCTGGGCTCAGGCAATCCTTCTGCCTCAGCCTCCTGAGTAGCTGGGGCTACAGGTGCTCATCACCACACCTGGCTCTTTTATTTGTTTGTTTTTGTCGAGATGAGGACTCACTATGTTCCCTTGGCTGGTGTCAAACTCCTGGGTTCAAGCAGTCCTCCCACCTCAGCCTCCCAAAGTGCTGAGATTGCAGACACGAGCTATTGCACCCAGCCCTTTGCTGTTGTTCTTTTAAAATTATGGTTTTTTTAAATTTCCCTTTGAGAGTCCTTTATGCATTCTATATGCAAAAATTTCAAATATTTCAAATAATATGTAATTTTGAAAACATTTTCTCTAAGTGTGTAGCAGGTGTTTATATTTCATTAACAATATATCTCAGAGAGCAGAGTTTTAAATTTTGATATGGTCCAATTTATCATTTTTTATTTTATAGATTATCTTTTTGATGTCAAATATTAGAAATCTTTGTCATAATCCAAGGTTATCAAAATTTTGTTCTAGAAGAATTATAGTTTTCGGTTTTACATTTAGGTCTATGATCAATTTTGAGTTTATTTTTGCATATGATGTAAGATATTGATTGAATTTCTTTTTTCCCTTTGCACATAAACAGCAAATTATTCCAGTATTCTTTATAGAAAATACTTTTTTCTCTAAACTGCCTTTGGATACTTGTACAAAATCAATTGACCGTAAATATGTATTAGTTCTCCAAATTTATTCTTCTTTTTCAAAGTTGTTTTATTAATCTAGTTATTTAGAATTTTTACATAAATTTTAAAATTAAGTTGCCAATTTAAGCAGACTATCAGCCTAAGATTTTTATTAGGTTAATTTGGGGAAAATTGACATCTTAACATCTTAAGTCTTATGATTCATGGACATAGTATCTCTCAATTTACTTAGTTCTTTATTTTTTCTTAGCAAAGTTTTCTAATTTCCTAGTGTATGGGCATTACTCATCTTTTCTCGGATTTATTCCTAAAAGTTTTATATTTTGATTCTATTGTGAATGGCAATTCTCAAAATATCGATTTCTGATTGTTGCTAGTATAAAAGATACAATTGATCTTTGCATATAGATTGTCTTGCAATGTTGCTAAACTTACTTTACAGAAACTTTTTTGTAAATTTCGTAGGATTTTTTTTCTATAAAAGTTCACATTGCCTAAGGTTAAAGACACTTTTTCCTCATTGTTTCCAAATCAGAGGGCTTTTGTTTCTTTTTCTCACCTTACTCCACTGACTAGCAACTTGTAGTTAAGATTTAATAGCAGTGGTGGGAATGGGCTCTCTTGTCTTCTTCCTGATTTTAGGTAAAAAGTGCACTAAGTTTTTCATGTTAAGTATGATGTTATCTGTAGGTTTTATCTATAGGTTTTATCTGTTGGCTGAGGAAGTTAGCATTTATTTCTAGTTTGCTGAGACTTTTAGTTAGGAATGCATGTTGAAATTTTTGACACTTTTAAAATAAATCTATTTGTATCCTTTGCTGACTTATTGGCTATAGCTTTATGCTGTGTCATTGAGGTAATTTGTTTAGGCTTTATAGTGGTCATCTTTGTCTTTAGAGTCTACCTTCAAGCAAGATTATGCCACTTCACATATACCGTAAGAATCTTACAGTAGTACACTTTTATCTCCTTCTGGCCTTTGTGTTATTATTGTCATACATTTATATTTAAGCCCCACAATACGCTACAATTATTTTGGCTTTAAACAAGTAGTTATACTTTAAAATAATTTAAAATGTACAAAACCTCACTCAGTTAATTTCTGGAGTTCTTCATTTCTTTATGCAGGTTCATATTTGCAACTGGTATAATTTTCCTTCAGTCTGAAGGACTTTTTAAAAATATTTCTGTTGTGAGATCTGCTGATAATAAATGTTTTTCCGGTTTTTTGTCTGGAAAAGTCCGTATTTTGACTTTATTTTTGAAAAGCACTTTGACTTGATATAGAGTTCTAGGTTGACTTTCCTTTAGTGATATAAAGATGTCTCTCCACCGTCTTGTGGTTTTCATTATTTCCAACAAGAAATTTGCTCTTGTTCTTTTTGCTCCTCTGTATGTAAGAAACTTCACTGGTGCTCTGCTTTAATATGTTTTCCAGTCTTTTATTCTTTCTGTGTGTTTTTTTCTGGATGATTTTTGTTGCCGTGTATTCAAATTCAATAATCATTCATTCCACGGTGTCTAATCTGCTGTTAATCTGTTCTAGTATTTTCATCTCAGACATTGTAGGTTTTAATCTTTAAATGTCCAATTGGAGTCTTTTGTACATCTCTTCTATGTCTTTACTCAGTATGTTCAATCTCTCCTCTAGTTTCTTGCACATACGGAATGCAGTCATAGTAACTACTTTTAAATCCTGGTCTGTGTATACCATCTGTTATTTCCGAGCTGGTTTCGATGGACTGATATACATAGCTGCTTTCTCACGTACTCAATCATTCTTTTATTGGATGCCACACCTTGTGAATTTTACCTTGGTGAGTACCGGGCACTTTTGTATTCCTCTAAATATTCTGGAGCTTTGTTCTTGGAGGCAAGCATTATTAAGAAACAGTTGGTCCTTTGGGGTTTTGCTTTTACGCTTTGTTAGGTCGAACCAGAGCAGTATTTAGCCTAGGGCCAATGTTTCCCCATTGCTGAGGCAAAACCTTTCTGAGTGCTCCGTCCAGTATTATTCCAGTCTGTGGGAGTGAAACGATTCCTAGCCCTGTGTGAGAAATCAGGGCTTGTTCTTTCTAATTATTTTGTGTGGCTCTTTCCTTGACCTTCCTTAGTCTCCTGCACGTGTGCTGATCAAACATTCACCTTAAGACTTGAGAAGAATACCTACAGATGTCTAAATTACTCTTTGTCCATTATCTGCCTCTAAGCTACTCTACCCTGCAAATTCTAGCCACATCAACCTTCCCAAACTCTCAGTTCTGTCTCATCACGTCAGGGTGACCGCTGAGCATTCCCTGGGCTCCTTTTCCACGTCCGTCAGCCCGGAAACTCTCCAGGCAGTAAGCGACTGGGGGACTCACCTCGCTCATTCTCCAACTCTCAGGGGTCGTTGTCCATCATGAACTTACAACCAATATCCTGACAATCATTGTTTCATACATTTTGCCCAATTTTTGATTTATTTAACTGAGAGTCCAAACCTGGTTCTTGTTACACCAAGTTAGAAGCAAAGACCATGGAATTTTTAAATTAACTTCCAATTACATGAAACTCTTAAAAATTATAATTGCAGTTATTCATGTACTTATTAAATTGCCTTTGTTAAATAGAATAAAGTCATTTTACCTCAAGATGGTCCCAGATGAATCCGTATTGCTACAATTAACAATATATAGCCTCCTTAGCTGTAAGATTAAATGCAATGTTAAATTAATATTTTTAGGTGAAAGCATGCAACTTTATGATGAGGAACTTATTATTTTTAGCAAGAAAGTCATAATCTATATTGACATAAATCCTATATCAGTGCTATTTTATTAGATTTTGAGTGTTTGTCTATTAAACAAATGAATACATCATATGCTCATTGTAAATAATATAGGAAAATCTAAAAAGCTGAAGAAGTGCTTGGCAATCTTTCTCTCAAGAAATAACTCCTTTTGGCTTGTGTCCCTCTGTAAATATACTCATAAAATTAGGGCAATGTTTAATATTTTTATTTTCTATACATCATGTTGTTTGTTTTCACTCGTTGTTTAACATACATCAGAAATATAACTTCATGTTTGCATTAAATTCAACAGTTTATTTCTGCCATTCTCTACTTTAGAGAAGAGTATATCAGGAATTTATTTTAGTGTATATCATGATACAAAGATATGGCTTTCTTTGACACAAACATAACGATATTTCAAAACCATATGCGTACATGAATGGGTGTGTATTTACACTATTTACATTATTATAATTATTGGCATAGAAATTATTTTGATCTCTGCTTGGTCATGGATTTTTCTATTACCCCTCTTTTGAAAAACCATGTCTTAGCCATTGCTTGTGTTGCTCTTGGTCTGTTTTTCCTGCTGTAACAAAACAAATATTTTTGACTGGCTAATTTATTTTAAAAAATAGAAATTTATTTCTAACAGTTCCAACTGCTAGGAATTCAAGGTCAAGGTGCCGGCAGATTCAGTGTCTGGTGGGGGCTCACTCTCTGCTTTCAAGTTGGCGTCTTATTGCTGAACCCTCACAAGACAGAAGGTGGAAGAGCAAAAGGACACGAGGGCACTCCCTTCAGCCTCTTTTATAAAAGCACTAATTCATTCATTTATGCATCCTAGCATCACTTTAAAGTCTCCGTCCAAATTCTGATCTAAATATCTCTAAATCAGGTATGAGTGAGATTTAAAGTATAATTCATCCCGAGGCAAATTCCTCTTCTAGTTGTGAACCTACGAAATCAAACAAGCTACGTGTTTCCAAGATACAATGGTGGTATAGCATAGGACAGACATTCCCATTCCAAAAGGGAGAACTAAGCAGGAAGAAAGTAATAGCAGGTCCCAAGTAAGTCCATCGCCCAGCAAGACAAGCGACATTAAATCTTGAGGCTAAGAATCAGCTTTGATTCTGCATCCACCTTCTAGATACGCTGGAATAGGAGTTTGGCTCCCAAGGCCCTGGGCAGCCCTGCCCTATGGCTTTACTGGGCACAGCCCATGCTGCAACTTTCACAGGCTGCAGTCTCTTACCTGAGGCCCTTCCAAGCTGAAGCTGAAGGCTGGTGGCTCTACCCATCTGGAGCGTCAGGGGCAGCCTTGCTTGTGTGGCTCCACTGGACATTGCCTCAGTGAGGGCTCTCGGAGGCAGCAGGGTCTCTGTCTGGGGTTCCACGCTCTCCATGGCATTCTTTGAAATCTAGGCAGAGGAAGCCATGCCTCCACAGCTCATGCACTTTGTATACCTGCAGTGTTCGCACCACATGTACGTGGTCAAGTCCCACAGTCGACTCTCCCAAGTCGTTGCCCCAGTCACACTCAAGCCCACCTTAACCATATCTGGTGTGACCAAGGAGTGCTGAGCTGAAATGTGGGAAGCAGATATTTGAGTCAGCTCTGGCAGTGAGCCCCAAGGTCTCAGGGGCGCTCTGGCCCTCCCTTAAAACTGCAGTGCCCTCAAGACCCTGGCATTCTGGGTCTGTGGTGGGCATGGCAGCCTCAGAGATCTCCCAAATGCCTTTGGGGTTATGCTCCCTTTGTCTTGATTAACAACTCTGGCTCCCTTGTTAAATGCATACCAATCTTATTAAATGCTCACTTGTCCACACTCTTGGAGTCTTCTCCCAAACAGACTTTGTCATGCTTAACATGAAAGTTTGACTGAGAATTTGACTGATTGAGAGTTGTCTATATCTTTAAGTTCTACTTATCTTTTCATTACAAATTTCATCTTTTTTTTTTTGAGTTGGAGTCTCACTCTGTCGCCCAGACTGGAGTGCAGTGGCCGCTCCCGGCCACCACAGCCTCGACCTGCTGGGCTCCAGCGATCCTTCCGCCTCAGCCTTCCGAGTAGCCGGAATTACAGGCACGCGCTACCACGCCCGGCTGATTTTTTGATTTATTGTAGAGATGAGGTCTCGCTGCCCAGGCGGGTCTCGAACCCGCGGGCTCAGGCCATCCACTCACCTCGTCCTCCCAAAGGCGCGGGATGACAGGCTGAGCCACCGAGCCCGGCACAAATTTCATCTTTAAATTGTTTCTCACTTCTTGCATTTTACTATAAGCACTTAAGAGAAGCCACGCCACATCCTCAACCCTGCTTAGACATTTCTTCTGCCAACGACACGAGTTTATCACTCTTGAGTTCCAACTTCCACAGGCACTGGGACACAGACACAATTGAGCCAAATTACTGGCCAGTTTGTAATAAGGATGACCTTTCTTCCAGTTTCCAATGCCTTGTTTCCCAGTTCCACCTGAGCCCTCGCCATAATTGCCCTCGTGTCTCCTTTCACGGAAACCTAGGCCTTTTCTGGATTGCCCTCCTAAGTCCTTCAGCCTCTGTTCATTACCCAGTCCCCAAGCTGCTTACACATTTTTAAGTGTGTGTTACGGCACCAGTCTGCTTCTCAGCCGCAGTTCCTGTCTCAGTCTATTCGGGCTTCTAGAACAAAAACAGCCGAGACTGGACAATTTACAGACATCTGAAATTCATTCCTTACAGTTCTGGAGCCTGGGAAGTTCGAGACAGAGGTGCCAGCGGAGTTGATGTCTAGTGTAGACTGACTCTCTGCTTTGTCAGTGATGCTTCTTGCAGAACTTTTGTGGGCGGGAGGAATGAACACCATGCCCTCACAGAGAGGGAGAAGCAGAAGTGGTGGACATTGTTCTCTCAAGTTTTTTATGAGGACATGGATCCCATTCACGGGAGAAGAGCCCTCATGACCCAATTACTACTTGATGGCCCCACTTCTTAACACTATCACCATGGAGTTTAAGATCCAGGGTATGAATTTAGGGGGGACACACATATTCAAACCATAGCTGTATGATAAAATGGTCTTTTAACTTACTGCTGTAGGGCATTTTGTTGTTATTGTTAGTTCTTATTTGAAATTTAGCACAACCAAACACTTTAACTATTTTTTAAATACTGGTTTCATAATTACAATCATCTCCTTCAATGAATTGGTTAGCTTTCCATCTTTTTCTGTTCCTAGGGACAGATTGTAAAACATGAATTATCAGCTTCCTGAAAATTTGAAAGAATGTTCTTTTTGACATCCTGACCCAGGGCATATTTAGAGGTGACTGTGCAGCAAAATTTATATTATCAATGGCATCAATAATTTTTCAAGTTCTTTAATTTTTAGTGTGGTTTTCAAAAACATCCTTTTTCAAGAAAGTTTTTACACTTTCCAAATGCAACACTATTTATCTCTGAGTAACAGTCTTAGAAAAAATAAGTGAAATAAAACCATGCTCAAACTCAAGCTCTGTCATCTTATCCTCATTTCTAATTTTATCTGCATTTTTTCCCTATAATGCAATGTATTGTTAAGCCAATAAAAATGTTGAATTTAATGAACTATTCTAAGCCTTTAATGCCTCAAATTGTTAATTTCTGTTTTTCTTTTTACTAGTCAGTTATTTTTATTTCTTAGATTGTTATTTCTGGCTATTGTTTCACCAGTTCAGTACATAGATCAAGATGTAAAATCAAATGTGTAATTGTGAAATAGTCATACAATTAAAAACACAGCAACATAAAAAGTAAAAGTAAATATGAGTATCAAAGCCGTTCTCAAAATAAAATTTACTTTGAAAATCACAATTTTATCAATTTTTGTAGTATTTCCTTTTGATGCTTCATAGTTTAAGAGTGTGACTGTGTTCTCTTACTTTAACTGTGTTTTTGTATGTTAATGTAATCACATTTTTTAAAAATCAGAGAAACTTGAAAGAAAGGTATAGTATCTGATAAGATAAAGCATTTCCAAATGTTGAATAATAATATCTACCATCATTAATATATTCGAATAAGACACCTCTTAAATTCCAAGTGTTATTTTAATGCTTCATGTGAATTTTCTTATTTAGTTTAACTTGCATGTCAGCCCTTTAAAGTAGGCGCTTTATGTTCATCTGAATAATCAGGAAGCTGAAACTCAGATGTTAAACAACATGGCTAAGATCTCACTATCAGAAAGTAGAAAGTCACACCTTAGTCTAATACTACATCATATTACATACCATTTGAACTATATGAATGTTCCGAAGATATTTATTTTTGTCTACTTTCTTTTCAATTCAATTATTTTTTAAAAATCTCCCATCAGGTTGTTTGCAACATTTTCCTTTGTGTTTTTAATATGTTGTGCTATTTGGCTCAGTTAATATCGCAGCTGTGGCAGCAGAGGAAGGCATTGCTTACATTGCATCCATCCATACCTGCGGTCTGGTGCAGCTGTGCAGAGTAGCTTTCTACACATCCCCAACCCACTGAGTAAATATGCTGAATCCCTGAAACAGCTCCAAAAACACTGCAGAGAACTGGAAAGCATGTTGAGGCTGGCAGCCAGAGGGAAAGTCCTTGGCTGGGGTAGGGACCGTAAACATCCCACCCCCCACCCTCCAATCGGACCATGCAGAGGAATGCTTCCAGGTTCTGGGAAGACCCCCGTGCTACCATGACCTAGCTGCCCACAGCTAACCCATGAATCCCATCATGGTGAGTTTTATGGATCAAGTTGACTGGATGAACGTCCGGCTGAACATGATTGCTGGGTGTGCCTGTGAGGGTATGTCCGGATGAGATCTGCATGTGAATTGGTAGACTGAGAAAAGCCGTCATCTTCCACAATATAGCATGGACATCATCTAATCTTTTGAAGGCCTGAATAGAAAAAAAGATGGAGGAAGGGCGAATTTGCTCTGTCTGCCAGCCTACTCGGGCTGGGACGTTCATTTTCTCCTGCCTCCAGACTGGAACTTACACATCGGCTTTCCTGGGTCTCCTGCTTGCTGACTACAAATCTTGAGACTCCTCAGCCTCCACAATTTTGTGAGCCAACTCCTTATGTCAAATATTTGTATAAGAATCCTGACGAATACATGCCGTATATTGGTCTCCCACTTCCTGTTTTCTCCACCCATGTCTTGACAATGCTTTCAGGATTCTCTCTCAGATAAACCGCCTCTGGCTAAGGCCTTAGTTTGGTTTAAGGGAAAACTCATTCTAAGGAAACTCCAGCAGGAGTTAAATCTTTACTTACTAAAATAAAATGTGCTTCTTTAGTTTGCTTAGTGTCATCGACCTTGAAATCTTCTTTTGTAAAATGCTCATAATATCCCCACAGCTTTCTTTAGAGAATAAGGACTTAACAAGAAAACAATTCTCTTTTAAAGTCCTTATCTCTCATTTTGTTTGTTTTCTCTTATGAACTCACTGAGTTTCACTTAGCTTTGTAACACAGAGAACTACTGTCTCGTGACTGTGGAGACATGCTTCATATTTGTTAGGATTGCTGACAGGTTTATTCCAGCTTCATCGATAAGACATTTTATTTATGCTTTCTTCTTTAGTACCTTTTGTACCATTTTATTGGTTTCCAATCTTACTTTGCCTTTGTTATAATCTCTTTTAATGATTTTGTAAGAGTAAAGGAAGAAAAAACCTCAGACAACGTGCTGTCTTGCCTTGTCCTATAACAAGAATGATTATAAAGTTTTAACAATGAAGGCAGTGAGTTATTGGTGACACATAGACCAAGGACCAAAGCGGGCTTGGTGCATGGTGGGTGGCATATTGAGTTGGGACAAGTGTAGTCATCTTCTTCTGATATTCCTGCTTTCCTGGTGAAATAGGAAAAGAGGTCCTGAACAGAGCATGAAAATGAGGTGATGGTGGAAGGCGAAAGAGAGCAGGTGCGGAGCAACCGTGAAGGTCACGGAGCCCATGTCTCCGGGCCAGAGTCGCCATGCAGACCTGAAAGGAGAGGCATCAGGGCAGCGGGGTGCTCCTTTCTAGCCCTGCTGGAGCCTTAGATGTAGTTAGAGGCTGGGCAGTCACCTGGACTGGGATCTTCCAGGTGAGGGTGATAGAGAGATGGAATTTTGAGAGCTGAGTTCCTGTGGAGGAGACCGCCTTCTGGTGACCATGCACATTAAGTGGGAGGTGGAGCCACGGAGAAGAGAAAGGTCAGTGCTGAGTGGTGGGGCCAGTAGGCTCTAGAGGTGGCTAGCAGTAAGAAGCAAAACTGTCTGATAATGTCTAGGGCATTGGGTATGTGGGGCGGGGTCAGTTCTCTTGGTCAACCTGCCTGGGCTGTGAGTATGTCCAGACATTTGGCCAAACATTATTCTGGGTGGTCCCTGAGGGTGTGTCCTTGAGGGATTAGCATTTGAATCTATACTGAGGGAAGTCGGTCGACCTCCCTGACGAGGGTAGGCCTCATTCAATCAGCTGAGGGCCAGAAGAGAGCAAAAAAGACAGACCCGCCTCCAAGTGAGAACTCCTCCAGTCTGCCTTGAGCTGGAATGGTGATCTTTTTTCTTACATTAGACTAAGACGGGAACATTGACGCTTCCTAGGTCTCAAGCCTGCCAACCTTTGAACTAAAACTACACCATCGGCTTTTCTAGATCTTTCCAGAACTACAGATCTTGGGACCTGTCAGCCTCCACAGTCATGTGAGCCAAATTCTCATAATACATCACTCATTTTCTCAATCTCTCTCTCTCTCTCTCTCTCAATAGATGGATGGATGGATAGATAGACAGACAGACAAATAGACTGATTCATTCATTCATTCATTCATTCATTTATTCATTCATTCATTCATTCATACTTTCTATTGATTGTTTCCCTGAAGAACTTTGATGAATACAGGATGGGGAGGACCCGGAAATGAGAAGTCAAGATGGTAAGGAGGTTGTCCATGTCGGTGTTGAGTTTGCCAAGAATGGTGGATGTCACATGGAGGCAATCAAGGCAGCAAGCTGAAGGCTCACCTTTCCTAAGACTGAGCTATGGGGCAATGTGGCAGGTGTGTTAGTGGGTGGCAGAGGCTTCCAAAGGGCTCAGGTACTAGCGGGAGGAGAATGCTCCAAAAAATCCAACGAGAAGCAAGGCTGTGAGCCTCCTCAGGTCCATACAGTGAGAGCCACAGGGGACACAGTGACCCCCAAGGCCAGCCAGGAGTCAGCAAATGCAGGCAACGGCCACCGCTTTTGAAATTCATGGCATGGAAGTGCACTCTCAGCTTTTCAGTGGCTGCTGGGGAATTTTTTTGCTTATTGGGATATGTTTGTTTTCACTGCTTTTTAAAATCATCCATTAGGTATCAGAGGAAGGAAATTATGTAATGAAACTTGACTGTACTCTCTAAGCTGGAACTCTGTTGCCATTTCTCTCAGAATCATGTGTAGGGTGTGTGTTTTTATTGAATCTAAATTCAACTTGTGAATCAAATTAAATAAACCTTATTAAAAGCGTTATTTCCCTTTGAGTTACGGAAACACTCATTTCTCGCATCCCCTCGGTTATTTGGCCTCACAGAAGGCTTATTCCTTCATTCTCATCATCCGATGAGTTCCAAGGTTCAGCCCCCTTTCTCCCCCTTGTTCTCTGAGAGGCAAAGGGCTGCAAGCTTGAGCATGTTTCAAGCAAGGGCCGCCAGGAAGGCAGGATTGCAGTGGCGTCCTTCAGGCAGTCATCTGCCCAGTGCCGGAAACCAGAGCGATGACCATTCCCACTTCCTGATGGATTTCAAGTCGGCTGGTGCTGGCCATGACTTTATTTTGTGCTGGTAGCAGTTTGCTCTTCCTTCTGATGCCTCCCACCAGCCTGGCGTTAGCCTCAAGATCTGTGCTGCTGTGGGAAGTGGGCGCACCCACACTTAGCACCTGCTCTGGCATGCAGACTTCTCACACATGGCAAGAACCACATGCCCTCTCCTGGGGCAGAGCCAGGTGCTCAAGAAATGTTGATGGAGAAGAACCTCTCACAGAATCCACTTAACAGGGATGTGAGGAGTGACTTCCATGACTCTGTAGCGCTGAGTGAGACCCCAGCTTACCCTTGAGGTCACTGTCCTGAGAAAGTTGGCTGGCGTCCAGGTACCAGGGTGCAGAGATCAGAGAAGAGGCGAGACGCTCCCTTCCCACTTTGCACGTTCAGTCCTGCTGTCATCAGTCTCCAGGACAGAAGCCCTGCTTGCTATGATTGAAGGAGATATGATGGCTCCCGGTAGCTCTTCGTCTCTCTGGTGCCATGTGCAGTATTGGCCAGCTGCAGCTGACTCTCTGCCTGCCGACCCCTATTACCGGAGCCTGGTCGTATCCCTGTCTGCTGACAGTGGCCTTGTCTTGTCTGTCCCCTGCTCGTCACGTGGGAGATCAGTCCAGATGTTTTTGTTTCTGTTTTAATTAACTGATTAATTAATTTTTTATTTTTATTTTTTATTTTAAAGATGTGGGGTACAATTCAGGATTAGGTCTATAAGTGGTCATGGTACAGGTTAAGTTCGGGCCTCCGTTTGGTCCCCGTTTTGCCTGGTTTGATATTGGGTAACCTCATGGATGATGTGTCCGCCTACTCCCTGGCAGTTTTCTGCTACTGCCAGTCCCTGTCTTATAGTATTATGGTAAATGTTCAGGGTTCGCTTATGAGTGAGAACATGTGGTACTCTGTTCTTTGTCTCTGTGATAGATCACCGAGTGTGCTCTAAATCCATCCAAGTTGTTGTGAAGTCCATATGCTTATCCTTCTTTATGGCTGTAAAATATTCCATTGTGTACATGTACTACATTTTTTTTCTCCATTCCAGTTTCAATGGGCAGCATGGTTGGTTCCATGTTGTTGCTATTGTGAATAGTCCTGCAATAAACGTGTGTGAAGGTATCTTTTTTGTAGAATAATTTGGTTCTTCTGGATATATTCTCAGTACTGGGATTGCTGGATCTTACGGAAGGTCAATTTCTAGCTCTTTCAGAAATCGCCACACTGTCTTCCAAAGAGGTTGCACTAGTTTGCATTCCCACCAGCAGTGTAGAAGCATTCCTTTTTCTCCGCATCCTCACCAGCATCTGTTGTTTGTTTATTAATGACAGCCATTCTTACTAGGGTTAGGTGGTATCGCCATGTAGTTTTGACTTTGCAATTCTCTGATGATTAGTGAGGCTGAGCACTTTTTCCTGAGTCGTTGGCTGCCAGTATATCTTCTTTGAGAAGTGTCTATTCATGTCTTTTGCCCACTTTTTAACGCGGCTGATTATTTTTTTCTTTTTGGCACATTTGAGTTCCTTGTAAATACTGGATGTTAGGCCTTTGTCTGATATATGGTTGGCAAATATCTTTTCCCATTCTGTGGACTGTCTCCCTGATCTCTTGATGGCTTCTTTTGCTTTGCAGAAGCTCATCAGCTTGGTGAGGGCCCACTTGTCCATCTTATCTCATAGGAATTGGTTGCTAGTTCCAATTTCCATAAGGATGTCTACTGCATTTTCTAAGATTCTTGTAGTTTGAGGTTTTATATTTAGGTATTTGATCCATTTAGAGTTAATTCTTGAGTATGGTAATAGGTAGGGGTCTTGTTTCAATCTTCTGCTTGTGGTCAGCCAGTTTTCCCAGCACCATTTACTGAATAGGCTCTCCTCTCACCAGTGATTGTTGGTGGAGGCTTTGTTGAAGATAAGTTGGTTGAAAAATTGAGGTATTTTTTCCGGAATCTCTATCCCATTCCTTTGGTCCATATGCCTACACTTGTACCGATACCAGGCTGTTTGGATTATTGTAGCCTTATAGTAAATTTTGAAGTCTGGAAGTGTGATACCTCCCACTTTGCTTCTTTTGCTGAGGATTGTTTTGGCTATTTGTGGTCATTTATTTTTCTATAAGATTTTCTGTATTGACATTTCCAGGTCTGAGAAGACTGATGTTGGTAATTTAATGGGTATTGCGTTGAATCTGTAGATTGCCTTGGGTAGGATGGACATCTTGACAATATTGATTCTTCCCATCCATGAGGCATAGGATATTTTTCCATTTGTTTGTGTCTTCTTGAATTTCTTTGAGCAGTGTTTTGCAGTTTTCATTGTAAAGTTCTTTCACTTCCCTGGTTAAGATGTTGAGGCATTTCATTTTTTGTGACTGTTGCAAATGGAACTGGTGCTCCTGTGTTGGGTACATATATGTTGTTGGTGATACAATGCAACTGTCTTTTGCATATTTATTTTGTACCCCAAGACTTTGCCAAAGTCCCTTATCAGTGAAAGCAGGTTTTTGACAGATTCTCTTGTGTTTTCAAGGTGTATGATCATATCATCAGAAAAGAGGAATCGCTTAACTTCCTCTTTTCCTATTTGGATACCCCTGATTTCCTTCTCTTGTCTACTTGCTCCAGCTAGGACTTCTAACACAATGCTAAACAAAAGGGGTGAGAGTAGGTAGTTTTGTCTTGTTCAAATTTTCAGGGGAAATGTTTCCAGTTTCTGTCCATTTAGCAATATTCTGGCTGTGTGTTTATCATAAATGGCACTTAACTATTTTGAGGTATATTCCTTCTATGCCTAGATGTTTGTGGGTTTTTATCAAGAAGGGATGCTGGATTTTATCAAAAGTTTTTTCTGAATCTAATGATGTAGTCATGTGGTTCTTGTTTTTACATCTGTTGATGTATTTAATTACATTTATGGTCTTGTGGATGTTGAACCAGCCATGCATCCTGAGGATGAAGCCTACTTGGTCATGGTGGATGATTTTTGAGATGTGTTGTTCAATCTCATTTGCTAGAATCCTGTTAAGATTTTTGCTTCTACGTTAATTAGGGATATTGACCGGTAGTTCTCTTTTCCTGTTGCATCTTTACCCAATTTGAGTATTAGTGTGGTTTTAGCTTTATAAAATGATTTGGAGAGAACTCTGTCTTTCTCAATTGCTTAGAATACTTTCAGTAGGATAGGTATCAGCTTCTAATTGCATGTTTTATAGAATTCTGCCGGGAAGCCCTCTGGTCCTGTGTTTTGTTTTGTTTTTTCTTTTCTTTTTTTTGTAGGCAGTTTTCTTATGATGGAGTCAATTTCCAGGATTGTTATTGGTCTATTTAGTGTCTCAATGTCTTCTTGTTTCAACCTTAGGAAGTTATGTGATGTCGAAACTCCTCCATTTAATTTAGGTTATCAAGTTTGTTTCCAAACTTGTGTGCATAGTAATCTCGGATGATCTTTTGTATTTCTTGGGGTTAGTTATGGTTTGATCTTTTATATTTCTGATTGTGCTTATTTGGCCTTTTTCTCTCTTTTTCTTGGTCAGTCTGGCTAGGGTGTCCATCAATCTTGTTTATTCTTTCAAAGAACCAACTTTTTGTTTTGCTGATTTTTTTCTATGCTATTTTTCCTTCTATGTCTTGTATTTGGGCTTTTACTTTGGCGATCTGGATTCTTTTGCTAAAACCAGGGTTTTGGTGGTCTTGTCTTTCCAGTTTCCTTAGGTGATTTGTTAGACTGTTAACTTGTAATCTTTTCATTTTCTTGATGTGTATTCATAGATATATAAATTCCCCTCTTAGAACTACTGTCATGGCATCCCATAGGGTTTGGTAGAATGTTCCTTCATTTTCACTTGTTTCCAGGAATCTTTTAATTTCTGTTTTGATTTCTATGTTGACCCAGTAGTCATTCAGCATCATGCTGCTTAGTGTCCATGTCTTTGTGGGTCTTGGGGGAATTTTGGTGGTGTTGATATTTATTTTTATTTCACTGTGATCTGAGAAGGTACATGATAGTATTTCAATCTTATGAAACGTGTTTATTCTTGATTTATGGCCGAGGATGTAATCAATCTTGGAGTACGTTCCATGTGGTGATGAGTAGAATGTATACTCTGTGGTTGTTGAGTGGAATTCTTTAGGTGTCTATTAAGTCCATTTTGTCAAGCATCAAGTTGAGGTTCCAGATCTCTTTGCTGATTTTTTGCCTCAATGATCTATCTCAGGTTGTTTGTTGGATATACAAGTCCTCAACTATAATAGTGTTAGAGTCAATATCTTTTTTTGCTTGTTTGTTTACTTAGTAGTTGCTTTATAAACACTGGTGCTCCTGTGTTGGGTACATATATGTTTAGGATAAATATTTCTTGTTGATGGATTGACTCTTTTATCATTATGTAGAATCCTTCCATATCTTTTTTAAGTGTTGATAGCTTAAAGTTTATTTTGTCTGATATTAAGACTCCTGCCTCCTTTTGTGATTCATTTGCCTGGAATTTCATTTTCCATCCTCTAACTTTGAGTCTGTGTGCATCCCTCATGGTGAGATGACTTTCCTGTATGCAGCAAATTATTGGGTCATGGTTTTTTATCCATCTTGCCATTCTGTGCCTTTTTAGTGGTGTGTTTAGTTCATTCATGTTCAGCTGATTAATAAAATGTAATTGTTTATCCCCATCATGAGGTTCTTATGAAGTTTTTGTTTGTTAGTTTTCTTTTAACTTTTGGATTGTTTTTTGTGTGTGTTTTCAAGTTTGCAGTTACGATGTCTTCTCTTTGATTCTGTGTTCTGCTGTTCTATTGGGTAGTATGTGTTTGTTCATTTTCTTCTTTCTTCTGTGCTTAATACCCTTTAAAGCATCTCCTATAGAGCTGACCTGGAAGCTGCATAATCTCTTAAGGATTGGATGTCTAGGAAGGATTTTAATTCTCTGTCACTGATGAAGGTGAGCATGGTTGGGTATGAAATTCTAGGTTGAAGTTGTTTATCCTTAATCACTTTGAATACTGAACTCTAGTCTCTTCTAGCTTGTACTGTTTCTGCTGATTGGTCTGCTGTTATTCTGATTGGTTTTCCCTGGTAGGTAGTTTGACCTTTCTTGTGCCTTTAGGATTTTTTCTTTTGTGCCTACTTTGTGCAGGCAAATTACCATGTGTCTAGGGGGTTGGTCTTCTCATTTGATGTCTTGCAGAGGTTCTCTTATCTCTTGTGTTTGGTTGGTCACATCTCTGGTGAGATGGGGAAAGTCTTCTTGGATAACCTCCTGGAATACTTCTTCCAAGTCATTCTCCATTTCTCTTTCTTCTTCTGGGATACCAATCAGTCATAAGTTCAGCCTTTTGATATAATAACACATCTCTTGGAGACTTTGTTTTTTCTTTCTGACCTTTCTTTCTATGTTTTTTATAGCTCGAGTTGATTCCATGTTTTGGACTTCAAATTCGAGATTCTTTTTTCTGTCTGACTAATTCTGCTTTCCAGGCTTGTCATCTTATTATTTATTTCCTGGATGAAGATTTTATTGCCAAAATCTCTGTTACAAGTTCTTTCAGTGTTGCATCTTGTCTTTCTTGAGTCTTATTCACTATTTCCAGCCATTCCCTAATCCCTGTTGTATTTCAGGATCAGCCATTGGTGACTTCCATTGTTTGGGCTCTGAGGTCTGATTTTTCAGGTGTTTTCTCTTCGTAACACTGGAAATTACCTGTGTTTCTCCACTGATTTTTCTTCATTTGTGCAAATCTCTTTCTTTTCTCTTTAGTTCTGCTTTTCTGTGGTAGTGGGAGAGACTTTCCTTCTGATGTTTGTTTAGCCCTCTATTTTTCCCTGATCAGTGCTCTGAAATTGTTCTATTCTGAAATAGGACTGTGGGTGGGAAGCTTTGTTGTCTCCTGTAGTGTTGAGATTTGAATAAGGTGGAGGATGGGGAGCTAGGATTCAGAAACTACTTAAAAATCACAATGTTCCTTGATAAGGGTATGGGTTCCTTGAGTCTCACTCCCCACCATCACTCTATATGATGATATAATGGGCATGTGTGTATACACCCTGAATCCAAGATACATCAGTTAGGAGTATAGAAAAAAGTAGAATGAAATGAGATGGGCAAAAGTTAAAAATTAAAAGACACAGAACTACAAAAGCAGAAACCAAAGCAAAAAACATTTAAGCACACACACACACACACACACACACACACACACACACACACACACCAAACTGGAATAACAACAAATAAAAACAAAACAAACAGCAGCAACAAAATAAAACAGGAAAACCAAACACACACACACACACACAACACACACACACACACACGCCCAACCCAATATGAAAGGAAAAGCAAAAAAAGAATGAAAAGATAACTAAAAGCAGGACTTCAAATAGAACCCTCACACATGTATTTATAAATATATTAAACTAAAAAAAGTGAAGAACAAAAATAAACAACAAAAAGCTGAAAGGCGAACACCAAATCCTTCACATATACACATAAATAGAAAACAAAAATGAAAGAAGAGGAAAAAAATAAATGGGGGTGGGGAGAAGGATTCAGATCAAACTCTCACATATTCATTTATGAACAAAGGAAAAATGTAAAAAAACAACAACAAAAAGAAAACCCTCCCTCTCGTGGCAGATTCTGTAATTGTTCCTCTCAGCTGCCCCTCTGTCATCTCTTGCAGAGCTTTGGCCTCATTCACAACCTCTCCAGTGTCCAGCCCAGGGAAGGAGGAGGGGACAGTGGGAGTGGGTGGGGCTTCGGTCCTCCCCTCTCACTCTAGTGTGGCCAGGGGATTCCCTCCAGTGGAGGGGTGCAGGATTGTCTCTTCCCCAGGTACTGGTGGGGGATGCCCCAGTCAGGTTATCCTGGAGTGGAGTACTCCTACTGTGGCTGACATCCAGGCTCCTCCTGAGTTTGACCCTCTAGTTGTGTCCCAGCCCTGTGTGAGTTTGATGTTCACAGAATGCTGGGAAGAGGGAGTTGGGTCAACCCTGGACTCACCACTGATCTCTTTGGAGGTCTTCCTCATCCTTTTGTGGCCATAGGAAGGAGTCGATTTCATGCTAAATGTAACAAAAAAAATTATTAGAGGGCTTTAAAGCTAGGAAATCACAAGGTCCTATTCACTTTCTAAAAGATTATTCTGGTTGCATTATGAAGAATCCTTTCTTTGAGGGCAGAGAAATACACACTGGATTCTGGAAAAGGTGGATCTTTGTTCTATGTAGAGAAACTACCAGTAAGAAAATTTTGTTGTGGAATCTGGTAAAGCACAATTAGATTGAATTTGTTCCATGACTGGTCATATCCTTTGTTCTATGGCTGAATCAGGATAGGAGGTGGGGCACCTGAGGCTCACCACTTGTACTGTTGCTCCAGAGTTTGTGCTTTCAGGATATTCCTTCTGGGTCACAATCAACTCCTAAGTAGTTAATCTATCAGTCACAGAGATCTGGTTGGTTCTGTTGTTTTGTGGTGAGCAAGCCAGAACACTTTCCTGCCCAGTTTTCAAGATGGTGGCAGAGTGCTTCTTTTGTCTTCTCCAGTGGTGCTCTGCCTCTGGACTCCCTTGCTGTGCTCCCTCCACAGTCCTTGCTGCCAGAGTCTGGCCAGGCTCTGCAGTGGTGAGGCAGATCCTGGAGCCAGCAGTCTTTCCTGGCAGCTTCTTCCCAGGAAGATCTTTGCTGATTTTTTTTAAATGGCGCTCAGTTTTTGTGCCCCAGGAAGTGCTAGGGACCAAGCTGTGACACCAGCTTCTTAACCAGGAGATCCCTGGCAACTTGTTCCTGAGTCTCTACTCAGTCAGTCACTCACATGCCCACTTACTCACCAACATATAGGCAAAATTTTCCATACTCTCACTTGCACCAGGACTCACTTAGTGTGACTGTCTCCACTGCCATCTTCCCAAGAATCACCCAGGTCTTTTCACTGTGTCCTGTTTCTCATCCCATCCACTTGATGTCTCCCAGCCCGGCTCTGGCTTCTGGCCTCTGGCCTCAGCCTCCAGCCAGCGTCTTCACCTGCCAAGAGGATACCTATTGCCCTACTGTGCTCTCAGATGGATCAAAGATGGTGCTCAGCCTTACTTCCTGCTGCAACATCACATGTTTCCTGTCTTTGATTGTCATGCTCCCTCATACTCCTTAAGTTGTCTGTGTAACACTCAGCATCCCACAGCTATTGGTTAAGGACATTGAAATTCAACCCCAAAGGCACCTGTTCTACCTACTCCTTCAATTCCAGCTTGCTGCACGCAGCACAGATAATGCAACATGGAGTAACCTAGAGGGAAGAAAGCAGCCCCATAGCAGGGGTACCACCAGTGTCCCCTGCCCCACCATTTTTCTTTGGCAAAATATGTTTAGTCTCCCTTTGAGGAATCAGCAGGCACTGGACAGTTGTAAAATAGTTTACAATGCAAGGATGTCTAATAAAGGAGACAAGTGGACACAAGTGCAACTTGCACCCTGCTTTCTGTTCCTCAGCAGGCAGCACTGGCCTGCTGGAGGTACCTTTCCCTTTTCCTATGCAAGCTAGAGATGACCTTTATTAGGAGGGGCTTTTTGTTCTGTAAATTCAATCTTATTGTGCTTTACCAGATTCCACAACAAAATTTTCTTACTGGTAGTTTCTCTACATATAACAGAACAAAGATCTACCCTTTCCAGAATCCAGTACATATTTCTCTGCCCTCAAAGAAAGCATTCTTCAGACTGCAACTAGAATAATCTTTTAGAAAGTGAATTAGACCTTGTGATTTCCTAGCTTTAAAGTCCTCTAATAATTTTTTTTATTACCTTTAGCGTGAAGTCGACTCCCTCGTATGGCTTACCAAGTCACACACTGATCAGGTCCCAGCCCAGCTCTCCACCATCATCACATTCATCATTGCCATCACTACCACCCCCACCGCCATTGCCACCAGCACCATTACTACCATTCTCACCTTCACCACCACCAGCATCGTACCATCACTAGCATCATCCTCCACCATTACCACTCTCGCCACAATCACCATGAACACCATCACCACCAACACCACCCCTACCATCACCACCATTCCCAACCACCACCATCACGATGATCACCACCATTACCACCTACACCACTGTCAACACCACCGGCTTCATCATAACCACCACCGTTATCATCACCACCACCACCACCACCACCATCATCACTGGAATCTAGTAAAGGACTGAATTGTGTCCTTCCAAAATTATTGAGTTAAAATCTTGACCCTCAATATAACTGTCTTTAGAGATAGGGTCTTTATGAAGTAATTAAGGTCAAATGAGTTTATGAGGGTGGTCTGCTAGTGTCTTTATATGAAGAGAAAGAGAGATCAGAGCTCTCTTTCTCCACCATAGGAGGACACAGTGAGAAGGCAGCTGTTCGCAAGCCAGAAAGAGAGCCCTCACTAGAAACCTCTTCCAGACTTTGATCTAAGATTTCTGGCTTCTAGAATTGAAAGAAAATAAAATTATGTAGTTTGAATCACCCTGTCTGTGGTACTGGTTGTGTCAGTCAAAGCAGATTGAGAAATCTGTATTCTGATGAGTTAAATTGCTAAATTTCTATGGAAAGTGAGGCACTATTATACAGTATATTTATTTTAAAAAGAAAGCAAAGAAAACAATTAGCTAAAGGAAAAGGCAATCTAAAGCATGAGAAAAATATGTGCAAATGCAATACTGAAAAAGGGGTTAATATCAAAAAATAGGGAACTCTTGCAACTCAATATCAAAATAATAATAACTTGACCTGACTAAAGAATGAGCAAAGTACCTAAATAGACATTTTCCCAAATAACACAAATGACTGATAATTATATGAAAAGGTGTTCAACACTACAAATACTCAGGAAAATGCAAATTAAAGCCACCATGAGATATTACCTCACATCTATTAGGATGTCCAAAAGACAAAGATAACAAAAAATATGGAAAAAGGAAACCCTTTTACACTGTTAACGGGGGATGTAAATTGGTACAGCTATTGTGGAAAATGGTATGGAGGTGCCCTAGACAATTAAAAATACAACTATCATATGACCTGCTAATCCACTTCTTGATATATATCCAAAGAAAAGGAAGTCAGCATGTCAAAGAGTTATCTGTGCTTACATGTTTATTGCAGCTTTATTTCCAATGGCCAAGATATGGGAACAATATAAGTGTCCATGGGCAGATGAATAGATTTTTTAAAACATGGTACATATTCAGCCTTAAAGGAAGGTAATCCTGTCATTTGCAATAACATGGATGAACTTGGAGCACATTATGCTAAATGAAATAAGAGAGACACAGAAAGACAAATACTACATGATTCCCCTTGTGTGTAGAATCTTAAAAAGTGGAACTTCTAAAGACAGAGAATAGAAGGGTGATTCCCAAGTATTAGAAAGTGGAGGAAATGAAGAGATGTTGGTCAAAAGGTACAAATACTCAGTTACAAAATGAATAAGTTCTGGAGACCTAAAGTAGAACATGATGACAATAGTTAATAATAATGTATACTTGAAATTTATCAAGAAAGTAGATGTCAAGTATTCTAACCACACACAAAAAAGGTAATATGTGAAATGATGAATATGTTAAACAGCTTGATTATGATAATCATTTCACAGTGTATATGTATATCCAAATACAATATTGTGCACCTAAACGTATACAATTTTAATCTGTCAGTTATACCTTAATAAACTTGAAAAATAGTTCATAAATATATAAAAAGACTCTTTGTCTTTGATTTTAGTTTTTTTAAAATCACAATTTGCTTCATGGTGGGCTTCTAATTTTATTGTTCTTGGAGTTTGTTGAATTTCCTGTATTTGAATATCCATTCTTTTCTTATATTTAGATAATTTTTTGCTATTGTTTCTTCAGATGGGTTCTCTTTCTCTTTCTCTCTCTCTCTTCCCTTCTGGGCATCCCATAATATGCAGATTGGTCTACCTGATGGTGTCCAATAAGTCTTTTAGGCTCTGTTCATTTTTCTTTATTCTTTTTTCTTCTTTCATCTCATACTCAATAGTTTCAAGTGACCTACCTTTAGGTTAGGTGATTCTTTGTTCTGTCTATTCAAGTTTGTTGCTGAATTCCTCTAATAAATTTTTCTATTCAGTGTTTTGTTTTGTTTTATTTTTAGTCTTAGAATTTCTGTTTGGTTCTTTTTATCTATGATTTATATTTCTTTATTGATATCCTCATTTTGTTTATATATCATTTTCTTAATTTTCTGCAATTGATTTCATGTTCTCTTTGAGCACATTTAAGACATCTGTTTAAAGTCTTTGTCTAGTAAGTTTGACTTACTGTGTTTCTCTAAATTCAGTTTGGAGATTTATTTTATTTCTATGATGACTTGTGATCTTTTGTTGAAGATGGGGCACTAGAAAAAGCTTTAACCTCTCCCATCGTTTGGAATCCAGCTCTGTATGGAGAAAAGCCTTCACTAATCATCATGAAGTGAAGGATTCAAGTCTTCTCAGTCCTTTTCTAGGTGTGTGCTTGTAGTTTTGTTTTTGCTTTTACAATTTCTCTGCATACACAGCTGATTTTTGATGTTTTCATTTTCCTAAGGAACCTCACCGTGCTTATCTCAGGACCTTAAATATTCTGTTGTGTTCCTCTGCCTATAGTCTCTTGCCCCGGGCATCTGTAAGTCTATAATCCTTGTGCAATTTTCACATGCCATGGTACCTCCAATGTCATCTTTGGCCTCCAATCTGAGAATTTAAATACATAGACATTCTCTTCTGTGTTCCAAGTCAGGAATTACAGAAACTAGACCTTCAGGAAGCCCACAGATAGGGCAGTTATTGCCAACAAGCTCCATGCCTTCTTCCAACTTGAGGGAAGAACTAGGAATGGATCGGTTTCCTTCCTACTGTATTACACCAAGCCAAAGAGATGGCGGGGCAAGGGCAAACAAAAAAAGGTCACAAAATTTTCTACCATTTTGTACTTGGTTTTTCTTTATTAGGTAGTCAATCACTTGGTTGAAACAGATCTTTGGTTTCCAGAGCTTCCACAAAGCTGTTTAGTCAGTCAATTTGATGTTCTGTGGGAAATAAGAGGCTGGAGCTCCCAACTCCAACCACCTTGCAAAAGCATAGTTTTTACTTATTTATTTAGTTACTTGTATATTATGTGTGTATGTATGTATTTATTAAGCCACAAGTTTTTTAATATAAATTTTTTATTTTAAAGATGTGGGTTACCTAACAATTCAGGGTTAGGTATACAAATGCTTATGATGCAGGTATCCTTGTTGTTGAGGTGTGCCCCCCTGCCACTGGCATATTCTCACACTGCCAATCCCACCTCTCCCCCACTCTGGCAGTTTCCCGCTACTGCCAATTCTTTTCTTATAGTATTATGATAATTGTTCAAGGTCTGCTTATGAATGAGAACATGTGATACTCAATTCTTTGTTTCTGCGATAGGTCACTCAGTATTATAGACTCTAAGTTCATCCAAATTGCTGTGAAGTTCATAATTTTGTCCTTCTGTATAGCTGCATAATATTCCATTGTGTATGTGTACCATATTTTTTATTATCCAGTCCTCTTTCGATGGCCAGTTTGGTTGGCTCCACATTTTTGCTAGTGTGAACAAAGCTTCAATGAACATGTGTGTCCAGGTATCTTTTTCATAGAGTGATTTGAGTTCCTCCAGGTGTATTCTCAGTAGGGGGATTGCAGGATCATATTAAGCCATCGTTTTTTAAACTAGAAATCAAGGTTGAGTTTTGGGTGCATTACCATCACACTTCAGAGTCTGGTGAATTTTTAAAACTTACATACATAAAAAATGATGTCATGGACAAAAAATATGTTTACGCGCCTTTGGGAGGCTGAGGTGAGTGGATTGCCTGAGCCCGCGGGTTCGAGACCCATCTGGGCAGCGAGACCTCATCTCTACAATAAATCAAAAAATCCGGGCGTGGTAGTGCACACCTGTCATTCCGGCTACTCGGAAGGCTGAGGCAGAAGGATCGCCGGAGCCCGGCAGGTCGAGGCTGCGGTGGCCGGGAGCGGCCACTGCACTCCAGTCTGGGTGACAGAGTGAGACTCCAACTCAAAAAAAAAAAAAAAGGTGGATCAGCTCAACCAGTAGATCATGCTCACATGCACCATCCTGCCACAGTGGCCACTGGCTTTGCTCGCAGACCACAACAGCAATGAAGAAACGCTGCCTCCATGAGTTGGCCGTGGGTGCTGGGATCTGGCCGGCACAGGGGCACCGCCGCACACACTGCGCAAGGGTGTGCTTATCCCAAGAATGCGTTTACAAGCCATTCTTCAAGTTTTCTATTCCATTAAGACTAAATGCCTGTTAAATTGAGGACCTAGCACATTTTAATAGGCTGTATAGTGAGTAATTGCATGTTTATACATATATTTATGTAAAGAGATCAACAGCAGCACGTCCGTCTGTCAAAACCTTGGCTTTAAAAAACAAGTTTTCTACCCTTAAAATTGCTTTTACAAATTTATCATCAATTTTCTTCTTTCTTTTATTTCTGACGGTCCTTTTTCATGCTGAACTTAAGATATCACAAGTGTTCTAATGAAATTTATTTTGAACCCCCTGTGTTTCATTATGTGAAAATGATTTTCTGGCTCCCTTCCCTAATTAAGGAAATTATCCTATTAAGTAGATGTCTTTTAAGAAGATCCAACTAGATTACCTGTGGCTAACCTCACATAGAAATAGCCAAGATGCATTATTCTATACAAAAGTTGACAGTTCAAAATCATTCAGATACCAATTATGCACCTGTCTGACTCATTTCTAGTAATTTTATGTAGCATTAGATTTGCTGTGCTTAGTTTACAACCTATTAAACCTGATAAAATTGAAATATGGGTTCCCTGGGTCATAAATGAATACAAAGTACTCTGAGACAAATGAAATGCTCAGAATAGAAATATTTACTGCACGTTAGTGAGAGGTTTTCATAAAATTTCTCAAGCTGCAATTGCTATTCTTCAGAAGGGAGCATGCCGAAAGCTACCTGAGTGCATGTGTTCGGAGAAAGACAATCATTCTCAACAACAGGTAATGAACAGTGCTTTCACCCCCAACTCGGAGAAGTGACAACCTCCAGAAACCCCTAAGCACCACCGGCATGGAGACACATTTTATCCATGTCATCGGAAAGGCAAGAAGCAAACTGCATTTGACCAAGCTTGAGGGTAATTCCCATCTGGCGTGGCAAGGATGATTCTGGGCCTGGTGCTCTGCTTCCTGCTTGCTCATTTGGGGAAGTGGGGGCATTTTCCTTGCAGAAAAGCAGCAAGGTGTGCTCTTTAGGTGAGACCCCGCCCAGGACTTGAAGGGTGAGGACCCACACCAGAGTGGTGGTGCTGAAGTCCACGCAGAGAAGGCAAACCTCTTTTCCACTTCCCAATGGCCTGTTCTGGCCCCACTGTGCACAGATGAATCATGAAACCAGGAGACTGCCAGAATGTATCGGGTAGCACTTGCCCAGTGAATCTTCTGGAGTAGAGAAACAGGACTGAAAGCCATGTGAGCCAGCATCCTGGCCGCTTACATACTGAAGGATCTGTGGACTTTCTAATGGAGTTTACAAGGTGTGTCAGAGGCTCAGGAATGGGATGGTGGCCTGGGCTAGTCACAGTGGGACAACTTTGCCACCTAAGGCCCCAAGGGGTAAAGGTGGGGGAATAAGAAAGGGAAAGATGGTTGCCTGGCAGAGCTGGACTCTGGTCAAGCATTGCAGCCAGCTTGAGGACTCTCTGGGAGTGGGAAGGAGGATGCAGGAACACACGTCAAGTCTCACTTTCCTCCTCCACTCTGATCCGGAGTGACCAACTCATCCTGGTCTGCCCAAGACCTGCCAGTATTTCGCACTGAAAGTCCCATGTCCCAGGAAACCCCACAGTTGCAGGCACATTGTAGTGGTTTGTCACCCACTCTCATCCCTCAGCAAGCCTTCCTGTCAGCTGACCCCAGCTGGGACCAGAGGGCAGGGAGACCAGGGTTGGAGTCCACCAGCGTCACCCTCAGTGCACAGGCCAGATGGGAAAGGGGCACAGAAAAAAACGATCCCAGAAATAACAACTATACTGAAATCAGTATCATTCCTGATTTGTTTGTTATCATTTAACAACAGATAATGTGTATTCATAAGCAGTCGAGTAGTACGGCTTAGGATATTTTAAAGCATTGTTTCAACCGGGCTCAGTGGCTCAGCCTGTAATCCTGCTCCTTGGGAGGCTGAGGGGAGTGGATTACCTGAGCCTGCGGGTTCGAGACCCACCTGGGCAACTTGGCGAGGCCTCATCTCTACAATAAATCAAAAAATCAGCCGGGCGTGGTAGTGCGTGCCTGTAATCCGGCTACTCGGAAGGCCGAGGCAGAAGGATCGTCGGAGCCCAGCAGGTCGAGGCTGCGGTGGCCGGAAGCGGCCACTGCACTCCAGTCTGGGCGACAGAGTGAGACTCCAACTCAAAAAAAAAAAACAACAACATGGTTTCATATTGCATAGAAGGCTCCAGAACTTATTCTGCTTGCCAGTGCTTTGGAGAACTCTGTATCTTGGTGCCCAGAGCTCAGATTCAGGACCATTGCATGAATCTAACAAAATGTATGTATTCACTCCACCTTATCATTTGCTTAAGGAACTTCCGGTTCTCTGCCAACATCAACCAAGTGACCGGAGAAGTCTGGTCTGAGTGCCCTAGTGTGATTATCAGAAGTTCTGGGACTGAACAGACAGGTCACGAGGAGGGGCACATCCAGCTTGTGCCAATCTCCAATGTAACGTGAACAAGGATATTATGAACAAGTGATGTGTCAGATGTTTCCCCAGGTTTTTCTAAATGATGAATATGAAAGAATGTCTTAGCAGGGCTTGGTGGCTCAGCCTGGAATCCCGCGGCTTTCGGAGGCTGAGGTGAGTGGATGGCCTGAGCCCGTGGGTTCGAGACCCGCCTGGGCAACTTGGCGAGACCGCATCTCTACAATAAATAAAAAATCAACCGGGCGTGGTAGCACATGCCTGTAATTCCAGCTACTTGGAAGGCTGAGGCGGAAGGATCGCCGGAGCCCAGCAGGTCGAGGCTGCGGTGGCCGGGAGCGGCCACTGCACTCCAGTCTGGGTGACAGAGTGAGACTCCAACTCAAAAAAAAACAAAAAAAGAAAGAAAGAAAAAATGTCCTTGTATATCTTAATATGCTTACATTTATTTTATTTTATGTGCATTTTTTTTGAAATAACCTAAGACTTAAAGTTACCAAATCAATGCAAGAAATTTATGTTCACTTTCATTAGATTCCATAAATGCTATATTTTGCCATTTCCTTTGTCATTCTCTCTTTCACTATATATATATTTTTTTTTTGAAACCTTTGAGAATAAATTTTTTAATGATGGCATTTCATCCGTTAACACTCCCGTATGTATTCCCTAAAATCAAAGGGCATTGCCTTTTATAATCACAGTATAGTTATCCAAATCAAGAGTCTGACATTGATGCAGTATTATCATTTAATTTAGAGATCTGATTTAAAATTTTTCAATTCCCGCATTAATGTTCTTTATAGCAAAGCAAAAAAATTGTGGACTCCGATCTTAGATCACATGCTGTGGTTCGTTATCCCATCTCTTAAGTCTCCGCAGTCTTTCTCAAAGTTCCTCATGACTTTAATGTTTCCGGAAAACAAAGCCCATTTATTTTGTAAGATGGTGCCGGTTCTGTTTAGGTTTGTCTGATGATTCTTCCTGATTATATTCAGATAATGCATTGTTGGCAGGACTACCAGAAAAGTGGGTGTTTTGTCCTTTTCACGGCATTGTCTCAGGAGGAACAAGCTGTTGATTTGTCCTTTTGCTGTTGATGTGACTTTTGGTCACTTGATCAAGGCAGTGCCCACCAACTTTCTTCATTGCAAGGCTATTATTTTTTATTTACATTTTTTTTTGAGTTGGAGTCTCACTCTGTCACCCAGACTGGAGTGCAGCGGCCACTCCCAGCCACCGCAGCCTCAACCTGCTGGGCTCTGGCGATCCTTCCGTCTCAGCCTTCCAATTAGCTGGAACTACAGGCACACACTACCACACCCGGCTAATTTTTTGATTGATTGTAGAGATGAGGTCTTGCCAAGTTGCCAGGTGGTCTCGAAGATTAGTGCAATCTACCTCTCAGCCTCCCTAGCGAGGCAGGATTCGACCTGAGCCACCAAGCCCTGCTTTTTAAAAATGTTACCATTTAGTCCAATAATTGCTGGAGAGGACTTATGGACTATTGCCCCTATTCTTTTTGCCATAAATGTTACAATAGTTTAGCATGATTGGTGACCTTTTCAGCATTGATATAGAGGATGTGACCCACACTCAACTTTGCTGCTCTGTTCAGTAGAATTCTACTAAACAGAAGAGAGCTTTTCCTTCGCCCCCATTTATGTGTGTATGTATACTACATATTATTTCATTTATTCTTATTTTTATGAGTCATACTCCATAACTGTCTCCTATTTTGATGTTCAAATGGTTTCATATTTGGCCAATGGAAGTTCCATTAAACTGACTCTTGTACCCTGCACACACATTATATTATTCTTTTAGTATAACTTTGCTTTCTACTGAAAAAAAGATATTCCAGGATTATCATGTGCTTGTCCAGCCCAGCTCTAACTAAGAAAATTCTCAGCTGGGCACAGGCTCAAGCCTGTAGTCCCAGCATTTGGAGAAGTCAAGGTAAGAAGATTGCCTGAGTACAAGGGTTCAAGACCAGTCTGGGCAACTTGCTGAGACCTCATCTCTACAATAAAAAATAAATAAGCCGGGCTTGGTGGCTCAGCCTGTCATCCCGCGCCTTTGGGAGGCTGAGGCGAGTGGATTGCCTGAGCCTGTGGGTTCGAGACCACCTGGGCAGAGAGACCTCATCTCTATAATAAATCAAAAAATCAGCCAGGCGTGGTAGCGCATGCCTGTAGTTCCAGCTACTCGGAAGGCTGAGGAAGGATCGCCGGAGCCCAGCAGGTCGAGCCTGCGGTAGCTGGGAGCAGCCACTGCACCCCAGTCTGGAACTCAAAATAAATAAATAAATAAATAGAAATAAATAAATAAATTAGACAGGCATGGTGGCGTGCACCTGTAGTTCCAGCTACTTGAATGACTGAGGCGGAAGGATTGCCTGAGCCCAGCAGCTCAAGGCTGTGGTAGCTGTGAGCGTGCTGTTGCACTACAGCCTGGTGAGAAAGTGAGACTCTGACTCAAAAAAAAAGAAAAGAAAAGTCTCCAGAATATTTTTTCTGTTTTTATCTGGTGAAGAATCGTGTAGATAGATAGATAGATACGTGTGCATATATAAAATGCAGTGTGTGTATATATCGCCACAGATAGATATATAGTTATATAAAGATGATCCTTGACTTATGATGGGGTTACATCCTAGTAAACCCATCATAAATTGAAAATATCAAAAGTCAAATATACATTGAATGCATCCACCCTAGCAAACATCATAGCTTAGCTTAACCGGCTTAAACATGTTCAGAACAGTTCTACTAACCCACAGTTGGGCAAAATCATCTAATACCCAGCCTATTTTATAATAAAGTATTGAATATTGTAAGTCAAGGACCATCTGTACATAATGTGTGTGTGTATATGTATACATATGTCTGCAAGGAGGACCCCTAAAAAAGCGGAATTTTTTTTTTACACATTTAAACTTCAGTCACCGTCAGAGTACTCTCCACTTGAGGCAGTATACCTATTGAGGTACCTTTTCCACTACGCAAAACCTTTTTTGGAACTTGTCGACTTTGATGCCTTTTAGTGTTTCTGCTGTTTTTTGATTCCCCTCTTCCACATAAGCATGTTTGTTTACCATGAGGAAAACAACAAAAAAAGTTGCTTGGGACCAGATCAGACGAATAAGGAGGGTGAGGCACATGCTGTTTTGGGTCCCAAACTGCTGACCACTCAGCACAGCGAGGGCCGGTGGTTTGTGATCTACCCATGTAAATCATTCATCATGAAATGGGGAAGCATGTTGAAAGAATCTTCAACACACATTTATTGAAGTTGAGCACAGCCTCTCACAGCATCACTAGCTGTACACTGATGCCGGCGGGCTTCTAGAATACTTACCTAGCAATGGACAGCCTGTACTACCAAAGTCTGCCCTCCAAAAAGTAATTCTGGCTTTTTGGTGTGTGTCGCCATCCCATACATACACACACATAATTCATCTGTGTCTTCTCCTGTTTATTATCACCATGAATTCACACTGCCAATTCCAATTTTCATGAGAGAATTAATTCAAGAACTTCCCTTTCCTGATTCTTCTGACAATACGAAATCTCTCTACCATTATCTACAATGTATTTATTTGTTTAATGCCATAAAGAACAGTCAATAATTTTAGAATTGCTAATGAATACCAGGGTGTATTTGTTTACAGTTATTTCTCTTTTTAACCTGAGTGTATAAAGTCCAAATATCAAAAGTCACCTGGGATAGGTCCATCCCTTTCCGTGTGATTGTATTATTAATTTGAATTACAATTGGGTTTCATCTGTTTGTTTACCCATCATAGTAGCTGAGTAGTGGTATCACTAATTTATATTAATTAATGTAAATGGTGAGCACCATTCACTTACTTGCTGGTTATCGTATGTATCTGTTCAAGTTTTTTGTCCAGTCTTATCATGTGGTATTATTCTTGTTATTGAGTTATTGATCTTTGTAGGTTCTATACACAACATCTTTACCAGACATATGTTTGAAAAGCTTCCTCCCAGTCAGTGGTATGCCTCATTATTGCTCTTAATAGAGTGTTTTGTTTGACAAAGGTCTTCTCTTTGATAAAGCTCAATTTATCCATTTCTTTTGCTTTTCTGGCTTACACTTTTGTGTTTAATATTAGAAATCTCTTCCTAATTTCTAAAAGTACCTGTTGAAAAGAATATTTTTTCCCAATTGAATTACAGTGATACCTCTGTCTAAAATCATTCAGAGAGGTGGTGGCAAGGTGGTGACAAAACTGGTCAGAATATGTGAGTCTATTCATGGGTGGATGCACATAAGGATGAATCTGCATACATGTGTGTATACAAATGAGTGAGTGAATGTCCAGCTAAAGGGAGACACAAGATCAAGCACCTGGGGCTCCTTTACAGAAGTGGCTGCAATTTACTACTGCTCCGAATTCGGTGCCTGCACATGCAGAAACATCTGCCATTCTCAGGGCATCTCTCGGGAAAAGACAGCAGAGATCAGCTGCCACTTGGCACCTGGCATCTGGCCCATACCACCACCTGTGGCAACGGGCCAGGCACTGGCTGCCAGGGCCATAGAGAAAGCACAGGGGGGAGATCTGGAGCTGAGCCCCACCAGAGAAAAAGGCATGGGCTGACGCCATTTCCTCTGTTCTGGAACTGAGACAGAGATCTGTTCTAGTTCACCCAATTCTGAGTAGCCTGTATCCTGAGACTGAGGGGTGATCTTCGCACCCTTCTGGGATTGATCATCACTTGCCCAGAGAGAATACTCCAAGGGCCCAGTACTGGGGAGACAGATGTCCCACTTCCCATGCTGGATCCAACACAGATGCATGCAATGGGAGTGTGAGACCTAGCAGCAGATGGCTTGGGGTGAGTCCTAATCTGAGCCACTCCTCTTCCCCCAGCAGTCCCCGGGGCATCTTCCCCGTGTGGAGAGCAGCCTGATTGGCCTGCACTGAGAGCAGAGGGGAGGGTCTAGAGACTGAGGCCTCTCCCTGCCATGGCAATCCCAAAGCAGCAGCCCTGGGGTATGACAGCAAACAGAAGTAAAAAGGGACTTGAAATTTCAGCCACAAGTGAGAACTCATTTTTTTTATGCCTGCTCTTTTCATACATATCTTTCTGTGGGTGCCTTCTGATTTGATTGGCCCCTTTTTCTCCTTCTCTTTTTACACCTGGGTATATTTGAGAGTGAGTGCATCTTTGATGCTTTTTGTTTGCTTGTCTGTTCATTCCCTTGCCTGTCTGTTTTCCTTCTTCTCCTTCTTTCTCTTCATTTTCCTTCCTTTTCCCTTTTTTCTTTTCCTGGTTTTTTTTTTTTTTTTTCCTTTCTCTTATCTCATTTTGGTTTCAGGAGTATACATCCACTCCCCTCATATGGACATATTATAAGGTAGTGGGAAGCAGATTCCAGGGGGCTCACACACCAGTCAGCAGAGGTTATGATCTGCAGATGACTTCAGAACCATAGCTCCCCTCATTACCCATTAATCAAATCTCAAATCTTCAAAAAGACAGCACAGCTCCCCACCTCCAGTCCAGCTTCAAAACTGAACAAATCCAGAGGAACTACCTAAGGAAGAATAAGGGAATGAGCAAAGAGAAGTTAGAATGATCACACTATCACTGAGCAACAGAATTAAAGGGGGAGGGGACAAGGGAGAGGGAATCCGTCACAACGAAGAAGAATCAATGGAAGAACAAAGACCCCTGGAAGACAGTGCTTGAGAATACAGACTTTAAAACTCATACAATGAAGAGCTCCCAGAATGACTGGTCTCAAACCACAAATTCAGACATCAAGGTATTGATGGCGAGAATAAACAGAAATGAAGACAGGAAGAAAGAATGAAAGAGTTGATAACTGAGATGATGGCAATAAAGTATATAGTAAACAAAATAAATAAAAAACTAACAAGCATGGAAAGCAGAATTAACCAAGAAGAAGAAAGAATTTCAGAACTTAAAGAGTGAAATATGGAACTAACCAAACTGCTAAAAACATACAGAGGAATCTTAAAAAGAAGGAACAAAGCCTCCAAGAGAAGTGTGATTATATTAAGAGGCTGAACTTACACTTGATCAGCATTCCTGAGGCAGAAAGGGAGACAGAGACTACTTGGGAACAAATATTCCATGATGTTATCCAAGAAAACTTCCCTAATATCATCAGAGATGTGACCATCCAAACACAAGAGATTTGAACAATCACTGCAAGTCATCAGATGAGAATACCAACTCCTAGACACATAGCAATTCACTTACGCAAAGTAGGTATAAATGAAAAAAATCCCTAAAGGCAGCAAGAAGAAAGGTCAGACTACCTACTGGGAAAGACCAATTAAAGTAACAGCAGACTTATCTACAGACATACTGAAGGCTAGAAGAGTCTGGAGTCCAATCTTCAAAGTTCTCAAGGATAAAGAATCCAAACAAAAAATTTCCTATCTAGCTAATTTTCTATCCTATTCATCAGTGATGGAGAATTAAAATCCTTCCCAGATACTCAATCCCTAAGAGTTTAATGCTGCCTCCAGACCAGCTCTACAAGAGACACTTAAGAAAGTATTAAGCACAGAAGAAAGAAAAAAAGAATGACCACACTCTTCCCAAGAATGCAGGAAAACAGAATCAACACAGCATGCATTGTGGCTGCAAAATTGAAAACACAAATGTCAACCCAAAAAATCAGAAGAAAATTAACAAAAAATTAAATGGCAACAACAACAACAAAGAACTTTATAAAAGTCTCATGACAGGGATAAACTCTCGCATTTCAATAATCAGCCTGAATGTGAGTGGACTAATGCACCACTGAAAAGATATAGAACAGAAAACTGTATTTAAAAAACAAACAAAACACGACCCAACCATTTGCTACCTCCAGGAAACACATCTCAATACAACGGCCTCCCACAGACTCAAAGTTAGAGAATGGAAATAAAATTTTCAGGTGAATAAAACACAAAAGGAAGCTGGAGTCATGATCTTAATTCATCTGCAACTGTTGACATGAATTTACGTCATTCCAAATTCTGTTTCTGGTTGCTGCTCATGTGAATTTACCTCATCATGGAAGACTGTGTTTTCAGGTTTATAATCCAAATAAAAATACAAAGTATGGAATGCTAGTCAGAGTATGTCTGAGGCAAATACTGGTTATGCCTGCAACTTTCAGTTGTATTGTGGAAAAGGTGACAATTTAGAAAAGACCATTTCACTTGTGCTTACCAACAGAAGTTTGCAGCAACCAGCTTCGGATTTTTTTTTTTATCTTCACCCACTCTCGGTATTAGGAAAGCAAAAACTTTGCCAGTCGTGAATGTGTTACTATCAGACAAAACAATCTTTAAACTATCAAAAAATTAAAAAGATACAGAAGGACACCGTAAAATGAAGAATGTTCATGCCATCAATAAGAAATACTTATCCTAAACGTATATACACCCAACACAGGAGCATCAGCTTTTATAAAACAGCGACTAAATAAACTAAAAAAGGATATTGACTCCAACACTATCACAAACACTCCTGTTAGAAAGACAGAACTCTCTCCAAATCATTTTGCAAAGCTAACATCACACTGATACCCAAACCAGGTAAAGATTCAACAAAAAAAGAGAACTACAGGCCAATATCCCTGATAAACACAGATGCAAAACTTCAACAAGATTCTAGGAACTTGGATCCAACAACTAACAGAAATGGAAAGAATTTCTTCTGAAAACTGGAATAAGACAAGACTGCACACTCCTACCCCTTTTTTCAACACAGTTGGAAGTCCTAGCTGTAGCAATCAGACAAGAGAAGGAAATGTATCCAAACAGGAAAAGAGGAAGCTAAGTTATCCCTCTTTGCTGACAATATCCTATACCTTGAAAATACAAGAGAATCTGTCAAAAACCTTGCACTGATAAAGGACTTTGGCAAAGTCTTGGGGTACAAAACAAACATGCAAAAGACAGTCACATTCTTATACACCAACAACAAACAGGCAGAGAACCAAATAAAAAGCACAATTCCATTCACAATAGCCACACACAAAAAATGAAAGACCTCAGCATCTTCCTAACCAGAGAAGTGAAAGAACTTTACAACAAAAACTACAAAACAAAAACTACAAAACATTGCTCAAATAAATCAAAGAGGACACAGACAAATGGAAAAATACTCCATGCTCATGGGTTGGAAGAATCAATATTGTTTAAGATATCCATCCTACCAATGGCAATCTACAGATTCAATGCACTACCCATTAAACTATCAGCGTCATTCTTCTCAGACCTGGAAACGATAATAAAGAAATTCATAAGAAAAGATCAAAGATCAGTAATAGTCAAAAAAATCCTTAGCAAAATAAAGTGGGAGGAATTGCACTTCCAGACCTTAAATTTTACTATAAGTTTACAATAATAAAAACAGCCTGGTATTGGTACAAGAACAGGCGTATAGACCAATGGAACAGGATAGAGCTTTCGGAGGCAAAGCCTCAATTTCTCAACCAGCTCATCTTCGACAAAGCCTCCACCACCAACCACCGGGGAGAGGAGAACCAATTCAGTAAATGGTGCTGGGAAAACTGGCTAACCACATGCAGAAGATTGAAACAGGACTCCTACCTATCAACATACACAAAAATCAACTCTAAATGGATCAAAGACCTAAACACAAAACCTCAAGCTATAAGAATCTCAGAAAATGCAGGAGACACCTTTATGGAAATTGGAATAGGCAACCAATTCCTGGTCAAAACCCCAGATACCCATTCCGTAAGAGACAAGACAGACAAGTGGGACCTCATCACACTGACAAGCTTCCGCAAGGTAAAAGAAACTATCAAGAGAACAGGGAGACAACTCACAGAATGGGAAAAACATATTTGCCAACTATATATCTGACAAAAGCCTAACATCCAAGAACTGTAAGGAGCTCAAATGTGCTGAAAGGAAAAAACAAACAGCTCTATTAAAAAGTGGGTAAAAGATATGAATAGACACTTCTCAAAGGAAGACATGCAAGCAGCCAATAGACACATGGAAAGATGCTCAGCCTCACTAGGCATCAAAGAAATGCAAATTAAAACCACACGGAGATGCCACCTAACTCCAGTCAGGATGGCCATCATCAGTAACACAAAAACAACAGATGCTGGAGAGGATGTAGCGACAAGGGAACAATTCCACACTGTTGGTGGGAGAGTAAACTAATATGAACTCTGTGGAAAACATTGTGGCGATTCCTAAAAGATCTTAAAAAATCGACCTTCCATGCAACCCAACTATCTCCTTTCTGGGAATATACCTGGAGGAGCTCAAATCATTCTATAAAAAAAGATACCTGTATACACATGTTTATTGCAGCATTATTCACAATAACAAAAATATGGAACCAAGAGTACTGCCCGCGAAAGTGAACTGTATTAAAAATATGTGGTGCATATACATGATGGAATATTACACGACCATAAAGAAGCACAAAATTATGCACTTTGCAGCAACTTGGATGGATTTAGAATCTATCGTACTCAGTGATCTATCAGAGAAACAAAGAACAGAGTACCACATGTACCCATTCATAAGCAGACCCTGAACATTTATTACAATACTATAAGAAAGTGTTTGACAGTAGCAGAACTCTGCCAGGGGTGAGGGGGGAACAGATCAACAGGGTACCTGATCTCAAGCCAGGCAAAGTGGGGACACTTTACCTGTGCAATGACCATTTATGTACCTAATTCTCAATTGTGCCCCACATCTTTAAAGTTAAAAAAGTAGAATAAAATAAAAATCAATCAGACATACACGTGTGGCTCTATTTCCCGACTCTCCATCCTGTTCTACTTACCTATATTCATATTTGTATTCTTACACTAATACCACAGTGTACTGATCAATAAGAGTTTACAGAAAGTTTTTACTTCAGCTGTTGTAACTCATCAAAGTTTTTCTTTTTCAAAATTGTTTTGGCTCTTCAAGGTCCCTTCCATTTCCACATTAAAAGGCTCAGCTCAGCTTGAGAACGTCCACAGGAGCTGACCCAGGATCCCAGATGCCACAAGGTCTTCTCACCTGGCTGGTGGGAATACTGCTGCCAGCCTGCATCTGCTCCATGAGTTTTTTGGCCCGCTGCTTTCCAGGGTTCTTTTCCCAGCCTTGCAAGCCTTGGCCCACACAGGGGCAGGGAAGACTCAGGCAAAGCCTCAGAGTCCCCTCCCAGGCCCCTGAGGCCCTCTACCCTGGTAGGTTGTGCCTCTGACTCAGCCTCCTCAACCTCCAATCCCTGTTTCCCCAATTTAGTGAGACCACTGGGCTTTGTTTAGATCCTGTCGCCTGGCCTACCGCTCAAGGATTTCCAGGCTGCAAGCTTCAGCAATTGCAGAATATACATCCTCTGCTTCCCTTATCTCACAGATTGCTGTCCTGCATGCCTGCTGTCCAATGTCTGGAAATAGCCGATTCACCTATGTGAGTGATTTTCTCATTGTTAATAGGATGATGGTGATTCCCAACGGCCCTGACCACCCTGGGGAGAAGCAAAACCCTGTTCACTGTGTTGGTTGTTTTTTGTTTTCTTTTGTCTTTGATGTTTTGTTTTGGTTTGAAACAGAGTCTTCCTCTGTCACCCAGGTTGATGTACAGTAGTGCAATCACAGTTCACCACAGCCTTGACCTCTCAGGTTCAGATGATCCTTTTGTCTCAGCTTCCCAGGTAGCTGGGACTACAGGTGTGCACCATGATGCCCAGCTAGTTTTTAAAAAATCTATTTTAGAGGTTAGGTCTCACTCGGTTGCCCTGGCTGGTCTCAAACTCCTGGACTCAAGCAATTCTCCTGCCTCAGTCTTTTACTGTTCTTGATTGGCATTTTTTAATGGCCCTTGGGGTCAAGTATCTTTATTTTTGTCCATTGTCCTACCAGGCTTCTTCTGGGCTAAATTTTCTGTTTGCATTTTTGCTCATTTGTCTAATGGGCTGCTTATTTTTTGCTTATTAATTTGTAAAATCCTTTATCTATTTTGATTCCAATTATTTGTAGGTTATATGAGTTGCAAATATCCTTTCCCATTCTGCAAACTGTGTTATTAACTATATTTAAGGTGCCTTTTTCCTGTGGAAAGATTTCCCTTTCTTTACCTTTGTTGGTTTGCTTTGTTTGGGGTTGGTGGGTGGCGGGAAGGGAAACAGAGAGAAACATCTGTCTTTTCCTGGATTGTTTGTCCTTTTTCTGTTATGGTGCCATCAAAACATCCTGCCACACTTTTGTTGAAAACTTGTAATATTTCACTTTTCACATTTTGATCTTAATGAGTTTTTTTCTCCTGTATAGAGTGAAATAAGAATCCATATATTCTATATGGCTAATTAATTTTCCTAGAGCCACATACTAAATAGCATTTCCTTCTACCCACTGATTTATAATACCAAGGTTTCATACAAACATAGGTTGGCTTTTTGTTAATGACACTTACCTCATGGTCTGTCTGCCAATATATTTGCTCTCAATCTGTTTCATCTTGTAGCTTCATAATTAGCTTGATACCTAGTAGGTCAACATAATCTGTGCAATTCTTCAAAACCATCTTGGCCTTTTATACTTTTATATTTTAAAATACTCCGAGACAGAGAAGAAAGAATGAGCCAAATTTAAAAAGCCAGACATATTTGAAGAAAACTCAAGTGGAAGTTCTAGATATGAAAAACCATCACTGAGTGGAGAATTTCACTAAATGAGTGAAGTCATGAATTAGACAAAGCTGAAGAGAGAATTAGTAGATTTGGTATGTTATAGCTGTGGAAATCAGAAAGGATAGCCTACAGGTAGCTAGAGAAATGGAAAATCTGGAAGAAGTTGATAGGCGTTGGGTAAGGATAAGTTGGGCTAACCCCCACGCCCATTCAGTGGAAGTTCTCAGCAATAGAGAGAAAGAAGGCAGAGAGCAATGCTCAGGGATGTGTGTCTGGACACACAGCTGTCATGACTAGGGCTGATAATCATTTTCTTTGTAAGTGAAAAAGCAAAGCGATATCCTTCAAGGCATAGCCAAAAATGTCAACTGCTTCAGTGATAATTATCTCCCCTGAGGCCACATCCAATATGAGTGTGTCTTTCCGAGTTCCCTGTGAGAGCTGAGGGGCGTCCTCAATGTCCACAGCACGCAAGGAGGGGATGCTTCTCAGCTTGCTGGGGACCCTTATCACCTCCTCATCCCATCACAGCATGAGAGGAGTCCCATTCTAAACCTGGACACAAAGCTGGTCACATCCCCTGGAGATACAGGAGGGCACTGCCAGATTCCCCTGGTTCCCTACAGACGGCGGGCACAGGCTCAGAGCCCGTGTCAAATCCTGATCCTGATGCCAGCTAGGTACTTGTGCTCTCCAGCTCTCTTTCCTATACTAAAAATAGAGATAAAAAAGGACAGGATGTGCTTCATTGGAAACAGCTAAGAAGGGGAGAGGAGGAGAAAACGGACTCTATAAACAGCCGGTGCAGTTCCTGACACGCGGTGAGCACCTGGGGTCAGTGAAAAGAAGCAGACCTAGAGGAAAGTAGAGTATGCCCCCCAGAGATGAATGACAGCAGCCTCCCTCTCCTGCTGTGCAGGTGAGGCGCTGACAATCAACAATAACCACTGTCCCCCTGCAAGTGAGAGAACTGGAGCATGGATCTCATATATTTTTTAATTAAAATATAATTTAAATATTGCTATCTTTGTGATCAAGCTTTTACTTATGGAGACAGCAGGCATGGTTCCTCTTTTTAATTCCCTTTCTAGTTCTGGAAACTGTGCGCCTCGTCCGCGAGTCCACCATCCAGGGCCCCTCGCTGTGGCCCTGCTCCCGCTGAGCTACTGTTGGTTGCCATGGGAACTAGCATCCGCAGCCAGGGACGGAGGAGTGGTGGCTCTTTTTGCTTTTCCACCTGGGTCTTAATCCTATTTCTCTTTCCAGAGAACTCTGTCTTGGCCGTGTGGGGCTTCCCAGGACCTGGGTGGGCCCTCCCTGGCCAGGGGAAGACTGTTCCCATAGCAACCGACCTGTGGGCTGAGGGGCAGGTGTGGGAGGCGGTTTGTAACTCACACCTGGCGACAGCAGCACTTGGCCCCTGGTGCAGGTTCCAAGTACTGCTCAGAGGAGAGTTACAAGGTCACGTGGAACTCATGGGGCAGGAATCCACCCTGCTCCCTCCTCCCCTTCCTGTCCGCTCAACCACACCCTCCCACAGTCACAGACCCCAGCCCAGAGGCTCTTCCCAGCAGGGGCAAAAAGGCCCAGCCTCTCCCAGCCCCCGGCAAGTGCGGCCCTCCCGTGCTTCACAGAAGAGATGACATCCACCCACTGCCGGGTGTGTCTGCCAGCCCCAGCCTGCCACCCCAGGCAGGGGCTGTGGCAGGGCACCAGGCTACCCATCAGGGGTGGTGTGGCTTTGCAGAGAGGGACGTGGTGTCTGCACAAGCCTCAGAGGCCAGAGAGCAGAAGGATGTGGGCCGGGAACAGACACACAGGGCAAGGGAGGAGGGACAGCAGCCCCGGGGACGGAGAGAGGGAACGGTGAGGGCGCCCACAGGGAAGGAGCCAAGAAGTGGTGGGGAGGGAGAGATCCCGTTGCCCTGGCCCTAGAGAGGAAGAGGCAGGAAGCCAAGGTTTGGGAGCGAACAGGAAGTTGGCCTGGGGAAGACAGTGGTGCCCCCAAGAAGTACCGGGCGGGAGGCTGTGTGGACTGGCTGGTGAGCAGCCAGATGGGTCCCCTGGCAAAACACGCTG
The DNA here is from genome assembly GCA_027257055.1 of Cephalopachus bancanus. Taxonomy (NCBI): domain Eukaryota; kingdom Metazoa; phylum Chordata; class Mammalia; order Primates; family Tarsiidae; genus Cephalopachus; species Cephalopachus bancanus. The sequence goes on along the minus strand of JAPVLO010000169.1, from coordinate 710,217 downwards.
GAGCGGTGCCCGCAGCCAGAGGCCTTGGGCAAGTGTTCCCGGCCTGCTGCCCGGGCCAGGGCCTGCCCCACAGGCCACCAGGTGGAGACCACCAGAGCTGAGGCCAGGACCCTGAAGGAGAAACTGCAAACGCTGCTTGGAGATCACTTGGGCCACCGGCCAGCGGGGATCACAGAGGTTCAGTGACTTTGGTGTGCAACATAGGACAATAACAATGCATGAAAAATAACACTGGCCGGGCTCGGTGACTCAGTCTGTCATCCCAGCGCTTTGGGAGGCTGAGGTGAGTGGATTGCCTGAGCCCGCGGGTTCGAGACCCGCCTGGGCAACTTGGCGAGACCTCATCTCTACAGTAAATCAAAAAATTAGCCGGGCGTGGTAGCGCACGCCTGTAGTTCCAGCTACTCGGAAGGCGGAGGCGGAAGGATCGCCGGAGCCCAGCGGGTCGAGGCTGCGGTGGCCGGGAGCGGCCACGGCACTCCAGTCTGGGCGACAGAGTGAGACTCCTACTCAAAAAAATAAAATAAAATAACATTGCACACCACCTTCCTGTGCTTTGCCTTGCAGTACCCCCGCTGAGTGGATAGACGAGAACCAGAGCACCTGATGGGTAGTGAGGTCCCCAAAAGAAGGGGGCATGTGACCAGCCACAGGAGCCCAGGCACTGGAGGAAGAGTGGGGGAGGGCTCCCAGTCCATCGCCTGAGCTAATAGGGGGTGTGACATGCCATCTTCCCATGACACCCGCACTTGTCCCAAAGCTCAGAGATGTCAGACCACAGCCCCGTCACCCAGAGCAGGAGAGGACAGGTGAGACTGGGCCAAGTAGACCCCACAGGGTCCTCTGAGCCTATGGGGCCGGGCGGGGGTTCCCTGAAGGCCCGGCCAGCCTCCACTCTTCTGCCTCCACTGAGGCGAAGCCCTGAGTCACATGGGCCTGGCACAGCCCTGGGCACTACCGACTCCACTGCCTTTGGGGCACTATGGCTCCAAGGACCCCTCTTGGTCCGTCTTTCAGACAGACAGGCAGACCAACCCTGCCTCTGCCCATTCTCCACCCCATGGCTGGCCCCGGGATCTAAGAAGCGTCACTGCTCCATCCCCTCACCCTATGGTCTAGGAGTTAAGGGCCAGGTGGGGGTCCATGAGGCTAAAAAGTCTGTGTCTCGCTGCGAGGAGGGTCGGACAGCCACAGAGTACCCGACGCGTGCTATCGGCCACAGGCTTCTCCTGCCTGGATGCCTGGCCTGCTGGGGGGTGCTTTGCTCTAGTGCAATTATGCGTCATTGCTTTCATGTTTTCTTTTGATAATACAACAGCCATATTGCACTTGGGAAGAGGACAGCAGGGTCAGAAGAGAAAGGTGATCCAGGCAGTCAGAAGGATGACACGGCTTCGGTGGCTTCAGGGAGGATACTGAGAGCTGCAGCACCACGGTCCAGGACAGAGTCCATGAACAAGCGGGTCTCCCAGAACACAAGCAGCTCAGGAGATTTGTGTGCTGCCGGACAGCACGAAACACCTTGGCCCTGGAGATCTGAGCAGAACCTGACTCACCCCACCCATCTCGAGTGACCAGGAAGCCATGGAGCCCCGGCCAGAATGTAGCTGAATAGACCAGTCACTCTTACACCCTTGCTGGGCTCAGAGCTGCTCATGGGTTCCTGCCCTCACAGCTGAAAGCCTGGGCAAGTTCTGCTCCTCTCCAGGTGGGTAGCCACACGAGGAGCCTTCCTGGAAGACCAGGCAGTCCGAACAAGGCTGTTCTTGGCAGATGGCATCTCAGTAAAGAGAGTCTCGGCTGGTGGGTGCTGTGAGCTTGGCAGATGGGTCCTCAGCATCTGTTGGGCACATCCCTTCAGCCTGTGGGTGCCCCATGAACGCCCAGGAAGTAACACTCCACGCGGGCTTCTGACCCTGGGCCTTGTCTGCCTGCCCTCTGCCTGTAGGGACCCCCTGCCCGCTTTGGCCCTCTGGAAAACGCCGAGTGGGAAACCGGCTCTCTTGTGGCCCCTGGGTCCTAAATTTCGCTCTCCCCGAGAGAGCCATTCTGCAGAGTGAAGGAAGAACAGGGTGTGGGGACAGAGTGGCGATGTCACTGAATCGTTTGGGTTTTGATTCCATTCAACTCGTTCTAATGAAGAAGGAACAAAAGACGGCCAGTCTGGCTTTGGTGACGGTTCAAGCTCTCCAGCCGTGATGGGGTTGGTCCCCACGACCTAGAACCTCAGTTCCACAGCGTGGGACAAGAGCGGATGCAATAGGGCGGTCGGTGTGAATGTGTGGGAACCCAGTCATCCAAGACTCAGCGGCTCAGCCCACCCCTGGATGCGTTTTCTGGGCCCCCTTACTTTCACCACCTGCAGGTTTCCTCTGAAAGCTTCTCTGTAAAAGCAGAGCGGCTGTCTCTGCTTGCCCTGAGGGGCTGAGTGATACTCAACCAGCAGTCGCCGTCTCTCCCCTTTTTCACTAGGAGGGCGGTTCTTGTCCCTCTACGTTTGGGAGTACAGCATCTCCTGCCCCTTTTCCAGGGTTTGCGTGCCCCGAGTGTGTGTTCCTCTGGCACTGATGACCCTAACGCTGTCTGGTGGCCTCCTAGGGCATCGTGCTAGACTCGGCTGGTCCTGTCCCCAGGGGGCACCCTGGCCAGCCAGACAGCCCCTCTTTGGACCGAGCTGCCACATCCCTCTGAGGTTAAGCAGAACCACGATGGTCTTATCACTCCACAAAGGGTCATGTAATATTAAGCGGGTGCATGCACGTGTGCTGCTGAACTTTGTGTAGACTTCACGGAATTCTTGACACATTCTGGGTAGGAGCCCATGGTTGGTCATGTGTCTGCCAGCATTCTTCCACTCCCTGGCTCGCTGCTTGCGCTCCTACTGGTGTTCTTCAGACAGACATCTTCATGGGGATGCCGCTATGGCCTGGATGCCTCTGTCCCTGAAAGTTCACATTTTGAGACCTAATCGCCCGGGTGAGGTCATCATCTCTTGAGGAAACAGATCACGAGGCCTGAGGGAACTTGTTTGTGTGTTCTCCCTGCGTGGGGGCCCAGTGAGTAGGCACCCTCCCCAGGAATCTCCCGGCACCTTGATCTTGGATTTTCAGCCTCCAGAACTAGGAGGAATTGATTTCTGTTGCTATAAGCCACCTAGTCTGTGGGATTCTGTTACAGCAATTTGAGCAGATTCAGAGTGATGCAGTCAAACTTATAATTTTTTTAAATTGATACTGTTAAGCCCTGTAAATAAGCATTTTCCTCGATACAGGTCATGAATATCTCCTCCTGTATTACCTTCCGAGGCATTATTGTTTTGCTTTTCACATGTATGGCTGTGCATGTGAATATGGAATTATTTTCTTATGGTATGAGGTGAGGGTCGAGTTCAATGTCTTCGCAAACTGACATCCAATTGTCCAGACAGCCTCTTTTCTTGAGTGGTCAGCATTACCAGAAACATCTTTAATCCAATGTTGCCCCAAATAATTACATCAGAAGACACCTTTCTGAACTTAACATTTGATAACGTCATATAGACAAATGCCTCAGGATACACTTTGAGACACGTTGAACCAGGTGACTCTGAGAATCTGCCAAGCTTTGCAGTCCTTACGCTGTAGCTCAACCTTGCTGCCCTCTGTTCATTCTCACATTCTCAGAGGTGACACCCACCTGAGCTTGAGCCTTGACCCAGGGGAAGACGGGTGCCATGACCCAGCCTCAGACCAACATCCGCCCTGGGCATAGCATTGTAGGACTCTTTCAATGAAGGCTAATTTCGTGTTAAATGACTGTGGGCACATTCTTTACTGGGTTGTCTGAACTTTATGCTGATTTGGAGGGGGCGTTCTTCTTCTCTGCTTTTCTCTTCTCTGTCTCCTTACAGTTCAGAGCAACGCTGGATTTGTCAGACTTTGGGACGTGTTGCTGGGGACTTGGGTCTTGCATATTCACAGAGGGTCTCAGGTGCCAGAAAGCAAAAAGCCTGCTGGGAGAGCATGTGCCGGTGAAGAGACAGGCCAGACCCATGGCCTCCCCAAGTCTCTGGGGCAGGGGAGTCCCAAGCTTGCATGGAGGATCAGGGGAGCAACCTCTGTGATGTGGCATGCGTGGTGCCGGGGGCGCGGGATCACCCATCGTGTTGTTCCTTTGAAAGCACACGGTGTGAAAGTTTGTGCTCATGTTCTTGTGTGCTCATGGGTATGCACCAATATGTGTTTGCTTTCCCTGTGGCTGTGTGCCTACATGTGTGCTTATGCATGTGAGGTGCATGGGTGTGCACCCATGAGTGCCTCTATACATATGTGTACATTTGCTTATGTCACTATGGGTCTGCAGATATGTGTGCATGTGTGTGGGTCTTTGTGTGTGTATATGTCTGTGGATATTGGTGTGTGCCTGTGTGTCTGTGGGTGTTTGGTATGCACACGTATGTGGTGCGCATATGTGGACAGGATAGAATCTGAGTAGAGTCATTTTTACCCAGCTACCAGCCCTTAAAGGAACCTTAAGGTTCCACACCTTTATAATTTACTTCACCCATGGTATATTTTATACGCCACTTTACCTATACTATGTAGGGACTTCGTTTTTAATTCCTGTGGTGAAGGGCTCAGATTTCAGAGTCGAGCTTGCCTGACAGCAAGTACTAGTCAACATCCTTCAGACGTATGCAAATTTTGAAGAATTTCTTACCTCACCAACAGTTTCCTTCTCTGTACACCCCTTCCCTAGGATTCCTTCAAGGAGCCCCATTGGGTTCAGAGGTCAGGGCGGCGGGGCATGGCTCATGTGGCTTTCCCAGACCCACGGTGCGGGCCCTGACCCCATGCTCACCACCTATGGCACACTGTTCCAGGGGCTGATTCATGTATCGCTGCCAGATCCTAGCTCACACAAGGCCCTGCCCTACAGAGGGGAAATCAAGTTCCGGGAAGGTTGGAACATAAACTACCAGCCCCTCGGCTAATGTGCCTTCTCTAAATGCCCAACAAGTCTGCCAACCGGGGAAACAAAGACCCCGGAAGAAGCTCCATCACTTTCCTGATCCTGAGAAGGACAGACAAGGACTCCTCCAGGACTGTGCCCACCAAGCTGCAAATTGCCGCTGTTGGTGGCCCGTCCCACCAAGCTTCAGGGTGGAGGCAGGAGAGGCTTTGCACAGATCACCCTCACTCCCCGTCCAGACTCGTGAGGTCAGCACCCTCATTCTTTAGCCGATTTACAGGGGAAGAAGGTCTGCACCTCACCCAGAGTCACGTGGCCAGTGAGCGGCGGGGCAGGGTCCAAACCCAACCTAAGTTCATCCAATCCAAGTACTAGGAACTTCGCTGCTCCCTACCAGGCCTCACTGTGAATCCTTTGCAGTGACACGTGCAAAGCAAGCCACACCTTGGGAGCCTCAGGCCTGCATCTTGGACCTCACCCTGACCCCAGGATTCCCGGGAGCGGTTGCCATCCCTCACCCACAGATTTTTGTTCTCAGATCTGCTTTCGAAAGAAATGTCATATTTCGGGAGTGCTCTTTTCATAAAGACTCATCCCCTACACATAACAATTTCATGCTTTTATGTAACGACTTCCTAGCTCTTGAAAACAGACAGAGGCACCTTGATGGCAAGGTTGGCATGTGGTGCTGCTTCCATTATGTACCCTGATTAGCAATCAGGGCCTCCAAAGTCGCTTTGATTAAAAAGACGAGCAAGTGGGAAAGCTCCCACCTCTCCTGCAGGTGAGGATGCCAACATTTCCCAGCAGAAGAAATCGGACTTGCACTTGACCAAGCAACAATGGCAGTGCTTGCAGAGTGACGGGGTCCAGTTGAGTGCTGTGCACAGCAGCTCTTAAGCAGGCAGTTCCCACAAGTCCACATGGGCTAGTTGGGGCACAAATGTCGGGCAGTTCCCATACTGGGGGAGTCCTGGACACAGACCCCAGGTCAGCACTAGGGGCGAAGCCCAAGGATTTGCTGCAGAGTCGGCCTGAGGAGGAAGCTCCCCCGTAGCCACCCCTGGGCCCCGAGTACCTGGTACCAGCTCTCTTGCCACACACTGTCACCGGCATCAGCAGCTCACACTGCCCGTCCCTGAGGAAGGACCACCGCTGCCCCCACCAATACCCAAATGCCTCGGTGGCTACCCTCTTAGTCTGTTTCATCTGTTCAAGCTGCTATGACAAAATACCACAGGCTAAGTGGCTTGAAAACTACAGAAATGTGTTCCTCACAGTTCTGGGAGTCCACAGTCAAGGCTCCTACAAATCTGGTATCCGGTGAGGGCTCGATCCCTCATTCATGGCATCAGCATTTTGGGGTGGTGTCCTCTCACGGTGATTCTTTACAAGGGCTCTAATCCCATTCGTGAGGGTTCTTCCTCTATGACCTAGTCACCCCCCAAAGGCCTCACCTCCAAATACCAACCCCACTGAAGTATTTCAACAACAAATTCACAGGGGACACAGACATTCAGACTGTAGCAGCTGCTTGGCCCACCAAATATTTGCCTGCAAACGGAATTCTCCCACCTGAGCCTCTTGTGGATGAAGCCTGGGTCGCTTTCTGCCTTCCCAGGAGACTGGGAATAAGAGTTGAGCATCCTGCTCGTGGGAACTGCCCTAAACACAGAGAAGCCACCCAGAGGATGACAAGATGTCAAGTCTGACCATCGGGCACTGTCCCACTTGCCCAGGGCTGGCCTGCCAGGGGACGGCCGACCCACAGAGGCTGCCCCAATAGGCCCCTTCCAATGAAGTGACAGGTCTCATAGCGGATGGACCAACACTTCAGCCCAGTGTCCCCTCTGCCAGCGAGAGCAGATCCGACTTCTTCAAAGGTGTTCTGCACCGTCCAAGGCTCTCAGCTTCTCCTGGGCCCACTGTCCCTTCTCTGCGGACTTTCCACAAAACTCCCCAGGCCGCAAACTCTTTCCAAGCTCTGCAACACTGGAGAATTTTGAGAGCAGAGGAAGGACACATGCAGTTTCTGAGGCATCTTGACAGAATAGCTTACCTACCCTCCAGGGGCGACTTGTCTGCTGAGGGCCGTGGTCATGCCTGGCCCATCCGCCCACCACGCTACACACAGACAGGGATCCATGCTGGGATGCTCTGCAGTCCTGGCTAACAACGCATGCAAGGTCTTTCCTCCCTGTCTAGGTTGGCCACAGTTTAGGACACTCCGGTATTCCTCATCCAACCGAGTACAGAATCCAGCAAATGCCAGCCAGGACCCCAGAAGGGGACAGATCACTTAGATGGGGTGATGTGGACGAGTTTGAGAAGGGTTTATCCACAAAGATGCAGGCAAGGCATAGGGCACCGGGGGAGTTTAGAACCTTGAGGCTGGGCCAGCGGCACAAATACTCCCTAGGTCTGGCCAGGCAAGGGAGGCATGCTGGAGAGGGCTGCTGGATTTAAATGGCTTCAGTTGGGGGCTGCAGCCAGACCCCAGAAGGGAGGGAAATCACTGCCCAAAACACTCCTCTCTCCATCTTCTCTCCCACCTGGGCTTCCCACTGGCCATACCCGCCTGTGGAGTTCAGCCCTCTGGGGTACCAGGCAGGGGTGTAGGCTAGACCCTGGACATGACGGGGCAAGGGAAGGCGTCCAGCACACAGGTGTCCACCACAGACTTGGTGAACAAATGACTGAACAATGAAGGAGTCAAACGTAGCAGAGGCAGGGACAAGTGCCCTCTCCTTCAGAGGTCTTATTCCCTCCCCAGTTAAGAAGAAAAGAGAGAAGCCAGCCCCTGCCAGTCCTATACTCTGCACCGCTGAGTCACACCCTTTTCAGCCTTTAGGGAGCAGAGCTGCATCGGGTGCAGGAGAACGGCCAGGAAATACAAACTTCCTCTCTTCCTTTAGACTTCATCGATTTTGATCAAACTGGGCTGGACAGAGGCTGATCCACACCTTAAAATCTCATCTCAAACTGGAGCTATGAGCAGCTAAAGTGGCTTTATAATAATCTATACAATTATTTTTAAACAACCAGCTATTCCACTGAATGACCCAAGGGATCAGTTCATAAAAAAATTAAAAAAAGGAAAAAAGTCAATGGCTTAAGTTGAAATACACGAAGAAAGATTTCAATAATCAAACGAGTTTTAAGAAGTATCTATGCCTTGGCTTTTGTGGTATAATAAAAGGGGTGTTTGAGGTCCTGGATTGCAGATTTAGACAGCTGAGGAAGGTCTGTGGAACTGGTTTCTCACTTATGGAATTAAGATGATTTGGATTATCCGATGCCTGCCGTCTTTTCTGGTTCTGACGTCCCCAAGCTGATCTTGGCTTGGACAAGTTGGGCGACGCTATTTTTTGACTGCTCCCAACTAACTCTCTTAGGTTAAGCCATGATGAACACTGGGCCTTGGCAGTCCACCCTGCCAGCTCCTGGGACAGGTATACGGCAGGGGGGACTGTTTCAGCATGACCCCAAAAGGGGGCTGTATTTTTACAAAGCACATTCCCATGCATCATTTCATTTTAGTCTGATCGAATTCGTCCGCTATTTGAGGTATTTTTTCAAATAAGAAAACTGACGTAGGAAGTGAAGTGACTTGGCCAGGTCACACAGGTAGCAACGGGTTAGGACCCATTCATTTTTTTAGAATTCACTTCTTTGGCATTCTCTTTTTTTATTCACTTTTTATTGAAGCGAAATGTACATATCATAAAACTAAGCATTTTAAAGTGTATAATTCAGTGGCATTTAGTACTCTTATGGTGTTGTGCAACCAGTACTTCTATCTAGTTCCAGAATATTTTCACCAGCCCCAAAGAAGGTCTCATGCTGACTAAGCAATTTCTCCCCACTGCGTTCACCCCAGACCCCAACAACCACTCATCGGCCTTCTGTCTCCATGGATTTACCTACTTGGACATTTCACAGAAATGGAATCATGCAGCATGTGGCATTTGGCATCAGGCTTCTTTAATTTAGCATAGTGTTGTTGATATTCATCCATGGTGTTATGTTCATTCCTTTTAATGACTGGATAATATTCCATAGTATGGGTGTACATTTTTTTTTTTGAGTTGGAGTCTCACTCTGTCACCCAGACTGGAGTGCAGTGGCCGCTCCCGGCCACCGCAGCCTCGCCCTGCTGGGCTCCGGCGATCCTTCCGCCTCAGCCTTCCGAGTAGCTGGAACTACAGGCGCGCACTACCACGCCCGGCTAGTTTTTTGATTTATTGTAGATGAGGTCTCGCTGCCCAGGCGGGTCTCGAACCTGCGGGCTCAGGCAATCCACTCACCTCACCTCCCAAAGGCGTGGGATTACAGGCTGAGCCACCGAGCCTGGCTTGGATGTACATTTTTAATCCATTTATCTGTTAGTGAATATTTGAGCTGTTTCCATTTTTACCTATTGTAAATAGTGTTGCTATAAATATTCTCGTGCAAGACTTGTTTGAATAGCTGTTTTCAATTCTTTAAGACATATATCTAGGATGACTGGGTCATGTGGGAACCCAACTTTTTGAGGAATTCTCAAAGTGTTTTTCAAAATAATTGCACCATTTTGCATTCTCACCAACAAGGTATAAAGGTTCAAACTCCTATATAGTCTTGCTAACATTTACTATTTTCTTTTTTTTTTTCTTTTTATTATAGCCATCTTAGTGGCGTGAAGTGATATCTCACCATGGATTTGACTTATACCTTAATAACGACTGATGTTGAACAGTATCTATACGCATGTTGGGTATTTGCATATATTCTTTGAAGAAATGTATATTCAAATACTTACTTATTTGGGTTGTTTTTCTTTGTGCTGTTGAGCTCTTTATACAATCTGGATACCAGACTTTTGTCTAATATATAATTTGCAAATATATTCTTTAATTTTGTAAGCAGTCTTTCACTTTCTTGATGGTGTCTTTTGATGCATAGAAAGTTTTAATTTGGATGAAATCTAAGTTGCCAATTTGTTGTTGTTGTTTGTGCTTTTGGTATCATATTAAAGAATCTATTAGCAAATCCTAGGTCACTAAGATTTATCCCAGGCTTTCTTTTAAAAGTTTTATAGTTTTAGTTCTTAGCTTTGTTCCTTGATGTACTTTGTGTATTGTGTCAAATGTTATTCTTTTTGTAAGTGAATAGGAATATCCAGCTGTCCCAGCACCATTTGTTGAAGAAATTATTCTTTTTCCATCGAATGGCTTTGGTATCGTCTTAAAAACCAATTGGTCATTTGGGCTTATTTCTGGACGCCCAATTCTATTCTATTCTTCTGTATATTTGTCACTATACTTGTACCACAGTGTTTTAATTATTGTAGCTTTGTAGTTAAGTTTTGGAATCAAGAAGTGTGAGTTCTTCAGCTTTGCTCTTTTTTCTTCTTTTGCCAGAGCTATTTGGGGCATCTTGCAATCACATACGAATTTTAGGATTGTCTCTTCCATTTCTGCCAAAAGAGTCCTTGAAAAATTGACAAGGATTGCACTGAATCTGAAGATAGGTCTGAGTAGTATTGCCATCTTGAAAATATTGTCTCCTAATTTATGAACATTTATCTATGTATTTTTTAATTTATTTCAGCAGTGTTTTTGTAGTTTACTGCTTTTTCTCCTTTGTGGTTCAGCTTATTTCTAAGTATTTTAGAATATTTTATGCTATTATAAATAAAATTGTTTCTTGGATTTTAAGTAGATTTTTATGTCTTAATGTAGATTTCTTTGGATTTATCCTACTTTGTAGAGTTTCTAGGATTTGTATATTTTTATATTTTATAAAATTTAGAAAGGCTTTGGCCATTATTTCTTCAGATAATCTGTATGCTATATTCTATCTCTCTTCTCCTTCTGAAACTCCTATAATATGTATAATAGTCGTCTTGATGATGGTCCACAATTCCATAGAGTTTTTTCTTCATTCTTTTTTTCATCTACTCCTCAGACTCAATAATTTCAATTGTCTTACTTCAAGTTACCTGATTTTTTCTTCTGCCTGTTCATATTTTCTGTTGAATTCCTCTAATTTTTTATTTGAGTTAGTGTACTTTTTAGTTCTAGAATATCTATATGGTTTTTTCTTATAATTTGTATTTCTTTCTTTATTGTCTCTATTTATTGGGATATTATTCTTCTAGTGTCCTTTAGTTTTATGCCTATGGTTTCCTACAGCTTTTTAAACATATTTAATAATATGCTCAGTAATATGCTCTATAACTTAAATACGCTCAATTATTGTTCCTTGCTGTGGATTGCAGTTGCTTTCTTGGTGACTTTTCTAAACTATTTTTGAAGACTGTTGTATTATTGTTGTGGTTGTATGTGATGTGGCCAGCAATGTTTTGACAGATTTCCTTGAATGTGGAGTCCCCAGACTCCCCCCAAATAAAAGAAATACTTTCCTGGTCTTTGCAGATTGGTTCTGTACTGTGCCACTCTTTCATTATTTAGCCAGTTCATTTCAACCCTGCCTTAGCCTTCACTTCCTACTTGCACTGAACCCAAAGATCAGCCACAGGTGAATCATGTCTTCTCAGGTCTTTCTGAGTCTACCTTCTGCACTGGGCATACACAGCATTTTGCATTTCCCATTATACGCAGGAGCTTTTCAAACCGCTTAATCCTCAGAGTAACTCTCCAGCTTTTTCTTTCGGGTTTTTGGCTTCTCTGTTGTTTGATCCAGGTGTCAGCAGCTTGTTCATTTACTTTTCAGTGTTTGCAGGGAATACTCCCACTTTTTTATGCGGTGCCGGTGGGGGGGAGTTCCAAGTTTCCAATTTAGGCAACACAATGATCTAGTATCAGTGACAATCCTTCAGGGAGCCCCCAGGCATACCAAAACAGATAAGCACAAGTCCTTGAAAACAAGATCCACTCTTTACCTCTAGAGCCATGAATTTACACTGAAGCCTGGACCACCATCTTTAAGACGAGGACCACACAGGAAGAGAGGGAGGCAGTACTAAGTTTAAATGCCACAAAGCTCATCTGCCACCTTTGTCACCTTTTTCTTACTTAAACATGTATTTGGTTTCTATAAACCTTTGACTGTTATCCAGAGTTCTGATAAGGTTGATTTCAACAGTCTCTCTCTGTCTCTCTCTCTCTCTCTCTCTCTCTCCCCTTTCTCTTTTGAGTGCTGTTTCTATGGAAAGACAACCCTTGGAGTTCCCTAATTTCCCATTTTTGTGGACTCTCCTCCTCAACCTTCTCCTTGATGACAAGCTGCTCTTTGAAACTTCTTTAATAGTGACACTATGAGGAAGAAGTTGAAGTCACCTTTCTTGTCTCCTGTATGCAGAAGTAATAAGCCCTTCATTCATTAATTCATCCTCCCCTCACCCAGTTTGACGGGGGTGAAGATTCTTACTTCTCCTATTTTAGGGACCGTGAGTTTACAGCTTACCAGGGTCACCATGGTCCAAGACTGCAGAGTTTCTGAATAGCAGAGAGAACTTAAAAGTCGGATGAACCACCGGCCTCTAGAACCCATGCACTGCCCCTGGGCACCACAGTTCTATCAGGCTGAAGTCTAGGAACCATTCTGTGATTGTGTTCTCCCCTCCATCCTCCTTCTTCCACCTTTGATGCCCACTTTTGAAGTCTGAGCCCTCATGCACAGCCTGGGACCGGGGCAAAGGTGGGCTCTGCAGCTTTAATCGGGTCAAAGCAGAAGAAGGTCTTCTGCCCTGTCCTTGAGAACCTGAGAATCCAGGGAGTTTGATGCTCTGTAACTCCAAACACAGAACATTTTTAAAGGTTGATGTGTCCATTCTTTGCGTTTTTCTTTCAGTTATGAAAACACTATGTTTCTCTTAAGGAACCAAACAGTTGGTGTTTATCTTCTATCACTTACCACAAGTGTGATTTGAAAAACAAACCAATTTTCCAGCTGCTCGGTGATTAAAATGTTTGACAACTTATGTCTTCGTGTTTGATTTGTGGTCCAGGAGGTGAGAAGTCTAATAAATATGTCCTTCATATTCCTGAGCTGAGCCAGCATCCTTCATGTCCTTAGGATATTCCATGAGTCCTCTGTAAAAGATGCCTGCTGAAGTAATTTAAGATGCAGCCAGAAAATGGCCCTTTAATTGAGCTAAGTTGCAACTCTTCTTAAGCCACTTAAACTGTAATGGGAATTAGGAAGCAAACATCTCCAGAATGAGTTGTGTTCTATTTCAAAGTGGTTCTTTATTGAGGTCCCAAGGCGTGATTTGCACATGATGAGCCATCAGAAATTATAGCTTGGAAAGGATGCATTTAGGACAGACCTTGAGAATATATGGAAACTCTTCATGGTTTTTATTCGTTTTGTCTTTTGTATTTGTGTCGTTTTCGAATCACATTGTGTCATAATAAGAGGGGTGGTAGGGTGAGCTGGTGTTTTAAGCCCTCAGCATCTTAACAATCAGCAGGTATACAGCACTTCATAAACCAAAAATAAAATTCTGAGCCTCCTATCTGGCTGAACAGACTACCTCTAAGCCAAGGGAAATCTGAAAAAACTGAAATCCAGGCTACAATGGGAAAAGAGGTCAGACACACCTCATTACATCCCTTCCCTTTAGGAGTTTAGGCGGAACTGACTAAGATTAACCTTAAAACAGTGATCATAAGAATCACAAAACAGACTCTGAGGAAATAAGGCATCAAATTGCAAACTGATTCTTGTATAGAATCACATAACAAATAGTGGGCCCTAAAGAAAACACAAATATTTTACCCCCAAACATATTTCTTTGGCGTAGTTTAGAATGGCCCAGCCTGGTTTCTCTTGGCGAAATTCGCATCTGTAGAGAATCTGCTTCCCAGGAAGCATCTGACACTTTTTAAGACATGTACTACCGATTCTCTCTGAAGTCTACTACTTGGAGGCTTCATCTACAGAACAAGAACCTTGTCATTCACAACCTCCCTTATCCTAACTCAAGCATTTCTTTCTACTGACTTCAAATTTTTTAGACAGTTTAACTCTTTCAACCAGTTGATAATCAGAAAAATCTTTGAATCCACCTATGACCTGTAAGACCCCCGATTCAAGATGTCTCACTTTTCTGAGATGAACCAATGTATACTTTACACGTATTGATTTGAGTCCGTGCCTATAACTTCTATCTCCCTAAAATGTGTAAAACTAAGCTGTAATCCAACCACCTTGGGCACACATTCTCAGAACCTCATGAGACTGTACCTGGGACATGATCAATCATATTTGGCTCAATCATATTTAAAACTTTTTAAAATATTTTAAAGAGTTTGTATTTTCATCAATATTGTACAGACACAGGCCCCTGAAAATATGAAGGAACAATTCATTTTACAAGATAAATAGTCCCTTAAATGTAGTATTGTAATCAAGATTCTCAGTCTTAAAATGTAGTTTGAAGTTTTTTTCCTCTCTTCCTCTCTCTCTCTTTTAATCTTGAACCTTGAAACATATTTTAGAAACTTATTTTCTCCCTTTGTCTACCAGACACTCCCTCGTATCACGCATGCTTACCTGACCATATGCCTGCTTAGACATCTCAGGGGCTAATCTTGAAACAGCTTGAATAGAGAACCCTCCAGCTTGGATCAAAGTCATGGAACAGTTGATCCATAGCCTGACTACTGCTGAGAAAGCATTAACCAGACCTCTGGGAGAACACCTCCCAAGATAAGCCATCGAGATATACCCTGTGCCATGCCCACCTTCTCCCATACCAAGTTTCTCTGTTTAAACCCTCATATTCAGTTTAAAAATCCGAAATGGTTTCTTTGAGGTCTGAGCCTGGTCATTTCCCCATCTGCCAGATTTTGGAATAAAATCACCTTCCTTTTACCACATCTCACGCATTTTTATTTCAGTTCACAAGCGACAAGCATCCGTTACAGTATTCAAGCTTGTTATTTGAACATAATGTCGGATGAAGTCCTTTGGTTGCTCATTCATGAAACCAACAGCTCACCTAATTAGTAAAATACTTATTTTTAGACTCACACTTCCTTAAAGTGGGAACAACCAGTGGGCTTGTCAGCTAGCCACACCGTCACTTGGTGGTCAGTGGGAGCCAAGTTATCTACCTCAAGCCCAGACCCTGAACTGTCCATTCAGTCAATAGCCAGACTAAGAAGCCAAGCAGGGACACAGTTCTTTAGAAGGGATCAAGGAGTAAGAAAAAAAGGGAGCTGAGAGGATGACATTCGCCTCATAGGGGAGCGTCCAGGCGATTTAGGAAAGATTCAGCAGGAACATCTTGAGAAATCAGAGGCCACATCTGCAATGTCCAGGCCAAGTTTGCAACATGCTCCCAGGCCAAGAAAGGCTGAGAAAGCAAAGGTCAGCAACATTCCAGAGGTCCCTGGGCACTTCTGCTAACAAGAGCTTGACAGACGAAATTCCAGTGATAGGGGGTCGACACCTTCCTATATTATCCCTGGGACATGGTAGGTAGGTCATTCTGAGTGCGGTAGTTCAGCCAGGAGAGCATCACAGGACTGGCTAGCCCAG
Source organism: Cephalopachus bancanus (assembly GCA_027257055.1). NCBI lineage: Eukaryota > Metazoa > Chordata > Mammalia > Primates > Tarsiidae > Cephalopachus > Cephalopachus bancanus. Next base: position 694,773 of record JAPVLO010000169.1, on the reverse strand, counting down.
TCACTCATGGGTTGTATAACCTTTCGGACACTGGCACCTGAGGACTCCGTAGTCCATGGAGTGATCGGTGTCTGGCAGCCAACATTCTGAGCTAATTGGCACCGTCACTGTCCCTCCTGCCACTGCAGCTGTCCTCCTGGTTCAGAGTGCAGGAATTACAAAAGCAAGCCTGTGTCGTTGGGACACCAGCTCTGGTTCTACTCATGCACACTCCTGCAGGTCTGCAATGCAAACCCGTGGGCGCTTTTTACCCAAATTTGTGGCACAGTCATGGCATCCCTGAAGCCCATAGCTGTGACCTCTGCCAAGGTCACCAGTGGCCAAGGGCATAACTCTCTCTGGGGTTTCTCTTCCTTCCTCCAGACTCCATGTTCCTGCAATCATCCACATGGGAGATTTGTACGTGACTGAATAAGACTTTGACTTAGTGTTGTTCACTGAAGTTTCCCACATCTGAGAAGCAAACAAATGCAAAGACAAACACAGAGCAGATGAAGCAGTGGAACAGAAACCAGGGGCCTAGACACACTCTCTCCACCCGGCCAGGGAGTAGCTTCCCAGGCATCAGCTGTCATCAATAACATCCTCACACAATGTCCGTGTGCTTACCTTGGTCCCGTCCTAGGAAGTAACCTCGTTAATATGTGAAATCTGATATCCAACTATATTGCAATAAAGGGAAAAAGCATTCCCTTCCGTCCCCTTCCCCATGATAAAGCCTTTATGCCCAAATCAGTTTAAATTTACTTTTTAATTATGCACATAGCTTTCTTATGTGAAGCTTCTGACTAGAAATATGTATCTCATTTTATTTTATGTTATTCAATTGACCCAAACACAAAGTCGTTTTTCTTAAATACTGAATGCTCATGTACCTTTTTAATTAAAGCTTAAAAAGCTCTTAATTAAAATCATAAATCACGGGCAGCAACTGCTACCTAAATTGTCTTACAAGCCTTCCTGGCTTTCCTTCTCTTTTCGCGGTGACCTGTGAAGTCACCGAGGCCGAGGATGACTTTCACACTTGATCAACGGTGAAGCAACCGGAGTGTCGGCAGGCAGGCGGTCCTGATGGCTATGTCTCTGTCACCAGCCAGGTACCTGTGGCGGCCAACAGGGTTGACAGCCTTCCTGGGAGCAGCATTCACAGACACACCTCCCTCCCATCTCACACCTCTACTGCTGCAATGGAGACAGTGCTCGCCTGTGTGTTCGCTTCTGGAACGGGGCAGCGTCATGGAAGGCTTTGTGTGTCAGAAAGAAGGGGCCACGCGCCAATATTTTGAAACTTAACAAACAGCTCTCATTGAGATGTAACTGACATTCAATAAATTGTTCATACATAAAGGGTACAGTTTGATAAGTTCTGAAATGCACGTACATCATGGCACCGTTAGGACAATCAAGGTAACACACATATCCAATCCCGCCTCGAAAGAAGTTTTCTTTTCAATGCCTCCTGACCTTCCCCACTCCCCCCCCACCATCCCAGGAAATCCTCCTTCTGTTTTATGTCCCCATAAACCAATCTGCATCTGAAAGACCTTCCTACAGATAGCATCATACAGTATGCACTATTTTTTGACTGGCAACTTCGCTCAAAAACATTTTGAATTTCTTTCATGTTGTTGCATCAGCAATAGGAATTCATTTTTTAAAATCTCTGAATGATAGTTCCTTGAATGAATATGCTGTTTTTCTTTCCTTTCACCTGTTGATTTACTTTGAATTGTTTCCAGTGTGGAGATATTCCCCACAAGACTTCTCTAAAAGTCCATATACAAGTGTAACAAAAGTATTATGCATACACACTTTCTTTTCTCTTGGTAAATACCCAAGAGTGGAGTAGCTAGATTACATAGCAGGTGTCTCTTTAATTTTCTAAGAAATTTCCAAAGTGTTTTCCAAAGTTATACCGTTTTGCATTCTCTCCAGCAGCATATGAGAGTTGCAGTTTCTCTCCATACTCATCACAGCTTGGTATGCTCAGTCTTCTAATTTTAGACATTCTAATGGGGTTATATTGGTATAACATTATTGTGATTTGAATTTGAATTTCATAATGGCTAAGGAGGCTGAGCATCTTTTCCATGCTTACTAGACATCTGCATGTCTCCTTTGGTGGATTATCCAAATATTGTACCAGTTGTTTTGATGAACTATTCATTTTCTTATTACTAAGTTTTCAGAGTTTTTCTATACCTTAAATTAAGTTCTATATTAGAAATGCAAATATTTTCTCCCAGTCTGCAGCATGTTGCTTTGCTATCTTAATGATGTCTTTCAAAAAGTAAAGATTCTTACTTTTGAGGAAGTGCAATTTATCATTTTTCTTCTTTTACAAATCATGCTTCTGATGTCATGTGTAAAAAATATTTGCCTAACCCAAGGTCACAAAAATCATCTCCTATATTTTTTTCTTTTAAAGAAACTTATAAATTTTCACATTTAGGTTAATGACTCAAGTTAAATTTTGTGTATGGGAAATTCTTCTTTGCAATTCTCAATCTTTGCTCTATGTGTTTTGGAACTTTGTTATTAGGTGCATATACATATAGAATTGTTATATTCTCTTGATGATTAGTCCTTTGTCATGAAGTAAACTCGTTTAAGCCTAGAAATATTCAATGCTCTAAAATCTACTCTGATGTGACTACAATAAGTCACTCCAACTTTATTTTGATTTGTGTTGGTATGGTATGCTTGTTTTCACTTTTTATTTTTAACCTGTTTCTGTGTTGATATTTGAAGTGCGCTTCTTGTAGGTAATCCGTAAATTAGTTCCCCATTATCTGTGGCGTCACTTTCTATGGTTTTAGTTATTCACAGTCAACTGCAATCTTAAAATTTTAAATGGAAAATTTTCAAAAATAATTCATAAGTTTTATTTATTTATTTATTTATTTATTTTTGAGTTGGAGTCTCTCTCTGTCGCCCAGACTGAAGTGCAGAGGCGGCTCCCGGCCACCGCAGCCTCAACCTACTGGGCTCCGGCGATCCTTCCGCCTCAGCCTTCCGAGTAGCTGAAATTGCAGGCGCGCGCTACCACGCCCGGCTCATGTTTTTGGTTTATTGTAGAGATGAGGTCTCGCTGCCCAGGCGGGTCTCGAACCCGCGGGCTCAGGCAATCCACTCACCTCAGCCTCCCAAAGGCGCGGGATGACAGGCTGAGCCACCAAGCCCGGCTATGATTACGTTTTATTTTCTCTTTTTTCATTATTAGCTATAACTTTCTTTTGCTATTTTGGTGACTGTTTTGGAGTTTACAGATACATCTTTACTTAAGACCGTCTAGTTCGTATATTTAAATCAGCTCACATGTAATGAAGAATCTTACAATACTATACCTTCATTTCTCCCCCTTGACCTTTGCTTCCATATGTTTTATTTTTGCATATATTATAGATTCCAAATACATTATTTTATGTAAAGCTGTGCTTTTATCTGATATTATTTTCTTTCTGCTTCAAGAACTTCCTTAAATGTTTTATGTAGCATGGCTCTGTTGATGGTGACCATCTTTCAGCTTTTGTACATCTGAAAGTCTTTGAAAGATATTTTTGATAGTAAATAATTCTAGGTTGACAGGTTTTTCTTTTTCATTTTTTTAAAAGTGCCTCAAAGATCTTGCTCTGCTGTCTTAGCTTGCCTTGTTTCCAATCAGAAATCTGCCTTCATTCTTATTTTGTTCCTTTGGACTTTTGTTCCTCTTTTCTATGACTGCCTTTAAGGCTTGTCATTTATTACTGATTTAAAATATATAACACGGCATGCCTTAGTATAATCTTCTTTGTCTCTTGAGTTTAAGGTTTTTGTTTGTTTGTTTAGTTTCTGTTTTTGCTTGTTTTTCCATTTTTGAATCTATGAGCCTACAGTTTTTAACAAACTGAAAAATTATCAGCTACAGTATCTTTAAATATTTTTCTGTCCCTCCCACTATTCCAGGATTCTGCTCATAACCTTATTAGGTCACTTGAGTTTGTATCATGGCTATATTCATAATTTTTATCTCTTTTCTCTGTTTCATTTTTTGATAATTTCTGCTGCTATGAATTCAAGTTTACAAATGCAATATCTAATGCAATTAGACGCTGACATCAATTAATTGCTTAATGTCTAGTGCATAGCATATTATACAGTGTGTTATGTATCATTATCACATCCAATTTACTTTTTTTTTTTGAGTTGGAGTCTCACTCGGTGGCCCAGACCGGAGTGCAGTGGCTGCTCCCGGCCACCGCAGCCTCGCCTGCTGGTCTCCGGCGATCCTTCCGCCTCAGCCTTCCGAGTAGCCGGAATTACAGACATCCGCTACCACGCCCGGCTGACTGTTTTGATTTATTGTAGAGATGAGGTCTCGCTGCCCAGGCGGGTCTCGAACCCGCGGGCTCTGGCAATCCACTCACTTCAGCCTCCCAAAGGCGCGGGATGACAGGTTGAGCCACTGAGCCCGGCTCCAATTTACTTTTACTTGTAGTTTTTACCTCTTAGTGTCTTAAGTGAGTCTTGTTTATATCTTCCGTGTCTCTCTAGATTCTTGAAGACATAAAATAGTGTTGTAATACTAACTATCTTAATGTCCATGTCTACCAAATATATTGCATGTCATTTTAGGTCAACTTGTATTTTTTTTTTCTTCATTTGGAGTATTTTTTGCTGCTTCTTCATATTAATAATAACTTTTATTGAATACCAGCTATTGTACTTTTACCTTGTTGGGTGATGCCTATTTTGGTATTCCTATATTCTTGCTCTTTGTTGAAGAATGTAGTTAAGTTGCTTGGAAACAGTCTGATCCTTTCAATTCTTTACTTTAAGATTCGTTAGGCAGCAACTGCAGTGTTCTGTATAGGGTTGATTTTGCCAAACTACTGAGGTAAAAACCTTCTGAGCATTCCAGCGGATGGCCATGAATTATGAAATATTTCACTCTGGCTTGTGAGGACAGGAACTATTAGCTATCTCTTGTGAGCTCTGAGGTGGTTTCATCTTTTGCTTTCAGGTTCTCTCTGGCCTCAGGTAAATTCCTTATATGTGTGCATTGATCAGTAGTCAGCTGGAGACTCAAGGGAAATCCTCTGGAAAGCTCTGAAGTTTTCCCTTTGTACAGCTTTCTTCTCTCTGGTATCCTGCCTTGTGACCTTCTAGCAGCCTTGGTGTTCCCGGACTACTGGCTCTGTCCCCTCAACGCATGGGGACCCCTGGGCTCCACCTGGACTACGCTTTCCCCCACCACAGGCTAGAAACTCCTTCCAGGAAATAAACTAGTGAAACTGTGAGGCTAACCCTGTCAGTTTCTTATGTCTCAGAGGTCATTTGTTACCCATGTCCAATGTCTTGAAGACTGTCTCGTAATATATTTGATCCAGTTTTACGGTGGCTTGAGGAGAAAGGTTAAATGTGGCTTAATTACTCGATCTTGATTAGAAGCAGAAATGCCCAAAGTCTCTTTTTTATCATAGTCTTTCCCTAAAGCACAGTCCCTGTCACGTTTTACGAGAATGTGAAATGTGGAAGTATCCTAATGTTTGTCAGCATGAAATCACACGGATCTATCAAACAGATTTAAGGCTGGATTTGGGGTTCATTCCAAACACTGTCAGGTAAACTCTCACCTCGGAAAGGTGGGAGCATACACTCAGGATAGAGCATAAGTTTTGTTGATTTGGTTTTAGACACATGCTCCTGACTGGAAAAATGTATGACAGCTTTCAAAAAGCAGGAACCCTTGGGTCCTTGGTACAGTTAGAGGGTGACTCAGCCAGGGCTGCACCTCCAGGACTATGGATTACCGCTTATCTGAGTGATCCCTCTCTTGTTCTTAAGCAGCAGAGATGCAAGCAAAAGCTGGAATCCGTTGGCCAGCCAGACAAACACCTCCGGATTCTCCACCCTTTGGGCCCCCCAACCTCGGTCTTCACTGCTGCTGCCCTGTGATTTCTTCAGCCTCTCCCAGCCCTGAGGATTCCGTGGTGAAGCATGTTTTGCGCAGAAGTCAGACAATATGGTGCAGGGGAAGGCTCCTTCCTGCAGTCTGGAAACAGCACTTTCAGCTCAGCCCTGGCACTTTGACTTAGAGTGTCCATACGCTTTTCTTAAAGATTTAAGATATATATATATATATATATATATATATATATATAAAACATTTTTTAAAAATTTACTACATAGTTTATATATGCATCTGTAAAGTACATAGGCATACATGTATACCTACCTATATCTATATTTATAAATACATTCTATATACAGATTTTTTTTTTTTTTTTGAGTTGGAGTCTCACTCTGTCGCCCAGACTGGAGTGCCGCGGCCGCTCCCGGCCACGGCAGCCTCGACCCGCTGGGGCTCCGGCGATCCTTCTGCCTCAGCCTTCCGAGTAGCTGGAATGACAGGCATGCGCTGAGATTTTTTTTTTTTTTGAGTCAGAGTCTCATTCTACCACCCAGACTGGAATGCAGTGGCAACACTCACTCGACCTGCTGGGCTCAGGTGATCCTTCTGCCTCAGCCTCCCGAGTAGCTAGCTGGGACTACAAGTACACACCACCACGCCTGGCTAACTTATTGATTGTAGAGACAAGGTCTTGCCATGTTGCCCAGGATGGTTTCAAACTCCTGGGCTCAGGCAATCCTCTAGCCTCAGCCTCGCAAAGTGCCAAGTGCTGGGATTACAGACATGAGCCACTGCTCTCAGCCTTTATACAGATATGTTATTTTTTTTTCAGACACAAGAAAAAACAAAGAAGAAACAGTTCCAATTAGGAGAATGACAACAGAAGAACTATCGCTGCTAATATTCCAAGTCACTTTCAGTAGAGTAATACCAGGTCAAGCTCACCAATGTAACCTGCAATGCTGCACTAGAAAGTCATTCTGCCCAAGTGCCCCCACCCTAGTTTATTTACTCACCGAGCACATCAAACACTTTATTTGGGTCACGTGCTTTCTAAGAATTGACTCAATTAATCCTCAATAAATCTCTGGCGGGGCTCGGTGGCTCGGCCTGTAACCCCAGCACTTTGGGAGGCTGAAGCGAGTGGACTGCCTGAGCCCGTGGGTTCCAGACCTGCCCTGGCAACTTGGCGAGACCTCGTCTCTACAATAAATCAAAAATTAGCTGGGCACAGTAGCACGCGCCTGTAGTTATGACTACTTGGAAAGCCGAGGTGGAAGGATTGCCAGAGCTCAGCGGGTCAACACTTGGTTGGCCATGAGCATGCCACTGCACTCCAGCCTGGGTGACAGAGTGAGACTCCAACTCAAAAAAAAAAAAAAAGAAAGAAGCCAGGCTCGGTGGCTCAGCCTGTAATTCCATGCCTTGGGAGGCTGAGGTGAGTGGATTGCCTGAGCCTGCGGGTTCAAGACCCGCCTGGGCAACTTGGCGAGACCTTATCTCTACAATAAATAAAAAATTAGCCAGGCGTGGTAGCACTCACCTGTAATTCTGGCTACTCGGAAGGCTGAGGTGGAAGGATCACTGGAGGGCGGCAGGTTGAGGCTGCAATGGCCGGGAGCGGCCACTGCACTTCAGTCTGGGCAAGAGTGAGACTCCAACTCAAAAAAAAAAAAAAAAAAAAAAAGAAAGAAATCTCTAAGAGGAAGGTGTTGTCATGATTTTCCCCATTTTATAGACGAGGCACTGAGTCACTAAAAGGTGAGCTCGCTTGTCCAAGGCCATAAAGTGATGGAAACAGAAACTCCAGCTCCAGAATCCTCCATCCTGTGCTTTGTTTTTCCTGCTATGTATTACCTCTGAAAATTCTCTCGGTTTCTGTGTCCTTATTTGTAAAATGGTGGCCAGACATCGACCTGAGAGTTGCCCTAAGGAGCATGAAGTGACGAAAAAAATGCAGGGCTTCTAGCTCAGTGACTGGCACATCCTGATTGCTTGAAGAGTCAAGGGGTTGCTTTATTATAGAACAATTGACCCAGTCCTTTCTGGGGGGTGGCTGGGATGTTAAAACCCCATGGTTTTAAGCACAAGAAAAGCATCTGAACAGAAGTGGTGATTGTGGCTGAAGACAGGTAGCAAATTTGAGAGGCACTGCAGGGGTAGTTGGACACAGATTGGCCAGCAAGATGGTGGAGAGGGAGGGGCCGACAGCCAACCGGGGATTTCCGACCCAATGACTTGGGTCTACGGAGATGTAATATCCAAGGTGGAGGGTGCGGGAGGGGAGAGAAGATTAGTGTGGCTTGGTTGGGGGAGATGATAAGTCTGTTTCCAACAGGGTTAATTTGTGTTAGGAGTGTGACCTCAGAGCAGGCAGCTGGAAACGCTGCCCTGGGTGTCAGCGCTCCCCGTCAAAGTCACCCACTCAGAGGGCAAGCCAGGGCTGGGCACTGTCTCGCAGGGCTCTAGGGGCAGTGCTTGTCAACCGGTGAGGTCTGTGGCGTTTTCCTTCTGCCTGACCTCCAAGCACACGTGCCCCTCACTGTGGGAAGGTGCTGACGAACGGGAGAAGAGACAGCCCAGCCAGGACGATGATCTGAGGGTCAGCTCGGCACGTGGGGCCAGCAGAGGCTGAGGGGACAGCACAAGCCGAGGGCAGGCGAAGGGTGCAGAGAGAGCGCCGACATGGGTCGTGGAAGCCCGAGAGCCTGGAGGAGGGAGGACTTCCAAGATCCCGCTACGAGGATGCTCATCACGGGGTGATTTGTCACATCAAATCCAAACACTGAAATATCCTACGTGTCCAATGGTCACAGATGAAACAATCTGAAAAACTAATAGGCTCAGGGCAGAAGACTCCAAGCAGTCATTTAAAATGAGGCTGGTTGGCCGGGCTCGGTGGCTCAGCCTGTAATCCCAGGCGAGTGGATTGCCTGAGCCCGCGGGTTCGAGACCCGCCCGGGCAACTTGGCGAGGCCTCGTCTCTACAATAAATCAAAAACTAGCCGGGCATGGTAGCATGTGCCTGTAGTTCCGGCTACTTGGAAGGTCGAAGCGGGAGGATGGCCTGAGCCCAGCAGGGTGAGGCTGCAGTGGCCACGAGTGTGCCGCTGCACTCCAGCCCAGGCGGTGGAGTGAGACCCCAACTCAAAAAAGAAAAAAAAAGATGAGGTTGGTGGAGCAGCCCCTTCAGGTCCCCTCCCACTGTGTTATTAAGATCAAAGAGTTGCAACATAATATGCACAACTTGACAGCCCCTGTGACGCACGTACATGGGTCAGAGAAAAGCATGATACATGTGTGCAGCAAGTGTGGGAGAGCACATGAGCTCCAGGTTCCACGTTATAGGGGATTTGACATTTTATGAATATAGCTTATCTAATGAATGCCATCAACATGTCTCTCTTTAGTGAGGAACGTCATAAGAGAAAAGTAGTTTCCAGTTGGTCATTTTACAGAATGGTGGTGCAGTCAAGGCCAAGTCTGGAGATGCCAGCCAGGGGGCCTGGATGGGAACGAGCGCTGGCCCACCACTGACCAGAGCAGCACCGGTGACAGAAAGGCGGCTACTGTCGAGAAGGCAGTGGCATGAAGCAGGACACTCACAACCATGATTCAAAAATGTGTGCATATCTGCACAACGCCTCTGCTGTGAGGGTCGTGTCCTGCAATTCCTGGCAAACGTCTGCTAATAACGCCTTTGGTAGCATCCCCGTCCCAAAGACCAGCGTGGAGGGTGGGTGTCCTGCCTTGCGGCCAGCCAGCTAGCTGCTGCCTGGAACCAGCCGCACCCGCCATGCTCCGTCCGCAGTGTCCCGAGGTCAGACGTGGTGCCTCCAGCAGCCACTGACCTGCTCTCTTCTCCCTCTAGTGAACAGCTGTGACTCAGGAGTCACGAGCAGGGGGTGTCGGTGGGCCCCCGCCCTGGCTGCGGGCTCTGGGCCCACCCACCCTGGGTCTCTCGGGCCCAGCAAGGTTCGGAGCGCTGTCCTCGCCCGCCTACGCGCCCACGTGCCTCTCCTGGGCCAGCGCCAGGACACTGTGCAAAGTGAAATAAGCCCGTCACAGAAAAAGAGACATGATGTGTTCTCACTCCCACGTGGAAGCTGAAGAGTGGACCTCACAGAGATCGAGAGTGGATAACCCTGCCCACCGTCTTTCGTGAGAAATCTCTCGTGTGACATGTAGGCACACTGTAAGTGCCCTTCTTCAGCGGTGTGTTTGGAAAGCTGACTGACTTCCGGCTTGACTCTTCAGCCCCGCAAGTCTGAGCATGACTGAGTGTCCCGTGGGCAAGACCTCGTGGAGAGCCCACTGCAGTCACACAAACAGGTGCTTTCATCGATGCCAGGAAGCAGTGGCTGGGGGAGAGGCAGGCTGGGACATGGAGGGAAAACTTTACCGCCTGGGGGCCAAGGAAAGGCTTTTCTGGGACATTGTCATCTCAGCCTCACATTTTTTTTTTTTTTTTGAGTTGGAGTCTCACTCTGTCACCCAGACTGAAGTGCAGTGACCTCTCCCGGCCACCGCAGCCTCGACCCGCTGGGCTCCGGCAATCCTTCCGCCTCAGCCTTCCGAGTAGCTGGAACTACAGGCGCGCTACTACACCCGGATAATTTTTTTTTGATTTATTGTAGAGATGAGGTCTCGCCAAGTTGCCCCGGCGGGTCTCGAACCCATGGGCTCAGGCAATTCAGCCTCACATTTTTAAGGCCCGTGCAAAATGGAAACCACACTCCCAGGGCAAGCACGGCTGTGATGGTGTGATCTGAACGTGGCTTGCTGTGATCCACCCGGAGTGTTCAATGCTCCCTTCCCCCAGCTCCGCCAGGCCTGCGCGAGTTAGCAGCAGCTGCAACGCATGTGACTTGGAGAAATATCCACGTCCGTGCTACCCTCGCCCTGACCACACAAGGCCAGGGTTGCATCCTGGTCCTGCTCTTCTGTCCCCAGAACATTGGGTGATGACAGTTCAGTTCCACACTCCTAGCACCTCCAACACCAGCCAGGGGAACAGCCCAGGGCCAGTTCCCACCTGCTCTTTCTCCCACTGCCAAAATGAGAAGACGGTGGACTTCCCGCCTGGTCGATACCCTTCACTGCGGCGGCACATGGACAGCTCTGCAGTGAGAAATGCCTTCAAACCCACGTTTTGCGAGTTCCTCCGAGGGAGCACAGGTACACCGTGAGAGAGGACGGGGTGTCGGCTCCAGGTCCGGGGACGCTGGGCTCTCAGCTTATGCCTCAGGCCGATAAAGCAAAGTCGATCAAAGATCCTCCTGGAACACTCAGCCTCGGAAGAAAGCCAGGAAGCATAAGCCCATCTTTCTGTGCACTCAAACCCGTGAAACCCAACCACAGTGGCTGCTGGGTAGACAACCTGGAGGTCGGAGGCTGACAGGCGAGGAAGGCTGCAGTCCCCGCCCGGGCAGTCAGCGTGGCGGGTAGGTCAGCAGCCCGCTCGGAGGCTAAGACGAGCTGAGGCTGGTCTCAGCCCTTCGCCTCAGAGCTTCCCTTGGCGACAGCTCTTCCTGGGTGCACCCTGCCATCACGCACAGCAGAAGCCCGCTGAAAACGGGAAAGTTCACGCTGACCAACCAAGAGCCAGCTGTGGCCGGAGCTTGTCTGCTCGCACTGTGACCTTATAACCCGGGGATTTCACTGCCACGGAAAAAGCAGTGCGGCTGAGGTCCTCCGTTCTGTGCCGCTGAGGGGCAGAGGCGCCAGCCCAGCCCAGGGCTTGAATAAGCCACCGGTTCTCATGCCCCTCCTCTCTGCAATCTCCGTGGGCTGTCCTGAGTCGTGTGTGATGGCGACGCTGCTGGCTGTTGGCACACGGGAGCCTCCCTCTGTCGGACTTCATTCTCCTTTCTCAGAGTGGTGTTTTGGCTTCCTAGGCCACATAACAAATTGCCAAGCACTTTAGCAGCCTGAAACAACACACAGTTATGATCTCACAGCTTTTATGAATTAGGAATCCCCCTGTTCGGCTTCTTTCTTTTTTTTTTTTTGAGTTGGAGTCTCACTGTCGCCCAGACTGGAGTGCAGTGGCCGCTTCTGGCCACTGCAGCCTCGACCCGCTGGGCTCCGGCAATCCTTCTGCCTCAGCCTTCCAAGTAGCCGGAACTACAGGCGCACGCTACCATGCCCGGCTAATTTTTTTTTTATTTATTGTAGAGATGAGGTCTCACTGCCCAGGCGGGTCTCGAACCCGCGGGCTCAGGCCATCCACTCACCTCAGCCTCCCAAAGGCGCGGGATGACAGGCTGAGCCACTGAGCCCGGCATCCTGTTCGGATTCTTAACAGGCTTAAATCAAGGCACCAATGAAGTACATTCTCCGGAGGTTCAACCGAAGAGGAGTCAACTTCCAAGTTCATCCATGTTGTGGGCAGAATTCACTTCCTTGTGGTTGTAGGACTGACCGCTCCAGCTTCCGACTGGCTGTAGGCCAGAGCCAACCTTAGTTCCTAGACTCCGTTCTTGGGTCCTCAAAGCTGCCCACAGCTTCCAAAAGACTCCCATATTCTCTATCATGTGAGCCCCTCTAACTTGGCCAGCTTCACCAAGTCCACAAGGAGAATTCCTGGAGTAAGGCTTTCGGCAAGACGGAGTCTTCTATGAGGAAACGTAATGGTGGAATCACATCTCACCGCCTTCACCATGTCCTGTTGGTTAGAAGCAAGTCACAAGTCCCGCTCACCCCCTCACAAGGACGGATGACACAAAGGCATGGACACCGGAGGCAGGGGCCATGGGGCCACCTCAGCATCCACTCACTGCAGGTGGCTCCTGACCAGTGAGACCCACAGCCTCGAGGACCCTTGAGGACAGAGTCTAGGGAGGGGTTCCGGCCTACAGTCGGTCAGGCCCCCAGGAACAGGGGAAATGTCCAAGATCCAGAGGAGAGGAAGATGGCTCCTTGCAGAGAAGCTGCACATTTTGTAAAAATGATGATGTGGCTCCTCAAATCATATTTAGTTATATTAAGTCATTGAATGCAATTTGCTCAAAGTGTATTATTTTATTTTTAAATGGTTAATAACATCTTAACAAATATTAGCTCTTGGCCAGGCTCGGCGGCTCAGCCTGTCATCCCAGCACTTTGGGAGGCCGAGGCGAGTGGATTGCCTGAGTCCGCAGGTTCGAGACCAGCCCGGGCAACTTGGCGAGACCTCGTCTCTACAATAAATCAAAAATTAGCCGGGCGTGGTAGTATGCGCCTGTAGTTCCGGCTACTTGGAAGGCAGAGGCAGAAGGATCGCCGGAGCCCAGTGGGTCGAGGCTGTGGTGGCCGGGAGCGTGCCACGGCACTCCAGTCTGGGCGACGGAGTGAGACTCCAACTCAAAAAATAAATAAATAAATGAATATTAGCTCTTAAGATGCGTCAATTAGTGCTCGAAATTGCAAAACGATTCTACTCTTAAACAAACCTGCGGTTTCTCTTACACAAGAGCGTGGTACCTGCTAGCACACCTTGGCCACACTCCCCTCGGGACCCCGAGGCTTCCTCTGTGGTTACTGGATGGTCCAGGAGAGGCTCATCTTCCAGATCTAGGAAGAAATCATCGTGTTCCTTTTGCTGCCCCTTTAGCCCTCTCCCCTCGGCAGGTGGGCTTCCGCGGGTGTTGCCGAAGGTCTCTTTCCAGGACAGTGTCTGGAGAACACCCTCTGGGCGCACCTGTGAGACTAGCCTAGCCACCACCCCAGGGGAGGCGAGAAAGATCTGGGCGATGTTTCCAGGGAAAGCTCTTGAAGGAGGCACCAGCACTTTTATTACATAGAAGATGTGAACTATGTCCCACTTAGCATAATTGATGGATTTGGACAGTGCGTTTCAGAGGCACTTAGGGCATATTTCCAAAAGACCGTTTCTAACATAGAGCTTTGTCTTGTACTACGTTGAGAAGGGGAGGCTTCCGAATCTCATTCATACACATGCCACCTCCAAAACATGGGGGTCTAGAAGAGGGAACCATGTGTTCCACCGCCCTCTGAGAGTCCCACGCTGCTGCAATATTACGTATCACTCTAATTCCTGGAAAGGAAGCCAAACACAAGGCATCTGCCAACTCTCGGCCATGATGGCTCTCACAGGGCCCCAGCTGTGTTCACATCTCCACTGCCCATTCCTCACCACTGAGGTTTTTATCTCAGATCATGGAGAAACTTTTATTATAGAAACATAAATCTGAATTTTTAATGAATTTGCACTAAAGAAATGCGCTCTTATTGGAAAACACATGTGCTCTTTTGGAAACACGAATTGTTTAGATTATAACCTCTTTTTCTAAAGAACTATGTGGGGTCCTACATAATTTTTATAGAAATAATTAATATCAAAACCAAGACTTGGAACCTAGTGTTTCATTGACCAGGAGGATAATTTAATGCTTGATTTTTCTACTGCAGAAGCCTAAGGGGTGTTTTGGAGCAAATGCTAGAAGGATTCATTTATCTCAAGAGGCAAAGGATCCCAGCAAGCATTTCTGCCAGCACCAGCATCCATGACTACCCATCTCCGTGATAGACAGAGAGAGACTAAGCACTGGAGAAGAAGACCAGGACTTCTGAGTGGCTCCTGGCATCATTGATTCTCTGGCCAGGGCGGGCTGTGATCTTGCGGATCTTCTAGCAGCGTGTCTGAAGCAGACATTTCCTGGGAAGATAAACACAGAGGTGACAGTGCAGACATTTTACCGTCCTGCACAGCATCTCCGAGCCCTGATTCGTGTCTCCACAGGACATTTTGCCTGACACAAGCATGCTTCTTCTCATAGTTCACACATCTACCACCGACTGACCCCCAGCGTCTTCTCTGACCTTAGCTCCTGGACCAGGTGCAGGGGGAGGAAGGGTCCTCTCCTACCCGGGAGACCTAGATTCTCAGACCATCTGTGGCTTACTGGCTATGAGGCCACGGGCCCTTGGCTTCCTCACAAACACAAAATTAACTGTCACACACTGCTTGCCCATCGGTCCATCCTAAGGGCCTGGTCGCCCTGGGATTGCCATGGACGGAACGTGCAAGGTGAGCCTGGCCAACCATCCAAGACCCATCCTGTGTGACTTGGGCTGCCTCTGAGGGACAACGCCCCCTCCTCCCAAGTGGTCACCAGCCTCTCTGGCCTCTGGAAGATTCTCCCTGAGTGATTTCTGGGATTAGTCACTACGCACTTCACCCGCAGCCTGCAGAGCCTACCAGCTTCACAATTTGGGGAACTGGCTTGAGAAACGTATTCAATGCTTATCCGAAAGAAATGGAAATATTTTCTTACTAGCCTTTTTTTCTTGAAGTGTATCGTATAACACTCATCCGTGCATATGGTCTTCGAAAGCATTTCTGTATTTAATCATAGCAAACATTTCCTTTTCCTCTCAACACGAAGACAGCGGTCCAAATGGACCCACCTCCATCAAGTCCAATGCACTTGGTAGAGCCTGCAATTTTTTGTCCGTGCGAGGATATAAACAGCTACATAAGATATATTGAAACCTTAAATCACCTGGGATGAATTTGCTGAACCTAAAACGGTGGTACCCCGCGGGCCACAGGCTTGGAGATTCTGGATGTCCAGCCCCTTCTGGGGTCTTGGGGAGAAAGGGGAAGCCCAACTCAGGGACGCAGTGGCAGCGCCACCCTGAAGCAGCGGCCTCCTGCCAGTGGCACCTTTTCAGAGGTGGGGGGAACCTCACCTGCACGCACACCTTGTTGGATGTTTGTGAAACGTTCCATGGTGGAAATTAGCAAATCCAGAAAATGGACCTGAAGTGTATCCTATAAAAGTCAATCCATCCACAAGCCAGGGAAATTCTCTTTCTGAATTGCAAAGTTGCAATGACTTGGACTCTTCTTGAGTCTCATGGTTCCGCTAAGGCAGCATATCAGCTCTGGAGTGTGCCTGTTCTGAAATAGAGACTGAACTGCACAATCCAGAAACCACTGGGACCTGTCGGGCAATGCCTCTGCTCGGTGCTGCAAAGGCTGCTGATGGTCAGCTCCGCGTGAGGGGTGAAGAGCGAGCAAAGCTTAAGTGTCGAGGAAAAAACTGTTCTGGAAGGATGCCCTGCTGGCCCTCCTCGGTAGGAGCAGGGAGCGCAGAACAGACAAGTCTGCTCTGTGTTGGGCCACCGTGGATCCCGAACCGTCTTCTGGAACGGAGACGGAGACGTCAGTTCCGGACACTCCCTCTTGTCTCCTCTTCCATGTCCTTTTTCGGAATCTGGCAGCTCTGGGGCAACAGCAACCCACGGTGAGGATTTCTCCCCCCCTGCGTGGAGTGGAGCTGCCGAGTCAAGCCACAGAGTCATCTTGTGAGGCTGGTCATCAAGCGCCCCGGACCTCGCAGGCCAGAGGCGCTTGGAGTCTCAGGCTGCTTCGCCCCAAATCGAGGCTATTTCGAGCGGTCCTTTAAGCAGTTGGCGTACAAGACCTCCTTTAGGTGTGGTTACTGGATTGACTGTCCTTGGCTAGAGCTGGAACACACAGGGCCATCTTATTGACAGACTGGAAAATTGAGCTTAATGATTGAACAGCCATCTGATGTCACTAGTTAGCTATCCAAGTGACCCGAAACAGTGGGTCAGCTGCTATCCAGTCGGCTACATTAATAATTCTGAACAAAGTCACACCCTGTGTGGGGTCAACCAAACAACTACTTGCAGGAGGCTTGAGGCCCTCTAACCCATGGCCCCTTTCCAAAACCCAGAGAGCAAGACAGAAGGCAGAGGAGGACCGGCAGTTCCAGAGCCAGAGCCAGAGCCCAAGGCCAACACCGCGATCGTGGGTCTGCGACCAGACCTGAACTTGGCACCCTGTGGAGAAAAAGCAGTCTGGGAATTAAGTGACAACATGAACATGTGTTTTAGTGTTTGCCTAGATCAATTTTAATGCGCTCTGTAAGGAGTTAGGTAAGAACATGTGGTGAGGTAGCCCCAGGGGCAGCAGGACTTCCCACATTCATTCTCTAGGAAGCTGTCATCCCTTGCTCTGTGAGGTGCCGGAACTTCCGGCTTACGGTGGGTGGAGAGAAGATTTATCTTAGTGTCACACACACACACAGACACACACACACTGTGAGGTGCCGGAACTTCCGGCTTACGGTGGGTGGAGAGAAGATTTATCTCAGTGTCTCTCTCTCACACACACACACACACACACACACACACACACACACACACGGTGGGTGGAGAGAAGATTTATCTCAGTGTCTCACACACACACACACACACACACACACACACACACACACACACACACACACACCACACACACACACCTTATTTCCGTACTCCTCAAAGCCAGACCTCTTGTTGGCCCTACACAATTGCTCCGTATATGCTGGGGTCAAATCAGAATGAAAAGTTGGCTTTCAAAGAAAGCCGTTAGCAGTTCAAGTGTAAAACTTCCTGCCTGGGGTACAGTAAAACAAAGATACCAGGAGCCCTCTGGAAAGCTTCTGGAAGGCTCTCGGGAGCTGCTTCCTCATGGGAATGTTGTCGCTTTTGTGCTTGCTGCCAGCGTCATCAAAACCTACTTCCAGTTCTGGAGAGCATGAATCTGTATACTTTTATAAATTTCCTCGAAAGTTCTACACGGAAGTACAATGGCCACAAGACTTATATCCTTATATGGACCAGAATGGTAAATTCCTAGAAATGCTGTCCCTGTGGAAGAAAAATATGCTCTCAAAAACAGTAGAAACAAAAACATGGAATTTTTAAAGGAAACTACAAACGTGTAATATTCTGTTTTTCCCACCACCATTTATTAACTATAAGATTGCCTTTGGTGTGCTAAATTCCAGAAAGCAGCAATCACAGACTGAGAGAGACAGGAGTTGAACTTTCAAAGTGGTTTAATTCAAAACTAAAATGAAGAAACTTTAGTTAAAAGAGTATGATGGGCTCGGTGGCTCAGCCTGTCATCCCGCGCCTTTGGGAGGCTGAGGTGAGTGGATTGCCTGAGCCCGCAGGTTCGAGACCCGCCTGGGCAGCGAGACCTCATCTCTACAATAAATAAAAAAATCAGCCGGGCGTGGTAGCACATGCCTGTAATTCCGGCTACTCGGAAGACTGAGGCGGAAGGATCGCCAGAGCCCAGCACGTCGAGGCTGCAGTGGCCGGGAGCAGCCACTGCACTCCAGTCTGGGCGACAGAGTGAGACTCCAACTCATAAAAAAAAAAAAAGGGTATGATGCCAGGTGGGGTGCAGCACAAAACTCGTGGATGCTTGGGCTCATTTTTAAAAGGAATTTTAGAGCAGCCACCAAGGTTTTAAACAAAGTTCATTAGAGAAAGAAGGGAGACGAGAAACGGAGACATGCCAAAGTTGGCATGGGCAAAAGAAACTGCACTTTTGATCTTTCCAATAGACCTGACACAGCTTCACAATGATTGATACGCTAAAGAGGGTGGGGCTTAGGTAACCCTCACTCTGGAGCTTGACATCTCTGGGCTCCTAATGGGAGGAGACAAGGGGTTGGTGGTCTTTTCCGGATCACATTGTCTTTTTCAGGAGACCTGCCAGACGTTTCCAATTCACAAGTTTCTTAGCTAAAAGGTGGTCTTATTAACATTTCTATGGCTTTGATTAGTTAAGGGGTGGTCTTTGGCCTTTCACCTTCAACAGAGAACCTGAAATTTTCTTAGTGATGGTTATGCTAAACCATGAATCGTCCTCCTTGTTCTTACATCCCACGAAGTTTTATTTTTATTTACCGAAAAGGTAGGGTAGGCTTCCTCTTCGACTGCTGTAAAATGTAATTTTAAAAATGAATGCTTCTTAAAATCTACCTATGGGAAATTTATCTATGTCTAGTCTGTGCTAGTTATCCTGCCTCGACTCCCTGCTTAGAGATTTTTGACCACATCATCGTATGGGGTGTGGAGGGGTAAATGTCTGTCTTTTGTCGCCTTTTCAAAGCTGGCAGTGGGTGTGGTCCTGTCTAGGCAGAGATCGAAAATCTCTCCCTGTCTGATCTACGGCATCCAGATCTGTTTTAATGAAAGTACGGTTCAGAGGCACCGGCTGGAGTCCTTGCAGGACCATTGTGTGGGCATGAAATTTCTGGATTTTGGAAGAAAAAAACTCAACCAGACAGTTATAAAGACATGGACCAAAATGAGCAGGATTATATTGTAATATAACCAGGTTATATTGTAATATAACCATTACAATATATTGTAATATAACCATTACAATAGGCCCAATAAAAGGAATAACTTAAGGAGACCCCTTCTTTGAAGGAAGTAGAGAAATTAAGTAAAGCCGGATATACGTTTTGACAATTTAGGTGATGGAGGATTACCCTTTGTACAAAGACTACAAGACCTGTGGTAACCAGCATAATTTAAATGCTAACCTTTAATTTCTGTGGCTTTACTGTAAGTACTAGTTTTAGCCAGGCTCGGTGGCTCAGCCTGTAATCCCGTGCTTTGGGAGGCTGAGGTGAGTAGATTGCCTGAGCCCGCGGGTTCGAGACCCGCCTGGGCAACTTGGCGAGACCTCATCTCCACAACAAATATAAAATTAGCCAGGTGTGGTAGCGCACGCCTGTAGTTCCAGCTACTTGGAAGGCGGAGGCGGAAGGATCGCCGGAGCCCAGCAGATCGAGGCTGCGGTGGCCGGGAGTGGCCACTGCACTCCAGTCTGGGCGACAGGGTGAGACTCCAACTCAAAAAATAAAAAATAAGTACTAGTTTTTAGAGCTTCTGATGTATTTCGAGACTATAGTGGCAACCTGACAGATTTTTCTGGACTGTAATTTGAACCAGGCACTCAAGTGAATCCTATATAAAATTTGAAGAGAAACCCAAAAATGTTTGGAGATTTGCAACCAGAAAAGACTTCATTATGTGATTTATATTACAGAAAACAATACAACTTAAAAGCAATGAACAAGAGAATTTAAAACAGGTATATTGGGTTTTTTTGAAACAATTCTTTTAGCTACCATTTTTTGTTATAGACAAATTATAGTATGAGTAGTTTATTTGCTTAGATCTAACATATCTTATTTGTATATAAAATTTGAGATATTTGTCATGTGGGCCCTTTTAAAATTGGCTTGGTTGGAACCTTTTTTTCCATAAGGTATCTCAGATTAAACATTAATCTTATTTAAAGCAGCGTGCTTTGAAATATTATTTTAGTTAAAATCTTGTTAAATAATCAGTGTTTCCAATCATATTTTGTTACAAAAGAAAACAGGCTTTTATTGAACTTATGTATACAACCATATTGTTAGAAATTAATAAGCAGTTTTTACATTTTGTAGAAATTCAGGAGAAAGAAAAATATATGTTTTAAATTTTGTTTATAAAACCATACTTTACTTGTAGAAAAAACTATAAGTTGCTCCAAGAAAATGTTTTTTTACTCTGTAAAATATAACCAACTTAATCCGTAATATTTTAAATAAAGAAGTTATCAAATTATTTGCCTTTTTTGTTGTTGTTGTTGTTGTTTTTGAGTTGGAGTCTCACTCTGTCGCCCAGACTGGAGTGCAGTGGCCGCTCCCGGCCACCGCAGCCTCGCCCTGCTGGGCTCCGGGGATCCTTCCGCCTCAGCCTTCCGAGTAGATGGAACTACAGGCATGTGCTACCACACCTGGCTGATTTTTTATTTATTGTAGAGATGAGGTCCCACCAAGTTGCCCTGGCGGGTCTCGAACCCGCGGGCTCAGGCAATCCACTCACCTCAGCTTCCCAAGCACGGGATTACAGGCTGAGCCACCGAGTCCGGCTCTTATTTGGTTTTTATTAGCTCAGTTTATGTCATTAACTCTTGTTCTGTTAGCAATTCTGAAAAGACATAACATGGATTTCATACCCAGCGAGCAGCCATTTTAACACTGTCTGCATCTCCTGTTTTTCTAGCGGTTCTCTTAACTTACCCTCTAGTCACCAGTCAAGGACAGAACCGGTTTCTCAGAGGTAGCTATTGTTCATTGTCTCACAGCCCCCTCCCCAGCTTGTTTCGGACTAATTCGCTTTTCTGTTTCATGCATTTGCCTCCACCCTTAAGACTCGTTACCCTAATCAGTCCTTCATAACCTTCATGACACAGAAGGAACCCCTCCACCATAGTAGCCATCATGTGACCAACCCACCTGTCAACCTGCGTCCAGCACCTGACATCAGCCTGCGCTTACCTGCCCCTTCATGAAGATGTGGAGCAGACCACCCCCCAATCACCCTAATGACCTTCCGCCATCGAAGGGAAGGGTTAAAAGGACTCAACCACGAGCAACCATTCACCACTGCCAGACCACTGCGGCTACTGCCTTGCTAAGCTCTGGTGTGGCCATGTGCTCTTTGAGCGATGGCCGGGCCATGTTTCCTGGCTTTGGCCCTCTCCCCTACCTTGGGGAGGCGAATCACCTTTCTCTCTCTCTCTCTCTCATTCACTTTCCAAAGAAACTGTATTTTCTAATCTGACTCCGGTGCAATTCTTTCAGTGGGGCACCGGATAGTCTTTCCTGCAGCACTGGATCACACACCAGACACCCACACCCCAGCGGGCCCGCCCTAACATTTTGGAGGCCTCGCTGGGAGCGTGGCCCTAACAAAGTCTATGCTGGATTAGCGATCTTTGTGAGCACATCAGTTTCTTAGATAAGCGTCTTGGAGGAAGATTTTCAAGTTGTTAGCAATTTGCAGCGACTGTCACCTTTCAGATTTTAGCTAACTTCACTATACATGTGATTAATCTGGCATAAACATTTAACAGCTCAAATTTAAAGATACACATTTACTGACAACTTAAGCACAAAAGTATTACAGAAGCAAAGTTTTACATTTTGCAACATTTAGCAGAGATGATATTTCACTAGTGGACAAACAGACTTAGACAAATGAAAGCATTGTATTTTACTGATTTTAAAGCCGTATTTACTTACTAAAGATTGATGGATTAACGTTTCAAAAAAGAAAAAAATACTGTTGCTTTGACATAATGGTGGTTTGGCCTAACATCAGTGTGACTGATATTAATGGTTAATTCATAGTTATTAATTTTTTAAAAACTCAGTTGTTCATAGAATTTCAGCAATTATAGTAGTCTGCTCAGCTTGGTCACACTTAAAGCAGTGGCTTGTTTCAGCCCTTCTCTGATCATTAGCTCACAGAATCAGTTATTTGAGTACCATTGATAATTGGTTGCAACCCCTTGGCTATTTCTTTCCCAGGTGCATGAAGTCAGGCTGGCCCCCAAATCTATCACGATCAGCTTTCTATGACTGCCCACCAGACCCCTGCCTGAAGTCACAAGATAAGGGCTGCCCTAAGGCCTCAAGTCACCTCATTAATGTCAACACCCAAAAATGCACCTAAGGAAATCTTTGCCTATCCCCTCTTTTTCCATCAAAGCCTTAACCTTAAATATTCCCTGCACCCAAACCCCTGGGTCACATTGGCCCCTTCCTGTGGAAAGCAGATAATAAACTCATTTGCTTTTTTTCCAAATCTTTGCTTTACTTCCATAGCACCAGTCTACCTTGCCTCTGTCTACCCTTGATCACAGATCTACCATGTAAGCTGCTGTGTGCAAGAGTTTTGCAGACATGGCTAAGAATGCTCTGTTGCTTGTCACAGGTCTCAGTCAGCCCCTGCTAAACACAGTCTCTCTCTCTCTCTCTCTCTCTCTCTCTCCTCTCTCTCTCTCTCTCTCTCTCTCTTTTGATGCAGGTCCCACTCTGGTACCCAAGCTGGAGTGCAGTGGCATAATCACGATGACCACAGCTCACGGTAGCCTCGACCTCCTGGGCTCAGGCAATTCTTCCACCTCAGAGTCCTGAGTAGCTGGGACTACAGGCATGTGCCAACACACCTGGCTAGCTTTTTTTATTGCTTGTAGAGACAAGGTTTCCCTTTGTTGCCCAGTTTAGTCTCAAACTCCGGGGCTCAAGCAATCCACCTGCCTCAGCCTCCCCAAGTGCAGGGATTACAGGTGTGAGCCACCGTGCCTGGCCCATAGTCTCTCATCTTTAGATCAAAAGTCAATGAGAAGAAACTCAGCCAGGCTTGGTGGCTCAGCCTGTCATCCCGCGCCTTGGGAGGCTGAGGTGAGTGGCTTGCCTGAGTCCATGGGTTCGAGACCCGCCTGGGCAACTTGGTGAGACCTCATCTCTACAGTAAAAAATAAATTAAAAAATTAGCTGGGTGTGGAAGTGCACGCCTGTAGTTCCAGCTACTCGGAAGGCTGAGATCACCTAGCAGGTCGAGGCTGCGGTGGCCAGGAGTGGCCACTGCACTCCAGTCAGGGAGACAGAGTGAGACTCCAGCTCAAAAAAAAAAAAGAAACTCACAAGCAAAGAAAGGAGAGTTATCACTCTCCCTGGGTGGAAAAAAATATATCTAACTCTTGCATTTCATGGAATCAGTCAGTTTGCTGATTGAGCCATGTTTGGAATTGAAAAGGGCTTATACAATAGGTGAATTTTACATCAAAGTCTGTCAACTGGAAAATTTTTGAGAATCGTATTTAGGGAGTAAAGTCTGGGTGCAATACTTAAGCAGCCTTTATTTAACTCAGTAAACAGTTATCAGATGCTTCTGTGTGCTTTGTCATGGGGAGGTGAAATAGACAGGGCTACTATCTATCTTACCATATCCAGAGACTGTTCTAGAAAGTTCCTCCCTTATGGAGGTTTTAATATTATGATTTCGAGACAGTTACATAACTTAAGGAGAGCTCACAATTTCTCACCAAGAAATATGCTCTTAAAATATATTTGTAGCCGGGCTCGGTGGCTCAGCCTGTAATCCCACGCCTTTGGGAGGCTGAGATGAGTGGATTGCCTGAGCCCGCGGGTTCAAGACCCGCCTGGGCAGCAAGACCTCATCTCTACAATAAATCAAAAAATCAGCCGGGCGTGGTAGCGCATGCCTGTAATTCCGGCTACTTGGAAGGCTGAGGCGGAAGGATCGCCAGAGCCCAGCAGGTCGAGGCTGCGGTGGCCAGGAGCGGCCACTGCCCTCCAGTCTGGGCGACAGACTGAGACTCCAACTCAAAAAAAAAAAAAAAAAAAAAAAAAAAAAAATATATATATATATATATATATATATATATATATATATATTTGTATACAAAGTTTATGTTTATAAATATAAGAAAGCCTAAAAAAGCAAATGGAAATATTTCTTAGTTCTATTACCAAAAACACTCTTTTTCTATTGTTTATTTTTCCACAATCACATATGGTTATAAACATAGTGAGAACCATTCCAATATGCACATCGCAGTTTTTCTTACAAATGCAGAAATAGACATGTAAACTGTATTGGCCAGCTCTTGCTACAGTAATGCTGCACAGGGAACCATTTCAACACATCAGGAGCTTATCTCAGTGGACTTAGTCTCCTGCATGTCGTCTGCAGGTCCATGTGCTTCTGCCTACCCAAGATGCACCTGATGGGCAGTCCTGCGTACAGCCGGGTTCACTTCATTCCACAGGTATCTACTCTGATGCTCGGGCTAACTGGGCATTCCCATCTCCTGGCAACCACCAAAGCCTCGCCACACCAGCATATTGAAGAGCTCTTCTGTAATCACATTTGTTCACCTCCCGTCAGCCAAAGCAGGTCATGTAACCAAGCCCAACATTTGTGGGTGAGGACACACACTCACTCTCTCGAGTGAAGGTGGAAGGATGGCATGAAAACAAGAATCCACTCTGCCATGCCCTCTCTGCCAGTCTGGCAACAAATGGAGACTGTCTTTCTATGCCAACGAAAATACAACTCTTATCTTTCTTAGTGGCTACCAAGTCTTCGTGCTACTGACATCTAATAATTCAATTAATCCTATATTACTGGACATTTGGGTTGCTTTGAATGCTTTGAAAGCATGGTAAACAGCACTGTGCTGAACATCCTTGTGTAAGGTGTGTTCTACGTAATGTGGGAGAAGGTTTTGCAAGAGCTTCCTTTTCCACAGTGTGCTGGGCAGACATGGCTCGCAGGTCTCTGACACACGTGTGGTGACAAGGCAGGAGCTGGCATTCTCAGTCTTGGCCTCCCCCAGCCCCTGCCTAGTCCACGGGACCATCTGACATTTGCCTTATGCGGACAGAGCTGGTCTTGTACACCGGCTGGAGTTCTCTGCTCCTCCCCAGCTGAGCAACTCTGCTTCCTTAATGAAAGCAAGACATCTCCACTCCCCTCATTCTCGGGATTATTCTAAAGACCAAAGGGAGCAGCGGTGGCAAAATTCTTTGAAGACTGGAGTTGCGACCAGGAGAACCTGGGGTGAGATGATTATTCAGATACTCAATCGTCTCCAATCCTGAGTGTTGGCTATCACCATCCTTGGGAGCTTACCTCCTGCGGGGACCAGGAGAGAGGCTAGGAAGAAGTGTTCTGAACTGAGCCTAAATACTTTGGTTCAATCCCACAGTAATTATTGCCTTTCTCCCTTCCAACCTTGAACAAAAGACCTCTCAATGTCCAAATGTCCTTATAAGGAAGATGGGAGGGGGGTGATTACACCTGTGCTCTGTCTCCCTGCAGGTGTCCTGAGGGGGGTGATTACACCTGTGCTCTGTCTCCCTGCAGGTGTCCTTAGGATGAGTGGAGTGACCTTGGGGAACTGCCCTCTGTTCTTAGGGGGAAATATATGATGTGTAGAAGGCGCATTCACTTCTATAACTTCGAAATAAATATGAAATGCAAAACTATTTTTAAAAATATTTACATTGATTGCAGCCATATAGCCAACTGTCCCTGCGAGTAGAATTCTGTGTGCACAGAAGGTCTAGGCATCCACCCCCGGTGTTCAGATGTGGGCTTAACTGCCTAGACAAAGCTCCCGTTGGAAAGGGAGCACGAGGAGGAGGTGGCCTGGAGCACACTGGAGGCCAAAGGCGCCGTGGAGAGGTTTTCCAAGGTCTAAGGCTCCGCCCCCCACCCTGGGCTGGTGTGAGACGTTCCTCCTGCTGTCACCTCTCACCTGCAGGAGAGCAGTTTCCTAGCTACCCCTTTGGGCCAGCCCTTGCCTCTGTTTCTTTGCAAAGCTTGAGTCGCATGCTCTATTTAGTTATAACCACAACAATTCCACTTGTAAGTTTGTTTGGAAAAAAAATCAAAGGACATTCATTATGCATGAGCGTAGAAAGATTCAACCCACTCCTAAAATCAATAAGATGCGCCTCTTCTTTCCAGCTTATAAATTATAGCAGCCCTTCCACCTTTGCAGAGAAAACCAGGAACCCAAGGTGTGGCGGGCAGGGACTGAATTCCTTGTTTCACCAGGAGGCGAGAGCCGACATGCCCCCACAGCCTGGCTGTGGCCAGGAGGCTAAGAAGTGACCCAGGGAGGACTTTGCCGGGGCAAACACGGCCAGGTTGGCGAAGACGCTCTCCTATTCTCTGACGAGAGGGAAGCTGTCCACAGGAACTCAGCTCAGTTCACATTCTGCCCCTGACTACCTGCCAGCACGCCCTGCCTCACGGGACGTTAGCTTTAGGTGGGCTTTTCCTGTGACGCCATCTGGCATGCGGCTGCCACCCAAACAACTCAGAGGGATGAACTGCGCTCCCAGTTGTGCTCCCAACTGCCAGGTGGTTGCCGGCCCTTGAACCCGTGTTGCCGTGACGCGGATGCAGCGGAGACCCAGAGGTCAGCGCATAAGCCCCGCTTTAATTCCCCAAGTTCGGAGAGGAGCACTCTCCTCATCCTGCCTGGCAGGTGGCTGGGACCGTAGGGGCGTCTCCCAGGCCGGCCCAGGACTGCTGCTCCCGAAAAGCCCCAGGGCGCTCTCAGGTCGAGACTGGCTGCTCCAAAACCCCTCCTCATTCGCCTCCTCCTTCTTGTTCTCCCCCTTCTTCTTTAAGCTGGGGGTCAAGCCCACCTTCTTAACCACCCACTGAGGTTTAGTTTCAGGGGCTCCTGGATCTGCAGAGCCCAGATTCCATCCCTGATAAGAAGCCTTTTGAGCCGGGCTCGGTGGCTCAGCCTGTCATCCTGCACCTTGGGAGGCTGAGGTGAGTGCATGGCCTGAGCCCGCGGGTTCGAGACCCGCCTGGGCAACTTGGCGAGCCCGCATCTCTACAAAACATCAAAAATTAGCCGGGCGTGGTAGCGCACGCCTGTAGTTCCAGCTACTCGAAAGGCTGAGGCAGAAGGATCGCCGCCCAGCAGGTCGAGGTTGCAGTGGCCGGGAGCGGCCACTGCACTCCAGTCTGGGCAACAGAGACTCCAACTCAAAAAAAAAAAAAAAAAAAAAAAAGCTTTCCGCCTTACATATGAGAGGCAAACAGCAACCCTGGGGTACACAGGGGTTTAGTTTTTGTTTTTGGTTTCTCCCACCGACAGGACCCTGGGGTGTCCTGCCAAGGGTGTCTCTCTTGGGCAGCGTGAGGGGCAGACTGGAGCTGGCCCACCTGAGCCGCCACCGTGGGTCCAGCTTGGCAGGAATATGCCAACACCCTCACCAACTCCGCACCCTCAACTGACTGGCCGAGGCCCCAGCGAGAGGAAACAGCAGCGGCTGTCGCCTCTTTCTCAGGAACTGCTGACACAATCTACAAGGAAGGCAGCAGGGGTTCGTCTTGACCTGGCTCCATGTCCGGGCTCCACGTTGGCCATGGTGAAAGGCCTCGCCTTCCGGTTCAGACCTCTCGCCGGAATTCACTTCTTCCTTCTTTTTGGCTGCGAGTTCTGGAAACGGTTACTGTCCCTGTGTCTGGCTGAGAACCACCATGTTACCTTGGCAGGCCTCACCTCGTAAGCCCACAGGCTGGCCGGTATGTCCTCAGATCTGAAATTCTAAAAGGCCTCTAAGTTCAAGACCTCCCTCTGGGTCTCAGGCCAGATCTCCTCTTTGTCTTTTCCTGATGAGGGCTGACTCTGGCGGCCCGGGCTGCCTGCCTTGCCTGCCTTCAGCTGTCCTGCCCCCTCCCTGCTGCAGGACTTTCCCAGAGCCCACGGGCTCCCGCTTCTCCTTGCTCTCCCTTCCTCCACCTCCCTGCAGTCTAGTCCTCCCCACCGGCCCAGTTCCAGGCGCCACTCCTTCCAAGAAACCTGCGCTCTCAGGCCCCGAACTGGGGCCAGCTGTCCCTGCATGTTCCAGAGCATCCACCTCCCCCGCTGCACCGCCATAAGGCCCTGGAGGGCAGATGCCACCCCCTCCTCAGCACTGCTGTCTCGAGCCATGGCCGGCGCCGTCTCATTTCCCTTCACGGCCTGTCCTGGGACGTGGGTGCTCGGGGCCTGGACCTCATCTTGGCAGAACCAGGGGGAGTTCGAAGGACGCGCAGGTGCTGGCGCTCCTGGGTCCACACGGAGGTACGTGCTCGGGCCACCAGAGGGGGAGGCCAGAGGTGCCATGGGCGTCGAGGCATTTGCAGAGAGTCCTGGAGGGAGGAGGCCATGCCAGAGGCACCCGGTATCAGTGGGCCCTCACCCAGGCATGCTTTACTGTTCACCGCCATGAACCGCAGACTCCATTCTCGGTGTGTTTAGTTTTTAACGCGGTGTGAAGTTGAGAATCCTCGTTTACTGTTTGGCAAGATGATCTGTTTGAACTGTTCTGGGGCTGTGAATTTGGCTTCTTTGACTCGTGTTTTGCTGTTCTCAGTGTATACTCATAAGCGAAGATATGTATGGACATATAGGTGTGCAGACACGTGTATGCGTGTCTGGGTACATGTGTGCATGTGTTATTTTCAGAGGGCCCACTGGGGGAGCTGGGACCTCTGCTACTGCCTAGTCGAGGCCCCTCCCTGGCTGGCACAGGGGCCGCTGGCTCTCGGGACAGCGCTGAGCGTGGACGCCCCACACCATCTCGGCCACACACCGGGCAATGATAGGCGGTTTGGGTCAGAGCAGTTTCCCCCGTTAGGCCACGGCTTCCTGCTATGAATGCCCTTTAGAAACCAGATGAGAAGATAAGTTTCAGAGGGACTGAGCAGAGAGGGCACATCCAGGCAATTCCAGCTTCTGACAGGCAACAAACTCAAGATGGCATTACTGGGAACACCCGACATTCATAAAGGGAGAAACGTGTTTTGGAAACGCCAGGACGATGATCGCTGGTCGATGCAGTCTGAGGAGCTAAGTCAAGGACAACACAGTTGACCCTCTGAAATCTTCTGTTAACACCCTTCCCTGGGAGATGAGACACATGTCCACACCCCAGGAGGCGGGTTGCTCCCATCATTTGTACCTACTGGCAGCTGCAGGGCGAGGTTTCTAAGCCCGGCCCTCTCCTGGTCAAAGATTCCGTGCCTGCCTCGGCTCTGCTGAGCGTGGTGTTGTACACATGAGCCTTCTGCTCACAGTTTGTCACGCGGCTTCCGGCACCACACCAGGTTCATTACTGAGTAGTTGGGATCATTCTTTTTTAACCCTGTTGCAGAATAGGATTTGCATATGCTTGCTGGCATTTGCATTTGGAATACTGTACTGTGCAGTGCGATAGCAGTAAACCGTAAATCCACAGAATAACATATGTCAGGTGGCCCAGATCTCAAATAATTGCCAGTTGACGTTACATGGCAAAGAACACTAAAATATTTGAAATGTCTAAGTGAATCTTAATTATCAGTCACTTATGTTAGAAATCAAAGGGGAGTCTGATTTACCAAGTGCCCTTTGTTGAGACCTGTGATACGGACTCCGACGGACAGGGGCCCGGGGCTTAGCAACCCATGCCAGCAAACGTTTACCCCCGCGCCAGGACGGCTTTTCCTCCAGGTCTCTTTTCTCACATATCCTGCGGGAACATTTCCATTCTGTTTTTCCCTTATTGACACTTAGATTAATTTGCCTTACAAGCGTGAAATATTCTACTTTCAACTAAGTCCCTGTTGATTTATACAGTCACATTGAGTTGTGTCCACTAGCCATATTGATCTTTCATTATTTTCCTATCTT
Source organism: Cephalopachus bancanus (assembly GCA_027257055.1). Taxonomy (NCBI): domain Eukaryota; kingdom Metazoa; phylum Chordata; class Mammalia; order Primates; family Tarsiidae; genus Cephalopachus; species Cephalopachus bancanus. The sequence continues at coordinate 665,002 of JAPVLO010000169.1, read as the reverse complement.
AGAAGCTACCCATAAAGTCTTTTTGGTTAACAAAGGGCTTCCTGATCACCCTTCATTAGCTTTACTGCTTGTCATTGGCGCCTTTAGGATTCTTATTTAAATGTTTTACATGAGGCTTAATTCAAGGAAACGATTGACAAATCACACCCTGGTGGCCCAAAAAGGCTAAAAGAAGAAGGATGCAAGGCCCTTGCGGTTCTGTCCTTCCAGCTGAGCCCTGAGAGCTTCCAGAAGCCCTGCCCTCCCCGAGGCTGAGGAGGGGCTACTTCAGGGGCTGACAGGAGTCCCACGCACCGAGCAGTTTGTGGCTTGCTCAGGGGCCCTTCTCCTCTGGGCTTCACCTTCCAACTGAGAAGAAGACGGAAAGCAAAACTGAGCAGCCCATCGCAGGGCTTTGCTACCGCTCGGGGCCCCCTGACCCCAGGGCCTCATCAGGACTGTCAGCAGAGGCGCTGGGCCAGACCCCAGACTCCGGGCTCCCGGCTTCCAGCAAGGACCGCAGAGTCAGAGAGAGCCTGTTTGACAACTGCTCGCCCTGTGAGAAAGATAGTGATCATGTCCCTGTTTACATGCAGGAAGACAGAGGCACAGCATGGACACAGCGGAGCAGGGCTTCCAGGTGCCTGTGAGCCTCAATCTCGACAGTCTCCCTAGTGAGCCACTCCACCCACCGCCCTGCTGGGGGTAGCCAGGGCAGCGGCCCTTCCCCCGAGGCTCTGCTGCTCCCTCGGGGCTGAGTGGCATCGCTCCTGACCTCAATCTTCACCCCAGACCCTCAGGGACCACCATGCTTCCTGTGCCCCAGATTCACAAAATCCTCAGCCACTTCGGCCCCGGCTGGGCCCACTGCACAGCCCTTCAGACCTGGGAACACGTGACCGTCTGAGCCCAGAGAAGGCGCTCATCTCTGGGTAGCTTCAAGCACCCCTCCGAGGAGGGCGTATTCCTTCAGAGCCGGTGGGGTACACAGAGCCAACCGGGGGAAGACACACCGACACCTTTGTAAACCTCAATCCGAGGCTTCCAGAAATCCCAAATGCTCTCCTGCCCCAGAGCGCAGGTCACATGGTATTTTGTTTCCTGATTTGCATGACCACTTCCTGGGGACATTCCAAGATTCTTCCAGATGGGGAGCTCTGCACGCGTCGTGATTACAGTCTCAGCCCTCAGCAGAAAGTTTGGCTCCTGAGAGATGCTGAACCACACTTGAATGAATGGAACGAGGAACAGACGAACGATGCAGGGCACGAGTGGCTCTGGGTCCTGCGGCGGCAGCCTTGGTGTCCCTTGGCCGTCCCTCCACCCAGGCCCTAGGCAGGCAGGGCTTCTCTGGCTCTCCACAGGCCCACACGCTCTGGTGCCCTGGGGAGAAAGAATGCTGCACCATGCAGGCTCCCGCCAAAAGCTGAGCTCAGAGGCTTGCCCGCCCTCCTTGTTCACAGGTATCTGCATTCTGATCACTTCAGATTTCAAGGAGACACAAAAGGAGAGCGCTGCGAGGCCCCTCCATCCTGGCAGATTCATTTGCATCAGTGAGTCTGCATGTAAATAGCAAAGCCCCACTGCAAGGGCTTTCTCCAGAAACTTCAGCAGAATCTCCTTCTGATCAGGGTGGCTGCGCTGATCTCGACTGCACTCGCCGGTTACCAAATTAGACCGCAACTGAGCTGCCAGCTGGCAGCAGGAAGGGTCTGGTCCAGGCTCCTATCTGTTCCCGGCCGGGACCCCTGCTGTTTGGAGGCGGGCAGCAGGCGACCCCCTCGGAGCGGGACCTGCAGCCAGCAGGCGTCACTTGGAGGTGCCCCTTGGGCCTATGCCAGGAACGCAGGGAGTCTGGCTGGGGCCGTCTCCCAGGCAACACGCCCCGGCGCATCAGGGGCTCTTTCCAGATGAGGCTCTGCATTTGCAACTTAGCAAAAGGCAAGATCTCTGCTGTTTTTATGGGGGGTACTTATCACATTTCCACAGGCAACATAAACATAATTTTAAGTATCAAACATCTTTAATGTCTTTATTCCTCAGGAAGTGACAGTAAACGCTCCTCTATTAATGGGCTGTTTCCTGTAAGGAGGAGATAAAACGTCTATTCTTCTCGGGTTGTCCAATAAGCTCGGTTCACTTCTTCAGCGAGAGCATTCATCTCAGCTGCCTGCTCTTCCTTTAGAGCTAATTTGGAGTTATGGCATCTCGACGGAGGCCGTTCAAGCTGAGCTTAATTCAAATTTCAGCCTCAAAAACAAGGTCTTTTTCTCGCATTTCCTGATTGTTGTGTAGGCTTTGGGTTCTTGGCTTGTGTCATCACAAATCCTGAAACCTGCCTTTGGGAAGCCTTGCTGCGATGGCAGTTTTGTGGTGACCAGCAGATTGGCCCAAAAGGGAAAAATCCACAAACCCGCCAACACGCCGAGGGGGGAGGAGGACGGCTTATTTTCACGGTGGAAGCCGGCTGCGGAAAGTCAATGAGAGGACAGCCCCCCGAGGTCTATTCCGGTCCCACTCTTCAGGCTGCAAGTCTTGAGTCTTTCTTCCACTTGCAAGCCTCCCCCCGGGCAGATAAGCTGCCTCTTTATTAGTAATGCATCTATTACTGGTAGATGTAGTACGTTTTCATTTGGATACTGCTTCTCTTAAATTCTATAAAATGAACACACACACAGCACAAATCTCATTCCAAAGAGTATGCTAAAAGAATAGACGAAAAAATGCACACTGCCTTCAAATTGCAAAAGTACTCCCAGCTTTACTAGCCGGTATCTTAAGAAATGAGATTATTTCCAGAACCATACTTCAATCCAGAAAACTTGAGTGATTCGTTGCTACCTACGTCCATTTACCAGCTCCAGGAAAGGCTGAGTGTGTGGAAAGTCTCTTGGATTCCTAAATAATACTTCTCAGGAATGAGGTTTCAGACTGAAATACTCGTCTGGATAAGAGGAATCCCCGTCCCATGGCAGGGTTGTCCTTAAAGATGATTCTAGACCTCGAGAAATGGAGGCAGCCTCCCACGGTCCAGAGGCTCATGAGGCTCAAAGAGGATAACCACAGAAACGCCGTCTAAAACTCAGCCGGTAGGCAGCAGAATGGCAGGCGCCCACCTCGTGCGCTGACCATTGGCTGTGCACCGGTTCTCTGGGCCATTTCTTCATCTGCCCAGGAACTGGGGCCTGGGAGGCCAAGGCATTACTCAGGGCCCATGGAGGGCGACATCAGAGTGGAAAGCCACAGACTTTGGAATCAGACCAACGGAGGCTCAAATCCCAGCTCCACCAGGTGCTAGCTCTGTGTCTTCAGGCAAAACACTCACTTCCTTTTCTGTAACCGAAGATAACAATACCTCCTCCTTCTCAGGTCCCTGCTCCGGAGGTGCCAGTGGCCCCTGTGGCCAGAGGGTTCCTTGCTTGCTTACACGATCTGCTCTTCCCAGGATCCCTGCGTTCTAAGAAAGGGAAACCTCACATTTCCCAGCAAGGACCCTGTCCGGGACTTCGGGGAAAAATTAGTTGGTCCTTATGTGTAAACCCGTGGAAGCCGGAGGGGTGGGCTCCCTCACCCTCCCCCGGGCCAGCACCCACCCTGCACCCTCCTGGGCAGGCACCCCTATCCCACTCCCACCCACTCCCACAGCAGCAGACACCCCCAGCACCCACTCCCATGGCGCCCACTCATGCACACAAAGCCTCTGCCAGGGTCCCCGGATGCTCAGTCTGAGGGCCATTTCTCTCGCCAGACTGAGCTGAGTCTGGGCCCTGTTGGGAGGGGCAGACAGGCGCCGTGGACATTCGGGGCTGTAGGGGGCAAGAAAGAACCGGCTGCGGCCCCACCGACGTCGCAGGCGCCAGGGCAGAGCGGAAAAGTCTCAGTGCAGGGCACGACCCAGGAATGCTTCTCCCAGAGCCCCTGGCCAGTCCCCGCCTCGCACTGCCCCAGGGCCTCTCAGAACTCCCCGTGCCTCAGAGATCCGGAGCCTGGTGATCCCCAGACATCCAGGGGAGGTGGCGAGCATTCGCTGACAGAGCAGGAGCGGCCTGGGAACCGAGTCCCACACACCCTGTCCCCCCGCACCTGGCCTCCCTCCGTGGAGTCGAGGGAGCACCCTCGGCCCCCCTGGGTTAAGGCCTCTGCCCCGCTTCCTCCCAGAGAGCCGGACGCAAGGAGCGCGGGGGCTCTCTGTCTGCCGACTCTCCAAACACCATGGCCGGGCCCACGGACTGGGCCTCACTTCCTGGCCATGCCTCTGAGGGTCGCCTGGCTTCTGGGGGTCACTTGGCTCCTCCTTCTGCGCCCCCAGGGCCCCCTTGAAGTCACCTTAGCTCCATGGGCCTGCCTTCTGTTTTCCGTCATGAAACAGCAGCTCACCCTAGATGCGGGGGCAGGAGCACGGCCCAGGGGCTCCAGACACACACGGAGGGCCACAGGGCAGCTGTGACTTCAGGCCGAGTCAGGGCAAAAGGGGGCTGGCGGCGCTTCTGCTTGGCTTTTGTGTTTGTCCTTGACTGTTTCCTCTGCTGTGTTTGTCCAAGTCCTGTAGATCGCGGGAGCTTCTGAATGATTCCGCCATTAAAACCGAACAGCCCTGGTTCCTGGACTGGTTGAGACGAGCCTTGTGCTTTCCTGAAAATGGAAGCCAGACCCACCCCGGGCAAAGTCTCTGTGGCCGAGGCGAAGCTGCACCCATCCCTTGGTCAGCCGGTCAAGGCTCTGCCCTCCCAGGCCGGTGCCTGTCCACGGAACCCCGGGTCTGCTCCTGAGCGAGGTGGCTCTCGCTTCCGTGTGTGGGCTTCGTAGGGAGAAGTCCCTGTGAAAAGGACACGGGAAGTCTCCCTGGAGGTGCCTCTGGTGCCGAGCCGTTCGGCCAGGGTCTGGCCGCACACCGTGCTTGAAACCCTGAATGAGTACAGGAGCAGTTGCATGAACTCCAGAGAGGGCAGGAACGTGGAGACGGAGGATTGGTCCAGGCCGGCAAAGCAGGGCATGCAGCAGCCCGGGAAGACAGTTTGCTTCCAGCGTCTTCCGACAAGCGTGTTCCCCTCGCTCGTGAGCACAGTACACCTGCGGACGGAAACCCCGCGCGAGGTACCCGCCTCTCCACGGGGCCCCAGGTTTAATTAAAACAAAGCGCCATCGTCAGACTGTGCTCATCCAGAAATAGCAGGAACGCTGGTAACCACAGAATCTTTTCTTGCAAGTTGACATTCAATTTAGCATCGAAAACTGATTCTGTTTAAATAAAAGGCAGCATAAAGTATTATCCTGGCTTTAAGGCATTTCCAGAGAATTTATCTGAGCACAGATCTCAGAAAATACTTATTTGTAGCTTTCCAAGTGGGGAATTTTGTTTCACTTCTTTTTTGAGTTGTCGAGCATTTTCTTTAAGGTCCTTTTCAATCTTTCGAGTTCTGTAATTTTAAACCTTTTCTTCACACAGCCACCAATTTTTTCTCCCTTTGTACCTCCCCTGCAGGGAGAGCACGGCCCATGAGGCCTGCAAGGGCACACGAGATTCCAGGAACGTGGCGACTCAAGGTAAAGAATGCCGCTCTCCTCAAAGATCCTGATGACAACCTGGACTTCCTTGCTCCGGGGGAGCATTCTCTGAAATCTGCTCTTGTCCTTAGAGACAGTTCTCAGCAACACACAGAACAGTGACCAAAAAGAGAAGATGATGGCAATGAGGTGGACCCCAGAGGCCAACTCCATGCCCCTGGAGCCCCGTGGGGCCAGAGTCCTCGGCCTGGAGAGAAAAATAAGAAGGGCGGAGCTCCTGAGCCCAGCCAGACCCACTCCACAGGAGTCATGCCCTGCGAGTATTCCCTTGAGGGACACCAAGGGCCAGGGCGACACACAGCCACTGCTGCCTGAGGGCCATTGTCTCTGAAGGCTTAAACCTTTCACAAAAGCTGGAAATTTTTACAGTTAAAAACAAAAGCAAGGGTGCTATTGTAGTCCTTCGGTAGTCAGGGTAGAGATAACCACGGCATACTTTTATAGTAGATGATGCAATGCTATTTGCAGCCAAGAGTAAAAGAATGACAGGACATGCACACAGACCTCCTCCCCCTCGGCACCTACTCAACGCTGGATACTCAGCTCCACGGCAGCCGCCTCTCAAGGCCTGCGAACATTCTGGAAGATTGGCCAGCACTGGCTTAATATCCAGCACTCACCAACAAGCGTCCATTTCCTTCTTTTTGTAAAATCACTTTATTTTTATTGATTTATTTTTGAGTTGGAATCTCACTCCATCTCCCCGACTGGAGGGCAGTGGCACGCTCCCGGCCACCGCAGCCTCGACCTGCTGGGCTCTGGCAATCCTTGCACCTCAGCCTTCCAAGGAGCTGGAACTACAGGCATGCACTACCACACCTGGCTAATTTTTGATTTGTTGTAGAGATGAGGTCTCGCCAAGTTGCCTGGGCGGGTCTCGAACCCATGGGCTCAGGCAATCCCTTCACCTCGGCCGCCCAAAGCACTGGGATGACAGGCTGAGCCACTGAGCCAGGCTATAAAATCACTTTAGCTTCCCTGAGGTGACAGTCTCCTACTGTTTGAGGGCTGTCACTTTCCCTTGGATCAGATCTGGTATCCATTTGTTACTTCATCAAAACAAGGTTTTCTATCCCCTCTCCCTCGACTCCAATTAGGTGTCCAGGTGACAACCCCAAAAGTGAGACTCACCGGCAGCAGCAGCCCATCTAAATCCAGCTCCCCCCACACCAGTCCCAGGTGGGGGCCACGTCCTTTTTCTTACCGAATTTTTGGTAACTTTGCAACTAACCTGAACCAGCACCTGAATGCTTGTGTGCTCCCCAAACGCACGTATTGAGATTCTAACCCCAAGGCAATGGCATTAGGAGATGACGGCTTTGGGGGCGATCGTGTCACAGGAAGGAGCCCTCATGGGTGAGATCAGTGACCTTGTAAAAGGGACGCGGAGAACGCTCCTGCCTTCTTTCTCCCACGTGAGCCTGCGAGAGAAGGCGGCCATCTGCAACCCAGGAGAGCGCCCACACCAGAACCCAACCCTGCTGGGACCTGCACCAGAACCTGGTGCTGCCGGCACCCTGTTTTCAGTCTTCCAGCCTCCAGAGCTGTGAGAAGCAATGTCTGTTGCTGATAAGCCACCCAGTCTGTACGTCGACTTAACAGACCACACAGGCTAAGGAACAACGCCGAAGACCAAAGGCAGGCCCTTATAGACAAAAGCAAATATTGTGCATAAGGAACTCAAACATGCCCCAAAGAAAAAAACAAACAGCCCCGTTAAAAAGAGGGCAAAAGACACGAAGAGACACTTCTCAAAAGGAGACACACGGGCAGCCAATAGACACACGAAAGGTGCTCAGCCTCGCTCATCATCAGCGAAACGCAAATCAAAACCACACTGAGATGCCACCTGACCCCAGTAAGAATGGCAGTCATTAATAGAACAAACAAAAACAGGTGCTGGCGAGGATGCGGAGAAAAAGGAACGCTTCTACACTGCCAGTGGGAACGCACACTTGCACAACCTCTCTGGAAAACAGTCTGGAGATTCCTGAAAGAACTAGAAATTGACCTTCCATGTAACCCAGTGGTCCCCCCGAGAGGACCGTAATAGAATACACCATAGACTTAGGTTAGGAGCATGCTATAACCCAAAAAATATGTAATCGGCTTGTGGACAATAGCACAGCCATTTTTAGTTTCCTGTCTTAAAACATAACCTGTAACTGTTTCAAGTTTCAGTTATGGGAAAAAAACTGCAAAGCTCCAGTTACAAGCTTCGACCCCTTCCCTTATCTCACTTTCCCCTTAGCAACATCCAATCAGGTGCCAGGGGGTAATCACCTAAGTTTCCAGATGTCTCTGCAACTTCCCCAGCTAGTGGGCCAAGGTCAGCCCGAGTCAGGCTAGCCCATCCTCCACGATTAAGCTGACCACCAGAGGTTACTACCCAATTAAATGGTAACACAACTGGAAAGCCCCCCCAAACTCCCCCTCCCTTTGTGTAAAAGCATAAAAGGCATCTGCTTAAGGAAGTCAGGGCCTCTGGGTGTACTCCGCTGCGCCGGTGGTCGACAGAGGTCCAGGCTCGAGCTTGCAAATAAAGACCCTCTTGAACTTTCATCGGAATTGGCTCTTGGTGGTCTCTCAGATTGAACTTTCGGCCACTACACCCCTATTGGGAATATACCCGGAGGAACTCCAATCATTCTACAAAAAAGATACCTGCACACGCATGTTTGTTGCAACTTTATTCACTATAGCTAAAACATGGAACCAGCCACGTTACCCATCGAATCTGGGCTGGATATAAAAAATGTGGTACATATACACAGTGGAATATTACACAGCCACAAAGAAGGACAAACACATGGACTTTGCAGCAACTTGGACGGACTTGGAGTCGATCATACTCAGTGCTCTCTCACAGAAGCAAAGAGCAGAACACCACATGTTCTCACTCAGAAGCAAACCTTGAACAATTATCATAGTACTATGAGAAAGAGATTGGCAGTCTGGGAACTGCCAGGGGAGTGGGTGGGACTGGCAGTTGAGGGAAACTGCCAGGGGAGCAGGGGCACACCTCATCAACCAGGGTACCTGCGTAGTGAACATGTGTATACCTAACCCTGAACTGTACCCTGCACCTTTTTTTACGTTGTGGCTGCAAAAACAAAAGGATGGGGGTGTCCAAACCAGCTGTCGACAAAACTCCCTTCCAGGCGGTCCACAGAGCACCCAAGGCCAAGGCGAGTCGGAAGTCCGGGAAGGAAGGTGCACCAGGTCGAGGTCCTGCAGGCAGGGGCCTCATCCACTCGCCCTCGCCCGGTGGCTTTTCCATCTCCCGGAGACCCGAGCTCTCAGGAAAATCCTTTTCCGGAACTGTTTGCTCTTTGAGAGCCATCTACAGAAAAAACTACTGAAAGCCCACAGCGGGAACTGGGTCTCAAGAGAAAAGGTTTCTGGGAAACCTCGCTGTGCCGGAGGGCACTCTCTCTGAAGACCCCAGAGCCCTGCCGAGGCCGACTCCGTCGCGCCTGCCTTGGACGCCGTACTGCCCCTCAGCCACACCAGAGAGACGCGGTGGAAGTTCAGCCACCCGGCCGAGCCGCCCTCCACGCCGCAGAGCCTCACAGACCCGCGGAGGGGGCCGGCTTGAGAGTCAGCTCAGCCAGGTATGGCCCTGCATCCCAACAAACATTCGCGGAGGCTCATTTCCCACGTGAATTACTCGGTTTCCGGGCCGCCTGCAGAAGAAACTGCACCAAACTAAGAAACCAGTCCGCTCCAGGGGCTCCGACGGAGGCCACGGCTGAAGCTCCTCCCCGTCCGGGGGGACGGTGTGACCCCCGGGCGAGGAGGCGCTCGTGTGCACGGCACGCCCGACGGGACAGAGACCTGGGGACGCGGCCATCGCCATCACGTCTGAGACGCCCAAGGAGGCAGACCCTTCTCGGGCCGGCACGCGCCCCCGCCCCCTCCTGCGCCGCCGAGCCCTCCCCGTGCCAGAGCGCCCGCGCAGCCTCCGGGGGGCCGGCCGTCCGCAAGCCGACCGGAGCCGCCACGGTTCCCCAGGCCCCAAGCCACAGCCTCGACTCCGAGCCTTGGTCACGTTCAGCCTCCGGCATCGCCCAGCATGACTGCTCGGCCTGGCTGAGGCTTTACCACAGCAGGAGGTCCCAGCCCGGCCTCCGGGGCCCCAGCCGTTCGGACTCGAGACGGATGCGCGCGAGGTCCTCGCTCGGCAGCTCCATCCCCCAGAAGGACGATCGGCCCGCATTCCGTCCAGGGTCCCGACTCAGCCTGAAGAGCCCCCGAAACACCCGCCAAGCCCACAGGAGAGTCGCGGGGCCTCCAGAGCCCCGGGGCGTCGAGGCCTCCCCGTCCAGCCAGGGCACCCAGCGCAGGCTCCCGCGTTCTCGTCGCTCTCCCCAAGTCCGCTTCCCGAAGCCACGGCCGCGTCCTCCCTGGACGGCAGCCGCCCGTGTCGGACCCACGTGCGGCCACGCCGCTCACCTACGAACGGGGCCGCCGAGGCCGTACCTTCTTCAGTCCGGCAGGACGACCCTCCGGTTCCCACGGGGCAGGGCGGGCTTCCTCCAGCCCGGGCTGAACCCCCGCAGAGGCTCCATCTTCTCCAGGCCGACAAGCGGCCGCAGCTGGACGCCAGATCCCCTCCGGGAGGGAGAACCCTCTTCAGCCCGGCCAGAAGCCTCCGCCGGGCCGCGAGCCCCCCAAGGGCGTCGGACCTGCTCCAGGGCCCCAGGAGGCCCCGGTTCTCCTTCCAGCACCCTCGGACGAGGGTCCGGATCAGCCATCTCTTGCACCCCGGGAGGCACCAGCTGTCCCCGCCAGCAGAGCCTTCCGAGCCGGGCCGGGCCGGCCCTCTTCGGGCTCGGGGAGGCCGCGACCCCCGCTGCAGAGCCACCGAAGCGGGGAGCCTTCTCCGGCCGGCGGGGACCCCGTCTCGGCCTGCAGAGTCACGGCTCCTCGCCGGGCGGTCCGGACTCCCAAGCGTGCGAGGCGCGCGCCGGCCCGAGGCCCCCGCCGTCCTGCCGACGACCTCAAGGCTCCTTCCAAGCCGGCCGGGCGCGGTCCCTGGAGGACACCCGGCGAGCCGGCGACGGGACCGCTCGGACTGCGCGTCCCTGCAGAAGCGAGGGTCCACGGAGGGCCGCTTTTCGAGCGGGCGTGGGCCGCGGGGCGAGGGGCGGTCCGTCCGGGAGGAGACTGGGCCCCGGCCCGGGCTCTCCTCGGCGGCCCCGCAGCCCCCGGCGCCCGGGGAGCCCGGCGGCCGGTGCGCGGGGCCCGCCCGAGAAAAGCCGGTCCACCTCGGCGGACTCTCGTCACTGGGCGCCCGGCCCACGCCATCCGCTGCGACGGCCAAGCGGCTGGAAGCCCGGGCCGGCTTGCCAGTTCCAGAGTCGCCAGAAGGACGCTCTCCACGCGGTCGTCGGGCTCGTGTGGCTCCCGGATCCCAGGGAAGAAGCGCGCGAATGGCGCCTGACGTCATCACGCCCTCCTGCGGAGCCAATCGCGGGCCCCGGAGGCGCCGCGGGGCGGGGCCTGCCGCTTCCCGAAGCCCGAGGGGGCCGGACCCGGGAGCGGGCACATGGTCTGGGCGGACGGGGACCCCGGGCGCGGGGAGGTCGCAGCTCGGGATGGGCGGCCCGTGGGAGCAGAGGGAGCGGGGCGGGGCCCTCCCGGCCTTGGCAGCCATGCAGCCCCGCAGCGAGGCAACTGCCCCTCAGCAACGACGACGACGACGACGACGACGACGACGACGACGACGACGACGACGAACCGCTGACGACGACGACGCCCGCCGGAGGCGCCAGCACCGCCCCCGTCCTACGGAGCCAATCGCGGGCGCTGCGGGGCGGGGCCTGTCGCTCCGGAAGCTGAGGGGGCCGGCCCGGAGCGGTCACGTGGTCTGGGTGGTTGGGAACCCCGGGCGCAGGGAGGTCGGAGCTCGGGATGGGCGGCCCGTGGGAGCAGAGGGAGCGGGGCGGGGCCCCTCCCGGCCTTGGCAGCCATGCAGCCCCAGAGCGTGGCAACCGCCCCACGGCAACCTACGACGACAACGACGACGAACCGCCTGACGTCATCACGCCGGCCGGATGCACCAGCACCGCCCCTGTCCTACGGAGCCAATCGCGGGCCCCGGAGGCGCCGCGGGGCGGGGCCTGTCACTCCGGAAACTGAGGGGGCCGGCCCGGAGCGGGCATGTGGTCTGGGCGGTCGGGACGGGGGAGGTCGGAGCGCGGGTTGGGCTGACCCTGGGGGCTTTGCACTGGGCAGGCACTGGGGTGAGAAGGACGGGCGTAAGGCGTGAGGTGGAATGGGGATCTGGGGGGGCACCCGGGCTGCAGCGAGACGAGGCGGCAGGACGGGCGGCCGGCCGGGCTGGAGCCCACGTGGGTCAGAGCGCAGCTGCACCGATGCCAGGCCGGGTGCGGGCGTGGGGCGAATCGGGGCTCGGCGGCCAGGGCTGAGCATCCCGGGGAGCCCTCCGCTGCCTTCCTCTCCCCTGGCCCCTAACTCACAAGAAGGAGTGGGGAGTGGGGTGGGGCGCTCCCCACCTCGGCAGCCCTTCAGCCTACTGCCCCACATCTTTCACATTAAAGTTTTTAAAATGTTGTACGTAGACACCAACTTTAAACAAAGCAAAACGTTAAAACTGTGAAATGCAAAACACAGAGTGTCATTTCTTCCACCAGTATCTGTTAGGAAACGGCTGTGCACCAGCTCAGCTCCAGGAGCCGGGAGGCCCACTAAAAAACCAGGTCTCAGAGGGGGTCTGCATCCTCAGGGGTGGTGCCCAGGGGAGGAAAGATGAGCCCAGGGAGAGCTGTGGGCAGGGGGGGAGGAAGGGGTGCGGGGAAGGACAAGAGCTGGCCTTGGTCAGGCTGGAAACAGGCTGGGCCGTGGAAGGTCATCGGGAGGTGATCCAGGCCCACTCCACTCTGAGGATACAGAGAGCGTGGGGAAGAGGAAAGAAGACGCAGCCTGAGCAGAGTCCCCAGCCAGTCCCCAGAGGAGTCCGGAGCTCGAGTTCAGAGTCACCTGGAATTGGAGTGCGAGCACCCCACCTCAGGCCTCCGCCGACCGTTCGTGGCTGCAACCCCTCCTGCAGTGGCCCGGCTGACCTCCTCCCGCGGACAGCAGGGGCACTGGTCCTCCACCCCGAGGGGGTCCAGGACTCAGGCGCGCCTGCTGCAGACACTCACCAGGAGGGCGCAGGGCAGGCACCACTCTCTAGAGGGGCAGCAGCAGGGCCCGGCCCCGAGGGAGGGTCTTTCCTGCCCCCGGCTGCTTTCCACTTGATGCCCGGTGGGGGATGGAGGGGCTGACCGGAGGTCCAGGGTGGCGGAGACCCGTGGGGCCAAGGAGAGGAAGGAGAGGCAAACGGGTGAGCGGGGGAAGGAGGACACGGTCGCGGCAGGAAGGGTGACGAGGAGGTCTGGATGGGGTCAGCAGAGGCCCAGGGCAGGGAAGTGGAAGATCCGTGTGATGGAAGTGAGGGTGGTGGGAGGAGAGCTCGGTCCCTGAGCACGTGCTCTTCTAAGGATGCCTTTTCTTCTTCTTCTTCATGGAATCTTCTCCACAACCTCAGCTGTGTAGTAACATCATCACCCTGATTTTATAGGTGGGGAAACTGAGGCAGTGGCCTATCTCAAGGTCACAAAACCAGCAGATAAGCCTTTGGGGGAAGTCTTCAGGTCCATCTGTCTCCTGATCCCAAACGTGCCCCCTGCCCCACCCTCTGGGCAGGGCCACTCTGTGGGACACTTTGGTGGGTTTATTCTGTGTCTTGGAGAAGGGGCCGGGTGGGGGAAGAGAGGCCCAGGGCTGCACACAGACCCTTCTGCTCCTAGCAGCCGTCAGAAAGACATTCATCTGCAATTAGCTCGTGGCGCTGAAAAGATAAAAGGCGTAATTTTAAAACACAGATTTGTCCATGAACATTCAGCTCTTGTGTAAACAGTGAACCCAGCCCGCAAATTTGACGTTTCATAACTTCGTGTTGAACATGTCTCAGAACAGAGAAACCTGTCTGTCTCCACGGTCACTCCTTCCCGTCCTTACGGTGATAATTGTGTTTCTTTCGCTTTTGTAGTTTTCTCTCTCAAACACCTCCCTTTTCCGGGGCTGTTCCTGGTGTTCCGAATTCGTGGAGTATGAGGCCATCTGGAAGGTATAATTTGCTGCTCAATTACTTTTCCATCTCTTCAGAACACTGCTTGTTCCCCAGTGGTGATTGTTTCTTATGAGAAGTTGCTTCCCTGTTTTAATACATAATTTTCTTAAAAGTATTCCTGAAGCTCATGTCATGTTTTGTCCTTGATTATTTTATCACAATGATACCGCAACTGTTGTTGCCAAAAGCCGGAAAATGAAATGTACCTGCAACTCGGAGTGTTGTGTCAGCATCCTGAATGCAACACACTGGCATGTAGTCCTGCCCTGTCAACGTGCACATCTATCCATTCACCGCATGCCGGGTCCATGCTCGGAGCCAAGGGTGTCTCATACGGGCTCAAGAGGCGGTGGAGTGAAGAGGGGTGAGGAGTCAGGCCCTTGGGATGTGGCACAGGCCCCACAAGCAGAACCAGGGTGTGCTACCCTCACAGGGGAGAGGCCCCATGCTGGTGTGTGCCCCGATAGCTGAGCTGCGTTCCAAGGGTCAAGGGAGCTAGCCAGACATGGGAGCAGCCACAGGCTTCCCGGCAAGGGGGGGCATTCTCAAAGGTCCCAAGACCCGTGGAAGAAGCGATGCCCGGAAGCTGCATCAGGACACAGGGCCACAGTAAGGCTGAGGGCGATATTTCTGAGAAGTCCCAGAAGCCACCGGGGGAGGAAGAGAAAGGCAGGAAGAGCATTTATTTGGATGAGGCTGAGGCCAAGAGGAACCCACGAGGATGCTCAGTGAACCAGGAAGGAAAGCGGTCGCCCAATCACACAAAATCAGCAGGCTGGAGGAAAGCCTTCAGAAAGAAAGGGATGTCATTTTAATGTGTCATCCTAAGCCAAGGGCCTTCTTTGGAGCCTTGCCCCAGGAGGGGCCAGGGGCTAGAACATTCTTCCGCAGAGCCTGAGCTGCTATGATCCGAGCCAACAACACCTCGTGTTCTCTGAACTAGATGACTCTGGGGTAACATTTTAGGTTTGCTTCATGAAACGGAAAAGTATGTTTAAAGTTTCGTTAAGTTTATTTTTCTGAATGCTAAGACGAAAATGAGCTGATATGACGCAAAGAGGCAGGGAGGCTGCTAATTAAGCAGGCCAAAGAGCCCGAGCTCTAACTTTCTAATGAGGCCAAAAATCACGTGCTGCTGTGTTGTTGCAACTCCCCGGGCTTTTTCTTTCTTCCCTGGAGACGAAAAGGCCTCCAGAAGCCTCCAGAATCCCTTTGGAGTAACAGAAACGCAAAAGAGGGAGTGTTCTTCAGAAGCAAGCAGCACTGCTGATCGTTGGGTCCAGCACACCAAGGTAGGACCAAGGAGAGACCGGCTTTGGACAAGGACGTGGGCGGAAGGCAGTGTGGTGGGAGGGCAGAGCCTGGACATGGGTCAGGACTGGGACGAGAAGGACCCACGCCGTCCACGGCTGATGTCCTCAGAGCCACGTCCAGACCGCACTCCCCAGAGATCTGAGGACTGCCGGGCCACCGTTGGGACTTCCGAGACTTCCTCTCTCTTTTAATGACTCTGCAGCAAACGCCCACACCTGGTTCTTCTCCCCCTCGCTTTCTCTCTCTGTGCTCCTCCCCCCACGTGCTCTAAACGAAGGCATGAACGAGTGAAGGAGTGACGGGAGTGCGCCCGCCCTTGCCTTCCGTTGTCTCCTTGGAGGCAGACCCGGAGGGAACCGATGGGGCAGGGAGAGTTAAGTGCTGGGAGCCTGTCTTCGCTTTCTGAGGCCATTGTAACCAGTTGCTGCAAGCTGGGCCGCTTAGAACAGCATGCACTGATTATTTGACATCGCTGGAAGCCAGAAATCCAGAGTCAAGGTGTTAGCAGGGCCAGGGGCCCTGTGATGGCTGTGGAGAAAGATTTCTCCCTCCTTCCTTGTCCTTGCCAGCTTCTGGTGGCTCCTTGGCTTGTGGCTGCATCATTCCAGTCTCTGCGGCTGTAGTGACACAGCCTCCTCTGTCCATGTATTCCAAGCCCCCAAGGGGCTCTATTCATACCTCTTCAAACTCTCTCCCTCCCCGTGGGCCACTGCAGTCAGTTGCTTACAGGCCACTGCCCCCATCCCAATGGTGAACTCTTGGGAGGCAAAACCCCCTTCTCCCATGCCTGCTCCATGCTCTGTGTGCACAGACCACAGTCTAGCCTACCCACAGGCTCTGGGCAAGAGTGCTGAAGAGAGCAGCTACCCAAGGGTGCTGGGGGCCAAGCGTTCTTTAAAAATTGTAGCTTTTAAAACTTCCCCAAAACAAACAAACACCCCCGCCCCAGATTATTTCACTGGATAATTATTTCAGTTGTGTAAAGGAGAATTAACACCAATCCCACACAGTCTCTTTTAGCAAATATCAGAAGACAGAACACTGTTACCACGATCTTTTTAAACGACAGTACAAAAAACTACAAATACTATATCCATCAACTTAAACATAAAAATTATCATCAAAATATTAGTGAACCGAATCCAACAACATGTGGAAAGGATTAAACATAAGGGACTTATTTCAGGCATGCAAAACTGATTCAGCATTTGCAATCAATCAATGCAATCTGCCATATCAACAAGTCAAAGAAGAAAAGTCATAGGATCATATTGACAGATACAAAAAAAAACATTTGGCAAATCTAACACTCATTCATGATAAAAATGCTCGGCAGGGTAAGAATAAGGGAGGGCTGGTGAAAAGAACGTGAGCGAAAATAAACCTACATCCAACACCACAGTCAATCGTGAAAGACTGAATACTTTTCTCCTTAGATCAGGAACTGATCACTTTTATTCAGCCTAGTATTAGAGATTCTAGCCACCGCAATAAGGCGTAAAAAGGATGGAGGGTGAATGGAGGGAGAAATGAAACGTCTTTTTAATGCAGATTAGAAAGGAAGAAATAAAACAGTCTCTTTGCAGGTGGCATGGTTGTCTATGTAGAACATTTCAAGGAATCTACCCCAAACAAACAAAACTCTTAGAACACATTAGTGAGTTCAGCAAGGCCACAGGAGACAAGATAAACATACGAAAATGTATTGTACTCCTATGTACAAACAATGAATACATAAACACTGAAAGCAAAAACATACCAATGACACTTGTTCCAAAAGTTGCATCCTTAAGTATAAATCTGTCACAACATGTACACACTTTTCTGCTGAAAGCTACAACTTATGAAATGATTCAAAGTAGATCTAAGTAAGTGGAGAGACATACCATGTTCAGGGATTGAAAGACCAGACACAGTGAATAAGTGAATTCTCCCCAAATTGATAAACACATTTAATACAATTACCGTAAAATCACAGTAAGATTTTTTTTGTAGTTATAAACATGCCAATTCAAAAATTGGGACCACTCTCAGTGCCTGGAGGCCTCTCTCAGGTTTTGCCCTGTGGCCTCCTCCAGAGGGGGTTTAGATCACCGCTGTCCGATCCTTTAAAGGCCAGCTGGAAAGCCTGCGCTTTAATGCTGTAGGCCGGTCCCAACAAAGATAGTCTCCCTTTTGATTAGCCCAAAGGTAAAGTCATAAAAAGTCATAAAAA
The DNA here is from genome assembly GCA_027257055.1 of Cephalopachus bancanus. Classification (NCBI taxonomy): domain Eukaryota; kingdom Metazoa; phylum Chordata; class Mammalia; order Primates; family Tarsiidae; genus Cephalopachus; species Cephalopachus bancanus. The sequence continues at coordinate 647,789 of JAPVLO010000169.1, read as the reverse complement.
GCGAAGGTTCTAATATAGCAAAAATAATTTTGAGAGCAGAATAAACTGGGAGGACTCAGTTTATCCAGTTTTAAGCGTCAATATATAGTGATAACAATCAAGATTCTGCTGCATTGTCAGAAGGATGGACACACACATCAATGGAACAGAATAGGAAACTGTAATTATGTGTTCAACTGATTTTGGCCAAAGGTGCAAAAGCAATTCAGCAGAGGAAAGATAGGATTTTCAACAAATAATGCTGGAACAATCAGACATCATCGGCCACAACTAAAAGAAGCTGACTTAAGTCTCCTACTTTACACGACATGTAACTAAAAATACATCATGGACTTAAATGTAAAATTTAAAACGATCAAAAGTTTAAGATAAACATAGGAGAAAATCTTCAGGATTTAGGGCTAGGCAAAGGGGTCTTAGACTTGACATCAAAAGCACAACACATCGAGGAAATAATTGATTGATTTGACTCCTTGAATATCAAAAACTTTTACTCTAAGACTCTGTTAAGAGAATGAAAAGATAAGCTACACGCTGGAAGAAAATATTTGCAAGCCACATATACAGCACATGACTAGTATCTAGAATATACAAGGAACTCTCAAAAACTAGTAATTTCATTAAAATGTGAGCACCAGACCTGAACAGTCTACAAAAGAAGATAAAACTTATAATAGCAAAGAAAGAAGAACTGAAAAGAGATTCAATATCAGTAGCTATTATGGAAACACAAAATTAAAACAACTATAAGATATCCTATCTGAATAGCTAAAATAAATATAGTAACACAACCAAATGCTGGTAGGAACGTTAGATGGTAGGACTTCTCATAAAACAGGCAGTTTCTTATTAAACAAAACCCTGATTACCATGTGACTTGGCAATTGCACTTGTAAACATTATCCTAGAGAAAAGTTGTGCTCACACAGAAACCTGTACATAAACGTTCACAGAAACTTTATTTATATGAGACGAAAACTGGAACCTGCCCAGATGACATTCACCCACTGGCGAATGGTTAAACAAAATGTGGAACATACAAATGCAAATATTAGTCAGCAATAAAGAGGAACAAACAGTTCCCACACACAAAAAAAAACTTGGATGAATCTCCAGAGAGTCATGCTGAGTGAAAAAAAACCCAATTCAAAAAATTAAATAATAAAACATGCGAACGTAATATCACACAGTTTTCATGGGTCTGAAGTCCAGGCTTGAGCTACCTAAAACCTGCTCTCAGGACCTCACCAGGCTGAGTTCAGAGTGCTGCCTGGGCTGCATCTCATCTAAGGCTCAGGGTCCTCTTTGAGGTTGACGCGTGTTATTGACGTAACTCATATTCTGGCAACCATGAGGCTGAAGTCTCCCACTTTCCTAGTGGTTGTGGTCTGGGACCACTCTCAGTGCCTGGAGGCCTCTCTCAGGTTTTGCCCTGTGGCCTCCTCCAGAGGGGGTTTAGATCCCCGCTGTCCGACCCTTTAAAGGCCAGCTGGAAAGCCTGCGCTTTAATGCTGTAGGCCGGTCCCAACAAAGATAGTCTCCCTTTTGATTAGCCCAAAAGTAACCAATTAAAACTCTTAATCACATCTTCAAAATTCCTTCACCTTTGCCAGTTACCATAACTTAGTCATGACAGTGACATTCTGTCACATTCATAGGGTCTCCACTCTTGTGGCTATCAGGCATTTACACCATGAGGGCGGGAATCCTGGGCCCTCCCTGACTGAGTTCCTGCTGCTGGATGTGTGTCTGTAAGAACAAGCACGAGGTTCACCCTCTAAGTATTTCCCACGTGGTCAGTCTCCTCTGAGCAACTCATCTTCTACAGCCATCAGTGCAGCAGCACAAACAGAAGGAAAACTATGCCAGCTGGCAGAGAGGGGCAATGAAATCATTAGCATCATTAGCGCCAAACTTTGACAAAAAAGGTTCAACGAGAGCTTTATTTAGACCTTGAAATGCAGAACTTGAAAGTCTTGCAAGACTTCTCAGAATGGTTTCTGACAAGAGGGAGAACAGAGTCCCTTACCACTCCAAGGCCTAGCAACCTTTCTTGACCAGCCACACCATCCCCAAGCTCCATGGCCTTGCTGTGTCCTCCAGGGCTGATATTTGCTCATCAGCCCAGAGACCACAGGGTGTTGCTTCCTAGATGCAGCCTGATTTTGTGGAGGTGGACACTGGAAGTGGTCTCATGTGTCTTTCAGAAAAGATTGCAGCAAAGAGGCCATTGATGGGTAGCTGCTGGCCCTGGTGCACCTGGGGAGCACATGAACCTTTGCTTTCTAGGACAGAGGCAAACCAGGGGTCTAACTTAGGTCTGAGTTGAATACTGTGGTGTCTCTGGGCAGTTTCCGACAGGAAGAAAGACACAGCAAGATTTCCACGCGGCGAAAATAAGATGTTGGTCCGCATAAACCCTGTGGTCCTTTCCAGCCCCTGGAACCCAAATCTGTAATCCATGTCTGCTGAGCAAAAATGGAGCTCCTGAAATTTCTTTGCTGGTGATCTGCTCATGGGGGAAACAGGCGAGCCATTATGTTTCGCTTCCAGGGTTCACTTGATCAAAGAGGAGGGGGCAATCACCCGGCTTTCTCCTCATTTAGAAATCACTGCTCTAGGAAGTCGTTAAGCAAGAAAACATGCACCACATTTAGAGATCAGTGAACATCGGACAGGATCTGAAACGAGGCTCAGGGACTCTCACAGCAGGACTAGGTGGCCACAAGCGCAGGGGACCGTCGGTGCGCCGTGCCATCCTGCAAAAGACACAGACCATGCTTTTATGTAAGCAAATTGCTTCTTTAAAAGCTCGCTAACTAGATAAAAGCTACGAGTTTCTCTCTTTGATGCTCTTTGAAATCTAATTTGAAGCTTAGACATGTTCATCCACATTGAGAGGCGTGTTTGCCAGCCTGGGCCACTACTTTTGCTCCAGGAAATGAAAATCCTTCGTGTTTCGTCCTGTGTGCTGTTGGTGGTTGAGTTAGACAGCTGGGGCCGCCACAGAAAAACCATAGACTGGATGCTTAAACAACAAAGATGTCTTTATCTCGGTCCTGGAGGCTGGGGAATCCAAGGTCAGGACAGTGGGCAAAGGCAGGTTCGTCTGAGACCCCATCCCTCAGTGGTAGGCGGCTGCCTTCTCGTGGTGTGTTAGTGGACTCTTCTTTGTGTGCACTGGGAGAGACGGAGTGAGGGAGAGAACAAGTCTGTTTTTCTAAGGACACCAGTCCCATCATGAGGGCCCCACCCTCACGACTTCACCTAACCCTAATCACCGCCCAAAGGCTCCATCTCTAAGGGGTAGGGATTCAACATATGCATTTTGGTGGGACATACTTGGTCCATACGAGTGTGGCGGCTGTCAACGTTTTGTTGGGTTTTTCCCACGAGAAGATAGAAATTCACTGAGAAGCCTGGAAGGACAGGAAATGTGTCTGTGTTGTTGACCTCCTTTGGAACGTATGTGTGGTTCTGGAATAGCACTTGGCACATAGCAGGTATTCGGTAAGTTTTGTGAAGGAAGATCAATGAGTGAGTGATCAGATGAGTGAATGAATGAATGGATAAATGGATGGGTAGATGGATAAAGTAAATGACTAGATGGATGAATGAATCAATTAAAGCTCTCACCTCCATTTTTACGTGGAATACATGACCTTTGCTGAATAGCCAGGAAGATCTTGACAGCTTCTCTAAGCTTTCACCTTCCTTCACCCAAGAACCCACAGCACCACTGGGCATTTGGCGTTTCCCCAAAGACCACACAAATCACCGCCCCTCAGCCGGGCTCGGTGGCTCACTTTGTAATCCCGTGCTTTGGGAGGCTGAGGTGAGTGGATGGCCTGAGCCCGCGGGTTCGAGACCCGCCTGGGCAACTTGGCAAGACCTCATCTCTCCAATAAATCAAAAAATCAGCCGGGCGTGGTAGTGCATGCCTGTAATTCCGGCTACTCGGAGGGCTGAGGCGGAAGGATCGCCGGAGCTCGGCAGCACTCCAGTCTGGACTACAGAGTGAGACTCCAACTCAAAAAAAAATCACGACCCCTCTCTGGGCTTCAGGCTCTTCCTTGCTATTGGATGCCAGTGGGCTGAGCCTGCAGGTCCCCCAGCTACTGGGGTGGCTGCTGCTCTCTGCAAGCCTGCAAGAGAGGGTTCAGCTGGCAGCAGTGAGCTCCCAGGGCCGCCAGTGCTGCTGCCAGCAGACTTTGGGGGGACTGCCCCTGCACTCGCGTTTGCCCTCTGCTTAGCAAACCCATTCCCAGTCCCTTCTGCCTCCCCTGAGGCATGGCGTCCCCTGGCCCTGCTATTTCGTCAGCTGGCTGAAGCTAACCTCAGGCATCTTGCCATTCGACTTTGAGAGAAGCAGGCGGCCCCTTGAGCCTTCTGACCTCACGGTAAGGGCAGGGCCTGGAAGGGGTCTGGGGACGCCTCCTGGAGGTGATGGGCAGCTGCCCGCCCGAGGCAGCCCTGACTCTCCCCTCACACTTGGGAACCCAGCCAGTGAGCCCTCCGAGGACACTATGGGTTTTTGAACTCGTTAGGCAGACCTTTCGGAGTCCCTGAAGTCCCTGATTCTGCAATCCTCTGTGGCTGCAGGGAGGCGATTGCAGCGGGAGGCCACGCTTCTAATCTTCCCCTGTGAATTCTCACAGTCTCCCAGGCAGCACCGTCCCAGCAGCAGAGCCCGAGGCTTCCCTACGTCGGTCACAGTGCTGTCTCCCTGCACTTAATTTAGAGTCTCCCTTGCTGGGCCGCCCAGTCCTCCCATGACGTCCTTCGTGTTCTTGGAGCAAATGCGTGTGCCAAAAACGGAGAAGGGGCAGAGAGTTTGCAGGTGCACATTCGGCTACTTGGAGAGTCGTTGACAGGTGGGAGGCAAGCCAGGCACCAAGAGGAGGGGGTGGCTTTGCATGGAAGTGAGAGGATCTGCTCTTTTTCAGATCCTGCCTTTGGGTGGGCTTACTTAAACAAGCACCCGTGCATTTATCACGCACTCCTACACATGCGTGCACACCCCTGCTAGGGACCAGGTTCTGGTCAGCCGCCGCCGTCCGAGGATGATAAGCCCTGGTGCCATCCTCCAAGAGCTTCACTGCCCAACAGGGAAGCAGACAGGCCAATAACCAAGTTCAGTGCGGTCAGTGCAGGGAATTGTGCCCGGGGCTGGGAGAGGGGAAAGGTGGAAGCAGAGCCCTCTGAGACTGGCTTCTTTCTTCTTTAAGGTAAGTAAATGAACCAACGGACCTGAAAGGAAATATACTTTTAAGGATAAACTAAATAACAAAAACCTTATACAAACTCAGTTTTTTATACACCCTTGAAGGGCTAACTACTATGGGAATTGGCTTCTCATGAAACAAGCAAAATATACGCAATAACTGCTTACTAGACAACAAACAGGAGATAAATGCCATCCTGGAGAGAGGAGCAACCAGAGAGATGAGCCCTACAATTTTCCCAACTACAGCCTCGAGGCAGTTCCCAGGAAGCAGGGGTGGGGGTGGTTTTTGCTCTGAGTCCAGCTTCTCTCTGAAAGCGGCCAAGGCAGCCAGAATGTGCAGGGTGGAGTGGAATGGCAGAGAGGAGGGAGAGGTGCAGAGAGAGCTCTTGGAGATGCTCAGGGAGACCCCACGAGTCCTTGCACGTGTGTGGGTCAGACTCCACGAGGCCACGGAAGGACTCACGAGAAAGCAGTCGGCCTCTGGGAGCCCATATAAGAATGGGAAGAGCTGGTGTCTCCATCAGAGAAGATGGAGAGACCTTGCGATGCACAGGATGCTGGATAGGCTCCTAAGAAGGGGGGCACCTTGGCAATGGGACTAAGTTCGCCCCGAGGAAGGGCTGCACGAACAAACCTTACCCAGACCTCAAGAAGAACAAACTGTTCCATAAATAACTGCAGCCCAGAACAAAGTCAATGCTCTTTCATGGAACCCAGCACAAAGCTGAAAAATTCAGTGTTGGTCATCCAATCAAAAATTACCAAGCATGAGAAATAGCAGGAAAATATGGCCCATAATTAGGAGAAAAATCACATGACAGAAGCCGACCCCAAAATGACAAAAATGATCAAAATAGTGAATGAAGATCTGAAAACAGCATTATAAGTAATACAATATGTCCATGGGTGTAAAATAAAGCATACACATAATACAGTGATAAATGAAACATATAAAATAGAAATCTCAAAAAAATAGTATCTGAAATCAAACACACCTTGGATGGAATTAACAATAAATTAGATATCATAGATGAAAAGAGCTGTAAACTTGAAGAAAAAGCAACTAAAACTATCTAAAATGAATCGGAGAGAGAAAACATATAAAAAAATTTAACAAGAGGCTTGGCGACTTAAAGGATAATGCCATTGTATCTGATACAGAATCTTGGTGTCAAAGAAAAACAAGAGAAAGGGGACATAAAACATATTTGAAGAAATCATAGTCAAAATATTTCCGAATTTTAAAAAACACACGCTCACAAACGTGAGCATCTCAGCAAACCCTGAGCAGAGTAAGCATAAGGAATACCATCCCGTGGTTTATTGTAATCGTATATTCACGATTATTGTAATCCCATGGCTATGAGTACATGAATCCTATTCATATAGCTCATGATTGCTATGAACTTAAACTAGAAATCAGTAAGGACACTGACTCTTCCCACGACAGCAGAGTTTCTGAAGTGATGCCCTTGACTTTCAGCCAGCCTGGACACTGGACCTCTGATGGACCTGCAGAGGTGGGAGAAGGAAGTCTCAGCCTCTCCATGAGAAGAGGTCTGTCCTGCGGCTACCGCTGGCACACTCTGCAAAACACTGGCTTCCCTAGACCCCGCCTCACATCCAACCCATACCTTCGAGGGGTCCTGTCCTCATTCTTTACCTGCCCCCATCCCTGTAAGATCCCCGCCCTTTATGGCTGGTCTGTATTAAATTCCTCTCCCCTCTCCAGGGGTTTGTTTTCCAGAAAGACCCCAAGGCGTGACATCACTTCCCAGCCTGAGAAAGAATTTGAATCCGTGAGACCATTTGGCAGCTGTGCCCCCACATCCCCATTGCCACCAAGCATTCGTTACTGGAAAGCTGCAGCTGCAGGTCCATGAGATAGCCCCACATGGCCCTGCAAGCCCACACCCCTCCCTAGAACCTCTAGCCGCCTACCCTCAAAGCCCTGCTTGCCCGGGACCATCACTGTGTGTTTCTAGAGGTTCCACCCAGGCGGCAGCAGCCGCTGTCCACGGTGGGATGATGGACACTGTGACAAGCTTGGCTCCCCCTGAGTCAAGCAGGGAGCCTCTGGATTTTAGACAAAAGGACAAACAGACTTGAGCTGCTGAGAGGTGAGCTTCTGGTGAGATTGAACCAGAAAGTGGAGGCACGGCATGCAGCCCCGCTGTGAGGCCCCAGTGGAGGTGGTATTTCTGGAGACAGTCTCAGGCTAACAAAGACACAGGCATCCTTGTTCTGCTCTTCTCTGTCCACCATCAGCTGCTTGCACCTTCAGCCAGCCCAGTAACATTGCACTTGGCGTTGAACCCTCTCTGGATAACCAGGCGGAGGCAGGAAGGTCCAGTGGAAGGACCCAAGTGAGGCAGGCATGGAGGGCAGGTTCTCCTAGGGGCACGATGACAGGGAAGGCGGAGGGGAGGCCTGACCACACTGAGGTCTCCAAAACTTAGACCCCCTCCCCGAAAGGGATGTGGTTCCCTTTGTTACAACGCCTATCGCGGACAAGCATATTGGCCAAGATCATGGACAGTGCTGCTTCCTCAGCTGTCCAATGAGGGAGTTGAGATCCACGGTCTCCAAGCCCCATGACGGCTCAGACATGGATTTCCTGGTTAGGTGTGGTGCCAGTCGGGAAAAGTGAGTCAGGCAGCGTGAACACGCATCCCCCCAAATTCGAATGGTCTAGGACTCTGCTACCTGTCGCCCCACTTGGGGTCTCGCCCTGAGGAAGGCACTGTCTTCAGAGTCCCATGAAAAGAGGAAGTGGCAAACCAGAAACTAACCCTCAAGATTCCAGTCCAGAAGAGACCCAGATCACTTCTTATCAACTTCACTGTCCGAGTCAAGTCGCATGGCCATCCCCCAAATTTTCTGGGGCAGGGAATGCAATTCTTCCACGTGCCTGGAGGCACAGTGGCAGAGGTGGATTCCCCCTGTGGTTTCAGTGGTATGGTCTGGGTCCTGGCTCCACACACATCAGCTATCAGCTCCCACCTCCTCTCCTGTACCCTGCTCTGCACAGATGCATAAGGGCGCATACAGAGCACACCTGGCTCAGAGGACGCAGCCAGCGATGGGGCCATCATCACTGGTGGTCCCGCCAGAAGACTGTCCAAGCTCATGTAGCTCCTAACCTTCTCTCTGCTGGCTTGTTTCCTTCAGCAGCTATTTGGATTAAAATGCTGGTTACATCTCCACGAGCTGAATGCGGCATATTCTGAGAACTCGTTTCTCTCAAGCCAAGTCATCCTCCTGGACCAAGGATTCCAACTTTCCGTGGCTGCTTCCTGCCTCTCCAGGTTTCCAAGCCAAGGGCCTCTGGGCTTCCTGCCACATCCCAGGTGCATCTCGACAGGGCTTCTCCACTCACCAGGCTGGGCCTGCTGGGTCAGCCAGCCAGGTGAGCTTTTCAATAACATATTCTTTCTAAATATTTTAAAACAAGGTGGAGAGTCAGCGAGAGGGAGGGAAGCACGGGGAGACTCCAAAGGGCTGCGCATTGCAGCCTTGAACTCAGGTGCCGCCCGCTCCCGATTAGCATTGAGCACATGCCCAAGGAAAGCACTCCCTGGAAGCCCCAAAAGTGCCACTTCAGCTCACTGCCAGCATGTCTTCTATTTAAAGAAGCACAAGGCCGTCTCCCTCTACGTCTCTGCATTTTACATCTTTCCCCTGTAAGATACCCTGCAAGTGGGTCCCAGCATTTATAAATATTCAAGCCTTTTCTCATTCCTTGACATTTCGAAATGGTCCTGCAAGTGATTATTTCACACAGCAAATTCAGGCGATAGGACAGTGTCAAGAGGGCCCGGCCACTGGCCTGGCTGTTCCCAGGCAGGCATCAGGAGTCGAGGAGACAGTGCAGGTGCCCTGGAAGGCCAGATCCCGAGGGCTGGGACCAGGGGACACCAGAAGATGGAACTGAGCTAGTGTCCCCAGCTCATGGGGCACGGCAGCTGCCAGCCCACCCCAAGAGCGCCTGTGCGTGGCTTGGTGGAGGATAGCAAAAGCAGAAATCAACCTTGTCCTCTTGTGTGCACTGGCTTTTTAGACGCACATTTACATATCAGCTCACAAAGCTCACAGCATTTTTATGATTTCTGGTAAAAGGGACTGCAGTTATTGCAAATTCTTTTTTAAATCCCTCACCTGAAAGAAGTGGCTTGTATTACCTTTTTCTTTTTTTCTTAAAGGGAAAGAAGACAATGTCTATAGTTATAGTTGTTGGTAGACATGGAAATGACAGTTAGGAAACCTGGTTTTCTGAGTCTTGACCATGGGGTGCTCTCAGAGAAACGGGTTGCCCTCAGCCCTCATCAGACTTGTCACATGTTCCCGATGAGAAAAGGGAGGGGAGAAATATTGGGACTTTGGGAAGTATCCCAAGAAGTTTAAATACGGAAAATACTCCCCTTATGTCCATCTCGAAAAAACAAGTTTTCACTGCTATTTAAAACAACGTGTGTTGCAGATGCTTTTAGGAAACCGAGTTTTTGGAAGAACATATTCTACAAAGAGCATCTGTAATCCTGGAGCTGGGCTTGCTAAGACGGACCGCAAAGACTAAAGACCGTGTGCTTTCAAGACAGTGGAGCTGGGTACTGTGGCTCATACCTGTAAGCCCAGCACTTTGGGAGGGTGAGGTGGGGGTTGCCTGAGCCCAGGGGTTCAAGACCAGCATCGGCAACAATGTGAAGCCTCGTCTCTACAAAAAATCTTGAAATTAGTCTGGTGTGGTGCCACGTACCTGCAGTCCCAGCAACTCGAGAGGCTGAGGTAGGAGCATCTCTTGAGCCTGGGAGGTAGAGGCTGCGGTGAGCTGTGATCATGCCACTGCACTCCAGCCTGGATGACAGAGTGAAACAGCAACTCCAAAAAAAAAAAAAAGACAGTAGGCAGAAGGCAGTCCTATGATGGATATTCAAGTGACATATCATTTTTTTTTGAGTTGGAGTCTCACTCCGTCGCCCAGACTGAGTGCAGCGGCCGCACCCGGCCACCGCAGCCTCGACCCGCTGGGCTCCGGCGATCCTTCCGCCTCAGCCTTCCAAGCAGCTGGAACTACAGGCACGCACCACCACGCCCGGCTAACTTTTTGATTTATTGTGGAGATGAGGTCTCGCCAAGTTGCCCAGGTGGGTCTCGCACGCGCGGGCTCAGGCCATCCACTCACCTTAGCCTCCCAAAGCACGGGATGACAGGCTGAGCCACCGGCATATCATTTTCATAGGAGTTTTCTGATTTTAGAACGTCCCACTGTTGTAATGCGACCAAAGGCATGGCTGCCTTGGACTCCAGCTCATCATGGACGTTTGTAGTCATGGCCACCCTGAATTCTGCGCAAGGTTCCCTGGCCCACTGACGACGGCCCCTTCTTTGTCTGGAATCTGCTCCATCCAGCTGGGGCTCTGTGTTTCAGCCACCCCTGGTCTGCAGAGCGCTAGTGCTGTGCAAAGATATTAAGTCCTTAAAGGGCAATAACCGTTTCACCAATTCTGTGACTTGAGGACTTGTGGGCAGCAACCACAGCCCGTAGTCCTCAGGCTACCCCTACGCTGGCCTCCCCGGCCCTGCCCGGCCTCTGCTGCACTGTCATCACATCGCCGCCCCTGCCTCCCTTTCCCTTCCAGCACACGAGAAAAAGCCTGAGAAGGACGGTGCGAATGACAGTCACACACATCAAGGGGTTTATTAATGACACCGGCAGTCTTGGGAAAGGGATAGAACAGGTCTACGCGCAAAATTGCTTTGAAAGACAAAGCAATTAGGCGGACATGTGATTTGCTTGTCTAGTTGCTGCTCTGAACGTCAGAAGCAAAGCATTTGGGTTTGCACCAGAAGTGGACATGAGATCATGTGCTGTGGCCAGTTCCGCTTAGAAGGCACCTGTTTTAAAGGTCTCCTCTCTAAAGTAGAAACTGCATGATACGTTCATCTACCAGGAAAATGCAAAACGTTGGTACTTCCCAGGAACTGCCTTGAGGAATATGGAGCAGGTCTCTGTGGACATGTCTAAGGACATCCCCCCTCCCCCACCCTGGGCATCTGCCGGTTTATTCATCGAAGGCTCAGCATGAGTCTTCCTTCTGCGCCATTTGCATGGAAATACAAGCTCTGACGATGCTTCCCCAGTGGTCACCAGGGTGCTTCCAAGTTCGACGATGGAGCTGCTTCCCTGGGCGGAATTCTTCCCTCTGCAGAGCAGCCCGAGTCCCCAGAGCCCACACGGAGGTATCCGAAGGTGGCCGGACAGAGACACAGGTTTCTACCAGACACATCTCATTCTGAAGGGAGAGTACGGCTTTTCCACGGGAAGATTTTAATCCCTAACGCTGAGTTCTTCCATAGCACTGGTCACTAAAGGTGGCCTCTGACTTCTGGCTAATGTGGTTCTGGTCTTACTACGTGTCCTGACTACAGGAGGAACTTATTTTCTCATGCCCAGAGCAAACACTGGGTTCGGAAGAATGTCAAAAGCCAGCAACCGCGGACTCCAGTCTCCGCTCTCTCGTCCTCCGTGCCTGTCGGGTGACATACCAGAGGGTCTCCAGCCCTCCCCTCATCTCCATCTCACATGTTGGCTCCAGTCCAGACCTCCCATTTAGTTACTGTGTGCACTTGGGCACTGGCTTAGCCTTGACAATGGAATCACTCCCCTGGGGCTTCTTGTGAGGGTTACAGGAGACAGAATGTTAATAAGCAGCTGGGTGGCGTTTGTGGGAGGCCATCCACCTGCCCAGCTCTGTCCAGCGGGGCTTGGAAGCTGAAGGGGTTCAAGAAAGGTTCGTCTCAGGTTGGGTCACCCCAGAAGCCAACCCCGAGACAAAACTTGGCAGGCAGCGAATTAGCTGGAAGCTGAGAAGTGAGACCGAAAAGGAGAGGGGGCTGATGAAGTGTGCATCTGAGCAGGGGGCTGCTGGAGCGAGCTGGGTTTCCACGCACTGGAGACTCTAGGCCAACAGAGAGTGCACCTCAGAATTCCCTCCCTCCAGGTGTCTGCTGAGGCAGCCCCCTGGGCCATGAGCTCCCAGCACTGGCTGAGGGTCCCCGGTGGATGGAGGGGGCCCCAAGCAGTGGTTGGACGTGTGTAGCCAGGCACTGACCGGGCCTGAAACAGGCTTGGAGGTCTCAACTCAGGCCGCCGGAAGGCCTGGAAAGCGGGAGGGAGAGGACTGTGGCAGCTGCCAGAGGGGAGCTTGGATAGCAGGGTGTCATCTCCCCATCTCTTTGACACGCCCAACGGCAGGAACTCCCAGACGGACACTGCCGGACTAAGTTTTGCATTTGTGTGTGGTTTCTTCTGGGAGCAGTTGCTGAGACTGGCCCAGTCCGAGGAAAGAGACGATGGCCTTTTTGGCGAGGGAACCTTTCCAGCCAGGAAGTGGACCATCAGAACCAACAGTGCTGCCCCCGAGGGGGAGAAGGCTGCCATGTGTGCCCCAGGCGGGAACAGTCTCCCTGCTTTGTTCCTGGGCTCCAGGCAGTCGCTGGGGTTCATTCCTGTCCATTGTATTTTCCAAATTGGCTGTTGCCACTACATGGAAATGCTGCATTTTAAACACAATCTGGCCAACTCTCTGAACTTTTGGGGGGGGAGAGGTGGCTCTAATTGTCACTTGAGTTTTTCTAGGTGCTGAATCATACTGCTTGCCCATACGTGGGTTCTCTCCCATCCAGTATGGCTCGTTTTCCTGTTTCCTACCTTATCACATTGGCTGTTACGTACATTGTAAGATACCTATTGACTTTTGAGCAGCGGTGAGGAGGGTGGATCTGAGAACAGAGAGGTTGGGGACAGGCTGAACAGCCTCAAAGCTTTGCAGAATTAGAAGAGCCAGGCTTGGACCTGGGCAGAGAGAGAGATGGAGAGAGAGGGCTGAATCCCTGAGGGCGTGGACTCAGGCCTGCTTGCACTTGGACAGGAAACAGAACTTCCCTCAGATTCCAGACCTGAAGGGCAGACTCTAATTAGCCCCAAACAGGAGATGGCACTGCATTCCAATCGCTGTTGGACTACCGTCAGTTTACTCATGTGAAAAATGTGAGAAATGAGATTAATCAGAATTTCCAATTTGCAGTGAGTTCTCTAAGAATATGGACTCAAATTAAATTAACAGCTGTTTTAATTTTCTCCTTTACCTCCACAGCCTGACTCTTAATCAGGCTACACCCAACTCTCTTATGAAAATTGAATTATACGACGGTACTGCAGTTGACATGGCCACTCTGCACACACTGTCTCACCTCGGACGACAACCCCATGACCTGCCAACTTTCTCCAATGACTGAAATGGTCCTGTACCATCCAGTATGGTAGCCCAGATCAGGGGTGTCCAGGACACAGGCAAACCAAATTTTTAATTTAACTTCATTGATTTAAATTTAAGTGGCCACAGGGAGCTAGTGGCTGCCACATGGAATGGCAAAGATTTAGGGTCTTGCTACTTGAGATCTGGTCTATAGGCCAACAGCATCAGTACTCTTGGGGTGATTATGATTAGGAATACAGAATCTCAGACTCCTTCTAGGACCTGGAGAGCCAGAACCTGCATTTTAGCAAGATTCCCACGGGACTCATATGCACATTAAATGTTGGGAGGCTCGGCTGTGGGAATTACAGGAGCTCCCTGATGTGGGCGGCACTTTCTAGGTTGCAAAGCGGTTCACTTGACCTGCTCCTTTGATGGTCCCATTGCAGACTCTCTTTCCGAGATTGATTAGCAGGTCTGTGAAGCTCTCTGATGTCTCCTGTCTTGGTGTATGTGATTGCGTCTGGCAAAACGCCCTCGTCCAGCTGGAACAGGACTCTGACGCGTCTTTCACACACATTGTGCAGGTGTGAAACAGCCCTGTCCACCCCTACCCCTACCCCCGCCCCACCCCCAAGGGCATACAGCTGAGCACAGACTTGGAGGTGGGAGGACGACAAGGAGCTAACCTGCAAGCCAGCAGGTCAGGGTCGGCTCAGTTCTGCAGTTGCTTTGGGTCTCTTAGGAAATTCACTCAGCAGGACGCAAAGATAATGAAAGGGCTCTTTCCACCACACACTTCTTCCTTCTTAAGTAATAATAAGAATAATAAATCAGAGGATAACTCCTTTGGATGGGTTTAGCCAGCCCAACCCATCTCCAAGTGAGGCAGAGCCATAAAGACCTGGCCCCAGCTGGGCTCGGTGGCTCAGCCTGTCATCCCACGCTTTGGGAGGCTGAGGTGAGTGGGCTGCCTGAGCCTGCAGGTTCGAGACCCACCCGGGCAACTTGGCGAGACCTCATCTCTACAATAAAATCAAAAAATTAGCCGAGTGTGGTAGCGCACGCCTGTAGTTCCAGTTACTTGGAAGGCTGAGGCGGAAGGATCGCCAGAGCCCAGCAGGTTGAAGCTGTGGTGGCCGGGAGCATGTGAGCCACTGCACTCCAGCCTGGGTGAAGGAGTGAGACTCCAACTCAAAAAAAAAAAGATCTGGCCCTGAGCTCCTTTTAGCCAAACAGGAAAAGGCCGCCCAAACAGCTGATGGTGAGTGGGCATTCGAAGGACCTGTTTAATTGGCACTGTTTACAGGCGTTAGCCTTCAGGATTATTTGGAATGTGCCGCCTCCAGGAACGTGCTCCATGGCTGCACAGATTTCATGAGAGCTATTCCGCCTATGAAATTCTGCAGGTGTGAAAATGTCCCCCTGAAGCCAGGGGCTCATCAAGACCCTAACTGAAAGAGTGACTTACGGTTGTGAGCAGAGACGAAGGCTTTCCGTGTCATCCATGGCACGCTCGATGTAAGTCATCCTGTCTTAAGGGCTACCTCAGGCAAGGAAGCGTCCTCCTCCAGACGGGCTTCCCCTGTTTTTCACACAATCGACCGACCCCATTCTGAACCTGCTCCTGCCGTGGGAAGGAAGGTAGGCTCACACAGCAGTCCTTGAACTTGAGGGGCTTTCTGTGTCCCCTACCAGAGGAATGTAAATGGGCACGGGTGGCTCTGCTTTGAGGTCACTTTAAACACAGTTAGACTCGAGAAAAGTCCAGGGCAATGGAGGAAGCAGTGGTGTCATTACTAGGGGTGTGGCTCAGGGTCAGACAGCCAGAGCTCTGCATGCCCACTCAGCCCACACCCAGCACAGGTGCTTTGGCAGTCTCTGGAGGCAGAGCTGGTGTCCGTGCTGCTGGGAACCCCCCTGCCGCTCACACCTCTACTGACATGTGCACACCCTCCCCTTCCTTTCTCCCTTCAAGCAATCTGCCTGGCTCCGCCATACCTCTGCTCTGGGGGAGCATGCAGTGCAGCTGCCTGGACTTGCTGTCAAGTCTCCTTACTTTGTTAAACCCAAAATTCTAAATCCAAGAGACACCAAAGAGCCAGCTCCGATGCAAACACACGAGGGTCTTTATTCAGGCTCGAGTCTGGGCTCACAAACTGAAACCGACACAGCAGCTCGAGAATGAGAGCCCAATCCGGTATGGAAAGCAGTTTTTATGCACAATTACAGAGGGAGGGGCAGGGCGTGACTGGTTTTTCCTAGGCTTGCAACATTAACCAATCAGAAGAGGTCATGACATAGAAACCGAAGTCCGCGGACCTTGTATAGTTAGTCCCCAATCAGGTCCACAGTGGTGTCAAGGGACAGGGGTGCTTGAGATTGGTTGGTGTGTTTTTGGTTTGCGCGGGCTCGAGCTCAGTTGCCTGTCATTGACGGGAAACAGTTAAACAGACAGAGTGGAATGCCAGATAAGCTAAGTTTACACAGTCACTGCGCGTAAATTGACTTTGGCATGCGAGCAGGAGGTTTGAAACATCACACAGCCCACCAGGAGAGCGGCTGGCGCCACAGAGTCTACCACAATCTAAGCAAAGGAATGTCCCGAAGGGGCTTATTGCTTAACATTTACACCCCGTTGCAGAAGCAGAAGAAGCCAACACGGCAATTGGGACAAACAAAAGCTTAACAAAGTTCTAAGTACAAACACTGCTTAATACATTTTATAACTTTACAATCACAGTCACTACCAGGCACCTGACATGTGCCTAGTCCTACGGGGACTGAGGTAGGATTTAAAATACTAAGAATTCATAAAATATAGTGAACGCGAGGTAGGGATATCTATAAAATACAATGAATGTTTCTTTTACAGCGAGTATAGCTTCTTTTACAGCAAGTATAGCTTTTTGAGTCTCTTGGGTCTCTCAACTTTCCCTCCTGAACCATCACTCTGGCCACGAACATGAGGGCTCCAGGTCCACATGAAGCTGGGTGCCAAAGACCCAGGCTCCCTCCCCGCTCCTTCTCCGGGAACAGCGCATGGCGGCACCTCCCTCTGGTGGATGAAACGTCCTCATCTCTGGCTAACCCCACCATCACCTCGTCCCTCCCTGAAGGAGTAACTGACCTTTTAATAAAGAAGCAGCTAGTTTAGGATAGTCAGTATAGGCTAAGGTTAGGGTGCGGTGACAAATAATCCCCCCAATTTCAGGAAATGAAATCAGCAAGGGTGTATTTCGAGCTCACTCTAGAAAGACCAGAGACTCTGTGCCATGTCGCCATCATCCTGACTTTGGCACTAGGTGGACAGAGCAGCCTCTTCCTGAAACACAGCCAGGCACTGGGACAGAGGGAAGAGCAGATGTGGGAAGCACACGTTGTCCTCAGAGCCACGCGGAAGTCTACACCCATTGGCCGTGCTCATATGCAAGGCCAAAGTAAGAGGCAAGGCCACACCTGGCCTCCAAGGGCAGAAAGGGCCCTCTTACCGGGGGCTGCATATCTGGGGATAGGCCTTGCATTTGGAGCAACAGCCCTTTTCCCAGTGGGACTCTTCGCTGCCCTTTGTCCCAGGACGTTCTTAGATGAGGTCCCCAGATTAGCACAGAAGATATTGCTAAAATTCTCATACCACACACCCTGATTTTAGGAAGAGTTTTTAGAAACCCAGCTGTGCCCTCTGGCTTGTCACGGAAGCTCCTTGGAATTTCTGTCTGTCTCAGCAGAAGGGCTGGCCCAAGAGGCAGTGCTTTGCATTTTCTCACCACGTCCTTTCAGGAAATTCATCCCAGGTCTGTCATGCACTATCGCGTCAGTTTTTTCAGTCAGGGAAGACTACTTCTCGAGTGAGCGAGTGAAATACATGACGTGCCGCTAATAAGGGGGCCTGGGTCAGAACCCCTGAGACCACTCGCTGCTGTCCTCGTTGGGACACTGAACAGGTGTGCAGATGTGGATCCAACCCTTGTGGGGAGAAGGCATTGTCCTGCGTTTCCAGGAGGACAGCGTGTTCCTCTCTTTTAGAGGCTGTCTGGGAAGCGCCCTGAGTGTGAGACGGCATGTGCAATGGTTGATGATCTTCAGTCACCCTGCTAAAGCTTCCTTGACCCTCGGCACTATAGCTGATGCAAGTCCTACCTGCTCTTAGGAAACCGTAGGGATACACAGACGCTCTCCGTTGCATCTATGATTGTCTTGACTTCCGTGTCTGTGTCTCATTATGGAAAAGAAAAACTAACTCTTTATCCAGGATATTCCAGGTTTCCATTTTTTAAAAAAATTGGATGTTTCTCTTTCCCCAGAGAGCTGGGAAGCCCCCCTGCTAAGTAAAGCTAGCAGATCTTAAACTGGGAACCCTGTCTTAGATGATCCCATTTTCCCCTAAACTCCAGTGGAAAGGAAGGAGAAGTGAGTGTGCTGTTGTCCAACTATAGACTTGGAGGAGCTAACCCCACTGCAGAAGACACTAGGATGTCTACCTGGTATCAGCCCATGTCCTCTCAACCCTCACTGGCTATTCCCAGGACACTGGCCCAATCTCTTCCAACCGTCGGCATTTGAGACAGTAGTTCTTCTCTGGCCTGGAAACCTGCTCAGACCAGTGCAAGGCAGGCCAGATGTGTAGGTATTTCGACCATGCTTTTCATATTATGTTGTTTGACATCTTGGGGCCTGGCCAGTGGTGAAAAGACTGCCTCTCCCAGGGCTGACTAATTCCTGAGATCCTAAACAATTTGCCTTAGAGCACACCTTTTCTATGCAAACCAACAAATCCCCAGTCCACACCCCTAACTGCTTCCTCTGTCTACCTCTCCCACACCAAACCCAAGGCCAGGTACCCAAGCTAGGGACAGCTAGAGTCCATCAGCATTATTCAAACTTGCCAGTCCCAAGCTGTTTCTTTCTCCTATTCCTCAGAAACACCAAGACAGGCTATGGCCTGTGCTTCCCCTATGCCTGCTTCTGCCTCCTGGGCATCTCTGGTCCCTCCTGGCGTGGCCCTGTGGTGTCACCTACCTCTCATTTCTTCTTGTTCCTCTGTGAGTAACAAGTTCTTCTTCAATGGCATTGACTTTTCCCAACTGTCACTCTGACACCGCAATAAATTAAAATCCCATGGGTACTGCTGGAACAGTGGAAGGCCCACAGCCCTACGGGTAGCCCCCAAACAAGGAAGAATAGGACGTGGGGGATGGATATCCCAATGCCCTCAGCCCTCAGTTGGGATAACTCTGCACCATATTCTAAGCTGTCTTTCAAGGACCCGGACAATTGAGCCCCGGTTGTACAGGGAATGGAATGACTAATTCCCTCTCCAATTGGTGGCTCCCAGGGTCACCTCCCAAATAGACTATGTGACCCACATCCTCATCTTAGGGTCTGCGTCTGCAGAACCCAGTCTGAGACACCTGGTTCATTAAGCTGGTCTGTGCACTCAGGTTGGACACAAAGACGAACCTCAGTGCATCTCAGTTGGCAACAACACATGCCGTGTAGCCGCCTGCTGTGTTAGGAGAAGGTAGTCTTAGTCCAAAGTTTGGGAGGGCTCACCCTTCCCCAAGAGCTGGGGAAACAAGATGGATCAGCCCTTGAGTGTATTAATAAAATGTGGGTTGGAAAATGTGTACATATGATTATGCTGATGTTATGTTAATGAATTTTTGTGTGTAAGTTGAATAAGTAATCAGACAAATGAAATGCATGTGCATTATTTCAAAGTATTGTACTTCATTTTTCCTGAAAGTCAAGAATACAGGTTAAAATGTAAAGAGTTATTTCATAAGCCAAAAAAAAAAGAGCAAGAAAATAAAAAGAAAGAAATAAAAATAATAAGGATGGTGGGGCCAGTCATGGGAACCAAGCCTGCCATAGGAGTCCAGCAGCTCTGCGCTCCTTGTAAATGGTGGCCATGTGGAGTTCCTTCTAGAAATAAGATGGAGGAAGGGGAGGAAAGCTTGGCCAAAGATTCTTCCACCTTTTCCAGGACTGTAATTGTAGCAGTAATTCATGTGCATCACAGGGCTGCTGGAACCGTGCATTGGGGACCAGCCAACACTGTACATACTTAAACTATAAATCCAATTAGGCAGACGGGTATGTTTGTTCCTTTCAGCAGATGAAGTAGCTGTCTGCTACACCCGTGACCCGGACATGTACTCTTATTATACAAAGGAGAATGCACTGCCTTCTGCTCGTACGGGAAAAGAGAGGTTCTGGTGCATAACTAGCGAGCCACACAGCGGGAGGTGAGTCTGGCAGGAGAGTGGTGTGCTGAGACACTCTGGAAGGGAGAGAACCTTGAGGGGTAAGAGATCTGGCAGGAAGGAAGCGTCTCCCGTGAAGAAAGTGAAGCCCGGAGGTAGTCACATTAAAGGGTGACAGAATCCAAGGGCAGGGTAGCTGTCCAGGGCTGTCACAGCATAACTCAGAACAGCTGGGGCAGATGGCAGCTTCCGCCAGGGACAGGGACCTGATGGAGAGAGGATGGGACTGTGAGCCCAGAGGACAAGAAAAGTAGTATCAGCTCTGTTGGGATTGTGAGGTCTAAAGAGGTCTTACCTGATATAGTTTCACACAGTGCCCAGGCCACAGTGAGCAGTCAATAAATGTGAGTTGCTGTATTTGTCTCCAGCAATTCAAGACTTGCTTTGTATTTTCTAAGCACGTAGAGAAAGCGTTTTCTCTACTGTTTCGGTGGAAAACTTGGACTGGTCGAGAACAAGCACATGTATCAGGCACCTTCCTGCCAAAGAACTAAGCATATTTCACATGCGATCCCTCCAGTGGGAAGCCAGGACAGCAGGACTCGCCTCCATGTTGAACATGAGAACACAGGGAATGATTTTCCCAGAGTCTGTGCGTGGCCAACAAGCTGTCCCTGACCCCACGGGCATAACGCTTTCCTCTGTCCCCGTCTCAGGGGAGGCTGAGCTCCTTGACCACCCGGTTGCCAAGGAAACTGCTTCTTTTCACAGATATTCTCTGACACCAGGCCCTGTCAGAGAGGCCCGCCCCCGGGGTCCTCACACCTGGCTGAGAGCAGACTCAAGACCACGCTGGCCCTGGTTGAGTGGGAAAGTTGGCTCCTGTGTGCCCCCCACTTGCAAGGGATCCAATCACAGAGTCAGTCACTGAGCACTCCTTCCACAGTGGTAAGGATGCCATGGAAGACACCACCTACAGCAGACACTACCTGCCTTCAGGAGACAGATTCTGCCCCATGGAGAGGGATTCTCATGCCTCAGGCTTCTGGATGCCTGTGTCCAGGTTCCAGCAGAGTGGGAAGGGAGCCTGTTGGTATTCCTAGAACGGAGAGTCAAAAGCCACAGTCAGAAACAAAGGATACTGATGCTCGTGTAGGCTGGAGCTGCAAGAGGCTGTCTGCAAACCCTGTGGAGACAATGCAGCAGGTGCTCTGTCCTAAATGGAGAAGTTCATACACACCCAGAGAAGGCACCTCTGAGCAGCGCTGCACACCCAGCAAGACCACGGAGCACTGCCGAGACAGCTCTGCACTACAAACGGTCTGATTCAGGCTGGTGCCGGCAGGGCGCTTGGCTCTGGGTCCAGCAACCCAGAGATATCAGTGGTCTTGAGATCAAAGTCTCTCATTACGCGTGCCCTTCAGTCCTCAAATGGCTGCTTTGTAGGGGGAGACTTTTTAAAGAACACAAAATTACAGCTAGATGGGAGGAATAAGTTCCAGTGTTCTACATGGCTGTAGGATGACTATTGTTAACGATAATAGATTGCGTAGTTTCAAATAGGTAGGAGGATGTCGAAGGTTCCCAACACAAAGAAATGATAAACGTTTGAGAAATTGCCCCTAACTGTTCACCATACATGATATGTGCCAAATATTGCCTTGTACCCCCCAGATATGTACAATTACTATTTGTCAATTAAAAAATAAAAATAAAAAATAAAAAAGAACATTCTAAATATAAACGTGGGCTCTTTCAGGGTCTAAGGCATATATTGCAGGTATCACCAAAATATCCAGTCATGACTTCCTAATACCTGAGAGAGAAACCCTGACAGTCTGGTGGGAGCTCCAGAGTCCAGAACCAACCCAGGAATTTTCCGTAGCCCCCTGACGGTCACAGAGACCCCACACCTGCAGGCGCAGGAAGCTCTCTCCCCGCCCATCAGCTTCCACGAGGGCCTTCATATTGAAGTCAGTTACCCCCAACCCTCCACCGCCCAAAGCTGCCTGCCCAAGTGGATCTCACTGAAGACTGAAATTGTTCTCCTTGAGAAGGGAGAGCTCACGAGAGCAGTAACAGGCAAAAGCTTCTCTGCCATGGACACTCCCTGGCCCTGCCTGTGGCCATCAAGTCCCTGTCAAGATGTCTGCTCTTGGTAAATGTTTGAGTAAAATCAACTGTACTCAGAAGACAGGCATCTGCATTTAGATGTCCCTGCTTAGAATGGCTCATGAGACCGGGCTCAGTGGCTCAGCCTGTCATCCCAGCACTTTGGGAGGCCAAGGCAAGAGGATTGCCTGAGCCCGCAGGCTCCAGACCTGCCCGGGGAACTTGGCGAGACCTGGTCTCTACAATAAATCAAAAATTAGCCGGGCATGGTAGCGTGTGCCTGTAGTTCCAGCCACTTGGAAGGCTGAGGTGGAAGGATTGCCAGAGGCCAGCAGGTCGAGGCTGCGATGGCTGGGAGCAGCCACTGCATTCCAGCCTGGGTGACAGAGAGAGACTCCAGCTCAAAAAAAAGAATGGCTCATGAGGCTTAAAATCTTGAACCATCAAACTGGAAGGGACTCAGAGTGGGTGGAGTCAGACCACCTGCCTCCCGCCTTTCTTCCCCTCTCCCCCACGGAAAGCCTTGGTGCCTGCCTGCGGTGCTCTCCTGCCCAAGCCTCACAGCACATGCCTCAGCTCCACGGACTTGGTTCCCAAGCCACTCCAGGGTCCTCTGCCTTGGCAGGACCCTGGCCCTCTCAGAGTCGGAGAATGCACGCCGGCCAGCACCCCACTCCCTCTGGGGACAAGTGCTTTCTCTTGCTGCAGCCCAGAACCCTCACCTCCTCCAGGCCTGTTCTCCACTCGGCTCCCAGCCACCGGCCCCACTGCTTTCTCCAACTTGCCAGTCCCCTGTGTGCTCACTCTCCAGGTCGGCTCCACCAAGACCTGACGGGGAGCGGTGATGGCAAGGGCTCCAACTGCTGTTCCGCCAGTGAGATGGGGTGACTGTGACACCTGCTCTGCAGAATGGCCCATCGTCTTGACCAAGGTCACGGGCGTAGTGTGCCTGGTGAGTGACTGTAGTGTCTGTTGTTATGTACCCCCACCATGCAGATCCCCACCTGAGCCACTGCCCTACGAGGGAATCCAAGACAATTTGAAAAGAGAAAAAGAAGAAAGCACAGAAAACACCCATTTGCTTAATGGCCTATTGACTGAATTAACTCAGATACTTTTGCATACTTGGAGAAGTACACGCATTCTCTCTCTTCCTCTCTTTCCTTCTCCCTCTCACTGTCTCTTCCTGAATACACCCAATAAATATACACTTAAAATAATTTTAAGAATTGCTCCACTTCCTAAAAACTAACCATCAGTAAGTAGTTTTACCTCCTTAAGAGCATATTCTCATCACTATATTTAGGAAGAATAAGTACTTGAATATAGCTAAAAGAAGGCAAAGCCACTCTACTTAAGAAGCATAGGCCATTTATAACAGAGTAAAAAAAATATATGTTCTACCAATCCTCTGTGGAACTTGTTTTCTGATAAGTTTGACAGTCTTAACAAGTTGATTGCCTTGGCGCTACAGTCTTCTTGGGAGTTGATCTGTTCCCTGGCTTGCGGTAGTCTCCACAGCCCAGCCCACTCACCCCCACTGACCCAGCCTGGCAGCCCCAGCCTCCAGCCAGGCCTCCCCCTGTGCCCTTGGCCTCCTGTCTGGACTTTGACTGGGTCGAAGCTCACCAGGCCCTTCCAGGCTGCTCAGCACATTAGCAGGGGTGGCTTGGCTGGGCCCTCTGGATGCTCCTTTCAGCTGGCCTCTCCCTCCCCATCACCCTACTCCCTCCCATGGGAACTCTCTGCACTCCCAGAAGCACCCATCTCAGAGGGTCATGGGGTCTCAGCTCCCACTGCCTGCTATCCCACCGTTGGCCTCCCCTCCCCGCCACTGCTCCGTGGCCAGTCCTGCTCCTTCGGGAGGGGAGGGACTCTTCTCTTCATGCCAACTCTGGATCACACTCTCTATGGAGGGATATTTTTTATTTATTTTTTAATTTAATTTAATTTTTTTTGAGTTGGAGTCTCACTCTGTCGCCCAGACTGGAATGCATTGGCCACTCCTGGCCACCGCGGCCTCGACCTGCTGAGCTCTGATGATCCTTCCGCCTCAGCCTTCCAAGTAGCTGGAACTACAGGCGCGCTGCCACGCCCAGCTAATTTTTTATTTATTGTAGAGATGAGATCTGGCCAAGTTGCCCAGGCGGGTCTCGAACCTGCGGGCTCAGGCCATCCACTCACTTCAGCCTCCCAAAGCGCGGGATTACAGGCTGAGCCACCGAGCCTAGCTGAGGGATATTTTTTAAACAGTCTATATGAATCTCTAAATTTGGGGGGTTTAAGAAACAAAATGCAGTCGATTCAGTAGGTTTCAGCCTGCACAGGACCATTTTTAACCACAGATCATCTTGTTTCCTTCTGAAACAGAAATAGAATTCAAGGTCAGGCTAATAAGTAATGAGTGTGTTTTGGCTTATATGATGTGGCCCTGATGATCAGGTCTCATTCACTGCTGTGATTTATGAAACGGAGTTGGGTTGATGACATTCAGACCCTGAGGCCTGAGACTCAGTCTGAGCAGCCTCTGCCAGTGCACACAGGCCCACACACACACACATGCATACATAGCTCACACACATGTACATATGCACACATGCATATACACACCCCACTGACACCTAGGCACATACATTCACACCATGTGCTCACACACATATATACACACGTGCTCACACACACAGGCACACACACCACACACGCGCACGCACAGCCCTTTTGCTGATGGAATGGGAGTCTGCTTCGGGGCAAGAGGCCTCGTAAGCCCTGACTAGGAAGAGGCCTCTCTGGGCTGGGCGAGGAGTCCCAGGTGACCTGCTGCTACCTGCTCTGCACGCCATACCCAGTAAATACACCGCTTTCCCCTGTGATAGTGCCGCATTCCACGGGCTGAGCTCAGGAGCACAGAACTCACAAGTCCACCTCCTGCCACCTCTGTCAGTTGTGCCTTGGGTCCCTGCCAGGCCTCGGTGTCTCAGGGGCATTCCTTGGCCTTGGGATTTGGCCCTGCCTTCCCCTGCACACCGGGCTTTGTGCATGGGGGTCTCCATACCCATGTCCCTCGCCCCACAGTGGCCTCTCACACTGCCGGTCGCCCGGAGGGTGACCCATGCCCTCTCAGAGCTGCCCTCCTGTGTGCAGAGTGTGGGTTCCCCCCCCAGCCCCATCCATGCGCGCCATCCCCGCATGCCCTCAGGAATGGGCCACCACCTGCCATCCTGCACACCCTCCGAGAACGGACTCCTGGGCTGCCATGCTTTCCACAGCGCCCCGCAGCACAACCCGGACCCTCTCCAGGCGCTAGCCTCCTCTCCTGCGTCTCCAAGCCCAGGACCTGAGGCCTGGTGGATACCTGGGCTCAAGCAGCCCCAAGACTCAGTGTGCCCCAGACAAATGCAGCATCCTCTCTGCACATTTTCTCTGTTCCATCCACTCCCTCCTTCAACAATGACACCTTGACGTTGTCGGCCAATCAGAAAACCCAGGTCATCGCTGAGGCCCTTATCAACAACCTCCTTATCTAAACAGCACCAAGCCTTAGGGACCCCTGCTGGAAGATGTGTAGAATCCTGCAGTTCCCTCCATCTGCCGCCACCAGACTCCATACCTGGCCCCTGCTTCTGCACGTGTGGCTCTCCTTGTGGTCCCAAACTGTAGCCAGCGGGACAGGTTCACAGCACAAGTCTGGTCCTGTCCTTCCCTTGAGACAAGTTCTTCTTTGTCCTGCCATCTCCTGACACAAATACCCCAGCCCAAAGTCCAGTCACACAGGGCAGCCTGCAGCTCCCCGACCGGCTACGCCCTTTCTCACCTGCAGATGTTCTCATCAGCCAGCCTGGGCCCCCTCGCTTTCCTGTGGACCGCTGCTGGCCCCTGGCCCCCAGCGCACAGGGAAGCTCTCTGGAAAATTACCGTCTAGTGACAGACTCTGGTGTCCAGCCCACGTGTGGAGGTTTAGACCAGTTCAAATGCTTGTGCTGTTGCTTATTATTGAGGGTCTTTGATTCTGCCATCATGGGCAGAGTGTTGGATACCTCCCTGGGTCAACAAGTGGCCATCGCTGCTTGGTTTGGTCTTGCAGCTGCAGCCACCCCAGGCCATGTAGGTACTGGGTCAGACCACAGGAACTGCCATGTAAGTGCAGATCTGCTCGCTGCCACGCCTGGTCTGCTGTGTACACATATGCCCAGTGATAGGCCATCTTTGCTGTACTCTGAAAAGAACACTGTTTTGGTGATTTACTCTCCAGCAAAAATTCAGTATCCTCTTTCATTTGCAAATACACACACATACACACACACACACACACACACACATACACACACACACCAGTCGGTTTGTTTTTTCCTGCAATGGTAGAATATGTGATTATAGCTAATCTCATAAACAACTGATGGTGATTGGGGTGGGAGGTGTAGCTGGTTGCTGACACAAACGCTGGCTGCAAAGCATCCATGTCCCCCAAACCATATCTTTCTAGTCTTTTTCTGACACATTCAGCTCTCTTCCAAGAAGAGCAAAAGAGGTTTTAGAGGTGTTTAATTAAAAGATGAATTAAATTATAAGTTTGCTACAGATTCATGGGAGAATAGTGAAAGGCAGTGGGCAGGCATATTGTGAAACCATTATTGAAAGGGTGTGACCCAGGCCCAGCAATACGGGGGTCTAGACGCACTGGGTGGGTGGCCACTCCTTGCTGCCAAATTATGCCTCCTCGTCTACTGCAGATGTGAACTCCACAGTCTGAATCCCGTCTTCCTCCTGACCAGCTCAAAAGTCTGTATGGACGATAGCAGGCAACTCCTTATGCTGTTGGTGGTACTCCGAGTGGGAACCCCAGACTAGGAGAAGCTGCATCATCTGGAGCCTTCCCTGGAATGCAAATTCTCAGGCCCGGGCCACACTGAGGCTTACGCTAGGGGTGAGGCCCAGTATCCGGTGTCTAACACCCTTCGGGGGACTCTGATGCCTTACAAAACTTGAGACTCACTGCCCCGGCCTCTGACTTGCTTGACTCCTCACCTCAAGAGCACTCACCTGCGTTTCTCTGAAGCCCAGCCTTCTTACCTGGCAGTGATTCTGAGCCATGAGCACACCCTGAAATCGCCTGGGCAGCCTTAACAATCCCAGGTAAATTCTTGGACCTCATTGAGTCTCTTGGCAATCCATATTCTGAATTCCATATCTGTGACCAGGGACAGTTGTTGTATCTTGAGACTTTACTGAAGTTGTTTAACAGTGCAAGGAGTTTTTGGTGGAATCTTTTGGGTTTTCTAGGTATAGAACAATATCATCTGGAAAGAGAGACAGCTTAAGTTCTTTTTTTTCTTTTTGGACACCTCTGATTTCTTTCTCTTGTCTGAGATCCCTGGCTAGGACTTCCAGTACTATGCTAAATAATAGTAGTGGGGACCCATTGTTCAAAATCTGGTGAGATCTTTTGTGGGTGTTGGAACGTTTTGACTTCGGGGATTGCCAGTGTTGCTGTGCTGATGTCTCATCTGTGGGGAGAGACTCTTCTCTTTTTACTTTATCTATTTTAAAATTAGTTTTATTTGTTAAAGTTGCTTTTATTATGATGGGGCTTTGTAATATTTTCTCTTTTTTTTCCATATGGATGAGTCTATGGTATGTGTGTTCTACTGGCTTTTTTAGTGTTCCAACTTCTTATTCTTTCCCGGATCCACAGACTACTGAAGCAGAGGCAGCAGTAGCATTGTTTGTAGGAAGAACCCAATGGTGGAACCAGAGGCTGTCCACTCTCACTACTCCTATTTAGCATAGTACTGGAAGTCCTCGCCAGGGATCTCAGACAAGAGAAAGCAATCAGAGGTGTCCAAAAAGAAAAAGAAGAACTTAAGCTGTCTCTCTTTCCAGATGATATTATTCTATACCTAGAAAACCCAAAAGATTCTACCAAAAACTCCTTGCATTGTTAAACAACTTCAGTAAAGTCTCAAGATACAAAATTAGTGCTCAACAATCATTGCATCTCTATAGGCCAACAACAAACAAGCTGAGAACCAAATCAAAAACACAATTCCATTCACAATAGCCCCACACAAAAATTACTATGTAACCCATCAAACCAAAAAGGTGAAAAATCTCTACAGTGAGAACTGCAAAACATTTCTTAAAGAAACTAAAGAGGACACAAACAAATGGAAAGATATCCCATGCTAATGGATTGGAAGAATTCACATCATTAAGATATTCATACTACTCAAAGGAATCTACAAATTCAGTGTAATCCCTATCAAACTACCAGCAACATTTGTCATAGACCTAGAAAAGACAATACTTAAATTGATATGGAAGCAAAAAAGATTCCAATAGCCAAAGCAATTCTAAGCAAAAAGAACAAAGTAGGAGGCATCACACTCCCAGACTTCAAACTATACTATAAGGCTACAGTAACCAAAACAGCATGGTATTGGTACAAAAATAGACACATAGACCAATGGAAGAGATAGAGAACCCAGTAACAAAACCACTAACCTCTAGCCAACTAATTTTTGTAAAAGCTGACAAAAACAAACATTGGGGAAATGACACCCTGTTCAACAAGTGGTGCTGGGAAAACTGGCTAATCATATTCAAAAGAATGAAAGTGGACCATTACCTTTCCCATATACAAAAATTAACTCAAAATGGATTGAACTCAAACATAAGACCTCAAACTATAAAAATGTTAGGAAAAACAACAGAGAAAACTCTCTTGAACATTGGCTTAGGCAATTAATTCATGGCCAAGTCCGCAAAAGCAAAGGCAACAAAATACTAAAGTTGACAAGTGAGAGCTTATCTGGTTGAAAGGCTTCTGCATAGCAAAAGAAACTATCAACAGAGTAAAGAGACAACCCACAGAATGGGAGAAGATATTCACAAACTGTCCAACTGTGCATCCAACAGAGGCATAATATCCAGAGTCTACAAGGAGCTAAAACGAATCAGTCAAAAATAAATAAATAGAAAAGTGAACAAAGAATATGAACAGCTAATTCTCAAAGGAGATACACAAGAGCCAAACAAACCTACGAAAAAAATGCTCAGCATCACTAATCATCAGAGAAGTGTAAATCAAAACTGCAGTGAGATACTATCTCACACCAGTTGGAACAGCTTATTATTAAAAAGTCAAAAAGTAGCAGATGGTGATTCTGCGGAGAAAGGGAACACCCATGCACAGTTGGTTGGAAAGCAAGCTAGTTTAACCCCTTCGGAAAACAGTTTGCAGATTCCTAAAGAACTAAAAATAGATCTACCATTCAACCTAGCGATCCTGCTACTGGGTATATACACAAAGGAGCAAACATTGTTCAACCAAAAACACGCCTGCACTTGTATGTTTATTGCAACACTACTCACAATAGCAAAATCATGGAACCAACCCACGTGCCCGTCAATGGTGAACTGGATAAAGAAAATGTGGTGCATAGGTATATATGATGGAATACTACACAGCCATAAAAAAGAACAAAATTATGACCTTTGCAGCAACATGGATGCAGCTGGAAGCCATCATGCCAAGCGAATTATCACAGAAGCAGAAAACCGATCACAACATGTTCTCACTTATCCGAACTAAATACTGGGCGCAAGGATGAGAACAACAGACACCGCGTACTGCCAAAGGGGGTAGAGGGAATTAGGGCTGAAAAACCGCTCCTTGGGTACCATGCTCACACGGGGGGAGGGGCTTATCAGAAGCCCAAACCTCGCTCTCCTACAATATGCTTATGCAACTGATCTTTATGCGTACCCCTTGAATCTCAAAGAAAATGAAATAAAGATAAACATCCTTCACGGGTCCCAAGAACCCTACGAGACGGCCTGCCTTTTTGCTGTCGCTTCTCACCAACTCGTGACACCTCGGTCACTGCAGGCTGGTTCTTGCCCGTCTGCTCCAGAAAAACAACTCTCTCCAAGACCACCAGTGAACTCCGGGCCTCTGGCACCCCGAGACCTTTTCTACCTAGATGGCTCTGCAGTATCTGACGCTGGAGACGTCTCTCTGGTATCTGATGTTGCGGACGTCTCTGGAGTGTCCCATGCTATGGATATCCTGGCCCTGAGAAACTCCTTCTTCCTTCAGAGTTGAGTCATCTTGTCACTGCAGCACTTGTCGCAGGCGGCACTCTGCAGGCGGTTATGATGGTGACGCACCAGGTAATGACTACTTTCTTGCAAATCTAAGACTTTAGGAAACTTCAAGAGTGGAGCCAGTTACTTCACCTTTAAATATGCATGATTGGATTCCGTCCATGGGACATCCTAGCACTCAGAGAAAACAAGCTCGATGTTAACAAACAGGAATGTGTGTAGTCCCCGCCACTGCCCTCAGAAGGCAAGTCCTCAGCTCCCAAAGTCCGTGCAGAGAGCCCTGGTCTTTGGGGGTGAGCTGAGCACACACTTCCTGGGAGGGGCTTTTGACTTCCCTGGCACAGACTGCGGTGTCTCAGAAGGCTCTGATACAGCTTTGCTTCCAGCTGTGTGTGGGGAATAGGGACGATCAGGATGGCTCTTCAAATCTGTTTTTGTCCTGATTCCCTGGGGGGCGACATCACTTTCCCCTCCCATACTGGCCTTTCCCTGCTTCCCAGAAACCCCCAACCAGGGAGGGCTGCATCGGGCCCCTGTTACCTCTCCCAGCACCTCCCATGGCTGCACAGCTCCAGCTCGGTTCTGAGAAATGACATTCTTGCGCCGGGGACATCACTTCATCAGGGCAGTGATGGCAGACTCTCCTGTGCTCTGGAATGATAACGTAGTTTAGCAGATGACCTGGAGGCTGAACTGTTCCTGCCTGTTTGGAGAAGCTTCCATCTAGATTTCAAAAGTCTTCCTAGGAGAAAATCAGATCTCACTTGCTGAAGAAAGAAATTTTCAGCAAGTCATATATTTGCCAACAGAGACATCATTCTTTGCCTGTAGTCTTGGAAAAAAGCCACCAGGCCGTGGAGCTGTGTGACAGAATAGAATAGTCCACAGGCATGTCCCTGCCCTGTGAAGACTGGCCCATGCACAGACATGTCTCTCTTTCAAGACACCAGGTCATCACAACTCTGATCACAGCCCCTTCAAAATGGACCCAGAATCCCTGCCCAAGGGAAATAGTACCTAGTGGTAAAACCGCACCCATGATGAAACTACACAGTCCTGATGCATGGCTAGGCTGCAAAGAGAGAGCCAGTAGCTCGGGGACGGACCGTTTGGCCCCAGTCCAAGCTGGGTCCGACTTCCCCACCCACATCCTGAACTTCCTGCAGATTCTCATGTGGCTGGTTCTGTGGAGACTGAATTTGAGAGAAGAAAGCCAGAAACAGAAGCAGAGGTTCCATTTCTCCACCAGCGTCTGTACACGTGTGATTTTTGAATCATCCAGTAGCAGACCGTTTGGCTGGATCGTCTGGTCTGGGGTTTGAAGCTCAGCCATGAGGTCTCTGGGAGGCCTGGCACTGTGTGGCCTGAGCTTGCCTTTTGTCAGACGCAGAGATCTCACCAAGCGATCCCCACGGAAGGTTGATTCATTTTTCTTGAGAAATCTGAAGTCTACCTTTCCATGGAGAATTCTGGTCCTACTTTTCACTAACGAGGCAAATGTAAAAGGTGATTAGGCACAGAAATAGAGGAATGGGTCCCAATTTTGCCCCTGCTGTGCACCCGCCAGTGAGACTTCTCTCGCCAGCGCTGTGTGTACCCCTGCCAGCCCCTGACTTGGCCTGGAGGTTCCACTTGGGCCTTTCAAGGGTGCCCAGGGTCACAGAGGCCACCCCTTTTCCAGGGTGCTGGACCCACTCGTGACTAACAGCACCATCCTGAGCCTGGAGGCATGACAGACTCTGAGATCCTTGATGCTCCAGAACTGCCCACAAGACCAGGCGGGAGTCTTGGCTCCTGGAAGTTACAGCCGTCATTGCCTTCCTCTCCTTTTCTGGTTCCCTTAAACGCTTCCTTAAGAAAACACAGGGACCCAAATCCTTGGGTCAGGAGGACCCCAACATGAGATGAACCCTTTCCTGAGATCTGTGCAAGTAGATGTCTCACTTGGGGGCTCCAGAAGTAAAAGTGGAGGTGGTGTCTCTACCCAGGATATTTAAGGATACTTATGAGGGATCAGTATTGGCAGCAAGGAGGAGGAGGTACAGGCATGAGCTTGGCTGAGCTTTGGTCAGCCTCCCTGGGAGCTCTGGATATGGTCCCAGCAGGGCAGTCCTGTGTTGGGCCAAAGTGGCCGGGCAGAAGAGCTGCCTCAGTAAAAAGCCATCATCCCTTGCCCAGGAGAAAGCACTCGATGACACCAGGGCAATTATCTGTGGTGAGAATTCCCTGAATCCTTTCCCAAAAGAAATTGTACCTTTCACTCAGCCAGTGGTGTACCAGGTAAAAGGGATCCCCCCAACATTTCAAGGAATGCTGACACAAAGTCTGAGTACATAAAGAGTCATCATGGCACCCAAATTAGAGGGAACCATGTGGAAGCTAGGTAACAAATGGAGACCTCACCCAAGCCTGGATCACAGTGTGTCCACTGGGTTGTGCAGACAGCCCCGGTAGCCATGCCCGAGTCCCTAAGTGGATAATTGGGATGGACGTACTTGTAGTAGGTGTAAGACCCTCACTAGGTCCTTGGCCTATGAATCGGAGGTTTCCATAACAGAGAAGGTCACGTGGAAGCTTCCAAAACTGCCCCCCAAGCCCTGGATTAGGTAGTACATTAAAATCTGCATCTTTTTTTTTTTTTGAGTTGGAGTCTCACTCCGTCGCCCAGACTGGAGTGCAGTAGCCACTCCCGAGCACTGCAGCCTCGACCTGTTGGGCTCCAGCTATCCTTCCGCCTCAACCTCCCAAGTAGCTGGAACTATAGGCGCGCTACCATGCCCGGCTCATTTTTTGATTTATTGTAGAGATGAGGTCTCGCCAAGTTGCCCCGGAGGGTCTCGAACCTGCGGGCTCAGGCCATCCACTCACCTCAGCCTCCCAAAGCGCAGGATGACAGGCTGAGCCACCGAGCCCGGCTAAAATCTGCATCTTGTCACAAGAAAGGTATAGACGTCATTGGCATATGGACCCAAAGGATGGTGGTCTGAGGAAAGGACAGTCTTGTGCTGATGTTGGAGGGAAGACGGCCCTGGTGGAAAGACGGCACAAGCAACAGTGTGGCATGGGGATGCTCAGGGAGGATTTGGGACATTCTGCTCTCTACTTAGCCACTAGCCACCATTGCTAATCTGTGGGGCTCTCCGGAAGACGATGGTAGAGCGGGGGGTGAAGGATGGTGGTGAGGGAGCCTTCCTTCTCTGGCAGTCTCCGGTGTGACTTCCTTTCCCTCCTCATGCCATGACCAGGCAACAAGGCCAGCCACGTAAGGGGCAGCACTGACCCTGCATCCTCTCCCCAGGAGGCCCCAGAACCCTGGAAGTGCCTCGCTGTGCCTTCTGCCTGTCCAGGAAGGGAAGAGAGGCCGAGAGGTCTCAGAAGGTTTCCCTGCTAGGAAAGAGGGCTGGCCAGATGGCGTCTCCCTGCCGATGTGGGCACTTGGGATGTGGCGCTACTTGTGCACTCTTGCATTCTGGTGGAACAGACAGAGGCACCTCCACGTGTGAAGCCCCACCCTCGCGGTGGGCAGGCTACTGGGGACCCGCAGAGAAGCCAGCGACAAAACGCCCAGGAAAGCAAACGAGGGCTCGAAATCCCACTGGCCTGGTGGACACCAGCCTTACAAGGAGAGGGCGGTAGGGCCCTCTGAAGAGAAAGCTGTCCTTCCGTCGCAGTAACTCTCTGGGCGGTTGACCTCCTGGCCCTGTGGTCTGCACACGTCAAGACCCATAGCAGAGGCACTGGTCAGACACAGCCTTGGCCCCTTGGCCCTTCTTGGTTGACTGTAGTTTCACTTCCTCTTCTCCAATGCTAGACCAGAACACAGGCAACAACTTCAGCATTTGGACAAGTCTATCCTTGAAGCACATTTTTCCTGGACAGATTCCAACTCTGCCCTCCCAAGAAGCGCCCATCTACCGAGCACTTTTGGAAGAGACTTCACCCCCTCTCCTCTCTCCTCTTGGGCAGTAAGGGCATCTTGACATTTGGAGACAATTGCTCCATCCATTTCTCTCGTGAATATGGATTTGAGAAATAAAAGATACCCCCCAAAATAAACACAATTGCTTTTAAAAATAAACTCATGAGTTTCAAACTCACTGCACGCTTTGGGGATTTGTGTAATTTTCACATCTCTTTTTACATCTACGGGTGTTTGGCTTTCTCATTAGACTGAACAAAACAGCAGAGAATTTTGATTTACGAATCAGCACTGAGATACTTGTAAACAGTTATCCTAAATCAATCCTAAGACTTCCCTTGTGGTGGCGCCCCACAGGTATCTTTTTGTGTTTTCGTTTTGCATGCAGAAACGGGTTTACCTGTGTTGCTGTGTTTTTGCCACCTCTGACCTGGGACATTTGAGCAGCCAAGCCTCTCTCTCTCTCTCTCTCTCTCTCTCTCTCTCTCTCTCTCTCTCTTTCTCTCTCTCTCTCTCTCTCTCTCTCCCCCCCCCTCTCTCCTGCATCCTGCCACCCCTTTTTCCTAACCTCTGCTTCCGTCGTCCCCTTTTCCCTCATACGGACCCCTGTCCTGATGTTGGGCCCACCCAGATAGCCCAGGATCATCTCAAGATTGTTAACTTAGTCACGTCTGCAAAGTCCCCTTTGCCATGGAAGGTAACGCGTCTACAGTTCCAGGGATTAGGACGTGGGCCTCTTTGGGGGACCGTGGTTCAGCGAGCTGCAGTGCTGTTCCTGCCCTCTCCTCTTCTCTGTGGGTTTGCCCATCAAGCCTCACAAATGGTCTACACTCAAATGGTCCTTGGAAGCCACTGTAGACACTTTTGGGGGGCAAAAATTACTGTAGCTTTAATTTCATAGTAAAGTATTTCAAACATTCAGGAAAGTTCAGGAGATAATATAACACTTGACTTTAACAAGTCTTACATGTTGTCTCATCAGCCTCTGATTTTCTACAGAATTAAGACATTGCAGACACCCTGAGATTGCCTCCATATCTTGGCTGCATTAATAGTCAATTATTAATAATAATAATGCTACAATAAACATAGAAAATCCTCATTTCAACTCTTTAGAGTATATACTCAGAAGTGCAACTGATGGATCATACGGTAATTCTATTTTTAATTGTTTGAGAATCTGTCATTCTTCTTCCAGCTGCACCATTTTCATTCTAGAGTTCTGCTTTACAACACAGTACCTAGAGCAAACAATACTCTATTGTACATTGAAAACTTTGTTAAGAGCATAGAGTAGATCTCAAATTAAATGTTTTTACCACACAAGGGGAGGAGACAGAAAGAAACTTTGGGAGATGATGAATAAGCGTATTACCCTGATTGTGGTGATTATGTCGCAGATGTATGCATATGTTCAAATCCATCAAAGCGTGTACGTTAACTATATGCAGTTTTTGTACATCAATTACAAATAAAGCTGTTAAAAGTAAAATAAATCCTCACCCTTTGTCATCACCAGACTAGTTTCTGCCCGAGGCATCGGTGTCCAGCTGCTCTCTTCTTGGCATTTCTGTGCTTCCAGAGTGGCTGAGCACCTTGCAGGTACGACTGGCCATTTGACCTTTCTCTTTCACGAGTTGCCAGTTTTCTTGACATTTTAGTGTGTAAAAGGCACTAACTTATTTTCCATGATGTGAATTGCATCGCAAGTCCATTCTCCTAATCTGCGGCACGTCTTTTAACTGTAGGACATCCTTTGCTATACAGAGCGGTTGCTTAATTGCCTGGTTTGCTTCACTTACTACCATCAAATTTATGTCATAGTGGCCAAAAGAGAAGTGACCAGAGACACAGTGACTGGAAAACCTGGCTCTGCCCCTGACGAGACATTCCTCAGCCAAGTCATTGCTCCTCAGCTGCCACTTCAGCAACGTTGTAGAACAACAGCCTCTACCACAAGGGGCATGAGCCAGTGTTTGTAAAGTGCTCTCGGAGATGCCCAGCACAAAAGAAGCACTGGGTAAGTCTTCATTGATTTTATTATCATCACATTCATCATTAGTTCCCTTTGCAAGCTTTGACTTTTCATCTCTATTTAAGAAGTCTTTCTATATCCTAATGGCATAAAAAATATTGACCGTTGTTTGCTTCCAGAAGGTATAAGTTCTGTTTTTCGCAATTCGGTCTTCACAGCATTCCTGGCTGGGTTCCGCTGAGACGTGGGTCTTACTTACATGCATAACCAGCTGCCCAGCAATTCTCTGCAGGCAGGTCCCCACATAGCCCTATTCAGGGACTGCTGTGTCCTCTCTCCACGGCTCCCTAGGACTGAGTCCACAGGTCTGCTGGTACACACTTGTGTTCATCAGAATACTGGAATGCATCCTAGCACTTTTCATCATTCAGATGAACTTTAGAATCAGCTGTCAAGTGTCATTAAAAAATAATTTGGTATTCTGAAAGGAATCACACTTATTTTATAAATGCATTTGAGGAGAACTGTCATCTTTACACTGTATCAATAAATACGATATGTCTCTCCATGTATTTATATGTTCTTTATGCCTTTCAGTAATGTTACGATGTATGTGTTTCTTCATACTTTTCTTTCATTAGGGGCATTGCTCATCTTTTATTAGATCTATTCTTTGGAATTCTGCAGACTGTGTTGTCATTGCGGATGGGGCCTTTTCTAGCATTACTTGTTCTGACTGGTTATTTTTTTTTAAATCAATATTTTTTATTTTAAAATTGTGGGGTACAGTTAAGGGTTAGGTATAAAAATATTAATAGGAAGGCATCCACCAGGTTTTTAATGATGCTCTTGTATCTGCTGACTTTGCTGACAAATCTTTTAAATTTTAACAGTGAGACTCCAACTCAATCAATCAATCAATCAATTTTAACAGTGTATAGATTATTATTTATTTATTTATTTATTTGAGTTGGAGTCTCACTCTGTCGCCCAGACTGGAGTGCAGTGGCCGCTGGGCTCCGGCGATCCTTCCGCCTCAGCCTTCCGAGTAGCTGGAACTACAGGCGCGCGCTACCACGCCCGGCTGATTTTTTTATTTATTGTAGAGATGAGGTCTCGCTGCCCAGGCAGGTCTCGAACCCGCGGGCTTAGGCCATCCACTCACCTCAGCCTCCCAAAGGCGCGGGATGACAGGCTGAGCCACCGAGCCCGGCTGATTATTTTTATATTTCCAACCATGTTGTCTTCAAATAAGTGTAAATGGGTTCCTGACTCCCCGGGCTTGCGAATCACCTGGTTTTGAAGGCTCATTGACTCGTCTGAAGGACAGGGACGTCAGAGGCGACAGAAGCCATTCTCAATGTGCTCCTGACTTTGATGGGAATACTTTGGAAATTTCAACATCAAACATGCTGCCCATATTTATCAGATTAAGAAAATTCTCTTTTTTTCCTAATAAATGATACACTTGTTTAAATAAACAGGATAAATGAGAAATTATTTTTTCCAATGCATTATTTTGTACCTATTGAATGATACTAGAGTAACAGATTATCTGATGAAGAATTCTCTGTTTGACCTGAATGGTCATAATGTATCAATGCTTATACCCACTAGTAGATATGTATTGCTGGTATTTTATAGTTTTTAATGTCTGCGTTTATAAATGTGATTTATTTATTAATATTTTCTTATTAACTGAATTTTTCTAGCTTTGGTTAGAATGCGCGAGCCTGATAAAATTAGTCAAGGAAATTGCTGTCTGCTTTTCTTTCTATGAAAAGTTTATGTAAGATAAAGTTTATATATTGCTTCAGATTTTTGTTAAAACCTCCTCTGTAAAATTATGCAGCCTTGTTTGGGGGATTCTTAATCTTACATGTGCAAATTAAGTTGCAATTGTTTAATTAAAATTTATTGTAGCCTCAAGGGGTACATCTACAGGTTTATTACATAGATCTATTGCGTGATGGTGAGGCTTGGGCTTCTGCTGAGTCCATCATCCAGGTGGTGAGCATGGGACTCCGTGGGCACTTTTTCAGCCTTTCTCCTCCTGCCTCCCTCCCCACTTTAGGAGTGCCCCAGTACCTGTTGTTGCCATCCTTGTGCCAATGTGTGTTCAGTGTTCAGCTGAACACTGAACTTCTTAGAGAACATGAGGTACATCTTCTGGTTTTTGTTTCTGGATGCTTCGATTAGGATGATGGTCTCCAGTTGCATTCATGCTGCTGCAAAGGACATGATTTTATTCTTTTTCCTAGCTGAGTAATAGTCCATGTGTATGTACGACTGTTTTACAAATCGAGACCACCACTGATGGCTTCCATGTTGCTGCTGTTGTGGCCATTACTGTGATAAACATGAGTGCAGATGTCTTTTCGGTAGCGTGATTTGTGCCCCCTTTGGGTAGATAGTAGTTGGATCGCTGGGTTGAATAGTAAATCTATTTTTGGTTAATTTACAAACTATTTCCACAGGGCTGAACTTGCTTACAATCCCACCAACAGTGTAGGAATGTTCCCTTTTCTCCGTGCTCTCACCAACATCTGTTGTTGTTTTTTTTTTGACTGCCAGCAAAAGCCATTCTGACTGCTGTGAGGTGGTATCTCATTGTGGTTCTGATTTGCATTTCTCTGATGAAAAAATGATAATAGCATTTTTTCACATATTTGATGGCAAATTTTCTGATGAAGTCTAAAGTTACTAAACATTTCATTCTACTCCTGAGCAAGATGACACCATAGCATGAATTTCCTACCACTGTAATGCCCTACTCTATACAGTGTGTCTTATTTTTGTCTAAGACTTTTTCTACAAAAAACAACTTATTTCTCCTGTTATTTTTACATTTAATACTTGATTGAAATTTACCTACATACTTTGTCAATGTTTGTGTTCACGGTTATGACTTGTATGTTTTCTTGTGGCTTCACTTTTCTTCCTGCTGAAATGTACACTGCAATAGTTATTTCAGCAAAGATCCATGGGCTACCGACCCTCTTAATTTTTGTGCAGCTGAAATTGCCTTTTTCCTGTATATAGTTTTTTTAGATTTCTGGGTTTTTTTTTTTCTCCTTTATTCTGAATGACACACGGCAGGGTATTAACTCCAAGTTAATAGCCTTTATCCTCAGCATGTGTCTGGCCTTAGTCCTATTATCTGCTAGTAGCTATGCTGCTTATGAGGTGAGTAACCTATGTAGGTCTAATTCTTATTCTTCTATGCCGATCTGTCATCTGTTTCCATGTAGCTTTTAAAATATTCTTTTTAACTTTGATTTTTAAAATCAAAGTTTTGTCAAGATGTGACTGGATACAATTTGGTTGCATTTGTCCTAACCGGCATTTGATGTTGTAAAAAGTAATGAAATTCAGAAAATATGATTAAAGTATAGAGCTTATTCAAGCACAGAGCTTGAGGATAACCACCTGGGAGGCACTGACTCCAAACACACAGGGCCAGCATTCCAAGGTGGAGAAGTTAAAGTTTCACTTATACAGGCAAAGATATAGAGAAATGTTTGCAGGATTACATTTTCCATATGAGGTCAGTGCATATGCTACAGGGATTTGATTGGTTACGGACTGCTACATTCCAAGGAGGATTACTTTATTACTCAGTGAGGACAGGTAGTGATTTGAGGGAGTCGTATCTCTAATACCGTTTGGTCTTCCTAATTACTTATGGGGGGGAAAAGTCAGGCATTGCTGCTGCATGCCTGTGACTCGGGTCACCTAGCCACATTCCTCTCAAGGCTTAGAATAGCTGAACGTTCCAACAACTTTAAGTTTGAATTATTTAATTGCCCGATGTGTGTGTCTAATAAAATAAATTGTGCTCTCAATTCTGGATGCTTTTCTCTCCTTGTGTTGTTTTGCCATCCACGGCACCCTGTTCTTCCGGAGCCACTGCTGTTCCCATGTTAGAAGCCCCAGGTCTCTGATCTGTTTCTCTCCTTGCTACTCTGGGGAATTTTGCAGTGCAACTTTCCAATTCACTCACATTCTCTTTGTGTCTTGGTCGGAGTTTACTCAAGCATTAGATTTTAAAATTTCAAGTTAGTAATTTTTAAAATTCCCAATTCTAATTTCCCTGGCTTTTCTTCAGGGAAACCATATTGCAGTTGCTTATTATGTTTATTGCATTTTATGATTCATGTTCCTCCCATGTTTACCATTTGGATTTACGTTT
The DNA here is from genome assembly GCA_027257055.1 of Cephalopachus bancanus. Lineage (NCBI taxonomy): Eukaryota > Metazoa > Chordata > Mammalia > Primates > Tarsiidae > Cephalopachus > Cephalopachus bancanus. The sequence goes on along the minus strand of JAPVLO010000169.1, from coordinate 607,797 downwards.
ATTTTCATTTTGATTTGGATTGCAAATTTTCCTCTCTTTCCATGCTCCCTCTCCAGTTCCAGCAGGGTCCTGGCCTAAAAGCAAGTTTCATTCTTCAGTCTCTAGGCCTCTGACTTGCAGAGATCCGGGGGGTGGCGGAGTCGGTCAATGAACCACAGATGTTTTGGCCTGGGGCCTGGTTGCACAGCCCTAGCGCCTCTGTCCACCTGCTAGGCATGAGTTTCAGGAAATCCACACCTCGGGCAACAGTGTTCCCAGCTTACCTCAGCTCTGCCCACCGCCCTGCCCTGCCCCTGGTGTAAACCTGGACCTGGTTCCCTCCCCACCACTTACTGCACAAGTTAGTGTTCCCTGGTCGTCTCTGCCTTCTCAGAGCCCATACCAGGAGCTTCTGCCCACATGTGGCTGGGGTATCTGCTTGATGTCTGGGCCCCAGCAAGGCTGATCTTTTTCAATATGACAATAGCACTTTATTTTAATCTGTCTGCTTAGCTTTCTCTGATACCCCACTGTATTTGGAAGGGGGAATGTCCTCGGAGGGTGGCCTTACAGTGCTGTCCTAACTGGTCATCCACAAAGACCGCCCAGTGCATGTTCCTGGGATTTGGGGGAGCTGGGTGATACTGTGGGAGAATTCCACACATGGCTCCTTACTCTCAGGCAGCCTTGACCAGGAGGAGAGGTCCTGGGCAAGCCCTGCTTCTGATCGTTCCACTTCCATGCGTGGACGCCAAATGCCCCCTAGTTCCTCCCCCTCCCCACAGGTTACTTGCTCCTGAGTGTCTTCCGGGAGGGACCGGACCTCAGCCCTTCCTACTGCCTCCTGCTGCCCCAGAGGACCTTATCCTCTCATGTGGAAGTCCTGTTGGAGGATCTGCTGGAAGTTGGGGCCTCTTCCCAGAGAATAGCAGTGCCAACAGCCTGGCGCACATACTAAAAAACTGCAAGTGCCAAGAAGCCTCCGAAGATCCCACCCCAACGCCTTCCATGGTCCCAAGTGCTCTCCCTGTTAAGACCAAAGCCATGACGAATCAAGGATTTCTTCTCTTACAATTCAGCAAAGAGAACAGGAGAACGGAGAAACTGCAGAAGGAGGGGACACAGCAAGCAGCATGTTTTGTTGGGACCAAACATTGAGGGATTTTTTTTTCTGTGTAAAGGGCGTAGACTGACTCTGTTCAAACAAAAACTTCCTGCTGAGGGCATTGGATGTTTCTTGTTGTCTTTGTAACAAATGACCTAACACTTAGGAGTGTAAAGCAACCACCTTTTATCTTCTCACAGTTCTGCATGTTGGAAGTCTAAAGCGAAGGGTCAGCCGGGCGGGTTCCTCCCGGAGGCTCCAGGGGACGGTTCGTTTTCTTGCCGTTTCCAGCCTCTAGAGGCCACTTGCAGCCCTTGTCTTCCTTCCTCCATCTTTGAGGCAGCATCCTGCAATCTCGTGCTGCAGTCTCGCTACCTCTCCTCTCCAAGCCTCTCTTCCCACTGGGAAGGGTCTTTGTGATGACACTGGGCTCCTTGGAGGCTGCAGAACCATCTCCCTGTCTTCTTTTTTTTTTGAGTTGGAGTCTCACTCTGTCACCCAGACTGGAGTGCAGTGGCCGCTCCCGGCCACTGCAACCTTGAACTGCTGGGTTCCGGCGATCCTTCCGCCTCAGCCTTCCAAGGAGCTGGAACTACAGGCACGCACTACCACGCCTGGCTGATTTTTTTTTTTTTTTGTAGCGATGAGGTCTCGCCAAGTTGCCCAGGCGGGTCTCGAACCCTCAGGCTCAGGCAATCCACTCACCTCAGCCTCTCAAAGGCGCGGGATTACAGGCTGAGCCACCAAGCCCAGCTCATCTCCCTGTCTTAAAGTCAGCTGACTCATAGCCTGAATTCCATCTACGAGCTTAATTCCCCTCCACCGCCTCATGTAACATGTCCACAGGTTCCAGGGGGTCAGGATGTGGACATGGTTGGGGCCATCACGCTCCTACCACAGACACTGAGTGGTTTCGCATCAGAAGGACATCAGAGAGGAGCCTTGGCCGGTGAGGCTGTCTCTATGCCAAGTGCCATCTGGAAGTGCCCTGTGGGAAACCACATCCCCAAGAGAAAAGGGCTGTGTTCTCAAGGTTTTGGTCGCCTTGGTGCAGCGAGGTGGCATCAGCTGGCTCCCCCCCAGGCCTGGCCACGTGAGAGTGAGGTGGCCTGCAGGTGTGGGATGGGCATTCACTGTCATGTGACCCTCCCTGCCCTACACACCTAAGCATCTCCAAAGGAACATGTGCTCTACACTGCCCCATCCCAAACACGGACCAATGGCCGTGCGGTGGGTAGTGCTCTTTTTCTTAATTTCCCCTCTCCTGTGTCCATTTTAATGGATTTCTCCATGAATGTGATAGTTTATAGCCTGTGCGTCTGGGACTTTCTCCTAGCAAAATTGCCCTTGGCCATTAGGTCACTAAAACTGAGGAGGAAATTGCTTGGGAGTTGGGGTTTTGCCTATACAGCTGTATTTTCCCTGATCTTTTAGACAATTCTGCTGAGGTTTGAAGCATGATGAGGAGTGGTGGCTGCAGAACAGAGGTCATTTTTTTTTTGGTCTCTTGTCACATAAAATTGAAAGCTTAGTGAACACCATGAGGAAGTTTTTAAAACTTTTATGAATTATTCCCACAAGGAGTCATAAGCATTTTTCACTGTGGTCATTTCAGGCTCGGTGAAGCAGTGAGTGGGCTGAGAGTCCCCTGGTTTTATGATTAAAGAGGCAAGTTCCGTCGCCTGGTCACACAGGCTGGGGTGGAGAGTCAGCTGTGTCCTAGGGACTAAATCAATCCACTTAGTAAGTAGAAGGGTGAAATGCAAAGAGAACTTGCAGACCGCCGTGATGAGCTGTCTTCCTGTGACCAGGACTGGGGAAGCCACCCCTTTCAACCAAAGGGCTGGTGCAGCTGGCTCCAGGGAAGAACGGGCTGTAGCCCTGATGCCTGAGTCTGGCCACTCCTGAGCTGGTGGCTCTGGTGTTAGACCCTGAAGGCCACCTGTTTGCAGGGCCTGCAAGTGCACTACCCCTGGCTGCAGGGACTTCTGTGCACGGGGGTTTCATGCCTCAGCACATCCAGAGTTTGCCTGTCTGCCCCAGTCTGCAGACGACAGGCCCTGGGTGACTGGACACACAGCTGTTCTGGAGCAGCCTGTACACCTCATTCGTGCATGGCCACCCCCCACACTTGGGTGGCCCTGAGAGACTGCAAGATCCTGGCACTGCTCCCTCAGCAAAAGGGTGCCCCCGTGGAGTTCATCAGGAGGGCGCTGCTCTAACCATCACACAAGCAGATGTAGTTGGAGAGCCAAGGGCAGGAAGTGATGCCTACTGTCCCCTCCAGGATCTCAGCCAGTTCCCGACTCAGTTGCCAAGAAGGCTGCACACACAAGGGATGCCAGACCGCTTTGATGAGTCATGAGGTGCACTGCCTGTCCCGACCTTCTTTGAGTACTGACGAAACTCTTAGTTTGCTCTGTAGGAGAAACACACTTTAGCTGTCCTAGCCAGCCATCTTTTTGTGTGTGTGTGTTGGAGTCTCACTCTGTCGCCCAGACTCGACCTGCTGGGCTCCGGCGATCCTTCCGCCTCAGCCTTCGGAGTAGCCGGAATGACAGGCGCGCGCTACCACGCCCGGCTGATTTTTTGATTTATCATAGAGATGAGGTCTAGCTGCCCAGACGGGTGTCGAACCCGCGGGCTCAGGCGATCCACTCACCTCAGCCTCCCAAAGGCGCGGGATGACAGGCTGAGCCACCGAGCCCGGCTTAGCCAGCCATCTTAATCCAGAAGTTCAAACTCAGGGTTTTCTAACGTGGATGATGTCCTTGCATTTTAATGAGAAATCCGCAGTACGGGAGTTGAGAGGGCATGACCTGGCATCATGGGGAAGAAAGGTCGCCCAGACTGCTCCTTCTGGCTGAGATGAGACAGGATTCATGGGTCTCAAGTTCCGCCTCTAAACAACATTTCCAACAGACAATCCAAAACCTTGCTGACACCTCTCTCTGCTGGGGAGCCCCATGTCCTGCGCGTGCGTCTATGCCACGTGCCGGTGCACATTTCATGGCTGAAATATTTGAGATCGGTGCAACCACATCACTCCCTATGCCCCTATTACTTCAGCTTCTTCTCTAAGAACAAGAACCTGCATAATAAAAACCACACGGGCAGGGCTCAGTGGCTCAGCCTGTAATCCTGCACTTTGGGAGGCCGAGGCGAGTGAATTGGCTGAGCCCGCGGGTTCGAGACCCACCTGGGCAACTTGGCGAGACCTCATTTGTACAATAAATAATAAAAAAAAACTAGGTGTGGTAGCGGGCACCTGTAGTTCCGGCTACTTGGAAGGCTGAGGCGGAAGGATCGCCGGAGCCCAGCAGGTCGAGGCTGCGGGGGCCGGGAGCGGCCGCTGCACTCCAGTCTGGGTGACGGAGTGAGACTCCGACTCAAAAAAAAAAAACACACACGCAATTATTCAAGTATCTAAAGCACAATCCTTATGTAAATTTCCCCAATTATTCCAATAATGTCCTTGAGAGTCTTTTTTTTTAACCCAGATAACCCATGAATAATTGAGCGCTGCATTTGGTCATCATGCCTCCTCAATCTCCTTGAGTATAGAGAGGCATCCACTTTTTTAGTTGTCATTATTCTACTGCTATTTTGAAAGGTCCAGTCCAGTTGCTTTGCTGAAGACATCTCATTTGGAAGTTTGTTTCCTTCTGAGGAAGGTGTTGTCGGCACTGCATATGGCCCAGGACATCACATACAGCTATTTCTTCCCATTACTGTTGTTGAGTCTGATCTTCTGATCTTCTGATTCCAGTCTGTGTTCAGATTTCCCCATTCTGATGGCACTTTCACCAAGCAACCTGAAGTAGTACTCTGAGACTCTCTTGTTCTGGTGTAACCAGTTGTTCCAGGCTCACTTTGCAGGTTTCCAACAACCAGGTTTGGAATCAACACGGGTTCCTTCTGTGTGAAGCGGTATTTGGAAAGTATGATCCAAGTGCTTCTGCCCTTCTAGAAGGCCCGCCTTCTAGAAGAACCTTCATGCCTCCCCATGGTGCCAGGTCATTCCTTCTCAACTCCCAGACTGAGGATTTCTCTTTAAAATGCAAGGACGGATGTCATCATCCAAGTTAGAAAACACTGGGTTAGAACTTCTGGCTAGAGGCAGCTAAAGTGTGTTTCTCCTACAGAGTGAACTAAGATAGAGAGAGTTTCCTCAGTACTCAGAGCAGATTGGGACAGGCAGTGCACCCCACAACTCATTGAAGAAGTAATAATAGCCACATCGTGCAAAGAAAAGAAAAATCAGTTGACCTGGGTTGGAATGGGCCAGACTCTTGGCTGGATCACGACACAGACCAGACACAGTGGAGAAGGTAAGAGAAGAGAATTCAAGAAGGCTGTGCCTCTGCCACAGACTGGGAGGGCTCCCTGAGTCTTGCAGGACTCCGGACCCTCACAGGAAACTGCCTTACCCACAGCTATGCTCTGTCAAAACCCACATGAAGTGGTGCAGAGAATAAAAGGCCTGAGCATATCCTAGAAACTCAACTGCTGCTGGTAGCTGCATTCTAAGCAGCCTGGAAGCGGGTGGACCCCCAGGGCAAACTCTACAGCAGCAGATAGTTCTTGGCTGGAGAGGGCTGCCTTGTGAATGCCCGAGACTTTGAGGCTGGGAGCGTTTTGACATTTGTAACGCAAATTGCTTAGGCTAAGGTGCAGAGCCGGTAGGATTCGTTGCCACAGTTATCTCCCACTCCCAAGGTAAATTTTTCTGTGCCCTCCCTGCACAACAGCACTACCCCAGCAGCCAGGAACTCCCTCCCATTCCCCAATGAGGTAGCCAAGAGTACACCCTGGGGAGGAGCTTGAGCTCTTTCCACTCACACCTCTCACAAAGGCTCAAAACGGACAGAAAACTTGGAAAATTCTGAGACCCACCATCCACCTAGGCTGGCTGGGCACTTCCTTGGAGCAACATTTGTCAAGGAGAAACCCCAGGACTACCCTTGCAACTAGTTATCTCCCACAAGCACTGCCTCTTGGCCAAAGGTCAACAGCACAGTCCATCACATCTGACATACCTCGGCTTTGCAGAAGGCCTGATCTGAGATCCCTGCTAACACCACTATCTAAGGTATCTGGCCACTCAGGGTGCCAAGAGCCTCTGTAAGTACCCAGTACAGGACTGTCACAGCTGATCATTTGAAAACTCACCATACCGAGGTTATATATAACCAAGGAAGCCTTGCAAAGTCTACACCAACCCCCTGCCAGCCTCAAATAAGAAGAAATAGTCTATACAAATAAGAAGAAACCAGAGACATTATTCTGACAATATGAAAAAAGAGAGTTCTCCAACACCCTTTCCAAAAAGAACCACTAATTCTTCAGCAATAGGCCCTAGCCAAAATGAAATCTTTGAAATTCTAGAGATAGAGTTTAAAAGGTTTATTATAAAATTACTCAGTGAGATTCAGGAGAAAGTTGAGAAACCAACATAAAGAACTTTTAAAAAACTATAACACTAGACTAAAATAAGTTGAAGAAAGGAGCTGAGATCTTGAAGACAAGGCTTTTGAACTAACCCAATCAGGCAAAAATAAAGAAAAAACAATCAAGAAAACAGAACAAAGTCTCCAAGAAATATGGGGATTATTATAAACTTAAGAATTATAGGTGGTCCTGAGAAAAAAGAGAAAGCAACATATTTGGAAAACCTATTTGAAGGAAAACTTCCTTTTCCTTGTCAGAGATCTAAACTTTCAGATACAAGAAGCCCAAAGAACCCCAAGGTGGTTCATTGCAAAAATGATCCTCCCAAGAAAGTATCAAATAGTGTAGAAAGGTAAACCTATCAGACTAACAACAGACTTCTCAGAAGAAACCCTACAACCCAGAAGGGATTGGTGCCCCAGCTTCAATCTCCTCCCACAGAATAACATTTAGCCAAGAAACTTGTACCCCACAAGTTTAAATTTTATAAATGACTAAATTCTTCTTTTGTTAGAATTTTAAAATTTTATTTTAAAGATGTGGGGTCCAAGTCAGGATTAGGTATACAAGTGGTCATCATACAGGTAAAGTTTGGGCCTCCCTTTGGTCCCCACTTCACCTGGCTTGAGATCAGGTACCCTTATTGATATTGTGTTCCCCCCACCCTCACCCTGGCAGTATCGCACTACTGCCAATCCCTTTCTTATAGCATTGTGGTAAATGTTCAGGGTCCACTTATGAGTGAGAACATTGCTCTGTTCTTTGTTTCTGTAATAGATCACTAGGTATGATAGACTCTAAATTCATGCATTTTGCTGCAAAGTCCATATGATTGTCCTTCTTTATGGCTGCATAATATTCCACTGTGCATATGTATCGCTTTTTAAAAATCTAGTCCAGTTTAGATGAGCAGCACGGTTGGTTCCATGTTTTTGCTATTGCACATAGTGCTGCAATAAACATGCCTGTGCAGGTATCTTTTTTGTAGAATGATTTGAGTTCCTCTACGGGTATATTCCCAGGAGGGGGATTGCTGGGTCATATGGAAGGACAATGTCTAGTTCTTTTAGAAATGGCCATACTGTCTTCCAAGAAGTTGCACTAGTTTGCATTCCCACCAGCAGTGGAGAAGTGTTCCTTTTTCTCTGCATCCTCACCAGTATCTGTTGTTTGTTTTATTAATGATGGTCACTCTTACTGGGGTTAGGTGGTATCACAATGTGGTTTTGATTTTAATTTCTCTGATGATGAGTGAGGCTGAGCTTTTTGTCTGTTGGCTCTTCATATGTCTTCTTTTGAGAAGTGTCTATTCGTGTCTTTTGGCCGCTTTTTAATGGGGCTGTTTTTTTCCTTTGATCGCATTTGAGTTCTTTGTAGATTCTGCATGTTAGGCCTTTGTCAGATATATAGTTGGCAAATATTTTTTTCCCATTCTGTGGGTTGTCTCCCGCTCTCTTGATGGTTCTTTCTGCTTTGCAGAAACTTTTCACTTTGATGAGATCCCATTTGTCTGTCTTATCGCTCATGGCATAGGCACTTAGAATTTTGATCAGGAATTGGTTGCCAGTTCCAATTTCCAGAAGGGTGTCTCCCGCATTTTCTAAGGTTCTTATAGTTTGAGGTTTTATATTTAGGTCTTTGATCCATTTAGAGTTGATTTTCATGTATGATGACAGGTAGGGGTTCTATTTCAATCTTCTGCATATGGTCAGCACCATTTACTGAATAAGTTCTCCTCTCCCCAGTGGTTGGTGGTGGAGGCTTTGTCGAAGATGAGTTGGCTGAAAAATTGAGGTTTTGCTCCTGAAATCTCTATCCTGTTCCATTGGTCTATATGCCAGTTCCTTTTTTTTTTTTTTTTGCATTGGAGTCTCACTCTGTCACCCAGACTGGAGTACAGTGGCCACTTCCGTCCACCCGCAGCCTCGACCTGCTGGGCTCCAGCGATCCTTCCACCTCAGCCTTCCAAGTAGCCGGAACTACAGGTGCGTGCTGCCACACCTGGCTAATTTTTGATTTATTGTGGAGATGAGGTCTCGCCAAGTTGCCCAAGCAGGTCTCGAACCCGTGGGCTCAGGCAATCCACTCACCTCAGCTTCTCAAGGCACAGGATTACAGGCTGAGCCACCGAGCCCGACTTATGCCCGTTCTTTTACCAATATCAGGCTGTTTTGATTATTGTAGCATTATAGTAAATTTTAAAGTCGGGAAGTGTGATACCTTCCACTTTGTTACTTTTGCTGTGGATTGTTTTAGCTATTCGTGGTCGTTTATGTCTGGATATGAATTTCTGTATTGTCACTTCCAGGTCTGAGAAGAATGATGTTGGTGATTTAATGGGTATTGTGTTGAGTGTGTAGATTGCCTTGGGTAGGATGGACATCTTAATAATGTTGATTCTTCCTATCCATGAGCATGGGATATTTTTCCATTTGTTTGTGTCTTCTTGGATTTCTTTGAGCGGTGTTTTGTAGTTTTCATTGTAAAGGGCTTTCCCTTCTCTGGTCAGGAAGATGCCAATGTATTTCATTTTTTGCAGGAGAGGGGGACTATTGTGAATGGGATCCTGCTTTTTTTTTCATTGGTTCATTTGTTTATTCAATAAATATCCCTAAACCCCTACTGCTGGGCTTTGATCCCTCGTACAGTGCGATGGCATGTATAATAGCTCCTGCAAAAAAGAAAGAAAGAAAGAAAGAAAGAAAGAAAGAAAGAAAGAAAGAAAGACCTAACTTATCTTCTAAATGGTATTTATTTGCATATCCTGCCATGCTAGCTATTTTGCCTATGTCTGTAGTGGCCGAAAGTTCAATCCGAGAGACCACCAAGAGCCAATTCCGATGAAAGTTCAAGAGGGTCTTTATTTGCAAGCTCGAGCCTGGACCTCTGTCGACCACCGGCGCAGTGGAGTCCACCCAGAGGCCCTGACTTCCTCAAGCAGATGCCTTTTATGCTTTTACACAAGGGGAGGAGGAGTTTGGGGGGGCTTTCCAGTTGTGTTACCATTTAATTGGGTAGTAACCTCTGGTGGTCACCTTAATCGTGGAGGATTGGCTAGCCTGACTCGGGCTGACCTTGGCCCACTAGCTGGGGCAGTTGCAGAGACATCTGGAAACTTAGGTGATTACCCCCTGGCACCTGACTGGTTGTTGCTAAGGGGAAAGTGAGACAAGGGAAGGGGTTGAAGCTTGTAACCGGAGCTTTGCAGTTTTTTTCCCATAACTGAAACTTTAAACAGTTACAGGCTATGTTTTAAGACAAAAAACTAAAAATGGCTGTGCTATTGTCCACAAGCCGATTACATATTTTTTGGGTTATAGCATGCTCCTAGCCTAAGTCTGTGGTGTACTCTATTACGGTCCTCTCATGTCATTAAATGTTCTTCAAAATCTCAGATCATCAAAAGACTGAAGCAGATGTCTCAGCTTTTTGTTTTCCACAGAAGGTTCCTGGGACTTCGAGACCTTTGATTCTATCTGAGTTGGGTTCCTAGGAGTGGAACCGGAGTCCTCTAGCACAAAAACCAACTACAACTTAACTTTCTGGCTGTACCTGTTCTCCTAGACACACCAGGCAATCTGCCTCCTGTAACCAGGCTCTGGGATAAGCCAGATATTCTCAGTACTACTGACTTTTCAGACTGAATAATTTATCGTGTGCTGTCCTGTGCGTGTTTGGACATTTAGCAGCATCCTAGACCTCTACCCACTAGATGCCAGGCGCACTCCCTTATTCCTGCCTATAGTGACAACAAAAACACCTTTAGTCCTTGTCAAATATCCCCCAGAGGTGGGGCAAAACTGCTGCCGGTTGAGAGCTACTAGAATAGACACTCGGTATCAAGACAAATAAGCCACGCTTTTGGTCCTTGACCAAGTCATATCAGAGAAACACATTCATAAGTAATTATGGTGCAAAACGCTAAGTACCCTGGGAAGGATTTGGCAAAGGCTCTGTGGCAGTCAAAGGAGGAGGGCTGAGCTTCCTCTAGGACAGTCAAATAAGGCTTTATGGTGGATGACCCTTGGGGCTTGGGACGATGACTCAGCGTCCCCAGGTAAGAAGAAAAGCGGGAAAGAAGGAAAGGCCATTCCAAGCGGAAGAAACCGTGCATACAAAGGGTGCATAAATATGGCAGAATAATATGTTTGACACAAAGTGAGTTTATTTTTTTCATTGAAACATTTTATTTTATTTTATTTTTAAAAATTTTAATTTTTTTATTTTAACGATGTGGGGTACAACTCAGGGTTACGTATACAAATGTTTGTGATGCAGGTGCCCTTGTGGACGAGGTGTGCCCCGCCTTCCCCAGGCAGATTCCCACGACTGCCAATCCTGCTTCCCCCACCACCCCCAGCAGTTTCCCGCTACTGCCAATTCTTTTCTTATAGCATTATGATAATCATTCAAGGTCCGCTTATGAGTGAGAAACGATACGCAGTTCTTTGTTTCTGTGATACATCACTCAGTATTATAGACTCTAAGTCCATCCAGGTTACTGTGAAGTTCATGATTTTGCTCTTCTTTATGGCTGCATAGTATTCCACCGTGTATATGTACCACATTTTAAAAATCCAGTCCTCTTTTGATGGCAGCACAGTGGGTTTCATGTTCCTGCTACTGTGATCAATGTTGCAAAAAACATACGTGTGCAGGTATCTTTTTTATAGCATGATTTGAGTTCTTCTGGGTATATTCCCAGTAGCGGAATAGCGGGGTCATATGGAAGGCCAATTTTTAGATCTTTTAGGAATCACCACACTGTTTTCCACAGAGGTTGTACTAGTTTACACTCCCAGCAGCAATGTAGAAGTGTTCCCTTTTCTCTGCTTCCTCTCCAGCATCTGTTGTTTTTTGAGTTATTGATGACGGCCATCCTGACTGGAGTTCGGTGGTATCTCAGTGTGGTTTTAATTTGCATTTCTTTGATGACTAGTGAGGCTGAGCATTTTTTCATGTATCTGTTGGCTGCTCATATGTCCTCTTTTGAGACGTGTCTATTCCTATCTTTTGCCCACTTTGTAATGGGGCTATTTGGTTTTTTTCTTTTTGGCATGCTTGAGTTTCTTGTAGATCCTTGATGTGAAGCCTTTGTCAGACATGTATTTAGGAAATATTTTTCCCCAGTCTGTGGGTTGTCTCCCTGCTCTCTTGACGGGTTCTTTGACTTTACAGATGCTTGTCAGTTTGATGAGGTCCCACTTGTCTATCTTATCTCTTTTTTTTTTGAGTTGAGTTGAGTCTCACTCTGTCGCCCAGACTGGAGTGCAGTGGCCGCTCCCGGCCACCGCAGCCTCGCCTGCTGGGCTCCAGCAATCCTTCCGCCTCAGCCTTCCGAGTAGCCAGAATTACAGGCATGCGCTACCACGCCCGGCTGATTTTTTTTTTTCATTTTTATTGTAGAGATGAGATCTCGCTGCCCAGGCGGGTCTCGAACCAGCGGGCCCAGGCAATCCACTCACCTCAGCCTCCCAGAGGCGCGGGATTACAGGCTGAGCCACCGAGCCTGGCTTATCTTATCTCTTATGGCATGGGCACTTGGGTTTTTGATCAGGAATTGGTTGCCAGTTGCAATTTCCAGAAGGGTGTCTCCTGCATTTTCTAAGGTTCTTATAGTTTGAGGTTTTAGATTTTGGTCTTTGATCCATTTAGAGATGATTTTTTGTTTATGGTGATAGGTAGGGATCCTGTTTCAATCTTCTGCATGTGGTCAGCCAGTTTTCCCAGCACCATTTACTGAATAGGTTCTCCTCTCACCAGTCGTTGGTGGCAGAGGCTTTGTCAAAGATGAGTTGGTTGTGAAATTGAGGTTTTGCTTCTGGAACCTCTGTTCTGTTCCATTGGTCTATAAGCCTGTTCTTGTACCAATACCAAGCTGTTTTGTTTATTGTAGCTTTATAATAAAGTTTAAAGCCTGGGATTGTGATACCTCCTGCTTTTTTTATTGAGGATTGTTTTGGGGATTTGTGGTCATTTATGTTTCCATATGAATTCCTGTATTGTCATTTCCGAGGTCTAAGAATAATGCTGCTGATAATTTAATGGGTATTGAGTTAAATCTGTACATTGCCTTGGGTAAGATGGACATCTTAACAATGTTGATTCTTCTAATCCATGAACATGGAATATTTTTCCATTTTGTTTGTGTCATCTTTGATTTCTTTGAACAGTGTTCTGCAGTTTTCATTGTAAAGGTCTTTCACGTCTTTGGTTAGGTAGATGCCAAGGTATTTGATTTTTTTTTCCTGGTTATTGTGAATGGGATTGTGTTTTTTATTTGGGTTTCTGTTTGCTTATTGTTGGTGTATAGAAATGCGACTGTCTTTTGCACATTGATTCTAGACCCTGAGACTTTGCCAAGGTCCTTTATCAGTGCAAGGAAGTTTTTGACAGAACTAGGTAGGAGAAAGAAGTATCCAGATCGAAAAAGAAGTAATCAAACTATCTTTGTATGCCAACAATATAATTTTATACCTAGAGAATCCTAAATACTCCTCGAAAAGATTTCTGGGCTTGATAAATAAATTCAGTAAAGCTTAGGGATACAAAATCAACACATAAATCAGTAGCAATGCTGTATGCCGATGGCGACCAAACTGAGAATCAAATCAAGAACTCAATTCCATTGATAGTAGCAGCTGAAAGGCTAAATTACCGAGGAATATATTTCAACATGGAAGTGAATGTTCTCTACAAGGAGAACTACAAAACGCTAATGAAAGAAATTGTAGAGGACACAAACAAATGAAGAAACATCCCATATTCATGGATTGGAAGACTCAGCAATATTAACATGGCCATGTTGCCCAAAGTAATCGACAGAGTCAACACAATTCCTATCAAACTATCAGCACCATTTTTCACAGAATTAGAAAAAACAATCCTAAACTTCATATGGAAAAAAAGAGCCAGACGAGGCAAAGCCATGCTGAGCAAAAAGAACAACAGACAAAAACATACACAGAGGAAAGGACACTCTATTCAACAAAGAGTGCTGGGAAAATTGGACCGCTACATGCAGAAAAAAGAAACTTGATCCCCATGTCTCACCATACACAAAACATTAACTCAGGATGGATTAATGACTTAAATGTCAGACCTGAAACCATAAACATTCTAGAAGAAAGCCTAGGTAAAACTCTTCTGGACATTGGTCTAGGCAGAGACTTTATGGCTAAACTCGCAAAAGCAAATGCAACCAAAACAAATGTAAATAAGTGGACTTAATTAAACTAGAAAGTTTCTGTACAGCAAAAGAAATAATCAACAGAGCAAATTAAGCAACATACAGAATGGGAGAAGATATGCACAGGCTATACATCTGACAAAGGACTAACAGCCAGAATATGCAAAGAACTCAAACAAATCAGCAAGCAAATGATCCCATTAAAAAGTGGGCAAACAACATAAACAGACATCTCTCAAAAGAAGATATAAAAATGTCCAACAAACGTATGAAATAAAACTCTACATCACTCATCATCAGGGAAATGCAAATTAAAACCACAATGAGATTATCAACTTACCGCAGTTAGAATGACCATTATTTTTAAAAATCTGAAAACAGTAGATGCTAGGGCAAATGGGGAGAAAAGGGGATACATACACAGTTGGTGGTAGTGTAAATTAGTACAACCTCTATGCCAAGAGATATGGAGATTTCGCAAAGAACTAAACTTAGATCTACCATTTGTTCCAGCAATCCCACTACTAAGTATCTACCCTAAGGAACAGCGGTCATTATACTAAAAAGACACCAGCATTTGCATATTCACCGCAGCACAATTCACAACTGCAAAGATGAGGTATCAACTTAAATGCTCATCAACTCATCAGTAGATGACAAAAATGTGGTATATATGCACTCTGGAATACTATTCAACCATCCAAAAGAATGAAATAATGTCAACTTGGACGGAACTGGGGAACACCTTCCTAAGTAAACTAACTCAGGGACAGAACACTAAATGCCGCATGTTCTCACTTATAAGTTGGAGCTAAACTAAGGACCTGCAAAGGCTTTAAAAAATGGTATAATGGATACTGGAGAAAGAAGGGGGGGGAAGGGGTAGAGGGAGCAGAAAATCATCTATAGGATAATACAATGGGCACTGAAAGGCGTGGTGGGTACACTTAAAGACCAGACTTCTGCTCCTGTATACAGTGCAACCATGGAACCAAAAACTATATGTACCCCATAGCTACTGAAATGAATAAAACAGAGCAGAATACAACAGGAGGACTCATTTAAAGGATGTTTACAAACGATGCAGACACGTGGCTGCCTGAGGACAGGGAAATAAACCAGTGGCCCAGTCTCTAATCATCTTGAGCTCGCAGCACCTCCGTCTCATCCTCTGCATGACCTTCCTGGGTGTCAGCAGTGTCAGACATCAGCAGTGAGTTTGCTCCGGGCTCTGTGGCATCTCTGTCCAGCCTGGGCTGGATCCTTCTCACGAATCACGTCACCCACAGACTGACCTTCTCTTTTAGGAAGGGCATTCCCAGCTCCCAGTACAAATCATTTGCTCCTAGAGGTATTCCTGGGTACAGACTGTGGAGGTTCTTCAGAATTTCTGAATCTTCATGCCTGTCAGGAGTCTCCTTGGGGGAGAGAAAGGTTTGTTTTTTCTCCTTTACTGTCATGTCTTGTTATCCTTAGCCATGTCTTAGAAACATATAATAAGGTATTTGTATAAGAACGTCTTCATTCGTCAATGTAAAGTTCAGCAAAAGCACACTAATCCCTTGCCCCGCTGTCTTTTTGCATTTTTGCCACATGCCTACACGACTTAAAAAAAAATTTAAATAGCACAAAAGGGGATATAACAAAAAGCAGGCTCCCTCCATCCCAGTTCCTGACCCTTCTCCCCAGAGAGAGTCACAGCTCCTGGTACCTGTCAGCACCGGGGGCATATAGCCAAGCATGAGTGTGCACATACCATCTGTACATGAATTAGAACTTATTATACGCTTTTTCATTTAATATTTTTAATATCGGTGGCCTCATCGGTACTAATCAGCACGAATAGATATTCTTTTTAATATCTACATAGAATTCCATTGTGTGGCCAAATTGCATTTCTTTTTTTTCTCTCTTTTAATTTTTATTTTCAAACTGTGGGGTACAATTCAGGGTTAGGTATACAAATGTTTTTTCATTCAACCAAGCCCAGCAGTGGACATCTGGATCTTTCCTGCCTACTTGCTATAGCAGATACTGCCACGTGCACAAATGCTACACCCTTGGGCGGGCGTATACTTGAGTTCCATTCTAGCCTGGGGTGGCGACATCAAGAGAGTTTTGCGTCCTATGCTGTGATCACTTTGTTGTGATCACGATTTATCCTAAGCTGTAATCACTTTGTCTTTGCCAGGCTGACTGGGGGAACACAGCACATTGGTGGCTCGGTCTGCATGCCTCTCTCACTGCTCCACATCCGTCTCCCTCTCCACTCGAAGGAGCTTTTCTTTCCTCTCCTTCCCGAATTCCCCCGTGCTCTCCTGGACTCCATCGCCTTTTTTCTCTGGCCTGTCTACTTCCTCCTCTGTCTGAGAAGCACAAGGATCGCCAGAGCGAGTCTACTCGTCCCTGCCTCAATGCCCCTTGCCTACCTCTTGAGTCTAAGCCGGCCTCGTAGCGTGCTTGACGACCAGAAGGCTGCAGAAGCAGGCCAGTGGCTTCTGAGCCAAGGTCTCAGGAGACCTTGGAATATCCGTTCTCCCTCCCTTGGACCACAGTTGTGGGTAAGAGGTCACTTGGCCAACGTCTAGCTGCCCCTGCCGAGGCTGCCAGATGACTTCAGCCATGAAGATCCTAGGTGAGATCCACAGAACCACCCCCAGAGCCCAGCCCGAATTGCTGACCACAGAATTGTGAGGGAAAAAAATATGACGGCTGTTTTAACTAAGTTTTAACTGTATGTGCTGGAATGATTAGTCACATACAATAGAAGGCTGATGTAGCATGGCCACTGTAGACAGGAGCGTGTTCAGGTCTACACACACAGCCATCTGATCAGGAGTCACTGTGTCTGATTTGCTGATAACCAATTCATCTTTAGGAAGTAACTTGTTTCAATTCCAGGCATAAAAATAGGTAGCACTGGAGGGAAAGTAAGGGAAAATGATGAAGACCCCCAAATGGAATGGGGGCTAGATTTGAACATGCCCGCTTACAGTTTTTTCTAAAGCACTGGTAGAAGAAGTCTCCCCTTTCCACTTTCATTTTGGAGTTAATCTCAATATGCTGATGACTCTAATCCTCGCCTGCCTTGATGGCAAAGAACAATAAGACATCAAGCAATCAACACACATCTCCAAGGACATCTGACCGTAGTCTCGTGATTATTTTATGATGCCCTCTTGAGTATCAGCTCCGTGAACTGACTCTAGGGTTTGGCCCCGGTGCCCTGAGCAAAGCCAGAGAGGTCAATGAGCAGAGGGTAAACATCTGAGCACCCAAGGATAGACCCAAGCCCACCCTGGGAAAGCGTGCCACGGAGAAAAATGCAGAGCCAGCCGTGGAAGGGAAGCAGGAACTTGGGATGCAGGCAAGGGCAGGAAGGGAACCTGGAGACAGAACCTCGAGGCGAAGCCTGGAGAGAGCTTGGGCAGCCCAAGGCTTCTTCCCTCGAAGTGTCTGGGCGCAGGTCATGGGCAAGGGTGGGTGGAGCTGTGACAGAGGCACAAGGTCACGGGAGATGATGTCAGAGAAACCGCGGAGTGCAGGGAAAGTTGGCAGAAAGTCTCCGAGGGGAGCAGAGAGAGGAAGAGAAAGAGCCAGAGAAGGGGAGACAGGCTGTGCAGCCCGCGGGCGTGTCCCCAGAGGGGTCAGGCTTTCCGCTACCCCTCCGGGCCCTGCTTGTGGACCGTGACGCTTGCCAGACCTCAACATGCCATCCAGGCAAGAAGCCGCTCCCTCGGGATCTCCATCTGTGTGTAGTGAGCTTCCCAGGCAGAGGGAGGCGGGGAGTGCTCTCTACAGCGGCGTGGATGCAAAGCCACGGGCCTCCGTCGCTCGTCAAAAATATGCAAACCAGAGTTGCACCGCTTTGATTTCCGAGGCATTTGGCAAGCAGCTCATAATTTTACACAGCTGCTATAATAACATGGTTAGTTGACTCGTACTGGAAGCTAGCAGGAAATAGTTCAGAAACAGCACTTTCCCCGTTCCCCACACAATGCAGAGGTGTCATGGAGCTACCCTGTGACACGGCAGTGGTTAGAGCACAACACCCTCCCATTATCACAGGAGTCTCGATGCGTGCAACCACACCAGCTGGGACCAAATCACGCTGGAAAATATGTCTGGAATCTGACCTGTGAGGTAGAGAATACAAAGCTGCTCTTAAGACAGTTTGTCACTGTTCAGATGGGTCAAAATCACAGTTAATAATCACAGATAAGTGAACTGTCAAATTGAAAGCTATTACTGGGAAAATATGCCTGATGTGCCGCACATACCATTAAAGCACACGCTGCCTGTCGTGCTCGTGCTGCCAATTCTGGAAGTAAAACAATTACACTGTGGCTAAAAGTGCGCTGCCTGGAAAGGGCAAACGGGTACTTCCTGCCATGTCTCCCCAGCCTCCCAGCCACGAAGTCAGCGGCCTTCCAGCCTCTTCTTCCCAGCAGCAATCGACAGGGCTGTTGGTTACACACGACAGCGGATCGTGACTAACAGAATCTTTCTTTCCTTTGGAGGAAGCGGTTGCTTTTGGAAACTCACCGCATCTTCGTTTGTTCTCAGGCGTTTGCCTGTAGTCAAATACATACCCGCCTAGGCAGTCTGTCCATCTGGAGTAAAGCAGAGTTTCCAAATTCACGTCTACAAACTCAGAACGTGCCAATGTATATAAATATCACAGGTACACACACGCACAGACAGACACCCCCCCACACACACACAGACATACACACACACAGCACACACAGATACACACGGACACACACACAAGCCAGTGCTCCGCAGCTGCCCTGACCGTCAATGACTGCCCGAGACAGACTGTGCTGGAAACGTAATCTAAACCAAAATGTTAAAATATCTGGAATCACGTAGGAAAACCAGCCCTCGTGGACCTTTTCCTGGATTACCAGAATGCGCTCTGCCGAGCAACTGGAAAGTGCGGAGACCCGACATGGGGTCGGTAAATGGCCTCCAGGGGGAACAGGAGCCGAACTGGAGGACTCAAACCACCCCCTCCCACCCGTGAGCTTCCCTCGAGGGGGGAGGACCGAGCCTAGTCCCCTCCAAAGATTTCGGGGCCTCCCAGTTATGCGGGTGCCTGGGAGTCTGGGCTCCGGACGGCTGGGCCCCGTGACGGACGAGCCGGGAGAGAGGGAAGCAAAGCAGCCCGTCCGTCTCCGGGTGAGGGGTTGAGCCGCAGGTCTCCGCAGGAGCCCGTCCCTCCTCACGCACGTTTCCGCCCACAGAGGGGTCATGAGAGTTGCGGCAGCAGCCTTCCATCCCCAGAGCTGCCTGTGCTCACACCCTCTCTGTGCCTGGTGAACAGAAATTCGGGAGAACTCGCACAGCAACCCTGTAAGTTTTTGGATAGCGCCATGCCACAAGGGAGGAAACGGAGGCATGGAGAGGTGTCGAGGCATAGAGGCTTGTGCAGCTGCGGTATCTTAGCACTGGAACCCAGGGATCTGGGACCTCGAACCCCACATGAGAAGACGGGTGCCCACCTCACTTCCACAACACTGTCCGGTGAGCAATAGGCCTTCATGGGAGAGACGCGTCTTCACTTACCCCAGCTTCCCACACGGTGACGTTCTGCAAAAGTGCAGTACGACCTTATAGCCGGGATACTGGCATTGATAAAACAAATCAAATGTACTTAGCCTCTCTTATGCTCTGTGTGTGTGGGTGGATGGGTGGGTGGGTGGGTATTAAGATCTACACAAGCAGCCGGGCTCGGTGGCTCAGCCTGTAATCCCGCACTTTGAGAGGCCGAGGTGAGTGGATTGTCTGAGCCCGCGGGTTCGAGACCCACCCGGGCAACTTGGCGAGACCTCATCTCTACAATAAATCAAAAAATTAGCCGGGCACGGTAGCGCACGCCTGTAGTTCCGGCTCCTTGAAAGGCTGAGCGGAAGGATCGCCGGAGCCCAGCAGGTGGAGGCTGCGGTGGCCGGGAGCGGCCACTGCACTCCAGTCTGGGCGACAGAATGAGACTCCAACTAAAAAAAAAAAAAAAAGATCTACACAAGCTTATCACCTGCACAGGACTGCTACGTCCACCACCAGAGTCAGGACACCACTCCAGTGCCGAGAATCGCTCCTGTTGACCTTTTATAACCTCACCCACCTCCCTCCCTCTTCTCCCTCTCTTCCGCCCTGAACATCCTTTCCACCTCAGTCCATCCTAAACGATGGCGACCGCTAATCCAGAGGCCTGATCTGTCCTCCAGCTGTAAAATTCATCATGTCAACATGTTATAAAGTGAGATGACACAGTGCTTGGCGTATGCCATGCTGCAGTGCATACGGCGGCTTTTTCACTTAGGACAATTCTCTGGAGATGCATCCAGGTTGCTGTGTCCATCTGCCGTTCACGCCTTTTACTGCTGAGTCGTGTTCCATGGAGTGGATACGCTGCAGTTTATTTAAGCTCTCCCCTTTGAGGACATCTGAGCTGATTCCAGTTTTTATCTGTCACAAATGAAGTTGTATGAACATTCATATACAGATTTGGTTTGGTGTTTTTTTTGAGTTGGAGTCTCGCTCTGTCGCCCAGGCTGGAGTGCAGTGGCCGCTCCCGGCCACCGCAGCCTCCACCTGCTGGGCTCCGGCGATCCTTCCACTCAGCCTTCCAAGGAACTGGAACTACAGGTGCACGCAACCACGCCCGGCTGATTTTTGATTTATTGTAGAGATGAGGTCTCGCCAAGTTGCCGAGGCGGGTCTCAAACCCACGGGCCCAGGCAATCCACTCACCTCAGCCTCCCAAAGCACGGGAATATACAGGTTTTTGAGTGAACGTATGTTTCTGTTTCTCTGGGATAAATGTCCAAGAGTACAATGCCTGGGTCATGTGGAAGTCGCAAGTTTGGTCTTACAGGAGCCTGCCTGCCAAACCGTTTTCCTAAGAGGCTGCACCATTTACATCCCCATCAGCAGTGCATGAGGGATCCAGTTTTTCTGCATCCTCTCCAGCCTTTGGTGTTGTTTCCGTATTTTAATTTTAGCCCTTCTCGGAGGTGTGTAGTGAGGGCTGTGTGGTTTTAACTTGCATTTCCTTACTGGCCAGTGATGCTGAACATCTTTTCAGGTGCTTGCTTTCTATCTGTGTATTCTCTTGGGTGAAACGTCTTCTGCCTATCCCCTACTAGGATTGGATGGGTTTTGTTGTTGAATTTTAAGCTTGACGTGTTCTAGATACTAGTCCTTCGTCAGACACTTAGTTTGCAAACATTTCACCCAGTACGTTGCTTTTCTCTCACCTGTTTTACATGGGCTTTCCCAGAGCAAAAGTTTTAAATTTTGACAGGTTCAGTTGAGCACTTTCTCCTTTTATACATTGTGCTTTTGGTGTCAAATCTACAAATTGCCTAATCCTAGATTCTGAAGATTTTCTCCTGTTTCTTTCTAAAAGTTTTTTATTGTTCAACGCTTTACATTTAAGTCTGTGATTCACTTTGGTTACTTTTTTGCATAAGGTGTGAGATACAGACTGAGGCTCATTTTTATACCTGTGGATAACCAGTTGCTCTGGAGCTCTTTGAAAAGTCTATCCTTCCTCCATTGAATTGTTTTTGCACCTTTGTCAAAGATAAGTTGGACGTGTTTTGTGGGTCCATTCATTCCATTGTGTATATTCACCATATTTTCTTTATGTATTCATCCATAGATGGACACTTAGGTTGATTCCACGTCCTGACTATTGTGCATAGCTCTGCAGTGGACATGGGAGTATAGACATCTCTTTGAATCCTGAGTATTCAATTGCTTTGGATCTGTACCCCAGCAACGGGATGGCTGTATAGTATTGTAGTTCTACTTTTACTTGTTTGAGAAATCTCCATATTGCTTTTCATAGTGGCTAGATTAATTTGCATTCCCACCAGCAGTGTGCAAGGGTTGCCTTTTCTCCACATCCTCCCCAATCCAATCCTAGTTATTCATCTTTTTGGTGACAGTCATTCTAACAGATGTGAGTTGGTGTCTCACGGTGGCTTTGATGATTGGTGTTGCTGAACATTTTTCCTTAGGTCTGCTGGCCATTTGCATTGAGAAATGTCCGTTTAGATTCCTAGCCCGTGTGTGTGTGTGTGTGTGTGTGTGTGTGTGTGTGTGTGTGTGTGTGTGTGTTTTGAGTCAGGGTCTCACTCCGTCGCCCAGGATGGAGTGCAGAAACGCGATCGTGGCTCGCTGCAGCCTCAGCCTCCTGGGCTCAGATCATCTCTTAGCCTCCCAAGCAACTGGGACTACAAGAGCATGCCACCACACTCAACTAATTTTGTGATTTTTCTAGAGATGAGTTCTTGCTGTTCTGCAGAGGCAGGTCTTGAACACCTGGTCTCAAGCAATCCTCTTGCCTCGGCCTTCCAAAGGGCTGGGATTACAGGTGTGAGCCACCGCACCCAGCCAGATTCTTCGCTCATTTTTTAATTGGGTTATTTGATTTCTTACTATTAAGTTGTTTATGTTCTTTATGAATTTTGAATACTAGCGCCTCATCAGATGAAGGATTTGCAAACAATTTCTTCTAGTCTGTAGATTGTCTCTTCACTCTGTTGTTTCCTGGGCGACGCAGAGGTTTTTAGTTTGCAGTAATCCTATTTGTCTATTTTTGGTTTTGTTGCCCTGCTTTTGAGATCACAGCCAAGAAATTATTGCCCAAACCAATACCGTGGAATTTTCCCAATGTTTTCTTCTAGTAGTTTACAGGTTCAGGTCTTTCATTCAAGTCTTTAATCCAATTTGGGTTGATTTTTGTGTATGATGTGAGATAAGGATCTAATTTTATTCTTCTGAATGTGAACATCTAATTTTCCCAGCATCATTTATTGAAAACTGTTCTTTTCCCATTGTGTGTTCTTGGTTACTTTGTCAGATATAAATTGACCATTCATATATGGATTTATTTCTGGGTTCTCTGTTTTGTTCCATCGGTGTATCTGTTTTTACGCCAGTGCCATGCTGTTTGGATCACCATTGTTTTGAAGTATATTTTGAGGTTAGATAGTACGATGGCTCCAGCTTTGTTCTTTTTGCAGATTGCTTTTGCTACTCAGAGTTTCTTGTGGTTTCATATATATTTTAGGATTGTTTTTTCTATTTCTGTGAAAAATGTCTTGGAATTTTGATATGGATTGTACTGAATCTGTAAACCTCTTTGGGTAGTATGTACATTTTTGCAATATCAATTCTTTGAATCCATGAACATGAATATTTTTCCACTATTCTGTCTTCTTCCATTTTTTTCATCAATGTTTTATAGTTTTCACCATACAAGTCTTTCACATCCTTGGTTAAATGTATTTCTAAGTACCTTTATAGCTATTACAAATGAGTTCGTTTTCCTGATTTCTTATTGAATGGTTTGGTGTTATTATTTAGAAATGCTACAGGCTTTTGTATGTTACTTTTATATCTTGCAACTTTACTAAATTAACTTATTGGTTCTAACAATTTTGGTGGAGCGTTTAGGGTTTTCTGTACATAAGATCATGTCATCCGTGAACGGGCAGTTTAACTATTTTTTTCCCTCAACTTAGATACCATTGATTTCTTTCTTTTGCTGAATTACTCTGGCTAGATTTGCAGTCCTGTGCTGAATATATGTGGCAAGAGTGGACATCCTTGTCCAAGGAACTGCTTTCAACTTTTCACCATTGACTGTGACATTGGCTGTGGGTCTGTCACATACTGCCTTGTTGTGCTGAGCTACACTCCTTCCATACCTAACTTGCTGAGTCTTTATCATTAAAGGATGTTGAACTCTGTTCAACAAAATTGAGAGAATGTTATCATTTTTGTCCTTTATTCTGTTAATGTGGTATATTACATTTATATGTTTGCATATGTGAACCATTCTTGCTTCCCTGGGATAAATCCAGCTTGATGATGGTGAGTAAGCCTTTTTGCTTTTTGTTTTTTGTTTTTAGTTGGCAGTCTCCCTCTGTCACCCAGGCTGGAGTGCAGTAGCACGTTCGTGGCCACTGCAGCCTCGACCTGCTGGGCCCCAGCCATCCTCCTGCCTCAGCCTTCCAAGTGGCCGGAATTACAGGCGCATGCTACCACGCCCGGCTAATTATTTATTTATTTATTGTAGAGACAAGGTCTTTTCGAGTTCCCCGGGTGGGTCTCAAACCCGCAGGCTCAGGCAATCCTCTCGCCTCGGCCTCCCAAAGTGCTGGGATAACAGACTGAGCCACCGGGCCCAGTCAAGTGATCCTTTTTAATGTGCTGTTGAATTCTGTTTTCTGGTATTTTGTTGAGGATTTTTTTAAAACTTATGTTCATCAGGGATCTTGGCTTGTCATTTTTTTCTTGTAGTGTTCTTGTCTGGCTTTGGTATGCAAATAATTCTGACCTTGTGAAATGAATTTAGAAATGTTTCCTGTTTTTCAATTTTTTGGAAGAATTTGAGAATGATTTGCATTAGTTTCTCGAATGTTTGGTAGAATTCCGCAGTGAAAAACCATTAGGTCCAAGACTTTTCTCTGACAGGAGGATTTACTACTGATTCAGTCTCTTTCTTTGATTCTTTTCATTATTATTTTCTGATTATCAACATACAGATTCAGCCTCTGTTTTAAGTGTACACCTGAGTATTTGATTTTGTTTTGAGTTATTGTGATAGTATTGTGCTTATACTTTTGTTTTCTATATGTCCAACCAGTATTAGTACGTAGAAATGTGACTTTTTTGTCTGTTGGTCTTGTATCCACTGACCTTTATGAACTCACTTTTTAATTCTAAGAGATTCTGTAGATTTTCTGGAATATCCTATAATTGTATCATCTGCAGAGACACAAGTTTATTTCTTCCTTCCCAATATAGATGCATTTCATTTCATTTCTTTGTTTCTTTCTTTCTTTTTCTTTCTGGCCTACTGAAGTGTCTAGAATGTCCAGTACTATGTTGAATAAAGGTGGTGAAAGTAGATATTTTTTACTTTGTTACTGAGCTTAATGAGAAAGCATTAGTGTTTCAGCACTTACTATGGTGTTAGCTACACAGGTTTTTTTAATAGGTGTTCTTTATCAAGTTGAGATAACTTCCCTCTATTCCTAAATTGCTGAGAGGTTTTTTAAATGTCATGAATGAATATGGATTTTATTGGATGATTTTTCTGAACTAATTTATGCGATAACTTACTTGTTTTCCTATGGCTTGTAGATTACACTGATCAACTTTAAATGTCGAACCAGCCTTGCACACCTAAAATATATCTCACACAATGTGAGTCTATTTATACAGTGCTGATTTCAGCTTGCTAATATTTTGATAATGATTTTTGTTCTAAGGTGCTAAGAGATATTGGTCTATAGTCTTCTTTTTTGTGCTTTTTCTGGCTGGGTATTAAGGTGATACTGACCTCACAAAAAGAGTGGAGAAGTATTTTCTCCTCTTCTATTTTTTGGAAAGAATCATAAAGTTGGTTTTTCTTAATATTTGGTCGAAATCTCCAGATAAACAATTAGGGCCTGGAGATTTATTACAGGAAGTATTTTAATCACAAATTCAGTTTTTTGAATGACTACAGAGTTATTCAGGTTGCTTGCTTAATCTTGACTGAGTTTCGGTAGCACGTGGTTCTCAAGGACTTGGTCCATTTTTTTTCTAAGTTGTCAAATCTATGAGCATAACATTTTTGCAATATTCCCTCATTATCTTTAAATAACTCAGAATCTAACCCCTGGTTTCATTCCTGGCATTGGCTAGATGGTGCCTTTTCTCTTGTGATTTTTTTGTCACTCTTGCTGGAGATTTATCAATTTTCTTGATTTAAAAAAAAAACTAGATTTTTGTTCCATTTTTTCTATTATTTCCTTTAGTAGTTAATTATATATATGTTTTTATTTTTATTTTAAAGGTGTGGAACAATTCAGGGTTAGGTGTACAAATGGTGGTTGTAAAGGTATAGGTTGGTTGGTCCCCACTTCACCTGGTTTGAGATCAAGTACCCTTATTGATGAACTGTGCTCCCTTTCCCTAAAAAGATTCCCACTACTGCCAATCCCTTTTTCATAGTATTATGATAATTGTTCAGGGTCCACTTGTGAGTACTCAGTTCTTTGTTTCTGTGATAGATCACTGAGTATTATAGACTCTAAGTTCATCCAAGTTGCTGCGAAATTCATAATTTTGTTTTTCTTTATGGCTGCGTAATATCCCATCGTGTATATATACCACATTTTTTTAATCCAGTCCTCTTTCGGTGGGAAGCATGGTTGGTTCCAGGTTTTTGTTATTGTGAGCAATGCTGCAATAAACATGCTTGTGCAAAGTATCTTTTTCATAGAGCGATATGAGGTCCTCTGGGTATACGCAGATTGCTGGAAGGCCAATTTTTAGGTCTTTTAGGAATCACCACAGAGGCTTTGCTAGTTTCCAATCCCACTTGCAGTGTAGAAGTGTTCCCACATCCTCTCCAGCATCTGTTGTTTTTTTAAGACAGGGATGATGGCCGTCCTGACTGGAGTTAGGTGACATCTCAGTGTGGTTGTAATTTGCCTTTTTATTGTTAACATGCTCTGCTCTTTATGACTTCTTCTTCCCGCTAGCTTTGGGTTTATTTTGCTACTTTACTAGTTTCTTGAGGTAGAAACTGAAGTCATTAATTAGATGCATTTCCTTGTTTCTACTGTAAACATAAGTGTTGTAAATTTCACTCTCAGCACTTAGTTACATTGTATTTCTTATACATTTGTTTTTGCTTTCATTCTGCTGTTTTCCTTTTTAGCTTGCGTTGAGACATCCTCTTTGACTTGCGCATTATTTACAAGCGTGTCCGTCTCCACGTGTGTAGAGATATGTCTGTTGTTCTTGTGTTATTGATTTGTAGCTCCCTCTCCTGAGGTTCACAGAAGAGACCCATGTCAGGAAGGAGCAAAGACTCTGCCCGGGCCCCTGAGTACCTGGGGTCCTCCCATTGTGGCCATCGATGCAGAGAGAAGGCCAGAGGCTGAGTCTCAACTAGGGGCTCGGGAGAGGCCGGCAGGACCATGGCCTCCGGCCCCTGTAACTTCTGACTCCAAGGGTCCTTTTCAACACCCCCTGCCTGCCCATACCCTTCCTTTCTAGAGCACCTACCTGCCGAGAGGAGGTCTGGGCCTTCCCCCATTGTCCGTTGGCTTGCACACCTGCAAAGAACCCCAAGCCTATCCAAACCATCATGAGCCCACGAAGAAGCTACTCTGTGCGGGAATATGTGGCAGAGCAGTGGCAAGTTGGGAGATCACGAACTGCTGAACCGCTGGGCTGAGCAGAGCCCCCGCCCCTAAGTGCAAACCAGGGGCCATGATGCCTCCCGAGACCTTCGTGAGGAACGTAGCAAACAAACCCCCACACAGACAGGGCATTTCACGGAGCAGATGACCACCCTGGAGGGCAGCCTGGGGCACAAAAGAGCATGCACCTTCAGCATCCAGACCAAGCCTGGTACCCCAGAGACCTGGGCAAACTCCGGCAAACGCATGGCGAGAGGATTAAGACCACTTGGGTTGGCTGGGCATGGACGGCACACTCAGAAGGGGTGCCAGTGAATTTGATAGGAGAACCACTTATGTTAGCGTGGGCCAGAAACAGCACAGTCTCCTGGGGACAGCCATGAGAGGCTTCAAGGGAAGGAGGTGACTCTGGAAGGGGCCACCCTGCAGGAACTCTGTCCCTCAACGGTGAAACTTGGACAGACCACATTAATGAGAGAACCAGGAAAACTCCCCTCTCCCCCGTCCTCTTATCTCCTGCCGAAGCCCCATTAGCAGAGCCCCAAAGAAGCCCACAAGGCCAGGCGGACCGTGGGAGCCCACGTGGCCAGCCTCCCTGGTGCAGAAAAGGGCCTAAGGGTGAGGAGTGGACCTGGGAACCGTGAAACCCCAGGCCAGACCCTTTACACTGTTAGATGCTCAGAAACTTCTCTCATGTCCACAAGTCACTTTTGAATTAGTGACCAGTTGTTTGTAGCTCTGTCTAGTGCTGGTGATATATATTTTTTTTTTCTTTTTTTCCCTGTGTGCTTAGTCACAAGACCATCTGCTGTAGGCAAATGGAGGTGCCCCCATTTTTTCACTCACCTAGTTGCAGGTACCTCACAGTCACGGGGGAAGAATCTTGGATCCACCTTGCTCTGGATAGGCACAGCTTCATCAGCTTCATGCTTTCAAGGCTACGGGAAGGACGGATCCTGGAAGGGAACTCGGGGGTGGTCCCTGGTGTTTATTCCCTCCTGGTGACCAGTTACATGCGAGACCTTGGTCCTAGTGGCAGAGCTGGCTCCAGGATGGTGTGAGGAAGCTTGAGTAATTCAGCAAAAAGTAATTCAGCAGAAATGCCAGTGAGATCCCCGGGGCCACCCTAGTCCATGTGTTGTTGCTGGCACCTGACACCTGACACCTGGCATCCAGTACCTGGGCACCTGGCCTGACTTTCTTCCCTGGAGGGCAGCAGAACCCTGAACAAACACACCGCAAAACAGAGAGTTCAGGCTCACAGCCAGTGAGAACATCCTTTTTATGCGGAGAAACGTCCCACACTCCAGGGTCGGACAGACGCGTCGTTTTGCCCCTTTCCTTAAAGGCTTCCAGAAACAAGCCTCTCATGGTCCCTCAGCAATCCTTTCTCTCCACGGACTCCTGCTGCAGGGTTTCTCCACCGGGCCAGGAAGCCATCCGTGTCAGCCCCATCGTGAATCCCATGTAAGTTCTGGCCCTGAGCCTTAGAGCTTAGGCGATGCATGTGCATGCGCGCGCGCACACACACACACACACACACACACACACACACACACACACACACACAATCACAAACATAGAAACTAACATGGAAGGCACACGTATACACACACACATTCACCACACATGCCAAACCACAAACACATTCACATAAACACACACCTCAAATACATAAATACACATACACTCATACACAGAGACACAACACATGCCCACCCACACACGTGCACACAGTCACGCACACTTTCATGCAGACTCCCACACAGGTGAGCCCACATGGCTCCTCTCTGCGGGCACTCCATGATCACCCTACTCCTCGGCACGTCTCTTGATGCCTCGGCCAGAGCCTCTCAGGGCGGTGCCCTTTCTGGGCAGAGGCAGCGTGAGGCCAAGCGGCAGGCATCCGTGTTCTAAGTCACCCGCCTGCAGGGCTATGAACTGCTGGCTGGCTAGCCGGAACCCGTCTCCATCACTGCGGCCTGCACCGGTGGGTCTGACATGACAAATCACCGTTATTGCAGCCACTGTGGATTGTCAAGGATTAGAGAGAAACTAGTATATTACCCTAATTTAATTATCCTACCATCTGATGTTTATGATGATCACTCGCAGTGCTTATTTCTAAAATGGAATGTGCTGTTCTCTAATTGTTCACAGTTCGAAAGAAACAGCCAGAGAACATTTTCAACCATTAAGGAAATGATATTTTAAATGATGAACATACTGTATATGTTTGTGCTTTAAGGAAACAGACTCTGGTAATGTTTGGGGAAATTAGTGAAAATTTACTGATTCCCAGAAGAAAAATAGTTCTGTCTAACAGCGCCAGTCTGTGGGGCCGTCCTGGGAGGGCTGCATGTGCCGCGGCTCCGAGCGGCCGGACCAGGCCCAAGCCTACTCCCCTCCAAAAGCCCTGGGAATGGGGGCACTCACAGCCTGCCCGTGCCCCTGGTTCTGCTAGCCCAGCCTTGAGAGGGTGGCGTGGGGCTGAGGGGAGGCGTTCCCGTGAGCGTGCAGTGCCAGGCAGGCGCTCACTAGACACCGCAAATGCCTTCTCCCCCGTATCAGCTCCCACGGTGAGGAGGCTTTCTGTGGAGGTGGGAGCCCTGCCTGGCCTGAGAAAGAGCCAGGGCCTAACAGCCAGATACAGATCTGAGCCCAGCCTGGCACAGGCCGGGCCATGGGCCACCTTCAGCCATTGAGGCTGCTGTCCTTGTGTGCACGGTGGGACATCGATGCCCCCAGGCAAGGGTTTGGGGAGTTGGGGAGCAACTGTGAGAGAACAGCGTGTGTGAAAGGCACTTCCTGGTGTTCACGCGGGCCTCGCAGGGGAGGGCTGGACCGCAAAGGGCCCGGAAGGCCAAGGAACTGGACTCGGTCCCTGGGCCAAGGAGTCAGTCCAGGGCTCTGTGCAGGGGTCGTGCCAGAGGCTCTGCTAGGTGGACCGACAGGGAATACGGGGGCAGGGCACCCGGGTGCCACAGGTCCAGAGAAGCCACGTGAGAATAGGAGGCGTGTCAGGTCCTGGTGACATCTTTGAAGTGAAACTGATAAGAGGTAGAGGCCGGTGGATGTGACTAGACCGTGCTGAGTCCTTCGTTTCTGTGATAGGTCGCTCAGTATGATAGACTCTACGTCCGCCCAAGGTGCTGCAAAGTTCATAATGTTGTCCTTCTTTGTGTCTGTGTCATATCCCATTGTGTATATGCTCCACATTTTTTTATCAAGTCCACTTTCGATGGGCAGTATGGTTGGTTTCATGTTTTTGCTATTGTGAACAATGCTGCAATAAACCTGCGTGTGCAGGTATCTTTTTCATAGAGTGATTTGAGTTCCTCCGGGTAGACGAAGACACCGGTGGTGAACGTGGTGTGGCCTTCCCAGCCAAGCAAGGAGTCTGCACTGGAGTCGCTCGGCTGGAACCCTGGCTCAGCCCTTCAGCTCTGGGGAAACACCAAGAAGCCCAACTACACCACTCGCCGGACGCACATCAGTGGGTAGAGTTGGCTTGCTTGCTCCTTTAAAACCAAACTTTCTTTGAAACAACGATCTCTTCTTAGACAGGACCTACCTCTCTCCCACTGAGACTGGATGCTCATTGGACCCACAGTCAGGGCCCCTCCTAGAGGAGGCCTTTGCCAGAGCTGGGGTCAGGAGGGTCTCAGTTCTGAAGCGAGTGTGCTTGGATTCATCCAAGGAAGCCACTTGTGCTGCTTGTCCCCAGACGGTGAAAGTGTCCCGTGAGCGGAGCATGTGACCCCACTGGCCTGCCGTGTCGTGTGTTACCTCGCAGTTCAAGCTAGGATCCTGCAGGAGAGCCCTCGGGAGTCCACAACGGTGGCCACCCGGGGACAAACGCCCGGCTACCGGCGGGGCTCACTTCAACCATCCAGCACTGAAAAAGTCACCAGCTGCTGAAGGAGCATCACTCCTTGCGCATCCTCTGAGCCTGGCCTAGCTTTCACAGCTGCTCTCCACGAGAACTTCTTTTCATCAAGGGACTGACGGCCACACCAGTACCTGGTTGCTGGCACTCCTCACAGAAATACCCTCCTGTCTATGCCCGAAATAAATAACTCTGCTCCCGAAGCAAACACAGTTGTCTGGGTGGTGGAGGGTTCCAGTGTCAGTGGCAGGAAGGGCCCGTGTGCTTGCCCTCCTGAGCACGGCGACCCCTCCTGTGGACCCCTCCGGCTTTCCTCACTCCCGCCCTGCCGCCCTGGCTTTCCTCCCCATGTCTCCCTGCGTGGCTGTCACGGCTCTCCATCGGGTTTACTGACGTTGGTGGGAACGGCCTGTGACGACTCTGGGAGCCATCCCACCTGCATCCCGGGCTGCTCTAAATGCAGGCGTGAGAGCACAGGGAGGAGCCACGTTGCCGGCTAGACCAGGTGCCCCTGGCCGCCTGCCTTGTCTCCGGCCACAAGGTAAGCAGACGCATTTGTTATCCAAAAAAAAAAAACCCCACTCGTTCCATCAAATACGTCCTTTTTGCATTCTTGAGATGCATCATTTTTCTGTGTCAGAAAAAGCAAATAAATTATTTAACTTCATTCCCAGGTGTCTCCGCAATGTCTCATTTAATTGCCACTTAAATAAAAGAAAATATCTTAAACAAATTTCCCTGTGATTTGGGGAGTGTCCGATTATATAAAAGTGTTCTGGGAATAGAGTGATGAATCTGTAATGTAAACGAATCACACAGAGGGGAACCTGGCTTCTCAGACAGGCCTAACAATGGAAGGCAGAAGAACCCCTGGGTGTGGGCTCAGCGACAGGGCCTCTAGCCTGGCCTTGTGGCCTAGTGGCAGGGAGCCACGGACAGCCCCTATCCACGGTCTGGGCAGCAGCTGATGCCCCCCCCACAGGGCCAGGGCAGCTGGCAGTGTTGGATTCCCCCAGGCAATGCAGAGAGGACTCAGGTATCCACGGTCCCCCTGCTGATTCCAAGTCAGAAGTCAAGAGCAGGCGGCAGGAACTATTTTTGCATTTCCATGTTGTTTTTAATCTCACTGTTGATGCTGATGTCCACCCAGCTTTAGAAAAGCAATTATTTGAGGTAGGGGTCAGCAAATTTCTTTTTAAGGGCCAGATCCTGTTCCAGGCCTTGCAGGCTATGCAGTCTCTGGTGCGGGAGCTCACTCCGCCGTTGCAATGTGAAAGCCACCACAGTAATGCGTGAAAGAATGGATGTGGCTAAGTCCCAATAAAACTTTATTGACAAAAACAGGCGCAGGCTAGATTTTTTTGGCCTAGGAGCAGTTTGCCCACCCTGAGCTTAAAGTCTTGTCTCTTGAAGGGCACTTTCAAATGCAGCTAATAGAAGAGCACAGAAACACAACTCCTCAGTCTCCAGTATGGACTTTGAATTGTTTTATTATAATTTTGTCTTAACATGTGCAGATACTGAACGAGATACAGATTCTTCTTTTGGCCTTTGTATGACTTTAACAGCAAAACACATTAATAAACACAAAACTGTAACAGCAGCAAACTGCAAATTAAGATGTAAATTTAATGTAGCAGATGATGTTTTTTGGCTGATGCTAAAAC
This sequence comes from Cephalopachus bancanus, assembly GCA_027257055.1. Classification (NCBI taxonomy): domain Eukaryota; kingdom Metazoa; phylum Chordata; class Mammalia; order Primates; family Tarsiidae; genus Cephalopachus; species Cephalopachus bancanus. The sequence continues at coordinate 575,294 of JAPVLO010000169.1, read as the reverse complement.
ACCGTCCTGTGACTCGGCTTCACCAATTCTCTCCCTGCCCCCATCTGCGAACCCCTTTTGTTCGTGGATGCCTTTGGCAGCACGTGGCCCTACCCGGGGTGGGGGCACACTTCCTTGACGTGTCCAGCGCGTGCCATGTATAGGCATAGACTCGTGGTCCTGAGAAGAGAAGATACCAAGCCCACCTGCAAAGCAGCTCTTCAGTGAGCAGTGTGTGTGCACACACGTGTCTATTCGGCGAGTATGCACACGTGTGTGTGGTGCATGTGTGCGTCAACATGAAAATACAAACGCTTTCATTTCCACAGAAAATCATACCCCCCTCCCTGAAGGCACCCACACGGCAACCGGCAGACTTCACCCAAGTGTTCTCCCAAGCCCTGGTGATTAGATTGGCAGTGTAGCCCTGGAATGTGGACACTGGGAGTGGAAAGTGGGGAAGGGGTCGTCAGGAAGGAGTGGAACCTGGGTCAGGGTGATGGAAGACCAAGGAACAGAGGGGCTGAACAGGGGACCCCACGAAAAACGAGGGCTCCTCCTCTCAGGGTCCACCGGTACCTTAGTTCCCCAACTGGCAGCAGTGTGAGCATGAATACCGTATTCAACTTAAAAAATAAAATAAAAAACACTGAAAGGTTATGTGCAAGACAGGACGGATCACGCTCATTTACTTTGGTCCTTTTCCCCTCTCAGTGCCATCGGCAACTCCGGCTAGATGCTGAAATCCCATGGAAGCATTCCTTTCTGCACCCACCGATGACTTTATCTGCGGAACGGTTCTGGAACCTGTCTTCTGAAGTCTGATGCTCCCCACGCAGGGCCAGGGAAGCTGGCAGTGTTGGAGCCACCTAGGCACGTAGAGAGGACTCAGGTAACCACAGTCCGCTGCCATTTCCAAGTCAGAAGTCTGATACTCTCCCCACACAGGGAGAGAGACTTCACCCAAGCGTTCCTTGACAAGTGTAAGATTTAGCCTAAATCTTCCAGCCGCTCCTTGAGACTTCAGGCAGATGTGACAAGCTCTGTCTTCTCGTCTGTAAAGGCAATACCATCCAGTTGGCCTGGTTGTTCTGTCCGCTTGGAACACCCCCGTGTGGGAAGAAGCTCAGAGGACTGCGAGGTGGCCAGAAACTCTGCAGGAGAACTGACACAGCATGCTCCCTCCAGGGTTTGGGGCTTCCAATGTGAAGTTGGTGGAAACAACCAAATGGCTGGCACGTACAGGTGAGACAGTCTGAAGTCTCTAAGTCACCCCCATTCTCTTGACGACTTTTAAAACTCTGACTGAGCGTTCACAGGATGGTCCATTCGTATTTATCTTCGCCCCAGAAACTAGCACACATCACACGCCCGGCAAACATTGACTAGAAGGAGGAGATTTGCCAGGAAGCAGGATTTCTCTCGTTAATTTGCTCAGCAAACCTGTTTCCGGGCCCTGGTGCTGGAGTGAAACGGCCGGCCTGGGGAGTGGGTTCAAGGAGCCGACAATGCCGCCCCCAGAGAGCAGAGCTCCCAGCCCAGGCCGAGACCCCACTGGAGCGGGAAGGGACCCGTGTGAGAGGACACCAGCAGCTGGTTGCATTTCCCGGGCTGCTTGCTGCGAGGAGTCTGACACGCGGTCTGTTCTCCGACAACCTCTTTGGTAGGATTCGTGCTGCAGGCTGGTGGTTTCCCTGCCTGGGCTTCTTAGGACAGAGGCAAAGAGGTGCCAGCTCAGCCTCCCATTGTCGTGATGGGCCAAGCAGCACCTAGGGAGAAGGAGCAGAAAAGGCGGCTGGGGGCGACCTCTGGAGGGGCCCAGGCCAGGCTGCCTGTCCCAAGGAGGGGTTGCCCGTCCAGAGCAGTCCGTCACTCCACTCGCCTGTTGGACCTCCCAGGCTGTCCACCCGCGCAGCGTCCAAGGCTGACACAGACAACAAAGTGCTCAGCGAAGGGGCCACAGGGACGGGATCCCTGATCCTACATGGACGCCCCCCAAAAAGGGAGTCCTCGCAGAAACAAAAGAGCTAGCACTGATCTGCAGGTTGTTTTATCGTTGGTTTAATTTGTCTTCCTTGATATAGATATAAATATTTTATATCTCGCTGCCTGGAGATTCAGTTATGACAACCACGCTGCCTTCCCCTTCCCGCCAGAAACACCCCTGTGACAGGAGACGCCCATCTCCCTGGAGCTTGGGCAGACTTGGCCAGGCGTGGGCCCCGGGCTCAGGGACAGAGAGGTCCTGAGAAGGATCTTAGGACACAGGAGAGCAGTAGAGGCACCGGCTACTCCCCAGCCCCAAGAGGCTGGCCCCAGTGGAAATAGAGACTGAAGGAGGCACACAGAGTGGGGAGCAGGCTCTGCCCGACCCCAGTCCCCCTGGTGTCACCTCTGCCCCTCCATAACCGGCCCCCCCAGGCGTGACGCGCAAGGAAGAAACTCCAAAGGACATTTTTCAGAGTGGCGAGTGAACCCCCAGACGAAGGCTCAGATCCCTCTGTCGCCATTGTGTGCCAACCTTCTGCAGAAGTTCTAGCAACACGTAATATAGTCTAGAAGTATAGACTCTAATTATTGCACAGAAGTTCAAACTCTCATGATTTGTCGATGTAATGACTGCGTACCCAGAACATTCAGGAAAACACAAGGAAAATCTATGAGAATCCATAAAAGAATTCTGTAAAGTTGTTGAAAATATGATCATGTCAACAAATCAATATTTTTTCTACATAGTGGTAGTCATCAGTCTGGGGGAAAAAACTCCCAATACCTTTCATTACAGAGGCAAAAAATATACATTTCTGATAGGATGGTTTCTATACAACCAAGAGACTTATTTGTGGAAGATTATAAGACTTAACAGAGACATAGAGGCATGCCACGTGTGGTCACCTGAACCATGGCCCCAAAGCATCCACATCCTAGTCCCAGAGCCTGTGTATGAGTCACCTTATGTGGCACAAGAGTCTCTGCAGGTGAGTTAAGTGGGGAATCTTGAGACGGGAGATTATCGTGGCTTACTGGGGTAGACCCAGTGTCCTCACAAGGGTCCCTAGAAGAGGGAGACGGAGGTGTCAGAGTGAGAAAGAGGAAGTGGGTGACAGAAACTGAGAAAGAGAGAATGAGAGGGAGCGAGAGATCGGAAGATGCTGTGTCACTGTCTTTAAAGGTGGAGGGCTGGGAACCCGAGGACACAGACGCCCTCGAGAATCTGGAAAAAGCAGGCGACAGAGCGTCCCCCAGAGCCTCCAGAAGGAGCCAGCTCTGCCTCAGACTTCTGCCCCCCCGAACTGTAAAATAAGACGTGTGTTATTTTAAGCTACCAAGTTTGTGGTAATTTGCTACAACACTGACAGGAAAAAAAAAACCTTATGTTTTTCAGGAAGAGAAAATCATAAAGCAGTTACTTCTAAACTTATTTATAGGTTTACCCTGTTTGAATCAAAATCCAAGCAAGGGTTTGTTTCAGAGGACAACACGATTATAAAATAATCTTGAACACGTAGGTAGAAAGCTAAGAAGACTGGAAAGTAGAAACGCAACGAAGGAAGCCGGCTGTGGCGGTCGAGAGCGTCCTGTGACATTCCGACCGGGTGAAGGGACACTGCCACTGTAACACGGAGGACAGGCCACCCCTCCCAGCTCCTCTTTTGTGCTTGTGCTCGGAAAGGAGAGTTCGCCTGTCTGTCCCTGTTCACGAGACAAAAGACCATTTTTCCTGCCAAATCAGTTAAAAACGTAAAAAGACAAAGTGTGTGTTTGCCGCTCTGCAGAGGCCACAGAGACTAGAAGGCTGACATGCCCAAGCCTGAGCGTAAGCGGGGGTGTGGAGGGAAGAGGACTTGAGAGCGAGAGTAAGAACACACCACGAGCCCCTGTGAGCACACCGGGAGCTGAAGGCTTCAGCAAGCTTGGTGGGGGACAGCTGTGTTATTCCTCAGAGCCTCTCGGGCCACGGTCCACAGGTAGGGGCTCCGGGAGAGGCTGTTGTGGTCACTGGAGGAGGAATTTTGAGGCTGCGGGACCCCAGGATCGTGGGTATGGATCCTGGGTATATGCGAATATACTCAAACAATGGAATCGTACGCTTTGAAAAAGTGAATTTCGTGGTACATGAATCATTTCTCAACAAAGCAGTCTTAGAAAAAATAAAACAGTGAGCAGCAGCAGTTGGGGGAGGGAGGAGCCCAGGATGGTGCTTTCCTTCCCCTTATATGCCTGGACAGCTGGGGGCCTCCAGAGCCCAGCAGGAAGCAGGCTTGGGGCTGGCCCAGGGGGCTGGAGGAGCCCGTGGTCATCCAGGAGAGATGTGCGGGGGTAGTGGCCACGGGACTGGAGGAGGGGTTTCTGGGGCATCCGTGAACATCACGACAGTAAAAGCTTCAGCTGGGATGGGCAGAGGGGAGCAGGGGAACAGAGGAATGTGGAGTGAGGCTCGAAAGCAGTGAACGCCCCGAGATTTTGTCTGTGTGGGGAATGGGTGCTCCCAGGCACCCGTACCTGGAAGAGTGCAGTTCCTGCACCGCCCACCTTGATCTCCGCTGACCCTGACAACCCTCCTGGTGCAACGCTGACCAGAGACCAGAGGTCGGGGAAGGACGAGGGAAGTCACCTCTGCTGGAGCCTTTCCTGCAGGCCAGACACAGTTCTCAAAGTCTGACAATAACCCACGCCACTGCCTCTCTCTATAGCTAGAACCACCCATTGGAGTCGCAGGTTCATTTCTCCAAAGTCAGCAGCTCAATGGAGTTTGCCAAACCCAACACATTCGTGGGACCAGCACCTAGACAGGCCGAGAAGCAGAACGTGGCCAGCCATCTCCCCAAACCCCATGCCTGTGTACCACCCCCACCAGACAGCCACCACCCTGATTTTCAACACCGCCGCTGGGCCAGTTTTATTTTTTCTAAGACTGCCTTATTGAGAAATGATTGATGTACCACGAGATTCACTTTTTAAAAGTGTACGATTCCATTGTTTGAGTATATTTGCAGTGGTGTGAAACCATCCCAACTAATTTTATGACAGTTTCGGCACCCTAAAAAGAAAGCCCAAATCCATTATCAGCCACTCCCATTCTCCCCTCCCCCCAGTCCCTGTCTTTGGCAACCACTAATCTGCTTTGCATCTCAACTGATTGGCCTGTTCTGGACATTTCCTGCAAGTAGTGTCACCCATGTCCTATTCTTGACCGCAGGGGTAAGTTACCCAGTGTTCCACCACTGAGTAGGATATGTGCTATGGACTTTTCACGTGTGCTTTCTTCTTTTTATAAAGATGTTTACAGCTATAAACTTCCCTCAAAGCACTGTTTTAGCTGCATCCAGTACGTTTTTACATGACTTGGCTTTATCTTTGTTCTTCTCCAAGTATTTTCTTATTTCCTTTGTGAGTTATTTGACCCCCGGTTATTGACAAATGCTCTGTTTAATTTGCACATATTTGTAAATTTTCCAAATTCCCTTCTCTTTTTGATTTTTAATTTTACTCCATTTTGATCAGGACATACTTTGTATGATTGTAGTCTTTTTAAGTGTGTTTAGGTTTGTTTTACAGTCCAAGATATGGCCAATCCCAGATAATGTCTTACGTGCATTTGAAAAGGATGTGTGTTTGCTGTTGTGTGTAGTGTTCTGAGTATGTCTATTAAGACAAGTTCATTTACAGTGTTGTTCAGTCTCCAATTTCTTTATCTACCTTCTGTCTGGTTTTCTACCATCATTAAAAATGCAATGTCAAAGTCGCCAACTATTATTGTTGAATTATCTACTTCTCCCTTCCACTATTAATCTGTGAGTATCTTGTCTCAAGATCCTCAACTTAACTTACGTCTCCGCTTACGTCTACAAGATTTTTATCTAAATAAGGTCACAGATACCAGGTGAACATATCTTCTGGGGAGAGGGACACACTATTAACCCACTGAGGAAGGTGTACGGGCTCGATGCACAAACACCCCAGAGTGTGCCAGTGTGGCGCTCCAGGAAGCTGTGGGAACCACCTCCTAGGCTGGCCCGGCTGCCTCTCCGGGCTTTCCCAGACTTGGAAAGGCCTCAGAGGCCCTGGAGGACCGCTTTCTCCTGCCCTGGGCACGGGCCCGCGATCTCACCTGCGGCAGTGCACAGGCACCATGAGCCTGCAGCCCCGGGGACCAGAGACAGATGAACACATAGCAGCTGTGAGACCTTGCCAGGCCGCTCGGCCTCAGGACTCTCTTTGAAGCCAGACTGAGGGCGTCTCCCCTTGCTGGCTCCTGAACCCAAGTGACCCCTGTGCTCTTTGCCCCTCCTGGATTTCCCTGTGAGGAGACCCCAGTAGGCTGGGGATGTGACTGAGGACCCCTCGGGTCTCACGGGTGCCCATGGAAGGGTGCACTTTGGGATAAAAGGCCTTGAGACTTTGGGCCCTTTTGGCTTAAAGCCATCACGAGGCAGAAGAGTAAAAAGAGTCATCGGAGACAGAGTGGAGGCCGGGAGATGTCCCTCAGCCCCTTCCTCCCAGCATGGCAGAAACTTCTTCTGACCAGGAGCCTCTGGCAGCCCCTGTTCCCCACGTTTCTGTCCCTTCCCCTCTTTTTCTCGCCTCCGCAAACAACCACGGGAAATCGCCAAAATCTGGCTTCCTATCGTTCTGGCAGCTCCTCTCCGGTTTCCATGGAAACCGTTATCTGAATGCGGGCGAGAAAGGGGGATCCGGATTCTCGAAAATAATGAGAGCAGAGAAACTTTCACGGGCCTGTTTCTTCCACTCTCAGTGGTTTCCGTGGAAACCTCAGCCAAAGACAGAGCTCAGTAAGGAAGGCGCCGGGTTCCCCGCACTGTTCCCCCCCCGAGGGTAACTGCAGAGAGCCACAGCCCTGCCCCTCGAAGGAGACACTCCCCGCCTCTTCACAAGGATGCAGAAACCGCCCTCCCAGGTCACCGAAGGGGTCTCCTTTCCCCGGAGGCCGCCGGAGGGTGGGAGATGCCAAGAAGGAGGGAGAGGAAGGGACGGCCCCACGGCTGCCTCTTGTCATTCGCCTCCACCCGGGACGCACCTGGGGGCAGGGTCACTGGGGTGCGGGTGCTCCCCGCATCCACACGCTGGCGGAGGTCACCCACTGGCGGGTTCGGGAGCTCTGTCTCAGCGCGGTCGTGGCCACCGTGTCCCTCCCTTTTCCTGGAACTTGCCAGGGGTGGGCCTGCTGCCCCGGAGGCTGGGAGGCCTCAGATCAAGCGGCACACAGAGCCCGGCCAGCATCTCCTGGGCGTTCCTGCACAGCAGAGCAAAGATGGGCTCACTTTGATGGGCTCTTGCCCGTTCCCAGAGACCCCACCCCAGAGCTCGTGCACCCAGGAAGCTGTGCCCCGAGTCTGCTCTCCACCCAGGAGCTGCTCGGGAAGTATGCAGGGAAAGGGCCACACAGAAAACTGCTCGGAAGATGCATCATCCACGGGTCCTTGTGCCCTGAGAGCTGCGGATCCCAACCGGGGAGAGGTCGGCCCCGCGGGCCCCACGAGCCCAGAGCGGCCGAGGCTTCTGGCCTCTTTCGCTGCCATCTTGCCGCAAGCATTGAGTTGGCCGTGGGAGCACAGCCCCGTCTGGGCGGTCCCGTCCGGGTCTGAGAGGCGTCACCTGAGCGTTCTCTCTCTGTCTCGCTTGGCTTTTCTTCCTTCTTCCTCTCAAACAACACCCAGGAACTCCTGCTTGACGCTTTTGTGTTTTTCTTTTAGCAACGCCTACATTCCCTAGTGCAGGTGTTCTCTTTTAAGGCGCCTGGACACGTGGTTGTGTCGTTCTCCATTCTCCACCACGATCATCACACCTGAGAGAGGTCAGAAGGGAGAGGCAGTGAATCTGTGTGAAGTGGCCATGGGAATGTTTTTCAGCTCTCCCTTCTTGAGTGCCAGATCTGGGCCAGGCCCTTCCCACGGGCCAACTCACGGCCTCCAGGATAAAGGGGCTCCCATCCTCTCTGAGCCCGTCTGGGGAGCCCGGGGTCTCTCCTGGCTGCCTCCACTCCCTGCAGGGGACCAACTGGAAATGGCAACCTTGGTCACCCTCCATCTGAAATGCAGAGCAGGAATATTTTTTCCTGCAAAGAACATTACTCAAACTGCCACCTTTTCATTAAACGTGAAGTAAACATCTCTATTTAACTCACCAAGCCTCATTTCAGACGCTTCACACCGAATTTCAGGGCTGCAGGACAGGATGCGCACGAGGCTGCCTGGGGTGATTCTGTTACTCCCTTAACTTAAAACCCAGGACGTGGCACCACCAATATTTGAAAGACACGTTAAGACCAGGGAGAATTAAGCGTAACGAACATGGCTCATGCCGTGGACTTCTCCTGATATTCCCATTCCTAGGGGTCAGAAAGAAGAGACAAAACGACAACCTCATTCCAAGACATGAACTATGAATGTGAACTTTGATGAAACTCTTAAATTGGTCTTAAAGGACAGACAAATGCCAACGAACAGCAAAGCTCACAAACTGTGAGGCGGAGAAGACGCTGAGTCAGCCTGCAGAACGGTGCTCACGGCTCGAGCGGGCCCACGTTTCCTGGTGTTTATGCACTCTCCATCCATCCGTGCACATGAATCAGGGGCTGCTGGTGGAAGGTGCTCACTGAGCGGGAGAGGGCAGACAGAGGAGGCTGGGTCTGCACTCAGGCCAGCACAGGTGACAGGGGGGACCCATGACATTCCCCTGGCTCCTCTGCAGGGCCGCTGCTGACAGAGGTCTGGTCCACGAGGAGTGGTGCCTGACCCAGGCGGGACATCACGGAGGACTCCCTGGAAGAAGGTGCCACAAAGGCAAACCCTGATAGATGCCAAGACTCTGGTGCTGTCACCGTCAGGCCCCGGTGGCAGAGGCGAGAGGCGAGATGCATGATGACTTGGGGCAGCAAGCACCCCAGGAAGCCGAGCCAGGAGCAGGAGACGGCTCCGACGGGGTCGGCGGGCCCAGGCCATGAGTCTGTGCGCCCCGCGGTGCAGGGAGCCTTGGCGGGCAGACGCCACGGGGGCCCTGTCCCCCAGTCCCCTGGGTGCAGTGGGAAGGCCCCGGAGGATGGGCCGCCGTGTGGTTGGGCCTCCGGGGACCCTCTGCCGGTGTCAGGAACAGCCGAACGTCGAGCTTGGTGCCCCCCCCACTGCGGCCCAAGGCCACATCACCGAGGTTGGCACCGCAGGCCCCTGGGTGTCCTTCCTCTCCTCCCAAGCTGTGGCAGGGGAGCCTTGGGCAGTCTGGCGTCGGCCCTGAAGTCCTGTGTCCTGGTCACCCTCGCCCCGGGACCGCGGCACCGGGCAGAGGAGATCGTGGAAGTTAAAGCTCTCTCCTGGTCCTTCCTCGTGGATCAGGGAGGAAGGAGCAAAGAGACGGAGCAGCAGGACACAGGGAGAGGCAGCCACGTCCCCCTCCAGTGGGTGTCCCTGCAGCCCGCAGTCTGGTCGCCTGATCCTAAAGCCCGTGCTCTTAACCTTTGAACTGGGACCCGGAGGGAGGAAGAGAGAGTAGCCAAGCAAAGGAAGGTGCAAGAAAGTCCTCACCGACTTGGACCCTTGGCCAAGGCTGGCCTGCCCTCCCACCCAGGGCCTGGACAGTTGTGCGACATGAGCGAGGGCAGCCCTCCTGCCCGTGCGTGGCGTGGCCCTCGCCCTGGTTCAGAAGGAGGTGGTGCTTCCATCCCACCCTGTGGGGCCCCCCAGCCTAGGGCAGGGGGTGAAATCATCTTACGCATCCACCACGGGAATGAAGGGAGAGCCCTGTGGACCTGCGTTCTGTGCGAATGCATCAAGTCCTCCCAGCTTCCCCGGGAGGCAGTTTGGGTGGATGCTTTACAGCCAAGGGGCCTGGGTGCAAAAAGTGAAATAACCACCTCCGATGTGTTGTGTGGCTTGGGCTGGACGCAGACCCCTCCTCTGCACACAGACAGAAGTCGGGGAACGGAAAACATCTGCCTTGTGAGCACAAGCTGCAGCTCCGGAGTGTGGGTTTTGGTTATCAGTTCCCAGCACCCCTGGGGCAGTGAGCGCTGACCAAAAGGGAGTCCTGGTGATAGTGCCAGCCAGAGGCGGGAGGGTGTTTCAAGGCGGAGGAAGTAGCCTCACCTGGAGACGCAGTTGCACATCCTCATGACCAGGTCAGTCGTGTGCTTCAGTTCTTCGTGGATCTAAATGAAACTATGGACTTTTGAAATCATCTTCTTTCAAAGAGCATGGCTTAGCAGGAGTTTGGATCCTGCTTGTGTAGACAGCCCATGCAGAACCCTCTGGAAGGCAAGTGGTAACTTCAGAGAGGGCCCGTGGTGCACGGCACCGTGAAGAGCCAAGGACCCAGATGGGCAGAGCCCCACTGCCGTCGGGAGGAACCAAGGGACATGTGGACCTGAAGTTGCCCTCCACCAGATTGCAGGGCACCTCCACGCCGTGCAAAATGCCAGGACAGCCAATGTCACCGCAGCAAGGTAGAGACGCAAGACGCAGCACACAGACCCAGAGAGAAGGCCAGGCCTGCGACCTGCAGCTGGCATGTCCAGGCACGTGCTGGGCGGCTACAGGCTGCAGGGCTCTTTCCTAGACCTCCTCAACCTTCACATCCAGGGGTCTGGGCCCTGCCTCCGGGCTGCCCAGCAAGCACCAGGATTCACTGAATCACCTCCTGCCCGGCCACGACCACCTCTGCTGAGAGTGCAGAGCTACGGTGTGTGCGCAGACAGTGCTCCCGGTACCCAGGCGCTTTCCAAGGACAGAGCGCGGGCAGCACCTCCTTCAGAGCCCTGAACACCAGTGAGGCTTTGGAGAAACGTCTCCAGTTTTCCCAGGGGCGGGCGCCATCCATCAGCCCTGCTCCTGAGGCTGGGCTGGGCAGAGCCGAAGCCCAGGGCCCTCGGCGCGTCTGCCCCACAGGCCTTTCAAGGCCCACCTGCCCTCGGCTGCACCCTCAAACATGCACGCCCCCGTCCCCAGCTGAGGCCCGCAGCCCCGTCCACGAGGAATGGAAATCCACCACCCGGAGAGGCGGGAGAGTGTTCCCACTTTGACGGGCCAGTGAGGCGGCAAGCCTCCTGGCACCGCTGCACGTGGAGCTGCCCAGGCTGAAACGACCACCCACGCGGGGCAAGAGCCCTCGGGAAGGACCGACTCGGCCGCCCTCGGACAGGGTGGCCGCGTTCGGCTTGCTTGTGAAGGAAGGGCGACGCCAAGTCGGGAGCGTCTAAACCGCAGTGACACAGCTGCCGCAGTGCTCCCTGTGCTCCCTGTGCCTCAGTTTCTCCCTCTGTGAAATGGGGTGATCCTGGACACATCCACAGCATTGGATGGTTGACTCACTTTCTCGGGGTCACACGGGTGGTCAGTAGAGGTGAGTGGGGACTTGAACCTCCCCCTCAGGCCCCAGAGGGGGGATGCCTAACCGCAGACGCCCCATGGGCTCTTGGGACCAAGTCAGGGGCTGAGGTGGAGCCGCCACCCGGACGCGGGTGCCCGTGGGGCTGTAGGGCTGGGCTCGGACAGGGAACACGCAAGGAGGTGTCTGCCCTCACGGCTGCCCTCCCTGTGCACAGGCCCCGGGGCCCTTCCAGATGTCCCTGTCCTTCCCCTGCGCCCCCCGAGCACCTGCGTGTCGGCTGCCAGACCGGAGACCACATGGACAGGGCCTGGCTCTCCCCTCCCTGCTGGAGGCCAATGTGGAGGAAAGAGCCACCCCTGCCCAGCCCACCACTGACCTCAGCTCCTAGTGGCGCCTGAAGAGTACTCAGTCAGTCCTCAGTGAATGACAGAGTGGGACTTAGCAGAGGACTGTAGCAGAGTGGCATCAGGACAGGTGAGACTTAGCAGAGGACCCAGCCCCGCAGCCAACAGGGACCAGTCGGTGGGTGCAGCCGCCCTGAGAAGGACATAAAGGGGACATTTATCCTGTGTCTCTGCAGACAGAAAGCACTTGTCCCCTTTCAGATGATTCCACATTCCGTCAGCACCTGGTTCAACTTACCTGGGAGGTGGTGAGCAGCTCTGCTCGTGGCCTGTCGGCTTTGGTTTAGTGCAGTGTTTGGGAGAGCGTTTCTTATGGGAAAGCACGTATGTCATCTCCAGAAAGTAGAAAAAATAGTCTTTCGATTCCCAATGTGCGCCTTTGCTTTTGTTTTTAAGTCAAAATTAGAATCTGCACTGACTTTTCATTGGTTCTTCTGGTTTTAAACGACGAGCTATGTGTTTTGCTGCACTGTGGTGTCACTTCTTAAGTGTTTTCGGACCGTGAAAAAAAAGATGGCGACAACTTACATACATGTGCATGAACACGTGGAACACATACATGCACATACAACACACACACACTCGACACACACACACACCCACTCCATCCAGGCTGACGCCTCCTGAGACAGCGCAGCCACCAGAAATCACTGCAGGGTGGCAGCTCTGCTGGGAGGCTCCGTCTACTTCAGCAAAAACGTGAGCATCCTCACCAGAGGAGCGGAGGGTGCGACAGACACACCTGTCCCCACGCCTGCCGGGCCGGGGACTGCCTCAGGAAAGGGATCAGGTAACTGAGCCGTTTAGCACCAGGTGGTGGGATTCGCGGCGGGAATGCCTGGCATGGACCCGCTGTGATCCGGGCCAGCAGGAGAGCCACAGGGCCTGGCCTAGGGTCGGCGTGCGTGGGATGGAGTCAGAGCAGACCTTCACCCGGTCCAAGAACCAAGGCATCACCTGGAGTCCAGCACCCCTTGTCAATTGCCAACGCACCGATGGGTTCTGTGCTTCCCCTTTCCCTTTCCAGCCTTGATGTGTGTGTGAGAGAGGACAGACCGGCCGTTACCGACACATTGATGCCTTGCCAAGCCATCCATGCAGGCAGAAGAGCATCCCATGGTTCCGCAGGTTCTGAGGGTGACCCCAGACCGTTGCCTGGGCCACGGAGCAGAAAGAGAACACATCTGGACCCGAGAGGAGAGAGAACAAAGTGGGAGACCAAGGAGGAAGAGCCCTACCACTCTGGGTGGGCCGGCCCACCACCCAAGAGGAAAGGCCAAGCAGAGCCTGCCCGAATCCCTTGGATTTCGTCCTCTGTGCTCCACTGTGAGCAAGACCGTCCTGCCTAGACGTGTCTGTACCCGCCGGCCCTGACTGGGTCAACCGAGGGAAGGTGTCCACAGCTCATCAGTCACTGTCACTCACCCTGGATTCCTGTTCAGCCAGCAAATGCGTCTACTCAGGGCCAGGGAGGCGAAGGGAGGGTCGTTTCCGTCAGGCACCCTTGGGGGAGGGCAGAGGAGTATTTGGGGACCGGAAACCACCTCGTCACCTGATGGTGCTGCCATGCCCTGGGAGAGGTGGGCCGGGAAGGGCGGGACACGGCCAGACCGGGGAGGGGGGGCTCGGTGGGCGCGAAGGCAGCCTCCAGGAAGGGTTCATCCTGCTTCCTCTCATCTTGCACACACATGCTCTGTGTGCACAGCTGGGGAGCACATCTGTCCCTGCTGAGCACCCACCTCTGGCCAGTAAGCTGGGCATCTACTCCTGAGCACGGCCCACTTACCAGTCTTTCCAGAGGGGACCACAAGTTCCTGAGTGACCAGCCTGGCCCGGCTGGGGCCCTGTTGTCCTGGCTCATGACCTCGTGCTGTCACCCACAGGGCCTTGAGGAAGCCAGGACGGGCCTCCACGGGACCGTGGCGCTCAGGGGTGCTGCTCTGGGCCGGCACTTGCAACTCAGAGCTCCACCCACCCTTCCTGGAAGTCTACTCTGGCCTCTTTCCCCTTCATCCTCCTCCCTTGCTTCTTTCTCTCTCCCTCTCTCCTTTTCTCTAACACACACCAGGTTCTATGAGAACACATTATTCTTTTTTAATTTTTTATTTTAAAACTGTGGAGTACAGTTCAGGGTTTACAAATATGCCTCGTTCAGGCACCCTTGTTGATAAGGGGTGTCTCCCCGTCCCCAGACAGATATTGACAACCATTCGTCCCACCTCCCTTCCCCTCCCCGCCCCCCCATAGTTTCCCGCCACTGTCAGTCCTTTTCTTATAGTATTACGATAGATGTTCAAGGTCCACTTATGAGTGAGAACATGCGACACTCAGATCTTTGTTTCTGTGAGAGGCCACTCAGTATTATACTCTAGTTCCACCCAGGTTGCTGCGAAATTCATGCTTTTGCTCTTTTTTATGGCTGCGTAGTAGTCCATCGTGTATATGTACCACTAGGAATATACCCTGAAGAACTCAAATCACTCTATCAAAAAGACACCTGCACACGTATGTTTATCGCAGCATTGCTCACAATAGCAAGGACCTGGACCAACCATGCTGTCCATCAAAAGGGGACTGGATTATAAAAATGTGGTACATACACACAATGGAGAGCACGTTATTTTCCTTGACGCGTTCGATCTGGCCACCATCTCCTCAAAAAGCGGAAATAACTCCTAACTCCGCCCAGCCGGAGGGAGACTGTGGCACAGAGCCAGAGAGGAGGGAGTCGCCAACACCCGGAGACCGCATTGCGGCTGGCTGTGCTGCCGCTTGGCAGCTCTCTGTGGATCGCGTGGCCCTCGAGGCCTGCACCTGGGCCGACCACCAGGCATCCTTGTTGAACGTGGGTGAGAGAGGCTTTGCTGGGTGAGGAATTCTGGTGAAACCAAAGGCATGCGGTTGAAGCTGTGGCCGACCCCAGTGTGAAGAGAGAGTGAGCAGAAACTTCAGCGGATCAGGAGGCCTTTGATATTTGATGATGCTGTTTTTCCCGTTTTGTGTGGCTTTGAATAAATGTTGGGAAGTAAATCAATGGGCAGGCAAAGCCTTATTCTTGAATTATTTGTATTGCACAGTGCAGTTTGTGTGGAAGACAGGCAGGCAGGCCGAGGGGAAGAGCTGAAGCCTGGGTGGCCCTCCTGCCGCCCGAGGGCCAGGCTGCCTGTGCTTTCCAGCCTGTGGCACTGGGGTGGCCGCAGAGCAGGCCAGAGAGGCTGGGAGCCCTCCATTCACTGGAATGGAGCAAGCCCAGAGAGGGTGCCCCACCAGGGCCGGGGCGCCCCACCCACAGGACCCCGACTCCAGGAGTGGGCATGGCCCCAGTGACCGCCGTAGGGATGGCACAATCTGCCTACTGGTACAGTGTCCCTCCTCTCAGCACATTGGACAGGCATGGACATCCGGCTGATCAGAGCCGATGCCCAGGAAGTCCGAGGCTGGCCCCATCCCAGCTGCGGGACCGCACCTGGCTGCTGTCAGCGCCTGCCGTGCACCACTCCGGGCAGACGGCGGCAAAGGCAGGTCTTCAGGGAGGAGCAGAAGCAGGTAAGCAGAGCGAGCGCAGGCCCCCGTCCCAAGGGCTTGGAGGCCTACCTCATTCCCACCCTAAATTCTCCAAGCCACTTCTTATCCTCAGCTGCGTGTCCTCACGATGAATTGCTGTTTTTGCTTTACAAACATCCCTTGAAGCCCACAGAGTCTCAACCCCCCTGCACCCTTCTGACGCAGGGGCTGCCAGCCCTCTCTGGCCTGCTCAGTGGGGACCTTGTCCCGGTCCCAGGGCCGCAGACCGGAAAGCACAGGCAGCCTGGCCCTGGGGCGGCAGGAGGGGACCCAGGCTTCAGCTCCGCCCCTCGGCCTGCCTGCCTGTCTTCCACACAAACCGCACCGTGCAACACAAATAATTCAGAATAAGGCTTGGCCTGCCCATCAATTTACTTCCAAACATTCATTCGACAAATCACACAAAGCAGGGAAAACAGCATCACCAAATACGCAAAGGTTTCCTGAAATAATTATACAGTCTCTGGGAGGTTCCGGGATCTCTGTCCCCCTCTTTAGATGCCACCCCTTGCCCTGCCTCTGACCTTTCTCTGTCTCCTGTCAGGGCCTGGGGCCTGGGCTGCCTGAAGGTAGCAGGTCTCTACCCTCTGACCGGAGACCTCCTGACGCAGGGACGGCTGACCCACCCCAGCCGCCAGAGGCTGGACGAGACCCTGCTGCCTCTGATGTCAGCCTGCCTCCTCCCCGCCCCCTGCCCCTGCCCCCAGCATGCCCTTTGACCCTACATTCACTCCCCCTGGGTGCTCCGGGCTGCTCAGACCCACGGGGTGCCACCCACACTTAAAAAGAGAAAGGAGCGACCCAAACCAACAAGAAAATCCTCCCAGAGCTTCCGACCTCTTAGAACCAATCCAGCCTCGCAGCTGCAGACCGTGGGGCTGTGGCCCCTCGTGCCCTGGTGACTAGGAAGGTGGCTGAGGCCTCCCTGGGTCTCTGCCATAGACCATCAGAGCTGGAGTCACCCCGTCAAAGGGCCTGTAAACTTGGGGGTCTGCGGGGATCTCTACCCTCATTACCAGGAAGTAAAGGAAGCCAGTGAGAGAAGAGGGAGAGGAGGATTGAATGTGTACAGCTGTGTACATGCTCATGCACAAAGTCTGGGGGACAGACTGGAGCGAAGAATGCAAGGTGGAAGTGGCTGGCCGGCAGGCTCAGGGCCATGGAGCCTCAGAGCGGGGTACTCGGGCTGGTGACCAGTGGAGCCGGGTGGAGCAGCAGGACTGAGCGCCACACGGGGTGCCACAGAGGCATCCACAAGCCTTGAGTGATTTTCTCTGTTCTTGGCAGATCGACAGGGGCTGGCGCTCCTGACGGAGGAGTTTGGTTTGTCCTAAACCAGAGCTTGGCCCTCAGGCCCTGTCCAACCCGCCTCCCGTTTTCATCGCAGCTCGCGGCGAGGAGTGGTTTTCACGTGTCACATAGCGGAAAACATCAGAAAGGGACACATATTCCGTGAGACGCGGGAGTTGCGTGAGATTCAAATCTCAGGATGACGGAGCACGGCCGAAGCCATTCGTCTTTGCACTGCTGGGGACTGGTCTCACACCACGGTGGGGCAGAGGGATTTCAGCGAGACCCAGGGACCCACGGAGCCTGCAGTATTTATTCTCAGGACCTTTAAAGAAAAAGTCGGTTGACCTTAGCTGAAAAACCATCAGGAGTCATTAAAGATTTCTCACTTTAGCTGCCGAAGGGTGAAACAACAATATTCAGTGTGGCTCTACAAAGAACTCTCTCTCCTCTTCCTCCCAGGAGGAGTGACCGGGAAAAGGGTAGCTCAGGGAGAGTTTTCCAAATCTGTCTGTCTATCCTTGGGCAATTTCAATGGGCTCTGGAGCAGTCTGTCTTTACCCGTGCTCTGTCTGTACCATTTATCCATCTGTCTTCTGTTTTGTGTCCAGTCTTTCTCCTGGCTTTATGCCTAGCTTCTGACCATAACCCACAGTTTTTCATGCAACTCACGGGAGGAAAAACTTTGAAATGGTCGAAAAGGTTACTGGATGGCCTTTCAGTGTCATAGAAGAAGTTGCACTGTCCAGGACCGTGGGCTTTCCTGCAACTCAGTAGAGACGGACATTTGCGTGGGCAAGTTTACAGATAAGGCTGATGGCGAGACAAGTGGTTCTTACATAGAAATGCACTGACATTTGGTCCAGGAGTGATACAGTTGGTTTCTGCCCTACAGAAAGGTGATTGCAAACATGACATCGTTCTGTAAGCTACAGTTTTGCACCCGGTGAAAAATTCCTTTGAGCAGCCCTGACAGCACGTATATATCTGCCTCAGATTCTCGCTAGAACTGGTTTTTACATGTCACTGGTTCCCTTGTTAACTAATGAGTTAAATAAATGTTTGGCATATGTTTATTTTATATTTGCATGAGTACTTATGGGTTTTGGCTTTTAAAAAAGCATCCATGAACACCCATTCTGACCTCAGATGGCAATATGATACGTAGGGGCCAAGCAGTTGTGCCGTGGTAGACCAGACAAGGCAGTGGGAATCCCAGAAGTAGCCACTCCCTGGGCACAGGACTTGGGAAATGCTCTCTCTTCTCTCCAAAGCTGCAACTACAGATGCCTCGGACCCACACAGGCTAGCCGCCATCTCTCTCGTAGTTTCAGATGCATAGTTTAAAGTCGAGTGCTCTAAATTTGGAGCCAAATTAAAAATATCTGAGTTTCATATTCCCTTTCACTGCATTACACATTAGGATTTTTGAATGGTATTTTACTTAATGCAAAATTGTTCAGGAATCAGTGAAAATTTTTCACAAACCTGTATGCTGATTTGTTTCACATCAAAACCAAATATAGTAAATGCTTTTAAAATTAGATAATGCAATACAAATGTTAGAAGTAAATGGAATATTCTGAGCGTAACATCTTTCCCCGATCCCTGGAGAACTTTTGACACTTTTTAAAATCTTGTGTCGATCAATGCACCATTTTAATTTGACCTAAGCCACTTTGGTTGACTGGACAGTTAGGTTCTTTTGATAAATATTTGAAGGCCCTGGTGGGTAGAGGCAGGTGGGGCTTGTAGTACCCTCCTTGTGAATGTCAAGTGGAATGGCACAATGAAAGAAGGTCTAGACCACGTTCTGCTAAATAGCCAAAACTTTATTTCCAAATCTCTCAAAATCCTACTCTTGGGGTGTGGAGTAGCCTCACTGTCTGCCCTCAGGAATTCTAACAAGAATCTTACCTAGGGAATGTAAACTAGTGCAGCCTCTGTGGAAAACAGTGTGGCAATTCCTAAAAAATTTAAGAATTGACCTTCCATATGACCCCGCAATCCCCCAATTGGGAATATTCCAGGAAGAACCTCAAATCACCCTATGAAAAAGATACCTGCACATGTATGTTTATCACATCATTATTCACAATAGCAAGAACATGGAACCAACCCTGCTGCCCATCAAAAGAGAAATGGATTTTTTAAAAGTACATGTACACGATAGAATATTACGCAGCCACAAAGAACAAAATCATGAAATTCACACACCCCGGATGGACTTAGAGTCTACAATACTGAGTGATGTATCACAGAAACAAAGAACTAAGTATCGCATGTTCTCACTCATAAGCGGACCTTGAACAATTATCCTAATACTGTAAGCAAAGGATTGGCAGTAGTGGGAGAGCACAGAGAGCGGGGTGGGACTGGCAGTAGTGGGAATCTGCCAGGCGAGGAGGGGCACACTTCACCAACAAGGATACCTGCATTATGAACATGTGTATACCCAGCCCTGAATTGTACCCCACATCTTTAAAATAAAATTTTTTTTTTAAAAGAACCTTATCTAAAAATTTCACTCTGAGGTTGATGCAGTGATCTTCGGGCAGCGGAGGCCAAACTTGGCATTGGGCTGAGTCTCAGAGTGCCCCCTGCAGCAGAGTGGACAGGCAGGCCGGACGAGTAGGTTCCAGACCCCAAGGGATGTTTTAAAGGTGCCAGGATGCTGGGCTCTCAGAACTCAAACCACATTCAGGGGCTGGCAGGGCCTGAGCAGTCTTTCAATCGTCTGCTTCTAGCAAATAAAACTCAGTTTATCAGGAGGAACAATTTCTAACAACCTGCAGCTATGCCAGAATTAAGCCCTCTTGGTGTGTAGATTTTGATCGTGATACCAGAAGTGTTAAGTAACTACCTTCACAGCGTTGATTCATGATAGAACATTTCAAACGCGCACAGCCCCTAAGGTATAGATTAGTGTCAACGTACACAGACATTGCCATTTTTACACACGAGTATTTCTGAGGTTAATTACCGCACAGGAATAATACTGCTCCCGTTTCAGGGAGTGGAGAGGAGTTTGTACACCAGTATATGAATCTCGCCAAAACTCTGGGAGAGACATTGTCCCTAACTCTCAGGGCTGGCTTCTCGCAGGCACAGGGTCTGGTGGTAGAAAGACAAAGGCTCAGTCTTACGCTCTGTCGCTGTCGTCTTGAAATTATTCAATTTTCAGTTTTTGGACAGCCCCCCGCACCCCCATTCCATTTCGCACTGGGCTGTGCAAATCTCGCAGTGGTCCTGCCAGCTCCTGTCCCAGCTCTGGAGCCCTGAGTTGATGATCTTTTCTGCAGCAGAGAGTTGCAAAAGCATTTTGTCTGGCGGAATATAGCTGACTGTGGATATTGCCCAGTTTTTAAATTCATTTATACGCTGGCCTCATCACCCTGATTGCCTATGTGTGGGTCTTTAATTCTTACTCACCAATTGTAATGTTTGCTTATTTATTTATCACAGAGGTGTGGGGTACAAGTGAGGATTTACTACATAAGTAGGCTACATGCAGGTGAAATTTGGGCCTCTAGCTGGCATTCACGCCCCCTGGTAGTAGACAAGGGACCCACGTGTTGTCACGTGCTTTCCACCCGCCTGTCTTCCTCCCTCCCTTAGCAGCGCTCAGTGACTGCCAATCCCACTCTTGTGCTAATGTGACTAGTGTTCACACTAGGCCTCACACGTGAGTGAGAACATGCAGTATTCAGTTCTTTATTTCTGTGATAGTTCACTTAGTGTGATGGTCTCCAACTGCATCCAAGTTGCTGTGAAGGCCATGATTTTGTTTTTCATTATGGCTATGTAACATTCCACTGTGTATGTGCACCACATTTTCTTTATCCAGTCCACTTTTGATGGACAGCAGGGTTGGTTCCATGTGTTTGCTATTGTGAATAGTGACGCACTAAACAGGTGTGTGCAGGTTATCTTTTTGGTAGAGCGATTTATGTTCCTCCGGGTATATTCCTAGGAGAGGGATTGTTGGATTGTGTGGAAGATCAATTTTTAGTTCTTTTCGAAATTGCCACACTGCTTTCCATAGAGGACGAACTAACATTCCTACCAAGAGTGTAGAAGCATTCCCTTTTCTCCATCCACACCAGTATTTGTTGTTTTTTGACTTACTAATGATAGCCATTCTTACTGGAGTTAGGTAGTATCTCATTGTAGTCTTGATTTGCATTTCTCTGATGATTAGTGAGCATTTTCTCATGTGTCTGTTGACTGCGTGTATGCCATCTTTTGAGAAAAGTCTGTTCATAAACTCTGACCATTTTTTAATGGTCAATTTTATTATGAGGCTACATAACCAAGACAACATGATATTGAGACAGGAATAGGCACATAGACCAATGCAACAGGAAAGAGATTCCAGAAGTAAAATCACAATCCCTGAAACAACTCATCTTTGACAAAACTGCCAATAACAATCACTGGAGGAAGGAGATCATATTTAGCCAATGGTGCTGGGAACATTTAGCAAATGGTGCTGGGAAATGGTGCTAGCCACATGTAGAAGAATGTAACTGGACCCCTCCCTATCACCATATACTCAAAATGGACCAAAGGCCTAAACATAAAACCATAAACTATAAAAATCTTCAAATAAAATGTAGGAAATACCCTTCTGGACATCAGAGTAGGCAATGAATTCATGACCAAGTCTCCAAAAGCAATGCTGCAAAAGCTAAGATAGACAGGTGAGACGTCATCAAACTGAAAAGATTTTTCACAACCAAATTTAAAAAAATAAAGAAAAAACAAACATCAAGAGAGTGAAAAAAAATCAAGAGACTAAAAAAAAACCCACAGAATGGAAAAATATTTGCAAATGAGGCATCTGACAAAGGCCTAACATGCAGGATCTACAAGGAGCTCAAACAAACTGAAAGAACAAAAGCAACTGTAATATCTTCATTAGTCAATAAGTCCAATAAAATCTTTGACATGCTTTTTAAAAAATTTGTATGAGAACCATGATCTTACTTTTTATAAAAATTATATCCTTTACGAACACACGTGTGAGAATATGATTGTTTCTGTGATTCATCTCCCCCACAGGAAATGTTAACTAAATAAATGTTCAGGCTGGCAGGATCTGTCCGGCACCCCCTTTCTTAATGATGTCCTGGCCGTCTTCAGCAGGTGCCATTCAAGGGAAGGTCAGGGATACCACGAACAACAAGAAAAATAAATCAAACGGCTGACCATGCCTCCCGTGCTTCGTGGCTGGAAGGTGAACGGCAGCAGTGGCAAGAGACATAAACGCTGAATTTTCATGTGGTTTTATGATGGCCGCCTACTTTATATTCCTTGCTTTTTTTTGCTGTGTTAGAAGAACAGAATTAAGCCGTTTTTTGCACCTTGCAGTGTCTCTGAAGGACCCAACGCTTTCTGGCCTCTGGGGAAGCTTTCCTCACCCGTGTTAGGGCTTTGGGCGCGTTGGACCATCACCGCCGGGTGAATGGAGTGCAGAGCTTCTCCTCTGGGGGAGGGAAGAAAGAGAAAACAAAGCAGGAGACTTGGGGAGGACGGGGAAGCAGTGAGAGGTTTCCAGAAGAAGCCACAGAGGCAGAAGCTGGCCCTGGGGGAGGCCACCCGAGAGGCAGAGGCTGGGAAGAGCCCGGGCTGAGGCTGGCGAGGAGGCGAGAGCCTGTTGTCACTGTGCCAGGCCTCGGGGAGGGTCCCCTGCAGAGGACTCCCCCCGGCCCACATCTGCCTCTCACCCTGGGCTTTGCCAGATGGTCCTTTCTGGCTGTGTTACGGCAAGTTTCCTTCAACTCGCAGGACTGTAAAACAGCCAACAGGCATGGAAGACACAGGCCCTACAGAACCCTAAGAATGTTCTGAGCTGGGCTCGGGGATTCAGCCTGTCATCCCGCACCTTTGGGAGGCTGAGGTGAGTGGATGGCCTGAGCCCACGGGTTAGAGACCCGCCTGGGTAACTTGGCGAGACCTCATCTCTACAATAAAAAATTAGCTGGGTGTGGTAGCACGCGCCTGTTGTTCCAGCTGCTTGGAAGGCTGAGGCGGAAGGATCGCCGGAG
The DNA here is from genome assembly GCA_027257055.1 of Cephalopachus bancanus. Lineage (NCBI taxonomy): Eukaryota > Metazoa > Chordata > Mammalia > Primates > Tarsiidae > Cephalopachus > Cephalopachus bancanus. The sequence goes on along the minus strand of JAPVLO010000169.1, from coordinate 552,667 downwards.
CCCAGCGGTCGAGGCTGCAGTGGCCAGGAGCGGCCACTGTCCTCCAGTCTGGGTGACAGAATGAGACTCCAACTCAAAAAAAAAAAAGATGTTCTGGACGGACTTCCAGTCTTCCTGATTTCCCCACGACAAGCCTCGCGGCTTTTCCCAACAATATCAAAGAGCTAAAAGTTCCTACACATGTGACACCAAGGTGTCGTCTCTTCTGCCCGTGTCTTTCTTTGGGAACCCCAGAGCCCTCGTTCTCCAGGTCATCCATAATAGAGTTCACTAGGTACATGCAAGCAGTTAGGGCCAAAAAGAACAAGTGATCCACAGATCCAGTATGACATCAGTAGCTTAAGCACAAAGAGGGGCAGGTGGTCAACACTGGAACTCACCAGAATTTGGAGCCATGGAAGAGCCCCCCAGAATCCTCTAGCTCTGGCCACTGAGGGCAGGTGACAAGTCATAGGCTGCCCTGTGGCCCGCTTCACAAGCCCACAGAGAGCAGGGAGCGGCATCCCAGGGCAGCTCTCACTCCAGACCCTGAGCACACATGTGAGTGTGTGAGTGCATGCGTGCGTGAATGTGTGTGTGAATGGTATGCACCCACGAGTGTGTGAATGTGTGTGTTGTGGATGTGTGAGTGGATGTGCATGCACATGTATGTGAAAGTGTGTGCTACATGTATAAATGGATATGCATGTGTGCATATGCATGCATGTGTAAATGTGCCGGCATGTTCAAGTGTGTGTACATGCATGTGTATGAAGGTGTGTGATGTACATGTGTGGGTGGATGCACATGCATGTGTACATGAATGCATGCAAATGTGTGTGTGCCGTGCATGTGTGACTGGATGTGCGTGCATGTGTGCATGAATATGCATGTGTGCTATGTGCATGTGAGTGGATGTGCATGCATGTGTGAATGTGCATGCGTGCTGTGCGTGTGTGCGTGTGTGCGTGTGTGCGTGTGTGTGTGTGTGTGTGTGTGTGTGTGTGTGGCGCATAAGACTTTGGGGGACAAGGGGTTGCCATGAGAGCCACACAGAAAGCAGCCTGCTGAGCCACTGAGGCCATGCCCATACAGCGCTAAGAGGAGAGCCTCCCCACCTACATAGGCCAATGGGCTGTGGTTCCCCACCCGTGGACAGAGGCCCAGCCCTAGGCAGCCCCTTGGCTTCCTCCCCTGACCCCCAGGGGCCCGTCCATCGGCATGCTGGGAAGACCCCCAGCCCCCCGACATGCCCCGCGGCTCCACCAGGGTGAGCTCCCAGGAGCCCCAGATGGACGTGATTCCACCTGCAGCTGACCAGACGAGCAGAGTGGGCTCATCCTCACCCGCTCTTCCCGAGCACCCGCCCCTCCTCGGGGCACACAGGGACGGGCAGCTTCTGGCAGCACAGCCGTGGCGCAGGAGAGCTTAGAGGAACGTGCCCCCTCCTGCAGTCGGGAAACGTGACACAGAGGTCTGCCTGCTGCTGCGTCTCGCGATGAAAGAAATCACGAGGCAGCGAGGCCAAAGAAGCAAGGGTGAGGGCTCCCTTTCCGTGTCCCAAGAAGGATCCACAGAGGAGCCAGGGCCCAGGGTTCCCACGTCAGGGTCCCCTCCGGTGCGTGGGTGGCTTTGGGCTCAGCTTCCCCTCGGCCCTCCAGGGCGGGCCCCATCCAGGAAAGAGAAGGCTGAACTGCACAAGTCCTGCAGACAGAGCTGGTCCTCCCTGCTCCAGGCGGGCATGTCCAGCTTCCCCCAGCAGCCAGTTCCCCTGCACTGGCCTGACAGGTGACCTTCAGCCAGCATCCCTCTCCTGGTAGGGTCAAGCTGCTCCCTCCCTTCAACACAAGAGGAAAAACTGAAATCCCAAGCCAACTGAGATAACAATGCTGTCTGTGGTGCTGTGAGTGGCAGCTGCCTGATCAAATGCCTTTGCAGCAAACAGCCCCAGACCATGCTCCTTGGAAAGCTCTGTGATAGACCACAGCCATAAAGCCTCACAGCACTATCTTGCACAATAAAAACACGCTGAGGATGTTTTTTACATGAGTGAATCAGAAGGGTTCTCTGCAGTTACCTATCAATAAACGTCTGCATCAGAATAGGCACCCGGGATAGCCCACTCCGGGACCCCTCTTGTTTTCTAGAGACCTTTGTTGCGTAATAAACTTCTTCTTTCATTAAAAAAAAGGAATAGGAATTTGTGCTCTGTCAGAAATTGGTGAGAGACCACTGGGGGGGCCAGGAGGTAAGAGGCAGCCGGAGGGAAGTCCTTGACTGTTAACCTGGTCAGGAATATTAGAGGAGGCTCTGCTCAGAGCTGTTAGCAGGGACCATCCTCGAGCCTTTGAAGTCGCTACAGGATGTGCTGGGAGCTTCTGCGTTGAAAGTGCATCTTTACAGAAACAGAGGCTTCTGCCCTGCTGATCAGACTGGAGGCGGAGAGAAAACAAACTCACTCAGTTCTGCACCCTGGTGTTGGATCACTTCTGAGACACACACTGATGCTGTTTATGACTGCATTCGCTTCTTAGGACTGCTGAAACAAATTGCCACAAACTTGGTGGCTTGAAGCAGCATGCACTGACAGTCTCACAGTTCTGGAGGTCAGAATTCCATCTTGAAGCGGGTCTCAACTCAAGGTGTTGGCAACGCTAAGCTCCTTTCCTTTCTGAGGCCCTGGGGACCATCCAGGACCCTTGTCAGCTTCTAGAGGCAGCTGCATTCCCTGGCTGGTGGCCTTGCCATCTTCAGAGCCAGTGCAGCATCTCTCTGGCCTTCTCTCCGGCTCTGACCTCCTCTTCCACATTCAAGAACCCCTGATCACTTCAGACCCGCCTGGATAATCCAAGATAAAGTCCCCAAACCAAGGTCAGTTGATGAACAACTTGAATTCCCCTCCGTGTGTAACTCACATGTTCCCAGGCTGTGGAGGGTGGGGTGCGGGCATCTTCTGGGCGTTTTCTTGCCTACATATCCAGACCTGGCAGGTAGGGATGCTCAATTTTACAGAATAATGATTCAATACAATAAATAAGTGGACAATTTTGCAGAATGAAGGCTCAGAGCAGGCAATCTGCTGCAGGTGGTAGCTACCACGTGAGAGGTGCAGGACTTGAGCCGAAACTGCAAAGCACATGCTCTTGTCGGCGGCATCAGGGCCTCTCCAGGAACAAACGAACCCATGTAAAGAAGACACATCGCTTCTTAATTGGCAGATGTGCTTAATTGGGAGATGTCCCACAAAATAACCACTATCAAAGTGTGGGCCTAAAAGTCATATGAACTTGTGACCAGGATGGGACAGTGCATTTACACTTCTTTTTCTCCTAGGCTCCAAACACCTGGCTGTTCCTGAGAAGAGCATAAAAGCTAGGACCTGGTCTCCACAAATGAGAAGCGGAAAAGTGCCGTGCAAGCCAGGCTCGGTGGCTCAGCCTGCCGTCCCGCACCTTGGGAGGCCGAGGTGAGTGGATTGCCTGAGCCCGCGGGTTCGAGACCCGCCTGGGCAGCTTGGTGAGACCTCGTCTCTACAATAAAATAAAATTTAAAAATGAGCCGTGGTAGTGCGCTCCTGTAGTTCCAGCTACTCGGAAGGCTGAGGCGGAAGGACCGCCGGAGCCCAGCGAGGCCGCGGTGGCCGGGAGCGGCCACTGCACTCCAGTCTGGGCGACAGAGTGAGACTCCGACTCAAAAAAAAAAAGGAAAAGAAAAGTGCTCTGAGCAGGCTGAAGTCTCAAGCCTGTAGACTCCATGTGAGCCCGCTCCCAGCCATGAGGAGACTGACACTGCCCAAGGGTGTGGGACAGAGGACGGCGACAGGCGCCCAGCGTGAAGGGCCGCCTTCCCCACTCTTGAGACAGCTGACCTCCGTGGGGGCCCTCAGCACTTAGGACCCAGCAGCCAGGGAAGGCAGGATGCCCCGAAGCTCCAGCAGGTCAGCAATGAGAGCCAAGACACCTGCTGACTCCAGCTCCAGCGGTGAGGCGCCCCTTGCCATGGCAGGGCCCAAACCCCAACCACCAGTGAGAGACCGGTTGGCTCCCAGGCAACAGGCAGCCACAGAGCTGCCAGAAAGGGATGGGTGGGAACAGAACGAGGGCGAGGAAGAGGAACAGACCGGCAATCCCAGCAAACGTGGACCAGAAAGCAAAACACAACTCCTCCCCCTGAAAATGAGGCTACAGGAAATGGTAGCCGCACCGAAAGCTGGTAGCCGGGCTCGGTGGCTCAGCCTGTCATCCCGCGCCAAGGTGAGTGGATTGCCTGAGCCCGCAGGTTCGAGACCCGCCCCGGCAACTTGGTGAGACCTCATCTCTACAGTAAATTTAAAAAAAAAATTATCCGGGTGTGGTAGCACGCACCTGTAGTTCCAGCTACTTGGAAGGCTGAGGCGGAAGGATCGCCGAGACCAGTGAGTCGAGGCTGCGGTGGCCGGGAGCGGCCACTGCACTCCAGTCTGGGCGACAGAGCGAGACTCCAGTTCAAAAAAAAACAAAAACAAAAACGAAATCTGGTGTTAAGCTTCTCAGGACAGCAGAGGCTTCTGTCCCAGCAGGCGTCCTGGCATTGCCCACTCATCAATGAAAAGTCGGACAAAATATTTTGAATCTCATTTCAAATCTGTGGCTGGGCTGGTATAGTGGCAACGACTGGACACTAAAAAGGAAACGAGACCATGGACTCAAGAGCAACTCTCACCCTGTGGGTGTGTACCAGGCCTCAGAGACTCCATGCTGTCACTGCAACAGCTCAGAAGGCCATGGGGAGAAGACAGGACCCAGTGCCTGCCCACAGCAGGAAACAGGGGAGACCCCTGGATGCATCTGGGACATTCTCTGGACTGTGCCCGCAATGTAAGAGTGAACAAGAAAGAAACCCACTCCCAGAAGGGGACCAAAAGAAAACCCGCCCCTCTGAACCTTGGCATTGTGTAGAGAGGGGAATAAGTAATCTCAATTTGTCGGTTATAACAGCGTGGGCTCTCACACAGTTCTGAAGTCAATGCAGCTACCTGTGTGACCCCAAACCCTTCAGGATAAACTTTAAAGTAGTTCCAGATGTAGGTTTCCCAAGTAGCCACAAAAGCTGAGAAAGAGAAAGAGAGATTGAGAGAGAAAGAAAAGAGGTGGAGCCTGGCAAAAGAAAGAAAGGAAGAATGGAGGGAACGAGAGAGAGGAAGTTTCTCCTCTCTGGAGGAACATAACTTCACTCGGGACTCAAAGAACTCCCGATTCACAGGAAGATGAGACACTAAAACAACTCCCACAAGGAATAAAGGTGCCATGAGTAAGTGGACAAAAAAAAAAATAGACTCAGTAAGACATTAGATATTGGAAATATCAGACATATAATACTTAAATTTTAGCATGTTTTAAAAATTCAAAGAATGTTTCAAAAGGAAACTTACATGTATTAATAGGAAACAAGATGATTTGAAACGTAAAACTTCTAGTAAAAGTCGGAGAGCAATCGCTGCAGATTAGATGGCGTTTGATTGAAATTTGGCGCCATGTGTCAGGTCAGTTATCTGGAACACAGGCCAGAGAGACACAGGGGTGGGAGCGTGAGAAGGACAGAAAAGACCAAGACGTGGAAGATAATATGAGTAGGTCTAACAAACCTCTATTTGAATTTTGAAAGGGAGTAGACAGAAAATGGGAAAGAGGCAATATTTAAACAGATTAATAGCTGATAATTCTTCAAAATTATGGAAAGACAACAAGCCTACAATTTACCCAACTCCCAAGCAAGATGAATAATACAAAGCCCACGCCTAAATGCATCATTGTGAAGCTGAAAAACATCAAAGACAATAAAGAGAATCTTGAAAGCATTCAGAAATGTCTGAGGGAGGAAGACTGTTGCTTACAAAAGAAAACCAGATTAACTGCTGACTTCTCAACAGCAAAGTGAGTGTTAAGACAGTCGAACATCCTCAAAGTTCTGCGACAAATAAGTTTCAACCTAGAATTCTACACTAATTCTAGCAGTCTGTAGAATGAAGATGAAACAAAGATGTTTCAGGAGGCTAAGACGACGTTTGTCACCATGTAAATTAGCTTTTGCTGCAAAACGAGCCACCCCGAAACTTTGTGAGTCAAAACGCTTATGATTCTGAGAGTTTGCTGGGCTGTATGCTGAGCTGTCTTCTGCTCCTTCCTGCCTCTGCGGTCCGGTGGCAAGTCTGGCAGCTGCTGGGTGACCCGGGATGGCCTCTCTCCCATACCTGTTTTTGAGTCTTTCTTCCTTAAGGGGCCTTGTTCAGGCCCACCCAAAAGGTGGATCAGGACCCAAGGATCGCAGCAGGGCAAGCCCCACCAAGCCCATGCCTTACTGGCATCTGCTTGTATTACGTTTCCAAGCCAGTTCTAAGAGGCAGAGAATTAGGTTTGGCAGGGAAAGAATTTATGGCCGTTTTTGCAGCCTGTCACACACCAAGAGACCTTCTAGAAGGAAAGTTCTAAAGGATGCAGTTTAGGCAGAAGAGAGGGACCTCGGGGGAAGATCTGTGGTGCAAAATGAGTGCAGATCGTGGGGAGAACCGAGCGGTGGAAACAAATATCGACACCTAAGAGACAGTGCCCTCTCTGTGGTAGGGGGGAAAGAGCATGGGACCAGGACGCATGAGGCTGAGAAGGGGATGATCGGAATATCACAATGGAAGACCTGTGGTTATTCATAAAGGAGGATAAAAGCACTGACTAACTCTGGAGTTAGATGAATAATACACCAGGGGTGTGAAAACAATGCATACGCACTTTAAGAGATGTTGAATTGAATTGCGACAGCAATGTGTAGGGTGACACTCACTCAAAAGTGGCATCCACCAAACGAATGCTCACGTCACCACGCGACAGGCAAGACAGTCAAAGAAAATGGCAGAAGCACAATTGTTCGAGGAGCGCAAGACCATTTTGAGGCGGGATTTGACTTAACAGCCCTTGACTGCTACCTGTGGGGGACCGTAAAGTGTGCGATACGCCATAGAAAACCAGCTACACTGCTGGTGCTTTGGGAATACATCGAAATGGCATGCAGAGCTATCCAAGTGGACACTCTGGTTAACGTTGCTTAAGCTGTAGTTCGCCGTAATCAGAAGTGTGTGGACGTTGACGGTAACCATTTGAGCACCTCTTGTCACTGCAGAAGTCAAACGCGACTTGTATCCATCTGTTGTTATCACGATATATTGAATATTACAATTCTAACAAAGTTTTCCTTTCTTAAAATGCATATACATTTTTGGCCCCCCTGTATATCTAGAGTGCCTTCTAAGAATAGATCTACCTTCCAAATGAGTAGAGAGAAAAAAACTGAATCAGAAAAGAGGACTTGCAGAAGACCCAGACCCAAACTATTCTTTTTTTTTTTTTTTTTTAGTTGGAGTCTCACTCTCTCGCCCAGACTGGAGTGCAGTGGCCGCTCCCGGGCACCGCAGCCTCGCCTGCTGGGCTCCGGCGATCCTTCCGCCTCAGCCTTCCACGTAGCTGGAGCTACAGGCGCATGCTACCACGCCCGGCTAGTTTTTGACTTATTGTAGAGATGAGGTCTCGTCAAGTTGCCCAGGCGGGTCTCGAACCCGCGGGCTCAGGCCATCCACTCATCTCAGCCTCCCAAAGGCGCAGGATGACAGGCTGAGCCACCGAGCCCGGCGACCCAAACTCTTCTTACCACCATGTGACTCTTGGTGAGTTACTCGGCATCTCCGGACGGCAGACCCTTCCCCCACAGAACAGCCATGGCAAACCCCCTCCCCACACAGCCCCCCACCCCAGAGCAAAAAGAGAAGAAAAGGGAGCTAATCCCAGGGGCTGGCAGGACTGAACATATAATAAACAGTGACATGATGAGGTTCTCTTTTTTAAAAAGACAAAAACCACACACAATACCCTCAAGCAGAAGGAGAATTTTAGAGAATCGTCTGACAAGCACTTCAACATTCCATGATCTTAGCCCTTGTTTTCCACATTTCAAAATCTCTGAAACTGAGACACATCTTTCCATAAATGACATGAATCGTTTCGTCGGCAGCATTTTTTCTTTCTGCAGAGTGCACACATAGAAGACGCATCACGCTCGCAATGTAATTTTAGAGTCAGTGAAAGGCAGTGACTATCCTCATGCACAGGAAGCACCAGGCGCCAACCCTGCTTGATATTCTCTCTCCCTCTTGATGGCCTGTGCTCCCTGTGATGGTCCCCACCAGGGACTGAATCCAACAGGGAGCTGCTGGCCATGGCAGGGTAGGAAAGTCCTGTGTCGATTCCAGCCCCAGCATCGAAGAGCCAGTACCATAGGGAGAGTAAATGTGACGTCAATAAATCAAGGCACAGTGAGGAATTTTGAAACAGAACAGGCAGAAACAAAACAAGAAGAGGTAGATTTGGAAAACGTCCCGTCACAAACCTCGGCCATAGAAAGGCATATGGGACGGCAGCCGGACTGGCTGCAGACCCCACGGCAGCAGTGCCTGCCACCAGGGAACTTTGCCATCCCTCACCTGCTACAGGGCGTGGAGCACAAAGACAAAGGTGGCTTTGCCACACGCTCTCACCAAGAGCACAGCTCGAGAATGTGCTTCCAAGAGCAGAAAAGGCGACTCAGGAACAATAACGAGGTACTTTTAAATTAGGAAGTAGAATCAAAGTTCTAGGCCAATAACAACCACAAAATCAGGGCGCATGTGACCATGGTCAGGAGGAGGAGACGACAGAGTAGCCACGGCCTTTGTCTGAGTCGAAGCCTGGGCAGGAGAGGAAGCCACCCTCCAGATGTGCCCGCTCTTCACTGTGCCCCACGCCTGGTGTCTAACTTCCGTTGCACACCACTCCCTGCCCGGACCTGTGCCAGGCTCCGAGGAACCGAGACCAACAAGGCGTGTGCTTGCCCTTCCGCCATCACCATCCTTGCTGCAGGAAGGTGGATTGCCCACCAGGCGCTGAGATCGCAGGGAAGAATTCCAATTCGACCTGGCTCACATTGTCCACACAAACATGTGGACTTTGTAGGCATCCTCTCTTGCCTTTTGAAACCCCTGCAGGTGAGCTGATCCTTCTCGGAGGCAGCGAGAGGCAGCCGGGGCCTCGGGTCAGCCAGCTGCCAGGGCCGTGACGGAGAACCTCATTTCCCGTCCCAGCTCTGCCTCTCACCAGCTGTGTGACCTTAGACAAGTTGCTTAACTCCCGGTACCCAAACCGTTCCTACTCCATACGCCTGAGGGGAGGATCAAAGCCTAGTCACGAGCCACTTACCGATGAGATAGTTCTAAGCACGCCGTTGGATCTTTTTGTGAACATCACGGAGTGCATTTCCACACTCGAAGGCATAGCCCACCACACACCTAGGCCATATGCTGTAACCGACGGCTCCTAGCATGACCGTGCTGAATACTAGGGAATTGTAACACGAGGGTAAGTGTCTGTGTGTGTCAACATAGAGAAGGTGCCGTAAAGATATGGGCTGAAAGAGAAAAAACGAGATACCTGTCTAGGGCATTTACCATGGATGAAGCTTTGCACGACTGCTGAGTGGTGCGTAAAGGCGACGGCCTAGAACTTAGCTGTACACTATGGAGACTTCATAAACACGGCACACTTAGGCCACGCTGAATTTACAACAATATTTTTTAATTCGGTAATAAATTAACCTCAGCTCACCGTAACTTTTTTACTTCATAAACTTTTCAACTTTTTTTAAATTTTTAAGTGTTTTGACTCTTCCATAGTAACACTCAATTTAAAACACAAACACATTGTGCAATTGTACAAAAATGGTTTCTTCCTTTAGATCATTATTCTAAAAAAGCTTTCTTCTGTTTATACATCTTTTAACTTTTTTGGTTAAAAACTAAGACACAGACATAGACGTTAGGTTAGAACTACACTGGGGCAGGATTATCAAGTCGTCCTAGGCAATAGACATTTTTTAGCTCCATCAACATCTTATGGGACCACGAGGTCTGTGGTTGACTAAAATACTACTATGTGGCCCGTGACTATGGTTATTTGTGTAAAGCCCTGAAAATAGTACCTGCAAGCACTCGAGAAACTTGCTTTTCGTTTGTATCATCATTATTTGCTGCCATGAATATTAGAATATCACACGTAAGAGGAGGGTCTCCTGCAACCAGCAGAACTAGAAATGAGGCATCTGGCCAGCTCTCATCCAGACCTTGTCCTATTTGACCAGGCTCTAGACATGCTCTTAACTTACATCACTCTTCGAATCACAAGAACACAAAAGCAATTTGAATTACTTCTTTATCCTCCTCCTTCCGGCCAAATATCCAAGTCCTTCCCTTTATCTCAAAGACTGTGGCAGCTGTGCAGTACTTAAGCTGCTCTGAGACGCGCTTTTCCCCAAACACAACCATTATTTATACAGAATTATACATCTATTTGGGTGCACACTGCGGTTGACCTTATCATCATAAACTTCTGCTTTGTTTCGTCAGGTCTCATCAGACCTGTCCATCAATAATATATTCTCTCTCTAAAAGTTCTACCTCCAGCATGATCAAGTGCTCGTGTAAAAATTAGCCACTTCAATCACTTGATTTAATTCAAATCCATTCCTAGGCCCCTAGACTGAACACTGGCATTCAGCACGTCATACCTGCACAAACAAGTTCACCTGTAATTATGGACTTTCCCTCCTGGTTTTGTCTCTGCTCTGCCAACTGCTTTCTTTCCTCAGAAGGCATCAGGTTTGTGGCCAAACAGAAGCATAAATGCAAGTGTATTCCTTGGTTCTTTCAGATACCAAGTGTTGGGTTATCCTTGAAAGTCTCTGGGCACCTGTAGCTTGGGGTGAGTCATGGGAGAGGGTCTCATCTCTTCTGCCTCAAATCACAGGGGCACCAGGAATTGGTCAGGACTCCAACCTAACTATAGCATGCTTCTTACTTTTTGGAAATATTAGAAGCAGTAAGAAGATATCCAAGGCAGAGGATCGCAAAATCTGAAACCAAAATTATCCTTAAAAAACCCAAAAAACTATTTAGTTCTTCTTTAAGAAAACCATGGCAATAAACCAGTGCTGCATCCGTGTCCATGAGTGGAGTTCCTTCCAGTCCTGAAGGACCCATCCCGACCCTCTTCCTGCTGGTTTATTACTGATGATGGTCATTAAGGGATGCTCCCAAGGGCACCTGCCCTTGGGACTGAGTCCGGAGGGGAAACTCTCTCCCCAGCCCTTCACAGCAGCTGTGAGAATCCCTTCTTGCTACTGTCTTCTAATTCTTTGACCATCAAGGAGAGCTCACCCCCGTCCTGGGATTAGGCTTATTTAATTTTGTTTTGAAGTCATTCCAATGTAACATGCACCTATTGAGTGATTCCGGTGTCTCTCTCACATTAATCTTGCTCTGAGATGCAGGCTCTCACTTGAGCAGGGGCAAATAGAGGAGCCCATGGGCCAAGGATGGCTCCACAGGCAATGCTGAGGTGAGCACCTACCAACAGCTCCTTCCTGCTTGACATCCCAGGGACTGGACTTCACGGAGCAGCTAAGCATACGCAATGATCTGTGCATACGTAATGAGCCCTACATATGTAAATGAGCTCAGGCCCCCTTGTCCACAACCTGTTTCCTAGAAGCCATCCCAGTACAGTCTATTTGTATAAAAACTTATTCTGGTAATGTTATTTGATACCAGAGAAAACCTCTATGGTGAAAATATGAAGCCTTTTGCAGGCTGTTTGCAATGTGTTTCAAGTTTCTCATTGCCATCTGACAGAGTGAGTCTACCAGACACATTTCATTTTTCTAAGCTAAATGGATATTGGCAACTTTATCTCACCCCAGTAAAAACTGAAAGCATGAGAAGCCAGCACCTGCTGCAATTCTGTCGTGATTTCCACAAACAGCCTGGGAGGGGATGTGTATTCCTCTAGGCAGACCAGAGGGCCCAAAGAGATCTGGGACCATGTTCCATGACCTGTGTAAATGGGTTTGTTTTCATGCTCGAAAATGAGAGGAAAAAGATGCTTTAATATTAATGAAACTGTTGCTCTAAAGCCTACAGTACACTAGGATATGAGTACCATGATTAAAAATTGACTTCAAGCCGGGCTCAGTGGCTCAGCCTGTCATCCCGCACCTTGGGAGGCTGAGGTGAGTGGATTGCCTGAGCCTGTGGGTTCGAGACCCGCCTGGGCAACTTGGCGAGACCTCATCTCTACAATAATTCAAAAAATCATCCGGGCGTGGTAGCACGCGCCTGTAGTTCCAGTTACTTGGAAGGCTGAGGCGGAAGGATCGCTGGAGCCCAGCAGGTCGAGGCTGCGGTGGCTGGGAGGCCACTGCACTCCGGTCTGGGCGACAGAGTGAGACCCCAACTCAAAAAAAAAAAAAAGAATTGACTTCAACTTAGAGCAAGCTGAAGGCCTCATTGAGTTATTATGGGTGTGTTGACGAAGACCCTCTGGGCTAAGTCTTCTGGTGTTGCCAATAATGACCTGGCCCCCTCTCCAAAAATTCACCGGAACGGACCAAGCATCCACACTGCTGCCCACTCACCAAGTCAGCTGGGTCGATACCTGCCAGGCTGCTGGCCCAACTCCTCAATGAACTCATCTATCTGCTGAAATGAATGAGTTCTGTCTGTAAAACCCAAATCACTATTTCACTCAAAGTAACACAACTTTTGTCTCCTTGACAGTGTTGCCATCGCCCATAATAGTTCCTTGGGGGTCAAGCAACCTGGTGGTGCAGGGAACCAGAGAAAGTGACAGCCAGTGTTGGAGGCCTCCAGCAAGGGGCTTGGATTTGGGACAGAAAGATCTATGAGCTCCCAGAAAGGCACCAGCTGTCCATCTGATTCCAGAAGGTCGCCATTTGTAGCCTCGCCTTCTATCACTGCTGATACAGCCCATCTGCTGTGTTTGAAGGGGCGATTCTCTCCATGCAAGAATGGGCTCTGCAATGCTTTGGGTCTTAAATGCAAGAATTTGGTTTCAGCAGATGCTTTCTCTTTCCATCTTTCGGCATGGATTCTGAGAGCTGGTGGGGCACCGGGCTCATTGGGGTACTGGGATGCAGGCTGGCAAGGACCAGCTCCCTACTCTCAGGAGCTCATGGAGACAGGAGGTGTCCCGCGCAGTAAGAAAGGAGTCTCTTTTTTATGGCTGCGTAGTATTCCATCGTGTGTATGTACCACATTTTCTTAATCCAGTCCTCTTTCGAGGGGCAGCATGGTTGCTTCCAGGTTCTTGCTATTGTGAACAACGCTGTGATAAACGTATGTGTGCAGGTATCTTTTTTACAGAGTGATCTGAGTTCTTCAGGATATATTCCCAGTAGGAGGATTGCGGTGTCAAGAACAAAATCATGAATTTCGCAGCAACCTGGATGGAACTAGAGTCTATACTACTGAGCGGCCTCTCACAGAAACAAAGATCCTAGTATCACATGTTCTCCCTCATATAATGGACCTTGAACGTCCAATGTGATACTATAAGAAAATGACTGACGGTGCTGGGAAACTGTGGGGGGGGAGTAGGTGGGATTAACAGTAGCAAATATCTGTCTGGGGATGGGGAAACACCTCGTATCAACAGGGTGCCTGAATGAAACGTAATTGTATACCTAACCCTTTACTGTATCCCACAACATCATAATAAAAAATATTGATTAAAAAAAAAAGAAAGTAGTCTCTGAAGACGGTCACAGACACAGGGCTGTGAAAGCCCAGGGCACAGGCTTCGGGGGCTTTTCGGAAAAAGGAATCGTTTGTTATGGGTTCGAATCCCAGAGGCTGACGGGACTGAGGACACACTATCTAAAAGGCATACGGGAGGAAAAGGCCTGTGTTCTGGAAGAAGCAGGAAATAATTGGATGAAAACAAGGAAGAGGGATTTGGGAAAGGTGGGAAGGGGTGGCCAGAAGCTGGCTCTGCTGCCTGGGGCCGCGGCTCCCAGGCACGTGAACCTCAGCCTGGCCCTCCACGTGTCCAGGAGAGGAAGCCAAGAGCAGGCGTCTGGCCCAGGGCCGGGCTACTGGACCTCCGAGGTGGCATGAGGCAGGGCCAGGAGGGCAGCAGAGCAGCTGGTGCCAGAGTCCGCAGGAGTGTGGAGGTGGCACCGGGAGAGGGAAGGCGAGAAACGGCAGAGGCAGCCGGGAAAAGGCAGGGCAGGGGGACGCAGACAGGGTGCATCCAGGAGAGCGGGCCTAGGACGCACAGTGGATCCTGGGACACGTGCGGTGGCGGGCGCGCCGCATCACACGCGACGCAGGCCCCGCTGCCCTTTCAGGGCTGGTCTCACGGGCCGGAAGTGGCACCTCGCAGCCCGTCGCACAAAAGTCCACAGTCACAAGAATCAGCGGGTGAAAACCATGGGAGAGAAAGAAGGTGAAAGGCACACTAGATGCAGTTTCTTTCTCTGTATTTCGATCCTCTGAATGTGCCATGTATATGTTTACTCCGTAGGCTGTTGGGATTTTTTTAACCATGAAACATCTTCTACAGAAGAGGCGTAATTTTAGTACAAGTCCTCAAGCTACTCAACACATTGGCCACAAAGAAAAGCATGCTGGGACACCTACATGTTCACGCTTCTGTTTGCTCGGGAGTGGTCTAGGACGGGAGACTGCCATGTACATAAATGATGGGGAAGGGGGCTCAGTGCAGGGTAAATGGGCAGCGCCTTCCATGTTTACGCATCTTCACACCTGCCGATGGGTGATTCCCGCAGGGGACGTTTGGCAATGTCTAGAGGAAAGTTTTGGTTGTCACAACCAGAAAGAGCGTTTGCTGGCAGTCCAGTGGGCAGAGGCCAGTATGCCGCCCCACCCTGCGGTGGGCAGGATGGCCCCTCCTGCAAAGAACCATGGGTGAGAAATGCTGCTCTAAGCGAGAAGTGTCTCTTCATCTTCTCTTAGAGACGCAACTCACCTGTGTCTCGTGGGTGGAAAGTTTTGTTGTTGGACCACGTGCTCACACCCACACACATGCACGTGCACTCACACAGCTCACTCACATGCACACTCACACATGCGCCTGTACATACAAACACACACACACTCACACACACGTCTGCACCTGCACAGATTCCCACTTCGTGGTACACACCACTCACTCTCACGCCCATGCTGGACCCTCTCGTCTTTGGGCCCTGAGCCTGGCAGGCCAGCTGGCTCCCTTCAGCTCATTCGACAAGTTGCCCACCTTGTTTTATTTTACCGGGTACGAAGTCACAACTCCCGCCAGGCTGTGTTTTCTGGAAGACATCCATTTCACACAAATTCATCCCAGAAGGACAAATTATCCCAACGGTTGCAGCTAAGACATTATTTGAGAAAGAAAAATTTACGACCTCCCTGCACAGTTTGCCTTCAGAGTTGCCTTGGGCTCAAACACCAGAGTCCCTGGCTCTTTTGTTTTTCTGGGAGATTCTCGGCTGAGGGAGGAACCCATGAAACGATACACGTGTGACTGCCATCACTGCAAAAAATGAGAGCAAGCCCGTAGGACACTCACCTCAATTTTTTTTGGAACGAGAACTTTTTTAGGGGCCTCTTGGAAATTTGAGGTAAATTCCAGGAAAGCCTCCAAAACTGAAAGTAGACATGTCCGGTGCTTCTGGAAGAATCCAATTGATATAGAGCCCAGAGAACTTTTGGGGGTGGAGCATAATTAAATTAGCCCTGTCTGAGGGGCCGTTTGGTGGACGTCTGAGGAATAAGCCTGTGCAGACGAAATGTCAATATTTTAATAACTTTCCTCGAAAAAAATATTGCCGTATAATTCTCTTTGGTTCGCTTTCAGCAGTTCATTCTGCGCCTCCAGAAGATTAGGCTGGAGGAGTTATGGCTTTAGCTATCGATTCCCCCTTCCTTCCCATAGCCCCCCCACCCACCCTCACCATGGATTTGGATGAGAAATGAAGTTAGATCGGGGTCAGAGACATAAAGGTGCTTCAAACGCCATTCGGAGCTCTGGTTTTATATTTTTGTCTCAGCGACAAGAGGATCAGAATGGATTCGCCGTTCAACTTGCTTTAAAATATCCAGCGCACATGACCTCTTCTGGGCACCCACTGGAATGAACCGAAAGAGCCTTCCTGGAGGAAGGAGACTCCACCTGCCCTGATCTCCTCGGTTCTGCAGCTGACGGAGAGGAGACGGCCTGAGACCCGCAGGTGGAGACCTTCCCTGGGGCTAGCTCCCTCCCGAGAGGGCACAGCGGTCCCTGCCCCCCCACGCTCCACGGGCTCCCTGAGTCAGAGGGCAAATCCTGGGTGCCAGCCTTGAACACAGGGCTGCCACCCAGAGGTCTGAGTCAACCCCCAGTCTAGAACCAGGGTGGGAGGTGAGATCTTACCCCCGACACTCCCCCCAGGCTTTGGGTCTGACCTCAGTCACCTGGGGGTGGTGTAGCAAACTCCTCAGCGCTCACCCCTCGGGACCGGCAGCGGCTGGCCCCATGCTCCTCCCTCCCAGAGATTCTCTGTGGTGACACACAGAGCAAGACAGAAGCACAGGAAATTGGTGTCCCCCAGCAGACTTTGGCCATCGATGAATGAATGGAGAATGGAGAACAAATCCGCACCCCTTATCCTTCCTGAGGTCTCCCTGAGGAAGGTTCAGGCACCCCGAGGTCTCAGTGGGTTGAGTTCAGTGGCCCGCGCAGTACTTTCTCCCGGCGTGAGCTTCCTACCTGTCTTCTCTGTCTTCCCCTATCCCGAACCAGGTGTCCCCAAGACCACCCCACAAACACAGTTCCTTGTCTGGGGTCTGCCTATGGGAAAACAAACCCACACATCTCAGGGTGGGCGACTGGCTCAGAAAGCCCACAACTCTAGTTGCTCAAGGACAGCAATGTCCACAACTCCGAATTCTTCCCACGTAAACGGGGTGAGGACCTACGTTACCTTTTCCAGCTGGAAGAGATGCTATTTCCGGGAACCTCCAACTCCCACCTCCAGCAGGGATCGGCACTTTCCCTCCCCGCACACACGCATCCGGGGCAGCTGCCTTTTCCGGCTTTCTCCAACCACCGTCAGGGCAATCTAAAGCCAGCCTCACCAGTGGCAGCTTCTGTAAGAACATGAGTGCGCGAAGAGAATGCTTCCTGCAGAAAGGCTTTCTTGAGATCACAGTTCTGATTTCCTTCAGGACAGTCAAATTCAATACTTAACAATTATCATTTTGGCACCACCGTTCAGTCATTTGGATTGTTCCATCACCATAATGCAAAAAAATTCATAGCAGCATTTGCAGGAGACTAAAAATAGCCAGGGACACAAGCACCAGCTTTATCTGAAGGCGGATGATAAGAGCCCCACTGATAATATTTCCCCTACATTCTACTTATTGATTCGTCTGAAAAACAAAGTCATAAACACTGCAAAAACCTGACATTATGCCCTCAGAAAGGAAAGGAGAATTACACTAGAACCAGAGACACCATGAAAGGCATGAGCTCTCTCTCCCAAATCCAGATCTCATGCCTGGACCAGCAGAAGCTGCAAACGTGAGAGTTTTTCTAGTTGATGTAGACTGTTCCACACGACACAGCACACCGCTTTCTCTGTGTGATTCAGGGGAAGGGAGCGTGCCACAATCCGCCCCCACCTTGGTCCCAACATTCTCTGGCTCTATGATAGCTTCTCGGGCTGACAAGACTCCTCCAGATTAAGGCTTGAGAGAGGCCTGGATGGGGAGGGTCAGCTTGAAAATAAACAAAGGCCCATCCCGGTGAGAAGAGTCAAAGTCCGTTTATTCAGAGCTTGCTAGCAAGGGGTGGATGAGACCGAGACCAGGGGCAGGCAGAGCTTCTCTTCATGGCGGAGAAAAGGAAAAAGTCTCTGTGGCTGGGTAGAGACTGCTGAACAGGAGGGCTGGGGTGGGGGAATCCGAGGGGGGCCAGCGATCTGACGGGTTAGAGAATTTGAGGGGCACACTTGGCTTTCTCTGGTGGTCCCGGGTTGGAAGTGGGGACAGAGACTAGGGAAACTGTCGGTTATTGATCAAGACCTGGCTGTTTCTAATAAATGTTTTTTGACTCTGTTTCTGAGTCGTTCACTAAGGATAATGGCCTCCAGCTCCATCCATGTCACTGCAAAAAGATATGATTTCATTCTTTTTTGCAGTTGAGTAGTATCCCATGGTGTGTGTGTGTGTGTGTGTGTGTGTGTGTGTGTGTGTACATGTATTTATACACCACGTGCTTAAGTCAGCCATTCGTTGATGGACACTTGGGTTGATTTGATTCCGTGGCTTTACTATTGTGAAAATGCCGCAATAAAGTATGAGTGCAAGTGGCTTTTTGATAAAATGATTTCTTTTCCTTTGGGTAGATACCCAGAGGTGGGATTGCTGGATTGAAGGGTAGTTCTGTTTTTAGTTCTTTGAAAAAAATCATAAAGATTGTACTAATTTGCGTTCCTGTCAATAAGTGTTTTCTTGTCTCTGTTTCCTCACCAACATCTGTTTTGTTTTTTTTTTACTTTTTTTTTCTTTTTCTGAGGCAGGGTTTACTCTCTTGCTCAGGCTGGAAGGCAGTGGCATGAACATGGCTCACTGCAGCCTCAAATTCTTGGACTCAAGGGATCCTTCCACTTCAACTTCCCTAGTAGCTGAGACTGCAGGAGTGTGCCACCATGCTTGGCTATTTTTTTATTTTTGTATAGACAAGGTCTTGCTATGTTGCCTAGGCTGTTCTCGAACTCCTGGGCTCAAGCAATTCTCTAGCTTCGGCCTCCCAAAGTGTTGGGAATACAAGCATGACCCACTACGCCCAGACATTTTTTAACTTTTTAATACTGGCCATTCTGACAGGTGTAAGATGGTATCTCCTTGTGGTTTTAATTTGCATTTCTCTGATGATTAGTGAAGTTGAGTATTTTATCATGTGCTTGTTGACCATTTGCATGACTTCCTTTGAAAACTGTGTGTTCATGACCTTTGTCCACTTTTTCATAGGGTTAACTTTTTTCTGGTCGGGTTTTTTGAATTTCTTGTAGATTCTTGATATTAGCCTTCTGTCAGATGCATTGCTTGCAAATATTTTCTCCCATTCTGAGGTTGTCTGTTCACTCTATTTGTTTTGCTGTGCAGAAGCTTTTTAGTTTAATTAAGTTTTATTTATCTATTTTTGTTTCCACTATGTTTCCTTTTGAGGACTTAGTCATAAATTCTTTGCCAATGTCCAAAAGGGTTTTTCCTAGGTTTTCTTCTAGGACTTTTATAGTTTCAGGTCTTATACTTACATCTTTAATCCACTGAGTTAATTTTTCTCTCAGTGAGAGATGAAGGTTCAATTTCATTCTTCTGTATGTGAATCTCCATTTTCCCAGCACCGTTTATTGAATAGGGTGTCCTTTCTCCAGTGTATGTTTGTCAACTTTGTCAAACAAAGATCAGTTGGCCGTAGGTATTTGACTTTATTTCTGGGTTCTCTGTTCTGTCCCATTGATCTTTGTGTCTATTTCTTTTTTTTTTTTTTTTTTTTGAGTTGGAGTCTCACTCTGTCACCCAGACTGGAGTGCAATGGCCGCTCCCGCCACCGCAGCCTTGACCCGGTGGGCTCCGGCGATCCTTCCGCCTCAGCCTTCCAAGTAGCTGGAACTACAGGCACGCGCTACCATACCCGGCTCGTTTTTTGATTTATTGTAGAGATGAGGTCTCCCCAAGTTGCCCAGGCAGGTCTCGAACCCGCCGGCTCAGGCAATCCATAGGTGTCTATTTCTATACCAGTACCCTGCTGTTTTAGTTTCTATAACCTTATAGTATAATTTGAAGTCAGGTAATGTGACACTTCCAACTTTATTATTTTTGCTTAGAATTACTTTGGTTAGTCAGGCTCTTTTTTGGTCCATATGAATTTCAAGATTGCTTTTTCTAATTCTGTGAAGAATGACATTGGTAATTTGATAGGAATTGCACTGAATTTATAGATTGCTTTGGGCAGTATGGTCATTTTAATAATATTGATTCTTCCAATACATGTGCATGGGATGTTTTTCCATTTTTTTTGTGTCATCTGTGATTTATTTCATCAGTGTTGTAGCTCTCCTTGTAGAGATCTTTCACCTCCTTGGTTAAATGTATTCCTGGGGAATTTTTTTGTAGCTATTATAAATGAAATTGAGTTCTTGATTTGCTTCCCAGCTTACTAGTTATTGGTGTTTAAAACTGCTACTGATTTCAGTACACTGATTTTGTATCCTGAAACTTTATTGAAGCCATTTATCAAATCTAGGAGTCTTTTGGAGGAGTCTTTTGGAGGAGTCTTTAGGGCTTTCTATATAAGGTCATATCATCAGTGAACAGAGATAATTTCACATACTCTTCTCCTATTTGGATATCTTTTATTTATTTCTCTTGCCTGCTTGCTCTGGCTAGGACTTTAAGTACTATATTGAATAGGAGTGGTGAAAGTGGATATCCTTGTCTTATTTCAATTCTTACAGGTAATGTTTTCAACTTTTCCCTGTTTAGTATGATGTTGGCCATGGGTTTCTCATAAATGGCTTTACTATCGTGAGGGATATTCCTTCTGTGCCTAGTTTGGGAAGAATTTTTATTATGAAGGGATGCTGGATTTTATTGAATATTTTTTCTGTATCTATTGATATAATCATATAGTTTTTGTTTTTCATTCTGTTTATGTGGTAACTCACATTTATTCATTTGCATATGTTGACTCAACCTTGCATCCCTGGACTAAAACCCACTTGATCAAGGTATATTTTTAATGTGCGATTGGATTCTGTTTGCTAGTATTTTGTTGAGGAAGATTGTATTTATGCTAATTAGAATATTGGTCTATAGTTTCCTTTTTTGCGTCAAGACCTTGCCATTCTGAGCTTATTATAACAGAAGTTATTGCTTAACTTCCTGGGTTGATTGCTAGAGACGTCTTACAAAATTGACTTTGTGCACATCAGGCTGGCTTCTATAGATAACTGATTGCCTTTCAGAGCTGGTTAGTGCAGACAGCTGGGCTAGTTACTACAGGTAATGGGCTGGTTTGGGATCACGGGCTGCCTTCCCGGGCTGATTAACGTAGGTAACGGTCTTGGTCAGAGCTCCAATTTACCGATGGCCTGACCATGGCTTCGTCTGTGTATTCACTATCTCGGGGCTATCGCATGAGTTCCACCTGACTGGGAGACAGCCAGAAAGGGTTCTGAGCCAGGAATGAAGTCCAGATGGCAGGGCTTCGGGCAGCAGGTCTCAGTGGGAGCAGCAAACATCGATCCTGCCAAGGTCCTCTGGATTCCAGAGAGAGTCGCAGCAGGGACCAATGGATGAATGCATTCATGAATGGAAGAGCAATTCGTGTTCCCAGGAGCAGTCGTCACTTCACCACTTTTCGCCCCTCAGAAAGCAATTCTGACATAGACAGTCCAGCCAGCGTCGATGAACAGAGGTCAGGCCTAGTAAACAAACTCAGAAGAGGCCAGAGACAGCTACGGAGAGACGGGGGCCGCAGTGAGTGGAGACTACTTCGCTGAGTACTCAGTCCTTGAGGAACTTCCATCTCCCCTCGGTGGGCTGTCAGTCCCATAGCGTCCCAGTCCCAGCTTGTTAGTTCTTTAGATGTCTGGACCCATGGCAGATCCAGGCGAAGGGACAATAGAGACCTTCTGGTAAGCACAATCCCCCTTCTTAGGCTCCCGCACCAAGGACCACAGCCATCTGGCACACCAGGAGGCACACTGGCTGCCCACCGTGAGTGGCAAATCCAGCATCAGTAGGGAGGAGACTCTCCAATGCCCAACCCAGCCATCCCTGAG
The DNA here is from genome assembly GCA_027257055.1 of Cephalopachus bancanus. Lineage (NCBI taxonomy): Eukaryota > Metazoa > Chordata > Mammalia > Primates > Tarsiidae > Cephalopachus > Cephalopachus bancanus. The sequence goes on along the minus strand of JAPVLO010000169.1, from coordinate 530,941 downwards.
TCCCCGGGACCCCAGGATGTAGAGCCAGCAGTCTCTTCCTTTGCCCCAGTCGATGTTGGGTTCCAGGGTGCAGGCGGGGGAGACTCGGTGAGAGAGATGAGATTCTAGCCAGGCTCTGACAAGGCTGGCACGATGAGATGGTTGTCGGAAGCATCTGGGGGGGAATGTGCACTGCCCTCTAAGGTTTCCTTCTTCAACACCAAAGTGTTTGGTCATGAGGATATGGAGGAGGGGGAAGCACCGCCTGGGAGCACAGACCCTTGAGTTGTTGCTCTCTCTAGCTCGAGCCTGCCTGTCACTGATGGCCAGATTTGGGGCACGGCCATATTTCTTGTTATAAATTGTGTGTCAGACTTCAAATCTACAAGAATCCCCGGATTGTCTGGGCAACCAGACCAGGTTTTATCTGGGCACGGCTGCCCAGCCAAGCTGAAAACAGAGACCATTGAGCCTCAGGTCTGAGGCACAAAACGGAACCCAATGTGAGGCCGAGCCAGGCCTCGAGACCCTTCTAACCCGCACCTGGACTCCATGCCTGGCCCTGCCCCACCTCCCAGAGAGAACGCTGACAAAGAGGCTCAGGCGGGAGGGCCGGCCCAAGGCCACGGCGACTCAGTGGACATGCCCAGCGTTCAGCCCGGGCCTCACGGGCCTTGGTCCGTCTGTCCTCCACCACCTGACCCTCCAACTGGGCTGAGCAAGAGTCCAGCCAAGTCAGACCTTCCACAAAGCCACAGCACCTCTGCCACGAAGACCGCTCAAGTCGGGCATCGATAAGCCGCGTGTCTTCTCCCAGGACCCCTGCCTTTTCATTGCTTGGTTTTGTATGGCCTGGATTTTTGTCTTTCCTCCTGAGAATCTGTGTTATAAATACCTAGGAATTTCTGCAAAAACTCTGGGGGGAACACTGCTGAATGCATGTTTCCTGTGGCGAGGCCTTGGAGGAGAGGCAGACATCGCTGAACTGTGTGAATGAACGAGTGAATGAATGAATGTGTTCATCTGAGTGCCCACAAGAAGGAAAGGCCAGCCTTCTGCTCCTTCATTCACCCTGAGGAAGTTGGACGCCCGCTGGCCTCAGCGTTCCCAGGACAACAGGCCAGCCTCGGCATCTTTGTGGGACGCTCAGGCACTGGCACCTTTCCACCGCTGCCTCCTCTCTTCCCCGGCTTCCTCCCTCACTCCCCCAGAACAAGATACGTGTAGCGCATCGGCACACAACCATGCAGTTTTCATTTAACACAGTAAGAGGGAATCATTGCCCTGTTCCAGGGGCGGCATGAATAGTGCCCCCTCAGCAGCCACCACCCTACTGCTCGAGGCCAGCGCCTGCTGGCAACGCCCCGTGCCCGCCTCGCTCCCAAGTCCTCCTTGTCTCACTGAATGTCATCATCACTGTCTTCAGCACAGAGGGCTCCTCCGGGCTCCCTGTCGGCCGGCCAAAGACACAGTCATCCAAAGACTGTCTTGTCTGCCCCCTCTGACGCAAGCCACCCAGCTCCCCCCGGGGAGCCTCTTCCGACCTGGTGGAGAGCCCTCCCCAGGCAAGGAGCTCATTCGCCAGGACAGCACTGTCTTGGTGCTTTGGAGCCTGGTGGAGTCTGCTCCCCGCAGAGTGACCCGGGGATGCCTGGTCAGTGGCCATCAGTGCTCAGGCTCCAGGGGGTCTTTCCCGAGTGGCTTGTTCTCTAGGGAGTGACCAACTCTCCCAGTTAGGGAGATGCTCAGGGGCTTCCCAGGACTCGACTTTCAGTGCTAAACCTGGGACAGTTCCAGGCAAACTGGGATAGCGGATCATCCTAAGAGGTCTTAGGCTGTCTCTCTTGGGGCAAGGCTGAAGACCCCCCAAATGCTCCCAAAGCAAGAGGAGGTCTCTCCAACTACCCTCACCACACCACACCACACGTACACACACACACACACACACACACACACACACACACACACACACACACACACACAGAGACATTTAGAGAAATGTCTCTAAACCCAAGCCGAGAGTGTGACTTTTGTCCTGCCCAAGGGCAGCATGCTTGTCCTTGGAGTCGTGGGTCTGTGATGTTCATAGGCTCAGGTTAAAATTCAGGCTGTCTCTGACATTTGGGCGGGATTATTCTGTGTTGTGAGAGCTGTCCTCTGCACTGTAGGATTTTGAGCAGCATCTCTGGCCTTCACCCACTAGATACCAGGAACATCTCCCACTTGACACAACCAAGAGTCCAGAGGCGTTGCCAGGTGTCCCCCAAAGACACACACACACACACACACACGACATCCCAGCATTCATACTCCAGTCTTAATCAAAGAACCATAGATGTGTAACTGGGGCCAGAGATGCCCTCTTGGCTATTGAGTGTCATGGCCACAGCCCCAAATCCATGGTTCATTCAGAATCAAGCCCTGTCCACAGACTACAGACCTGTGCATTGTTAATTAGTTCACCTTCCAGTGTGTGCCGAGTACAGCTACTTTAATTTCCCAAGCAGTGAATGAGGCCAATTCATCCAGCAGGAGGACACCAAATCAATTTCCCACGCCACTTCATATGAGGTTTCCAACTTCACAGATGAGTCTCCTACCTCCACCTAACCCTCTGAAACATCCTTGTGTCCAAACAGCCTAATCACTAACACTAGAGCCCATCTGCCTCTCCCTCACGTATAACCTGTTCCCCTGGACGCTGGGAAGGGTTTGCTCTAGGACAGGCGGCGTGTCCCTAAGGCCTGAATGCCCACCCAGAGGGATCTTAAGAGAGCTTTCCTCAGGGAGCGATGTCCAGGACCAACAGATCTCAGCCGCCTTTGTGAGAAATGTCTCTAAACCCAAGCCAAGAGTGTGACAGCATGCTGTCCTTGGAGTCGTGGGTCTGTGATGTTCATAGACTCAGGTTAAAATCCAGGCTGTCTCTGACATTTGGGCGGGATTATTCTGTGTTGTGAGAGCTGTCCTCTGCACTGTAGGATTTTGAGCAGCATCTCTGGCCTCCACCCACTAGATACCAGGAACATCTCCCACTTGATACAACCAAGAGTCCAGAGGCGTTGCCAGGTGTCCCCCAAAGAATCACTCCAGCTGAGAACCTCTGCGTTTGACTCAGCGAAAGGGCAAGCAGTGGGCGGCTTTGTTGACTGTCCCTCAGAGAGCAGGGCCTAGCGATCCTAGCCATCCTGGCTGAGGGATTTTAGCAGAGAGTGCAGCAGAAGGAGGGAGGCATCTGGGGGACAGGTTTGCCCAAGAATGAGCGTGTCACCAGATGGAAAAGGAGAGACAGGGTCAGAAACATCCTGCAAGTCTGCTTCGACCATGGTCTTGGGTAGAGACAAGACTAGCTCAGTCACATTGTTCTTCACCTGCTTCCACACACATTCTGCAGACTCCTTCGCAAAGAAGCCCCGAGACTCAGTTTTGCTACTTAATACAAATAAAGGAAGACGGGGATTCGCTGAGGTGGTACCAAACCCGAGGAACTAGTGATTTGACCAGGTGGCAGATACAAACACATGAAAACTGTCATCTCCAAATTCCAAGGCAGAGGTCAGACAGCATGTGATGGCTTTGAAGACCTTTGATTGCTTAAAAATACGTCATGTTTTTACCAACAGTGACCAAAAGCCATGTGCCTTTTCTTGGTCTCAGGTGTGAGTGGATTCTGGATGTGAACCCCTGGCTGCAAGTGATACAGAAAGGGCTGCTGTATTAAAGTGAGGGAGAATCAGTGAGCAAGGAGAGAAAGCCCCTCCCAACTCCATCTTGTTGTTGAGGAAGCGTAGCACCGGGCCTGGGCCTGTGAAACACGGTTAGCTGGTGAGCAGTCGGAGCCTCTTCCTCGGCAGCAAGAGGCCATCATTTCTGCGTGGGTCTGTGCTTGGACTCCATCTTGAGCTCAAACTCCTGCTCGTTCTTCGCAAGGCACGGCCTCCTAGGGCTCGGATGGGGCTTGGCCACCAAGACTGGGAACGGGAAAACCCACTCTCGAGGAGCGAGTCCCGAACACGCCACGTAATCCCTTGGAGAAATGAGGGGTGGAAGTCGTGCTGTTCTGTTTGTTTCTGAAGACTCTGAAGGATTTTCTTGGAGGGACAAGACAGCATCATTATTCATCTTTTCTTGTCTTTGCCAAGTCAATACTTTTTGTGCTTTACCTTTTCATCTATAATAACAGGGTCCGGGTGCAGCTATTTCTGGAAATGGAAACAATAGCTGTCCTTTTTCCTGTGGAGAATTTAGGTTTAATCAAAATGGCCAGTGTGCACATTCGTCTTCCCGAGCATGGAGAAAAATCCATACTGATCATTTCAAATTTGTTTCTCATCAAATGGAAAACTCAGTGGTCTTTTCTGAGAGCTCATTCTGTTTGGCTTTTTGAATAAACGAGAATACTGGTATCCCTCTTTCCTCCTTAAATCACTTGGCCAGGTGTGGCTGTGCGCACCTGGGTCTACCCCTACATTCCTACAAAATATCTATAGCTAGTTCCTTGTCCTTCATCTAAGCCTAAATAGGGCAAAGGACCCTCCGATAAGGAAGGTCAGCTTGCAGCTGGGTGGCTTCTCTACAAGCCTCAACTTTATGAAGTCATTGTAATACACATTGCTGTGTGCTTTAGCATCTGTATTATTCTGAGTCCTCCAGAGAAGCAGAACCAATAGGAGATTATAGATAATAGATAGACAGATAGATTAGATATAGATATAGATATTCGTTATAGAAAGCTGGCTCACAATTATGGAGGCCGACAAGTTCCAAGATCACAGTCAGCAAACTGGAGACCCAGGAACCCTAATAGTGTAAGTTCCAGTCCAAAAGCTGGCAGGCTTAAGACCAAAGAAGAGCCAGTGTTTTAGTTCTAGTTCATGGTTCAAACAAAAATGCCCTCACTGAAGGCAATGAGACAGTAGGAAAGCAAGAGAGTCTGTCTTGTTGTGTTCAGGCCTTCCACTGATTGGCGGAGGCTCATGCACCCTGGGGAGGGTAATCTACCTTACTCCGTCTGTGGAACCAAATGTTAATCTCACCTCGAAACACCCTCACAGACACACAGACACACCCAAATACTGTTTGACCAAATGTCTGGGCTTCAATTGCTTCATCAAGCTGACATAAAATTCACCATTATAGTGTCCAACTCAGGATGGCAATCCATGCTAGCGTCTCGATGCTCCACAGCCCCCCACTCTTCCTTGACACCCTACTGAAACAAACCTTGTGCCTTGAGCCTCGGAGAGTCTGAGGTTGCAGATGTAACTTGCCGTGTGTCTCTGACCGATGAAGGAGACAGTGTCCCCACCCACGAGACCCCAACCTTGCCCTGGCTGCAGCATGGAGTCCTCGGTGGGACTCTACTGCATGTCTGATCCTTCCTGCCAAGTTGGGCAGAGGAACTCTCCTCCCCACTGAAGCAGCCTCTCCTCGGGGCCTCCCGCATCCTGGGCAGGTTGGACGCAACACCCACCGTTGTCCCCGGCCCCTCCCCTTACCCACAGTCAATGGACCTGTCTCTCCAGGTCCACCTCATCACAAATGGCCACTGAGATCCAATGGAATTGAGTAGCTTGCCTTCAGTCACACCCCTAGCGCTGAGCCTGGACCCACAACCAGGCATTCTGGCCCAAGCTGAGAAGTCCTCTGCTGTCCGGCCTCACTGTCATTGTCCTGCTAAGCTATCCCTACAGCTCTCAACTCCTTCCTTCACGGCCCAGACCATCCCAGGCCTGAGCCTGGACCAGCTCCCACAAATGGTGGCTCCGATCTCACCACGGCCTGCTGCTTCTTCAATAATCATTGTGGCTCATTGTGTTCAGCAGAAACACAATGACTAATTGCCTAATCACACATTTGGCTTCCACAGGCTACTATTCAAAACAAATATTGGAATAAACTTCTAAAGCCTGCTTACGATTCATTGACCACCTACTCTGTGCCGGACACTTCTCTGGGCCTTATGTACCAATTACCTCGTTCAATCCTCCCAGCAGTCCACGAGGCTGTTATTATCCCACTTAACGGATGGGGAAAGATGAGATGCAGAGAAGTAGCTTGCCCAGCATTACCCGGCTGATAAATGGCAGGGCAGGCTCCCAGCCTGGGTGTGACACCAGGGCCCATCACCCTAACTCCCAAGCATCTGCTTGGGTCAACCTTACAGAACAGAGGCAATCATTCAAATGAGAACAAGAAAGGTGGGTGAGGTCAGAGTCTACTCTGTGTTCATCTGCGGAGCCACCCGCGGGGGACGGAAGACCTGAATTTCAACGCTTTAAGAATAGCAATGATTTTTTTCAAAAGAGTACTATTGTTTTCCGTAGAAAATACACGAAACTGTTCAAGTCTGAATGTCCTAGATCATAATCACCATGGAACTGGTTCACTAAGTTGAATTTATAACCTGCTGCAGAATGAATAACAGAGATTTGCTCTGTTTTGAGGATCTGGGCAGCTCTGAGTTGAAGTGCGCCTCTGCTGAGAACTTTGGTAATACACAAATGAGCGCTTGGAAACTTTATTCCCACCCCACGAGGCCAAGGTGACAGTGTTAGCATGCCACACCCAGTCCTGGAAGTCGGAAGTGGGACTTGTCTTTCCCTGTGCCCAGGAAACATCTCCAGCCAATTCCATGAAGAAGAAAAAAAAAAAAAACATGCTGGTCGTTGACTGAAGTGACATCTGTGGATGGCATCACATGGTTGAGCTTTTACAGACTTGATTTCCCTTTTCAAACGCATTCACCACTCCAAAGACCAAGTTTGAGATTAAAATATGCTGCCACCAGGTGGTGGTAACAGGGTCATATGCCGTGTTCCAAGAAGTGAAGTTCCCACTAGCAACCGTGTTTTGTTGGAAGCAGCAACGAATACATTTTTCTCATTTATTTAGGGAAAAATAGTAAAATATGTGAATTTATTCATTGTTAATTCTACATGTGACAAGTATAGACTGAACATAAGCTTCAAAGCAACATTGCTTAACTTCATTTGGGTCACAGATGCTTCTGGAAACTGGATAATAAAATTTGGGAGGTTTGCATCAGAAAAATGAACACACATGCACATTAAAAAAGCTTCATGTGTAACTTTGGAAGATCAATACACTGAATGAAAATGCTTGCTTTAAAGAAAATACCTAGAAATTGATCTCACAAGATGATTGCAGATCAAAGATAACTGATTTAATTTCATGCAGTGGTTATTTATCCCATGGTTGGATTGGTCACTGGGCCAGGTGCTGAATGCTCAAAGAATTAAGAGGCAATTTCTGTAGCCGGGCTCGGTGGCTCAGCCTGTAATCCCACGCCTTTGGGAGGCTGAGGTGAGTGGATTGCCTCAGCCTGCGGGTTCGAGACCCACCTGGGCAACTTGGCGAGACCTCATCTCTACAATAATTCAAAAAAATTAGCCGGGCGTGGTAGCGCGCGCCTGTAGTTCCAGTTACTTGGAAGGCTGAGGCGGAAGGATCGCTGGAGCCCAGCAGGTCAAGGCTGTGGTGGCCGGGAGTGTGCCACTGCACTCCAGTCTGGGTGACAGAGTGAGACTCCAACTCAAAAAAAAAAAAAAAAGATAAAATTTCTGTCTACAGGAAACCAACAACTTAGAAAGTAAAAATGGGCATATATATAACAACTATATTCTGATATGATACGCGCTCATGCAAAAGGACTTTGGGAGCAGGGAAACAAGAAACCTTCCTCTACGATTTGTGAGTGTCAATGAGGAAAAGTTGCTGTTTAAGCTGAGGAAAGGGACGTGTAGCCCTGTCTCCAAGGTGAAGAAGGACGATTATCCCAGGCAAGGAACTGTGTGAACGAAAGCTCAGAGGCACCAAAGCTCAAGGAATCCACAAGCATCTGGAGTGGGCCAAAGCCACAGAATGAAACCAAATGTCAGCTTAGTGCTTTGCGAAATCTTTTATTCTTTCGCCCTGGTTCTCCCCTGCAATGAACCTTCTGACCAGTCCTGTTTATGGAACTTCCCCTAGCTCCACACTCTTGGGATTACTTCTCTGGGCTGCAGAGCAGCTGGGACGGTGCCCATTCCATGTGCAGAGTCTCATCATGCAGGGTCACTGGAGGGAGTCTCTTTTTATTATTCTTTTAAAGATGTGGGTGCAATTCAGGGTCGGATACCTAAGCGGTCATCGCACAGGTAAAGTCTGGACCTCCTGTCGGTCCTCACTCCACCTGGTTTGAGATCGGGCACCCTTATTAAGGCTGTGTGTCCCCTCCCTCACTCCCCAGCAGTGATCTGCTATTGCCAATCTCTTTCATGCTGCCTTATGATAAGTGTTCAGAGACCACTTATGAGTGAGAACATGTGGTGTGATAGGACACTGAGAATGACGGACTCTAAATCCACCCAAAGTGCTGTGAAGACCATAATTTTGTCTTTTTGTATGGTTGCATAATATCCCATCATGTATATGCACCACATTTTTTTATCCAGCCCACTTTCGACGGGCAGCATGGTTGGTTCCATGTTTTTGCTGCTGTGAGTAGTGCTGCAACAGACGTGTGCACAGACACTTTGTTTTGTAGAATGACTTGAGTTGTTGGGGGTCCCTTTTATGCACCACTTGAAAATCTTCCCGACCCTACCTCTTCCTTCAGCCAGCGTCTCCCGAGCTCTGAGCAGCTTTGCGCAGGTGCTACCTGACACCAGGGAGCCTCAGCACTCTGCTCACCTCTCACCACGTGCCCTGGCTCTGCGATCACCCACGGATGTGCAAGTCACCGACCGCAGGGTCTACCTTGGCCAGGGAATGACAGAACAGATAAAATGCTTCCTTCTCTGATGTCCCCGGGAGACTGTGTTGAGACGCACTTTACAAACAGCCTCAGAAGCTCCCAAGGGTCCAACACTGGCCACCCCAAGTAGTGGCCAGTTGGATGAGCCATAAGCTCTAGAAAGCAGACCCTCAGGAGGGAACCGGGGACTGATCCCCCTCGCTGACCCAACAGACCCATGAACCTCACTGCCAGGGACCTCAGCTGTTTCATTATCACCCAAGGGCCACTGGAGCGGGGCTGGAGAGATGTTCCGGCTAAGACGGGGCTTGGCACTGGCAGCCAAGGCACTTTGGAGCCTTCCCCTCCCCGCCAGTGCATCTGCTTTAGTAGGTTTTGGCGTGAGGGTGTCAGCAACAAGCATGTCTAACTGGCAGCAAAAATCCCATTGCAAAACGTGCATCTACCGTAGAAATGTGCATGTGCTGCAAAACATAGAATCAGAAGAAATATCATCCTGCTGCTGATCGGTGTGCACCACCTCAGACTCCTCACACGCCCGTGTGGCTGGGGTTGGAATCAGGTATGGTAGTCAGGTGAAGGCTGGGCTGGAATCCACAGTGGTGGGCCACAGATGCTGCATCCACCTCCTCCCGCTTGGAGCTGGACGCTTTTTCCTCGCTGTTCCCACTGCCTGAGGTTACACAAGGAATGAAGCACACCCTGGAGAAAATGAACCAGAGCTCAAACCCCAGTTCCTAGACTGGCATTCAAGGACACAAGCACACGCCTGGGAGAGTTGTCAGCATAGCGCGATCTGTACTTCAGACCTGAGTTCCCCTGTCAATCAGAACTGGCTAGGTTATACTAAGTAACAAACACCAGCGATTTCAGGGGCTTTCCACAGCAAAGGTCCACCTGTCACTCAGCTTCTGCCCAAGGCTTGGCTCAGCCCCTCCTCATCTGTCCTGCCCTTCACAGGTGGGCGGGCAGCCGTCCCTGGAGCATGTCTGCCTGCCGTGGAGGCAGGACACCGGGACACGGTGAACCAAGGCTGGCTGGTAAAGCATTCGTTCAGGAGAGCCCTATGACACCGCTGCTCTTACATTTTCCTCCACGCTACAATGTGCCAGGCACATAATTTAGAAAATGTGGAAATTAAAAAGAAAATGAAGATTCCACACAGGTTTAATGTCCCTTGTCCGAAATGTTTGGGACCGGATACGTTTTTGATTGGGGATTTGGGATGTTGAAATATTTGCATTTTACTCACCGGCTTAGCTTCCCTAATCCCCAAATCCAAAATCCCGAATGCACCAGTGAGCATTTCCTCTGAGCGTCACCCTGGTGCTCAAAAAGTTTCAGATTTTGGATAATTTCGGATTTCAAATTTTCAGATTGGCAGTGGTCAGCCTGTATAATCTCACCACGCAGAAGGGCCTACTTATCGTTGTTGATATTTTTCCTTTTAGTATTTCTTCTACAGATTTTTTGGGCATGCTGATATAAATAATTTTGAGTTCTGTTTTTTTTTTTTTTGTCACTTAAAGTTATAACTACAGTAGTTTTTAAAAACTTTTGGAAAACCTTAAAGGCTGAACAATATTGCCTTGAATAGGGATTATACAATTGCATCGTCACTTATTTGACAACACGATTATCATTAGACACTCAGGATTGTTTCACCTTTTTATTTTGTAAATGCTATGATTAATATCATTTTTAAACTCTTTAAAAGTCTTTGTTTGAAGACAGTTCATAGAGTATAAACATAAGGAAAGTTTCTTAAGAGATAGTGTTTCCCAAAACAATTTATCTAAGTATAATTGTGTTTATTGGCCATAGAATTGTTCTCTTTCTTGGCAACCGAGTGTTAAAGTCCTATAAAATGAAACACTGGACAGTTCAAGAGGAGAGGAAAATTTCTGGAACTGGGCTCTAAAGTATTCAGATCAGCATAATTTTCACAATTAAATAAAACTTAATTTTTGTCTCATGTAGTGAAAGATTCTATCAGATTTCTTATTCTTTGGAAAATCAGAGAGACCTTAATAACAAATACCATAATTATCTGCAAAGACTGAACTGTGATTAAATTATCAGGAGGCTGTTCCTCCTAAAACTATTTCTTTAATTAGCTAAAGCTGGCAGTATATATTAATATTTCCAGAGATATTTGCATACATTCACAACAGGCTAACCAGATATTAGCTTTAATATAATTTTTCTAATATCATGTTAGAAATATTTTTAAGATTGAGTCATGTTATAATGTTTTTCCTCTGATTATTCTAGTAGACACTCTTGATTTATTACCATAAATTCTCTAATTTAGGAACTGAAAATGCTTCATTTTCTATGATAAAAATTTTAAATTCCATTTACAAGAGAGAAGAGGGCTCTCTTTGAAGCCAAGATCTACTGGCAGAACGTGTTTTCTAATAATCTACACCCCAAAGGTAAATGCTCAAAGGTAAATGCAGGAAAGCCCCTTCCCCAGCAACCACGTGTAGCTGGCGGGCCTCTCTGGCCACTCATGTTCCTGTGACCGTAGCAGGAAAAGTGTCTGGGTTGCAGTGGGACCAGGCAAGAGTGAGGTGGTTGTGAGTTGCCACAGCACAAGACAAAGAGAAAAGGACACGTCAGCAAGCAAGATCTGAATTACACTTAAGCACGTCTTTCTCAGCTCCACCCAGCACATCCAGGGGTTTCTGCCTCGATGCACACTCAGTCCGGCCGGGCAATTCACAGAAGGTTTCATGAGAGGTCAGTACAGAGGGGTGGAGAGGGTGAGGGAAACCACGCCCAGACTCACAGCAAGGCTCTGGCACCACTGCCAGGTGAGCAGAAGCTGGGGAGCTCTGAAGCGAGCCCTGGCAGGAAAGGGCCACCCAGGCAGGAGCTGAACCCTCGGCGGCGGGACACAGCCAACTCCAGTGCCCCGTTGAGGGAGAACAAAGAATAAAGGCGGTCCTCTCTCCACTCTCCTGCCTGAGCTTCTTTGGCCAAACCCAGCAGGAGCCAGAGGACAGGGGCCCACAGATGTAGCCCCACTGGTGGGTGTCCATGGTGTGAAAGCAGGGCAGAGCTGGGAGAGGGTATGTGGGAGCTGCTAGCACACATGTCAAAGACATGGAATCCAGAGGTCATCACATGGATGGACATGTGACCCCTTCAAAAACCCTCCATGCATATGCTAAAGCCAGTGTGCTCACTTCTTTCAACAATACACGTTCACTGTCACCCCAGAGGACTTTCTACTCTTGCCATGTCTGTGATTTTTAAAATAGTCAATTGCCAGTAAGAATGGAACACACTTTGAGAAAGCAGAGCTGGTGCTAGTCCCTGCCCCAGAGAGTGTCTAGGCTAGAGGGGCCAATGGCCGCGCCACCACGGCTGTCGCAGATAAAAGTGTGCTCAGGACAGCATAAGCAGGGGACCCAACTCGGTCTGTCGGGTCAGAGGCGGCTTCAGGCAACGTGGCCACAGGGGGACGCCGGTGTGAGTTCTGAGAGCTCCCTCCCACCCACTGCAGCCAGGGCCAGGCCAGAGCATTCGCTCAAGGCGGATTCTGACCAGATGCTGGGTTTCATTCTCGAGTGTAGCTCAAATGGACATCCTGGACCAGATGGAGCGGGAACTCAGAGAATAAAATGTATCTTGTCCCTTGGACAGAACCACGGCAAGAAAATGTCTTCATTTTTTTATTATGATACAATTCAGGGTTAGGTGTAGCAAAGTGATCCTGCAGGAGCCCTTGTGGATGAGATATGCCCCTCCCTCCCCTAGCAGTTTCCCTCAACTGCCAATCCCACCCCCGCCCCCGGCAGTTTCCCACGGCTGCCAATCCCTTTCTTACAGCAACAGGTGTAACCTTTTTGGACCTTGAACGAATATCTTCATTCTAACCTTGTCATCTCATGACTGCCTTTGGACTGTGTTTGGATGGCGTCTGTGCGAAGACAGGCAGAGACGTGAGCCTCCAAACCTCATGCTGCAAGGACCCTTTTTCATCTTCCCCACTCTCACCGTTTCTTTTCAGACAGTCCACACTGAAAACACCACGGCCTGTGGCTTCTCTGTCAGGCAGGAATAGTGCCCGTGGCCCTTGCCGGAGCCTTGGGAATCGTTTGCAGAGGGTCCATCCTCCTCAGTCCTAGGCTGGGGGCCAAGTCTGTGTCCAGAACTGCAGGCAGGCTGGCCACTCTGTCACTTTCTTTACCTGCAGGAAGGGCTGACTGTGCTCAGGGACCAGCAAACAGAAGGCACAGTGGCCGCCAGAGGGAGGCTGGCTTCTCCTCCTTCCGTGCTCTATGGGACCCTCTGTCAGGGTAGAGTGTTCACTTCCATAAAGCAAAAATGTGTCCCGAAAAGACGCTCTTCCCCTCCCAAGACTGAAAGGTATTTTAGGAATTACGACGCAGTAAATTCAAATTACAGTCTGTCTAAATCATGACATTAAAAAGGAAATGTAATATTCATACTCAACTTATCATCTTAATTAATTTGCCCGTATTATTTTAGGAGTTCCAAAAAAAAAAAAACAAGGCAGTCATCAAGCAAAAATGGCAGTATAAATAAAGCAATTCAGTTAATTCACTATCTATCTAAGCAGATTTATAGAAAGAAAACCTTTCTACTAGGAGAAACAGTGGGCTAGACAAAACACGCCCAAAAATAGATATTGGAGAACAATTGCTTTAAAGTGGGTGATTTTTAAAGTTATTTTAACATGTTACCCAATCTGAAAATTCAGAGTGCTTTTTTCTGAGTTTTTTTTTATTAATCAACTTTAATGTTTGAGTAGTTTTAGGTTCACAGTAAAACTGAGAGAAAAGTACAGAGATTTTCTATATACATCCCTCCACCAAACGAACACAGACTCCTCAACTCTCAACATTCCTCACCTGAGTGGGCCATTTATTAAAATCGGTAAGCCTACACAGACGCATCACTACCACCCAAAGTCCATGGTTCACACTAGGGTTCATTCTTGTTTTGGCAAATGTAGAATGAAGTGAATCCATTATAGTATCACACAGAGTAGACTCGCTACCTTAAAAATCTCTGTGCCCTGCCTGTTCAGGCCTTCCCTCCCCCAACCCCTGACAGTCACTGGCCTTTAGATGACCTCCACAGTGTTGCCTTTCCTAGAAAGTCATATAGTTGGAATCAAACTGTGTATAGCCTTTTCAGACTGGCTTCTTCCACTGAGTAATATGCCTTTAAGCTTCCACCATATTTTTTCATGACTTAATAGCACATTTCTTTTTAGTGCTAAATAATGTTTCATTGTCTGGATGTGCCATCATTACTTTATATATTTTTCTCTCGAAGGACATCTTGTTTGCTCCCAAATTCTGACTAAAGCCGCTATAAATGCCCAGGCTCAAGGTTTTGGGTGAATGTAAGTATTTAGTTCCTTTGGATAATGACCAAGAGGTGCAATGGCTAGACATCTTAGTCCATGTTGTGTTGCTATAACAGAATACCCAAGGCTGGGTAATTTACGAAGAAAAGAAATTTTTCTGGCTCATGACTCTTGTGGTTGGGAAGTTCAACACTCGGCAGCTGAATCTGATCAGGGCTTCATGCTCCTTCAACTCATGACAAAAAGTGAAGGGGAGTAGGTATGTGCCCAGGGTGAGACAGGAAGCAAAGGAGGAAAACTGAGGAAGCCAGACTCTTTTTAACAACCCACTAGTGCAAAAACTAATCCATTCCCAAGAAAGTAAGAACTCACTCACCTCCCAGAAAAGGGATTAATCTCTCTGTAAAGGATCTGCTCCCATGACTCAAACATCTCCCAATAGGCCCCACCTCCCAACACTGCCACGTTAGGGATCAAATTTCAACATGCATTTTGTCAGGAACAAAATGCATCCAAACCCAAGCACTGGATTGTATAGCAGAAGTATGTTTAGTTTTGTAAGAAACTCAGTGCCTTCCACAGTGGCTGTACCATGTCTCATTCCCACCAGTGATGATTAGGAGCCCTATTGCCTCATATCCTCACCAGCATTCAGTGTCAGTATTGTGAATTTTGGCCATTCTAATAGGTATGTAGTAATATCTATAATTTGCATTTTCATGACGATATATAAGGCAATATATAATGGAGAACATCTTGTTCTATGCCAATTTGCCATGTGTCTATCTTTTTCGGTGAGGTGCCTGTCTGTTAATATTTTGGGCCCATTTTTTAATTGAGTAGCTTACTTTCTTATTGTTGAGTTTTATAAGTTCATTGTATATTTTGGATGATAGTTTTTATTATTTGAATAATAGAAAATATCTTGCAGATATTTTCTCCCAGTCTGTGTCTTTTGTTCTCATTCTCTTGATATTGTCTTTTGCAGAGCAGAAGTGTTTAATTTTAATGAGGTAGCTTTTCAATTCTTTCTTCCATGGATTGTACTTTTGGTGCTGTGTCTAAAAGTTATCATCATACCCTGGATCATCTAGATTCTCTCCTATGCTATCTTCTAAGAGTTTTATAGTTTTGCATCTTTTTATTTAGGTCTGTGTTTCATTTTGAGTTAATTTTTGTAAAGGGTATAGGGTTTGTGTCTAGAATCTTTTATTTTTTGCATGTGAATATCCAGTTGTTCCAACACCAAATGTTGAAAAGACTATTCATTAAATTGGGCTATCTGGCCGGGCTCAGCGGCTCAGACTGTAATCCCAGCACTTTGGGAGGCTGAGGTGAGTGGATTGCCTGAGCCCATGGGTTCGAGACCAGCCTGGGCAACTTGGTAAGACCTCGTTTCCACAATTTAAAAAAAATTAGCTGGGAATGGTAGCGTTTCCTTGTAGTTCCAGCTACTTGGAAGGCAAAGGTGGAAGGATCACCAGAGCCCAACAGGTCAACACTGGAGTGGTCATGAGCATGCCATTGCACTCCAGTCTGGGTAATGGAGTGAGACTCCAACTCAATAAATAAATAAATAACTACCCTTTCTCGATTAAATTGCCTTTATTGTGTCAAAGATCAGTTCACTATATATATATGTGTGTGTGTGTGTGTGTGTGTGTGTGTGTGTGTGTGTGTGTGCATGTGTGTGTGTGTGTCTACTTCTGGAGTTTCTATTCTGCTCCATTGATCTGTTTGTATATTATTCCACCAATACCACATAGTCTTGATCATTGTAACTTTATAGTAAGTGTTGAAGTTGAATAGTGTTAGTCTTCGACTTTGTTCTTCCTCAAAATTGTGTTGCTGTTGTGTGCTTCGTCACATAAACTCTAGAATCCATTTGTCAATACCCACAAAATAACTTACTGGGATTTTGGTTGGGATTGTGTTAAACCTATAGAAAAGGTTGATAAAAACTGACATCATAAAAATATTGAGTCTTCCTGTGCATGAACATAAAATATCCCTTCATTAATTTAGCTCTTTGATAGCTTTCATGAGAGTTTTGCAGTTCCCTCATGTACTTTATAATATGTTGTCAGATTTATAGCTAAGTATTTCTTTTTTTTTTTTTGAGTTGGAGTCTCACTCTATTGCCCAGACTAGAGTGCAGTGGCCGCTCCCGGCCACTGCAGCCTCGCCTGCTGGGCTCCGGCGATCCTTCCGCCTCAGTCTTCCAAGTAGCCGGAATTACAGGCATGCGCTACCACGCCCGGCTGATTTTTTGATTTATTGTAGAGATGAGGTCTCACTGCCCAGGTGGGTCTCGAACCCGCGGGCTCAGGCAATCCACTCACCTCAGCCTCCCAAAGGCGCGGGATTACAGGCTGAGCTACCGAGCCTGGCTCAAGTATTTCATTTTTTTGAGTGCTAATGTAAATGGTAATGTGCCTTAGATTTCAAATTCCATTTGTCTGTTGCTAGCAGACAGGAAAATGATTGTCATTTGTATATTAACCTTGTACCCTGAAACCTTGCTATCACTGCATATTAGTTCCAGGAGGTTTTCTTTGTTAATTTTTTTCTTGGATTTTCTACTGAGATGAGAATGTCATTTACAAACAAAGACCATTTTCATTCTTCCTTCTCAATCTCTAAACCTTTTATTTCTTTTTCTTGTCTTACTGCTTTAGCTAAGATTACCAGCATGATGTTGAAAAGCAGTGGTGAGAAGGAACATGTTTGCCTTTTTCCTGACCAGTATATATTTCAGCAGTAGTTTTCTCCTATCATAAGTTTCTTTCTAGAATTAAATTATTTCAGTTATTTTGAGTGATAGTGCAATTTTAGAAATGCCTGTACTTGTAACCCATATATTGCAAACAAACAAACACTGCTGATTTTGTTTTTGAGAAAATAAGACATTTTGTATTTTAAAAATTTGAAGCCTCCCCTAGGTTCTACGCCAGGACTTTCACTGGAAAGTGGAGCTAATGCTGCAGTTTCACCACAACATGGGAGCCTGAATCCCACCAAGTTCAGCCCCTCCCAACACGCTCGACTCCTTCCCCCCGCAGAGTCTCTTAGGACTACAGGACAAGGAGGTCCTGTCCTATGCCCCACCTATTTGCTGACCTCTGCCAGATAAACACCCCTCCCTGTTAAAGGCTCTGTTCCTCCTATCCCTTCTAAGCCTCCGACTCCCAGAAGGCTGCAAAAGGGCCAAGTAAAACCTGAATGAAAAGGTTTGGCTCTCCCAGGAGCCAGCTTTCTCTGCACTGGTCCCTGAAGCACCTCCAGTGCTTAGCAGCTCCCCAGGTCCTAAGGCAAACAGTGACTACTTCTCGGGGTACCTACTTCTTTACTGACCTCAAAAGTAGCTCAAGAACTAGGTCATCAGAATCTCATTTTGTGGAAGTAACTTGGAGTCTTGAAATGACAAATAAATGTATGCTACTAAAAAAATTTGACTGGAAGAATCAACATCGTTAAGATGTCCATTCTACTCAAGGCAATCTACAGTTTTGATGAAATACCCATTAAATGACCAGCAGCATTCATCTCAGACCTGGAAATGACAATACAGGAATTCATACGGAAGCATAAACTAATTACCAAAACAATCCTCAAAAAAAAGTGAGAGGTATCACACTCCCAGACTTTAAACTTTATTCTAAAGCTACAATAATCAATGCCTAATATTGGTTCAAGAACAGGCATATAGACCAGAGGAACAGGATAGAGATTCCAGAAGCAAAACTTCAATTTCTCAACCAACTCATCTTCGACAAACCCTCCACTACCAACCACTGGGGAGAAGAGAACCTATTCAGTAAATGGTGCTGGGAAAACTGGCTGACCACATGCAGACTGAAACAGGATCCCTACCTATCCCCATCCACAAAAAATCAACTCTAAATGGATCAGAGAACTAAACGTAAAACCCCAAACTATAAGAACCTTAGAAAATGCAGGAGACACTCCTATGGAAATTGGACCTGGCAACCAATTCCTGATCAAAACCCCAAGTGCCCACGCCACGAGAGATAAGTTAGACAAGTGGGATCTCATCAAAACTGACAAGCTTCTGCAAAGCCATTGAGACCATCAAGAGAGCAGGGAGACAGCCCATGGACTGGGGAAAATATATTTGCCAGCTATATATCTGACAAAGGCCTAATATTTAGGATCTATAAGGAACTCAAACGTACCAAAAAAGAAAAAAAACACCACAGCCCCATTACAAAGTGGGCAAAAGTCCATCGAAAGAGGACTGGACTAAAAAAATGTGGCACATATACACGATGGAATATTATGCAATCATGAAGAAGAACAAAATCATCAATTTCACAGCAACCTGGATGGGCTTAGAGTTTATTATACTGAGTGACATGTCACAGAAGCAAAGAACTGAGTATCACACGTTCTCACTCGTAAGCGGACTTGAAAAATTATAACCCTGAATTGTACCCCACAATTTTAAAATAAAAATTTTAAAAATAAAATAAAGAAATACATACTCATTGCAAAAAAAGATACTATAAGGAAAAGAATTGGCAGTAGCGGGAAACTGCCGGGGGGATGGGGAGGGGGATTGGCAGTAGTGGGAATCTACCTGGGGAAGGCGGGGCACACCTGCGCCTTCACAGGGGCACCTGCATAATGAACATTTGCATATCTAACCCTGAATTGTACCCCACATCTTTAAAAGAAAATAGAAGTGGGCAAAAACTATGAATAGTTACTTCTCAAAAGAACATGTACAGGCAGCAAACAGACACATGAAAAAATGCTCAGCCTCACTAGTCATCAAAGAAATGCAAATTAAAACTACACTGAGATACCACCTAACTCCAGTCAGGATGGCCATCATCAATAACTCAAAAAACAACAAATGCTAGAGAGTATGCGGTAAAAAAGGAACACTTCTAC
Organism: Cephalopachus bancanus; assembly: GCA_027257055.1. NCBI lineage: Eukaryota > Metazoa > Chordata > Mammalia > Primates > Tarsiidae > Cephalopachus > Cephalopachus bancanus. Next base: position 511,937 of record JAPVLO010000169.1, on the reverse strand, counting down.
ACTGTTGGTGGGAGTGCAAACTAGTACAGCCTCTGTGGAAAACAGTGTGGCGACTCTTAAAAGATCTAAAAATCAGCCGGGCTCGGTGGCTCAGACTGTAATCCTGCACCTTTAGGAGGCTGAGGTGAGTGGATTGCCTGAGCCCGCGGGTTCGAGACCCGCCTGGGCAGCGAGACCTCATCTCTACAATAAATCAAAAAAGTCAGCTGGGCATGGTAGCGCGCGCCTGTAATTCCGGCTACTCGGAAGGCTGAGGCGGAAGGATCGCCAGAGCCCAACAGGTCGAGGCTGCAGTGGCCGGGAGCGGCCACTGCACTCCAGTCTGGGCGACAGAGTGAGACTCCAACTCAAAAAAAAAAAAAAAAAAGATCTAAAAATCTGCCTTCCATATGACCCTGCAATCCCCCTCCTGGGAATATACCTGGAAGAACCCAAATCACCTATAAAAAAGATACCTGCCCAGTATGTTGATCGCAGCATTGTTCACAGTAGCAAGAACATGGAACCAATCATGCTGCCCATGAAAAGAGAACTGGATATTAAAAATTTTAGCACATACACACAATGGAATATTATGCAGCCATAAAGAAGGACAAAATCATGAACTTCACAGCAACCAGGATGGACTCAGATTCTATAATACTGAGTGATGTATCACAGAAACAGGCAACTGAGTATCACATATTCTCACTCATTGTCAATTGAGTGAACAATGATCGTAATACTATAAGAAAAGGATTGACAATAGCAGGAAACTGCTGGGGGTGGGGGTGGAAGCGGATTAGCAATAGTAGGTATCTGCCAGCACACCTCATCAACAAGGGTACTGGCATAATGAACATCTGTATACCTAACCATGAATCCTAAAAATAAAAAAATTAAAAGAGAAAAAAATTATATGATATTAGAGAAAAACTAAGGAAATCTGGACAGAGTATGGACTTTAATAATATATCAATATAGGTTCATTTATTGAGACATAAGATGCCAATTAGAAGGGAAACTACATGTTGGGTATATGGAAATCCTCTGTACTATATTTGCAATAACTTCATAAAGATCAAAAAAGTTTTCGCATACGATAAGCAATGCCAGAACAATTGAATATCAATTTGGAAAAATAAATTTAAAAGATCTCAACCCTTATCTCATCATCACATACAAAAAAATAACTCAAAATGGACCATAGGCCTAAATGTAAGAGCTAAACGCCTAAAACAAAACATTTATGACCTTGGAGTAGCAAAGATTTCTTAGGGCCCAAAATGTAGGATGAGAAAAGAGAAAAATTACAAATTGGACTTGGAAAAATGTGAACTTTTACTCTTTGTTTGAAAACTACTAGGAAAACTGAAAGGCAGGCCACAAACTTGGAGAAAATATTTGCAATATGTATATGATAAAGAACTTGTAACCAGAGCATATAGTATTTTTAATAACTCAGATAAGAATAAAAATGGGCAAAACAAGAGTTGAACAGACACCCCACAAAAGAACATATGCCCTATGGTCAATAAGCCTATGAAAGGATGTAAACTTTATTGTCATTAGAGAAATACAAATTAAAACTACAGTGAGATCCCACTACACATCTACTAAAATGGTTGAAATTTTAAAGACTGACAACACCAAATGTTGGTGAGAATATGTAGCAACTGGAACTCTCATACACTATTAGGGAATGCGAAATGATACAGCTGCTTTGGAAAATCATCTGGGAGTTTCTTGCAATGCTAAACATACAGTTGCCATATGACTCAGCAATTCCATACCTAGGTATTTACCCAAAAGAAATGATACATATTCCCACAAAGACATGCTTTAAAATGTTACTAGCAGCTTTATTTGTAATAGCCCCAAACTGGAACCAACCAAACTCTCATCAGCTGATGAATGGCTAAATAAGTTGTGGTATATCCATACAGTGGAATACTACTCAGCAAGAAAAAGGAACGGACTGCTGATGCAGACAACAACATGGGTTAATCTCAAAAACACTATGTTAGGTGAAAGAAGCCAGACACAAAAACATATACACTGTAGAATTCCATGTATAAGAAAGTCTAGGAAATGCAGAAGAACAGGGGCTGTTAATGAAAGAAGGGACTGTCAACAGCAGAACGGAGAAAAGACTTTGAAGGGCTCTAGAACTGGCCTGCAGCTTGATTGCGGAGAGAGCTATAGGACTGTGTGCCATCACTGGAACTCATTGGATCACGCACTTTAAATTCGTAAAGCTTATTCATGTGAATTTTACTTTAAGGAGGCTGATTTAGAGACATTTGCCTATAACAATTCCCCACTGCCCGCAGGACCAAATCAAGGCCCCACGTGATTTGATCCAACCTCCTCTCTGGGGGCTATCTCCTCAGTCTCCTCCCTCTCCCAGCACCATGCCCTGTCCTGCAACTGTAGTAAGCACCTCCAGCTCATGTCCATGGTGCTTCCTGCCTCTGTGTCCTCCAGATCCCAATTCCTTTGCCCACCGTGCCTTCTTTTCCTCCTTCTTCCATCGACTGGGAAAGCCGCCTATTCTTTCAGACCCAGCCAGGAGTATTTCCAAAGACCACTGAGTAGGATTTATCAGCCAACACTGTATTACCAGAGTTCTTTGTCAAGGCAGTATGTCAACTTGAAAACAAAAGAATCAAATTATGAAAGGGAATATAATTATTAACAGATCTTTATAGCTGCATACCAAAAAAATGAATGGAAATGTACAATTAGAACTTTTGAGAAGGTTCAGCGAAGTTACCGCTTACAAGCCCAATACACAAAAACCAAGGCATTGGTGTGCACCAGCAATAGCTAATTAGAAAATGCTATTTACAAAAGATCCCATTCATAATGGGAGGGAAAGAAAAGAAACTAAGGGACTAAAACTAATTTTAGCACCAGATGTCCAAGATATTTATGGAGAAACTTATAACATGTTACTCAGGGACATGAAGACGCAAACAAGTGGAGAGATGTAACAGTGCCGGTGAAGGGGAAGACCTAATTTCATACAGATGCCGGTTCTCTCTGAATTAGTCCATACATCCAAAGCAATTTCAATCAAAATTCCAAAGAAATTATTCTTGTAGAACTCTGTTATCATATTCTAAAATTCTTATGAAACTATAAAGGCCAAAGAGAGTCAAGAAATTCCCAAAAGAAGCAGCTAGAGAAAGGGTTTTCCTTCAGAGGTTGTCAGGCTCTTCGTAAAGATACAGGAATCAAAATGAGTGTTTTAATACTACCTAGACTGAACAACCAGGTCAACAGAGTAGACGAGAAAGCCCAGATACAAACCTATAAACCCACATATCTACTGTAGATAAGACTTTGCCACATAGTAGAGGAAGCATTACAAAGCAGAGAAAAAAGAATGACTATTAAGCATTTGGTGACTAATCTCTGGTCGTTTGAGTGTCCATATTAGGAAAGTCTTAGATCCTTACTATGAATCACAAATGGGTCAAAAATCTCATGATGAAAAACACATCAGAAAAAAAAAAGGCCTAGAATACGCGAATGAACCACAGGACAGAAAAGGAGAAAAACATAAATCTTGAAGGCAAAGAATCACAAATATGATGATATCAAAAGGTAAAACTTTGGTATAACCAGAAGCACCATCGTCAAATTAAAAACAACCTAGAGCACAGATGATAAGAAAGTCTTTCCAATTTATGTAACTTATAAATAATTATTATCTAGAAAGTATGATTTTCTTACAAATCAATAAGGAAAGACAAATAGCCCAACAGAGGAAACACACAAAGGCTCTGGTGAGGCTATTTATAGAGAAGACAGATGGAATGCCCAACGAGCAACCACAAAACGTTAGGGAATGCAAATTACAACAGTGAGGTGTCATCTAGGTTGGTCAGGCCTAAAGCAACGGCTGGAATGCAGGGCACGGCCAGCACAGACCGCTGGGGGCATGAATGGGTAAAACTGCTCCAGGGGGCATCTGTGGGTGCGCTAAAGAGGCAGGCCTTCCCTTCTTGAAGGAAAAGTCTCGCCAGCAGGCCTCCACGGGACAAGGTGAGAAGGACTCATGTCACCACATTCCTTTGGTTTGAAGCAGTCGCCAAGTCCAGCCCAGTCAAGGTGCGTGCAATTTGGCTCCATGGTTTGAAGGGAGGAGTTTCAGTGAATTGTGGGCATAATTCAAAACTACCACAGATGGGATCTGCCCTTGACCCCAGGAAGGCAGACATGGTCAAACAGAAGCCCGGGGAGGGGCTCCAGTTCCAGCCAAACCACAGGACTCCAGCTTGAAAGCCTGAAAAGCAGCTTCTTTTGGCCGGTGCTTGGATGCCCAGGTCCTTCCTGAAGCGAGGACGCTGCCTCTGAGTCATCTCCTTTAGCCCTGGGGTGATTTCATTGGTTTCTTTTCATCAGCTAATTTGAGAGGGGGAAAAGAAGTTGCAAAATTACTATTCGTGCAAAACGGAAGCAGATACAAGTTCTACAAAGTTAGAAATGGCTGTTCTTTTTCTGAGACATATGTTAAGCTAGTACCTCATTAATCTTCTTTCTGCTGCAAGACTGTAACGACCTGGCTACTAAATCTTTTAAGTCACCGAATCATTACTCTTTTTAAATCCCCAGTGCAAGGGCTCTGAGAGAAGTTCATCTTTCTTAAAGAATTCCAGAAGAGGCCACTTCAGGCAGAGCGAGGCTGAACACGGCTGGGATACCAGGGTTTTGATGGGTGTCAGGACACGCACCCCGGAGGCTGGCTGCAGGGTAGCCTTAGAAGAAAAGGGCCATTGCTGGGGTTCCAGCAGCACAGCCCCTTGGAGGGACAAACAGAAGTAAGAACAGAGAAAAGTACATTAGATTTGTTTTAGGGTTACCAAAGTGATAAATGTTCACTGGAAAACCCTCCAAAGAGTAAAAAAAGTCCAAAGAAGAAGGCAAAACCTCTCCCTAGGCCAAGCTTTTGGGTAGAAAACCAGTTACCTGTTGCCAGCCTTCTGGTCCAGGGGTTGGCAAACTGGCCTGAGGCCCAAATCAGCGCCCCTGTGGTTTGTCCATTTCCCTTCTGGGTGGGGTAGGCTTCCACGTGAACCCTGTCTGCGTCCTCCAAGCTGCACTCCCCTGGCACTGAGGCTGAGCTGGCCCTTAAACGTCCTCGCCTGCAGCTGTGGAGGAGGGTGCTTCCTGCTTTCTGCTGTTCCCACGTCCACAACCAACCCCTCTGCCCCTTGCCCAGTTTCCTGTGAAGCCGTTGACCATTGCCGAAATTTGGAACTGCTGAGTCCAGCGCCATACATGTGCTATCCATGGCCAAGCGTCCGGCCAGAGAGTCTGGGCGTGATTTTTAATGTCTACGCTGTCAGCAAATCAATTGAGATGACATAATGTTGCTTCACCGATTTCCTAGTATTGAGCATTTAAACTGTTTCTAATTTTTCATTATAATAAGAAGTCTTTTAATTAGCATACTATACAAAAGTCATTTCTGAAATTGTCTCCAGGATCAACTTCTCGAAGCGACCTGCTGGGTTAGAGGGTGCGGAGCTCTTTAAAGTTTCCAACATGGACACGGACATGGACCCATCACCCTCTAGAGGCTTGTGCCCCATGCCCTGGCCTATCCTGGATTTCATTCTCTGTCACTGTTGTCATGGCTACATGTGGAAAATAGTGTTGCTTGATTTTAGCTCCTTTTGACTGATTCCTAATGAAGCCAAACGCGTCCTGTTATGTTTGTGCATCTTCGTCTCGGGCCGATTTCAAGTTTGCGATGAGGAGCTGGAGGAAGTCGAACCCACTGGCTGTGGCTTAAGCGCTGGGTTTCTTTCTCCATTGTTCACCCTCCTCTTCGTCTCAGCCCCTGTCTTCTCTGACAGTCAGGAAGCAGCTGTCACCGAGGACACCACTTAACGGACTCAACATCACCTCACATCCAGCAGCCTGCACGGGAGTCTGGGGGACCCAGGAGGCTCAAAAAAAGGAGCGCTTGGCAGGTGGCATGGCCTGGGCTGGTCACAGGTCTTCTGGACCCACCACTTCAGACTTGCTTATTATTATGAAGAATAAAGGGCAACTCTCTGGAAAACTGTGCTAACTCACTTAAATTTAATCAGGTAAGGATACCGGGTACCTGCAAGATGCAACGAGAATTCTCAGCGTGCTCATTCCTCAGGTAACGAATCTGAGGTTTTGACTCAGCCTCTGTCTCCGATGACACAGCCGAAGTGCTGAAGGCTGGTGATAGAGACCTGAGTATCTTAGAGCAAAATGAAAGTCAAGACAATTGCTCTGCAATCGTTATTTATATTCTGGGAACCTGCTTCAAATAGAAATGTAGATAATGAACAGACGCTGATTAAATTGTCCATATGAATATTCATGGAATCACCTGGACTTTCATGTTAATTTTATTCCTTCTCCCACGGCTGTCTCTGAATAACAAAGCTTCCTTCCTTCTCTGCAGAGGGGAGCTTCTGATTAGAAAACAAAGGGAGAAACCAAGCTTGAAATCCTGTAAAAACAAAATAGGGTTTAGTGAGCAAGGTCATGCGTTTCAGGGTCTAATTTCACCTACTACTTTTTTTTTTTAATTTAAGGTGAATCCCACCCTTGAAACCTACCCTGATTTAGTCTCTTTCTACGGTGGGAGTTATTCCATATGCGTAGATGCATCTCTGACGGGCGCCGGGGGCTATGATATGTGACTGGCTGGGGACACCCTGCAGGACCACACAAGTGGGGGGTCTGGCATCGGCCCGTCCACTCCCGCGTCCATTCCTTCACTGTTCACTGGACATGTACTCCACATGCCCTGGGCGGGGATGCCCGCAGTCCACACATGCCCAGGAGTTCCTGAGTAACAGCAGCGTCCTGACACCTGACTCAAGTAGTCCCCGCCTCTGGCCCCGTGTCCCAGATGGGGAACCCACACCACCAACCCGCCCAGGAGGCAACACCTCCATCTGGACCTGAACCTCTTGGCAGCCTCCTCCCAGGACATCCATTCTGTCCCTCCATTTCTGCTCCTTTCGGGCACAGAACACCCCATGGAGCTGCCTCGCTTATTTCCCAAGCTCTCTCTGCACCCTGCATCAGGCCGGAGCAGCAAGAAACCCAGGCGGGCACCGGGGGTCTTCTAGCAGCAGCCCACGAGAGACAGAGAAACAGCACAGCCCTGAGGCTGCGGCTGTCTCCGAGACTCACACGCTGGGGCGTCTTTGCTCCACAGATGGAACTGGCTGTCGTCAATCCTGACACGCTCTCCCTTTCTCCCTGAAAATAATCACAAAATTTCAAAGCCGGCGCCGGAGGCCAACTGCTCTGTGAAAACCACCACCCGAGACCAAAGGGAATTCTGAGCTCAGTTCCAGCTCACTGAGGCGCTGAGAGGAGCTGAAAGACAAGATATTTTCTAGCTTTTTTCCTCTGAAGGGCAATTTGTCCACCGGCCGAGGAGCGTGTTGCCTGCTGACCCAAGACTGACTCTTCTGATAGATTGGCGTTGCTGCAGATGCTAATAAGCGGGACGACACTTTCCGCCTGGGACATGCGCCTCGACTTGGCGTCGCCTCCGAGTCTCTGCCTGTCCGCCTGTCCGTCCCTCAAAAGTGGGACGGGCCTTCAGAGACCGGCCAGCTTTCTAGAAACAGCACAGACTGGAGAAGCAGAGGCCTCTGTGGCCTGCAGCTGCCTTTCATATTTTCAAAATGGCTCACGGCCCACAGTGTCGGTGACAAGCTGCTTCGACAGCAAAGGGCGAGATGTTCACACGCGGCCCTTCTGAGCCGGAGATGGACATTTGCAACGGTCTTCTGGCAGCAATTTCTGCTCACCCGATGTGCCCCGGAAGACATGGGCGTAGAAGGACACGCCACCGCCGCAGAAATGCCCTTCAGCAACCTGGTCGCCAAAGCCGTCTTGAAATCAAGAGCTGGAGATTTCAATACTCTTGCTGAGAGTCGTCTAGCAGACAAAACCAAACCCAGGCGTGGGAGAAGCCAGCACAGTGGGCGGAGGGCAGGCTGGGCCCCGCCGTCCAGCCGAGAGTGAGCCAACGCAAATGCTGAACCTCGCCAGGTCTCCGTTTCCCCACGGATGAAACAGAGAACACACATCCCAACTCACAGCATGTGGCACCGTTCTCCTGATTGGGGGGTGATAAGGGCATCAAGCCCAACCTCTGGGCACGGATAAGGGGAAAGAGGGCAGGAAGGTTGCCCATCTCATCAGTCAGGCTGGCTCCCGGCCTGGTGGCCAACCCCAGCTGCAGGCGTGTCTGGGAAGGGGAGGATTTTTAAACGGGCATTTTGGTGCCTCCACAAGCTTGGGAGTCTGTCGGGAAGGAAGAAGCAGGAGGCAACGAATCACACGTGCCACCCTGGGCTTCACCTGTCTGTGGCCAGCCGGCCTCCCCGGGGCCCTTCCCAGCCTCTGCGTCCAGCCTCAGAGAGCAAAGGGCGGAGGCATCTACCCGCGCTCCAGGGCTGCCATGACAAATAACCACGGACTGGGGCCTAAAACCACAGGCGTGTATTCTTTCCCTGTGCTGGAGCCCAGAAGTCTGGAATTGAGGCTTCGGTCCCTCCAAGACCTCAAGGAGAATCTTCTCGGCTGCCCCTGCCACCCTCTGGGGGTCCTGGCGGTCACAGGCCTCCCTTGGCTGTCCAGGCTCGGCCTCTGTCTCCACAGGTCCGTCTTCCCTTCACACATATGCTTCTCTGTCTCCAGGCTTCCCCTTCTTCTAAGGACACCAGGCATCGGATTAGAGCCCACTCTGGTCTGAAAAACCTCGTCTTAGCTTGGCACCCTACCGTATTTCCAAACAAGATCACATTCGCAGGAACCAGGGATTAGGACTTGGACACATCTTTCGGGGAACACAATTTAGCCTACAACAGGAGGCATCGCCCAGTGTTCACAATCAGTGCCCAGGTGACCCAGGGAGCGCCCGCCAGTCTTTGAAGACCGGGACGTGTTGAAAATGCTGCTTCCGTTAAAAAAAATTTTTTTTGCCTCAAAATTTCAGACCAGGCACAGTATCTCATGCTTATAATCCCAGAACTTTGGGAGACCTGGTGGGAGGATTGCTTGAGCCCAGGAGTTCAAGACCAGCCTAGGCAGCACAGCAAGACCTCGTTTTTACAAAAAAATTTAAAAAATCACAGCCGGCCATGGTGGCATGTGCCTGTAGGCCCAGCTACTCGGGAGGCTGAAGCAGGATTGCCTGAGCCCAGGAAGTTGAGGCTGTGGTGAGCCATGATTGAAGATTGTGTCACTGCACTCCAGCCGGGGCAACACAGTGAGACACCGACTCAAACACAAAACAAAACAAAAAGACGACTTTCAAACAACACGCAGTCTTCCCCTCCTGTAGCTTTTCCTTTGTCCCCGCTCCCTCCCCGGTAAAAATATGCTCTTTGAAGGGGGCTGCCTCTTCCTCTTTTCCCCTGGACCCCCACCGAGCAGCGTTCCGGGCACAACCAGTGCCCGATCCCTTTTTTTTTTTTTTTTTTTTAGTCGGAGTCTCACTCTGTCGCCCAGACTGGTGTGCTCCCGGCCACCGCAGCCTCAACCCGCTGGGCTCCGGCGGTCCTTCCGCCTCAGCCTTCCGAGTAGCCGGAACCACAGACGAGTGCTACCACGCCCGGCTCATTTTTTTTTTTTTTTGATTTATTGTAGAGATGAGGTCTCGCCAAGTTGCCCAGGCGGGTCTCAAACCCGCGGGCTCAGGCAATCCACTCACCTCGGCCTCCCAAGGTGCTGGGATTACAGGCTGAGCCACCGAGCCTGACTTGATCCTGCTTGATCCACAAAAGCCACCCAGGCCCTCAGGGAGGAAGAAGTGTCCGGACAGAGGGCGGTGAGGAGGTCTGAGGGAGGTCTGAGGGAGGGGGTATCTCACAGGCGGGGCGGTCACCCTGCCCCTCCGAGGGAAGAGATACCCAGGCCTGCCACTAGGGCTGAGTGTGCCACCTCAGGAGAGGGTTCGGATGACAAGGAGACCTCCCCGTCCCGAGGCCATGGACCCGGGCCCTGCCCAGCGGACTCTGAACAGTTGCAAGGTGCCCTTCCCCACGGCCACTCCTCCCACAGCTGCCCACACCCCATGGCCTCCCCTCCCCGTGGCCACTGCCACCCCTCTCACAAGCCGTGAAAGCAGGGGCCCGAGGCCATGCCCACGTGCCGGGAGAGAAGACGCATCTAGTCCTCACAGCACAGCTGCCAGGCCGTCAGAGACGGGACAGGAAACACGGAGTCTGCGGGTTCTAGACCTGGCCCTGGCCCGTGCGCCTGGACCCACTTGGCTCTGCTCCTGCATGGGATGCCAAAAGTGGACAAACCGTGTGCTAATTGAGCCTATACTCAGTTTGCGCTGCCTTCGCTTGTGTCTTCAAAGAGTCTCCCTGACTAAAACAGCGCCAGGCTGAATTCTGGTCATGCTGGGCTCTTTCCTATTACAGTAGTTACCACCCATCTAAATCCGTCCTGGTCACTCTCCCGCATAGCCGGCTTTGTTTGTCTTGGACGGTGGACTTGTTTTCTAACTGTGCAACATCTCTCCGAGCCTAGGTGACAGATCTTCGAGGTCCTCGCTGGAAGACTGAAGTCCCCACCCTCAAAGAGCACACCATCTTGTTCAGGACACGGTTTCATATTTTAGTTTCAGACCCAGAAAGCACTCACTGGCTAGATTTCCTCTGTCCGCTAAGCAACGTGCACATCAAATGAACTTACAAAAGGTGCCCCTCGGATGTGGAGGAGAAGCTCCGTGGCTTTTCCAGATGGGGGCAGCGTGTCCCCGGCATGGCGCAGGGGGGCGATGTCCGGGTGAGGAGTCACAGAGCACACGCACCCTCACTCTGAGCACCCAGGCCGGAGGCACAAGGGTCTGCGCGGCTTGCGTGCTCCCTGGAGGAAGACCGGAGACCAGACGCAGAGGCAACGCGGAAGGGACGGTTCCCCGGGGAGGCCAGCTGAGCAGTCTCTGTGGCTCTGCTTGTTCACACAGGCGTGTGTCGTCCCAGGGGCACAGGACGGACCGCGGGGACTTTAACCGGACGATAGCCACTCTGTCAGCGTCATCACGGAGGCCCGTGGGCTGTCCTCTGGACCACCTGAGTGGAGAGGGGAACCCGCACCTCTGACCCCAGAGAGCTCCCGGCCCCGGAGGGCCTGGATTCTGGCCGCCGAGCTGCGTGGCAGGTGGGCCGTGCTGCTACCGTTGGCCCGAACAGGGCCACCTCATGCAGCCCCGGGCGCTGCTGCCATTGTGAGTAGGTTCTAGTAGGTTCTCTACGCTTGAGTGTCGGTGGCTTCTCGGGAACATGATGGCAGGAAATAGGAGTGAGGGCAGGGGCGAAGGGAGAGTCAGCACGAGGCGATGTGTCCGGTCACTCCAGGGCCAGTGCCCATTCCTCAGGGCTTGCGGAGAGCAGAGTTCTCCAGATGCCCCTGACTGTGGCAGCTGAGCCCCTCTCACCTGCCCCTCCCCACGCTGCTGTGTGTTCAGCCAACCCCACCTGCCAGACTGAGCAAACTGAAGAGCCAGTCAGTCAGCACATGACCCGCAGGAAGCCTCGGCCCCACTGTCCTCACCCTCTGGCTTCAGGCTAGAGTCCAGCCTCAGAGGTGAGCTGTGGGCTCCAGCGACGCAGAGGAACCCCCTAACTCCAGGCCTAATGCCACCCTCAGGCCCTGTCCGTTGGATCATGAGCAATGCCACCTGGGTCCAGCTGCCATGTGGCAAGGTTCAGAGAGCTGGCAAGACTGAGTCCAGCAGCGTGGAGAGGCCACTGCAGCTCTGGTGGCCAAGGCAGGGGGCACTTCGAGGCCAGTGGGGCACTCAGAAGTCCTTTTTAGGGCAGAAGGCGTGAAAGCAGGCTACGGGGACACTGGACACCGCGAGGGGATAGTTGGGGGGCGCTATCTCCCCAGCCCAGCCTGGGCACCAGTGAGAGGCACGGGACATGAGAAACCCCAAGGGGGTGGGTTTTCAGGAAGGAGGCACATCCCAGGCCCTGTCTGGGACCCCAAGACGCAGATCCTTCTCAGTATTGTAGATGGCTACCTCTTGCCAGGCTTATCATTGGCCTGGAGTGGCACCTGCCACCCGGGGATGGGGCAGCCTGAGAGAATGCAAGGTGAGAACAGAGCATGGCCAGCCCTTCCAGGGACGGTGGCCAGCTGCTCGCTGGAAGCGCCCAAGGCCTCCTCCTGTGGACATCCCTCCTGGTTCTGAGGACAGGATGGCCTTGCATTTTCTTTCTTACTACTGTTTGTCTTCTTGTGTCTGCTTGATGAGGTGCGCTAGGAGTTGTGAAATGCCAAGCAGTGGGTTTTATATTAAAATATGATGGAGTTAGGTTTTGGCACTTGGGCATAGGCAAATTGTGGACGGCATGTTAATTGCAAAGTATCTAAACTCTGTGGCAAAATCACTGGCTGCTGGGAATGGCTCTCTTAGAGCCTGATCCTTGGCATCTCAGGGTGACGCCAGGGTTGTGCGTGAGTCGTCTGGTGACCCGGGTGGGCTGGCAGGTAAGGGAGGCGAGGTCTGAGGCTACCCACCCAAGACGTGCCGTTCTCTTCCAACAGATCTCTGTGGGCTTTTGCGGGATTCAGGTGAAGACCAGACACAAATTTCCTAGAAGATGCAAAGGCCAGTCAGGACAGACAGACCCAGCAGATTTAACACTGTCACCTACAGAGGCGACCACTCAGCCAGCCATCAGAAGTGTCCTGGTGGTGATTCAAATCCTGCCCTTGTGCACAGAGAGGCGAGGTCAGAGGTCATGGCCAGGGCGAGGTCAGAGGGTGGCTCTGCCGTCGATGTAAACACTTAAATTGCAAAAATAACCGCGTGAGTTTCCTGCAATTGCACAATAATGTCACCCTTTACATCTGTTTGTTTGGGTTTTATTTTAAAATATTTTTTCCACACGGTAGCTATTATTAGAATCTTAACTATGAATAATTGTTTCCAACTTAATCAAGACCCATATAACAATCATTCCCAGCCTCATCAAGACCCACATATGCAATACATTTGATTTACTAAAGTTTTGGAAGAAACAGTCTCCAAATAGTTTGAAAAGGCAACCTTACTGTTTTCGTCTTCTCTGTGGTCGTGCCCTTGTGGGGTTTCACCAGTGCCTCCCAGGCTGCTTTTCAGGAACCACTTTCAGGCCTTCTGGCTGGACTTTCAGAAGCCCTGAGGGTCTCTGTCAAGGGCTGCCTTTGGCAAACAGAGCCTGCTCTGCCCACGCATATGACCATCTTTCCACGCAGGTGACCAGCTGGAGGTGCCAGAGGGCCAGCCCTCAGGCACAGTACCCAGCCAATGGCAGGGAGGATTCTGCAGCCCCTTCCCCTCAGGGAGGAGGAGGGACATTGAAATGCACGTCCTTCCCTGCCTCAGAATTCCCCAGCAGGACCGAGCTCCCTTTGCCCACGGCAAAACCCTGCTGGGTCTCAGGCCCTTCTCTGCGTTTCCCCACCTACACCTCTCTACGCCTCACTGGTGTCTCTTGGAGTCAGTCATGCCTGCCTTCCAAGCCTGGCCCCCGAATCCACTGATATTTGCTGCAGTTAAGTACAGACACTCCCTGATGCATTGTGGGTTCTGGCTTGTGTTTGGAAGCAGGAGAGCCCTTGTGTGTGGCAGTGAGGTTGCAACTCTTCAAAGCAATGACCTTGCAACAGGAAATGATGGAGAGAGATCGCTGGCTCAACCCCCGTCTCCTGCTCTAGAGGACTCCCACTTCCACCTAGGCCAGGTGAGATTGCAAAGCACCTCTGAGAAAGTGCCGGCCTGGATCACGGTGGATCAGGACTCAGCACAGCATCAGGCAGGTGTGATGTTGCCTCAGGATTGGCTCCCAGAGAGAGCCCTCGGTGGTGCAGGCTCAGCTTTCAAGACAAATCAGCGGAAGAACCCCTGGTGAAACGCCTGCTGTGTTTGCGACCCGGTTGTCATGAGGCCTTCACCTCTCCTTCACACACATCCACCATTTTCTTCAATAAATGTTATCAAATGAGCTTTGCTGTTTCCTTATGGACAAATTAGGTCATGTATGTAGCTTGTCGTTACCCTTTTCACTTGGGCCCCTCAGAATCTCGTTTTCACAAACTAGAAAGGCCCTCCATATCCTCTGAGTCCTTGATCCTACATTCTCCAAGACAATAACTGTTTATCTGTTATTCCATCTTATTTTTCCAGCTCATCTTTATCGTTATATTTGTCCATTTCTGTGCATTATTTTAAGACACCTCAGATATTTTGGAAGTGAGCAGAGCAGAGCTGCCTGCAAACACCCATGCAAACACTTAACTACAGTCCCTCATATGCACATAAATACTAAATCCAGACATGAAGTCATAAGGCTCTGAGCTTTGGATGCAATTATGAAAATGTAAGAAAAGAACTGATGAAACCAAAGGGTAATTAGTGTTCAGAATATACAAAGAAAGTGCCAATCAGCAAGAGAAAGACAAACAGCCCAATGAGAAAGTGACAAAGATGTGATGAGGCCTTTCACCAGGGGAGACAAGAACGGCCGAGAGGCCTGTAAAAATTGAATGGAAATTAAAACCAAAATAAGAGGTCATTTTATATCAAAGTGGCAGAAGTTTAAAAGCGTGCAAATCCTAAACTTGGCCAAAATGCAGCACAAGGGACACTCTTGGCCACTTCTATGCTTGGCCACTGTTGGCCACTATCTGCCAAGCAGTAGCGCACTTCCTGCTAACGTCTGAAATTGAATGTGCATAAGGGTTAGAACCCTGCTTTTCCCTCTTGGGTTCCATTGCAACTGATGCAAGCTCAGCCACTCACCGTCTGTACACCAGAATAAGCAAGCATGAGATGTAATGAAAGGAAGTTGATCTTATTCCAAAAGCTGGCGGATGAGAAAATGGCCATGCTCGTGCCTCGGAGAAACTATTCCCTCTTTTTAGGCTGAGTGCAAGGGTATAAAAAAGAAAACTTGGTATGGGAAAACACATGGGCATGGCCCAAGGTGTGTCTTGATGGCTTATCTTGAGTAGTGGTTTTCCTGGAGATCTGGACGTTTTCTCTCTGCTGCACTCCGGTTATGGACAACCCATCTCATGACACCCCCCAAGGGAAAGGGTCCTGCAGACCCTTTTAAGGGTCTTAACCGTTTTAAGATCAGGTCAACTGGGCACACATGGTGTAAGTGAATGTCTGGCAAACAAAGGGAAAAAGAATTTTCTAAAATGTGTTTCAAGGCTTAAGACCAAGAGAGAGGAAAAACCTTAAAATACATTTTAAGGCCGAGATACTTCTCTACACTACCATCTAGAGCTGGAGTCAACAACTTTCTTGTGTCAAAGTCCAGATAAAAGTGTTGTGCTTTTTGGCCCAGATGAACTGGCACGTCTATTCAACATTGTCATGAGAAAGCAGCCATGGACAACACATGTGCAACGGGCACAACCATGTATTAGTGAAACTCTTTTCCAGAACAGGCGTCAGGCGGGCCATAGTTTGCTGGTCCTTGGTCTGGAGACACTTGTGTGTGGGGGCACCAGGCAAATGTCGACAACAGCCGCTGGCTGGAAACAACCTGGTCACCGCCTGGGAAGTGAATTGGCATCGTCCGACCTGGGTACAATCCTGCATGAGACACTCAAAGGACAGGGACACCCCATAGAGGCATCCCCAGAGCCCGAGGTCAGCAAACACAGAAAGCCGTGGACAGACATGCACACGTCTCGTTTATGCAAGGCTAGCAGCGCACAAAGGAGAACCACTTATCCTTTAGAAACCGGAGATGCCACGCGCCCTACAGAAAAGCAAGGAGCCATCATCAGGAAACTTGGAGAGTGCCTTCTCGGCGGGGAAAGAAGGGACCCCATGTCCTGGCACGCTCCCTTCCTCAGGCTGAGCGGAGACGACATGGGGCTTCACTTTGTGGTTTTTCTTTCAGTCATACGCACGTTTTTACATATTCTCTCTGTTTGACGATCTTGTCATTTGTTTTTAACTTTAGAAGGAGTGAGGATGAAGGGAAACTACAGGCGTCCACAGGATTGGCCTTCTGATTCTGAGAAGGGAGGGCAGGATGGCGTCAGGGACTAACCAAAGCAAGGAAGAGAAACCAGTGTGGCCCGAGGACTCCAAGGAAGAGGCAAGGAGTAGTGAGGGCTGCCGACCGACTCAGGATTTGTCGGCGAGGGGTGTCCGCTGACGTGCGTGTGAAGATCACCTGGGGGAAGGTTAAGGGTATCGGAGGTCAGAGACCCCCCCAGGGTGGGTGCGCCCTGCAGGGGTGGACGGAGGGAGCCACTGCAGCGAAGAGGCGGAGGGAAGCCGTAGCAGGCCAGAGTGGTCACTAACCCAATGCCTAAAGTGGGGTCCGTGGAGCCCGAGCACCCACCCTTCTTTCTCCCCATGGCTCAGTTGTGGGGTCGGCACCAGTTTCAGAACTTTCGTTGCTCATCAAGAAACAAGGCTGGCAGTATTCCCTAAGGGGTGGTGCCAGTATTAGAATGATAGGTGGCCAGGCTCGGTGGTTCCGCCTGCAATCCCAGCGCTTTGGGAGGCCGAGGTGAGTGGATTGCCTGAGCCCACGGGTTCGAGACCCACCTGGGCAACTTGGCGAGACCTCATCTCTATAATAAATCAAAAAAATGAGCCGGGCGTGGCAGCGCGCGCCTGTAGTTCCAGCTCCTTGGAAGGCTGAGGCGGAAGGATCACTGGAGCCCAGCAGGTGGAGGCTGCGGTGGCCGGGAGTGGCCACTGCACTCCAGTCTGGGTGAGAGTGAGACTCCAACTCAAAAAAAAAAAAGAATGATAGGTAAGTGGTTGGCAGGCTTCAGGCGTCTGGTACAACACCCAAGGCACGGCAGGTATTCAGCCGACATTTGCTTCGACGGAGATTGTTCTTGGTTGCAGGCCAGGTTCTCTGGGCAGCAGAGGCGGCAAGGGAGTCAAGTTCCCGTGATGTGTACCACCAGGCACCAAGGAAGGGGGGGAAGAAAGCAGGTCAGATGGCAGCCACAGGGCATCCTGCACCCTCTGGGGCTGACAGTACGAGACACCAGAGTCATGCCACGGTGGGCCAAATCAACCTGTCTGCCCACCATGCCCCCCACAGCTAAGGACAGCTTCTTCCTCGAGAGGACCCAGGTGGGGACGCTGCCAAGTCCTTCCGGTGATATCCTGCTAGGCTCGCCCAGCCTCACTGGGCCAGCAAAAAGCTCCCAGATGCCAACGGGAATCAATGATTCGCTCTGCATTTTCCATCCCTGATGATTAAAGAAAAAGATGAAGTATCTCAAAGTCCAGGTAGGATGCCCCAGGGAGTAAAAGGGATTCTCATGGGATGAGAAACATTCTGGAAACACAGAACAAGATGAGAGGACGCAATAAAGACATTTCTCTGGGCTACAGACTGGCAGAGACGGATGATGACAATCAGTAAGATGGATTGACGGTGTGATTAGGGACACACAAAAGTCTGGGGCAGGCACAAGTGCGGCTTGCGTTGGCCACAACTGAAGCCGTGTTTGGCATCCCTCCAAGCCGTGCACAAGCAGTCAGTGGAGACCTGGCTCCTGGCCACACCCAAGGTCCAAAAACAGCAGCTCCTGAAAGCTGCTCATGGGTACTATGCCTGCCCGAGTGCTGTGAGCTGGTGCTCTCACTCCTGTGCTCTCTCTCCCTCCCTCTCTCTCCCTTTTCAATAAAGGACAACTTCACAGAGAGTGGTTCCTTCAAGTGACTGTCACATAAATAATCCTGGTGCCTGGTGCGTCTGTCTGCCAGGCGTGGGCTCTCCCATCAACCTGAGTGTGCAAGAGAGAGAGACACAGACAATCCAATCAGAGATGCAGGAATTGTGAGTGGCTGTTATTCAGGATGAGTCCAACTAAGTTGCAATAACCAGCAACTCCCAAATCCTCGTGGATGTTAACCCTGAACAGTGAAGCTCTCCCTTGTGCAAATCTTCACTGGATGACGTTGAGGACACTCTCTTCCACGTGGTGACTAAGAGATCAAGGGGCTTAGAGAGTGAGTGCGGGTGCCCGGAGGGATGTGTCTGTGCATGGATGTGTCTGACCACGGGCAAGGGATGTCTGCATCTGTGTGCACCTGCATGAGTGTGTCTGTGAGTGTACTGCCATGCACAAGTGTGTGTGTCGGTGCATGAGTGTGTGTCTATGCACACACGCATTTGTGTAAGTGTGTGAATGTATGCGTGCATCCATGATAAGGAAATCAGCGGGTGGGAGGGAAAATGGGAAGACCAGAGATCACTCCAAAGCTGTGAATTTTCCTGTGGATACACATGTTATAAATCTGCTTCTGCTTCTACACAAAATCTCTGCTGATAAGGTTGGAATCTGTCAGAAAAGTTGTTTTCTGTTTGGAACAGAGCAGCTTTGCCGTTGTGTAATTCTGTGGGAAAAGACTCAAATCCTACATGTTCAGCAGATGCACAGTTGATCCATGCATTGATCCATGTTATCCACACTCATGTGCATTTTCCGGACAGGCTCATTGACACTGCTCACACCCCACTCCACAGGCCCTGCTCTGAAGGCTGAGGAAACTGAACTGAGTGCCCAGGCCAGGCCTTTCTCACCCCCGTGGGCCAGGCCAGCAGGAAGAAAGGACAGGGAGCAGGAAGAGGGGAAGACAAGCACGAAAGAAGAGGCCTCCTAGGTGAGACTGGAAGACAGGCCCTTGGCCGAGCGATCCAGCTTCAGAGGCGGGCAGGCTCCACCTGCCTCTAGGTGCCTCTGGCCTGCTCTGCTCCACTTGCGTCTGGAGGGAGGCAGAGTGGCTTTCTCGCTGCGTGCCCCTCCTGTCTGGGGCAGGGACAGGGAGGGTGGGCTCGTTTACTCCTCTCTTGTCCGCTGGAGTGGGCCTGGGAGGATGCAGTTTCCCTGTCATTCAACCTTGTGGGAGAAACAACCGTCAAAGGCAATTAAGTAAGGAAGGACCTGGCTGGATGGAAACAAGCAAGCTGCTAACGTCAAGAATAACCAGGACAAGGACTTCAGACGGTACGCCCGGGGAAGGCCTCTCATGAGCATTTAAACAGCTCAGAGGATGTGTAGGAACAGGCTAGGAAAAGGGGGTGGAGCAAAACGCCAGGCAGAGGGAACCGTATATGCAAAGTCAAGGAGGGAAAGAGGTTGGTGCAAAGGCCAACCCGGTGGGAGTGTAATGAGCCGGGGAAGCATGGCCGGCATGCCAGGAGCCCACCTGCTCTCGGGGGTGGACCAGCTGTCCACTGTCAGTTGCGTAATTATGCAGCATCCCTGCTGTACCTTCTGAAGACTCTGGTATCATAGAGCTACCATGAAGGTGGCCCATCTCTGTTTCCTTGGAGATACAGCGTGTCGAGATGGGGCACTTTGGATTCTGGGCTAGTTGACATAGAGACGCGAGCATACAGGGAGGCTGAGGCTGGGGGAGCAGGTGAGTCCCTGAGAACTCAGAAGTCACCGTGTGCTTGAGAACCTGCATGTGCACATTGCAACCGCAGGAGCGCGTCAGGGGTCAGCGGCCCACATTTCCCAGACCCGAAAGGCTGTCTGGATGCACCCAGATGTTCCACCCTCCGTGGAAGACCAAAAGCTTTCAAACGAACACTGCTTCTGGGACCAGGCAAAGGAGAAGCACCAACCCAGGAAACACCGGCCAATCAGAATTTTGGGAGACAGACCCAAGGTTGGAGCAGTGACCGCACACTCCAGCCGTGCCGGGCTGGCCGCCTTTTCCTTTTCAACCAGCCTTTCCACTAAAAGAGGAACTACTCGTCTAAAGAAAAAAGGCCAGGTACCGAGCAGCTAGCCGCGGAGACTCGGTGCCTCTGTACTGGAAGTAAAAGTGTGCTCGACTTCTGCACTGTCTGTTCTCTCTGCACAGAATCTCCCTGGGGCACATCTCTCTCCTTTCAGGCCGTGTGTTAACGCCGTAGGAGCTCATGGGTTGAACCTGCCGTGACTGCAAGTTTCCCATGAAGGATGCCAGGTAAAGGGATAGAATGGTAACAGCCTAGCCTCATGCTCTGCCGGGTATAGCCCGCCGGGGTCTCCCTGCCTCTGTTTAGGAACCCATTCGTGTTTCTCAGATAAATAACCTGCAAAAAGAACTCAGCTGAGCTGGCCGGGGAGCCAGGGTGGGGAGAGGGTGGCTATGGGCATAAAGGAGGGCAGACTGGCCTGCGTGATGGAACTGCTGTGTATCCTGGCCACGGTGATGGTGATGTGAGCCTGCACTCGTGACAAGCTCACGCAGAAGGCGCATAGAACTGATCAAGTTCGAACAAGGGTCCTGGACTTTATCCATGCCAGTTTCCTGGTTGACTCCCTTCTGTGATTATGCGAGACGTTGCCGTGGAGGGGAACTGGGTGAAGGGTGTATAGGATCTCTCCGCATCATTTCTCGCAATTTAAGTAAAAAATTTTAAAGAAAAAACCTCTATATCGCCAAGATGTCAACAAATGTGTTCAGAATTAGAAATTTTTTATACGGAGCCTTGTCTGGGTGGGAGTCATCGGGAAGGCACTGGGACATGCCGGTTCCCCGGGTTGCTTTCCACTTGCCTGAACCGGGGAAACGGCCACTAACAAGAAAAGTATCTGTGAGGTCTGCCTCAGCAAGGATGATTCCTGGTGAATTTGGAGACCCTGCCTGGGATCCACAGAATAAGGTTTCCTCAAGGTGTCCCTGTGCCAATTCTGAAACCTGAGAAGATGTTATTTTGCATGGCCACAGGGACTTCGCAGAGGCGATGAGATGGAGGATTCTGAAAAGGGGAGGCTTTCCCGGGTTGGGCGGATGGTCCCATGTAATAATCACAAGGGGCCTTACGGCAGGGCGGCAGGAGGGAGAGCTGGGATGGGGGAGAGACTTCCAGATGGAGGAAGGAGCCCCAAGCCACGGCCAGCACGGCCTCTAGAAGCCGGAAAAGGCCAGAAAACGAATTCTCCCCCCAGGTCCCCAGAAGGAACCAGCCCGGCCAACACCTTGATTTTAGCCCGGTGTGCCCTGTTTCCGACTTCTGACTTCTAGAATCACAAAAGAATCGAGTTGTGATTTTGTTTAAGCCAAGTTTGTGACAGTTTGTTAGAGCAGTAGAAGACGGCTAATACATTGCCTTTCCTCGGTTATTTAAAAATTTCCTTTTTCTGACCTTTTTGCAAGTGGTCCATGTTAGCCATCAGAACACTGACAATTATCTGAGGCCATTTCGCTTACAGTGCGTGAGATTTTCTTCCCTAGCCACAATTATGTCACTGTTTAGTCTAAAAGAACATTCTACCATGCTGATCAATATTCTGAGGACGTAGATTCATCTTTGTCGGTTTCACAGTAACAGGCGGGCGTTGGTGACGAAGGTCATTTAAACTAAATTATTTATGCCAATAGAGGAAACCAAATGAGTTTCACGGCAGCAATACTAGAAGCTGGAGATATGGGCAGCATGAAGCACTGGGATACAGGGAGACGGAGGGGCATCGCCTGCCAATGAGGATGGGGAGGGAGGAAACTTCCTCAGACGCCCTGGGCCAAGCCAATGGTGGCTCCCACCTGCAGCGAGCACCGTGGCCTCAGATGCTTCCAAATTAGACAAGAATTCGTATTTCTGACCTCCACCTGTATGGGCAGACTCAACAGGTTGGGAGTCATGGCTTGGCCAATCAAAAGTGGAAAATGCTTACGACAGAGCTGTCATAGCCTCACCTTGTCAGTGCAGTTCCTCAGTACGCCCTTCAGGGCTGAGTCACAAGGCACAAACAAGACTTCCCAAGCAAGTCTTCAAAGTGTTCCTCTTACCCAGACTCTAGGACCCAACAGGAGCATCGTACAGCCTCAGACAAGCCCCATATTTTGATGGAGACAGACAGAAGAGTGGCGATGGTGTGCACAGGAGCACAAGTATCCCACCACGCTCATCTTCAGCCTTTAGGGAGCCCCTTCTCTAGGTGCCAGAGGGTCCGGGGACAGGGCCAGGTCTCAGGATGAAAAGAACACGGTCCCCACCTTCCAGGCCTCACACAGAGGGGAGACTGGAGCCCCAGGAGCGTGAAGCAAAGGACTTCCCAGTGGAGTCAAGCCCACCCCCACATGCAGTAGGACAAAGTCACTTCCCAAAGTCATGCTTTCGGGGCCCGTCGTGAGAGACACGCAGGCCTCAGCTGGGGAAGAGAGGTGGAGGGTTGGGCAAATCCTTCAGCCCACGCCTTCCGGCACATGCAGGGTCCGAGAGGGACAGGAAGGGGTCCACATCGTGGCCAGAGGCAGAGCAGCAAGGGGGCTGGAGAGGAAGCCAGAGCAGCTGTGCAGAGGCCTCAGATTACCGCTGGGTCTTCCCAGGAGTGCTGGGTCGGTGATGTCAACAGCGAGTGCAAGGTTGCGCAGAAGCGGCCGTCTCTCCCTCAGCCTCCAAGTTTATTTAAAGTATAAATTTCGCCGGGCTCCATGGCTCAGCCTGTAATCCCGCGCCTTGGGAGGCTGAGGTGAGTGGATTGCCTGAGCCCGCAGGTTTGAGACCCGCCTGGGCAACTTGGCAAGACCTCATCTCTACAATAAATCAAAAAATTAGCCGGGCGTGGTAGCACATGCCTGTAATTCTGGCTACTTGGAAGGCTGAGGCGGAAGGATCGCCGGAGCCCAGCAGGTTGAGGCTGCGGTGGCCGGGAGTGGCCACTGCACTCCAGTCTGGGAGACAGAGTGAGACTCCAACTCAAAAAAAAATAAAAATAAAAAGTGTGTTTTTGCCGGGCTCGGTGGCTCAGCCTGTCATCCCGCGCCTTTGGGAGACTGAGGTGAGTGGATTGCCTAAGCCTGCGGGTTCGAGACCTGCCTGGGCAACTTGGCGAGACCTCATCTCTACAGTAAGTCAAAAATCAGTCGGGCGTGGTAGCGCACGTCTGTAATTCCGGCTACTCGGAGGGCTGAGGCGGAAGGATCGCCGGAGCCCAGCAGGTCGAGGCTGCGGTGGCCGGGAGCGGCCACTGCACTCCAGTCTGGGGGACTGAGTGAGATTCCAACTCAAAAAAAATAAATAAATAAAGTATAAATCTCCATTTCCCTTGATAAAAGGACAGAGCTCAGGCCTCCTCCAAACCAGCCCTCACGTACAATCTCCCCCCTTAAGTCCACCCGAAAGTGAAAGTCAGACTTCAGACGGACTCAGACGCACACAGGCAGCACGTCGTCCTACGTGCAGACGAAGGGGGGCGGAGGGCAGGGGGCGAGGGCCCCGCAGGACAGGAAGGGCGTCGTCCTGGGGCTGGCAAGGTCCAGTATCACCAAGGCCAGGAGGCGGTCAGCAGAAGGGGAGCCAGGGGCGTCCCTGGGGAAAAGAGGCTCCCAACAGGGGCTGCGGCTGCCTAGACAAGGCGTCCACCTGTGGCTGCTCCGCAGGGAGAAAGCCGGAGGGGGCGAGCGCCTGCGCCACTGGCCCGTTTCTCTCTCTATTCCCGCTGAGTTCAACCGGCAGCCAAGGCCAAGGGTGTCCTCGGACGCAACCCAGGCAGCTCAGCTTCCAGGGCTAAAGAGGGTAGAGATGGGTAGGGAGTGCGCCTTAGCACGACGGAGGGACAGTGTCCAGGCCAGCCCTGTGTCTCCTTTGTGGGGCTCATCTGTGAGGAAGGGGAGGCACGCCTCGTGGAGTCACTGGCCTCATCTGTCACCCGGGGCCCACTGAGCTGCCAAGGAAGCCAGAGTGTGTGCGACAGACACCCGTGGAGGCAGAAGGAAGGCACGGAGAGGCTGTGTGTGGGGACCTCAAGAACAAGAGGAGGCAGAGCTCAGTGGGCCAAATGGGAAGCAGATTTTGTTTTAACATCCCTCTCCACCCTGCGGGCGAGGAAGGGATCCCCTCCCCCAGCACTCCAGGGATGGCCAGACACAGGGTTTCTGACACTGGACGGAGGAGATGGGCAGCACGCTGTCTGTCACAAGTCCCCACAGCCCAGAGGAGGACCGTGAGCCGCACGGGGTTGCAGGGAGGGTGCTCGGGGGAGCAGAAGGAGCCAGCAGGGCTGCGGGACAGCTGAGCAGTGACAAGAGGACGAGGTACCCCCTGGTTCCCTTCTGTGGAGGATGGGATTGGCTTGTCGGACGACTCCTGCAGGCTGGCTGGCAACGGGAGTCCGTTATTCAGGGATAAACAGCACTGCGCCCGGTCCCCATGACAAGGCGGGCTGTTTGGCTGTAAGATCCCGTCCTGGGGAGGAGAGTGGGGCGGGAAGCCGGTGTGTGAGGTCACCCGAAGCCCCGCGGTTTCCCCAGAAATCCAAGCAGCACACACGGTGTGCTGGGCTGTCATTTTGCTCCTCTGGGCTGTTCCCTGTTCTTTATCTTCTGCAGCTTTTCCACATTTTCCCAAGTCCACCTCCACCCTCAGAGACCACCCGAAGGCTCGACACCAAGCTTCCCGTTCCTTTTCAACAAGCTTATGGGACACGATCGACCAGACCCGTTCGGCTGGCCTAAAGCAGATCGAATGTGTCACACTTCCCCCGATTTTATAAACTTTCTGCGCACACATTCTGGGAGGAAAAGTGCTATGAAATGTTAATGACACTCAGAAAGTAAAATCAAGCCATGGGTGTTGTGGTCACTGCAACATTCAGATTTTTGTCAAATATTGGAACGTAGCTCTATTCTTTGCCCTGCGCTAGACGCTGAAATTCAGTGAATAGCGGTATGCACATGCTGGGGTGGAACGCTTACATGAAAGATTCTGACTGTCACTTTGGGGCAAATGTTCCCCTCTGGTCCAATTTTAAGTGGGTCCTGAAGTATGTGCAGAGCCCACAGTCACATCCCTCCGTCCTTGCTGGGAACGTTGTCGGTGAAATGCCTCCTCCAGGATCTGATCTTTATGTGACTCAGGAGAGAGACGCTGAGTCCTCAAAACTGTTCATCCTTTTCAGCTATTCCATTGGAACTCGGGATCTCTTGGGGTTTTTAATCATTTGAAGTCCCTGTTTTTTTGGAAATGTCTGGATGCATGAATGTGTTCCCTGAAGAAAGAAACTCTGTTCTCCAAATGGTAGAAAATAGTCACGAAAATAATTTACCTTAAGATAATTAACTAAACAAAGTATTCCACTAATGAAGCGTTGAATTTAATATCTTTTTCGATTCTATTTTGAAATTTTTTGCGGGTGTCTTTTGAAATCAGCAGAAAAACATGAACGGCGTGTCAGAGTCTGCCAGCTCTCTGGACCACTTCCTAAGCCACATGAGCTCAACTCTCCAACCCTCTCCCCGGGAGATGGGCCCCTTAAATAAATAAGTGGGTCTGATCCTGGAGCAAATAGAAAATGTCGATCCCCTTGAGCTGGTG
This sequence comes from Cephalopachus bancanus, assembly GCA_027257055.1. Lineage (NCBI taxonomy): Eukaryota > Metazoa > Chordata > Mammalia > Primates > Tarsiidae > Cephalopachus > Cephalopachus bancanus. The sequence continues at coordinate 486,621 of JAPVLO010000169.1, read as the reverse complement.
CAAGGGAGAGTTTTCTTAGAGATGATTCTTTGCACATCCCCTAATGGCCAGTGTGTGAGCCAAGGTGCTCCCAAATAAAAATGCCCACCAACTGGGAGTGACCTTGAAGAGGAGGCTGGACCCTCTGGGGTCCTCAAGAGACTGCAGCCTCACCTGAGGGTTCTGCAGACAGGGCTCCCAGCCCCAGCAGGTGCTTGGCCTCCACCCAGCGTGCTCTGAGGACGCCTCCTGCCTTCCCAGCATCACAGCCCGACACTAAGCATACGCTGGGTGCAGCCACCTCCTTCTATTCGCTGTGTGTCCACTATGCTGGAAGCATATCTCTAATGAGCAGGACGTGATGCTCTGCATACACGCATTCCTCCGGCCCCCCGCTACTCTGCACAAGACTTGAGGAAGGGCAGTTTCTCCCTTCCATTTATGTGCTCTCAGGCCCACAGCTGTCCCTGGGCCAGAGTGAGAGGAGGCAGACCCCTAAGACATGGACTTCTTCCCAGGTCTTTTTTTTTTTCCTGCAGACATACATTATGCTTACAAACAAGTCAGGTTTTCATTGGTTCCATTTTTGTGGGACTTACAAAAATTGTTTTCTACAGCTGTAGCTGAATTCTGTCAAATATAGGACTGTCTGTTGGCATTTAAGCCATAGCCAGGGCCAGAATGGGGAGACGCATTTTGGAAGTACAATGATAAAAAGTCAGGACCATATTTAGCCTAACATTGCCTACAGTGCTTATCGTCTTTCGTGGAAATCGTATGTGGTATGTCCACCCAAAAGCCTGCATACAGATGACTAAGCAGTTTTATTTATAATTACCAAAAGTTGGACACAACCGAGAGGCCCTCAATAAGTGAATGGATAAATATACTGTGGTACAACCAGATGATGGAATACTATTTAACACCAATAGGAAATGAGTTATCAAGTTATGAAAAGACATGGAGGGTTCTTAATGCATATTGCTTAGTGAAAGAATGCAATCTGAAAAGGTTACATACACACTGTTTGATTCCAACTACAAGACATTCTGGAAAAGGTAAAACTATGGAGACAATAAAAAAAGATCCGTGATTGGAAGGAGGATAAATAGGTGAAGCACAGAGAATTTTTAGGGCGATGAAACTTCTCTGTAAGGTACTGTAATGGTAGCCACTGTCATGACACATTTGTCCAAACTCATATAATGCACAACACCAAAAGGGACCAACAATGTAAAATGCGGACTTTGCGTGATGATGTGACAATGTAAGTGTTGGGTGTGAATAACAAGAGATTATGCCTGTGTGGGGGCAGGAGGCACATGGGAAATCTCTGTACATTCCTCTCAATTTTGTCGAGTCTAAAATGCCCTAATAATTAAAGTATATTAAAAAAACAAATCTATATGGGATGGTAAAGGATTACCGTGATTTCCGATCCCCTCACATGGTGACTGCTGGTACACAGGCAGCAGCTGGGAACTCACAACCCCAAAGCCAGCTGTGCCCTGAATACCGCATTGTTTTATTTTCCTACTTAAAAGTAGATCTGGCTCAAAGATCCTGCCTCCTGTCAAGTTTGTGGGAGAGCTGACCTTAGTCAATAGCAGGAATCTGCCATCTTTTGTCCAACAAACAAAAGTAGACAGGCACATACAGTCTCCCGCCCCAGTGGGTACACAAAGATGCCCACTGCCAGCGTGTGAATGGCCTTAGGAGGTCCATGGCTATGGGATGCTGGGCCAGCCTGGCCCCAGAACCCTTGTGGAGGTTGGCAGCCCCGGCCTGGGCTAGCCACGTTCATCCTTCTGACCACATGCATGCATTCTCCCCGGTGCTGAAGGTTCTGGGTGTCTGGGGAGCCCACAACCAGCTTCAGGGTCACGTAAACCAGATCCAAAGAAACATAACTCTGCTGTAACCTCTGTAGAGAATGGTTTGGCAGATTCCTTTCAAGAGAAACGTACACTTGGCAATCACTCGACCCAGCAATCCCATCACCCACCAATCGCACGACTGGAGATTTACTCTAGAGAAATGAAAACGAATATTCACACAAAACCTGCACACACACGTCCACAGCAACATTACTCATGATGGCAAAAATAATCAAAGGGTGAATAATCAACAGGTGAATAGAAATAATCGACAGGTGAATAGCTAGACAAGCTGTGGTCCACACTGGTGAGAAAGGAGCTTCCCTCAGAACCTCCACCGACACATGCATCCACTTGGATGGATCTCAAAGATAGAGTGGTGAGTGAGAAGCCAGGTTCAAACTCTCACATTCTGTGCGATTCCACTTATATAACATTCTCCAAAGGATTAAATTGCAGTGCTGGAAAACACCTCGGCGGTCTCTAGAGCAGGGCTGGGGAGAGTGTGACTCACGGGGCTCAGACGAAGGAGGGGTTATGGGGAGTGAGGTGTAACAGGAATAACATCCTTATTGTGACTCGACACACGCGTCAAAATTCAAGGAAGTCGACTCTCAAGGGGAAAAGTCTACTTTACTGTATGTCAATGTTAAGTGTAAAATGTTTAAATAGCAATTAGAGCCCTGACTTTCGCACTTTGCCAACAAACGATGAAAGCATTTTGAGAAATCACAACATGCAGTAACATATTAGTGAAGAGAATGCTAAACCCCCGAGATTGCCAAGCTTTCAGAGGATCATCAGAGCTGTCCTGGGATGGCGCTATGTAAGCTGCAGACGCACTGACACCTCCCCAGGGTCCCAGGGCCGTCCCTCAGTCTGCTCCACCCGCAGGGTCTCTCCGACATCAGTCCCACTCATGAGAGTGCCTGGGCTCGGGGTCACCTGGCTCTTCCATTCCCTCCCTGGCCAAAGGTGGCATCACGACCAGCATCAGCAGGACGTGCTTCTTTTCTGACCCCTCCTGGTGCCCCCAGGGAACCTTCGCCCCTTCCAGCCACAGGGCCCAGAACATGCTTTCCCACAAACAAGCTTAGATATCTCCCTGCTCAGCACGCAACCCTGGTTTCCTCACAGCGACGTCTGACCCCACAGCAACGAAGCCCCTCCTCACCACCCACTGATAGGAATGAGAAGGTGACCGTGAGAATACGGGTTACCAGCAGCACAGGACCACAGGCTGTCCAGAGGTGGGAATCTTTCTGCAGAGAAGATTTCCATAAGAGCACCTGCAACTTTTGGCCACAGTGAATTGTTCGTGGAAGTTGGGACCATGACCATCCTGATATCCCAGCAGCGCAGCTGGTAGAGGTTGAAAAATAGAACTCTCCTGCGTGCACAACAGGACATGCGGGCAACAAGCTGTGCATTCCACACAGCCATCAGAATAAATAAGTCAGAGATTCGAATCACGCAAAAGCATCAAAGACATAATGCAGGCATTGACCAAAAACAGCAAGCTGTAGAATGATATGCTTAATGGAATACACGTATTATCATGTTATATGAGTGTGGTGGCTCATGCCTGCAATCCCAGAACTTTGGGAGGTTGAGACAGAAGGATCACTTGAAGCCAGGAGTTCAAGACCGGCCTGGGCAACATGGCAGGACCCCATCACTACAAAATTTTAAAAAATAAATAAATAAATAACGAGGTACAGTGGCATCTGCCTGTAGTTCCAGCTACTTGGGAGGCTGAGGAGGTACAATGGCTTGAACCAGGAGTCCCATGCCACCGTGAAATGCGAAATAAATCTCTATGTCCTGCTTATGAATACACGCACATTCTTTTTTTTTTTTTTTTTGAGTTGGAGTCTCACTCTGTCGCCCAGGCTGCAGTGCAGCGGCCACTCCCAGCCACCACAGCCTCGACCTGCTGGGCGATCCTTCCGCCTCAGCCTTCCAAGTAGCTGGAACTACAGGCGCGCACTACCACGCTCGGCTAATTTTTTGGATTTTATTGTAGAGATGAGGTCTCGCCAAGTTGCCCAGGCGAGTCTCGAACCCGCGGGCTCAAGCAATCCGCTCACCTCAGCCTCCCAAAGGCGCGGGATTACAGGCTGAGCCACCGAGCCCGGCTCACGCACATTCTTTAAAGTAGTTTTAAAGTGTTCCTAGGAATGACACGCACCAAATTCAGAATACGGGTTCCCCCTGCGGGAAGGAAGGAAGGGTGGGAAGGGCACGCTTCCCAGAGATTTCACGGGTGTTTGTCAAGCTTTGTTTCTGACGCCAAGTCGTAGACACGTGGGTGTTTGGTATATTATTCTCTATATTTTATATGCTTTAAATATTTCATGAGTTAAAAGAGCAAAGTACAGAACAATATAAATAATACACCACCATTTACCCATCTTAACAAAAGGGATATGTACACACATAAATATATTTACATGCGTCTGGAACGTCAGGCAGGCAGCAGGGCCAGGGCAGGAAGTGAATATGAATGAGAGGAAGGATGGTTCCATCTTTCACTGTGCGACCTTTGATACCGCGTAGATTCGTGGCACTGTGTGTGCATATTACATATGCAATTTTTTAAGCATTTAAATATTTTGAAAATACAATTTTTAGAGGAGGGACGCTCTCACTCGCCCCCGTGTGCCAGGTCTCACCTCTCCACAGCAGCACCACCTGTGGACCCCTCCTCTTCATGACTGTCTTTGCCCTGCAACCCTACAAAGGGGCCCAGCTCCAGAGCCGTACCACCCTGTCCCCTTCTTGCAGGATCTCCATAGCACCCGCGACTCTGGGAAGCCCTGGGGATCGGGTGCCCATGAACCTCGCGGGGCCTCGCCCTCCCCTCTCAGCCACTCTGGGCCACCCCTGGGGGGTCTGCCTTCCTGGGTTCTTTCCTTAGGGTTCTGCGGTCAGTCAGCTCAGAGTGCCATAGCAGAGTACCTCTGACCCAGGATCTTAAACAATAGAAGTGTGTGCTCCTCCAGATGTGGGGTCCAGAAGTGTGAGGTAACGGTGTCAGTAGGGCCATGATGGCTTCTCCTCTCTTCTGGATTTGTTGTCTTCTCCGTGTATATTCACGTGGTATTCCCTCCGTATTGTGTGAGACTAGGACCCACCTTCCTCATCCCTTTCAAGACCCTCCCTGCAAACGCAGGCACATTCTGAGGCACTGGGGGTTAGGACTTCAGCCTATGAATTTGGGGGAACACGATTCGACTCATAAGAGTTTCCACCCATCACCCTTTCCTTACCTGACCCAAAGTGTTGCCTGAGCAATCTTGTCAACGCACAGGGCTTTCGTTGCCCCAAATGCAAATGACTCCCACTTTTAAGTCCCAGACCCAGAACTCTTTGCAGGATGTGCCCCTGGATGCCAGAGGCACACAGTTTCCCATTCCCAAATGAGCTAGGGCAGTTCTCTCTTGCGTCCTTTGCCTTGGCCAGTCATCCCCAGACACGCCTAGGCCCCCCAAACTTCTCTCTCTCTATCACATTGTGGTATTACTGCCCCTTTGCTTGTTCAGGGTTGGGTCCCTAAAGCCATGTGTCTCAGTCAGGGCCGGGTCTGCAGAACAGAAACCACACAAGATTCCAACCACGTAGATTCTGACAGGGAGAGGCCAACACGGGGAGTTGTTGGTTTAACGGCCTTCAGAGGACCGAACAGCAGAGATAACAGCTGCAGGAAGTGGCTCCTAGCCCAACGACTGGGGGGGAAAGAGAAGAGGTTGGAGTTATTCAAACCCCGAAGCTCAGAGAGGCCTCCCTGAGGAGCAAGACCCAACCGGCTCAGGAGGGGTCTTGGCAGGACTAGGCTGGTGGCTGATCCCAAAGGCGTAAGGGCGTCTGGATCCTGGGGCACCACCAGGGAAGAGCCATCTCTGGGGTGACACCGGTGTGACGCCCAAAAGGAAGGGGGCAAGCTCCCTCCGCCCCCTCCCTCTGCAGGCGGCTCCCTCCCGCACCCCAGCGTGGCAGAGCCAGAGCCTGCAAGCAGAAGCTGACAGAGCTGAAATGCAGCTCCTTTGCCCCAGCACCAGTGTCCAGAGCACAGCGTCCGCGCGTGGGCTCGGGCAGGAGTCACACAATCCATACAGCACACTCGTACTCACAGCAATGCTTGGTAAACACATGTTGCGTGGAAGAATGAGGAACGCACGAAAGCACACATGCACACACACTTGCTGCGCAAAGGCCCCTTGCAGGCCTCCTGTTCCTGAGCCGCCGCCTCGTTTCCTCACCAGTGGACAGGCAGCCTCTGGACCCCTTGCTCTGGAAGCCCCCTGTGTGGGTGACTTCCAAGCAGGAGGGCTCTCCCTGCAGGTGCAGCTGATCAAGCGTGCTTTCTTCTGGCCCCAGCCCATCCTGGAATGCCTCTCGGACTTGCCCTCCGGGAGCTTGATCGGGTGATGACTCACTGCCCCTCCTGGCTCACACTGAGGGACCCCCGCCACTGGCAGCCTGATCACCCATCCCAGAATTTCAACCAAGAAGAACAGGTGGCTGAGATCCATTTGAAGATTTAAGACCTTACTTCTGGAGAGGTTTGAATTATGTATGATTTGGGAATGACCATATTTCATACATACAATATCGATTCGATTCTCTTAAAGCAAATAAAATGCAGGCCTGGGAAAGGTTGCCTGTTGTACAGACAGAAACCCTAGGGACACGGGTCTGCTTTGGCGGCAACGCCGGGCCATTAAAAACCATCAGCGCAGATTTCATTTACAAGAAACGTGTTTATTTACTTACTTCGGCTTCATGCCCTCAAAGATGGCGGGAGCCATTCCTTTCTCCTTTCCAAGATTGTTCCCATTTAATGAAAAACAAGCCATCAAAGCTGCCGCCGAATGAACCTACAACTGGTGGCAAGGACATCCCCCACGGGCCGTCATCTATGAGCTGGGCTGCAGTTCCAGTCCCTGTGTACAATGTGAAATAATTCCTGGTGGTCAGTCTGACCGCCAAGATACTTGCTGACCTCTGGCACAAGAGCCTCACAAAAAGAGACATCTTTTCCTGACATGAGAATGAAGGAAAAATCTGTGTCTGCCTTACAATGCATTTAGAAATGTCAGAAAAGCAAAAGAAAATAGTTGTAAAGGAGGAAAGTCCTAAGATAAAATTCTGCACATAAACCAGACTGGGTGAGGCTTTGAGATTCTAGGTAAGCAGAGAGTCCCACCGGGAGGTGAGCTGCTCAAGTGCCCGTAAAGGAGGTTGACCCGCAAGCAGCGTGTGGAAGAAACCCAGGAACAGATGTGGCTAGTGCTGTGGTCTAGGACAGACAAGGGGCGGGCTGGGGACCAAGATTTCTGGACAGCGTCAGACTGGAAACTTGCAGCAACAGTGCTCAGGGAGATGCCCTAAATGTATAAATGGACTCTGCGAGAGCAGGGCCCTGCCATGTCCACCTGCTCTCCATGACAGCGAGACGCTTGTCAGGTCCACCAGGACCCAAACGCCGCCTTGCTGTTTCCCCAGGGTCCCAGACGTGGCCAGACGTGGCCCACCTCTGCACGCACTGTCCTCCCAGTGGAGAGCGTCACTCTGTCTCTCCTCATCGTTAGAGTGCTCATCTGACACTTTCCATGGATGCCTGCCAAATGTCTGTCTCCCCACACGTTCGTCCAGGTCCTACAGAAGCCAGTGTCCACCGGGACTAGACACGCAAGAGATTCAGATGAGACACGGCTGTGGGAAACTGGAAAGGGGGAGACCGGGAGAGCAGCCAACCCGTGGCGCGGGTCTGACCGCTGAGACTGAGCAGAGGAAGGCTGCTGGGGCGCCCGTCCGCCGGGCAGCAAGGCTGAAGGGGAGGCAGCCTCCAAAGCACCCGAGAGAGGAGCCCCGTGCCCTCTGCGCTCTCGGCATCTGCCATGACCTGCCGCCGGCACCGAGCAGCCACGGGAAGTCTGACTTTGTGCAGACACAGGGAGGGACCGTTGGGCTTCTTCCCTTAGTCAGAGATCTAGACGTACGTTTTCGTGGGCTCACACTCCACAGGAATGTAAAATCTTTGAGGGCAGAAGCTTGACCTGTCGGTTTCCTAGTTGTGTCTCCAGCACCTCTAACAAGGGCCGGCACCCCAGACGTCTTTGGGTTTGCCCGGCTTTGTGGGCGACTGCATTCTTCTCTAGCATGCCCTCCGCCACCCTACACCGCTCAGCCCCGCAGCTGTGAACAGAGGCTTGTGCCTGGGAAGGGGCAAAACGTTGGCTCTTGCCTTATTGAGTCCAGAAAGACTAGGTCTACAGCCTCTTGTTTCTATGGTGAATTCTTCAGTGCCCAGCAGGAGTCTGGAAACCACCTGCTGGACAGAGAAGTTTAATTTTGCCTGCCCCTCAAGGCCCAGAGGTCCCCAGTGGGTGCTGTGTCCTTGCAAGGCAGTCCACTTTTCCATGCAGGTGCGGAATGAGTGATTTAGACGTTTGCACCTGTATGAAAGGGCTTTGGAAGGTGGGGGCTTATTGCCCAAGTTCAGTGGGAGTGGGATCTTGCACGTACTGGCAGGGTGAGGGTGTGCACGCCTCCCTCGTGTGGACATGGGCCTCCCTGAGGAGAGCTGAGCAGACGTCACCTTGTGTGTCTGTCTTACCCCCAGGCAGCTTATAGTAAAAGTCCCACAGACAGCAAGAGAGTTGAGCCCCTTGGCTCCTGTCCCTAGGGACCTGGGCGGATGATCATGAATGAATCAGGCTAACGCATGAAGTACTTTCAAGGCCACTCACAGGGAAAAATGGCAGAACCCCCACATCTCTCCACAAAGGCTTCTGCTTCCCCAGAAGTCACCAGATGCCAGAGAGGGTTAAGATGGCCAATGAGATAGCTAGAGTGAGTTTCTCCTAAAGAGCAGGACAAGGTAGAGAGCGTCCAGAGAGGAATGGATCCAGCAGCACACCCCACAAGTCTCCAAAGGGTGATACTGACTACTGACAGCAAAGAAGAAGGAAAAAATCCACCAACCTGGGCTGGAACTGGCCAGACAATCTGCCACACCCTCTGGACTCAGTGCGGAAGGTGAGTGGCAGGAATCCAAGAGTTCGGTGCTGCTGCAGAAACTTGCAGGGTTTCCCGAGCCTGGCAGGATCTCAGCCCCTCACAGGAAACTGCCTTCTCCACAGCTGTGCTCTGCCGTGGAGTGGCACAGGAAAAAAGCCTTGAGCACTGCCAGCTGCCATTTCCCAGGAACTCAACCCTTAGATGGTAGGCGGACTGCTTGCTCGCCAGTTTGGGAGGAAATGGGCCTCCCGGGCAAACTCCCGGGGCTGCGGATGGTTCCTGGCTGGGCAGGTTGCCTGAGAACACCTGAGGCCAGGTGCACCTTGACATTCAGATGGCAAATTGCCTGAGACCAAGGAGGGAGCCATGTGGGATGTGTTGCCACAGCAACCTCTGGCTCCCTCTGCGAACTCTCCTGTACCTGCTCTGCACCCCGTGGCCTGAGACTCCCTCCTCATGCCCACTGGGGTAGCCAAGAGCAGATATTTCCGGGGTGATTCAGCTCCTTTCCCCTGCACGCCCCCCAAAGGCTCAACATAAACAGAGAACTGGAGAAATCCCCAGAGCCCCACCCTCAGCCTAGACTGGTTGGGCACTCCCTTGGAGCCACACTCGCCAAAGAGTAACCCTATGGCCACCATCACAGTTGGCTTTCTGGCACAATGGAATATTATGGACTTCGCAGCAACTTGGATGATGGATTTAGAACGATCATACTCAATGATCTGTCACAGAAACAAAGAACAAAGTACCATATGTTCTTACTGATAAGCAGACCTTGAAAAATTATCATCATACTGTAAGAAAGGGCTTGGCTGTAGTTGGAAACCACCAGGGGAGGCGGATTGGGGTTGGTGGTTGAGGGAAACTGCTGGGGAGGGAGGGGCACATCTCATCCACAAGGGAACCTGCATAATCAACATGTGTATACCTAATCCTGAATTGTACCCCACACCTTTAAAATTAAATAAAAATAAAAAATTTTAGCCAGGCTCGGTGGCTCAGCCTGTAATCCCGCGCCTTTGGGAGGCTGAGGTGAGTGGATTGCCTGAGCCCGCGAGTTCAAGACCCGCCTGGGCAACTTGGCGAGACCTCATCTCTACAATAAATCCAAAATTAGCAGGGCGTGGTAGCACGTGCCTGTAGTTCCAACTACTTGGAAGGCGTGGAAGGATTGCCGGAGCCCAGCAGGTCAAGGCTGCCGTGGCCAGGAGCGGCCACTGCACTCCAGTCTGGGCGACAGAGTGAGACTCCAACTCAAAAAAAAAAAAATTAAAATAAAATAAAAAATTTTAGCCGGGCTCGGTGGCTCAGCCTGTAATCCTGCGACTTTGGGAGGCTGAGATGAGTGGATTGTCTGAGCCCGCGGGTTCAAGACCCGCCTGGGCAGTGAGACCTCATCTCTACAATAAATCAAAAAAAAATCAGCTAGGCGTGGTAGCGCATGCCTATAATTCCGGCTACTTGGAAGACTGAGGCGGAAGGATCGCCGGAGCCCAGCAGGTGAGGCTGTGGTGGACAGGAGCGGCCACTGCACTCCAGTCTGGGCAACCGAGTGAGACTCCAACTCAAAAAAAATTAAAAAAGTAAAAAATTGAAAAAATAAAAAATAAAAAATTTTAAAATGAAAATCTATCTGTTAAAACCCTTAAAAAAAGTACACCAGTAGAAAAATGCTAGAAATCACAAAGTTCACAGGATTTATGGAACACCAACACAACAGAGAAAATAAATAAACAAAGCAACCAGATAACAACCAGTATGATGACTAGAATGGTACCTTACATCTCATTATTAATTTTGAATTCAAATGGTCTTAGTGACACATTAAAAAGATATCGACTGGCAGAATTGGTAAAAAATAAACAAATAAATAAGCATAACTCAAATACCTACTGCCTTGAAGAGGCCCACTTAACTCACAAAGATTCTTATAGACTCAAGGTAAAGGGGTGGGAAAAAACAGTCCACACAAATGCAATTGAAAATCGAACAGTTGTAGCCATTCTCATGTCGGATAAAACAGACTTTAAATTAACAACAGTAAGAAAAAGATGATGATAGTTATTATTTAATGATATAGGTATCAATCCAATGAAAAACCATAACAATTTGAAATATATATGTGCCTAACACCAGAGAGTCTTTTTTTTTAATTTATTTTTTTTTTGAGTTGGAGTCTCACTCTGTCACCCAGACTGGAGTGCAGTGGCCGCTCCCAGCCACCGCAGCCTCGACCTGCTGGGCTCCGGCAATCCTTCCACCTCCGCTTTCCAAGTAGCTGGAACTACAGGCGTGCGCTACCACGCCCGGCTAATTTTGGATTTATTGTAGAGATGAGGTCTCGCCAAGTTGCCCAGGTGGATCTCAAACCCATGGGCTCAGGCAATCCACTCACCTCAGTCTCCCAAAGGCACGGGATTACAGGTACCGAGCCCGGCAGCACCTATCTTTATAAAGCCAATTCTACTAGACCACAAAGAGAGTGAGAATAATACAATAATAGTGGGAGATTTCAACACTCCACTGAAAGCAACAGACAGATCAAGGCAAAAAGTCAGTAAGAAACATTAGAGTTAAACAGGACTCTCTAGAAGAAACGAAACTAACAAATATCTGTAGAATATTCCATCACAAGATTACAGAACACACATTTCCTCTTCAGCATATGATAGGCCAAGATAGACTATATGATAGGCCACAAATCAAGCCTTAATAAATTCAACAAAATTGAAATATTAAGCACCATCTCAGACCACAGTAGAATAAAACTAGAAATTAACTCCAAGAACTTGTGAAACCAAGCAAAAGCAAGGAAGTTAAATGATTTGCTCTAGAATGATCCTTGGGTCAACAATGAAACAAACATGAAACTTTTAAAATTCCTTGAAATTAATGACAACAATTAAGAGAAGAGGTGGCTAGTAAACAACTGGGCAGACAAGTCTGGACCTCTGTAACAAAATAACAAACTGGGAGGGGATATCTGGAAAACAACTAGGCAGACAGAGAGGGAGGGCCCCCCAGTAACAAATTAACAGATTTCCTGGGGCTGAGATTTGAAAACAACCAATCAGCTCACAGCTAATGCTAACCAGTCAGCTCAATCTTAGAGCCATATACGCACCAGGTTTCGGGTCCAAATTGGTTAACCCTCCCTCAGTTCCCTCCCCCTGGGGGAGCTTTTCTGTCCTCTCAATAAATCCTGCTTTCTTACTTTCCAGCTGTTCATGTCCCTCATTCTTCTTGGGCACAAGACAAGAACCCCAACCTGAAGAGCTTCAGAAGATCACCAGAGCTGAAGAGCCATGCACCCTGGATGCTGACTTGCCAGTTGACAGAGCTCGCTGAACTGAGAGAATTACCAGCAGGAGGTGAGACTCTGAAGCTGAGATGCTTCTGGGGGCTGCGACACTCTTGGGGCTTGGCTTGCCAGCCCATTAGAGCCAACATTCCTGGGGCTAGGCTTGCCAGCCCATCGAGCTGACACTCCCTGGGACTCGGCTGGCCGACCCATTGAGCTGGCACTCTCAAAGCCCAGGCTGACCTGAAAAATCCAAATCACAATGAAACAAGTTATCAAAGCCTCTGGAACATAAGCAAAGCTGCTCTCAAGAAAATTTATAGTGCTTAAAGCCTACATTAATCAGACTGAAAGATCACACAGTGACAACCTAACATCACACGTCAAGGAACTGGAAAAATACAAACAAAACAAACCCAAAGCCAACAAAAGCAAATAACAAAGACCAGATCAGAACTAAATGAAATTGATATTTTTAAAAATGTGAAATATCAATGAAACAAAATACCATTCTATGAAAAGATAAACAAAATTGATAGACAACTAGCTACATTAATTAAGAAATGAAGAGAGAAGACTCAAATTACCTCAATCAGAAAAAGAAGACATTACAACTTATTTGATGAAAATGTAAAAGATTATTTGAGACTATTATGAACACTTCTATGCAAATAAAGGTGTTTGGTTTCACAAGTTCTTGGAGTTAATTTCTGGTTTTATTCTACTGTGGTCTGAGGTAGTACTTAAGATTTCAACTAGACAATCTTGAGAAATTGATACATTCTTGGAGATATACAACACCCCCAAACTTGAATCAGGGGGAAACAGAAACCCTGAACAGGCCAATAATAAATAGCAAGTTCAAAAAAGTAACTGGAAATCTCCCAATTCAAAAAAAGTCCAAGATCTGATGGACTCACAGGTGATTTCTACCAGAACTTCAGAGAAGAACTGGTACCTATTTTACTGAAGCTATTCCACAAGATTGAAGAGGAAGAAATCCTCCCTAACTTACTCTATGAGGCCAGTATTACTCTGATACCAAAGCCAGGAAAAGACACAGCAACAAAAGAAAGCTACAGACCAATATCACTTATGAACATCAATGCAAAAATCTTCAACCAAATATTGGCAAACCAAATTCAATAGCACATTAAAAAAAAAAAAAAATACACCGTGACCAAGCTGGTTTTATTCCAGGAATGCAAGAGTGACTCAACATATGCAAGTCGATAAGCATGATCCACTACATAAACAAAATTAAAAACAAAAATCATAGGATCATTTCAATGGATGCAGAAAAAACGTTTGATAAAATCCAACATCACTTCGTGATAAAAACTCTCAGCAAAATAGGCATAGAGGAATCATTCCTCAAAATAACAAAAGCTATATACAAAAACCCATAGCCAATGCCATCTTGAACAGAGAAAAGTTGAACACATTCCCCCTTAGAACTGGAACAAGGCAAGGATGCCCACTTTCACTACTACTATTCAGCGTAGTACTGGAAATCCTAGCCAGAGCAAACAGGCAAGAAAGAAAATAAATAAATAAATAAATAATAAATAAATAAATAAATAAATGTCATCCAAATTGGAAAAGAAGAAATCAAACTATCTCTGTGTGCCAATAATATAATCTTACACCTGTAAAACCCTAAAGGCTCCTCCAAAAGACTCCTGGACTTAATAAATGATTTCAGGAAGGTTTCAGGATACAAAATCAACACACACAAAACAATAGCACTGCTATATACCAATAGCAACGAAACTGAGAATCAAATCAAGAACTCAATTCCATTTACAACAGCAGCCAAAAATCTAAAATACCTAGAAATATACTTAACCAAGGAGGTGAAAAATCTCTATAAAAAGAACTGTAAAACTCTGGTGAAAGAAAATTGCAGAGGACACAAACAAGTGAAGAAATATTCCATGCTCATGGATTGGAAGTATCAACATTATTTAAATGGCCAGATTACCCAAAGTAATCTATAGATTCAATGCAATCCCTATCAAACTACCAACATCATTTTTTCACATAACTAGAAAAATTAATGTGGAATCCAAAAAGAGCCAAAAAAGCTAAAGCAATTCTAAGCAAAAAGGATAAAGTTGGAAACATCACATTACCTAACTTCTAATTATGCTACAAGGCAGTAGTAACCAAAACAGCATGGTACTGGTACAACAACAGACACATGGACCAATGAAACCGAACAGAGAATCCAGAAATAAACCCAAATACCTACAACCAACTGATCTTTGACAAAGCCGACAAAAACATACACCGGGGAAAGGACATCCTACTCAACAAATGACGCTGGGGAAACTGGATAGCTACAAGCATAAAAATGAAATTTGGTCCCTCTCTCTCCCCAGATGCAAAAAGTAACTCAAAATGGAATAAAGACTTAAATGTCCGACCTGAAACCATAAAAATCCTAGAAGAATACCTAGGCAAAACTCTTGTGGCTATTAGACTAGGCAAAGAATTTATTACTAAAACCCCAAAAGCATATGCAACAAAAATAAAAATAAGTGGGTCTTAAACCAAAAAACTTCTGCCCAGCTAAAGAAATAATTAACAGATCAAATCAGCAACCTACAAAAAATGGGAGAAGATATTCTCAACTGACAAATCTGACAAAGGACTAATATTCGGAATCTACAAAAAACTCAAACAAATCGGCAAGAAAAAAGCAAGTAGCCCACTAAAAAGTGGGAAAATAACAAGAAGAGACATCTTTTAAAAGAAGGTAACACAAATGGCCAATAAACCTATGAAAAACACTCAAAATCACTCATAATCAGGGAAACGCAAATTAAAACCACATTGAGATACCCCTGACACCAGTTAGAATAGCCATTATTAAAAGACCAAAAAACAATAGATGCTGGCTCAAATGGAAAGAAAAGGGAACACTCATACTCTGTTGGCGGCAGTGTAAATTAGTACCTCTACGGAAAGTGGTACAGAGATCAAACAACTAAAAGTAGATCTGCCATTTGATCCAGCAATCCAATCCTCCCACTAGGTATCTACTCTAAGGAACAGAGGTCCTTAGAAGACACCTACACCCACATGTTCACTGCAGCACAATTCACAATTGCAAAGATGTGGAATCAACCTAAGTGTCCATCAACCAATCAGTGGATAACGAAAATGCAGTTTAGATGCACCATGGAATAGTACACGGAATGAAATCACGTCGTTTACAGCAACGTGGTTGGAGCTGGAGATCATCATCCTGAGAGAACTGACTCCGAAACAGAAAACCAGACACCATGTGTTCTCATTCACATGTGGGAGCTTCATAGTCACAACGCTGGAAATAATAGACGCTGGGGACACCAATAAGCGGGAAGGGCGGTAGGGGGTTAGGGTTCAGAAACTACCCCTGGGGTGCAGTGTTCACCATCTGGAGAATGGGCCACCTGAGACCCAATCCCCACCACTAGACAATATGTGCATGGAACGAATACCCATGCGTCCCCTCTGAATCTAAAATAAAAATAAAAAAGAGACCGCCTCCCCTGGGGGGTCTTGGTGGCAGCCTCCTGCCAACAACGCTTCCCCAGAAGAGGGCTTCTCACTGAGGTAGTAACGCCTCCCAGCTTCCAGGAAAATATCGCCCACAGACCAAAAAGTGTTTCAGGAAAACCAGGCCACTCCACTAAGGCAACTTGGAGGAACAACACCATGGCACGCCACATTACCCGACACCGCATTAGCCCTCAGATACGGGTCCCAGGTCAGTACAGCCGGGGAACTGCTCTCTTTTCTGGAGGAGCTCTTGGCTTATTCTCGCTTTGGACCCCATGCCTTTCTCCCCTCTGAGATAAGCCTCCTGCTTTTCAGAGACGAGGACCTCCTGGGGAGTGTAGGGGCCAGGGAGGGGGGGCTTGTCAGAGCAAAGAACGACACAAGGACCCAGTGGCTCATCTGCAGGTTTTCTGGGAAATGCATCTCTGCTACAAGATTGACCTTTTCGTCCTCAATCCCAGCCTCAGACCAGGATGTCAAAACACTCGGGGTCCCCCCCAACCGAGAACCATCTCCCCTCTACAAAAATTCTAGTCAAGCAATAATGCACAAGCCACTAGATGTTAACATTTAATTAGCAAGCCCAGCATGCATCCACATGCTCATTAAAATTCAAGTCATCTCTTCACCCATCAGTTACAGGTAGTTTCCTCTAAAGACCCTCCCCCAGGGACACCCTCACCCAGCACGTCTAAGGTGAACTTCAGTCAGACACAACCATGGGCCAATCACGCCAAACGGCTGCAGCATGCACGGTGCCCCAAGTCCAGTGAGAGTATCAGTGCTTTCCTCTTGCCAGGCAAGCACTGAACTTGGGCAGGGACAGCGTGCGAGACTGCCTGCCGGCTGAGGAGGCCAATGCCTTTGGGTCAACGTTTGAGTTCGTAGAGAAGTTGCTCCTGAGGGCAAGGCCACCCATCTCTTGTCACCGGGGCTCTGTTCTGGCCCAGCACTCCATGGGCGTCAAGAGGTGGTCCACCCTCCAGAGCTCACAGCCCAGGGAGGGGGAGTTGGCACAGGGCAACGGCACAGGCTCGACTTAGGAAACCTAATGTGGCTCTGAGGTCAGGTCTGCTTTTTTCCCCGGTCGCTCTCTGTTTCCCCGCACTGTCTGGGGAAACCCACTAGCTCAGAGCCGGGGTGGGCCACAGAATCACTTCAAAGATCTGAGCAAAATGCACACTGGTGAACCTTTTGGTCATTTGGAGACTTATTGTCTGTTTAAATAGAGTAAATTCATGATGTCTTGTGTACTGTTCTATAAGTTTCGGCAGATGCATAAAGTCATAGAACCAACACCACAGTCAAGCCAGAAGAGTCCCATCATCCCTAAAATTTATCTGTCACCTCTTTTGATCCACCCACCCCCATCTCAGGCCCTGGCAACCACTCTCCATCTCTGCGGTTATGCCTCTTCTAGAAAACAATCTAAATAGAGTCACGGTCCATAGCCTTTTCGAACCTGGCTTCTTTCACTTAGAATAATGCCTTTGAGAGTTATTCATGCAGTTGCGTGTGTTAGCAGTTCATTCCTTTTTATTGCAAGGAGAATCCCATTGGGGAAATGGGCTACATTTGTTCATCTATGTGCCTGCTGGTGGGTACCAGGATTGTTTCCAATTTGGGGCAGTTATCAATAAAGTTACTATAAAAATTCACGCGGAGGTATGCATGTGAGTCTAGGTTTATTCCCTCATGTAAATGCCTAGTAGGGAGATTGCTGGACCATAGGGCAAGTGTGTGTCTGACTGTATAAGAAACCACCACACTGTTTTCCAGAGAGGTCTGCAGTACCAGTTTGCATCGCCATTGGTAATGGAGAGTTCCAGTAGCTCCACATCCTTGACAGAAGTTGGTGTTGTCTGTCGACGTTGACTTGCTTCCTTTTTTAGCCATTCCAGTAGGAATCTCAAAGCAAGTGCTCAATTAATTGCAGCTTTGAAAATCCCACATTCATGAATGGGCAGAGCCTCATGCCTGTAATCTCGGCACTTTGGGAAGTCAAGGTGGGAGGATTGCTTGAGCTGTGGCCCAGGAGTCTGAAACCAGACTAGGCAACATAGCAAGACTTTGTCTCTATAAAAGAAATCAAAAAAATTAGCCAGGCAGAGTGACATGTGCCTGCAGTCCCAGCTACTCTGGAGGCTGAGGTGGAAAGATCACCTGAGCCCAGTAGGTCAAGGCTGCAGTGAGCTGTGATCATGTCACTGAACTCTAACCTGGGTGACAAAGTGAGACCCCAGCCGAAACCTAAATCCCACGTTCTCTGTTTTGGATGGCAGGGCAGAACACACATCATATCAGAGAAGCTCTGTGAACATGTCATGCTTTGTGTTCTAAGGGAAAAGACCCTCTTTCATCTGGTCTTGACAGTTGCCCAAGAAAAGCTGTGCACAGACAGAGATGTAAGCCATGTTTCCCAAAGGCCACCTTGGACGCAAATAACGATTCTGAAACCCACCAAGTGGTTAAGGAGAGATAGTACAGAACTTTAAAACCCCTCCCCAAAATACATATAGATGTGTGTAGTGTCTGATAAACATGACATCTATTATTAGTATCTAAGTGGTTATATTTAGAGATTCTTCACTTGAAGGCTTTGTATTAATAATTGATCGGATGTTTACTTTTAGCTTTGCCCACTCATTATTTGCTTTGTGTATAGCATAATTGATTTTGTAAACAGAGCATATTTAAACATAATCTGACAACAGTGATGGCTTATTTGATGTTATCCCTTAGAATTATATTTATCAAGACTTTTATCTGTGATAGCTAAAGTCAAATTAAGTCATCATGAGTCAGAGCCAGTCTGCCAAGAGCCACTTAGTCTAGCTTACGCTAAGAGGAAGACAAATTACATTAAAGGACCGTGACCAAAGGCAGACTCTCCCACCAGTCCAGGCCCAAATCACACCGGAGCCCCCCCAGGGCCCCAACTTGGGTGGCACCCACAGTCAGTGTTCATGGCACACCTGCATGTGTTGGCATAGGGGCAGGAGGTAAGGTCCCTATTCTAATGGAAACTGTGTATCTGAAAGGCCTGCCACTGTGTTCAGGGTTGAGGAGTGACAATTCCAACCACCCTTGACTCAGCAGCTCCCTGAAAGATCCCTTCCAGCAGGAGACCCCAGCCTCTGGATGTTCAATGAGTCAGGTCAATCCGCTGCACAATCAGGCTAAGAACTCAGCTTTGGGGGCAGAGCCGGGAGATGTTTCTGCCAAGTCCCACCCAAGGGAAACCATCCTTCCTCGGACACAGATTCAATAACATACTGTCTTTCACAAAGACATGCCATCACGACCCAGGACTGGGGTTTGCAGGGAAACACGGTTTTCCTGCAAGGCTCTGATCCCAGCATGTCTGGGTCTATGGTGCCCAAATACGTCCCTGCCCCTCCTAGGCTGCCATTTGTGACAGGTGACATTTTATTTAACCCCTGGGAGGCAGCCTTGGGGCCGCAGGTCCTCCAGGCTTTCACAGGAAACTGCATGTCCGACAGCATCTCCAGGGACGCCTGGTGGGACCGGGCTTGGCGACCTCACGGCCTCTCTCTCTGATGCGCCTGCTTCCTCACTGGGGAACCGGCATCTCTGTCTCACCTGGGCTGTTGGCTGTACCTGCCCCCATGCAGATGAGGATTTCCCCCTTTTCCTCCGTCTGCAGAGGGCTGGAGAATACTGCAGGAGGCTGCCTCAGACACTGGGGACCACCAGGAACCATGCAGACCCCAAGGGAGGCCCCGACGGTGTGGAAGTCTCAGGGGCTGGCTTTTTTTCCAGTCCTCCCTCCCACCCACCTGGCGAGCACCGTGAGCCCTCCCACCCTCCCTTCCCTCTGTGACAGGATGCAGCAAATGCTCAAATACATTTCTTGTATGATAGAGTGAATAAACACAGAAACATGTAGCTGGTCCAGGATCAGCAGTTGGCCTCATGGCAATCACTAGCCCAGGGCAGGAAAGGAGTTGATAGCAGTTAAAGGTATTTCCTTTTGAAAGGCAAGTTGCAACTTTAAAGACCCACCAGGCACCGGTGCAAGTTTTGTTTAAGAAAAGCCAAACGGCCCAGAGACTGGCTATTTCATGGAAATGGAAAAGAGTCTTATCTAAAACCCCCCTTCTGAAGTTGACGGGTTTACAAGTCTGCAGTTCCTGGAAGCCATTTGTTCTTTTAAAAAAATCTGATTTTGCCGAGTACAACTTTGTAAGATTCCAGAGGAAATATGTAATCACTCGACCCGACCCCCCTCCCCTACCTAAACAAGGGTATAAGACCCCACGTCTCCTGTTCTGGGGTGCTCGAGCTTGATTTGGATGCATGATGCATGAAATTCTCGGCCCGCTGTGCTAGCCAGCGTAATAAAGTGCCACTTCCTACAATAGTCTCGGTATCATGATCTCTCTATTTTTCCTGCTACCCCTCCATGTCCCAGCAACCCCCTCAAGCTGACCCCCGGGACTGACTCTGGTGACTCCATTCCCCCTACTTAACTGTATGGGCACAAACTCCACTCAGCACCGCTCCCATTTCACAAATCCAAAAAGCCTTTCAGGGGCAAGCTCAGGTGAAGACCTTCCCCTCTTGGTCTCACCCCAGGGCTCAGTAGGACCATGAGAGGCCCTGAAAGGTCTCCCCGTCACCACCTTCGAGACCTGCCCCACCCTGCCCTGCGTTCCCAGGTCCTGGGAAGTCTCAGGGTAGACAGTCACACTGCCATGCTACTAGAAGTCATGTCGTTGGCCTTCTCAGTGGATCGCCCCCGAAAGTCCCCAGGGCTGGCTCCACAGTCCCTGACCCCTGATGGAAGAGCAGATTTTACCTGGGCTGCACCCTGTGCTTCAGCGGCCCCAAGTTCCACGGGGAATCGCCTCACAATCTCACTGGACCCTCAGCCTAGGCAGCCCCCGCCTCCCTCCCAGGGCGCCAGCTCCCACCGCCGCTCTTCCTGGCAGCCCAGCCTCCCCACACATCCCAGACGTGTTCCAAAACATAGCTCAGATCCAGTCCCACACGAGCTTCTTCTGTGACACCTGCACCCTCCTCCCTCCCTGCACTGCACACACGCGGTATCTTTTAGTTCTTTGAGAGCGCCCACCTCTTTGCTGCCTCGGAGCTTTTGCAGGAGACTGCTCTTCTGCCTGAGCAACCTTCCTGCCGTGATAACACTCATTTGCCCCTGCTGGTCTCTCATGCCTCACGTCTCTGCTTCAATATCCCTTCTCAGAAATGTCCTCCCAACCCCTCCTAGACCGAGTAGGACATGCCCCTTCAGCGCCCTCCTGGACCCCTCCCAGCCCTCGTCATACCGTGGCGTTGCTTGGCGTGTTTGTCTATTTGTAGACCGCAAGCTCCCTGAGGGCAGGAACCTAGTAGCACCATCTCATCCTGGACACTCCACAGACACGTGTCGAATGGATCCATGGGTGCCACCTCCCCAGGAGTCAGAACAAGGATAGTCTCGTTTGTTTCTTTGCTTTTAACTTAGAAAGCCACTTCCCTTTCTCTCGCCAGTTAACTTCTGCTGCTCAGTACCTTGTCTCCTCCCCAACGGGCAAAGACCGGAGAACAACTCTTTTTTTTTTTTTTGAGTTGGAGTTGTCCAGACTGGAGTGCAGTGGCCGCTCCCGGCCACCACAGCCTCGACCTGCTGGGCTCCGGCGATCCTCCCGCCTCAGCCTTCCGAGTAGCCGAAATTACAGGCGCGCGCTACCACGCCCGGCTGGTTTTTTGATTTATTGTAGAGATGAGGTCTCACTGCCCAGGCGGGTCTCGAACCCGCGGGCTCAGGCAATCCACTCACCTCAGCCTCCCAAAGGCGCGGGATTCCAGGCTGAGCCACCAAGCCCAGCTGAGAACAACTCTTTACCTCGGGAGCATAAGTTGCACTTCCTGGACTCTGCACAGCCCGTCCTGGAGCCAAAGCAGTCTTTCTCGGAGTGGCTTCTATGGAGCACAGCTCTGCAAGTGTCAAGTAGATGCCCCCAGCACTTCTGTGCTCAAGAAAGATGGCAGTTCCTCAAGGCCTTTAAGAAACGTGTGGATCTCCCAGAGGGGAAGTGGGCTCCGTTTCTTGGTTTTTAGACTCCATCAGTTGTGAAATAACCATTAGCTCCATAACAGCTTGCTGGAAGAAAGATAGAAAACTACATTGAACGAGCTGTAAGCTGTAGCCAGGCAGGCAACCATCCTGGATGGCCTGGGACCAAGAGGTTTCCTGGAAGGAGGGCTTTCAGCGCCAAAACTGAGGAAAGCCAGAGCAAACCAGAATGGTTGGCCACCCTGGCTGCAGCCCAACTTGAGAAATACTAAAATGCAGGGAACAGGGAGAAAGTACATCTGGGAATGTGCCGCATTCCCCATCTATGCACCAAATCATCTTGGTGTGTTCTGCAGAACACTCTTTGGGAAGTGGCGAGCTGAGACTGCACTCAGAAAATTGGCATGTGCTATGCTTGTGCTGCGAGCTCCAAACACACCCCAGAGTAAGACCCAGCCCCAAGGAGGTGCTGGCAAGCTTTATAATGCACTCTCTTGTAGAGACACAGCTCTGCATCCCCAGGTCAGACCACTGCCGGGCTCAAACATAGATGTTGTCACTCACTCGATGATGACCTTGCCTTCTCTGTCCCTCCACTTGGTAAACCAGACGAGCGGGTGTTGCTACGAGATGCTGAAGAGGATTAATGCAGGCATGCAGGTCAAAGGCAGGCACCCTTGGCTTCGGCCCTGCCACCTGGGCGAGCCGCTAGGAACCCAAAGGGGCCTTATGCCTTGGGACGTTTTCATCATGGTCCAGATGCCCAAATCGAGCCCAGCAGTTTACTCGAAACTGTGGTACTGGGCTCGATTTGGGCCTTTAGTCATATTTTTACCAGAAACGCAATTTTGAGTAAACAAGCATAACTCTTGTTAGCCCTTGCAAGAAATCAAAATTGGATTTAGGAGAAAGCAATTACATGCATAATATGATGATCCAAACATGAAGAAAATTAAAAGTGCCTTGCTTATTTTAGCAATCAGTAGATTTTCATGATGACAAATCCTCGCACAATTAGGGAAAACCAACATCCCATTTCCTAAGGTGAAATGAGCTGAAACTTCACAGAAGCTTGAGGATACAAACTCCAGGTCTAGGGAATTTCAGGCAGGAGCCTTGAGACCCCTGGAGGCCACTGCACTGCTCCGGTGGACGATACCAAGGACCCAAAAGACAAGCTTGTTCCAAACTCTACATGAAAAGGCAGAGGACAGCCAGGCTCGGTGGCTCAGCCTGTAATCCCACGCCTTGGGAGGCCGAGGTGAGTGGATTGCCTGAGCCCGCAGGTTCGAGACCAACCCGGGGAAATTGGTGAGACCTCGTCTCTACAGTAAATCAAAAATTAGCTGGGCGTGGTAGTATGCACCTATAGTTCCGGCTACTTGGAAGGCGGAGGCGGAAGGACCACCCGAGCCCAGCAGGTCAAGCTGCGGTGGCTGGGAGCGGCCACTGCACTCCAGTCTGGGCGACAGAGTGAGACTCCAACTCCAAAAAAAAAAAAGAAAAGAAAAGAAAAGGCAGAGATCTAGCATAGCCAAAGCAGCAATCTCAGACACTAAGAGCCAAGCAAGTTGGAAGACTTCCATTCTCTGATTTCAGGACTTCAGAACTGCAGGCTCTCCAGTCTTTGGACCCCAGGACTTAGACCGACGCCTGCTGTGTTCTCAGGTCTTCTACCTCACATTGAGTTATAGCATTGGCTTTCCCAGTTCTGAGGACTTCGAACTTGGACTGAGCCATGACACCACCAGACCAGGGTTCCGGGATTGCAGGTGGCCTGTCATGGGAACTCTCAGCCTCCATAGCCATGTAAGCCAATTCCCTAAAAATCCCCTCTTACATATCTATTTCTATACATGTATATATCCTATTGATTCTGTCTCTGGAGAGCACTGGCTAGTACAGGTGGCCAGGTGATTTAAGAAGAAAAGGTAATATTTTTGACAAGTGGTGCCAGAACAACTGGACATCAACATAAAGATAAAAATGAGCCGGGCTCGGTGGCGCAGCCTGTCATCCCGCGCCTTTGGGAGGCTGAGGTGAGTGGATTGCCTGAGCCCACGGGTTCGAGACCCGCCCGGGCAGCGAGACCTCATCTCTACAGTAAATCAAAAAATTAGCCGGGCATGGTATCGCGCGCCTGTAATTCCGGCTACTCGGAAGGCTGAGGCGGAAGGATCGCCGGAGCCCAGCAGGTCGAGGCTGCGGTGGCCGGGAGCGGCCACTGCACTCCAGTCTGGGCGACGGAGTGAGACTCCAACTCAAAAAAAAAAAAAAAGAAAAGAAAAAAATGAACCTTGACCCTTACTACATACCATATACAAAAAATAAATCAAAATGGCTTGTAGTTACAAATAGATTCACAGGTAATAATGAACCATAAAACTTCTAGAATACAACGTGGGGGGAAATACTCATAATCTTGGGTTAATTAACAATTTATTAGATAGTACATAGAATGCAAAAACCATTAAAAATTAAATTTTATCAAATTTAAAAGCTTTTGCTCTTTGAAAGATACTGTTAAGAAAATAAAAAGTTAAAACACAGACTGAGGGAAATATTTGCAACATATTTATCTGATGAAAATTTGCAACATATATATCTGATGAAAATTCCAAATACATTAAAAACTCATAACTCAATATTAAGAAAACAAATAATTGGCTTTTAAGTGGACAAAAAATGTAAAGACAATTTTTTTTAAATGGTGGCAAACAAGCATATGAAAAAAATTCAACATTATTAGTTATTAGGAAAATGAAATTAAAATCACAATGAACCACCACTAAATTTGCATGTTAAAACAACTTAAATTTTATTTTATTTCTTTTTTTATTGCAAATAACATTTTATTTTTTTATTAAACATATTTTTATTATAAAATTGTGGGGTACAGTTAAGGGTTAGGTATACAAATGTGCATCATTCAGGCACCCTTGTTGATAAGGGGTGTCTCCCCGTCCCCAGACAGATACTGACTACCGTTAGTCCCACCTCCCTTCCCCTCCCTACCCCCCCTATAGTCTCCCACCACTGTCAGCCCTTTTTTTATAGTATTATGGTAGATGTTCATGGTCCACTCTATGAGTGAGAACATGTGATACTCAGATCTTTGTTTCTGTGAGAGGTCACTCAGTATTCTAGACTCTAGTTCCATCCAGGTTGCTGTGAAATTCATGATTTTGTTCTTTTCTATGGCTGCATAGTATTCCATCATGTATATGTACCACATTTTTTTAATCCAGTCCTCTTTTGATGGACAGCATGGTTGGTTCCAGGTTCTTGCTATTGTGAACAATACTGCGATAAGCATTCATGTGCAGGTATCTTTTGATAGTCATCTGAATTCTTCAGGGTATATTCCCAGTAGGGGGATTGCAGGGTCATATGGGAGGTCAATATTTAGAACTTTTAGGAATCGCCACACTGCTTTTCACAGAGGTTGCACTAGTTTGCACTCCCACCAACAGTGTAGGAGTGTTCCCTTTTCGCCACACCCTCTCCAGCAACTATTTTTTGAGTTATTGATAATGGCCATTCTGACTGGAGTTAGGTGGTATCTCAGTGTGGTTTTGATTTGCATCTCCCTGATGATTAGTGAGGTTGAACATTTCTTTATGTGTCTGTTGGCTGCTCGGATGTCTTCCTTTGAGAACTGTCTGTTCATATCTTTTGCCCACTTTATAATGGGGTTGTTTGTTTTTTTCCTCTCAGCATGTTTGAGTTCCTACAATGTAAATTTTAAAAACTGACAATACCAAGTGTTGACAACAATGTAAATAAACTGGAGCCCCTTCCCCAAGATGATATGCAAAATGATGCAGCCACTTTGAAATAAAGTTAAATAATTCTTTATAAATGTATACACAGGCTGGCATATGACCCAGGAATTCATTCCTACGTATTTACCCAAGAGTAGTTAAAACATACGTGCACAAAAATGCTTGCACACAAATGCTCATGGGAGCCCTATTCATGATAGCCAAGGCTTTGACATAACTAAAATGTCCATCAACTAGTAGTAGATGGTAAGTAATTGTGGTATAGTCAGACAATGAAATGAGGTATAGAAATTTAAAGAAATGCACTATTGATAAAGCAGCAACAGATAAATCTCTTTCAATTATGCTAAGTAAAAGAGCTTAACACAAAAGAATACATACTGCATGATTTCAATTATAGAAAATTCTAGGAAAAGGCAAAACTATAGTGACATGAAACAGATTAGTGGTTGCCTGGAGTCAAGAATTCTGAGAGGAGGCTGACTGCAAAGAGAGTGCTTCTGGGGATGTCACAATTATTCTTCATGTGGATTGTGGTGGTAGCAGTGTGAGTCCAGACGTTTGTCAAAATGTATTAAACAATGAATTGTAAATAGGTAAATTTTGATTATGTAAATTACACCTCAATAAAACTGATTTTTTAATCAAAAAATTAAGTATCTCTCTATTTTAAAAAGAAGCAAACCCCAAGTTAAAGAGAATTTGTGAGTGTCTACTTCCAGCAATTCGATAAACCAGGTACACCAGTTTCCTTCTTCTGAAAACAATTAAAAATGCTAGAATGTACCGAAAACAACTTTTAAATGCATTCATGAATTGGCAAACAACGTAAAGAGCACACAAAGACCAAAAGCCACGTGACAGCAGAGACCTAGAGAGCCAAGCATTCTGTGAAGCCAGCTTTCGTTATGAGGGCACCGCAAGAGATAGCAAGCTTCAGTTCTGAACAGAAGTCATGGCATTTAGGTGGGTGTCAAATAGAAAACATCCTTCCCACAACTAAACCAAGATTCTCAATAATACTTACTGCAACAGTGAACAAAAAATAAGGCCACAGCTTCAGAAGACCATACAGAAACTTGCCGTATCAAAGCAAAGCTGAACGGCAAGTAAGATAAAAACAAGGTACTTTACAGTTCACAGCTGCAAGCAAGCCTTCATGTGGGTGTATAGCCTAAAATCACAATATCTGAGTTTATAAAGAAACTCAACCTGAACATTTAGTTAAAGTGTTACTAGGCCAATAGTAGCTTGCAGAAACAAGGTCAAATTCTTTCTGAAGACACCTATATTCCACCCAGGCCTCAAAAAACTCTGCACTTACACTTCCAAGGAATATGAGCTTAGAGACCAAACTCACAAATCTACAAGGATACAAGTCACCAGGAGCAAGAATCAGCAGACAGAACAGAACAATTAGTCATACAAGTATTTCAGAATTGAATTATGGAATACAAAACAGAAAATAAATATGTTAGATATGTTTAAAGAAATAAAAGAAAATCAAAAAATATGAACAAACAGCAGTATTAACACAACCCACCTACTTGAAAAAAGAATTTCTAGAATTGAAAGTATAACTGAAATGTAAAATTTAATGGATGTGTTTACCAACAGATTAAACACAGGTGAAGGGACAATTAGTAAACTAAAACACAGGTATTCATCCAGAACGAAACACCAAGAACCAGACATGAAAATATAAAAACAGAAACTAAAACATGTGGAGAATAAAGTGTGACAGTCGAACATAACGTCTAACTGAAGTTCCAGAAGGAGAGAAGAAAAGCGAATGAGGCAGAGGTGATCTTGCAATGGCTGAGGCTTTAAGAATTTTAGAACCAATAAGACTCTAATCCAGTCCAGCTTCGATGGGCAACATGGTTGGTTCCACGTGTGGATTTGGAGTTGATCATACTCAGTGATTTATCACAGAAACAAAGAACAGAGTACCATACGTTCTCACTCATAAGCGGACCTTGAACAATTATAATGCTATAAGAAAGCGACTGGCAGTAGTGGGAAACTGTCGGGGGAGGCGGGTGGGATTGGCAGTTGAGGGAGACTGCTGGGGGAGGGAGGGGCATACCTTGTCAACAAGGGTACCTGCATAATCAACGTTTGTATACCTAACCCTGAATTGTACCCCACAGCTTTATAATAAAAGTTTAGAAAAAAGACTCTAATCCACAGATTTAAGAAACCAAGCCAATTCCTAGTAAAATATATTTTTAAAGGTTCACACCTGGACACACATCATAAGGAAACTTGAGAAGATCTCGAAGCCATCAAAAGAGAGGGCAAGAGAAAGAAAACCCATCTGCCCTCCTGCTCGTTGGTGTCAAGCCCAAGCCACCCTGTTTGACATTCAAGACGCTTCCAAGTCCCACGGGCCATGTCCACTCTGCTTTCAACACGTGTACCCACCTCCCTACATTGTGGCCTTTCTGCTGTCCCACTTACTAGCTTTCATCCGTCAAAGCCTCTTCTTCTCTCCTGTCCCTCTGTGTCTGTCTACCGGTCTTCTACACAACCCTCAAGGCCCAGGTCAGATCACACCCACTGTGTGGAGCCACCTCTCACATTTTGCTGGAGGACGTACCGCTCCCTTCTCCCATCTGCATCGCCTCCTGAGCCCTGTGCCTTGTACATCTTGGGCTCTGCATCACCAAATAGTAGCGTAGACCAGAACAGTCGGTGTCATTTCAGGTTGAGGCTTCTCTCTCCTCAAGACTATAAGCTCCTTGAGAACAAGACTCGTGTCTTGACAGGTTTATCAACTTCAAGGCAGGTTACAGGGATGAGTGCACAGTATTGACTGGGAGAGCACCAGAAAAAACTGCAATGACCCAATGAAAGAAGTGTGGCGTTTTTTAGCATTAAGTCAGGTCTCGCCTTGAAAGTCAAGCTGCCAAGACCCCTCTGGATTCAATATAACTGGATTCTAAAAGTACATGTTAGCGATTGTGTAGAACCCAACTCTGTATCCTGGGTAGATGAGCTTCAGGGATGGGTGGATAAATACTCTTTAGCATGTAAATAGCATGTATCTGTTTGCAGACTGAGGTGTGTTATTTTACATATGTGTCCATCAAATAAAAACAAAGCTCAGAAGTTGGCCAATGACTACTACAGAAAGTCAGTTTTAATAACAGCCAAATAAAACAATCCAACAGTGACTATTTTGAAGAACATACAGTGAGAACTTGCTCATTATTAGGTGAGCTTTTAATATCACGAAAGAATACCTGCCCTCTGCTTTCAAAGGTACTAATTCATCATGAAAAAATGTAGACATATTTTGTTTATTCTTTTTTCCAAGGTTTAGTTGTTAACCAGCCCTTCCTTGCTAATGTGAACATCAGTCAAAATTTGGGCTTTAGCCAATGCTGCATGCAAATAAAAGCATTCGGCCTCAGCTGGATAGAAAGAGCTCAGCTTCAAGGAAAGCCACTGCCCATCGTGTGGCGGTAACCACCTGGGACAGGGTGGGAAAAGAGGTAACAGGTGGGACAGAGGCCACCAAGTCCAAGAAAGGTGCATTCATTCCCAGCCTTCTTTCCAGGTGAAAGGAAGTTTGCTCAAGCTGTTGCCAGCCTCTGCTTGCCTGTCTCCCCTCTACTCTGGCTAGGGGACTGTGACCACAGATGACCACTCCTGCAGGCACCCTCACCTCTGTCTGCCAGCAGTTCTCAAATTTCATACTCTTAAACATTACTGAGGACTTCAAAGAACTTGTGTACATGGTGTAGATCTATCAGCATGCACTGTATTCTAAGTTAAAGCTGATTCTTGATTGATTTAGAGGGACCATCATACGCCCATTAATGGTTAACGTATTATTATTTAAAAATAGCTAGATTTTTCAAACCAAAACAGAATCTAGTGAGAAGGGCAATATTTTATATGTGTATATATTTATAACTGGTTATAACTGTAACTAGTTTCGTATTCAATCTTTTATGATATGTCATTTGGGGTTGTAATTTTTTGGAGAAAATGCATTCCCATGCTAACAAGTGGTTAGAAAAGGGAAGCGTATTATAAAAGCCCTCTCGGATAGTTGTAGGTAGTCTTCTTTGGTACTAACTCAACGTCTGACAAGTGGCTGTTGTAGAATTGGACCCCATAGCAACGGCTGTTTCTCCTCTGTGTACGGAATGCCATACATCTATCTTGCACCTTGAGTGGGTCTTGCTCACGTGCAGGATTTCAGCACATCATGCACTGGTCACGGAGCCGCTGATTCAGTGAGTTACGCAGATCTTTCAGTGTTGAAAGATTGAAACACTTCATAATTCAATATCCAAAAATTGACATTTGCTCTAATCACCACTAACCCCACTAGAAAGGTTGTTAAATACCAAAAGGCCGTCAGACTCACAGTGACAGACATCATTTATCCAAGATTCTAATTCTTGCCTGAAAGCTCAAATGTCATCATTAGCAACAAATACTATTGTTTTCCTCAAAGTGACAAGTTCACTTTGCTTGTTTTTGAGAAAATATCTCCCAAATATCGAAGCCTTGATAACTACAGCTTTTCTGTCAGTAATCCTCACAAGTAAAAAATTGTGTCTGATTAAGGAAAAAAGCTGCAAGTTCACTGCACAACTCAAAACAGAGCACAAGTTCTCTTTCTCGAGGTGGTCAGTGCACGTCATAGGCAGTTGGAGCCCTTCTGGGTGTATTCTGTTTTGCTGAACAGAATATTAACAAGATGTGTTGTCAAGGGCTAAGACGGAAAAAAAAACCCAACAGTACTTTGACTGCTTCACCAAGGACACTCGTGAGTGAAGCTGGC
This sequence comes from Cephalopachus bancanus, assembly GCA_027257055.1. Taxonomy (NCBI): domain Eukaryota; kingdom Metazoa; phylum Chordata; class Mammalia; order Primates; family Tarsiidae; genus Cephalopachus; species Cephalopachus bancanus. The sequence continues at coordinate 456,257 of JAPVLO010000169.1, read as the reverse complement.
TTTGTGTTCAACACTGAGGGCACAACTCTGAGGAAGAGAGACCCACCAGCACTGCCTGATTCCTGCTCAGGCCCTGGGCGTCCCACAGCTTTGGTGGCAGCTTTTGCCCTATCCGTGCAGTATCAACACCATGGCGATGGCAAATAACATCTTGGTGTTATTATGAATGTAGAGTTGGCCTTTCGGGCCCCCTGAAAGGGACTCAAGGCCCCCCAGGGGCACAGCCTACACCTTGAGACCCCTGGTCTCAAGACCCAGCTACTCGGGAGGCTGAGGCAGAAGGATCACCTGAGCCCAGGATGTCAAGGCTGCAGTGAGCCATGATTGTGCCACTGCACTACGGCCTGGGTGATAGAGTGAGACCCTGACTCAAATATATATATATATATCTCACATGACAAAAGATATATATATATCTCACATGACAAATCCATTTTCTTTGCAATGTAAGGAGTTTTAGAATATTGTGACTGAACCCAAAAGAGAGAATACCTGGTGAGCTCCCACCCTGCGCACTCACGTTCAGTCACTGCATCATCCAGAGCAAGCCTTTCGGAGACACCCCTACTGCATGCCCCCTTTATCCACACACGGCTCCCTCCCAAATGTCGAGCATCTATCAGGCCTCTGTGGAAGAGTGGCTTGACACTGAACTCAGATCAAACATGGAGAGATGCAGTAGCTGTGACGTCTCCACTTTTTCTCATTGTTTCTGGCCGTGATCTTCATGTAAGCACGATCTTCCCTGTGCTTCTGTCAATGTCAGACTCTGCAGTCAGGGACACCCTGAGAGGGCTCGGCTTTATTGACTCATTTCTGACAGATTTCTTTTCTGGACAGGAAGAGTATTTGAATAACCGTAAGGACCCCAATTCTCTGAGCAGGATTCAATAAGCCACTATCAGGAAGGCTGCTGTCACTTTGCGGTCCCCGGGTATGACTTAGAGGTGTCCCCTCCGGATCCTTCATCAAGGGAAGCACACATGTTGCTGCAGAAAGCAGAGCCATTCATCTCCATTTAGGCGACTTGAGCAACAGAAGTTAGGAACCAAGGGGCCTGGTGCGGGTGTCCGAGCACCAGGTGTGTGAGCACAACTGCAGCCTCGCAGACAAGGACAGCACCTGGAGCCACAGCTGGCCAGAGCGTTGGCTCAGCCCAGGTGGGCAGGACCTTGCACAGGCCACTTCCATCCACCTGTTCATTTCCACTGTCCGCAGCCCCGTGAGGATCCTGGCACCAGGGACGGGGTAGGGTGGACCCAAGTGAGAGGACACAAGGGGGTTCGCCTTTGCCTTCTCCCTGGTGGAACAGGTAGGAACCTCCAGGCCCAGGCAACTTTGTCCTGCCTGTGTACACGCAGACTTGGCCACAGGAGCATTCCTTTCACCCACCCAAAAAGCACCACAGGTGTACCTCATCTTATTTTGCTTCACTTTAGTGTATTTTTTTACCAATGAAAGGTTTGTGGCAACCCTCCATTGACCAAGTTTATCAGCACCATTTTCCCAGTCACCTATGTGGTTCATGTCTCTATGTCACATCTTGATAATTCTTGCAATATTTCACACTTTTCCATTATTAATATATGTGTTATGGTGATCTGTGATCAGTGATCTTTGATATTACTATTCTAACTGGGGGGCTACCACAAGCTGCACCCATGTAAGACAGAGAACTTAACCATCAATGTTGTGTTGTGTTCTGATTGCTCCACTGACTGGTTGTTCCCCTGTCTTTCTCCCTTTCCTCAGCCTTCCTGAGGAAGCTTCCCTGAGGCACGGCAATATTGAAACTAGGCCAATTAATGACTCTGCAATGATTTATAAGTGTTCAAGTGAAAGGAAGAGTCTCACATTTCTTACTTTAAATTGAAAGCCAGAAATGACTAAGCTTAGCGAAGAAGGTGTGCCGAAAGCCAAGACAGGTGCCAAATCAGGTCAAATGCGCAGCCTTTTGAGCCACACAGTTGGCCAAGTTGTGAATGCAAAGGCAAAGTTCTTGAAGGAAATTAAAAGTGCTGCCCCAGTGAACATACAAATGATAATAAAGTGAAGTAGATTTATTGCAGATATGAAGAAAATCTGAGTGGTCTGGACAGAAGATCAAACCAGCCACAACATTCCCCCAAGCAAAAGTCTAACCAGAGCTAAGCCCTGACTCCCTTCAATTCTGTGAGGCCTGAGAGAAGTAGGAAGCTTCAGAAGAAAAGCTGGACGCTAGCAGACGTTGTTGGCTCCTAAGACTCAAGGACAGACACCTTCTCTATCACATAAAAGTACAAGGCGAAGTGGCAAATGCTGAGGTAGAAGCTACGGCAAGTTTTCCAGAAGATCTAGATAAGATCATTGATGAAGGTGGCTACACTAAACAACAGATATTCTGTGTAGACAAAACAGCCTTTGATTGGAAGAAGATGCCATCTAGGCCTTTCATAGCTAGAGAGGAGAAGTCAATGCCTGGCTTTAAAGCTTCAAAGGATGGACTGACTCTTGTCAGGGGCTAACGCAAATGGTAACTCTAAGTTGAAGCCAATGTTCATGTATCATTCCAAAAATTTTAGGACCTTTAAGAATTATGCTGAATCTATTCTGCCTGTGCTCTATAAATGAAACAACAAAGCCTGGGCAACAGTGAATTTATTTACATCATGGTTTACTGAATATTTTAAGCCCACTGTTGGGACCTACTGCTCACAAAAAAAAAGTCCTTTCAAAATATTACTGCTCATTGACAATGCACCTGGGGTCACCCAAGAGCACTTACGGAGATGTACAAAGAGATGAATGTTGTTTTCATGCCTGCTAACATACCGTCCATTCTGCAGCCCATGGAGCAAGGAGCCATTTTGATTTTCAAGTCTTATTATGTAATAAATACACTCCATAAGGCTATGGCTGCCATAGATAGTGACTTCTCCGACACATCTGGGGAAAGTATATTTTAAAACTTTCTGGAGAGAATTCATCATCCTAGATGTCATAAGAATGAATATTCATGTTTCATGAGAGGAGGTCAAAATATCAACTTTAACAGAAGTTTGGGAGAAGTTGATTCTAACCCTCCTGGTTGACTTTGAGGGATTCAAGACTTCAGTGGAGGAAGGAACTGCAGAAGTGGTGGAAATAGCAAGAGAATTAAAATTAGAAGTGAAGATGGCATTGAATCCTGAAGATGGGATTGAATTGCTGCAATCTCATGACAAAATTTGAACAGATGAAGAGCTGTTCCTTACAGATGAGAAAAGAAAGTGGTTTACTGATGGAATCTACTCTTGGTGAAGAATGTTGTGAACATTGTGAACATTGTCGAAATTACACCAAAGGATTTAGAATATTACTTTTGATAAAGCAATGTCATATTTGAGAGGATTGACTCCAATTTTTAAAGAAGTTCTACTGTGAGTAAAATGCTATCAAACAGCACCACATGCTACAAAGAAATCTTTCGCGAAAGGAAGAGTTGATTGACAAGGCAAATTCCACTGTTGTCTTATTTTAAGAAATCTCCACCTCCACCCCAGCCTTCATTCAGCAGCCATCACCTTGATGAGTTAAGGTTAAGGCAAAACCCTCCAACAGCAAGGTTGTGACTTGTGGAAGGCTCAGATGATCATTAGCATTTTTTTTTAGCAATAAAACATTTTTAAATTTAGGCATGTACATTGCACCTTTTAACAGAATGCTATTACACACCTAATAGGCTACAGTACAGTGTAAGCATAACTTTTACATGCACCGGGAAACCAAAAAATTCATGTGATGCACCTTGTGGTCGCAGTTGCTTTATCACAGTGATCTGGAGCCAAACCCACAATATCTCTGAGGAGTGCCTGTGCTGTCACTATCATTCTTGGCAACGGAGACCAACGTTGTCACGAAGGGAGGACCGGGTACCAGGACCACCCACGCAGTCTCTGCTTTCCGACATTTTCTGTAAGGGGTTCTCGAGGCAGGCAGTGTGTGGGCCACGACCTAGCCAGCCCACGACCCAGACTAGAATCCACTCTCTGCTGCTCAAGTTCTGCAGCCTCTCTGTGCCTCTGTTTCCCTGTGTCTCCTGACTCACAGTGTGCATTTATCAGATAAGCGAATATTATTCTGGAAACAACACCAGCCTAAGGATCAACAGGCTGGGTCCTGAGTAGCCTCAGGCCGTGGTTTTCACTTCCTGCGCCTGAGCAGTGAATCCAGGCCACCGCCACAGACAGAGGGAGCTTGTGTCTCTGCCCCGGGTGTCAGGAAAGGTCTGGGCTCACTCCCAGGAGGTCCGCCCTCACTCTGAAATGGTGGTGGCTCTCCAGCTGCAACACTGCTTCTGCTTCTCCACAGCCCCAGCGGCTGAGAAGGGGACGTCAAAGGTCTCTTTCTTGTAAATTATTTTTGCTTCGCAAGCACAGAAATAAGAAAGAGGGGGAAATGTCTGCCAGGAAGAAGCAAATAAGCCAGCCGAGTGTCTGGACTTGAAAGCAGGGCTGCAGGTCTTGCTCCGCCAGATGCCGCTGGATCCAGCAAAGCCCAGTCACCCCTCCTGCCCACCCCTGCCACACGCAGGTCATGCTGCCTTGCGAATGTCAGTGGGAAGCCGCTTTCAAGTGGAAAGAGACCTGTGAGTGCAAAACAAGCATCCCGGCTGTCCTGTGACCGGTATTCTGATTGATGGAAGATAATGAACTTATTGTCCCAAGACCCCATCTGGCCAGGAACGTCCCACCCGGCTCCCCAACCCTGATGAGGGCCGGCCACGCAGGAGGGTTTCCGGGCCCTGTCACTACACCTTTGTTGGGACACAGGAAGTCCCTGAAGTGGTCTCTCCACCAGGGACGGTGCCAGCAGCCCACACGGCCACTCCAGGCAGGACCTCAGCATTCTGGTCATCAAATCTGCTGTGACAACTAGGATCAATCACGAAAACCTGCCACTGAGATCTGAAGGAGGCGGCATCTCCAGTGGCCTGCGGGAACTGGGGAGGCCCACACCCCACCCTGGCGGCGAACTCCCACAAGAAGCCCCCGCCGGGGAGCCCCTCCACACCCCCGTCCCCTGTGTGAGTCTGCACCAGCCGGCAAGCGGCAACCTCCTAGCACACGGCGGCAGCCGCTGAGGAAGTCACAGGAGATGCCACATGACTCGAACGCCACTTCCCAAACCGTGTCCATCAGCAGCCCGTCCGTCTCTCCTTGAGAAGGACGTTGGAGCCCCCTGGACCCACCTGCCCTCGCCCCGACGTCCAACAGAGCCCCAGGTCCATCCCACCAGAGCCTTCTGTGTCAAGCGGTGCCCCCCCAGATGCCCCTACTAACTCCTCACCTACGCAGTGTGTCCTAGGACCAGACAGCCCTCCCGTCAACACCACTAGAGAGTCCCTGCTCAGAACACAGCGCGGTCATCAGATTCGAGAGGACACCTAAATATTAGGACAACGTTATGTCCTCTGAAAGGAGAGTGTCTGGTGCAGCCCCTGGATAGTGCAGTGTTCCATCTTCAGAGAAGACACGTGACGCTATTATCACTCTAGGGGAACACGCTCATGACTTTAAGAGAGAAAGTGAAATGCATTTAGGGACGAGAGTTTGAACTAGGGTCGCCTTCAAGCAAACAAGGCGCCAAGAACAGGCAGCTGAGAGGCTATTGGACTGCAGGCGAGGGCGGGGTGGATGTCAGGAGGTCCTGGGCCCCAGGCCCTAAACACAACCGCTGCTGCTGCTAGGGTGGCCGGTTACTCTCCCAGGGTCCTCCCGCGGTGCCACGAGCCCAACACACCAGGGATGGCTCTCAGAAACCCGGTTGATGGCTGGGCTGAACTCAGACCCCGTGTCCACTGAGACACCAGAGAGTTTCAGCACCGGCAAGAGGCAGGAGCCCAGCTGGCGGGGGGATGCTGCCTCAGACCCTCCTGAGGCTGCAGCAGCACACAAGGCTGCCTGCCCTGTCGGCCTCGGGCTGTATCCTAGGGTGTGGACACAGATTCCAGGCGGACAGGGAGATGGCTCTGGGAAACCCTGGCTCACTCCCCAAGAGCGGCGCCGGTTCCTTCTTGCCTTCCCTCCTGCTTCCTCCAGGAGCCGGTCTCCATGTGTGTCTCTCAAGCTCTTGCTACTCTCTCTCTCAAAACAGGGAGAGCAGACGCAGGCTTCCAGCTTCTCAGAAAGAGTGGGATTCAGGGAGAATTCAATAATCTTGTTCTGTTTCCCCTGGGCTCATATTTCTCCCCTAAGTGGAAATCCAGGATGACGTGCCATAAAGGAAGAACAACTGTAAAACGGTGCCTCCTCATAAGCTACCCTTCAGTGCCACCAGACTCGACTCAAGGAAACCCAGGTGCGGTTCTCACATGCACATCGCACACTTGCCCCAGGGTGGGCACTGCTGAGGCCCTCGGGGTCCTCAGACCCACTGGTGAAAGGACAAGGCAGTGGCCCCCGATCCAGCGGGGCTGAGAACAAGCCCAGTACAGAGGGAACAACCTGGTGTGCTAACAGGCCACGCGCGCTTCAGAAAAGGGGCACGGGAAGGTGGACGCAGGGTGAGCAGGAATGGAATGGAGGAGCTGGGGAGTGTGTCACCTGCATGCCCAGGGCGGAGGGACACAGCCGTCATGGAGAAATGATGCTCGCAGAGACAGGATGCCGTCAGTTTGCCTACCCGGGTGCCCCTCATCCAACAGGAAACCCCGTTCTGAAAGAGGAGCCCGAGCTCAGTATGCCCTGTGGATGCTGGAAGCAGCTTCTTTGCAAGGTGACACTGATTTGCTCCAGCCATGCTCCGAGCACGCAGGTGGGCCTTCCCCTGACTAAGCAAAGATGCCTCTGTATCAAGGCCACGGCAAACGCATGCAGTTTCTCCAGTACAAAGGGAAATTGCCAAGGACCCACTGAGGATTGAGAAGGAATTTTTTTTTTTTTTTTGAGTTGGAGTCTCACTCTGTCACTCAGACTGGAGTGCAGTGGCCGCTCCAGGTCACCGCAGCCTCGACCTGCTGGGCTCCGGCGATCCTTCTGCCTCAGCCTTCCGAGTAGCCGGAACTACAGGCGCGCACTACCACGCCCGGCGAATTTTTTTTTATTTATTGTAGAGATGAGGTCTCACCAAGTTGCCCGGGCGGGTCTCGAACCCGCGGGCTCAGGCAGTCCACTCACCTCAGCCTCCCAAGGGCGCGGGATTCCAGGCTGAGCCACCGAGCCCGGCTGAGAAGGAATTCTTAAAAGGGCTCAGCAGAGACCACCAGTGGACTGCCCCGGGAAACGCCAGGTCTCTCCTCGGCAGAGCGGCGTCCTGGAGGCCCGTGGGGCGTCGGGTGCAGAGCCTCGCTGGCCTGTCCTTTTGGATGTCCTGCCCTGCGGCCGGCAAGGACAGAGCCGACCTGAGCTAAGCCAGCGTCCTCAGAAAACGTCCTCCAAGTGAATCTTCACCACCAACCACACAGCCCGGGTCTGAGGCCCCAGGAGTTTGCAGGACCTGGCTCCCTTGGAGAGGAAATGGGGGCACGTCAGGCTTTGGGGGCGACTGGGAGCAGAAGAGCCAAGAGAGGCGGGGGGCGGGAGGAGAGAGAGGAAGGGGGAGAATGAGGGAGGGAGCTGGGAGGGGCAGGAGTGGGAGGGGCAGGGAGGGGGGAGGGAGAAATAAAGGGAAAGTTCCTCGCCTGCTCTGCCACCACCTCAGGGCTCCAACCAAGCAGGTGCATGCTTCAGGACTGGCACCACTGAGGCCCTCAGGGGGTCCTCAGGCCCACTGGTGAAAGGACATCAGGCCACAAGCCCCAGATGCAGAGGTCCCAGGAGCAGCACACAGATGCAGATAAGAAGTCTGGGCGCACCAGGAACTTTCTTCACGGGCCTCATTCACCAGTAGACCTGGCCTAGGCACCTCAGAAAGTCCAGGTCATAAAAAAGAAGGTGAAAGCAGAAGACCCTAAAAAGACCACGAGGTGAAATGCACCAGCCTGGGCTGGATCCTTGTTCCGTGGGAAGGGCCGTCAAAAAAACTAGTGCAACCTTTGTGGAAAGCAGTGTGGCGATTCCTAAAAGCTCTAAACATCAACCTGCCATATGACCCTGCAATCCCCCTACTGGGAATATACCCTGAAGAACTCAAATCATTCTATAAAAAAGATACCTGCACATGTATGTTTATTGCCGCGTTGTTCACAATAGCAAGAACCTGGAAACGGCCATGCTGCCCGTCAAAAGAGGACTGGATTTAAAAAATGTGGTACATATACACGATGGAATACTACGCAGCCATAAAAAAGAACAAAATCATGAATTTCGCAGCAACCTGGATGGAACTAGAGTCTATCATACTGAGTGACCTCTCACAGAAACCAAGATCCGAATATCACGAGTTCTCACTCATATAATGGACCTTGAACATCCAATGCAATAGTATAAGAAAATGACAGATGGTACCGGGAAACTATGGGGGGGATGGGATTAACAGTAGCAAATATCTGTCTGGGGATGGGGAGGCACCTCTTATCAACAGGGTGCCTGAATGAAACGTAATTGTACACCTAACCCTTAACTGTACCCCACAAAACCATAATAAAAAATATTGATTAAAAAATATGCATTTGCACAGCTGGGGTGATCTAAGCCCGGCCTGTTAGAGCCCGAGGAATTACTGCTTACTTTCTTAGGTAGGAGGATGTGGAAGAAAGCTGTTGTTATGAGGGGGCCAGGCAGAAGCGTGTCTAGGATGAAGAGTCGAGCTGCAGGCCACTTTCAGATGGACCAACCAAAGCAGATGTCTGTACTCACTCAATCGTGGAAGAGCAAAGATGGTGTAAGGTGAGCTTCTGTGGGCCTGCTGGGCTCGGCGTCCTCATCTGCGAGCCTGAGCGTCTTCCTAGTGGCAGGTCGGGGAAAGAGCCACATTTCTTCAGCATTCTGACTCCCCCATTGAACACGCGTAACTGACTGACGGCCAGTTCCACCTTTTCCGGCTGGCAGCAGCCTGCTACATTCTGAACTGGACGATGTACACTTGGTGAGTCTTTATTACAGCAGCACACTTCCAAGAAAGGACAGCTACTGGCAGTCACCTTGGGGCATAGGTGTAGGGCCCTGGGTGCTTTTTTTCCCCCTTACTATTAAATAAACTCACTTTTCAAAGGGCACCTCTCAGTGGCATTTAGTATACTTGCTGGATTGCTTATGCAAGCATCACAACTGTCTAGCTCCAGAATGTTTTTATTCCCCCAAAAGAAATCCCATTCTCATTGGCAGCTCCTTCCTGGGCATTCTCCCCCTACCGAAACCCTGGGCTGGGCCAGTGGCATCCTCCATGCCCAGGGTCATACTCTGTCCCCGAGGCTGGAATGTAGTGGCATGATCAAGGCATACCACAGCCTCCAATTCCCAGGCTCAAGCAATACTCCTGCGTCAGCCTCCCAAGTAGCTGGCACTACTGGTGTACAACCACACCTGGCTAATTTTTTTTTATATGAAGATGAGGTCTTACGATGTTGCCCAGACTGGCCTTGACCTCCTAGGCACAAGCAATTCTCCTGCCTTGTACTCCCAAAATGCTGGGATTACTGGTGTGAACCACCACACCTGACCATTCAGAGAACACTTAATCGGTCAGTTCTCTGACCTTACTTCAGCCCTGCTGTGGTGAGATCCTGGGGGACAGCCATCTGTGTTGATTCCCACAGGTTCTTCTTCTTTGACGGACTCTGGAACCAGGACCAAAGGACTAGGACATCAATGGCATTTCCTTGTAAGAATATTTTTGCAGCTCCTAGATTGAAGGTGTGTCTTCAGAGCCTTAGCATGGAACCTGGTCCCCAGTGGGCAGTCACGGATGCCTTAGCATCAATCTAATGACAAAAGGGTAGACTTGGGTCATGTGGGGCACAGTTACCTGATAAAAACCCATGGAGTTGGATGTTGGCTGATGCTCTGAAGCTCCCGCAGCCCAGCCTCCAGGACACACAGCTGCTTCATGTAACCTGGAGGCCAGCCCCACAGCTGGTCCCAAGTCATGTCTTCCAAAGCTGAGAGAGGAGAGGAAAGAGAAAGTGCCAGCCAGGGCTGGAAACAGAGTGCCCATGCCCTCTCAGCAGCTACACAAGGCTCCTCCCTGGAGGAGTCCTCATCAGCGTCTCTGTCCAACGCCCAGAGGGGCTCCCAAGGCAACCCGACTGGCGATTCAGATCTACCCTAATCAGAGCTGCTCATTTTGGGCAGAGACAATGCACTGCGGGAGAACGGAGGGTAGCCCTTGGTAATGGAACCCCTAGAGGCCTGGTTCAGCTTCCCTCTCTGAGGGCTGATTCTACTCCCTTTGGGAGTTTGGGAAGCTACTCTACCGTTCCCAAGGCCAAACGCCTACACCTCCAGAGGTGTCCTGAGCCGGGAAGAAGCCGTTCGCATGGCATTACTCGGCACTAGGCAGTGTTGCTCAGAAAAGGGCACAAAAGGGAGGAGGAGAAAGGTGGTCCTGCCATTTGAAGCCGTGACAACAGATGAGACATCAGGCAGGGCTGTAAAGGGGGCAACCCACTCGGCATGCAGAGCATTTCCCAGAGCCTGTCTCACCTCAGCCCCTGCATCGCCAGCACAGGGCAGCCTGAACCACAGCTCTGCCCATCCCACGTGAGGCTGGGCAGGGGATGCCCCAGGAAGAAGCCTCTGCATCTGGCTTCAAGTTTAGGGAAGCAGAGGAACCTAGGCAAAGCATTCGCTTTGTCCATAAATGTTGTGGGGTTGAAAGCAATTTGGGTGAAAAGGAATTTGGCTTATGCATTTGGGTCAAAGCACAAGTGGTGAATATGATAATTTTTTAAATGATGAAATATGAGAGGCTTCCAGTTCTGTTTAGGAAGAAGTCAGCACACTGCATCAACTCTCCCACTAACGACAACTAAGACACTAAGACAACTAAAAATGCATAAAGCACTTATCTGAGATCCATGGAAAGTAACAACGGACAGATTAGACGACGAAATCAAAATTCAAAAGGAATTGGCACGGCAGGGAATTTCCTATTTTATTTCCACTCATTCTCTCAGACCAGGACAGCCCAAATTCCAGAACTAGGCAGCAGGTGCAGCCAAGAGAAACTCCCTGTCAACGGTCAGAGGACCAGGGCCATCTCTTCTCTGCTGACTATCCTCCAAAGGCTGATCCCAACACCAAAGTGGCACCCTCACAGTGGCAGCATTGGCAGGAGTCCCTGGCTTGCTGCTTCATCCCAGAAGCATACCCAAGCGAGGGAGACAGGCACCATCATGGAGAAGTGGAAATTCTGGCCAGAAAGAGGACCCAGCGAAAGGGCCCCAGGGAGGCAGTGAGTATCAGAGAGCTCACGAGGAGAATGCTCAGAAAGAAATCTCATGAACCTGTGTGGCATGGATGAAACTGACCCAAAGTAGAATACGAAAAGTTTTGAGGTATGAGCTATTGTTGGGAGCCGGCCTTGGAGGTCCACCTGATTGACAGGGTCCTGGTGGGTCGAAGACCCCGGGCCACAGGGCGAGCCCGGGAAGCTGAGGCCCTTCTGTCTTCCACCTTTGCTGTTTGGTACAGATGAAGAAATTCTGTGCAGTCGTGGAAGAAGAAAATGGCATGTTTATGCGAAGTACTCACACCTAACCTGAGAATGTCATGGTTCATTTTCCCATTTTCCCACTATGCCACTTGGCCTTTTCTAACATATGCAAGGGTTAAACTCTGAAGCACATCAAGAATGCTTTCTTTCACTTGGTTATAAGTTACTAGATATTTCTTGAATAAAAAATGATATTAGTATATTCACTCCTTATTTGATTTAGAATTATGCAGTTTAGTGTTTAGACAAGGTTTTTTAGAAGCACAAGTTTATAGTAAGTTCATTATGAATTCATTATAAGTTCTAACACTTATCTAGGAGTCATGTAGGTGATTTATAACACTGTCTTCACAGACTTAGGATATAGATTAATTGTTAAGGTTTTTATTTAATTCTGTAGTCAAATTTTAAGTAAACGTTTATAGAGTGGGTTTTCAATGAATTCATAATATACTAATTAGATACTTTTATGACAATTAACTAAATACAGCAAGCAACCTTGGGGGGCCTGAGAAATGTCATTAAAACTTCTTTTGAGTTTTCTTTAGAAATAAACACTGCAGGATAAGAGAAAAGTAACAAAGACGCCTGGACAAGAGATGCGATTACAAAGCTCTGAAGGTCATAGAAGCCCCAGAGGGAAAACTACTGCTACATGAAGAAATGTACACTTGGAAACCTTCTTGAGACATTTCAAGGACTGTAATTTGGGACTTTGAACTAAAACTATCATTTTTGGCTTTATGATAAAGACTCATTAACTAAAAGTAGATAGTGTTCTTGGCTTGTTTGTTGCTTCTAGACCGCTAGATAGTGGTAACTTTTAAAGCATATGTATGTAAAGGAATTTTCTTTGTCTTGTCCCTTTACAAATGGTATAAAAGCCTTCCCTTAGCTAACATTAAACGTCATCTGTTCAGAAAGCAGGTGTCCGAGTATAAGTTTTTCATCTTTCACCTATTCGTCTCTCCCTCAGGAAAGCTCATGACCCTTGCAAGGGGCTGGACCCCCGCAAGCTATGTGTAGTCCCCCACCCAGGTTTCCAGACCAGACTGTGGAAAGCACACGTTTTTTACAAATTGAACACCCCCACAGAGGCTTTGCAATCTGCACTGGCTTGGTGCTTCAGCCCACAGAAGATGGGTCAGGACTTACAGTCTGAACCGAGCTGAGTCCATTGACTGCTGAAGCAAATGAACAAACATAAATCAACATTCTTCAGAAGGTTTTAAAAGAACTCAGAGTCTTGTAACATAATACTCAAACCGTCCAGTGTATAATAAAAATTATTTAAGATACAAAAAAACACTAAAATATTGTCAACCTGAAAACAAAAGGACCATCAACAGACATAATTCTCAAGATGGCACAGATGTTAGATTGTCAAAGACTTTAAAACAGTTAGTACATCCATCTTCCATGAAGTAAGAATAAACTGTCATAAAATGAATGAGAAGATAGAAACTGGCAGCAGAAAAATAGATGCTACACTGAACAGCCAAGTGGAAATTTTAGAAATTAAAAACATAATAATTGAGACAAAGAATTCACTGAAAAAATTCTAGCAGAATGGAGAAGACAAAGGAAACTACTGGTGAACTTGAGACAAATCAATAGAAATTATCCAATCTGAACAACAGAAATAAAAAGCTTAAAAGAAAAATTGACAGAGTTTCAGGATCTCTGGTAAAAATATCAAAAGGTCTAACATATCCCTGAAATCTCAGAATGGAAGAACAAAACTGGTGCAAATATATAAATTTGGTAAAATAATGCATTAATACTTCTCAAACTGGGCAAAGAAAAATATCAGGGATTCAAGGATCTCCGTAAATCCTAGAGAGGATAAACTCAAAGAAAGCCGTAACTGACACATCATAATCAAATCACTGAAAATCACAGATAGAAAAAAGTATTTTAAAGTCGTCAAAAACAATGCATGATGCATAAAGGAATAACACATTAAATGACTGCAGATTTCTCATCGGAAACCAGAGAGACCAGAGGACAGCGGCACAATATTTTAAAGTGCTGAAAAGAAAGAACTGTCAGCCCAGAGTTTTACATCCAGAGAAAGTATCTTTCAGGGATAGATGCAAAACAAAGACATTTCAGACCAGAAAAAGGGCCGAGTGGAGGGACCCCAAGGAGGCAGTGGGTGTCATTTTCAGGTGAAGGAAAACAAACAGGATTTCATACCTGGAGACCTCTTAAAAAGAAACGCTAAAGGAAGCTCATAAGACAGAAGAAAAAATGATCCAGAAGGAAAAAAGAAACTTTAGAAACTATCTGTTTAGAATATATCTAAGTAAATATAATAGGTTGTTTTCTTCTCTTACAGACTTTTAAATAGTATGATTAAAAGAAAATGCATGATTAAAAGCATTACTCTATGGACTGCAACTGCAATACCAAAAAAACTACAAAATCAAAAGGAAGAGCAAGGGTTTTATGTGGCTGTAGGGTTTCTACAAGTCACTTGACGTGGTAAAATATTAGTTTTCAGCAAACTTTGAAGAGATAAGTATACATATTGTGATCCCTAGACTAATTACTTTAAAAGTTACACAAATAGACATAGTTAAAAAAAATAAGGAGCTTAAAATACAATGCTAAATATTCAAGTAACCCAAATAAGACAGAAAAATAAAAACAGGGGGAAAAAGCAGAGGAAATAAATGGAGTACACATAACAAAATAGCAGAACCAAACCCAACCATATCAATAATTATATTAAATTTGAATGGTCAAAAATACCGGCTAAAAGGCAGATATCATCAAATTGGGTTTTAAAAAAGCTCCAACTACATGAAATCTAGAAGCCCACTTTAAACATAATGATACTCACGAGTTAAAAGAAAAGAATGAAAAAATATATATGATTAAAATACTGTTCAAATGAAAGCTGGAGTGTCGGGCAACCCCCTGGGTCCCCTCCCACGGAAGGAGCTTTTCTGTTCTCTCAAAAAATCCTGCTTTAAAAAAAAGAAAAGAAAGAAAGCTGGAATGTCTATCCTAATATCAGACAAAATAGAATTCAGAATAAGAAAGATTCCAGCATAAGAAGACATGTCAGATGATCAAAAATGTTCAAGGCATATACATCTAAAAACAGAACTGTAAAATATATGGAGCAAAAACTTATTTAAATAAAAAGAGAAATAGACAAATTCAAAATGATGTTTGGAAAACAAACAGCCCCATTACAAGTGGACAAAACACATGAATAGGCACTTCTCAAAAGAAGATATACAGGCAGCCAACAGATACAAGAAAAAGTGCTCAACCTCACTAATCATCAGAGAAATGCATGTCAAAACCACATTAAGATACCACCTAACCCCAGTAAGAATGGCCATCATTAATAAAACAAGCAACAGATTCTGGTGAGGATGAGGAGAAAAAGGGATGCTTCTACACTGCTGATGGGAACGCAAACTAGTGCAACCTCTCTGGAAGAGAGTGTGGCTATTTCTGAAAGAACTTGAAATTGGTCTTCCATATGACCCAGCAATTCCCCTATTGGGAATATACCCAGAGGAACAAATCATTCTACAAAAAAGATACCTTCACATGTATATTTGTTGCAGCTCCATTCACATTAGCAAAAACGTGGAACCAACCATGTTGCCCATCGAAGCTGGACTGGATTAAAAAAATGTGATACATATACACAATGAAATATTATGCAGCCATAAAGAAGGACAAACATATGGACTTTGCAGCAACATGGATGGATTTAGAGTCAATCACACTCAGTGATCTATCACAGAAACAAAGAAGAGAGTACCGTTATGTTCTCACTCATAAGCAGAACTTGAACAATTATCATAATACAATAAGAAAGAGATTGGCAGTTGAGGGAAACTGCTAGGGGATGGAGGGGCACACCTCATCAGCAAGGGTACCTGCATAATCAACGTTTGTATACCTAACCCTGAATTGGACCCCACATCTTTAAATAAATAAATAAATCGAAAAAAAAATCATATTCAGAGAGTTCAACACTTTTCTCCCAGTGATCAACAAAGCAAGTAGAGGCAAAAACAGCAAAGATATAGAAAACTTGAACATCAACTAGCCAACTTGACTGAACTGATGTCTTTACAACACTTCATCCCAAAACAGTAGGATACAAATTATTTTGAAGT
The DNA here is from genome assembly GCA_027257055.1 of Cephalopachus bancanus. Taxonomy (NCBI): domain Eukaryota; kingdom Metazoa; phylum Chordata; class Mammalia; order Primates; family Tarsiidae; genus Cephalopachus; species Cephalopachus bancanus. Next base: position 440,553 of record JAPVLO010000169.1, on the reverse strand, counting down.
GCACCAGAACATTTGCCAAGATATAGCTATATTCTGGAGTATAAAACAGCCTTCATAAACTTAAAAGAATGCAAATTATGCAATGTATATTCCCTGACGATAATAAAATTAAACTAGAAGTCAATAACAAAGATATCTGGAAATCTCCATACACTTGGAAATTAAATGATATAGTTTAAAATAACCCATGGGCCAAAGAGAAAAATCTGAGAGAAAATTAGAAAATATTTTGAATTAAATAAAAATTAAAATACAATATATTAAAAATTGTGAGATTCAGCCAAAATATGCTTGAAGGAAATTTATTTTTAGTTATTTAGAAATTTAAAAAACACTCAAATCAATCATCTAAGCTTCCATTTTAGGAAACTAGAAAAATAAGCGAAGTAAACCCAAAGCGAACAGAAGGAAGGGGAAAAGGTACAGATAGAAGCAGAAAACAAAGAAACAGCATTTTAAAAAGACACCAGAAGCTGATCCTTTGAAAAGATCCATAACATGGACAGACTTCCATCCAGTCTAGCCAAGGAAAAAAGGACAGGGACACAAAGTGACATTTTTGAGGATGAAGGGGGGGCTGTGACTGTGGCCCTCATGGGCATTGAACCATAGAATCCTAGGGAATGCTTAGAAACAACTCCATGCACACAAGTTCAACCATCTATATGCATTTGGCCCATGTCTTCAAAAACACAAATTACCAAAAACTCACTTGTGATCATGTGAATCATCCAAATCTACTTTAAAAATTGATTTGCAGGAAAAAATAGACAGGCTTTTCTAAGAAAGTAAACTCCAGGACCATAGGGCTTTACTAGTGAATTCTACCAACTATTCAAGGAAGAAATAGTACTGTCATTCGTGACCCCTTCCAGAAGGAAACAGAAAAAAAGGTAACTCTTTCTAACTTATTTTTGTAAGACAAGCACTACTTTAATTTCAAAAGCAGACAAAACTGTACCAGAAAACTATAGATCAACATTCCTCATGAACACAGACACAAAATCCTCAACATAATATTGGCAAATCAAATTCATCAATATATAAAATAGTAATATATCACAATCAATGGGATTTATGTTGGAAACGCAAAGTCGATTTACTGTGTGTAAATTAACCAGTGGAATTCACCATATTAATAGACTAAAAAATGGAAACCACATTGTCATATAGAAGAAAAAACACCTGGCAAAATTCAACACCCTTCCACTCAGTTAAAAAGAAAATAACTTATTTACCTGATAAAGAACATCAACAAGAAGAAAAGCTATCAATAACATTAACACATTATACTTAATGACTAAAGACTAAATGCTTGCCATAAGATTGGGAACACGGCAAAATGTCTTCCTTCTCTTTTGCTATTTACATTCACCATCATACTCGCTCCTAGACAATACAATAAGGTAAGAAAAAATATACATATAAGCAGATAAATCAGGAAGTAAGAAATAAAACTGTCCCTAGACATACACAACATGATGCTCCAGGTAAAAATTCCTAAGGAATCAACAACAACAAAAAAAAGTTCTAGAACCGATACATAATTATAAAGCTCCTCACAGAATACACGGTTAACATACAAAAATCAAATATTATTCCACATACTAACAATGGACAATTAGAAAAGAAACTTTCAAAAACAACGCCAGTTACAATAACATCCAATATCTGTATCTAGATGTGTATATAAATATACATATTTGTATATGCATATATACCCATGTATGTACATAGGCATAAATCTAACAAAATAAGTAAAGAAGTCTATAGGCCAAAAACTATAGAAATCCAAAGAGGCCTAAATAAATGGAAAGACATACCATGTTTATGAACTGAAGGACTCAATTTAATTAAGCTATCAATTCTTACCAAAATGTTCTACAAGTTTAACATAGTTCCAAATAAACTCCTAGTGGGATGTCTTATAGACATGCAAATGCTGCTTCTAAAATTTCTACAGTAAGGCAAAAGAACCATAAGCCAAAATGCTTTTTAGAAAGAACAAAGCTGGCAGATTTGCACTGCTAGATTTTGACTTACGATTAACCTACAATAATTAAGATAGTGCACTGTTAGTGAAAGGATGGACATACAGATGAACAGAACAATAGAATAGAGTCCAGAAATAGACCTACACAGATATGGTCAATTGATTTTGACAAAAGCACAAAGGCAATTCAGTGAGGAAAGGATTGTCTTTTCAGAAAATATTTAGTTTCTGGAAAATTGGACATTCATATGCAAAAAAAAAATTTCAACGTATATCTTACATCTTATATAAAAATTAACTCGAAATAGATCATAGGCTTACATAGAGTATTAAAATGTATAGTACTCTCTCAAGAGAACATAGGAGAAAAATATAACTGGGGGGGAGTTAGGCAAAGAGTTCTTGAATGTGACACCAAAAGCACAATCCCTAAGAAGCTGAAGAACTGAATTCATCAGAGTTGAAAATATTTGAACTGTACGTGAAGAGAACAAAAAAACAAGTAGAGACAAGGAGAAAAATGCCTTCAAATTTCATCTCTGATAAAGGACTTGTGTCCAGAATGTATAAATAACTCTCAATCATGAGAAATCTAACAACCCCGGTATTTTTGATGGCAAAAGGTTTAAGCAGATACGATACACTGCCAAAGAAGGTGCGTGGATGATACGAGAAGCACATGCACCGAGATATTTTCTCTTGCTCTTCCACTGGAAGCTGCTCTCCTGAGACCACAAAGGGAGCCAGGCGGCGGGTGAGGGCCTAGTCAGAAGAGCCTCTGTGTCCCTAAGGCCCTCCGGTTCCTATCCCTGCACATCAGAGCTGGTCAGGAAGCTCCTGGCAGCAGCCAAGAAGGAGAAAGGTCCCCAGCAATTTAAGCACGGCACACGAACTAAGCAGATCGGCTCAAGCAGTCACTTAAATGACCGAAATCGCATGCTATGCCTTGGCCTTTGCTCTGATGCGCTGGATTTATGAGCTTGGGTAAAGTGCAGCAAACACTATTCCTTTGCTGGCAGACACCAGCTTCCAAGCCCAGGGACGGCAGCCAGCTGGGCGGACTCTGTGCACTGTCACCGTGGAAACTAGGAAAAGGTTGGCTGTGACCTCAGGATCAGGCTTGGCCTTCAGGCTCAATGGGGCCCTGGCCAGAGCTGAGCCCCTCAGCTTTCAAGTTCCCCCACCTGGTCAGGAGCCAGAAAGGTAGGAACCGAGCCCGGGGTGCAGATGTGCTCTCTGGCCTCAGGTGGGCCTCTCAGTACACCGCCCCTGGCCCTTGGATGTGCCCAGCCCTCAGGGTGTTTGATGCAAACCCCCTTAATATCTTCCTGCTCGCCACGGCAGCAGCACACGCTCATCAAGGGACCCCACTGGCCAGCCTGGCTCTTCACCGCCCGGGCGCTCTCCAGCTCGCAGAGCCCCTCCCGCCAGCCTTGCTCCCTAGTACTCCCTGGGTCTCCCTCCTCCTCTCACCCCTGCCCATGGCGACCTCTGCCCCGGAGGGCCCGGAGGCCCAGCTCCTCAGCAGTGGGTCGGGTGATGGCGCAGGGATCCCAGACGTCCCCTGTGGGCCTTCCACACGGTCAGATGTGCTGTGACCAGACCCAGACACCATCTTGAGCTTGGGGTCAGCATAGCCTCCCCTCTGGGATATCTCTCAGCCCCACCACTGCCCCTGGCCACCCCAAGACTGGAACCTAAGAGGCCTGGGCCACCCTTCGTGGAAGACCACTCCACGGGTCACAGCCAGTCAAGGGCCTGGCTCGTGTCCCCTGCAGCCCAGGTGCTGACGGCTGCCCGGAGTGCCTGGAGGAGGGATGGGTGTGGCAGATCCCAGACACAGGGCCCGCACAGGCCTCACCACCTCCTACCTCCTGCACCCAGCAGTGTGCGTCACCCATCCACATCGTCACATGGACTTTGCAAGCGTGATCGTGTCTCGCTATTCACCAAGACAGTGTTCAACCAGGGCACACCTGGCAGCATCTGCTCCCACCCCCAAGGTCAGAGCCAGTGCCTTTGACCATGCCCTGGCCCTACAGTGGGTTTGTGCACATTCTCTCAGCTTGTTCCCCAGTGTGCTCATCTCCTGGTGAGCCTGGGCAGGAAGACCTGCCCCAGCCGTGCCGCCGATGACGCCAGCCAGCGCCAGGGGCAGCTGGCACATCGCTGCTGTTCCCAACTGTCCATGCTGCAATTCTTACACTTCCATGTAAATCTCTACCCGCACATCTGGCTCCTGCCTGGAGGCCCCTTGAGAAACACAAAATGCAAACATGTCCAAATCACGGCTTTGTGCTATGGGCTGGCCCCACTTACTAGCCACCATGCATGGGGTACCCACCAAGCAAAATGCCAGTGGAGACTTTGCATATTATCTCACTTATTCACCGCTGAGCTCACTGAAGCCCAGAGAGGCTACAAAATTGTCCCAGGAGGTAGACTCAGGCTGCCTCCCACTCATGAAACCCCCGTCTCCAGAAAAGGAAACATCCATGCTGGCAGGAGAGAGCTTGAGAGCCGATGGGTGGCACAATCTATGGAGGCTGGAGCCGCGTTTCCCAGAAGCCTCTTCCCTGGTAGGTCCAGAACGGTGTCAGTCACATTGCAGAAGGCCAGTGAGGCTGGTCGTGTACGAGGACGCTGCCTCCGCCCCGTTCCCTGGAACTTGCACTCTTCAGCCACCAGACAGGGACCTGCTCCCCCAAGGCTGCCACAATGGGAGGAGCCACGCCACCTGGAGAGTCCACGTAGCATCCCGTCAGCAGTCCTGATAAAATGGCCGTAAGTTCGGGGGTGATCTGTTACACAGCAGTCCTAACTGAAATGCTCCCTACAACAGCAGCAGCTGTATTCTCCCATTCTCCACAGAAGAGTCAAAGAGGCAAGAGAGATAAGGCCAGAGAAGTCATCTCAACAAGCGTGTTGTTTTCTTGCGCTGATGAGAACAACCTTTCGCAGCTCGGGGCAAAGCTCCACAGCTCCTCTCCCCTCTGCTGAAAGAAAAGAGTTAATGGCGCTGACCATAAGCAGCTTTCACCCCTCTGTCCACGCTGGCTAAGACAGGCAGGTGGCAGCCCCGATTTCACCCTCTTGGCTGAAGGCTGTTCTGAACCGGGATTCCTTCACAGGCTTCTGGGTGACAACACAGCCTCTTAGACGGGTTTCTTAGGATTCCTGCAACTTTTCATCCTCCTCTACTAGGAGAGCCTTGGGCGTGTTTTATACTGATGAGCCCAGTCTGCTCCCGAAAGTTAAGCTGCCTGCATTTAGCAGAGCAGAGCTTCTGTGGGCTTTCGGTGTAGAGAATGTTTGCTGCAATAAGCACACAAGGTATGTTTCTTCTAGGGTGTTTGGCAGACAATCTCTGGAGGCCATCTCCCCACATCATTTCTCCAGCAAGAAAAAAAAAGAAAGAAAAGAAATGTGATATTTATGTCTTTATTCTCAAAGAAGGAGATTTACTTTCTTCATAATGGAAATCTCGACGTCGTCAGGTTTTGTTGCTCGCTGGAGTTCATGTTTTTGCCTGTCGTGCTGCTCCACTGTGAGAGGTTTAATTGACAACTTGAGGCTTGCCATCGCAAAGCTATGAAACATCTGGGAAACCAGAGAAACACATGTTTTTATAGCCTTAAGGCTACTAGCAATTTGATAAACATAAGATATGGATAATTTAAATGTTTAAGCATTTAATTACTAGTAAATGGGAGATGTTTTGTTTTATGTTGTGCAGCTTATTATTTCATAAGTTTTCGTTTAAGCATCCAGTAGCAGAAGCCAGTTCTGTCTTTCGGCCGCGGTCTCTGTGCCACTTTTCTTCTGAAAGCAGCACAGCATGCACCCTGGGGAAACCTGGGGAAACCCAGGAGGGTCCACAGCGAAGTGGACCTGTCTCCAACGTCTCGGGCAAGGTCCACATCACCCGGTCATGGCCTGCCATCCTCTCTGAAGCCTCTGAGTCTGTTTGTGCACAACACCATTGGCTCCAGTTCCCCTCCAGTCAGCTTGGGCAAGGCCGTGGCAGCAGGGGTCCAGCCAGAGACCACGACACGATGAAAACGCCGCCAGCAGCTGGGAGACGCAGTGCTGGGGCAGACTAGGGCCCCCCTGGGTCCGAGGAAGAAACACAGCCAGTCCTGCCTCAGGCAGACACAGGCCTTGGCTTCATCCTCTGTGAATCGGGGCATCCAATCTCATGGCAGTGTGAGTCTTAAAACTGCATCACATGAACTTCGTTCTGGGCCCTGGCCTTGTTCTTTCCACTTGACCTGCCTCCTCCCCGCCTCCTGACTGTTTCTTTCTCCACCCCCATTAGCCCTCACCTACTCCCAGGTAGCTGTGTTAAAAGGAGAATTTGAACTGGTAATATTCATGCTCACGTCAATGTATGGCTGCTTAGGAAAATATTCATTTGAGGGGTTTTTTCCTTCCTTGCTTGTACTATGAAAATAAGAGCCGGGCTCGGTGGCTCAGCTTGCAATCGTGCGCCTTTGGGAGGCTGAGGTGAGTGGATCGCCTGAGCCCGCGGGTTCGAGACCCACCCGGGCAGCGAGACCTCATCTCTACAATAAATCAAAAATCAGCCGGGCGTGGTAGCGCATGCCTGTAATTCTGGCTACTTGGAAGGCTGAGGCGGAAGGATCGCCGGAGCCCAGCAGGTCGAGGCTGCGGTGGCCGGGAGCGGCCACTGCACTCCAGTCTAGGCGACAGAGTGAGACTCCAACTCAAAAACAAACAAACAAACAAAAAAAACATGCCCACCCTTGGCCAGGCTCGGTGGCTCCGCCGGTCATCCCAGCACTTTGGGAGGCTGAGGCGAGTGGATTGCCTGAGCCGGTGGGTTCGAGACCAGCCTGGGCAATTTGGCGAGACCTCATCTCTACAATAAATTGAAAATTAAGCCAGGCTCAGTGGCTCAGCCTGTAATCCCACGCCTTTGGGAGGCTGAGGTGAGTGGTTTGCCTGAGCCTGCGGGTTCGAGACCCGCCTGGGCAACTTGGCAAGACCTCATCTCTACAATAAATCAAAAAATTAGCCGGACGTGGTAGTAGTAGTTCCAGCTACTTGGAAGGCTGAGGCGGAAGGATCGCCGGAGCCCAGCAGGTCGAGGCTGCGGTGGCCGGGAGCGGCCACTGCACTCCAGTCTGGGCGACGGAGTGAGACTCCAACTCAAAAAAAAAAAAAGAAAGAAAATAAGAAGATAACCTGCACGTTTTCCTGAGACTCGCTCTTCTGCCCCAGCAAACTCTTAGCTCACCTCATTCCTGGCACTAGTTGCCAATCGCTGGAGTCTGCACCGGCCCGGTCCTGGCCACTCATTCTAGGGCTTTGCTCAGGGAGTGTTGTTCTGGTCAGCATCCTGGAACACGCCTCCTTCCGCTGCCATGGGTTTTCATTATATAATGTAGGTTCCCAGTGAAGGAGTTGGGTCAAAGAATACACACATTTTTAATGCTTCCCTTGGGCGGCGTCCACAGCAGGCCGGCTCTCCCAGCCTGGGTGGCCAAAGATGCCCGTGCTGGGCGGGCTCTCGCGACCCCTGCAGCCCCTAGGCTGCACCTGACCCCACTCATCACTTCTGCCCAACGCCTTCCCAGGATGAGAGGGAAAGAGTGGTGCCCAGGGAGTGCAGGCAGCCTCAGAGCCCAGCCAACGGCCCGTCCTGGGAGCACTCTCTCCACCACCTGCTTCTCAGGGGCGAGATACTCTGAACCAGTGCAGGGCTGCGAGTCCCCGGATGAGTGGGTCAGACACAGACGGATCAGCTGAATGTTGAGAGCAGGGGAGGGTAGGTCCAGCGAAGATGATGATCCGTGCAGAGGGGACCAGGGTGAGGCAGACCAGGTGGGGGGACGGAAGGACTCCCCTAAGGGACCAGAGGAAGAAAGAAGAGAAAGGTGGGTCTTTAGAAAGAAATTATGGTTCTGAGAGACTTGGCTCAGCGGCTGCGTTCTGACCGCCAGGTGCACTGGCCCACAAGTGGGTGGGAAAGCCACACGCGGCCATTTTCCCGTTGCCTAACACCAGGACAGCTGGGAGGGCGGCACGGCTGCCCCTGGCACAGCCAGCACCCCTGACTCGTTCCAGTTAAGATTTTGCATATCCCAAATGTTGCCCTCACGCCTAAATCTGGTGGGTCCTCTGAATCGCAGTGAACGAGGAAAGGGTTCAAAGTTGCTGAGAGCAGAGGCCACAGCAGAGGACAGCACCAGTAATACAGCAGCCGCCCACCTTCCAAAACTGGCCATGATGATCATTTATGACTTCATATTGGAGCGTGGTTTCCAGCTACTTGCAGGAAGACTTAATCCTCCAAAAGAGCCCCAAGAGAGGCAGCTACGCAGAAAATGATCGCGTCAGAGCTTCAGGATCTGGACCACTGGGGCAAAGCCCGGTCCTAATTCAGACCCCAGGTAACTGGCACAGGACACTAACCTGATGCCAGATCCAAGGCGCATGGCCGGTCAGGCTGCCTGTTAGGGGCATGGATGGAAAATGCAAAATGCCACAGTCATGCATAAATTATCTCAGACACTGCAATACTTTGGTAGCATCCGAACCACAAAAGACCTAGGCAGGGGCAGGGGTAGAACAGACTGTGTCCAGCCTGCACCCCTCACTTGTCCAAAGGCCCTGAGACCACCTCCTTGTCCATCTAGGGGTGAACAACCCAGCCACGGCCAAGCGGAGGGGCCAGGAGACATCTGAGCTCTATATCTTCTGCCAGCCGAGGCTGATTGAGGCCACCATGCCAAGGGATGGCACACAGCCAGTCCGGCCTAGCCCTCCCCCTCGCCCTGAACAAGTTATTCTAATTCCTTCTCATTCTAAGATTAAAAACGGTAGCCGGGCTCGGTGGCTCAGCCTGTAATCCCACGCCTTTGGGAGGCTGAGGTGAGTGAATTGCCTAAGCCCGCGGGTTCGAGACCCGCCTGGGCAGCGAGACCTCATCTCTACAATAAATCAAAAAGCCAGCCGGGCATGGTAGCGCATGCCTGTAATTCCGGCTACTTGGAAGGCTGAGGCAGAAGGATCGCTGGAGCCCAGCAGGTCGAGGCTGCGGTGGCCGGGAGCGGCCACTAGTCTGGGCGACAGAGTGAGACTCCAACTCCAAAAAAAAACCAAAAAAAAACACGGTGCTGTCTGGTTTTTAAATATTTGCCATCCATCGAGTATAAAACATTTCCTAATCCCATCAGAAGCTGTGTTTTATTCAGGCCCTCTGTGAGCTCTGTAAATATTTGGTAGCATCATGGAAATTGAAATCAACAATGTGAAGGTAGAAAAATCTGTGTTAAACATGTTTTCTACCCTCGTTAAGTAGTTCTCTCGAAGCAGAAACCCATCAAAGGCGGTCATTTAGTTTGAATTTCAACTCACACAAGATAGTTGGCTGCTCTAGATATTATGACTCATTTTAGTCCCGCTGTAACAAACCCGATATAAGGTAAAATAGTAACGCTAAGTAATTAACACCCAGGCTTGATGCCACGGCCGACACAAAGATGGCTCACCTTTAGGAGACAAAGACCTCTAGCCAGGCCCGGTAGCTCAGCCTGTAATCCCGCGCCTTGGGAGGCTGAGGTGAGTGGATTGCCTGAGCCCGCGGGTTCGAGACCCGCCTGGGCAGCGAGACCTCATCTCTACAGTAAATCAAAAAATCAGCCGGACGTGGTAGTGTGTGCCTGTAATTCCGGCTACTCGGAAGGCTGAGGCGGAAGGATCGCCGGAGCCCAGCAGGTCGAGGCTGCGGTGGCCGGAGCGGCCGCTGCACTCCAGTCTGGGCAACAGTGAGACTCCAACTCAAAAAAAAAAAAAGAAGACAAAGACCTCAACCCAACTAATCCACCAGACCCAGGCCCGCCTGGCCATGGGACACTGGCCAAAGGAGACACCAACTGACCACTCGCACAGCCATCGGTCCAAGCAGGAGGGCACGGAAGGGCCCAGCAACCCCAGTTCCTGAAACAATCCTTATGCTGCCACACCAACCACACCCCACCTGCAAGTTGCCTCCTGCTTATCTACATGGAAACCAGGTGGGAAGGGGAATGGGGAAGGCTGGGAGTGTGCTGGGGGGACCCCTGCCCCAGAACCAGCCAACTCCAGCAGCAGGAGCAGGACCCGGACGCCAGCACCCAGGCAGCTGCTCCTCCCTCTGGCCTTTGCATCCTCAGGTGACCACCCCATAAAAGCTTCCTCAGGTGCAGCACCAGAGGCGGCTGCAGAGCACCTGCCCGCCTGGAGCAGCAAGCCCCTCTCTACTCCAAGGACCCTGGCCTGCCTGGACGCTGTGCTGTCCTGCGCCTGCTTAGGACCTCTCGCTCCTGCCCAATTAAGATTTCCTGGTACTAACTGCTTGAGACGCATGCTTTAGAGGCCAAAGCCTCTCGCCCAGAACAAAAAGAGGCCATTTACTTTCAAAACACACATTCTCAGGAGCACCAGGCAGCCAAGCAAATGGCTCCGGCTGCCTCTTTCGCCTTCTTTCAGGAGTGGGGGTTATACACAAGTCACCTGGCTATCGAGTTGACTTCCAATCTCTGTTGCCAGGTGTCAACTGTGGACCGAAGGAAGGCAGTCCTACTAGACTGATGCTGGAGCGGGGCTGAGGTGACCAGAAGGCAAAAGCCATGTTCCCTCAGCTCCTAAGGGCACGCAAGAAGCCACGGTTGGCTTTCTTCAGCAGGGTTTACGCCCAGTGGGAGCGCATGGCCCTCCAAGGCAGGGAGGCACCGAGTATGTCTGTGCATGGGGCCACCTCCACTTCTCTTCTCTCTCTGGCGCCTGGAGACTTGGCAGATTCCAGGAACCGCTTTGGAAGGCAAGTCTGTTAAAAGCAGAAAGCACAAACCCCAGCTTTAAGAGTGCATGCTACACACAAATGCACAAAACCACAGGGGAGGATCAATTAAGAGTATGTCTTACGTACTTGAGAAAACGAGGCTCGGAGGCCGCCGTCGCTCTTGTTTTAGAATGGAAGGTGCAGAGCGCAGAAGCTGCAGACAGACACGCTTATGGCCTTGGAGGAAGCGGGAGAGAGTTCAAAGGGCAAAGCTCCTCCTCCCCGGTCAACTAAGTCCCACGACAGAGCCGTGCTGAGGCACACGCGGAAGCTGTGTACCGCAGCCTGGGAGGCGGGGTCACCTTGCAGTGCCCAGGGCCCTGGCAGCATCAAGGGCAGCTGAGATGCAGGACTGCTTAGAACTCACTCTGGATCCGAGTGGATTCACGAGGAGCGTGCCTGGACTCGGACTGTGGGCTGTAGGGAAGCCCAAGGAGCCAGCCGCAGGTCCTGATGTTTTGCCAGACTCGGGTGGCAGCCAGGGGAGATGGCCACTCACACCTGCTCCTGGGGAATACCAAGGTTAAGCCTGGGGACCAGAACCCCCAGGTCCTACGCTGGGGTGGTTCTGGACCCAAGTGGCTTCAGGGACCCCCATGACAGGGACGCAGGTTCCATAACCGCCACTCTCCTTGAGAGTTGCCCTAGGTCCCTTGAAGATTCTGCTTCAGAAACGTCACCTGCTACAGCTTCAGTGCCCTGTCTACTCCAGGGCCCCTCATGCCAACACCCCTGACTGAGTGGCCAGTGCTCTCGGTTTCTCTTAAATGCCAGCCACGAGACCTGAAGTGTGGTCTTCTGGTCTTGTCACACCGATCCAGGGGTCAGAGGGCACTGGCCAGCCTAACAGTGCCCACGCTCCGCCAGGCGCCCTCGCCCCACGCCTCTGCCCCACAGCCCCCAGGGCGGCCGCTGTCCCTAGCAGAAGCAGTGGGGAGGAGGTGTTTCCAGGAAGGAAGCAGAGCTTGGCCAACTCCACCTTTCAATAACCCAAAGATCCTCTGAGTTCCCCATTAAAAATGAAAGAAAATCAAAGAAATGAAGCCAAAGGAAATAGGCATTTGCTTCTGAATCTCAGCCTCGCTGCACACCCAGGGTGTCTGGTTGGGCCTGACGTTCATGTGCCTCCCTTGAACAAGTGCTTGTGAGAACCTCTGGGCTAGGCCTGCTCACACTTGCCCTAAGGAGCTACCTTTCCAGGGAAATGGCTGGGTAACACACAGGTGCCAGGCGGGCCACGGGAGGCAGCTGCCACCGTCCACTTTTTCTCTGTTCCAGGAGAACCACCTGCCGAAGACCCCCAAGAAACCCTGCCAGCTGCTGCAAACCCAGCTGCAGCCTTGAGCATCCCTGAGGCCACCTGCCAGGGGAAGATATCAGACCTGTGGACTGGGTCAAAAGCCATCCCCCACTTGGTCGTCTAAGTGGCTTGTGGTTCTTGAAAGGCCAGACCACAGAGAGAGACAAACACCTGACTTCAGACACTCAGTTTCTGCAACAGAGCAGCTATTTTTCTTGAAAGTGTTAGTACTGTCTAACCCAATAAAATAGCCAATGCAGAGAGACATCAAGAAGAGGCATGCCTCCAGTCAAACACCCACACGCGAGGCCTTCCATGGAAAAACACATTGATCTCATCCCACGGAAGTGCCTTTATACCGAAACCCCTTGCCGTGACAGTTCCCTCCTATGTGATTTGACAGAGCTGACATTGATGGCGTGGTCCCTGTGTCACTGTGCTGGTGACATTGGTCCAAGCCCCTGAGGGCCACCAAGCTTCCCAAGCCCTGCCATCAGGGAGCCGAGTGAGTGTGTAGCCAGGCCCGGCAGGTGCAGACTCCCAGAGTCACCTTCTCTAACTCATTTGCTTCAAGAATAGCAAGAAAGGACAACAAGCTTCCTGAAATAATAAAATGCATACACACAGGGGAAAAAAGGCAGCAAAACGACACCAAAAAGCCTAATAACATCCCTAGAAACTGAAAGGCAATGAAACAATACCTTCAGTGCCAACCTGGAATTTTCAACAAATAATTCCGCAAACAAATATGTGACGAATAACCTCCAGCCTAGGTTGTGCAAGCGGCCAAACTATGGTTTGGACATGACGGTAGAAGGACAACAATTTCACATGCACAGGGACTCCACCAAGCCACCTGCCATGCACCTTTCCTCAGGAAGCTACTGGAAGATACGTCGGCCCAAAGGAGTAAAGCCAAAAAAAAAGGAAAGGAAGGTACAGCATCCAGGAAACAGGGAGCCAACACAGGACAGAGGCAGAAGGACTCGCTAGGGCCATGGTAGTGGGAAAATCCCAAGACGACAGTGTATCAACGAGCAACAGCTGGGGTGGGAATTCAAGAAGGGACACCTCGGTCTAGTGAGAAATACACAAAGGCCCAGAGGGTGCCCCTGCCTCTGAAGAGTTTCCCTCTGGGTGGAGGAGCTAGGGCTGAAAACAGGAACGTCGTGCTGTTTATTGTCTTAGAGCACTATGTGTGTGTAGTGCTTCAGTTAAAATTAAAATTATGTCGGGCTTGGTGGCTCAGCCTGTAATCCCAGGACTTTGGGAGGCCGAGGGGAGTGGATTGTCTAAGCCCACGGGTTCGAGACCAGCCCAGGCAACTTGGCGAGCCCTCGCCTCTACAATAAATAAAAAATTAGCTGGGCATGGTGGCATGCACCTGTAGTTCCGGCTACTTGGAAGGCTGAAGCAGAAGGATCGCTGGAGCCCAGCAGTCTGGGTGACAGAGATTCCAACGCCTAAAAAAAAATTTAAGCCGGGCTCGGTGGCTCAGCCTGTAATCCCGCGCCTTGGGAGGCTGAGGTGAGTGGATTGCCTGAGCCCGTGGGTTCAAGACCCGCCTGGGCAACTTGGTGAGACCTCATCTCCACAACAAATCAAAAATGAGCCGGGTGTGGTAGCGCACACCCATAGTTCCAGCTACTTGGAAGGCTGAGGCGGAAGGATCGCCGGAGCCCAGCAGGTCGAGGCTGCGGTGGCCGGGAGCGGCCACTGCACTCCAGTCTGGACGACGGAGTGAGACTCCAACTCAAAATAAATAAATAAATAAAATTAAAATTGAGTTTAAAAAGCAGACTGTTTGCGGAGATTTATTTATAAGGCAGTCCACAGTAGCGTTGTTCGTTCAATTTTTTCAAAGCAGCCTAAATGTCCAGCCACAGAAGTAACCCTGTTGATTTCCGAATAGCCCAGGGGCAGCGAGAGGTCTGCCTCAAGACCTGCTACAATCTGAAATATGCGTATGACTTACAGAGGAGCTCAGAATCGTTCAGTGTTTGGGGAGGTAAGGCTGCACGGAAAGCCATTCAACAGGTCTGCCCTTTCTCTGTTTCCCCTTCCCACCAAACCCGCGGCTTCCCTAGGATGGCTCTTTCTCAGGGTGGATTGTCTCTGCCCAGCCTCAAGCACAGAGACATTTCATCCCTGTGTAGCGACCGGGGACGGTGTCTGCGGGCCTCACGCACTCCGGGGCGATGCAGGGCTCATGGAAGGCCAGGGCCTGCTGCTGCCAATGCGTCCCCGCATGGCCTGTGTCTCACGTGGTCAGCGTCGTCAAAGCCAGCACCACGGCCGCTCTCTGCAGATTCGTGGCGAGAGGTTCAGCAAATGCAAACGTCCCTTCAACACAGCATCCCCTCCCTGTCCCACGTTCCCGCTGCCAGAAAGGTATCCGCAGGAATTGCTCAGAGAGGTGCACAAACACACAGGTGGACACTGATGACAAGTTCACTGTCAATGGATCCCTGGTGACCAACTGAGTGGCCACTCACCCGGTCCCTGAGTACAAGGTGCCCCTGACACTCTGGGTCTCGCGACCATCGAGGAGAAATAACACCAACAAGGCTTCTCCGCACCTTGAAATGCAGCCTTTTAAAGTGATTACGCAAATCCATGTGTGCTGATATGTGTGCACAATATACGGTTAAGTGGTGAAAACCACATTCAAATAATCTGGAAAGATAGACACCAGGGGGTGTCTCTAGGGTGAAACTGTGGGTGAACTTTACCACTCCCTTGATATTTTTCTGAGTTCTCCATTTTTTTTTCCCTTTTTAGTAGATGGCTTTGCAGCCAAAAGCCATTTCCGAGAATGTGCTCCATCTACACATGTGAGAAGCCATCCCAGCAGGATGTGCCACCACCCCTCACCGGACCCTGCCAACAGGCGGGTGTCACCCCCGCGTCCCTCCGGGGAGGGCCTGCAGCTCGTCGGCCTGTCCTCAGGCAAGTGGAGACAAGCAGTTCGGACGACTGACCTTCCGGCCCGCACAAGCCCTCCCCCCCTCCCTTGTCCAGGACTCCCCGCCTTTGCCAGGAGGGTGGCAGGCGCCTTCCCGGGCGGGGCTTCTCGGACCCGGGGCGCCCCCGGCACCCGGTGTGATCCCGGGTGGTTCGGGGTCTCCTGGCGCTCCGGATCCCAGGGCAGAGCGCAGCGCTCCGTCGCGCCAGAGCCAAGGTCGTCTCGGCGCCCGCCGCGGCCAAGGGGCTGGCCGGGCGCGGCCCGGTTGGCCCGGTGACCCCCAGCCCCTCGCGTCGGTGCCGCAGCCCTTCGGGCGCCCCCGCCCTCCCGATCCCCGGCCCGGTGAGGCCGCGCGGGCAGGGGTCTCGGCGCCCCTCCCCGGCAGCGGTGCGGGGTCCGAGGCCCTGGCGCCACCCGATGGGCGTGCTGTGCCCGCGAGTCGAAAGAACGGATTCCCGCGGGTTCGAGACCCGCCTGGGCAACTTGACGAGACCTCATCTCTGCAACAAGTCAAAAAAATCAGCCGGGCGTGGTAGGGCGCGCCTGCAGTTCCAGCTACTCGGAAGGCCGAGGCGGAAGGATCACCGGAGCCCGGCAGGTCGAGGCTGCGGTGGCCTGCACTCCAGTCTGGGCGACAGAGTGAGACTCCAACTCAAAAAAAAAAAAAGAAAGAAAGAACGGATTCATTCATTCGCGAAGACGATCCCCGTCCCTCCCCTCCCCCCAAGCCACGGGCCAGACGCCTTCCACTGAGCAAGGTCTCTCCCAGCCAGATCCCCGGTGGCCCCTTCCCCACCCGTTTCTCCCACGTCCCTGGTCCCTTCGGCCTCCCCCGGGACATGGCCCTGAAGTCGAGGCAAGTCTTAAGTCCAGACAAGATTCAGAAACCGGCAGCCAAGCCCATTGGCCCAGCCCGTGCTCTTCTGGGAGAGAAAGCTTAAAGGCTGACGCTAAACGCTGGCAGCGCTTTGTGCGTCCAAAGTTCCTTGTGCTGAGGTGTGAGGACCGAGGGGACAGCTGCAGCTGGACTCCGGTTCCTGCCCATGGAGGGTGGACAGTCAGCTGCTGTCAAAAATGATGACACTATGTATCTGTGGAGTGTGCG
This sequence comes from Cephalopachus bancanus, assembly GCA_027257055.1. Taxonomy (NCBI): domain Eukaryota; kingdom Metazoa; phylum Chordata; class Mammalia; order Primates; family Tarsiidae; genus Cephalopachus; species Cephalopachus bancanus. The sequence goes on along the minus strand of JAPVLO010000169.1, from coordinate 424,342 downwards.
TGTGAGTGTGTGTGTGTGTGTGTGTGTGTGCATTTTAGAGATAGGGTCCAACTCAGTTGCCCAAGCTGTGACACGATCGTAGCTCACTGAAGCCTCGAGCTCCCGTCAGGACCCCCAGGCCTGTGCTGCAGGGCCCAACCTGGCACAGGGATCAAAGCCCTCTTGCCTCGTGCAAGAGCCCGCCTCTCACAGCCACACCTCTCAGAAGCACCGAAGCCGAAGTTGCAGGAGCCAGCAGCGCGCCCTCGTGTGCTGGGCTAGAGCCCCACCGTGGACAACTGGAGCCAGGGAATCCGGGCTGGGGCAGAGCCCAGGACGCCTGGTGGCGGCCCGTGGGCACTTCGACTGGGAGAAACAAGAGCCACTCTGGCGAACGGTCCTGCTCACGTCCTGCTCGTGACATCTGCGTACACATCTGCCTCTTCTCAACACCGAGGCGTCTGCACAGCTGCACCCCAGAGAAGGCTGTAAGTGTCACCGGCCCCCAGATGTTCTGGCCAAAGGAAACCAGGAGCAGGGCTGGGCATGGCTGGCCCATGGTCATGCCCTTCCTCAAGACGCCTCCCCCTTCAGCATCTCCAAGCAGCCCAGTCCTCACACGGGCCATGTTCAGCTTCTTCAGGTGCATGGCTCTGCTTCACAACAGCCCACCCTCCCAAGCCCTCTGGGCTCCGCAGTGACCGATGAAGTCCGATGCCCCTTCCTTTTTGTCCCCAGACAACTGGGATACTGCTGTTACGTGTTGAGTGATGGCCTCTCAAAAGGTATGTTCAGGCCTTAAGCCACGGCACCTGCGAAGGCGGCTTTATTTGGAGATGGGTCTTTGCAGACGTAATCGAGTCGATGAGGTCACACTGGATCAGGGTGGGCCCCAATCCCATAGCTGGTGTCCTTGTAAGAGGGGGGAGGACACAGACACGCTGGGAGACGACAGCCGTGAGACAGCAGAGGCGGGCATTGAAGTGACACTGCTGCAAGCTTTGGAGAAGCCCCCAGGGCCGGAAGAGGCAGGACGGACGCTCCCCCAGAGGCTTCCGTGGGATCGCAGCCCTGCTGACACGTGCATGGCCCTCTGGCCTCCAGAGCTGCGAAAGAACACGATTCGGTTGTTTGAAGCCCCCCCATGCGTGCACTGTTATGGCACCCCCGGGAGACCCGGGTACCAGCCATGGGGCTGGAACCTCTCCTTCTGTCACCCCTGGGCAGCTCGTGGGGTGCCAAAGCACTTGAGGCTCAGAGGCAGCCTGCGACCTGCCGAGAACAGGCATCCCTGCGTCTGACGGGAGTCATTGCCTCAATGGGGCGGAGAGGCAGGGCTTTGCGCCCCAGCTCCCTCACTCCTTCACCCCACAGCCTGCCTGCCAGGTTTGGAGGTCCCAGGGGAGGGCAGCCTGCCCCTTCCCCATCCATCTCCGTGGAACCCAAGGGTCTAAACAAGAAAGATAAGGGCAGAGGGAAGAATTACTATTTAATAGATTTTTCCCCGAGTCCATCAAATAATACCTATGGGCTTCATTCTTGCTCAAGAGTTACCAAAAGTCACTGATAAGACCCAGACCTTTGAAAACAAAACTTCCCAACTGGAGTCAGAAAGTGTCTCCAAGCCTGAGCTCTCACGGTCCCCTTCTGCAGACGGTATGCCAGGCGGGCTGGCAAGTGGCACTAGCTAGCCAAGAGCATGGCTGCCAGGATTCCCTGAGCCCTTTATCTCTGGGAGGAAACGGTGGATGTTTGCATGTGGGGGGAAATAGCTCTGCAACTCGTGGGAGGCATCCAAGGGCGGCGGGGTCTCCGGGCTGCATGCTCCCCTGGGGAGATGACCGGGTGGGTGTCTGTAATGTCAGAGGAACCCCATTCGGCTGCGGTGGCTAGGACTGGGCCACAGCAGCCCTGCAAAGTTGCTACAGGAGAACAGCAAAAAGCCCGTCACACCCCACGGCCCCAGCGGGCAGGGCTGGAGAAGGGCTCTGGGGTAGAGGCAGACAGGCTGTCTCTGCCTCTGGGGGGGGTGAGGGGGGTGAGAGATGCACTTCCCAGCCCCGGAGCTGTCGCTGGGGAGGGCCAGGAATCAGAAATCCACAGCTCAGCAGCGCCACAGCAGGGAGTCGGCCGGATTGACAGCGAGAGAAGAAACAAAAGAGGTGAACAAGAAAAGTACTGAGAAATTAGAAGTGACAAATGCTGGGCAGAAAAACTCTTGAAGGGTGCAAGGCTGAGGAGGGGGAGAAAAGACCACAGCTATGCACCGACAGGGGTTGGCCTCCTGAGAAGGCGAGACCAGCAGAGGCCTCAAGGCAGTGTGAGGAACAGCCACCAGAACTCGCCGGGCAGGGGCAACAGGTGCAAAGGCCTGAGGCCCTGGGGCTTGTAAGTTGCAGGAACAGGTATGAAGCCAGCCTGGTGGGGAGGGCTGAGCAGAAAGGAGAGAGGAGACCAGAGGGGAGGGCTGTGTGGTCCACGAAAGGCTTCAGTCTCAGGCTGCGTCTGAGACGGGAGGCTTCGGGGGATCTCAGTCTGAACCGCCCCACATGGGCAGCTGTGCGGAGATGTCTTGGGCGGGGGTGCACACTGCACATTGGTCAGTTACTGACCCCTAAAATGGCAGCCACAGCTTCCGTGTGGGGTGCAGAGCTCGAATGTGGTGGCCCCAGAGGAATCATCTCCGTGGCAGAAGAATCGAGAAGTAAAAGCCCAGCTTCCTGGATGCAAGCTGGGCCGACGGGCAGAAGGCACCCAAGACCAGAAATGGGTAGGGACTTCAAGGGACAGAGTCCAGCAAGCAGAGACCAGCTGACCGGAAGCCAGTGGGGACAGGTGTAGGCTCAGGTCGATGCCACAGGTGGACACAGGGAGGAGGGATAGTGGGCGGCACAGAGCCAGGCAGGAAGAGGACAGGAGTCCCTGGCACCGCTGGGCACAGCAAAGAAGCCACTGAGCTCTTGGGTCCTCGGGACCTGGCAAGGCCTGCGTGACAACCTTGTGGCCACTGTAGCCTATCTCCACATTCTTCAGTGGCTTACAGCGCGCAAACGCATTTCTTTACATCCTGGGTGTCCCTTCACAGTCTTGAAATGGGCCCCTGGGCAAAAGTCAAGGTGTGGGCAGGGCTGGCTCCTTCTGAGGACCCCAGAGGATTCTTTTCTTGCCCCTTCCAGCTTCTAGAAGCCACTACATGCCTTGGCTTGTGGCCCTTTCTTCCACCTTCAGAGTCAGCCGTGTCCAGCCGAGTCCGTCTCCTCCTTTCCGGTTCTGACCCTTCTCCTAATCCTTCCCCATTTGCAGGCCCTTGGTATCCCTCGGGCCCCCTGGTTCATCCAGTCTACAGTCTACCCTATGTTAAGGGAAGTTGGCCAGCAGCCTGAACTCCCCTCTGCCTGCAACCTGACATACTCACAGGCCCCAGGGGCAGGACAGAGACCTCTCTGGGGCCCACCTGGTTTGGAGGGAAGCGATGGAGGAGAAGCCCCTGCCTGGGTCCGCTCACGCAGCAGGATGCGGACCCAGCAGGGGAGAGAAGTCAGAGGCGGGGTCCCGAGAAGGCAGTGCTGGGGTCTTGTCTGGGAAGTCAGAGCTGTGGGCAAACTGGAGACTCACCCAGGGTCTGAGCCCCCAGCGGGTCTGTGTGGGTGTTGAACACCCCAGCACACACCTCTGACTGAGGCATGGCAGCCTAAGGCCACGACTGGTCCCAGGAGAGGACACGGTGTCCTCAGAGGCCGTGTGGGTTCTGTGGGCAGCATTCGGGTGGGTGGCCGGAGACCTTGCCACCCCGCCTCAGCCTCAGACAGAAGCCACACGGCTCTCGGCCACAGCCCACTCCAAGGACGGGCACCACAGCCTATGATGCGATGAGGACAGGAGGCCAGGCTCAGCCCTCGCCATGCCACCTGCAAACAGGAGCGAGGACAGGCATGCTCAGCTCTCAGTCACACCCGGACGACGCCGGTGGTGACCCAGACGGAACAAGCAGAGGGAGGAGAAAGTCGTCTTTACAGACACGGAGCCACTCAAAATCCATCCAAGTCTCTACTGATAGGAGACAATGGTAAGCCCCTCTCTCCTCCCAAGGAACTGAATTGACTTACAAAACTCAGAGGGTTTTACTGTGGCTGTTCAAGCCCAAGGAATCATGAGCAATAGCTACAGCCTGCACATTTTTTAAATAATATTTCTGAACTGTGTCAACATTGTGCACCAACACTGAGTGATTATGGGCAGCATAATGAACTTTAAAAATACATGGAGAGGCCAGGCGCAGTGGCTCACCCCTATAATTCTAGTACTTTGGGAGGCTGAGCCAGGAGGATTGCTTGAGCCCAGGAGCTGGAGGCTGCAGTGAGCCATGACCATGCCACTGCACTCCAGCCTGGCCGAGAGAGCAAGACCCTGACTCAAAAATAAAAATACATAAAGGAAAACCGCACGCGTGCGCGCACACACACACACACACACACACACACACACACACACACAGTGAACTGGCAGCATCTCCACCACGCAGGTCAAGTGCTGTTTCTGGCTAACCGTGCACAGAGGTCAGGAGGAGGGTGAAAGAGAATCCAGGCTGCAAGCAGAAGACACCACGTATTTGCTCATTCCAGGGCGGGACAGTGGCTATGCAGGGTGGCAGAGCACTGGATACTAAAACTCTAGCAAGTTTCTGGAAGTTATTCTCTGGGTCTGCATTCATCAGCGTTCGCCCAAGAACCAGAACTGGGAGGGCTGCCCCCGGTAGCCACAGCCCACGCCCACCCTCCAGGCAGGAGTCCTGTGCCTTGTCCAGAGCAGCGCCCGGCATGGGTGAGCACTTGTTTAGTGCCAGGGGCTCATACGCTGCTGTGATGTCATCGTCCCCGACTTCAAGAAGCTTCATTTTCATCCCCGCACATCCATTATTTTCTTATCAGTAGGCTAAAGGCTTCATTTGGGCTGCCATTGAACATGTGCACAGGCCAGAAGTAAGCGGCTCTGTGTTTCTTAGTGGTATTTTAGAAGCCTATACACCTGTCAGCCGGCCCTTCAGCCGCTGTCCCTATGAGGTGGAGTGCCAGATGGAAACAAAGGCTCTGCAGAGACTGGACTGCACGATAGCTTCACTGAGTCCACCCCAGGATCACCCTGTTGGTCGGTGGCAAAGATTGCAGGGGCTCCGATGACCCGTGAGACAGCATGACCACAAGGCCTCTGCTTTGAAAGAGGACACAAAGCAGTTGTCTGCTCATGTCAGAGTTTCTTTCTCAAAGTTTCAGGAGTGAAACAGAATTAGCTCGTAGGAAAGATGAACACACCACTGGTCATCCAAGAGGAAGCTGTCAAGGCTGGTCCAGAAATTGGCTCAACCTCTGGTTTAGCTAAAAATAATCATAAAAATAAAAGCTTCAGACAGGCAGAGCACCAGGTCCTTGGGCTGGAAGCTTCCGGCCAGGATTGCTTCCGGCCTAGATGGTTGGTGGATTCGTGGAGTGGCGTTCCAAACAGCCTCACTGAGCCACGCTGGCAGAGAAGCTGGGCCAGCCTCCCAAATTCCAAAAATAAACCCAGCCCAGGACGGGACTAGAGCTCTAAAGAGCGACCAAACAGAGTTTCAGAGCCTGTCTACCTTTGTTTCCAGTGTGACTGTCCTGGAACGGGGTTTCCATGAACAGCCACCTTGCTGGGACTAGGACCCTCCTGGTGAGCGTGGACAGACACTTTTCTCCATGGACTGCCAGACTGTCTCCTAAAGCAATGAGAACACCAGGAACCTGACACAAATCACCTGTGCCCTGTGGTGTGACCACCAGGCATAGCTGCCTGGCTCCCAAGAGGATGTGTCCGGTGAGACTGGTGAATTGCTTTGGCCTGGGGTCTCCAGCCACTGAACTTGGGTCACTTTTATCTGCTTAGGGTCCTGGTCCTGAAATGCCCCATCCCCTTCGCTGGGTTTAATTGCAGCCTCCACATCCAAGGTGTTCCCTGGCGACCAAGATGATGAACAGCTTGTTATCTCTTTACGAGACATTTGTGTCTCCTCTCTGCCTGTGGAATGAATTCCCGGGGAATGCCTCTGGAATGCCTTTGCACCGCTTCTGTTTGCTATTTATGTCTTTTCAGCAGTGTGTAGGAACTTTTTAATATGAGGGATATTCACTTTTTGTTTAAAGTTTTTGTTTACATGTTGTAAAATATACCAGAAGCAAAAAATTGAGAGGGGGGAATATTCCCAACTCATGAAACAGTCGAATTCCCTTTATGCAGACCAGATACCCCATCATACAGGAGAAGGTCTCTCCCTTTTCAAAAACAAAGAATGGTATCTTCAGTTATCTTTCAATATTTTTACACTTTACATTTAGGTCTTCATTCTATACGAAGGTTATTTTTATGTGTGGCATGCTAAAGGGTGCTGGATTTTTTTCTTCGCAGCCAGTGATGCCAGCCCCTTGTGTTAAACAAGCCACCCACTTTCACTGAACTGCCTGAAATTAATTCCTGTAGTGTCTTGGACCAGCTCCAGTTCTTTCTTCTAGCATGTCCCCCGGCCAAAACCACGAAGTCATGATTCCATTGGCTCTGTTGGGATTTTAAATATCTGATAAGGTGTGATTTCTGGCTCACTGTTCTGTGTCAACTATTTTCAGACATTATTCCTCTATGTGGATTTAAACACTTCTTTTGATCTCAAAAAAGAAAATGGAAAATATCGCCTTAGGATTCCTGTTTAGGTGGTGTCACATTCACACATTTGTTTGAGGAGTAGAGACTTTTTTTTTTTTTTTTTTGAGTTGGAGTCTCACTCAGTCGCCCAGACTGGAGTGCAGTGGCTACTCCCAGCCCCCGCAGCCTCGACCTGCTGGACTCCAGTGATCCTTCCGCCTCAGCCTTCCAAGTAGCTGGAACTATGGGTGTGCGCTACCACACCCGGCTCATTTTTGATTTATTGTCAAGATGAGGTCTCGCCAAGTTGCCCAGGTGGGTCTCGAGCCCGCGGGTTCAGGTGATCCACTCACCTCAGCCTCCCAAAGGCGCGGGATTGCAGGCTGAGCCACCAAGACGTTTTTAACAAAGTTAACACATTCCACCCAGCACCATAGATTCCCCCTCCATTTCTTTAAGTCTGGTTCTGTGCATACTCGCTGTCTGTGGATGGCTCCTTTCTACCTGGAGAAGAGTGTCCCGGTCTGCTCCTCCTTTCTTAGAAACTGCACATACGCAGCAAGCTCTCTTAGGCTTTAGATCAAAGAGCTTGTTCTCCCACACATTCATGTGGCCCTTCCCTTTGGGGGCACCATTGCTTAAGGCCCCTCGGATGGTTGGTTTTATCAACATAGCTAGGCCAGAGTACCCAGATATTTGGTCATAAATTATCCTACCTGTTTCTATGAAGGTATTTTTGGGGGTGAGATTAGCAATTAATCAGTAGACTTTGAGTAAAGCGGACCATCCTCCATAATGTGGGTGGGCCTCGTCCCATCAGCTGAAAATCTTAATAGGAAATAGACTGAGACCCCTTGAAGAGGAGAGAATTCTGCCAGCACACAGGCTTTGGACTCAAGTTGCAAAATCAGCTTTTTCCCAGGTCTTCAGCCTGCCTGCCTACCATACAGGCTTTGGACTTGCCAGTTCCACAACCATGTGAACCAATCTTTAAAATAAAATTCACAAATTCTTAAAATAAATATCTTTTTAGAGAGGAAGGAAGAGAGTCAGAGAAGGAATAAATAAAGATAAAGTAAGCCAGGCTCGGTGGCTCAGCCTGTAATTCCGTGCTTTGGGAGGCTGAGGTGAGTGGATTGCCTGAGCCCGCGGGTTCGAGACCCGCCTGGGCACCTGGCGAGACCTCATCTCTACAATAAATCAAAAATCAGCCGGGCGTGGTAGCACATGCCTACTCTGGCTACTCGGAAGGCTGAGGCGGAAGGATCACCGGAGCCCAGCAGGTCGAGGCTGCGGTGGCCGGAAGCGGCCACTGCACTCCAGTCTGGGCGACAGAGTGAGACTCCAACTCAAAAAAAAATAAAAAAATTTAAAAAAATTAAAAAATAAAATAAAGATAAAGTAAACTATTTCACGTTTGTATTTTTAATTGATCTAAAAGATCACTGCTCAAAATATACCACCCTTTTCTCTTCTTCTCCTTTTTTCAAGTATTTTTAATCCATGGTTGGTTGAATCCACGGATGCAGAACTCACAGATAGGGAGGAACAGCTGTATTGTAAACCCTGGAACAATCACTAAAAAATGTTTTTAAATGTTCTCCGGAAGTATGACTGGCCAGGCATTGTGGCTCACACCAGTAATCTCAGCATTGTATGAGGCCAAGGCAGGAGGATTGCTTGAGCCCAGGAGTCCAAGATCAGCCTGCGCAACATAGTGAGACCTTATCTCTACAAAAAAATTAAAAAATTCGCCGGGTGTGGTGGCATGCATCTATAGTGCCCACTATTCAGGAGGCTGATGTGGAAGGATCGCCTGAGCCCAGACTGTGGTGAACCACGATCATGCCACTGTATTCCAGCCTGGGCAACATAATGAGACTTCAACTCAAAAACAAAACAAAACAAGAAATGTGATCGATATACTAAGAGAATCATATAACAGAATCATATAAAATGATCAATTAAAACCAGAGAAGATAGAATAAGTGGGGGAAAAAAGAAACAAAGAGTAATTGCAGTGAAAAAAGTTACAAACATGGTAGATATTAATTCAACAATACCAATAATCACTGTAAATGTGAACGGTATAAATAAACCAATTAAAAAACAAAGACCCTCAGAGTGCATAAAAACAAGTGAGAGCAGAATAAAAAGTAAAAGGATGGAGAAAGATATACCATGGAACAATCATCAAAAGAATGCTAGATTCTCTATAGGGCAGTCACTGCTTGTTCTTGGGGATTCATTCCAACACCCCCAGTGAATCCCTGAAACCAAGGATAGTGCATACTATGAGCCCAGTGCATACTATGTTTTCTTGATCTAATAACTGAGATGGCTATTAAGTAGCTAACAGAGGGGTTGTGTAAACAACATGGATACAGTGGACAAAGGGATGATTCGCATCCTGAGTGGGCTGGAGTAGGATGATTCAAGATTTCATCGTGTACTCAGAATGGCTTGCAATTTGAAACTTACACATTGTTTATTCTGGAATTGTCCATTTAATGTTTTAAGACTGTGGTTGACCGGGGGGTCACTGAAACCACAGAAACCAAAACTATGGATTAGGAGGGACTACTATATGAATTTCAGATTTCTAAACTAGGATCATTATCAGTGGTGATGGTCTGTTCAAGGGGTCTGTTCGACGGAAGACACTATAATCCTAACAACAGAGTGTCGTTAAACACGGGGCAAATGCTCATAGAACTGAAAGGAGACATAAGCAAGCCCACTATTATAGTTGAAGATTTTAACACCGCTCTTTCAGTAATTGACAGATCCAGCAGACTGAAAATCAGTAAAGATAGAATTGAACTAACAGTACCATCCATCAAGTGGATATCATTGACATCCGTGGAACACTTTACTCAACAACAGCAGAATGCACTTTCTTCTCATACAAAAAGAAAAAGAAAACCAGCTATTTCCCTATATACCAACAATGAACAACCAGAATTTTAAAATAATGCCATTTATAATATCTTCAAAAACTGAAATACTTAAGTCTTAAGTAAGAAAATATTACACAATCTGTATGCAGAAAGCTAAAAAACACTAGTGAAGGAAACCAAAGATCTAAATGAATGGAGAGATATTTGTGTTCCTAGATTGGAAGTCTTAATATTGTCATGATGTCAGTTCTTCCCAACTTCATCTATAGACTCAATACAATTCCAATCAACATCACTGCAAGTCACTTTATAGATATTGACAAACTGATTCCAAAATTCGTATGTAAAAGCAAAAGACCTAGGATAGCCAATCATAAAGAAGCAAAAATTAGAGGACACACTCTACCCAATTTCAGGAGTTGCTATAAAGCCACAGCAATCAAGACAGCAGAAGAATAGATACATAGAACAATGGAGCAGAATAGAGAGCCCTGATATAAACTGACATAAACATAGTCAACTGACTTTTAACAAAGGTACAAAGGCAATTCAGAGGAGAAGGGATAGTCTTTTCAGAAACGGTGCTGAAACAGTCGAATGCTCATATGCAAAAGGTTGAACCTATACACAGAACTCACCTGCTGATAAAGAGGGGTCCAAGGGGTTAATTCTCCAGAAGACACAAGAATCCTAACACCAGCAAAATGAATTACTTCTCAAAGGTCCATGACTGATGAAAATGTTTTGGAAATAGGGATGGTAGATGCATCCTTTTGTGAATATCCTTTAAAAAAACAGCACTGAATTTTACGCCTTAACACAGTGAATTTTGTGATATATAATTATATTGCAATAAATTAACTCAAAATGATTCATAGATGTAATGTGCAAAAACTATAAAACTTATAGAGGAACAGTGGGAGAAAATCTGTATGACCTTGGAGGCAGTGATAAGTTTTCTGAAACAACACCAAGAGCATCATTCACAAAGAAAAATGTGATAAGTTGAACTTCATTAAAATTAAAATCTTCTGCTCTGCAAAATACATTGTTAAGAATTTTTTTTAAATCACAGACTAGGGGAACACATTTGCAAAACACCTGTTGGGTAAAGAACTTTGTGATCGTTTATTTTATTTTATTTTTATTTCAGTGGCTTTAGGGTTTCCACTGGGGGGGTTGTGTTTTTTGTTTGTTGTTCTCTTTTTGGATTTTTGGTTTTGTCTTTACATGAATGAATTGCATCATAGTGAAGTCTGAGCTTTTAGCGTGCCTGTCATCTGAATGATGTACCTTGTACCCAACGGACAGTATTTTGCCCCTCAACCCCTCTACTCTTCCTCCCTCTGAGTCTCCAGTTTCCACTGTACCGCTCCGTATGCTTTTGTGGACCCATAGCTTAGCTCCTGCTTACAAGTGAGAACCTGTGCTATTCGGTTTTCCATTCCTGAGACTGTGGTGGCCGTGAGTGTGTCACTGCACTCCAGCCTGGGTGACAGAATGAGACTCTGACACACACACACACACACACACACAAAATACTAAGAAGTGAATCTCGAGAAAATTTATATAATTTTATCCTCTTATCACAATTATATGGAGCTAGCTTCATCCTTAACCTTTAGTAACTATAATTTTACAGGTAAAATATTGTATTTAGTATTGTTTTTATTTACATTACCTCAACTGGGAGTGATGTTGATCATTTTGCACTTACATTTCTCCATTTTAATATATTTTGTCAGATACCTACAGGTACTTTGTTTATTTTTTGATTTTTTTTGTTTTTCCTTTCCTTACACATATATGAGTTGATTAAATTTGTCAGATACATTGCAAATATTTTCTCCGTGTAAGATCTTTAAGACAAAAACATGGACTGACAAGCGTATACCACATGCCCTGTGCCCCGAGTGGAGAGCTGTCGCTTCCACTTCCCTGGGTGTCACTCCATGGGGCCATCCTCTCCCCCATGCGCCATCAAGCAGTCTGTTCCCGCCACAGGGTTCTCCAGACGCCACAGGGTGGAGCGGCATAGGGAGTGGGTGATGCCATTTGCTTTTGAAAGACACAGTTCTGTGATACCTTGGTTTCCTCCCTTGATAAGCCACGAGCCAAGACCAAAAGTCCATCAGACTCACTTTCCCCAGTCGACCGACATCTCCTTTTAAGCAGAGCTGACCAGTGTTGGTGTCCTGCTGGCCTAGCTGACTCACACCCTGGTTACAGGCCTTGAACGCTCTGTACGGTCAAAAGCCACTGTCTAGTGGCGGAAGAGAGCAGCTCAAACCCAGCGTCAGGAATCAGGTTACCAAAACCTGGATCCCTGCTCTACCGTGAGTGACTGTGTGACATCGGACAAGTTGATTAACCTCTCTGAGCTCCAGTGTTCTGATCTAAAAAGGGGAATAATAGAGGACTAATAGAAGCATTACAAAGATTAAATAAGAGTCCATGGTAAGCATGAAGCACAGTCTCTGGCACAGAACCCTCCTCCAGAAATATCAGTTACTGTTATAATTATTTCTTACCTTTATCTATGAACACAGATAGTTTTTTTTTTTATGAGCCACAGGAAAAAGTAATTGTCCTGAAAGGTTTTATTTAAAATTGCTTGTTGATAGCAGCATTGATCCTTGTTGTGGTAGTGGTTGTTTTCTAATTACAGGCAAGGAGCCTAAATGAACCAATAAATAAATGAAATAATTGTGAACCCTTCTGCTCTTTCCTGATTAGCAAGGATACTGAGTCGCAGGAAACGACGCAGAGAAAGGAAGGGAACCCGGGAGAGGGCTTGGGGCGCACGGCAGAGTGGCTGGAAGTGGACGGAAGGAGAGAGAATCCTGGCCCACACATAGGCACATGCTCACTCAAGACCTGCAGGGGCTGGAATTGAACGTATTTGCAGGCTAACAAGGTGGCCTGCCACCATTCCATAGCTGCTGGCAGACACAGGACTCCTGGGTCAGAGACAGAAAACCAGGGATCGTGACTCATAACACAGCGGGCAGCACGGGTGGATGTTGTCTACACAACAGACAAATAAGACATGTGCTGTTTTATTTCTCACTTTTCAGATAAAAAGACCGGGGCTCAGAAAGGTTAATCAACTTGTCTGATGTCACGCAGTCACTCGTGGTAGAGCAGGGATCCAGGTTTTGGTATCCTGATTCCTGACGCTGGGTTTAAGCTGCTCTCTTCTGCCACTCGACAGTGGCTTCTGACCGTACAGAACGTTCAAGGCCTGTAACCAGGGTGTGAGTCAGCTAGGCCAGCAGGACACCAACACTGCGGTCAGCTCTGCTTAAAAGGAGATGTCAGTCGACTGGGGAAAGTGAGTCTGATGGACTTTTGGTCTTGGCTCGTGGCTTATCAAGGGAGGAAACCAAGGTATCACAGAACTGTGCCGTTCAAAAGCAAAGGGCATCACCCACTCCCTATGCCGCTCTACCCTGTGGCGTCTGGAGAACCCTGTGGTGGGAACAGACCAGCCGATGGCACCTGGGGGGAGAGGATGGCCTGATGGAGGGACGCCCAGGGAAGCGGAAGAGACAGCTCTCCACTCAGGGCACAGGGCGTGCGGTATATGCTTGTCAGTCCATGTTTTTGTCTTAAAGACCTTACATGGAGAAAATATTTGCAATGTATCTGACAAATTTAACAAAGTCATAAATGTGTAAAAAAAGGAAAAACAGTAAAACCAAAATATGGACAAAACACATGAACAGACCACCTGACAAAATGGTATTTTTTAATGACTTTTTTATTTTTATTTTAGTTTCAGGGTTCATCTGCGTATTTGTTATGTGGACATACTGTGTCGCGGTGGGGACTGGGTCTCGAGTGGCCCAATTCCAACATATTAATCACTGCGCCCCGTGGGTCTTTTCTGAACCCTAGCCCATCTCCTCCTCCCAACCTATTCATGTCTGCAATGTCCGTTCAGCGACCACGTTTGAGTGAGAACATGCGGTGTCTGCTTTTTTGTTTGTCGGTTTGTTTCTGCGTCGGTTTACTTGGGATGACGATCTCCAGCTCAACCATGTTGCTGCAGAGGACATGATTTCATTCTTCTTATGGCTGCATCGTATTTCCTGGTGTACATACACCCCATTGTCATTATCCGCTGATCAGTTAACGGGCATTTAGGTTGATTCCACTTCTTTGCCATTGTGAATTGTGCTGTGAGAAACATGTGGGTGCCGGGGTCTGCGTTATCGAACGACCTCTGTTCCTGAGGGTAGGTACCTAGTAGGACTGCTGGATCAAATGCTAGATGTACTTTTAGTTCTTTGAGTCACCTCTATGCTTCTTTCCATAGAGGTTGCACTCACTTCCACTCCCACCAACAGTGTATAAGTGCTCCCTTTTCTCCACATCCACACCAGGATTTATTCCTTTTTGATTTTTTAGTAATGGCCATTTCGACTAGTGTAAGATGGTATCTCACTGTGGTTTTAATTTGCATCTCCCTGATTATGAGTGATCTTGAGCATGTTTTCATGTTTGTTGACCATTCGTATGTCTTCTTTGGGGAGATATCTGTTCACGTCATTTGCCCATTTTTAAATGGGTTATTTGCTTTTTTCTTGCTGATTTGTTTGAATTCTTTGTAGATTCTGGAGAGTAGTCCTTTGTCAGATGTATAGTTTGTGAATATCTTCTCTCATTCTTCAGGTTGCCTTTTTGCTCTGTGGTTATTTCTTTTGCTGTGCAGAAGCTTTTTAGTTTAATCAAGTCCCACTTACTGATTTTTGTTTTAGTTGCATTTGCTTTCAGGCTTTAGTCATAAATCCTTTGCCTAGGCCAATGTCCTTAGGAGTTTTTCCTAGGTATTCTCCTAGGATTTTTATGATTTCGGGTCTGACATCTAAGTATTTAATCCACCCCAAGTTCATTTTTGTATGTGAATAGAGATAGATAGGGATCAGGTTTCATTTTTCTTCATGTAGCTGTCCAGTTTTCCCAGCAGCATTTGTTGAATAAGGTGTCTTTTCCCCAGTGCATTTTTTGTTTGCTTGTTTGTTTGTTTTGTCAAAGACCAGGTGGTTGTAGGTATTTGGGTTTATTTCTGAATTCTCTTCTGTTCTATTGGTCCATGTGTCTGCTCTTGTACCAATATCAGGCTGTTTTGGTTACTACAGTCTTGTAGTATAATTTGAAGTCAGGTAATGTGATGCCTACCGTTTTGTTCTTTCTACTTAGGATTGCTTTGGCTATTCTGGCTCTTTTTTGGATCCATATGAATTTTAGGATCTTTTTTTTCTAATTTGCAAAAAATGACATTGGTAGTTTGACAGGAATTGCATTGAATCTATAGATTACTTTAGGTGGGGTGATCATTTTAATACTGTGGATTCTTCCAGTTCATGAACATGGGATGTCTCTCCATTTGTTTGTGTCCTCTGAAATTTCCTTCATCAGAATTTTGGAGTTCTCCTTGTAGAGATCTTTCACTTCCTCATTGAAATATATTCCTAGGTATTTTAGCCTTTTGGCTGCAACTCTAAATGGAATTAAGTTCTTGATTTGATTCTCAGCTTGGTAGCTATTGGTGTATAGCAGTGCTACTGATTTGTGTGTGTTGATTTTGTATCTCCAAACTTTACCGAATTCATTTATCAAGTCCAGGAGTCTTTTGGAGGAGTCTTTAGGACTCTCTAGGTGTAAGACCATATCATCAGCATACAGAGATAGTTTGATTTCTTCTTTTCCAATGTGGATATGCTTTTTTTCCCCATGCCTGATTGCCCTGGATAGGATTTCCAGTACTACGTTGAATCGCAGCAGGGAAAGTGGGCATCCTTGCCTTGTACCAGTTTCTGAGGGGAAATGCATTCAGCTTCTCTCTGTTCAGGATGACATTGGCTGTGGGTTTGCCATATATCTTTTGTTATTTTGAGGAATGTTCCCTCTATGCCTGTTGTGCTGAGGGTTTTTATCATAAAGGATGCTGGATTTTATCAAATGGCTTCTCTGTGTCTATTGAAATGATCATAAGATTTTTGTTTTTAATTTGGTTTATGTAATGGATCATGTTTGTTGTCTTGCATATGTTGCACCAGCCTCACATCCCTGGGATAAAACCCACTTGGTCTTTTTTTCTTTAATGTGCTGTTGAGTTCAGTTTGCTAAATTTTTGTTGAGGATTTTGCATCTATATTCATAAGGGATATTGGTCTGCTGTTCCTTTTTTTTGCTGTCTTTTCCTGGCTTAGGTACCCAAGTGATATTGGCCTCATAGAATGAGTTAGAGAGGATTCAATCTCGTGGAATAGCTTCAGTAAACTTGATACCAGTTGTTCTTTGAAGGTGTGGTGGAATTCAGTTGTGAGTACATCAGGTCCTGGACTTGTTGTTGTTGGGAGACTTCTAATTACTGTTTCAATCTGACTACTCACTACAGTCTGTTCAGAGTTTCTGTTTCTTCCTGATTCAAGGTTGGAGAGTTGCATGTTTCCAGGAATTTATCCATTTCCTCTAGATTGTCTAGTTCGTTTGCATAGAATTGTTCATAACAGTCTTCAATGATCTTTTGTATTTCCATCGTATCAGTTATAATGTCTCCTTTTTCATTTCTGATTGAGTCAATTTGAGTCTTCTCTGTTTCTTAAATAATGTGGCTAGTAGTCTACAAATTGTGTTTATCTTTTCAAAAAACCAACTTTTTGTTTCACTGATGCTCTGTATTTTTTAAAAAACTTCAATTTCATTTTGTTCTGCTCTGGTCCTTGTTATTTATTTTCTCTTGCTAGCGTTGGGTTTAGTTTGTTCATGTCTTTCTGGTTCCTTGGGGTGTGATGTTAGGTTGTTGATATGTGATCTTTCGGTCTTATTCATGTACCCCTTAAGCAATATAAATTTTCCTCTGAACTTTACGATTTCCAGCATTTTCCTACTGGTGTATTTCAACCTTTTTTTCAGTATTTAGAACTCCTTTGAATATTTCTGGTAGAGCTGGTATAGTGGTGACAAATTCCCTCAGTGTTTGCTTGTCTGCAAAGGGTTTCATTTCTCTTTCATTTATGTAACTTAGTTTTGTAGGATACAAAATCTTTGGCTGACAGTTACTCTCTTTGGGGAGAC
The DNA here is from genome assembly GCA_027257055.1 of Cephalopachus bancanus. Classification (NCBI taxonomy): domain Eukaryota; kingdom Metazoa; phylum Chordata; class Mammalia; order Primates; family Tarsiidae; genus Cephalopachus; species Cephalopachus bancanus. The sequence continues at coordinate 407,720 of JAPVLO010000169.1, read as the reverse complement.
TAAAGTTGGCTTGTAGGGTTTCTTCTGAGTAGTCTGCTGTTAGTCTGGTAGGTTTACTTTTGAAAGTTATTTGATGTTTTTTGTCTCACTTGTCTTAAAATTCTTTCCTTCACATTAACTTTGCATAGTCAGATGATTATAAGCCTTGGGAAGGACATTTTGGCAATGAATCATCTGGCGATTCTTTGGGCTTCTTGTATCTGGATATTTAGATCTCTAGCAAGGCCAGGGACATTTTCTGACATTATTCCCCTAAATTGGTTTTCCAAACCTGTTGTTTTCTCTTCTTCCTCTAAAATACTTATGATTCTTAGGTTTGAATTTTTATATAATCCCAAATTTCTTGAAGACTTTGTTCCATTCTCTTTATTACTTTTCTTTATTGTTGTCTGATTGTGTCAATTCAAAAGACTTCAAGTTCTGAGATCCTTTCTTCTGCTCATTCTAGTCTATGATTAAAACTTTCCACTGCATTTTGTGGTTCGCTAAATGCTTCTTTCATTTCCAGAGTTTTAGCTTGGTTTTCTTTTTTAAGTGTCTATTTCTTTGTATAATTTTTTATCTGTGTCCTGAATAGTTCTTTTCATTTCTTTATGTTGGTTTTCAATTGTCTCCTGAAGGTCATTACCCATTTTATAATTAACCTTTTGAATTCCACATCTGCAATTTCAAAAATTTCATTTTAGTTAGGGTTTGTTGCTGAAGAGTTGATGTGGTCTTGGGGGGTGTTGGAGGACTCTGTTGTTTTTTTTTAATATGGTCAGAATTATTTTTCTGAGGTTCTTCTCACTCGGATAGATAATTTCTTGTTATCTGTGCTTGGAAGGGGGCTGACATAGGCACTATAGGATTCTTATATTGTATTTAGAGTCACTTAGTTGCCAGATGTGGCAGCCCTGTGCTGTGTACCTGCACTGGCTTACATTATCCTGAGTGGCTGGAGTGGCTTGGAAAGTGTTATCAGCTGGTGCTTGGGATCACACCTTCCCCAAAGCTGAGGTATTGTATTCAATGTGGTTGACTGTACTGTTGACCTCTGGCCAGGAGGTGGCCCTTGTGGGAGAAAGTCAGCTGCAATGGTGGCTGCAGCATTTCTCCTTGGCAGGTGTTGCTCCAAGAAAGTGCCCAGCCAGCCTAGATTGAGGGAGGGGCTCTGGGAATTTCCCAAGTTTTCCATCTGCTTTGAGTCTTACAGGGTAGTGCAGGGGGAAGGAGATGAAACGCCCAGCAAGTATGCACTCTTAACTGCCCCAATGGAGATATTAGGAGGGAGTCGCAAGCCACTGTGGTAATGCTGTTGTACAGAGCAGACCCAGAAATTTGGGATTATATAAGACACCTCACAAGGGGAGAAAGATAATAAATTTAAATGGAGAACTACAAGTGAAAAATGATTGGCTTCACTCCCAAGTGAAGTAACGTGAATCAAAACAATATAAAATGCAAATCATAATCTTATGAGTAGATATTAGCAAAACTCTTGTCCTGACTGGGGACATGACCTTTATTATCCTAGTCAGAAAACAAACCTGCCGTCTGTTCTGAACGCAGGCACTATCTCTAGCTTCTCAGGTTGCATGCTACACAAACATCCCTGAAAAGACAGTCCAGACAAAAGCTGGAGTCACAATGCATGTGCAGTGCTATGGAGAATTGCCCCAACAACTGATCCAGGGAAATTGTGGAAGAAATCAGGGAGAGTATGCCCACTTACGGGGCCTTGGAGAGATCAACCCAGCCCCTTTTGAGATGTGTGGAATCTCCATTTCTTACTCTAAGATTCAGAAGTGAGATTCTAGCCGGGCTCGGTGGCGCAGCCTGTCATCCCGCGCCTTCGGGAGGCTGAGGTGAGTGGATGGCCTGAGCCCGCGGGTTCGAGACCCGCCTGGGCAGCGAGACCTCATCTCTACAGTAAATCAAAAAATCAGCCAGGCGTGGTAGCGCATGCCTGTAATTCCGGCTACTCGGAAGGCGGAGGCAGAAGGATCGCCGGAGCCCAGCAGGTCGAGGCTGGAGCCCAGCAGGTCGAGGCTGCGGTGGCCGGGAGCGGCCACTGCACTCCAGTCTAGGTGACAGAGTGAGACTCCAACTCAAAAAAAAAAAAAGAAGTGAGATTCTGAAAGTGGCTGCTTTTTGCCACACCAGCCAAGATGGCAGTCAAGGTGTACACAGGCAACTTGCAATGGAAGACAAGCAACGAGAACTCTTCTCTCAGTGCCCAGTCAGTGTCATCCTCCACTCTCTTTTACTTTAGGAACTGTCCTCAATCTCTAAACCACTTCCTCAGTGTGTCAAAGAAGCTTTGGGTTCTGCAGAAGATTAGCTCCTGCCTTTGCCTGAGTTCGAGGTGGGGACCAGGGTACTCAGGAAGCTTTTCAGCATGCTCTGACACCAAACAGAGAGTTCCAGGAGGTGCTGCTAGGTCTGCCCAGCATTTAGTGCCAAGCTAACCCATGAGGTTGTACTTGACCTGCTTTGGTCTTCTGCAAGCTCCCAACACTCTATCCCTACTCTCTCTGGCCCTCAGCGAGACTCCAGCAGAGGATGAAGATGGCTTTCCATCAGCTCCTGCTGTTTTGTGCTCCAACAGAGAGCCTGTTTGTGTTTGGCCCAAAATTCGCTGGCTACTTCACTGACTGAAAGTCAGCTTACCTACTTGGTCACCACTCTTGTGCCTGTCCAGGGCAAAGGAGACATATCCTGAAAGCAGTGAAACTATGAGTTCAAACCATATTCACCTCAAAATATCACCCTGGTTTCATTCTGAACACCTGTATAATGAACCATTTCAATTTGGCCACATTCCTTGAAGTTGTGAAATGAATTCAACACACAGCAAGACCCTTCCTGATTAAGGTGGCACTCCAGAGCTCTACAGAAAAGGATGTTACAAGAATGGCTGTGAGGCCGGGCTCGGTGGCTCAGCCTGTAATCCCAGCACTTTAGGAGGCCGAGGTGAGAGGACTGTTTGAGCCCGTGGGTCCGAGACCCACCCGGGCAACTTGGCAAGACCTCATCTCTACAATAAATCAAAAATTAGCCAGGCATGGTAGCGTGCAGCTATAGTTCTGGCTACTTGGAAGGCTGAGGTGGAAGGATCACTGGAGCCCAGCAGGTCAATGCTTGGGTGGCTGTGAGTGTGCCACTGCACTCCAGCCTGGGTGATGGGGTGAGACTCCAACTCAAAAAAAAAAAAAAGAATGGCTGTGAACCTTTGGGCAGTAGACATTCGCTGGAACCAAGATCCTTGTGGAAATGGCTGCTATGACCAAACAGAAACAGGCCAGTTCGGGCTCCATTCTGCTTTGGACACCTGGGTCTGACTGCAGAGGCCAGGCTTCCTTACCATGACCACACCCAGGAGCAGATGAAAGCCCCTAGAGCTGACAACCAGATTCTACTGGTAGCAAAGTTCGTCAGTATAGGTAGAGCTGAGTCTCCATCTCCCTGGCCAACACTCTGTCTCCCTCTCCCTGGCCCAGAGAAGACGGTAGAAATCTCAGTGAGCACAGCTAAGAGGCAGGCTCCCTAATGGTCCCATCTGCAGCCTACTGAAGCCCACTCTCTGTCTCCTGTGCTCCTGAACTTTGTCAGCTTGTGTGGACACAGTGCCTTCTCTCTGGTCCCTGCTGCTAATTATAGAAAATGCTCTATCTCTGCATTATGTGCTGGGTTAAAGTTCAATTGTTTGACAGAGTCGTTATCATAGGTATTCTCAAGGAGGCTTAGCCCTCCCACTCCCTTGCCGACATGCTCTGCAAATGGTCGTAACAGTTCCTTGGCACTTGGAGACAGCTTCCCAATTCCACTCTGTGGAAGAGTGAATGGAAGCCTTCGATGCAGCTTTGGTGTCCCTCGGTTCACCAAGTTCTGGCCCGGGGTGGCGCAGGTAGGCCTTCTGACTGTGCTCTGTTGGCGGAGAAAAATCTTGGGACCCCGTTCCCCTGCAGGAAGGAACCAGCACCCTTGGGTTAGAGCCAGGGCAGCCCTTGGGAACCCTGTTAAGCCACCATACCCAACTCCAGCTACTCAAGGCTTTGCTTTTTACCCATCGTACACCCGCTCAAATGTGTCCACACTTACACGTGGGGTTAATACCTGGAAAGCACATTCCTCCACAAAAGCAAATGGATCCTTACGTCTAAATGTCAGGATCCAGGTTTTTTGCAGAACGCCTTCTGTGGGTGACCACATACATCTCAATGACTCGGGGTTGGGCCAAATCATCGAGATCCCCTCAGTTGCCAAGTGGTTGCTGCTGGGCTTGGCTGTGCCAGGGATGCAGCACATTTCCCAAACTGGAGATCAAGTTCATGAATAGATGTTCAGTATTCTCCAAACATGGAAAGAAAAGAAATCCTGAGATGAGTTGAAATGCGAAAATGAGGACCCCAGTAAGCTTTTGGGGGGGCCATGTGCAGCTGTGTGTTAGGATCAAGGGCTGGGCAGCTCGTTCTGCAGCCTGGATAGACCTCACCGCCCATCACAGATGTGAGGGCTCACGGTCCAAGCTGGGGGTGCAAAGCCCTCCCTGAGCCAGGCAGTCATCCTACACCAAAAATATGAAGCCCACAGCTTGTCCGTGTCAGAACCCTCAGCCCGGCCAGCTGAGCAAGCTTCCTGTTTGCAGGGCTCACCTCCAACTGCCTGACCTCCTCTGTGCCCGCCTGCATTTCCAGGGCCTTCCAGGGCTGGCATCTGCCCACAAGCAGTGGGCGTGGGTCTTTGTATGAGAGGCTCATGTTTGTAGATGTTCCCTGGCTGGGGTGACCCAAACGCTGGTCCTTGGGCTGGAACGGTAGCTGGAGCACAGGGTCTAACTGCCAGGTGGCCAGACAGAAGAGGTGCCACTGCCGTCTCCAGTCCACACCTGCCAGGAAGGCCCACAGTCAGTTCTAGACTATCTCTGTGTCCCTTTCCCAGTGCCAGATTCTCCTAATGCCCGAAAGGGATGTGAAAACACTGCCAAGCAGTCATTCTCCATTTCCCCAGGGGTGCAGGAAACTGCCATTTGAGAGGAGGCCACAATTCTGCCCCTTGCTCTGTCGGTGGCCTTAAGCAAAAGTGCAGCTTTGCTAAGCTCAGCTTCTTCTGTGAGGCTCGGCGAGGCCAAGGCGGCAGGCAGTGGCCACACCGGGGAGCGATGGGGAAGGGAGGACTGAAGCCTGACAGCGGCCTTCGGGCTCCAGATTCCGTGCAGGACTCTCTGGGCCAGACTGGTGTTGGCAGTGACCAAATACAGTGAGTGCAAGAGGGCTTTGTCGACAGCCAAGGCCTAAATAAACGCTGGGATTGCTATTATTCTAATTTCTTAACAAACTAGCTAGCCATATTCCATAACTGCAAAGTGCTTCTGAGTAGAGCAGATCAGGACACCAACACTCATTAAAAATTCCAGGCGACTCCACACGATTTTGCTGACCTTGGCATTCATTCTCGCCTTTTCTCTCCTCATTAAATCCTATTCCTGGAGCTGTTATTAGCTCCCCGGTCTCTCCCCTGATTAAATAATGACCCAGGATCACTCACTTAGGTGTTTCCCATTTTCATTACACTGCCAGCCCGAGGCGCCCCCACTTTGGAGATGTCTGCGTTTGCTGCTGGTACTGGCTGATTAGGGAGACAGCACTAAATCACCCCTGATTTGTGTGCGCGGGGTGTGCCTCGCACACCAATTATTAAAAGCTTGCAATTTTCAGGGGGGAAAAAACTTCACTTTTACAAATAATTAGGCTGGGATTTGATCTTCCCTGCAGTAAAAGGACACTAATGACTCCCATTCTATCAGCCAAATTCTTATCTTGAAGTTTGGGACAGCACCAGGAGTTATCCCTGCCGAGAGCAGGGAGGAGCCCTGCTCATGATTTCTATCGAATGAGGCCAAGGCCACCTCGTTAGCCTGCACTTGACCATCCAAACACACATCCCAAAGAAGCGCCATCCCCCAAAGCCCGCAGGCCGTGTCTCCTCAAAAATTCTCTGGCCTGAATTTAAAAATGCTGCCTCTGATTTCTTGCAGGTGCAAGTACTGAAGTGTAGGTTTTACAGAGGATTTGAAGTTCAAGGTGGGTCAACCACAAAACAAACCAGTTTGAATATAAGCAAAGGACTTAAACAGACACGTCTCCAAGGATATACAAATGGCTACTAAGCACATGAAAAGACACCCAGTGTCGCTAGTCATTAGGAAGATGCGAGTCAAAACCAACATGAGATATACCACTTCACACCTGTTCAGATGGCTGCTATCAAAAGCCAGAAAGTGACGGGTGTTGGTGAGAATGTCAAGAGTGGGAGCCCTTGTACACTGCTGGTGGGGATGTGAAATGGTGCAGCTGTTTCAGAAAACAATATGACAGTTCCCCCAAAAATTAAAAATTAAAAATAGAATGATCATGCCTGTCATCCCAACATTTTAGGAGGTCAAGGTGGGAGGATTGTTTGAGCCCAAATGTTTGAGACCAGCCTGGGTAACATAGTGAGACCTCAGTTCTACCAAAAATTTAAAAAATTAACCAATGCGGCGGCACATGCCTATAGTCCCAGCTAGTCAGAGGGCTGAGGCAGGAGGATCACTTGAGCCCAGAGGGTCGAGGCTGCAGTGAGCTGTAGTCATGCACTCCAGCCTGAGTGACAGAGTGAGAACTCGTCTCCCCTGCCCCCCCCAAAAGCAGAATTACCCTGATTCAGCAGATCCACTTCTGGGTATATGCCTTGACGAATTAAAAACAGGAATTCCAACAGGTAGATGTGCACCCATGTTCCAAGCAGTATTATTAACAATAACCAAAAGGTAAAAACAACCTAAGTGTTCATTGACTGATGAATGGGTAAATAAAATTTGGTATATATAAATAACGGGACATTATTAAGCCTTAAAAGGAAGGAGATTCTGACGTATGTTACAACGTGGATGAACCTGGAAGGCATACTGAGAGCAATAAACTAGCCACAAAAGGACAAGCATCATATCACTCCACGTGCATGAGGACACTAGAAGTGCCAGATTCATAGAGACCGAAAGCAGAATGGTGGTTTCCAGGGAGTGGAGAATCATTGTTTGATGGGTACAGAGTTTCCGTTTTGCAAGGTAAAAAGAGTTCTTCAGGTGGACGGTGGTGGTAGGGGTACAGCATCACGAACACGCTTAATGCCACTGAGTTGCATAATTGAAAATGATGGCTGGGTGTGGGGGCTCATGCCTGTAATCCCAACATTTCGGGAGGCCGAGGTGGGAGGATCGCTTGAGCCCCAGAGTTCAAGACCAGCCCGGGCAACATAGCAAGACCCCATCTCTATCTAAAGAAAAAATATTAAATGGTTAAAAGGGCAAAGTCTATGTTATATGTATTTAACCACAGTAAGAAGAAAACAGTAAAATCAAAACCAAAAGACCTGAAAGACAGATGCTCAAGCTAGGTCCACGGAGCACTCCTCGACCAAGCCTGGACATTCAACCTCAGAACCAGTTGGAGGAGGCAAGTATGTGTGGCCTGGGCGACAGGGAGGGGCGTTGGACCACCATCCAGGGCTGTGGGCCATTTACGCCCAAACCCCTCTGAGCCCTGGCACCTGGGTTCAGCCCAGTTCAAATGACAACAGCCAGCTCCCCGAGGTTGTGAGAGGAAAAAGGCCCCCAAAGCCTGGGCGATCCTGGGAGGGCAGGAAGGGCAGCAGGGCTGCAGAGCGCGTGGCCCGTGCACGGTGTCTTCTAGGGCTCCAGGAACAGGCAGGGAAGAAGTGTCAGCACGAGAGACCCAAGGCCCCACCGTGGCGGGGGGTCGTGTCACAACCGGCCACAAGAAAGAACAACTACTATTGCACGTGCTAAGAATAACAAGCCAAGATTTTAGCTTGATCATATCAAACTATTCCATAGTTATGACCCCATGCATTTTGAGCTCACAGGAAATAGACTCTGTAAGAGCTATTTACAGAGCCCCTTAATGCCGCACTACAGCCTCCAGGGAGCCTCCCTGCCTAGAGCTGGGCCCCAAGAGAGCAGAGAAGTTCATGATTCTGTTCTAGAAAGGTCTATATTTGACCTTGTAAACGGGGTTCTGCACCCACGGGAAACCTACTTGGACTCTTCAGCTAAGGGCTGTATTATAAAAAATAGACTGATATAAACAAAAAGCATTTTAGCCACCTTTGGGTTTTAAAAGCTGGTAGACAGGTTTTATTTCCAGCCAAGGAGTCCTGTCCTTGCTGGCTGAGAGACGGCACTGTCACCGCCAAGACCTGGGGAAGAGATTGCTTGAGTTTTCTTGAAAAGCTGAAGAGAGGCCGGGCACGGTGGCTCAGCCTGCAACCCCAGCACTTTGGGAGGCCGAGGTGAAAGGATTGCCTGAGCCCGGAAGTTCGAGACCCGCCTGGGCAACTTCTCCGTCTCTACACTAAATCACGAAAACTAGCTGAGCATGGTGGCGTGCGTCTCTAGTTCCAACTACTTGGAAGGCTGGGATGGAAGGATCGCCTAAGCCCAGCAGGTGGAGGCTGCAGTGGCCGTGAGCGTGCCACTGCACTCCAGCCTGGGCGGCAAGAGTGAGACTCCAACTCGGAAAAAAAAAAAAGCCAAGGAGAAATGAGGTGATAAGTCTCCAGTGGTTCATAATAATAATTGTAGTGGATTTCACCCTACCTCTACTTTAATGGAGACAAGGAGAAAAATTAAAGGGGTTTGACGAGAGAGTGTCGACTTGCCAACATGCAGATAGGTGGTGGTCATCCAGTAGCTTCCTGCTGGCCCTGCAAGGTTGCTCTGCACTCCCAGCAGGCACAGTGGTGGCCTAGACCCCTCCCTTGACCCTGGGATTCTCCCAGCATGCACAGTGTTGACCTGGACCGTTGCTGGAGGGAGAAATGCAGGCCGGTTTTCCCAGAGGCTTCTTGCTCTTCTGAATGGAGAAGAATGCAAAGCCTCCTGCTAGAGCTGCACTTTCCCAATGGTGACCATCAGCCACATGCAACGGTTATGTTTAATTCAAATTAATAATAATTAATAAAATGTTAAGAGTTAGTTACTCAGCCACACGAGCCACACTGTGAGTTTGCTCAGCAGCTCTGGGTGGCTGGTGGTCCCCGAATTGGGCAGCAAAGGCCTAGAGTATTCCATCTTGACAGGAAGTGCTACTCACCGGGCTCTTCTAGGGGCGAAGCATCAAGGCTGACCTCAGTCTCAATGAAAGTTATCCAGGAGGATCAATTGTTTCAAGTCTACTCAGAAGCTCTGACGCCTTGAGCAAATTCCAGCAGCAGGAGAAACCTGAGAGGGCTCCCTCTCCTGCCCAAGGCTCTGTGGCGTTTCCCAAATACTCCACAGCATGCAAGCAACAAACGAAGCCTCAACCTCGTTGGTCTCCAAGAAAAGTGGGGAGGGCAGTGTCAGAAGGCTGGCTCAGGAGAAGGGCACTGTTGTCTCCGCTGCTGGTGAGTCATCTTGGGTGACACCATCCACGTGTGCCAATTAAACCTCCAAACCGCCTTTTCACCTGCTAAAGCCTCCATAATTGCTCTCATTATCATGCCAGAATTTTATCTCCACTAAAATTCCTCTTTTTTGCATCCTATTAAAAGTGTTAATAAGCTGTATTTAAGCCTTTACCTCACAATTATGTTGAGCAGACCAAAAAAATCAATACTGACTTTTACTGCATTGAAGGGGGAAAAAATTGAACTGCTGCTAATTGGACAAATATTTTAAAAGTCAGAACTGATGGACACTTTGCAACGTCGCCCAAATGAGCATCTTTAAAGGCTGGTGATTGAACACATGAGGCCATGGCTCGCCAAGTCCTGTATGTGTAGGAGTTGGGGTGGGACACAGGAGGGTCAAACCAGCCACAAAAATGCATTTGAAGGGACCGGGCTGCTGGGAGCTTACGCTCTCGCTTAACCTCCATTCCTCCCAACGATGGATGCACACGTGAACTCCTCGGAGAAGAAGCTGAATTGAAGCAGCACCGTCCCCTCTGATAAGCGTGTCTAGCAGAGGCTTGTGGGGATCAGCTCTGTGGGGAACCCAGGACCTCCAGGTCCCCTCATGCTGGGAACTCTCCACAGCCCGACTCCTTCTCAGCAACGCTGCCCCTTCCCTCCCCCTGATGCAGCTCGGCAATCGTCTTTAGAAGGTGGAAATGAGCCCCAAGACTAAAATCCAAATCGACCCCCAGACAAAAGCTCCAACACACTCGGATCGTCACATCCTGGAGAAACAGCGGAAGGTGGTTTAGATCCAAAGGTCTGCGTGGCTCCTGCCAGGATTGCTCCCCCGCCTGGTGGGGGGGAAGGGGTGGGGAGGGACAAGCACAGGACCTGCCAGGAGCAGCCCCACAGCAGAGCTCTTGGCTGCCTGCCGGGTCGCACCAGCTGGAGGCAGCCTGGAAACCCGCTGGGATCACCCAGGGAGCTGTGCGGTGCAGGGTAGCCCCACCAGGCAGGGTAGTACCTCTCTTGGGCTGCTGGAGCTTTCTCCAAGTTCAGAGGGATGTGAGCTCACGGCACCAGGGACCTGGAAACGGGGCCTGGAGCTGCCAGCTGCACGAAGAAACAGAGTTTTCATCACTATGCTTTTATTTATTTTATTTTATTTTTATTTTTTTGAGTTGGAGTCTCACTCCGTCACCCAGGCTGGAGGGCAGTGGCACACTCCCGGCCACTGCAGCCTCGACCTGCTGGGCTCCAGCGATCCTTCCACCTCAGCCTTCCAAGAAGGAGGAACTACAGGCACACGCTACCATGCCTGGCTAATTTTTGATTTATTGTAGAGATGAGGTCTTGCCAAGTTGCCTGGGCAGGTCTCGAACCCGCGGGCTCAGGCAATCCACTCACCTCGGCCTCCCTAAGTGCTGGGATTACAGGCCGAGCCCGGCCATCACTATGTTTGAAATGCCAATATTTCACTCTGTAATATATTTGTTCATTTTAATATGGAAAATAACACTGCAATGAGTTATCACAGAATAAGAGTGGGGCTCATTTTTTTTTTTTTGAGTCAGAATCTCACTCTGTCACCCAGGTTGGAGAGCAGTGACACACTGCTCACAGCCATCACAGCTTCGACCTGCTGGGCTCAGGCATCCTTCCACCTCAGTCTTCCAAGTAGCTGGAACCACAGGCATGCGTGACCATGCCCGGCTAATTTTTTGGATTTATTGTTGAAACGAGGTCTCACCATGTTGCTCAGGCTGGTTGGTCTCGAACCCCTGAGCTCAGGCCATCCACTCGCCTCTGCCTCCCAAAGTGCTGGGATGACAGGCATGAGCCACTGCACCCTTTTTATCTGGCTACATCACGTGCCTCTGGGACGCCCAAGCAGAGGGATACGATCGAGTCTGAGCAGTGAGGACTCCAGTGCTGCCGAGAGGTAGAGAGTCTACCAAGGACTGACTTCCCACACGCTCCAGAGGAGGCAACCACAACTTCCCACACCAAGAGCACACTTACGCCCGATCCCCAGTGGGTGGGCAAACACCACCGCTGTGAAGTGTGCCGCCCACAAGCCACAGGGTGTGGCCTGGGATCTCCAACACGCAAAAGGTTGCGTCCTTTGTTGCCAATTAATGGCGATAACATGCTCTATTCTAGGCCGGCATTTAAGTCCTCAGTATCCTGCAAGTACTTGTTGACTGCCATGTCTATTCTCTATGGAGCCTCATTTTTCAAGTAAATTATTTTCTATTCGGTTCTGATGGATCAGTTCAAAATGACAGTTGTTAAAACACTGAACACAAAATGAGACCCAAGTTAAGGAGAAATGAATCTTCAGGTCTAGCATCAGAAGTTTCCAGAAACCTAGCTGAAGTCTGTGTATCTGGCACATCAGATCGTTGAGGGCTGTCACAAGAGTTAACGCGTTATCGCCGCCACCCCTGAAAATAGTCTTGGTCACAGGAACTCTGGTGAGGTTACAGAGCAGGAGGGCCCCGTGTGTCCACAGCACGGGGCTCCCCCGAGCCCGGCTTCAGATTTTGAAACTCCTCACAGGCCAAGCATAACCCAGCTTAGACCAGGTAGCTGTCTGGAGAGGCTAATGCCACCAAATCTCACAGCGTAGTCGCTGGGCCCAGGGTCCATGCAGGGTCTGCCCTTGTGTCCTGCAGAGGATTTCTGACCAACCACCATGGACCAAGCCCTGGGGAGACCCTGGGTCTCAGGGCTGGCAGCAGGGGGCAGGAGGAGACCAGTGAGCTTCCTTCAGACAGGATGCGGGACACACTCAGGAGAAATGAGAGGGCAAAGAGGGTTCCGGAAAGTCTTCCTGGAGGCTAGGGGTCAGGATTGAGTTGGTAGTCCATAACCAGAGGAATCAGAAATCCCGGCTGTCTTAGACCGGAGGGGTCTTGTTGTGACAGGGAACTGAGGGGCCAGTCGGGAGCGGTGTTGTAATGTCGTTTGAGCTCTGGAATGAGAGCAGGGCATTGGTTCTAAACTCCAGCCGAGGCACACGTGGCCCAAGCTGGGCGTGGTGCTGCTTGAGACGGCCCGTGAGGCCCCCTTCCCCACCAAGGCCCACGGCAAATTCCGGGCGAGCCAGGACAACGGCAGCAGCTAGCGGGCCGCCGGAACCCTGGCCGGACCCCAATTCAGGTCACCCGAGGCTGACAGAGGGGTCCTCCCTGAGCACCCCAGGTGAGCACCACTGCCCTTCAGAGAGGCAGAGACACCCCTGGCCCTCAAGGAGAACTCGAGACTGTGAGCTGTGCCGTAGGGCGCAACTATGGCCCCGTCTGTGCTTTCCAAATAATGTCTTCCCAAGAAGTCTGTCTTGAGGCCTCCCCCCCTCCCTCAAAACACCAGGAACTGAAGCCGGTTCCGGCTACATCGACCACTATGGCCACCGGTGTCACTGTGGAAGACCAGCCCCTCCATGAAGACCGCCTCCCCCCAGGGCTCTGGGTGCCCTGGTCCTTGCAGGTGCCCAGGGCCGTGCACCCCTGCCTCTGGGCTTAGAGCTTTCTTGGCTCACGCTCCAGCCACCAGCCACGGCCCAAACCCCGTGCGTCAGGGCGGCCCCCACTAGGCCCAGACATCACCTCAGGGGCACCAGCCTCCTCCTCTGAGGCCTCCCTTCCCTCAAAGATGCTGTGCTCTCCCCCAGCTTCTTCCCCGCCTGGGATCTCAACCGGGGCGCTGCTCATCCACCAGAGAAGCTGCTCGCGTACTGAACCGCACAAAGAAAGGGTCCCGGACTGGATCCCTGCCTTCCGAAGGCTCCCAGGCCTTCGTGCCAAAGTCAGGCCCCGCTGCCCCGGGATCTTGGGGAAGCAGCGACGGTCAGTGTGGCAGTGCTGTGACAGCCTCTGTGACCCCCAGAAACGAGGAGGGCCTGGTGGCGACCTCCCAGAACCTCAGTGTCTACTCTTGCAAATCAGGAGAGACACGCAGGCCCTGGTTTGTCCCTGCACCGCACACAGAGCAGGCAGGATGAGACGGCCACTGTGCCCACCTGCCAGCTCCCACACAGAGGACAAATCCAAGTGGCTGTGACCAGGAAGCCCGACTGCAGAGGCAGTCCCTGCTGGGGGGCTTGCTCCTGAGCAAACAAAGGCCCCGGGCACAGCAGGCAGGCGGGTTAGCACAGGAAACATAGCAACCCTGGAAGCTGGCTTTGGGCGGGGTGGCTCTAGTACTCCAGGGATGCCCACCCTGGGTGTGGCCGCACTGAGCAGGGGTCCAGGCGCCATTCGGAGACTGCACTCCCAGCTCCCACGCCAGCCTCCTTCTCGCCTGCACCTTGAGGGTGCCAGTCCCAGGGTGAGGATGCCCCAGGCTTGGACTCACCTCAGCAGGGCGTCCCACAAACCAGGAAGTCCATCTGCATACGTAGAGCTTCCGGGAGCCTGGGAGCTCAGGGCCATTCCAGGGCGGTCTGGAAGGACAGGCTGAGACTGAGGTGCCCAGGCCAGGCCCAGTGCCCGTGAAGGGAGACCTCAGAGACTCTCACCTAATCCAGCAGGTGAAAGCAGGGGGTCAACCACCCCAGAAGGAAAGCGCCTCGCCCTGGCTACTCTTACCTGACTTCTTCAGCACCGCTCTCCTCTGTGCTGGAAGGTGGCTTTCTTTCCCCTCGCGCTGGAAGGTTCAGTGAAACGGGATCCCATGCAACTTCTCCCTGTACGCCGCCACACCCGCCTCCTCGCTCACGGCGAATGTGCCCCACGGCCACACGTGCCCAGCCTGCTCCGGAAATGCTGCAAAGCCGAAGGACCGTGGGAACCATGGAGGTGCCCGCGTAAACAGTGTCACAGCTGCCACCTCGTCGGTGAGCTGGCACACGCGCTTTTCCTGTAACTGACCCGGTTTCGTGGCACCGACATAGAAAAGTCCTAAACCCAACCTCACAAAGTCTCAGTGAAGACTCGCTCACACCAGAGGGAGACCCTCCTCCTTGGAACTGCAGCGGAAACCCACGAGCGTTCCCGATGACACGGCAGAGCATTTTTCGGAGTATTTTAACGGCACGGCTCAGAGATCAGAACGTGATCCCCAATGGCCGGCTCAGGGGAAAGATGTAGCGTCAGACTCCGAAGAAATGGGCGTTTTCTTTCTTTCATTTATTCACTTATTCCAAAGGTCGACAGGCAAGTGCCTCAGTTTCCACCTCTCTGAACCAGTGAGAGCCAACAGAAGACAAAACCGAAAGGGGAATGAGGAGAAGACGGAGGAGGGAGAGCTAATCTCGGGGAATAATGATTTGTCAAAGTCTTGATAAATTCCAGTCCCACTCCGTCTCACTGTAGATGTTCTCCAGTTTATTGTGCAGACCAATTAACAATGTTTAAAGAACATTCCAGGTAGCTTGGGCAGATCTGGCTGGGCCCAACCTTCTAAAACGAGATGCGAGAGCTCCGCCCTGTGGCAAGTCTCTTTCATTGGCGTCATCCGCATTTGCCTTTTCAGTGCCTGCTTGGGTCTGGCGTGTTCTGCAACTTCCTTCTGGTTTTAGCCTCGTGGGTGCCTAAGACCGCCAGCGCCCAGCAGGCACACAAGCCCGGCATCCTGACGGGAGCGCCCCGAGGAAGGAGCCAGGAAGCAAGCAGACGGCCTCCCTGGGGGCGGCCCCGGGCCTTTCTGCTCTGTGGGGTGGCTCCTTCGGCTTGGAAATCCTGGGTCCACTCTTGTCCCAGCTAAGAAAGCACCTGGCTTGCTTCTCCAGGTCGGCTCTTGAGGTGCCCCAGCCTCAGAGAGCGGAGTCTAGAGGGCGGAGTGGGTCTCGGGCAGTGAGTGGGACTTTTATCCCGCGGGGGTTTCTTCCCCGGCAAGATCCACGTGTCTAGGGAAGCTGTTTCATTCCAAAATTACTCGGGGCTGGTCCACCCGACCTGCCCAAGGGGTATCTGGACCCACCTGGCCCTCCCTCTGGTCTGGAAGAAAGCAGAGCAACAGGCCATTCCCCAGGACCTTGACCTGCCACTGCCTCGAGAGGGGGTTGCTTCTGATCCTGCATAGCTTGTGTTTGGGGGACAGGCCCAGCTCAGTGGCAGAGGCAGGGCTCTGTCTCCCCCCGGGCAGCTGCAGGCGGCCCCTGGGGGTCAGTGCACCCTCGGAGCCCCAGCCCCGATCTTGCCGGTATAGCAGGGGGTGGGCACGTTCCAGATTAGGACATCGTCCCCAGGAACCACGTGGGGCCCTGAACGTAGGGTCAGGGCACACTCACCCAGTGGATAACCATGTGGCCTTGGAGAAGTCACTTCCTCTCTCTGGGCCTCCAGTTCCTCATCAAAGAGGGGACCTGCTGGGCCAGCTGCACCCCCGCCAGGGTGTCACTGGAGCTCTGCCAGTGTTCCTTTGTCTCCTGAGACCCAAGTGAATGTGAGCCTCTCTGGGAGGGAGTGGTGTTGTCTTTAAGTCATGGCCCAATGCACGATCCTGGCTGTCCCTCAAAAGTGCCCATACAACCAAGCCTCATAAGGCATGACGATGCCAAGCATATAGAATCTGCTCTTTAAATCTACTTTAGAAGGGCAACGTGGTTGACTGAATTCAACTGTGCCACGTCAGTGGTCTGGCAACTTTCCGGATGAAAGGAAACGGCCAGAAAAAGCTGGAGAGGTAAGGGAACCGAGCTGGGGGACACTGAGAGAAATGGGGCCAGCAACCAAGGGCCAGGCTGTGGGGCCCTGGTGCTGGGGGCGGGTACCAAATGGACAGCAGCTGGCAGGTCCGCCTGGAGTGAGGAGGGGTCCCGGAGCAGAGAGGCCAGGAAAGGGATGTCTACAGAGCAGCAATGTTGACAGAGAGGCTTCCTGAAACATGTATCCACTGTCGTTCCTGGAAAATCGCCTTTCAAGTTGATTTTAAAAGAGAGGAACTTCTTACAGTAACTTAGTAAACTTTTAGTAGAAGGGAACTTCCCCAAACGGATAAAGAACACCTTCAAAAAAACCTACAGCTGACATCATACTTCATGGTGAGAAGCTAGACGTTCTCCCTAAGACCAGAAGCAAGACAAGGACGTCCCTTTGACACTCCTATTCAGCATCACAGAGGAGCTCTTGGCAAGGCGGGAAGACAAGAAGGAAATAAGGGGGATACAGACGAGGAAAGAAGAGATAAAACTGTCTTTGTTCACAGGTGACATAATTTTTTCAAGTCTTGAGAAACTAACAGATGTCAAAATTTTTATGTAGAAAATCCCAAACAATCAACAACATATCTCCAGGAATTAACAAGGGATTATATACCAAGGTTGCAGGATACAAGGTTAAACAGAAAAGTTAGCTGCTTTCCTATATACCAGCAATGAACAATTGAAGTTTGAGATTAAAACCACAACACTATATAAGCAGCAAAAAAATGAAACACTTAGGTAAAAATCTAACAAAATACAAATAAGGCCTATATACAGAAAACTACAAAACTCTTAATGAAAAAAATCAAAGAAGGACTAAATAAATAACTGTTCTTTGTGTATGTATAGGAAGACCAAGTGCTGTCAAAATGTAGTTCCCCCCAGTTTTGTCTTAGATTCAGCACAGTCCCCGTCAAAATCCCAGCCCGTTATTTTGTGGACATTGAAAAGCTGACTTTAAAGTGTATGCAGAAAAGCAAAGACTCAGAAGAGCCAACACAATTTTGAAGCGGAAGACCAAGGTCAGAGGGCTGACAATACCTGGCTTCAAGTCTTACTATACAGCTGCAGTTATCAAGACAGTGTGGCATTAGCAAAAAAAAAAAAAAAAAAATAGACAAATAGGTCGATGGGACAGAACAGAGCCCAGAAATAGACCCACATGAATATCAGTTGACCTTTGACAAAGGAACAAAGGTGATATAATGAAGCAAAGATCGTCTTTTCAACAAATTTCCGTACTGAGACAATAGAATATCGACATGCAAAAAAATTCATCCAGAATCAGGTTTTCTCCCTTTCAGAAAATTTACACAAGATGGATTCTAGACCTAAATGTAGAAGGAACACTGTAAAATTTCTAGAAAATGGCCTACAAAAAAATACATGTGATGAGTTTTCAGATTCAACATCAAAAGCATGAAAGAAAAATGAAAAAGTCGGAGTTCACCAAAATGTAAAGCCTCTTCTCTGTGAAAGATGCTGTTAAGGGATGAAAAGACAAGCCACAGGGTGGGAGAAAATGTTTTCGGAACACATATCTGATAAAGGGCTTCTATGTAAACTATGTGAAGAAGTCCACCAAAATAAGATTCACTGGTATATTCACTTCCCATGGCATTTAAAATGAGTTACTGCCAACTTCATGGCTTAAAACAACAGAAGTCTATATGCTCACAGATCTGGGGCCAGAAATCCAACATTAGTATCCCTGAGCCAAAAGCAAGGTGTCGGCAGGGCTGCGCTTCCTCCAGATGCTCCGGGGCGTGTCCTTCCCTCTTCTGGCGGCAGGTGGCGCGGCTCCTTGGTGTGCAACTGCATCATTCCACCTTCTCTTTTGTCTTCGTGTGGCCTCCTCTGCTGCGTCCCACCTCCCTCCGCCTCTCTCCTGAGGACCCTGGCGATGGCATTTAGGGCCCGCCAGGACGCTCTCATCCTCCCACAGTTCTCAACCTAATGACGCTGCAAAGCCTTTTTCCAAATAATGCCGTATTCCCAGGCTCTGAAAATTAGGACGCAGACGGATCTTTGGAAGCCAGGTGGGCCTGTCGCAGTGGGCACTGTAACCAATGAGCACGGAGGACAAAATGGCACATCCGGATGCACAGGGAGAAGCCAGGGCCTGCAACCACCTGGCGGAGCTTCTGAGTCTGGATGGACTTTGGGAAGGGAGCCCGGTGCTTCATGGAGAGAGGCAGGAGAGAGGCGAGATCCTGCACTGTTCAGCACACTGCACGATTCACAATCGTTTTCTTTTTTTCTTTTTTTTTTTTTTTGAGTCGGAGTCTCACCCTGTCGCTCAGACTGAAGGGCAGTGGCACGCTCCTGGCCACCGCAGCCTTGACCTGCAGGGCTCCGGCGATCCTTCCGCCTCAGCCTTCCAAGGAGCCGGAACGACAGGCACCTGCTACCATGCCCGGCTAATTTGTTTGATTTATTGCAGAGACAAGGTCTTGCCAAGTCCCCAGGTGGGTCTCGAACCCACGGGATCAGGCAAATCCACTCACCCCAGCCTCCCAAAGTGCTGGGATGACGGGCCGAGCCACCGAGCCCGGCCTGCGATTGTGTTCCATTTCCTTCAGGCGTCAGCCTCATCCTTCACTGTGTGTCTTTCCAGCACAATGCGGGGGCTTAGGAGTCAGGGCTGTAGGTGTGCAGACACACCCCGGAGACATCGCAGGTTTGCTTCCAGGTCACCGCCATAAAGCAGATATCGCAATAAAGCGAGTCACCCAATGTTTTAGCTCCCCATGCATATAACAGTTACGTTTACACTGTGCTGTAGTCTAAAATACTTCATTACTTTAAAAAATCACTAAAAGCGAGCAGGCACTGTTGGAAGGATGGCCCCAATAAACTTGCTTTCTGCCAGGATGCCACAAACCTTCACGTAAAAACGTGCAATAAAAGCGAAGCGCCATAGAACCAGGTCTACCTGTGTTTGGAAAACCTTCATCTGAACAGTCACCAAAAGCGAGGAAGACGCAGGAAGCTCCAGCCGTGAGGCCATGCTGCAGGGAGTGCTGAGACCCAGGCCTGGCCAGGACCGCCTGACGGGTCCCCGTGGCCAGAGCTTTGAAGGCCCGAGCCGTGGCCTCGGGGCTGGCCCAGGTGAAGAAGGGGTGGCAGCCACGGGAGATTTCCCAACCCACTTTGTGGCCTCCGAAGATGGACACAGACGAGGGAGGGGCCCAGCAGGCCCCAGAGCACCCCCGGCTGAGACACAGGTAAGGACAGCGTCGCCCTCCCCTGCGCCCTTGGGTGGCTAACCTGGGGATGGGAAGCCGCCACGTTCAGAGGCGCAAGCAGCGAGCCCTCGCTCCAGGCCCGGGAGGCTCCTTGCGCTCTCCTCTCCCGGACCCCGGGCGCTTGGGCACTGTCCTGCTCAGCCGCCGGAGCCGGATTTCGTCCCTGCCTGGGTCCAGGCACCTCTCTCTCTAAGCTTCGCCGAGGCCCCACCCTCAGCTTCACCCAGAGCCAGGAAACGCTGGGCTCTGTGTCCCGATGGCCCCAGGACCCCAAAGGCAGGAAAGCCCTGCCCCTCCTCTTCAATCCGAAGGCTGGGGAGAACTCGGTTCAAGCCGCCTGGGGCCTGCCCACCGCTGGCCCGGCCAGTCTGCAGGGGGCTCTGCCACGGGGGCACCGGTGACAGTGGGGGGGGGAGTGGAGACGGCATCACCTCCCGCCGAGGCAGCAGAGGGGGAGGACCACGAGGCCTCCCGGCCGGTCAGCTTTCCGGGCAAAGCGCCGGCCCTGCCCGGGGGTCGCCCCTCTCTCCCTCCGGGCTGCTCACGCCCCCCGGCCCCTGTCCCCAGCGGCCTTCCTGCGGGGCGGGCCAGCTGCTCGCTGCAGCCCAGCCCTCCGCCCGGGCGCCGGGACTCCCCGGCTCCCCAGATGAGCTCGCTCGGGGCGCAGAGGCGGGTCCGCCGTGGGCAGCTCGGGGGCCGCTTTCGACCGCACTCTCTGCGGCGGGGCGCCTCTCCCTCTGCGCCCTCCTGCCACGCAGGGATGCGCACGGGCCCTGGGGTGAATGGCCGGGGGCGCTCACCGGCCTCCCCAAGTCACCTCGGCCCCGCTGCGCCCTGAGCCCGGGCTTCGTCCCGGAGGCCCCGCGGTCGGAAGGGTCTGCGCCCTCACGGAGCCGCGCGCCCAGCAGGAAGGAGAACCGGACGCCGCCGCTGCAGGCCGCCGGCAGGCCTCCCCGGCAGAAGCCGCGCCCCGGCAGCGGGCAGCGGGCAGCGGGCAGCGGGCAGCGGGCAGCGGGCCGGCCCGTGAGCCGACGGCACGCGGCCGCCCCGCTCTCCCCGCCCCGCGCGGCGGTTCCGGGCGGGTCGGCGTCCCGGCCCGGAGCGCCCGGCCGCGGCTGGGGGCGGGGCCACGGGCCGCCCCTCGGCCCGCCCGGGGGAGCCCCCCGCCCTCGCGGCCCGACCGCGCTCGGCGCCGAGGGGCGGAGACCGGTCGCCCGAGCTGCGCGCGGCGCGCGAGGGGCGCGCGGGTGGGCGCGGGCCTCGGGGGGTCCAGCGCCGCTTTCGTCGGCGCCCCGAGCGCCGGGCCCGCGCAGCACGTCCGCTTCCCGAGAGCTTCCCTTTCCCTGCTTCTGACCCCGAACGCCTCGTGGGAGGCGGAGCGAGGGCCAAGACTCCGCCTTCAAGGGCGAAGACACAAACTCGGAGGGGCTGGGAGTGAGTGCCAGGTCCCCGGACGGCAGCCTTGGGACTCAGCCCAACGCTCTGGCAGCCAGGCGGCGGGGGGGGTGCGCCTGGCTCCGGGGAGACCCTGCGCACCCCACGGCGGCTGGGTCCCTGGGGCGGAGTCCGCTCTAGTGACGCTGTCTTCAGAGCCATCCCAGGGAGCCAGAAGGGTGGGGTTGCACCCCAAGCGCCCCGACACACACTCAGGCTTGTGTGGGAAGCTCAGATGGCCGGGCCTGCTTCCTGAACCCGGACACCGGGGCGGCCCTCGGATGGAGGGGCGAAGGGCGCATTCCTGCATTTCTCATGCTTGGCTGATTTTTAAAATCCCCTTTGTTGAAATGTTTTGGCCTGAAACTCAGTCACAGGCCCCGAGAATGAGCCACCCCACTTGAACAGGGGCCCGACCCTGGGGGCGGCCTGCCTTGGAGGAGGGCTCGCCCTGGAGTAGAGGGAAGTGCGGATGACCGTCGTGGCTTCCCACGGAGAAGGGAAGGGGCCGAGGCCGGGAGAGGGAGCCCCTTCTAGGATGGAGGAGCCCTTTCTTCCCGGAATAAACACTCGCTGCAGCATCTGAGTCGTCTTATCAATCAAGCTGACACTCCCTCCCCCGGGAAGATATGAAGAATCGCCCTGCTAAGGAGCTTTCGATGTACAAAGACCTTTTTTCAAAGTACAGAATTCCTAAGTTGCTAAGATAGACGGGGGAAGGCTTGGCATTTATTGCACATAATTTAAATTCAGATAGGCTCCCGGTGAAGGGAAATCGCAAGACATCCTGAACCGTGCCTGCGCCCTCAAGCCCTGTGCCTTTTGCTGACATTTGGGCTCTGGTCTGCTTTAGATCCGCCTCTGTTTGGGATAACCTAGAGAACAAAACCATATTTGGAATATCGTGCCGCTAATATTTTTATTTTTGAAATGAAGTTTCCCCATCTGTGAAGCATTTCTCTTTTAAGAAAAAAGAAACTTAAAATGTGCAAGTGTTTGTCTCACTTTTAAATAGCTGATTTTGAGCCGGGCTGGGTGGCTCAGCCTGTAATCCCGCGCTTTGGGAGGCTGAGGTGAGTGGATTGCCTGAGCCCGCGGGTTAGAGGCCCACCTGGGCAACTTGGTGAGATCTCATCTCTGCAATAAATCAAAAGTTAGCCGGGCACGGTAGCGCATGCCTGTAGTTCCAGCTACTTGGAAGGCTGAGGTGGAAGGATCACTGGAGCCCAGCAGGTCGAGGCTGCGGTGGCCGGGAGTGGCCGGCCACTGCACTCCAGTCTGGGTGACAGAGTGAGACTCCAACTCCAAAAATATATATATCTGATTTTGAAATAAGAAATATCAAATAGTTTAATGGTATTCCAAAAATACAGAGAAACGCACAAACGCAGGTGCGTGTTGAATTTAGAGAGGAAAGGTTCCCCCAAGCGTACGTGCGGACCTTACAGACCTTGCTTTTCGCTGATGCACAGATGCCGGCTCTGATCACTGGGAGACCCGCGACCTGGCTCTTTTGCTCCAAAATGCAGAGTAGAGAAGCCACGAGCATGGCTGTGCACAACCGTGTAGGAACCCCTCTGGTGCCCCATGGACATCTCTGCATGCTCAGCCCAGTCAGCGGGGGGAGAGGGGCCACGCTGTCCTAGTGAAGTCAGGCATGGCAGCAAGTGAAGCCTCGCTGCCTCCGTCCCCTGCCTTCACTCCAGAAATAAAAGGCTCAGTGCTGGGGGAGCCCAGGGAAGCAGAGAGCCCCCGGTGCCTTTCTGGGGAACTGGCAGGCCTTCGGGGGTTTTAAGCAGCTAGACAAGTGTTTTCCTGTGAGCCATCGTCTGTGGTATCCTGAAGGAGTTAAAGAACCAGCTGAGACCTTTGCCAGACCGTGGCTAGCTAGCCTTGCCAAGCCATGGAGTGGCCATGTGCTCTTTGAGCTGTTTTCTTCAGCTTTGGCCCCCTTCCCTACCCTGGGGAGGTGAATCTCCTCATCTCCTCTCTCTTTCTCTCTCTCTATCCCTCCCTCCCTCTCCAATTTACTTCCTAAATAAACTACATTTTCTAAATGTGGTTTTCTAAAAAATATAATTTTCTAAAAAAAAAAGAACCAGCTGACAAGAGTGTTTCCCCTTGACTGATGGGCAGAAGGCCCTGGGGGTGACGAGGTCACAGTGAGCTCCGAACCCGGAGGAAAAGAGGGCCGCCCACACAGCTTTCCACGACCTGCCGGGACGCGCAAGGCTCCGAGGGGCAGCTCCCGGCCGGAAGACCCCTTGTGTATGACCAGGCTTCACGTGTTGCTGACGCCCTGGCGACACCCTGGAAACTCCCCAAGTGTTATTAGCACCTGGCCTAAAAGAGGGCCGGGGCTTCCGGGCGGGAAAAGCAGCCCCACCCCGGGAGGAGAGGGTGGGAAGGCCTACAGCCTCGGCCCCTCCCTGTCCCCACACTGTCTGGCTCCAGCAGGAGCTCAGCACCCAAAGGGGACCCGACTCTGGCTGGGCCCTGCTGTCAGGCTGGGTGCTCATGTGAGTTCCGTGTACTTCTGCAGACCGGCCACGGTCCACAGCTCCACTTCTCCTAGGAATGAGCTCCCCAGGTGTTAAACAACTGACTTATGAAAGAGCCTTGGAGGCCGGGCTTGGTGGCTCAGCCTGTCATCCCAGCACGTTGGGAGGCCGAGGGGAGTGGATTGCCTGAGCCCGCGGGTTCGAGACCCGCCTGGGCAACTTGGCGAGACCTCACCTCTACAATAAATCAAAAAATCAGCCGGGCGTGGTAGCGCGCGCCTGTAATTCCGGCTACTCGGAAGGCTGAGGCGGAAGGATCGCCGGAGCCCAGCAGGTCGAGGCTGTGGTGGCTGGGAGCGGCCACTGCACTCCACTCTGGGCGACAGAGAGACTCCAACTCAAAAACAAAAAAAAGAGGCTTGGAAGGAGAACCCCACCGTAATCCTCCCAGCCATCCTGCACCAGCCACAGAACTGTGCCCGATGAGGGGGGTGCTCAGAGCCTCTGTCAGAGCCTGGGCCTGGCTGCAGCCCCAGACACCATTCGCTCGCCAGCTGCCTCTTCTCACACAGGGCTGACTGGTGTCTCCATCACCACAAGCCCGGGATGCTGGGCCAGGCTTTTGGACTCGTCTGGGCTCCTTGGTACCAGCTGTTCTCTGGGCCCCGTGCCGCCCACAGGATCTGACGAGTGCTTTCCCCAAACAACAGCTGCCCCGTCTGTTTTGTGCCTGTTGTGCGAGAGAGGCTCTTAGAGAGGTGTGAGGAAATTGCTCTCATGAAATACAACTTTTCACGAAGGCCCATTTTCCTGGAGAGCAACAGACCCAAACCAAGTCCACTGTGCTGCCCCTGGAGACAGCTGAGCCAAATTCCTCCAGCAGGGACCGGGGGGACCAGGCCTGGGGGGCTTCCACACACCCACCAGCCCACGTCTGTGCCACACCCTCACCAACATCACAGCCCTTAGGCATGTGGCATGAAGGGCAAGATCCCCCCCCGAGTGAGTGACTGGATTTTGTGGGTGTCCAGGGGATGGCCCAGGCCAGGCCTGGACTCACAGGGGTCCCAGCAGGTGCGGGGCAGGTGGGCATGCTGCAGGACTGCGGGAAAGTTCCTCCGTGGGTTCTCCTTCCTCCAGCGCCAGCCATGGTGTGCCCCCAGGCTTCAGCCAGAAAGTGCTCTTCTCAGTGGCAAGTGTGCCAGGATGACCTGTCGCTCTTTGAGTCTCCCGACCCCCATGGAAGTCTAGTAGGAGTGGGCACAACAGGATCTGCTTTGGCTTGAACTCAGCCTCAGGGACCCGGGGTCTCTGCAGCCCGTCCTGCACTGTACCTCCCAGTCCCCCTCAAAGCCACCTGGTCCATCCCTGAGGCTACAAACCCGTGTGGTCCCCACCCCCCCCAGCTCTCTGACCCCCATCACCCACGAGGCCAGCTGACTCTCCTTCCACAGCTTCAGCTTCTACCTCTCAGCCTCACTCCCACGGCCTCCTGTCCTGAGCTGAGCCCCCACGCCCTCCCCTCAGCACACGCAGTGACGGCTCCAGGTGTCCGTCGCCTGCTAGACCATGAACTGCACGTGCTCAGGAACTGGTTCTGTTTTGGTTGCCATGATTAACCCTGAGCTGGATACAGACCTGTGCCCCACGTTGCCACAGAGACACAGGCCAGACAGCTGAATCCCCTGGCCTGGGAGGGTCCAGGTACAGGTTACACGGGGACCTGATGGGTGGGCAAGCAGCATTCCAGGCAGAGGGGGAAGCACGACCGAAGGCAAGGGTGGGAGACTATAAAAGCACACGAGCCTCACAGGTGCCCACGGTGGGCAAGGGTGGAGCTGCTGAAGGTCCCAGGGAGCCCATGAGCTCCTTGAGCCAGGACCCAGAGAAGGAACCCAGGTGAGAAGCAAATCCTTGACTTCCGGGGGCAACTGTGTGGAGTCCATGGTCTTCAGTCTTTGTTGTCCATCAGAGTTGCCTGGGAACTTAGGAACACAGATGGCCGGAATGCCTCAGGCACACATGCTCCGGCACCACCACCACTGCTGAGTGGCAGCAGACCTATTAACAAGTTCTGCAAGCCCTTCCGAAGCTCACCAAAGAGGGCATGCTCATGCCGTGGAGATGACGCGGTGCTGTTCTCAAGGGCTGGCAACAGGGGTTACAAGGATGTCGAGGCCCCAGCACCTCCGGCCCCACGAAACACTCCACAAAGGGCCTGAGCTATCCTGTGATGCGTAAGAGCATCCTCCGCCACCTGCCTGCCACGGGGACAGCCCCTCGGGGGCAGAAGGGCCTGAAGCACTGAGCAGGGTATTGTCACAGAGAATCCCACATACAGGCTCATCCATGTGCACGCTGCCTCCCACCACCAAGTGGGCCAGGTGTGGGTGCCCGGACGCAGCAGATGCAGAGGCGGTCAGTGACCTCTGACAGGGCCCAGCACAGACGAAACGACCCGAGACCAGCTCCGTCAACCCCCGAGGGAGGCATGTGCACTGAAAGCAGGGCTAGAAGGATGCCTGAGCCGAAACCGGGAGGGAGGCAGAATCGAAGTCCCAGAAGAAGGGAGACCGAGTGGAACCGCAAAGGTAGAGGAGAGCTGAAGTCTACGAAAGCAGAGATGTGAGGAATCGAAAGGGCTGGGCAGAGAGCAGCTGTGGGGAAGATGGAACGAAAACGTCCGTCCCTGCGGGAGGAAACACAGAGGGCAACTGAGGCACACGGTGAGCAAGTTAGGGCAAAGATCAAAAGCCCACAGCAGACGAGCCTGTGAGGTGGAAGTCATGGAGGAGGAATCGTTTGTGAATCTGACTCCTGATATGAAAACAGACAGAGCGCGGGTCGGGAAGATGGCGGCCGAGCCCGCTGGACTCTGCGAGTCCCCGCGTGAGTGAGTGCGTGCGTGGAAAGTTTTGTGTACGTGCCGGTGAGCGAGTGGGCGTGTGAGTGGCTGACGTGAGTGAGGGCTAGGGAGGGAGCGGCCAGGGCTCTCCTGGTGCAGCATCTGGTGCCACAGTGGCTGGCCTTGGACTCCAACAATTCTCGGGACGGAGAAGCCGAGTACCGTTTTCTTTTTCTTTTCGTTCCTTTTTTTAAATCAACAAACCCTCCCTGGGAAGAAAATGCTGGGAGAGACTGTCTGAGTGGGGGCTCGTGAGCAAGGGGCCAGGTCCCTGGTGCAACAGCTGGTGCTGCAGCTTCTCTGCTCCAATCCTGGCTCTTCCCAGGTCGCAGAAGCCACATCATTATTTTTTATTTTTTATTTTTTTGAGTCGGAGTCTCACTCCGTCGCCCAGACTGGAGTGCAGTGGCCGCTCCCGGCCACCGCCGCCTCGACCTGCTGGGCTCCGGCGATCCTTCCGCCTCAGCCTTCCGAGTAGCTGGAACTACAGGCGTGCGCTACCACGCCCGGCTGATTTTTGATTTATTGTAGAGATGAGGTCTCGCCTGCCCAGGCGGGTCTCGAACCCGCGGGCTCAGGCAATCCGCTCACCTCAGCCTCCCAAAGGCGCGGGATGACAGGCTGAGCCACCGATGGACAAAAGCTTTCCTGTGAAGAAGTGGCGAGGAGAGACGACACCCCCGCCTGCCATAGGAGAGACTGCCAGTTTCAGGCTTCGCCGCACCATTTCAACGCCTGGCGGAGCACCGGCAGCCGGGGCTGCAGGGGGAGTCCAGCGGCAAAGTCCCAGGAAGAGGACAAGAGAAGCACCCCACCGCCATCCTGAAGGCGGGCAGGAGAGTGCCCCGACTCGCTCACCACGGAGCAGCAGACCGGATCTCTGCGACTGGCGGGTCAACTACTCAGGGATTGACCATGGCCCAGAGGGAATCTTCTGAAAGCACAAACTTCAGGGGGGCCTGACGAGCGCTGAGTTCCAGGTGCCCCATCCCCTACCCTGATCCAACCACAGGGCAAAGGGCGTGCCCAGAAAAGGAGGAGGAAGGGCTCCAGAGAGATCCGTGGTGAGTCCAGGGCTGACCCAAACCCCTCCTCCCCGGCCATCCTCTGAACGTCAGACCCACACAGCTGGGCCACGACCGAGGGGCAAACCCATCCGTTGCAATAGGAGAACCCCATTCCAGGGTAGGCCTGGCTGGGGCACCCCCCTGGGTACAGACCTGGGGAAGAGGCCATCCCGTACCTCCCCACCAGCTGCGACCTCCGTACCAGAGTGGGCGGGGAGGCCTGCAGCCCCCCCACCTCATTGCCCCTCCTCCTTCCCTGCTTCACTTCCGGAGGAGAGAGTGAAAGAGGTGACTCTGCAGGAGAGACCTGACCAGAGGAACAATTACAGAGCCTGCCACACGAGGGCAGGGTTTTTTAAATTTTCGATTTCTTAAAGATTTTTGACTGTTTGTTGGTTCCTCTATTTTTAAAATATTGTTCCTTTGTTATGTGTGTATGTGAGTGATTGAGCGTGCATCTTTCGATTTTGTTGTTGTTGTTGGACTGATTTTGCTCTTTTGTTCCTCTGGGGTTTTTTTTTTTCATTTTTTATAGTTTACGGTATGTGTCGATATATGTGTGAGAGTTCGACCTGAATTCCTTTTTTTTTTTCTTTCCAGTCTTTCTGTTTTTCTTCTCTATTCACTTTGTGCTAGGAGTGTGTGTGGGGTGTGGTGTGTGTGTGTGTGTGTGTGTGTGTGTGTGTGTGTGTTTAGTTTTCTTGGTTTTTTGTTGTTGCTTGCATTGTTTCACTGTGTTGTTATTCCAGTTTGTTTTGGAATATGTGTGTATGTCTGTGTGTGTGTGTTCAATTGTTTTTTTGCATTGGTTTCTGCTTTGCATCATCATATACAGTGGTGACGTGAATTTTTCAAGTCAGCCTGGGCCTTGAGAGTGTCAGCTCAGTGGGTCAGCTGGCCAAACCCCAGAGAGGGGGCTCAAGGGGCTGGTAAGCCTAGCCCTAGAAGTGTCAGCTCTAATGGACTGACAAGCCAAGCCCTGAGAGTATTGCAGTTCAGTGGGCTGGCAAGCCTAGCCTCTGGAGTGTTGGCTCTAGTGGGCTGGCAAGCCAAGCCCGAAAGTGTTGCAGGTAGCTCTGGAGTCTCGCCTTCTTCCGGCAGCTCCCCTGGTTCAGCTGGCTGCATCAGCTGGCAAGCCAGCCTCTGGGGTGCACGGCTTTGGGGCTCCAGTGATCTTCTGCAGCTCTTCAGAGCTGAGGTTCTTGTCTCATGCCCAGGAAGAATGAGGGACACAGACGACTGGACAGTGAGTAAGCAGGATTTATTGAGAAGACAGAGAAGCTCCCTCGGTGGAAGGAGACCCAAAGGGGTTGCCCATCTGGGGCTGAAAACCTGGTGCTTATAGTGCCCGAAGTCTAAGATGATTGGCTAGCACTAGCTGTGAGCTGTAGCTGTTCTGATTGGTCAGTATTATGGTAGCGACCTAATGGCGAGCTGATTGGTTGCTTTTCGATCCCAGCTGTGAGTACTTAAGCTTTAGCTTGAGAGGCTCACAGGAAGCTTGTTTACCAATGCTGAGCCTGAGAGGCTTGCCAGGAATTCACTACATTGTTACCAGAGGACCCGCCTGTCTGTCTGCCTAGCCTTTCTCTAGCTATCTCCTGTCTCAGTGGTGGTGGGGAGTGGGTCTCAAGGAACACATCCCACAATAAGTGAACATTGCCATTGGCAAGTAGTCTCTGAACCTGAGCCCCCCATCCCCTACTTTATTCGAATTTCAAAAACTACAACAGAGAGCAAAGCTCCCCATCTACCATCCTATTTCAAGATACAACAAATCCAGAGCTTCAGGGAAGAGTAGAGGACTGAGCAAATGTCAGAAGGGAAAGCCTCTCCCACTGACACTGAATAACAAACTGAAGAGAAGCAAGAGATCTGCCACAAACAAGGAAGAAGGAAAGGAAGACCGCAGGCAATTTTAAGTGTACCAACGGTCCTGAAAAATCAGACCTTGGTGCCCAAGCCATGGAAGTCACCAATGACTGACCCCAGAATATAACAAGGATTAGGGAATGGATGGAAAGAGTGAAGAAGACCCAAGAGAGACAAGATGCAACACTGAAAGAACTTGTCACAGAGATTTTGACAATAAAAATTTCATCAAGGAAATAAATAACAAGATGACAAGCACGGAAAGCAGAATTAATCTAGCTAAAGAAAGCATCTCAGAACTTGAAGACCAGAACATGGAATTAACCTGATCTCTAAAAAAAACATAGAAAGGAGACTTGGAAAGAAAGAACAAATACTACAAGAGATGTGTGATTATATCAAGAGCCCGAACCTATGCCTGACTGGTATCCCAGAAGAAGAAAGGGAAATGGAGAACAACGTGGAGCAAGTATTCCAGGAGGTAATCCATGAAAACTTTTCCCATCTCACCAGAGATGTGACCAACCAAGCACAAGAGATACAGAGAACCCCCACAAGACATCAAATGAGAAACCAACTCATAGACACATAATAATTTGCCTACACAATGTAGGCACAAAAGAAAAAATCCTAAAGGCAGCAAGAGAGAAAGGTCAGACTACCTACTGGGGAAAACCAATCAGAATAGCAGCAGATCTGTCAGCAGCAACACTACAAGCATGAAGGGACTGGAGCTGGGCTCGGTGGCTCAGCCTATAATCCCATGCCTTTGGGAGGCTGAGGTGAGTGGATTGCCTGAGCCTGTGGGTTCGAGACCCACCTGAGCAACTTGGTGAGACCTCATCTCTACAATAAATCAAAAAATCAGCCAGGCGTGGTAGTGCATGCCTGTAATTTTGGCTATTCGGAAGGCTGAGGCAGAAGGATCGCCGGAGCCCAGCAGGTCGAGACTGCGGTGGCCGGGAGTGGCCACTGCACTCCAGTCTGGGTGACAGAGTGAGACTCCAACTCAAAAAATAATAATAAAAAAATAATAAAAAAGAAGAAGGGACTGGAGTCCTATATTCAGAGTCATCAAAGATAAACAATTTCAACCAATAATTTCCTATCCAGCCAAGCTCAGCTTCACCAGTAATGGAGAATTAAAATCCTTCCAGGACATCCAATCCCTAAAAGATTATGGCGATTCCAGACCAGCTCTATAAGAGACATGTAAAAAGGTATTAAGCATAGAAGAAAGAAAAAAAACAGAATGACCACACACTTCCCAAGAGAACAGCAGAACACAGGATCAACAGAGAATACAATGCAACAAGAAACTTGAAAATATACACATACATTAACCCCAAAGTCAAAAGAAAATAAGCAAAGAAAAAACTTTATGAGAACCTCATGACAGCAATAAACAATCACATTTCAATAATCAGCTTGAATGTGAATGGCCAAAATGCACCACTGAAAAGTCACAGAATGGCAAACTGGATAAGAAACCATGACCCAATTATTTGCTGCATCCAGGAGACTCATTCCACTACAAGGGACATGCACAGACTCAAAGATAAAGGATGGAAAACAAGTTTCCAGGCAAATGGATCACAAAAGAAGGCAGGAGTTGCCATCTTAATATCAGACAAAATAGCCTTTAAGCTATCAAAAATTTAAAAAGATGCAAAAGTACACTACATAATGATAAAAGGTTCAATCCATTAACAAGAAATGTCCATCCTAAACATATATGCACCAAACACAGGAGCACCAGCATTTATAAAACAACTACTAAGTAAACTAAAAAAAGATATTGACTCTAACACTATTATAGCAAGGACTTAAATACCCCACTGACAGCCCTAGATAGATCATTAAGGCAAAAAATCAACAAGAAGATCCAGAACCTAAACTGGTCACTTGACCAAATGGACTTAATAGATACCTACAGATTATTTCACCCAATATACATTCTACTCATCACTACATGGAACATACTCCAAGATTGATCACATCCTTGGCCATAAATCAAGCATAAACAAATTCCATAAGGTTGAAATCTTGCCATGCACATTCTCAGACCACAGTGGAATAAAAACAAATATCAACACCAACAACTTTTCCCCAAAGACCACAAAGACATGAACACTATACAGCATGATGCTTGAACAACTACTGGGTCAACACTGAAATCAAAGCAGAAATTAAAAGATTCCTGGAAACAAATGAAAGTGGGGAAAAAAATCTTAACAAATCCTCTGGGATGCCATGAAAGCAGTTCTGAAGGGGAATTTATTTTTATTTTTATTTATTTATTTATTTTTTAGTTGGAATCTCACTCTGTCGCCCAGACTGGAGTGCAGTGGCCACTCCCAGCCACCGCAGCCCCGACCTGCTGGGCTCCGGCAATCCTTCCACCTCAGCCTTCTGAGTAGCCGGAATTACAGGCACATCCTACCACACCCGGCTGATTTTTTGATTTATTGTACAGATGAGGTCTCGCTGCCCAGGCAAGTCTTGAACCCGTGGGCTCAGGCAATCCACTCACCTCAGCCTCCCAAAGGCATGGGATTACAGGCTGAGCCACTGAGCCCAGCTTAAAGGGAAATTTATATCTCTATGAGCACACATCAAAAAAACCGAAAGATCACAAGTGGAGAACCTAGCAAATCACCTAAGGGAGGTGGAAAGAGAAGACCACCGAAACCACAACTTCAGCAGAAGAATCCAAATCACCAAAATAAGAGCCTAAATACAGGACATAGAAGACAAAAATATCATAGAAAACATTAACAAAACAAAAAGCTGGTTCTTTGAAAGAATTAACAAGACTGATGGACACCTAGCCAGAATGACCAAGAAAAAGCCCATATAAACACAATCAGAAACACAAAAGCTCAAATCACAACTGACCCCGAAGAAATACAAAAGATTATCAGAGATTACTATGTATATATATATATGGAAACAAACTTGATATAACCTAAATGAAATGGAGGACTTTCTGACATCACACAACCTTCCCAGGTTGAAACAAGAAGACACTAAGACACTATATGGACCTATACCTATAACAACCCAGGAAATTGACTCCGTTATAAGAAAACTACCTACAAAAAGAGCCCAGGACTGGATGACTTTCCAGCAGAATTCTACAAAATGTATAAGGAGGAGCTAATACCAATCCTATTGAAAGTATTCTAGGCAGCCGGGCTCGGTGGCTCAACCTGTAATCCTGCGCCTTGGGGAGGCTGAGGTGAGTGGATTGCCTGAGCCCGCAGGTTTGAGACCCACCTGGGCAGGCGAGACCTCATCTCTATAATAAATCAAAAAATGAGCCAGGCATGGTAGCACGCGCCTGTAATTCCAGCTACTCGGAAGGCCGAGATGGAAGGATCGCCGGAGCCCAGCAGGTCGAGGCTGTGGTGGCTGGGAGCGGCCACTGCACTCCAGTCTGGGTGACAGAGTGAGACTCCAACTCAAAAAAAAAAAAGAAAGTATTCTAGGCAATGGAGAATGATGGAATTCTCCCCAAATCATTTTACAAAGCCAGCATCACACTGATACCCAAACCAGGTAAAGATCCAACCAAAAAAAGAGAACTACAGGTCAATATCCCTTGGGAACATAGATGCAAAAATCCTCAACAGGATTCGAGCAAATCGGATCCAAAAACACATCTCAGAAATCATCCACCATGACCAAGTAGGCTTCATCCCCGGGATGCAGGGCTGATTCAACATTCGCAAGACCATAAATGTAATTAAATACATCAACAGATGTAAAAACAAGAACCACATGACTATATCATTAGACCCAGAAAAAGCTTTTGATAAAATCCAGCATTCTTCTTAATAAAAATCCTCAAACACCTAAGTATAGAAGGAACATACCTCAAAATAGTAAGTGCCATCTACAATAAAACCATAGCTAACCTATTGCTAAATGGACAGAAACTGGAAACATTTCCCCTGAAAACTGGAACAAGACAAGGCTGCCCACTCTCACCCCTCTTGTTCAACATTGTGTTGGAAGTCCTAGCTTGGGCAATTAGACAAGAGAAGGAAATCAGGGGCATCCAAATAGGAAAAGAAG
The DNA here is from genome assembly GCA_027257055.1 of Cephalopachus bancanus. Taxonomy (NCBI): domain Eukaryota; kingdom Metazoa; phylum Chordata; class Mammalia; order Primates; family Tarsiidae; genus Cephalopachus; species Cephalopachus bancanus. The sequence goes on along the minus strand of JAPVLO010000169.1, from coordinate 374,541 downwards.
AAGCCAAGTTATGCCTCTTTGCTGATGATATGATCCTATACCTTGAAAATCCAAGAGAATATGTCAAAAACCTGCTTGCACAGATAAAAGACTTTGGCAAACTCTCAGAGTACAAAATAAATGTGCAAAAGACAGTTGCATTCTTATACACCAACAACAAGCGGGCAGAGACCCAAATTAAAAGCACAATCCCATTCACAATAACCACCAAAAAAAGGAACTACCTCGGCATCTTCCTAACCAGAGAAGTGAAAGACCTTTACGATGAGAATTACAAAGCACTACTTAAAGAAATCCAAGAGGACACAAACAGATGGAAAAATATTCCATGCTCATGAATAGGAAGAATCAGCATTGTTAAGATGTCCATCCTACCCAAGGCAGTCTACACACTCAACACAATACCCATTAAATCACCAACATCATTCTTCTCAGACCTGGAAGTGACAATACAGAAATTCATATCCAAACATAAACGACCATGAATAGCCAAAACAATCCTTAGCAAAAGAAACAAAGCAGGACGTGTGACACTTCCAGACTTCAAACTTTACTATAAGGCTACAGTAATCAAAACATCCTGGTATGGGTACACGAACAGGCACATAAACCAATGGAACAGGACAGAGATTCCGGAAACAAAACCTCAATTTCTCAACCCACTCATCTTTGACAAAGCCTCCAACAACAACCACTGGGGAGAGAAGAACCTGTTCAGTAAATGGTGCTGGGACAATTGGCAGAACACATGCAGAAAATTGAAACAGGACCCCTACCCATCACCATATGCAAAAATTAACTCTAAATGGATCAAAGACCTAAACACAAAACCTCAAACTATAAGAATCTTAGAAAACGCAGGAGACGCCCTTATGGAAATTGGAACTGCCAACCAATTCCTATTCAGATCCCTAAATACCAATACCTTAAGAAATAAGATAGACAAGTGGGACCTCATCAAACTAACGAGCTTCTAGATGCAAAAGAAACCATCAAGAGAGCAAGGAGACAGCCCACAGAATGGGGAAAAGAATTTGCCAACTGTTTACCTGACAAAGGCCTAACATCTAGGATCTACAAGGAACTCAAACACACCAAAAGGAAAAAAAACAAACAGCCCCACTAAAAAGTGATCAAAAGACATGAATAGACACTTCTCAAAAGAAGGTATACGGGCAGCCAACAGACACATGAAAAAGTGCTCAGCCTCACTCATCCTCAGAGAAATGCAAATCAAAACCACACTGAGATACCACCTAACCCCAGAAAGAATGGCCAATTAATAAAACAAACAACAACAGATGCTGGTGAAGATGCAGAGAAAGAGGAACGCTTCTACACTGCTGGTGGGAATGCAGACTAGCACAACCTCTTTGGAAGAGAGTGTGGTGATTTCTGAAAGAACTAGAAATTGGCCTTCCATATAACCCTACAATCTCCCTATTGGGAATATGCCCGGAGGAACTCAAATCATTCTACAAAAAAGATACCTGCACACGCATGTTTGTTGCAGCTCTATTCACAATAGCAAAAACATGGAACCAACCATGTTGCCCATAGAAGCTGGACTGGATAAAAATAATGTGGTACATATACACAATGGACTATTATGCAGCCATAAAGAAGGACAAGCATGTGGACTTCACAGCAACTTAGATGGATTTGGAGCCGATCATACTAAGTGACCTATCACAGAAACAAAGAACGGAGTACCATATGTTCTTACTCATAAGCGGACCTTGAACAATTATAATGCTATAAGAAAGGGACTGGCAGTAGTGTGACACTGTCGGGGGGGATGGGACTGACCGTTGAGGGAAATGGCTGGGGGAGGGAGGGGCACACCTCATCCACAATGGCACCTGCCTAATCAGAGTTTGCATACCTCACCCTGAATTGTACCCCGTATCTTTATAATTTGGAGGAAAAAAAACCCTGACAGAGCAACCAGACCAAAAAACCCACAAAAACCAGCATTTGCTAGGTACTCAGATATCTCTGCAAACCCCAAAATACAGGCAGTGGGAACAACCACTGACAGCCAGGTGACCTGTCTGGTGTCGGCACCCGTGTAGGAAGAAGGAGGAGGCGCAATGGGGATCTCCCAGGCCTGAGAAAAAGAGAACCCCAAAATAACCAGCAGGCGCCCACCGAAAAGCACAGAGTGATACTCTGAGGACAGCAGCTGGCCCTGGGGAGGGTTTCGACCACTCCAGCCGCAGGAGCATGCAAGACATTAGGGCCGGGGCACTGGAGCGTGACCCCCAGGGGCTCCCTCACGCTTTGGAGAAAGTGACAGGAGCAGATCCCAATTCAGCAGGGGAAGGTCACTAGAGACAAAAGGAAGAGGCAGTCCAGAGACGGGCGGGGTTGGGGAGGAGAGGCCGGAAACCGCGGCAGGAACGCTGACTGAAGAGGGAGCTCTGGGAAGGCAGAGGGACCCTGACCGCGTCTCCTGAAAGAAAAGGAAAACTTATTTTACACGAAAGCAAGCCACAGAAAAGTGTCGAGACCAAATCCCACCGAAAGCCATTATAAGAAAAAGGAGACGAAGAACCAGGATTCCACCCACCCAGAAGGTGAAAGTGCCCTAGAAAGACACCCCACTCAACGGGTCAGACTGTAGCCTATTTCAAAACAAACCAACAAGACTTCAAGAAAATTTCACAAGGTGTGAAAGGATGGCATAAATCAGAGTTGAACAATTCCAGAGGTGACAGGACTTCGGAGATAATTAGAAATAAAATTCTAATTTTTTTTTTTAGATTATAACTAAACTTCTAGAAGGAATACAAAAACGAATAACCGCAACAGATAATACCCTGAGAGGAAAAGTAAGTGAAATTGAGTAGAAGTTTTAATTTTATCTATTTATCTAATAAATAGCAAAATGGGGTTTCATTATGTTGCCCAGGCTGGTCTTGAACTCCTGGCCTTAAGTGATCCTCCCAAAGAACAGGGATTACAGGCATGAACCACCATAGCCAGCCCTGGGATTTTTTTAATTGCAAAGAAATAGAAGTAATTTGAGAGAAAGCACTGACTATTGAGATAGGCAAAGAGGAGTTAACATACAGATAATACGGCTCTTAAGAAGAAAAACAAAGCAAAGAAAAAGTGCAAATATAGATGGACCCAAAATGACCATTAGAAAGACATGTTCTAGTAAAATTACTAAAGTTGTAAAAAACAAAAAAAATCCTTTGGCATATAGACAAAAAAAAATCAGGCCAGGCGCAGTGGCTCAGTTTGTAATTCCAGCACTTTGGGAGGCCGAGGTGAGAGGATTGCCTGAGCCTGGGGGTTCAAGACCAGCCTGGGCAACTTGGTGAGACTTCGTCTCTGCAATAAATCACAAAAACTAGCCGGGCATGGTGGCGTGTGTCTATAGTTCCAGTTACTTGGAAGGCTGAGGTGGAAGGGTCACCTAAACCCAGCAGGTTGAGGCTGCAGTGGCCATGAGTGTGCCACTGCACTCCAGCCTGGGCGACAAGAATAAGACTCCAACTGAAAAAAAAAAATCAAGTGACTTACAAGGGAATAAAAATTAGGTTATCATCAGACTTTTCCTTTATGCCAAAGGAATTTGAACTGAAAGAGAGAAACGTCAGTCAAGAGTTATACATCCTAGAAGTGTTCTGAGTTAGAAGAAGACAAGGAAGAGGAAGAGGGAGGAGGAAAAGAAGAATTAGTATTTTACGTCTACTCACAATCCCACTACCGGGTACGTACCCAAAGGAAAATAAATTATTATATGAAAAAGAAACCTGCACTCATAAGTTTATTCACAATAACAAACTCATGGAATCAGCCCAAGTGTCCCTCAACGAAGGACTGTATAAAGAAAATGTGGTGTATATATACAACAGGGAATATTACTCCGCCATGAAAAAGAATGAAATCATGTCTTTTGCAGCAACATAGATGGAACTGGAGGCCATTGTTTTAAGTAAAATAGCTCTGGAACAGAAAGTCCAGCCACCACATGTTCCCACTTTTAAGTGGGGACTGGACAATGGGTACATATAGACTTGCAGAGTGGAATAGCAGACACTGGAAATGCCACAAGGTGGCAGGGTGGGCTGGGGGAAGGAATGAGAAATCACCTGTTAGATACAACGTGCACTATTTGGGTGATGGGTACACTCACTGAAAGCCCACAGCAAAATATTCGCATGGAAGAAATCTGTACTTGCACCACCTAAATATATAAAAATAAAACTTCTTTATTTGAAAAGAATTTCACATTTAGTAAAGATGACTTTCCAGTTTAAAAGACCCAAACACTTGTCAAAATGCAAGAGCTGGAGAAGCTGTTCCCGTGAGGTCTTTCTGAGGAACCTATTTGAGAACAAGCTTCAGATACCAAGATGAGCAGAAAGACATCAGCAGAAAGACTTGAGGTGGGCCTGAAACGTACAACTGGCCGAACCAAGGTTAATGAGGGTTGAACAAGAGAGCATATAGTATGTAATAACTATCAGCAGACAATGTGGACAGAGTACCACCTACAAAACAGGAGGGGAGAAATAGACAAAAAACGTATGCAAAAATGCTCTTAAATTGTTATCAGTAATTATGTTGGCAGTGGTAGCATTTGTATTCTATAGTCTGAGGCTGTGTGTGTACCGCATGGCATAAAGTAAATGAATAATAACGGGATAGTCTACTTCTATCATCCCCTGGGTCCCTGAGAATCAGTATTTTGGGGAAAAGAGAGAGAGAGAGCAAACAGAAGAGGTTAAGTGAAAAAATATTATAGTTCTATATTTGAATTGGAAGTATCAGCATGAAATCACAAAGTATCTTACTCTATATCCTGTTTCTGTCCACCAAAAATGTCCTAGAACAATGACCAACCCAGGAGCAATGAACATCCTTATCACCCATGTTATGGTCTTACGATGCCATCTCCCACTAAAAGAAATCAAGGATGCTTGAAAAAGTGGATAATTCCGAGTCTACATCAAGAAGGGTACAAAATGAGCTTGGGGCATTGCTAGGGTTTGGAGATAGTTTGTTTGTCCCCATTAAAACTCATGCTGAGCTGGCAGAACCAATGTAATGTCTGTAATCTCAGTACGTTGGGAGGTCAAGGTGGGAGAGTTGATGAAGCCTAGGAGTTCAAAACCAGCTTGGGCAACATAGCAAGACCTTGTCTCTACAGAAAAAATTAGTGAGCTGGGCTCGGTGGCTCAGCCTTGTAATCCTGCACCTTGGGAGACTGAGGGAGTGAATTGCCTAAGCCCGAGGGTTCGAGACCCGCCTGGGCAAATTGGCGAGACCTCATCTCTACAATAAAACAAAAAATTAGCCAGGTGTGGTAGCACGTGCCTGTAGTTCCAGCTACTTGGAAGACTGAGGCGGAAGGATCGCCGGAGCCCGGCAGGTCGAGGCTGCCGTGGCTGGGAGCGTGCCACGGCACTCCAGGCTGGGCGACAGAGTGAAACGCCAACTCAAAAAAAAAAAAAAAATGAGCCCATGTGGGCCTTGGTCTCCACGGTGCTCAGACCAGAGCCAGGGTGATAGCCGGACCTAGAGCCTCTTGGGGACGGTCACCACCCACCTCAATTCTTGCCACAGGGATGGCGCAGGTCTGACGGAGCCTCTGGAACCAGCGGTCCTCCGTCAGAAAGCGCAGGGGAGTGTGTGCACTGCCCCTTGAGCCTGCTGGCAATGGATCCAGAATGTGCCCCCACCTGGTTTCTCAAACTTATTGAAAGAAAAAAAGAATAATGGAGAGAAAACCAGAGAGCTAAAAGCAACTTAAAAGATATATCAAATAAAAAACAATGAACAAAACCACTCTGCAGTGTCCAGGGCTCCACACATGATAGAACCCTAAAGAAAGACAAGAACATGGGGACCGTCGATGTCATGTAATTTGACATCCCCGGGGTGGGAGGGCTAGGATAGAAATGGCTGCAGAGGGGCTTCTGGGAGGCCCACCAAGCTCTGTTTCTTGACCAGGTGATAGTTACAGGAGTCTCTGCCGATAATAATTCAATTAACTACACATTTGTCTTGTGTGGCTTTCTGTATCTGTGTCTGACTTAATAATAAAAGGCAAATTAAAAGAAACCAACAGACAAAAGCTCCCCATGTCTGGGAATCTGGGTGATGCCTTCAGGCCCGGCTTCCTGTGGCCTGGTCCCCCTGCAATCCTGTCCGGCATTTCTGGAAGCTTCCAGCGGCTCAACTGCCCTCACGATAACCAAGCTCCCTCCCCGTCACTGCCCCTTGGCTGCTGTGCTCTTGAGGAGGACAGAGAGCAGCCCCAGGAAGATGCCTTGTGTCACTTCCCAGCTCTCCCAACATCTCATCGGGCTGTCCTCTCTGCCCAGGTGCGTCCGTGTCAAAAGAACGTTTCTAGTTTCTGCACTGCAGCTTTGACCACTTGGCCTTGCTGACCCTGGAGGGACTGCCCTCCCAAGGCAGGCTGATTCCTAGACACCACGGGCCCACCTGCAAGCGGGCCTTTCACAGGCAGTCCAGAGTCATGGGCTCTCAGCACCCAGGCCACTACCCGCCTGCCCTGCTTACCCAGGAGCCAGGGACCAGATAACTAGGGGCAGACCCTACGCCCCAGAGCCCAGCAAAATTCTTCAGACTTGTAAATGCTAAGCCCCCTCATCCCGTTTGGCTGTTTCTTCCGCGGAGGCTCTCTCTCATCATCCCCCTCGCTCTCTTGGCGTCCTGGCCCGCCTGATGCTCCCTTGTTTGGCCTTGTCCCATGCCTCCCGTTTCTAGCGACAGAAGAATAAAAACTCTTCCATCGTGTCGGCATTTCCGATTCTGTGCCTCTCCATGCCCGAATGGAACAAGTCCCAGCGTCACTCCAACAGCCAGTGGCAGCCCTGCCTCCCGGGACTCCCCCGGAGGCAGTCTCCTGGGTTTCCTGAGGAGGGGGCTGGAGATTCTCTGCTCCCAGAAGCTTGACCAAGAAACTAGAGAACTTCTCAAGGCATCTTTCCAGGACACCAGAATTCAAGCAGGAGACAGCGACATCCACGGCGAAGCAGCTGTGGCTTACACAGCCTGGTCCCACGGTGGTCCCACAGCCTCCAAGGGCAGGCCCCACAATGCAAAGCCCTGCAGCAGCCTTTCTCCAGCTCTGGTCCCCAGATACTGGCCTGTGTGCCATTGAAGTCACCTGGGAAGCTTTCTTAACATAAAGCCAGTCACATCCCTCTCCAAAAGTGAGTGTGAGAGGTGGCCAGGTTTGGGCACAGACAGAGCTCAGGAGCAGAACCCACCAGTCTTGAGAGCGCAGCAACTGAGGCAAGCCCTAAGCTGTGCAGGCCAAGCCACTCAACATCTCCGGATCCCTGCCAGAGCCGCAAAGTCATCCTGCCTTTTCCAGCTCGCCAGGCTGTCAAGTGCCCCTACCTGTGGCCCAGCCCTGGCCCATCCCCTGCATGGCAGGAGCCTCCACCTTGGTCAGCAAGGCCTGCTGTCCCGACTCGCCCCAGCCCAAGCCCTTGGCCCTTGCCAAGTGTCTGTTCCCAGTAGGCAGGACAGCCCCGCTGCCAGCTCATTTCCTGCGGCCGATGGATGGCCAGACCCTCCACAGCTCCCCCTGTGACCCACTCCCTGCAGCTCTGGCCACCGCCTCTGCCCACAGGGAGGGCCTTCCGAAAGCTGTCCTCTAGGTGTTCCTGGCCATTCTTTGTACGCCTGGTAGCACAAACAGATGAAAACGGGGTGGGTGGGCGGGGGGGGGTGTTTGGAGACTCAGCTTCTAAGCCTGAACTTGATTAACCTCAGATGACTTATTGGGCCTCACTGCTTGGGATGAGCCATCCCCAGCCCTCCCAGATATTACCCTGAGTTCCTCCAGATGATTATCTCAAGTTATACCAAGCCATGCCCCATTGTCCAAGGCCCTGATTCTGGCTGAGGGTGACAAAGAAGTGACAGGCACACACAGCATCACCCACAGGCTGGCTCAGCCAGACCAAAGCCCGGGTCACTCAAGCCCCCACCCCAGCCCAGGACCCCCCACGGGCAGCATGGATCGGGCAGCAGAGAGGCCCAGTCTAAGAGGGTGGGCAGTGCTTCACGCCTTACCTTCTGGACTCCCTGGGTCAGCCTCCTCCACACTCGTATGAGCTAGCATGGCAAGGGACAAAGACCACAGCCAGGAGCCACATGGAGTGCACGTGCCTCTTACTCCACCAAGGACTTGCCATGCCATGTGGCCATGGGAGCTCTGTCTGTGACGGGAGGAATCAGATAAGTTCTTCCGTGTTCCGTGTTATTTCAGTGGCTGTGTGTTCCACATACGTAAAACTGTCCACAAACGCCAGCCCTGGACAAGACTGAGGTATGGCATGAGACACCATATGGATAGGGACAGCCGGGACCTGGTGCGGAACCCCCAGGAACCCTGGTTACTCCAGCACCACCCGGCTCTGCCTCCCTTTGTGCCAGGTAGGTCTGTGCACGTGAAGCTGGCGGCCTTTCCAGAGGCACTGTTGTCCCAGCATGGGCCGCAGAAGGGTACAAATGCTCCCTGCTTACAGCACTGGGGCCCAGCGAAGAGCGTGGACATGGGGAGATATAGGAAGAAGGTACGGGAGGCCCCAGACTCACTGCTTCTCGAGTCCCGTGCTGGTGGCACACTGGCAGGGTGCCAGAGTGACACAGACACAACCACCGCACACGCGTGCACACGTGGGAGCGCTGCAGGGCTAAGCTGAGGGCCATGTGTGGCTTCTCGAAGGTGTCACATTGTAGGGCTACCTCATCCTGGAGTAGAGCTCCTTGCTGTAATGAAATCGTACATCCCCCCTGCTGGGCGGCAGCTTGCTTGACTGAGCAGGGGTGTCATTTCCCGGGACAGAGGCAAGCACAGCTCACAGGGATTGGTTGTGCCCAGGAGGGAGGCCCGGCCAGTGACCTGGCGTCCAGGAGCCCCCAGTCTCAGACTCCCACCATGGGCCACTTTCCTTGCAGCCAGGACAGGTAGCTTTTGCATTTTGGGGCAGCTTGTCAGTCTTCCTGTACTTCTAGGATGAAGCCCCCTTGTCTCACCCATAGGCCTGGGTGAGACCAACACCATGGCAGGGCCCTCCTTCCAGGTGGTCTCTCTGAGCGTCCCTCCCTGCAGCCTGATTTCTCCCAACAGGTGCTGCAAGCATCCAGTCAGTGCAGGAGTGACAAGGAGAAAGCAGAGTGCTCAAAACCCCAGGTGAGAACCCAGCCCGTTGCACCAAGTTGGGACCTGATGGGTAGGTGGCTTTGATTTGACTGAATGTAATGGGGTGCGTGATGCCCCAGAGGTGTCCACGTCCTAATCTCTAGAACCTGTGAATATGACACAGGGGGCTTTGCAGACTCGATTAAGTGTTTGAGATGGGGCGAGTGTCCCAGATGACCCAGGTGGACCCAAGGCCATCACGAGGGCCCTGGTGAGAGGGAGGCAGGAGGGTTAGAGTCCCAAGAGGAGATGTGACAATGAAAGCAGACGTCAGCGTGATGTGGGACCACCAGCCAAGGAACACCGCCTCCAGGAGCTGGAGAAGGCAAGGAAATGGATTCTCCCCTGGAGCCTCCAGAAGAGACACTGTTCTGTGCCAACACCTTGACTTTGGACTTCTGACCTCCAGAAGCATAAAATAATAAATGTGTGTTGAACCACTCACTACCTTTGTAGCAGCCATAGCTCATACCCCGAGTTCACCTGGACCCCGAGGGCTAGGTGGGTGTGGGTGTGGGTCCCCAGGCATTTGTTGGTTTGGGCGAGGGTATCAGGGGAGACACACAGCCTGCCAGGGCAGCCACTTCAAGCGCAGAGGTTGCAGCTCTGCCTCGCTGAGTGCCCCCTGCACCTTCTCAGCGAGCCCCTCCCAAGCCCCAGACGGAGGTCAGAGGAGTCAGTGAGCCACAGAAAGCACCAGGGTCACGCCGTGGCCGGGCTCAGGCTGGAGCTGCCCAGAACCTGTTGCCTGCAGCTGCTCCTGGCTCAGCCCTAGGGAGGAGAGCAAGTGAGAAAGAAAGAGGACTCTCCTACCCATCTCTAAAATGTCCCGAGGACTCTGGTAGGTTCTGCTTTGGGGGAGATGATATCGGGGTGTCATCCTGCCCACTGACACCTCAGCTCTGCCTACACTGCCCTTGTGTCTGAAAAGATCTTATTTTATTTATTTATTCATTTTGAGTTGGAGTCTCACTCCATCACCCAGACTGGAGTGCAGTGGCCGCTCCCGGTCACCGCAGCCTCGACCTGCTGGGCTCCGGCGATCCTCCCGCCTCAGCCTTCGGAGCAGCCGGAACTACAGGCTACTCGCCGGGCTAATTTTTGATTTATTGTAGAGTCGAGGTCTCGCCAAGTTGCCCGGATGAGTCTCGAACCCGCGGGCTCAGGCAATCCACTCGTCTCAGCCTCCCAAAGTGCTGGGATTACAGGCTGAGCCACCAAGCCCGGCCTGAAAAGGGTTTACACCGTAGACACAGCCTCTCCACCCACAAATGGAAGGCGTGTGTGCGTGTGTGCTTGCACTTGAGTGAGTATGCATGCAAAAGTGCATGTGTACGTGCGCAAAAGTGACTGTGCGTGTAAAATGTGCATGTTCGTGAATGAGCTGCTTGTACGTGTGCGCATGCATATGCACGTGCGTGCGTGTGTGCACGCGTGCACATGTGTACATTCATGCGTCTAAACGTGCATGTAGGTGTGCATTTGTGTGCGTGGAGGGGGGAGTAAAACCTGAAGAAACAGCGTCCTTGGAGGAGGAGGAGGAATTCCCGTGTCCAGAAATTATTCAGATGGGGAAGGGGAGGCGAGGGACCAGAGGGCAGGAACCGCCTGCACGTGGTCCCCAACGCAGCCCTTTCGGTGCAAACCTTGGTGAAATCCTGGACAGTCCCCCGCGTGGAGGCCCCCCGTTCTCCGCTCCAGCGACGCCACGGCGAGGGCGGCGCGCCCCCGGCGCCGGAGACCGGCCGCGACGTCCCCACGCGGCGCCCCGCGCGCCTGGCGACGCCCGCCCTCCCCGGGCCCGGGCGGCGGGGACGCGGGCCCGGGCTCCGGGAGGCCGCGTGCCCCGTGGGCCGCGGAAGGAGGGCGGGCGGGGGACGCGCGCGGGCCGCGCCGGGGCCGCCGGTCTCCGCCCCGCGCCGGCGGGGCTGCGGCCCGGGGAGGAGCGCCGCGCCCGAGCCCGGGTCCAGGCCGCCCGGCTCGCGGCGCCCGGGGCGGCCGTGCTCCTCTCGGTCCGGGGGCCGGCGCGGAGGCGGCGGGATCCGCAGGGGGGAGAGGGAACCCCGGGCGGCGGGGGGGAGGGGGGCGCGCCGGGAGGGCGGGGGCGGGGACGCGCGCGAGCCTGGCGCCCGCCACCGCCTCGGCTGCGAAGGGGGCGTGGGGCTCCCGCGGGACCCCCCGCCTCCAGCCCGCGAAGGAGGCGCGGCCTGCCTGGGCGTCGAGGGCGCTGGCCTGGTCGCGGCTGCCGCGGTGCCTGACCCTGGAAGGCCCGCTCACTGGCCGGGCGCGGGGGCGCACCCCGTCGTCCCAGCGCTCTGAGAGGCCGAGGAGGGAAGATGGCTGGCGGCCAGGGGTTTGGGACCAGTCGGGTGACGGAGCGAGATCCCGTCCCTGCTGGAAAGGAAGGAGAGGAGAAGGAAGGAAAGAAGGAAAAGAAAGGAGAAAGCCCTGAGGAGGCAGGGGGGGCCCGTGGGTGGCGCCCGGGGCTGCAGACCTGCGCCTGGAAGGCCCTTCCCGAGGCCACCAGAGGCCCGCCTGCTGAACGGCCGTCAGGGTCCAGGGTCCCAGGGCCAGACGTGCTGCTGTGAACAGAGCCGCTGTCTCGGCACAGCCCGCCCCTCTCCGGGCTTACCTGGGCTTCCACGCTCCTGTGCCCGGGCACCCACTGTCTCCACGGAGTGCTTCTCGCGGCACCGGGGCCCGGAGACCTGGGTCTGTTCTCACCCGCCCCGCGCTCCTACACTCAGCCGGCCTGGCGTCCTGCCTGGGCCGGGTCCTCTCCGCCCCGCAGGCCTTGGCCTGGGACATACACGACAGAATGATGACCTACCCACTAGAGACACACTGGAACGATGGCCCAGAGCCCAACCGTTTACATATGTTTGCACAGCTGGGCTCTCCCCGAATGCGGCAAAGCCTTCCTATGCGGATTACGTAAAACAAATTCTTTTTGGGGAAAAAAATCAACACGCAAAGCACAGACCCCAAAAGAGAAGCCCTCCCAGGCGCTGCTATGAGCACAGCAAAGCCTGCCCTCCCAGGGCCTCCAGACAGCAACCGTCCTCCCAGAGGTCTGACTCACCTCCACCTGGGTTCTTCCCTGGAAATGCCTCTACAAAGCCCGGGCATCCAGCCCCAGCCTGTCTTCCTACTGTAGATGTCCTTCACCGCCCCCTCCCCCGGGGGGTGGGCAGAGGACAGCGTGCTGCTCAGAAAGCTCAGGAACCAGGACTCTGTGCTGGCCACAGTTTTGCCCTCAGAGGCCTCCTGCCACCTAGGGTGAGTCAATCCTGCCTGGGATTCAGTCTCGCCCCAATTCGAGACTTCTGCAAGCCTTGTAGTGAGATGCGATGCCTTCCTCTTGCAACGAATCATTCGCCTTTTCCAGAGCTTGTCTGTGGGCTCTGGGAAGGGCAGTCTACGGGCCTCGGGCTGGCCCTTACACCTGCTGCAGCTTTCGGGAGGCAGGATGCTACTTCCCTCAGGGAGAACCTCTTGCCACCGGTTTCAAAAGACGGGGAGCGTGTTTGCATTATAAAAACACCAGTGAGAGGAAGCCATGACCATATTGGCATCTGAGCACTTGCAGCCCATCTTTATACAGAGTATCAGTGTGGCACCTTAGAAGGAATGGCCTAGTTCCACAGGGCACAGGCATTAGTCACCCCCAAAGGCCACATTTCCACGTGCTAGGAGGCCTAACTGCATCGCCCTAAAGTGAGAAAAATGTCTTTTCTTTGCTCAATTGCCAATCGCTTCTAGTCTCTACCTACACATCTTCTTTTGAGCATCACAGAAGCGTGGGTCTTTGCCCTTGTCTCTGTTCTCTTTAAAAAGCTGCCAAAGCCAGCTGGCTTTCGGTTCTGCTCCCCGAAACTTAGTAGTCACCAACAACACCGATGCTGACAGTACCGATATGTAGTGAGAGCTCACAAGCACCACCCTCTGGTGGCCCATTTTAGAGATGAGAAAACGGAGATTCCGGGAGGTGAGGCTCAGAGAACCGGTGAGAATTGAGCTAGAGCCTGTCTGGCTCCTAAGTCTGAGCTCATGGTCACAGCACAGTGTTTAAGAGGGGCTCTGTGCGGGGAAGGGCTGAGCAGATCAACAGGATTCCTGCCGTCAAGGTGCTTGGGATCAGAGTGTGCTGGAGCCAGCGTGCACCGGCCTGAGAGTGGACGGTGGATGGTGCCCAGCTCTTCCCAACTCCGTGATGAGTGCCATGACATTGGTGGCTTGAACTGGGCCATGGTGCAAGCATTCATACTACGGGAATTGGCCAACACTAAACACCAGGACTCTTTTCTTCCACCTTGAGTGCTGGTTTACCGGCACACATTGCTTATTAATTATTAGGGAAGCTATTTATAAATTTATATCCACTCAATTTGTGTCTTCATATAAAAGGATATCATGTGTGTACACACACACACACACACACACACACACACACACATACCCATAGCAGGAGGAAGTAGCCTTGGTAGTACCTCTCTACCTAAATACTTAAGATACGCAGCTATCATTTGGCAGAGAGGAATACTGAGAACCCTGACGTGAGCTGAGATCCCCATGTTCTTCGGCAGTTTCATCAAGCTTGGCCTAGGCCCGGTTCTGCAGACAGGGACAACCCACACGGCCCCACGACTCCTTCCGTGTCTTGGAACTCTCTCCTCAAGTTCTCTTGGCCAGCAAGCCACAGCCCCTTCTCTCCCTCATCCTCACAGGGCCTGTATAAGATGTTCACGAACGTTACTAAAGCTCTGAGGAGCCACGGAAGGTGGTCACTCAGCGGTTCCCTCTCCTCACTGTTCGCCCTCCCTCTCACCGACCTTTGTTCTTTGTTTTTGAAAGCAGAACTTCTTGAGAGGACAGAAGAGTTCCCACAGCGGGGGGGGACCCAAGGGGTTGTTGCCTCTATTCCTCTCTCGAAGTTTCACACACACCCAAACCTCTGCAGCGGATTTTCTCCCTCTATTACTTTTATCCCTTATTACTTTTCCCAAAACGCAGTTTCCTTCCCAAGACGCAATCTGGTGTCAGCTGTTGAGGAATGCGTTGTTCTCCTTGGTTTTGTGGGGGGGTACAATTCAGGGTTAAGTATTCAAATGGTCATTATGCAGGTATCCTTGTTGATGAGGTGTGCCAAAACCCCCCCCCCCGCCATTTCCCACTACTGCCAATCCCTTGCTTACAGTATTATGATAACTGTTCAAGGTCCGCTTACGAGTGACTCCCTCTCAGTTTTCTCAATTTATAGCTCATAAAAATAACAGTTCACAAGATGACATCTTCCGCAGATGTAACAAAAGCTTAGGTTTGGGTGAAATCTGATCCATTCTGAAGTTGTCCAAATAGCACGAAAGCCTTCCCTGGAGAGTTCTCGAAGGATCTGGGCCACTGCCCCGAGGACGGTGGTGGCTGCCTGGCGGCCGGGACGCCCTACAGGCCTTGGGCAGCACTGCTCTGCAGCGCAACCGGGTGGCTCACAGCCGCAGCGCGAACACGGGAGACACCCAGCTGCCTGTGCCGAGCCAGGCCAGAGCTAAAATTAAACTCCTGACGCACAAGCACGTCGAGGAGCGCGCTGACTCCACAGTCCCGCCTACAGGAGGCAGACACAGAGGGAATTCGGAAGGGGCAGGAAGGACCCTGAGGAAGAAGAGGGCAAGGGAGAGAGAGGAGAAGAAAGCTGGAAACATGCAAAGTCATTGCCAAAGAGACACTGAACACGGCAGAGAGAGTCAGGACTCCAGGTAGCTTCCAGCAGGTCTTGCTACAGGTCACCAGAAAGCCTGCAGTGTGTTCGCTCATAATAAGGGGGTAAGGCAGAAGCTGATAAAAGAAAAATAAGTATCTCAAGATACTGTCAATGTAGATTAGCCCACAGTATTGAAGTATATTCATTTTTCTTTTAAAATGATACTGTAAAAATAATACAGACCAGGCATAGTGGCACAAGCCTGGAAACCAAGCGCTTTGGGAGGCTGAGGCGAGAGGACTGCTTGAGGCCAGGAGTTTGTGAACAGCCTGGACAACACAGCAAGAAGCCGTCTCTACAAAAGATTTAAAATTTAGTCAGGCGAGGGGGTGCAAGCCTATAGTCCCAGCTGCTTGGGAGTCTGAGGTGGGAAGCTCTCTTGAGCCCTGGAGTTTGAGGTTACGTGAGCTAGGATCATGCCACTGCATTCTAGCCTGAGTGACAGAGACCCTGCCTCCACTAAGAAGACAAATGGCAATCTAACTTTAGATTCTGTAAGAATTGCCAAGGCTGTGTGATGAGTAAAAGAAATATTCATAGTTCCATAAGGATATAAAAAGGTTCTACATTGTCACTACATACAGACCACCACGTAGATCGAGCAAAGACACTGGGAAATAAGGCTGGTCCCCACAGAAGTCAGGCAGCTCACCTGAAAGCCCTCTAGCCAGTATGGAAGCTTCTCCTCAACTGTGTGCATGTGTGTTTTCTCCTTCAGAGTTGGGTTTGTAGAACACACGTGCTTCATTCTCTCAGCCTAAGATGTTTATGGTTTATCGAGCATGTGATGTCAGCAAAACACTGTCAAGATGCAGGGTAACTATAAAGAACTTGAAGTTCCTGTTTTTCAGGACACTATTCCGGGAACTCTCATCTACATTATTGACACTTGTTTGACAAAACAAAAGATGCAGCTCTGATGTCTGGTCCACCCTCCTAGGCTTGGTGAGGGGTCCACAGGAAAGTTGCCTCTCGGTGCCGAAGCTTCCATCGTTCGAGAAGGCAGATGTGGTCATTGCGGCGGGACTGTGGAGTTGAAGACGCAGCCCCTCGGTGAGATGCGACCGGGCGTAGCC
Source organism: Cephalopachus bancanus (assembly GCA_027257055.1). Taxonomy (NCBI): domain Eukaryota; kingdom Metazoa; phylum Chordata; class Mammalia; order Primates; family Tarsiidae; genus Cephalopachus; species Cephalopachus bancanus. The sequence continues at coordinate 358,502 of JAPVLO010000169.1, read as the reverse complement.
TGGGAAACCAGGCCCTCCTGGCCTTGTCTGTGCTGAGAGGCAGTTGCCACAACGGGTCTCTACCCTCTCAGAACTCACTATCTAATGGAAAGAACTCATGCGATCATGAAATGGTAACCAGGGGCAGGGATACGTTCTCATGGATCAGCGGTAGCTCTGCTCACAGTAAGAACACAATCTCAGGCAGAAGACAGATGTGAGTTCCCTCCAGTTCCAGTACCCAGACAATACTTAGACTTCCGAGCCTCCCTGGAAAATGGGGGCTAAGCAAGTGAATTGGTTAAATCCACCCTGGTTCCACATGGCCACAGAAGTCCACAGGGATCCTCTTTGGCTAACCCAGCCGTCTCCCCAGCTGCTCTTACCTGGGTGTGCTCATGGAAGGAAGAGCAGAATGATGGGTGGAGATGGAGTCTGACTGTGCATGATCATTGCATGTACTGCTTCAAAGGTGCAAACTGCAGAAAGTGAGGTTCAACCAAGTCTCGACAGGTGAAAAGGCAGTGAGGATGAGGGTAGCAAGGACTTCAGACTCCTACTCAGACCACACCAGCAAGATGAGAGTGGGGTAAAATAGTTAAGTTCTTGAGAATTAAAAAAAACAGGCAAACTCGAGTTCTGTATCCAGCAAAATTATGCTTCAAAAGTGACAGGGAATAAAGGTTTTCTCAGAGAAACAAAAGCTGAAGACACTTGTGGCCAGCACACCTGGCTTGTAAGAAACGTTTTTTAAAAAGAAATTCTTCAGAGAGAGAACATGAGATGTCAGAAACTTGAGTCTACATTTTAAAGAAAGTATTAGAGAAGGAACAAATGAAGGTCAAATAAAATCATTTATATTTCTTATTCTTTAATGATCTAATAGAGTTATTTGTTCAAACTACTCATAGTAGCAACGTAATGGGAGATTATAATTTATAGTCAAGTGAAATGAATAGCAGCAATGTCATAAGGGACAGGAGGGAGGAATCGGTAATACTTTATAATAAAATACTTACACTGCCCAGGACATAATATGGTGCTATTTGAAAGAGGACTTGGATTAATTGCAAGTTTATATTACAAATTCTGGGACAACCACTAAACAAGGTTTTAAAAGAAGAATTAATATGCTAAGAGAGGAGAAAAAAAATTGAATCACACAAAATACCCAATTAAATCCAAGGAAAGCAGAATAAGAGCAGGGAAAAAACAAAGAAAAATAAATAAAGACAGCAAATAAATAATTATAACAAGTATGGTAGCTAATAATCCAAATATATCAATAATCACTTTAAATATCAACTGGCTAAATGTACCGATTAAAAGACAGAGGCTGGGTGTGGTGGCTCACACCTACAATACCAGCACTCTGGGAGGTCAAGGTGGGAGAATCACTTGAGTCCAGGAGCTTGAGGCTACGGTGAACCATGATCATGCCATTATACTCCAGCTTGAGTGACAGAGTGAGACCCTGTCTCAAAAAATAAATAGATAAAGTAAAAGACAAAGAATAACAAAATAGATTATTTAAAAACAACAACAAGATGTAACCTTATGTGTTACACATAAGAGACACATTTTAAATATAAATACACAGATATACTAATAATAAAGGGATGGAAGAAGGTATACCACACTAACCGGTATTAAAAGAAAGTGAGAGTAGGTATATTAATTTCAAACAGAGCAAACTTCAACTCAAGGAAAATTAACAGAAATAAGCAGGGCATGACATGATAATAAAAGTATCAATTCTCCAAGAATACATAACAATCCTTAACATGTATGCTGCTAACAACAGAGCATCAAAATACATAAGGTAAAAACTGATAGAACTGCAAAGAGAAATAGATGAACCCACGATTATGGTTGGAAACTTCAATAACTTCTATGAAGAATTAACAGACCAGCCCGGCTCGGTGGCTCAGCCTGTAATCCCGCACCTTTGGGAGGCTGAGGTGAGTGGATTGCCTGAGACCGCGGGTTCAAGACCCGCCTGGGCAACTTGGCGAGACCTCATCTCTACAATAAATCAAAAATTAGCCGGGCGTGGTAGTGCACGCCCGTAGTTCCAGCTACTTGGAAGGCTGAGGTGGAAGGATTGCCAGATCCCAGCAGGGCAAGGCTGCAGTGGCCACTGCACTCCAGTCTGGGCGACAGAGTGAGACTTCAACTCAAAAAAAAAAAAAAGAATTAACAGACCAAAGGCCTGGTGCAGTGGCTTACATCTATAATCCTAGTGCTATGGGAGGCTAGGTAGGATGACTGCTTGAGCCCAGAAGTTCAAGACTAGCCTAGGAAACATAGCGAAATTCTGTCTCCATTAAAACATAATAATACAACAGTCAGACATGGTGGCTCACACCTGTAATCCCAGCACTTTAGAGACTGATGCAAGAGGTTTGCCCGAGCCCAGGGGTTTGAGACCAGCCTGGGCAACTTGGTGAGAGCTTTTCTCTAAATAAATAAAAAATTACCCAGGCCTGAAGTGGCATGCCTGTGGGTCCATCTACTTGGAAGGCTGAAGCAGAAGGACTGCCTGAGTCCAGCACATGCTGAGGCTGTGGTGGCTATGAGTGTGCCACTGCACTCCAGCCTGGGTGACAGAGTGAGACTCGACAGAAAGAAAGAAAGAAAGAAAGAAAGAAAGAAAGAAAGAAAGAAAGAAAGAAAGAAAGAAAGAAAGAAAGAAAGGAAGGAAGGAAGAAAGGAAAGCATAAATGATAAAAAAATTAATACAAATAAAAAACAAATAAAATGAAAGAAGAAAGATGGAAAGTCAATGATCTATGCTTCTGCCTTAGGATACTAGAGAAAAAAGAGCGAGAGAAGACCAATGCAGACCTAAAACAAACAAAAAGAAAAAACAATTTTTGAAAAGCTAGAGCAAAACTTATGAAATTCAAGACAGGAAAACAATTAAGAAAAAATTTATCAAAAGCAAAGACTTTTAAAAATGTACAGTATCGTTAAAATTGATAATCAAAAACAAGAAAGATGTAGATGAGCAATATCAGATAGGAAAGAGAGGCCATCGTTTCTGATTACATGGACATTAAATAGATAATAGATTTAGCTCAGCCAGATTAACAGATTTCTGGGCATAGAATTGTTCATAATAAAGGAATATTAAATAATAAAGGAATAATATGAGCAGCTCTATGCCCAGAAGTTTGATAACTTGGACGAAATAAACCAATGCCTTCAAAGGCACAATCTACCAAAATTCGCACAATAAGAAATAGGTAATCGCAGTAGTCCCATAGCTATCAAATAAATTAAATCCATAATTAATAATCTCCCCAAACTGAAAGCACCAGGTCCAGATATTTACTCTGCTTGATTCTACCAAACATTTGAGGAGAAATTATACCCTAATGCCAAAAACTAAAGACATTACAAGAAAGGAAATCTATAGATCAATATCGCTCATGAACAAAGATGAAAAATCTATGCATAGGTGCAAAATATTAGCAAATCAAATCCAACAATGTGAAAAACACAACCAAGTAGATTTAGTGCAGATATAAAAGGCTGGCTCAACATTTGAAAATGAGCTCACGCAACCCATAACATCAATAAGCTCAAGGAAAAAAATCCTATGATCATATCAATAGACGCAGAAAAAGCATTTGACAAAATCCAACACCCATTCATGACAAAAACTCTTAGCAAACAGGTAGTAGAGGAGAACTTCCTCAACCTGATAAAGAACATCTACAAAAAACCTACAGCTAACATCATGCTTAATGGTGAAAAACTGGATGCTTTTCTCCTAAGGTCTAGCACAAGACAAAGATGTCCCCTTTCACCACTCCTATACAACATTATAATGGAAGTCCTAACCAAAGCAACAAGAGAAGAAAAGGTATACCAATTGGGGAAAAATAAATAAAACTGTCTTTGTTTGCAGATGAAATGATTATTTATGTACAAAATATGAAAAAAATAAAAATGATTCTTGGAAGTGACAAGCAATTATAGCAAGGTTGCCAGATACAAGGTTAATATACAAAAGTCAATTATTTTCCTATATACCAAAAATGGACAACTGAAATTTGAAATTGAAAACACAATTTCATTTTCATTATCAACAAAACAAAAGTACTTAGCAATAAGTGTAACAAAATATGTACAAGAATTATATAAAGAAAACTACAAAACTCTAATAAAAGAAATAAAAGAACTAAACAAATGGAGAGTCATTCTATGTTCATGGATAGAAAAACTCAATATTGTCAAGATATCCGTTCTCCCCAACTTTATCTACAGATTCAGTGCAATCCAGTCAAAACTCTGGTGAGTTATTCTGTGGGTTTTGACAAACGGATCCCAAAGTTTACATGAAAAGGAAAAAGACTCAATATTCAACACAATGCTGAAGAAGACTGACACCTGCAACTTCAAGTCTTAGTATAAAGCTATAGTAATCAAGATGTTATGGTACTGGTGAAAGAATAGAATAATACAATGGAAAAGACAACCCAGAAATAGATCCACATGAATGCGGCCAATTGATCTTTGACAAGGGAGGAAAGGCAATTCTCCCATGACACCTGGCAAGGCATCAGAGGGCAGACACTGATGTGGCCTTCTCTACTGAACAATGCAGGTGTTACACATACCAAGTGGGTTTGCATTTCACAGTCTGCAAACATTAGGCAACAACTCGTTGCATCTTTCTACAACTCAGTTCAGTGTTTGTGTCAAGTCCACTCTGTAAAATCTGCATAAACACATTTGGTTCAGGATTCCACATTCCTCTTTCTCTCAAGGTTGGCATCTCACTTGGGGAGTCTGTGGCTCTCCACCAGCAGGTGTCCACACTGGTGTCCTTGAGACCCATACCACTCCTCCTAGCCCTTGGCCAATGACCCCGTCCTCAGGTTGTAGTCCCTCAAGGTGACCATAGGATCTCTTCAGGGACACACACACATACATGTACAGAGACACACAGAGACAAACCCATAGCCACACAGAGACACAAAGACACACATGCACGGACACAGTATACATATAGACACATACACAGACAGACACAACAACAGATACATAGACAGAAACCCAAGAGGCAGACACACACAGAGACAGATACACACAGACACAAACATGCAGAAAGACACACACACAGACATAGACACACTCACATAAACACACTGGGCTAACATCCACACCCCTCTCAGGGTCCAGAGACTCTCTGGTCCTGCCTTGGGCCATCCCTGGCCCTGGGACCCATGCAGCCTGCCCCTGCCTGCAGTTGGGGCCCTGGGCCTTTGCTGAGTCTCCTGCCATCGAAGGCTCCCAAAGAGGGGCTGCTCAGCCTCCCAGCCACAGCATTCTCAAACTTACCTGGGAGTGTATTCATTTCCTGTAGTTGCCATAACAAGTCATTACAGATTTAGTGGCTTACAACATACATTTATTCTTTCAGAGTTCTGGCGTTGCAAATCTCAAAGCAGTCTTACGAGGCTGAAATCAGGACTGGTTCCTTCTGGAGGTGCCAGGGCAGAAATCGTCCCTTGCCTCTTCCTACCTCTAGAGCCTATATTCCTTGGCTGGTGGCTGTGTCACCCCAACTTCCACCCATCGTCACACCTTCTTCTGTCTCTGGCCCTCCTGCCTCCCTCTGTGATCGCATTGGGCCACCTGGGCCATCTAGGATCCTCTCCCCATGTCAAAATCCCTTCACTTAATCATATATGCAAAGTCTCTTTGCGCTATAAGGTAACAGTCACAGACTCTAGGGATTAGGATGTGGACACCTCGGGGACCATTACTCAGCCAACCACAGTATCCCCAACCCTGTGGGGTCCTCGCCCTAGCTTTTTTCTAGATATCGTCTCGGGTATCCAGTTCAGAGACACAGGGAGGGCGGGCTGCCACAGAAAGTGGCCTCCCACATTTTTCTGTCTTACACCTGCATTCAGCTTTTTTATCTTAAACTGAACAATCAAGCCTCTGAGACTTTGTCTCTGGTCCTGTGCAAAGAGCCACACCACGGAAAAAAGGTCCTCCGCCCATTGGGAGAGGGTTGGGGAAAGAAAGGTGGCCCAGAGTTGAGCGGCTCACTAACTTGGACAGCCTCTGGAGAAAGACCTCACACACTTATGGCCTCTGCCTTTGACGGTAAGCTTCCAGGACCATGCTGGTGGGGATTCTGGGTTTATACTTGTTCATGAAGAAGAGGGTATCACGATTTGGGGAAGTGGGATTGCTTCCAAGTGGGCTGGGCTTGGAGGGAAGGTGGAAACCAGAGGGAAGGACTTGGTGGACACTGCTCTGAGGGTACCTGGGAGGAATCCCAGGAGCAGAGATCAGCTCCCAGGCAGCCACGGGTGTAGAGAGTAAGACCGAGAATCCTTGAAAGGGACAGAACTATTGGGATGGAAATACTGAGAAAGCTACGACACTGTCTCCTGTGGCCAGCCTGCTGAAGCCCACCAATCTGCTGAAGTGTGTCAGAAGCAGTTGCTCCAGCCATGGAACAGGGTCTGCTGAGTTTTCCTGAAGCTCAAGATGGGAACCAGTTACAGCAGCTGAGTGGAAATCCCTTCGCCGTGGCTGTCTTGTCCCACACACACTGCCCGGGAAGGGATGACCAGTTGGTCCAGTTCTCAGCTCGTTATGGGGGCGCATTTCTGGCTAGGCAGAGCTGGTGCTGGGGTTCTCCCTGCGGCCTACCCACACCACAGAGGTGAGGTCTGGGCATAGTCTCCCACATCGCTTTGTGTTTTATAATATCTACATTCAAGTGTAAAGGTACGGCCTTAAGGTTAGAACTTATTTTCTTTTTTGAGTCGGGGTCTTGCTCTGTTACCCAGGCTGGAGTGCAATGGCACGTTCACAGCTCACAGGATCCTTCTGCCTCAGCCTCCTAAGAGCTGAGACTACAGGCACGTGCCACCACACTCAGTCAGTTTTTTTTATTTATTGTAGCGACGAGGTCTCACTATGTTGCCTAGGTTGGTCTCAAACTCCTGGGCTCAAGTAATCCTTCAGCTTCAGCCTCCCAAAGTGTTGGAATTACAGGCATGAGCAACTGTGCCTGGCTACAACTTAGCTAAATTTGGGCTTTGATTCTTGGTGACTGTGAAGCTCGGAGCAAGTTGTTTAATCTCGGTAAGTCTCAATTTCATCATCCGGAAAACAAGATGATGGCACTTAGCTTATAGGGCTTGGTGAGCATTAAATGATATGCATGTGAAATGCCCAGTGCTATTTTGGACTTTTAGGGAGTGGCTATGCACTGCTGAGAGCACAGGTTGACCCTTCTTCCTACCAACATCTGCCCGCTCTCAGAAGGTGCCGAATCTCTGCTGAATAAATATAGCACCAATGAGTAGTCAGATGCCCATACATGGCTACAGCTTCAGCATGTCATTCTGAGACGATAATTAAACAAAATGTCTAGACTCAGTGACTAGATGAATGAGTACATGAAAGTGCATACATTTCTGAACATGTACATTGTGTTTGTTTTCTTTCACTGCCAAGACAAACCACCACGATCCTAACAGCTTATGACATCTATTACAACGTCACAGTTCTGTAGGTGGAAGTCTAGGCAGTGTCCTTACTTGGTCCCCTGCTTAGAGTCACAGGAGGCTAAAATCAAGGTGTCAGCAAGACTGTGCTCCTTTCTGGAGGCCCTTGGAATGAGTTTACATCTAAGCTCTTTAAAGTTGTCTGAATTCAGTTCTTTTGGGGAAGGGTCCCAGGTCCTTGCCAGCTGTCAGCCAGGAGCTGGCCTTCACTGCTCAAGGCTCCCCGCGTTCCTTCTTGCGCCTTTCCCTTGGCCTGCTTCAGCACCTGCAGGTCACCTCCCTCTGAGAGTTTCTCGGACTTTCCCTCCGGCCGCATGTCTGACTCCAGCTGGAGAAAGTTATCTGCTTTTAAATGCTCGTGTGATTAGACTGGGCCCACTGGCACAATCCAGAATAATCAGATTATGTTACAGACTATGTCGTATGAACCTGAACCCCATCTGCAACGTCCCATTCAGTGTGACACAGACACAGGTTCTGGCAACCAGGGCATGGACATCTGGAGGCCATTGTTCTGCTGACCACACACACACACACACACACACACACACACACACACACATCTCTCTTAGGCCTGTGACCCTGGCATTCTCTACCGTCTTCAATTCAGCATGTAGAGACATTTTTTAGGAAAGGGAATGGAGCAGGCAGGAGGGACAGGCAAAGGCCCAGTGTCTGAGAAGAAAGGCCCAGGAGACAGGAGCAGGTGCACTGTGGGGGTTTCCTTCCAAATTCTCAAAGCAAGTCTAGTCATAGCTTTTCCTCACCCTCTCTTTCTGCCTTCCTGGCATTTTTTCTGTTCCTTCCCTTCTTCCCAGCTGTCTTCCCTTCCTTCGGCATTTGAGAAAAAGACTAAGATCCAAGCCATTTTGGCAGGAGAAAAGAAAAACGGTGGGTGAAGTCTCAGGCCTTGTCAGGCTCTAGCAGTAGAAGGCAGCAGGGCACCGAAAATTCAGAGACAAGCCGGGCTCAGTGGCTCAGCCTGCAATCCCGCGCCTTTGGGAGGCTGAGGTGAGTGGACTGCCTGAGCCCGCGGGTTCGAGACCTGCCTGGGCAACTTGGCGAAACCTTGTCTCTACAATAAATAGAAAATCAGCCAGGCACGGTAGCCTGTGCCTGTAGTTCCAGTCACTTGGAAGGCTGAGGCAGGAGGATTGCTGGAGCCCAGCAGGTCGAGGCTGCGGTGGCCGGGAGCGGCCACTGCACTCCAGTCTGGGTGAGAGTGAGACTCCACCTGAAAACAAAACAAAACAATAAAACTCAGGCAAGAGTTGATGTTACAGCCTTGAACCAAAATTTCTTCTCTGAGAAATCTCAGTGTTTGTCCTTAAGGCCTTCAACGGGTTAGATGAGGGCCAACCACAATATCAAAGGTAAACAAACTCTGTTACTCCAAGTCAACTGATTGTAGATGTTAACCACATTCATGAAGCACCCTCATAGCCACACTTGGGTTCATTTTGATGAAATAACTGGGTACCCTACCTTAGTCAAGTTGACACACAACACTAACCATCACAAAATAAAAGGACACAAGCAGTTTGCACTCCTGTGTGTCTGAGTACTCTCATTTTCATAACATTTCTGGGTCTCATCCTTGTTGTTTGTATCAATAGTTCTTTTGTTTTTATTACTGAATAGTCCTTCCTTGTATGGATACAGTAGGCTTAGACTGTAATACACCAAGCATTTCACAATTCAGCTATGAGATCTAAAAAATAACTTTTTAAAAAGAAATGTGCCTTCAATACCCAGGAACTTGTAAATACCAATTAAAACCAAAACACAGCAACTCGCTGAGATATTTAAAGTTTTGGGCATCATAGAAGGAATAGTTAAAAACCTCTTGCTGGTCAGCAGTAGGACACAAGGAAGACAGCTCACTATTTTCAGGAATATGTTACTTTTGTGGGCTACATTCTGTTATTTTTAAAGTTTAATGGTAGGTAATTAACCAAAAGTAAACTAATAAATTAAAACTAGTATCTTGCTATCACTTCAAAAGATGTATCTTTATTTTTATTTATTTTTTTGAGTTGGAGTCTCACTCTGTCGCCCAGACTGGAGTGCAGTGGCTGCTCCCGGCTACCGCAACCTCGACCTGCCGGGCTCCGGCGATCCTTCCGCCTCAGCCTTCTGAGTAGCCGGAATTACAGGCATGCGCTACCACGCCCGGCTGATTTTTTGATTTATTGTAGAGATGAGGTCTCGCTGCCCAGGCGGGTCTGAAACCTGCGGGCTCAGGCAATCCACTCACCTCAGCCTCCCAAAGGCGCGGGATTACAGGCTGAGCCACTGAGCCCGGCTAAAAGATGCATCTTTAATACACATATAGGAAATTCAGATAGTTAACTCAGTTTGCCAATGGCATTTCTGGGCAGACAGGCTAAATCTACATTTAAGAAAGGAGAAGATGACAGCCCCATTTCTGGGCTCCTCTCCTCAACAAAGGGTTGTAAGAGCTCATGGACTCCGGGTCCTCTCCAGCCACATTCCCAGAAGTCTCCTGCACACTCGCACACCCCGTCCCCCCCACAGCCACTGATCTGTCCAGGTCAGTAATGACTTCCCACCTGCCACCACCAAATGGCCCACCCTCAGTGCACACCCTGCAGCGTCTGCAACTGCCATGCCCTCCCATCTCCACCGGGCTCCTCCAGACACCACACACTCCTGGCTCTCCAGGAGTCCGGTTCAGAGCGCAGCCTCTTAGCCTCCCGCACACGCAGGGCTGTCCTTGCTTCTGTCTCCATCTTTCACCCCTCCTGGGGATGATCCCACCCAAGCTCTTGGCTTAAAGCGGCCTCTGTACTTCTGGCCCCAGCTTCCACGTGTGCTCCAGACTTGTCCGGCAACTGCCTGGGCCACAGTGCCACACTTTTACAGCCAGCCTCTGGTCCGGCTGCACCCGCTTCCTCCCAGCCATTCTCTCCTCAGTCCTTGTCTGGAGCCCTGAAAACACTATCCTTCCAGGTGCTCAGATCACCTGAGTACAGTCGAGACTAAGTCCCTTCTTTAGCTCACACGGTACTAATACCGTCCACAAATCTTGGGGTTCTGCTTTGGAAGTACTTATCTCTGAAATCTGTTTCTATTCCCTTTCCCACACTAATCACAACCACTCTCCCCTCCTCCTCTTGCCTGCACAGCTCTGCTGGCCACCTCACTTGGGGACTGCAGGCTATTCTCAGCAGAGCAGCCACAGTGGCCCTGTTAAAAGTCCAAGTCCATCAAGATCCTCCTCTGACCATGGCCCCCTGCCCACCTCGCTGGAGTTCACCTTCCTCCCCATACCTTCCTGTCTTCATTCCTACCCCTCCCCCCTCCTTCTGCTCCCCCCAGTGCTAATTCTGGCTGTTTCTTACCCACTTCAGGTGTGGTCCTGCTCCCTGTCTTTGCACCTGCTGTTCCCACTGCCTGACATAACCTTTCCCAGATGTCTGCACGGTTTGCTCCCTCATCTCCCTGAGATCGCGAATCGCTCCGAGTGGAACACTGTCCCAATACACATATCCTCCCCCTCCTTCTCAGCAGCTCCATCTGACTTAACACATTTTTTTCCCTATCGTCCATCCTCCCACCAGAGTCGAGATTTGCGTTCTGTTCACCAGGGCATCCCCAGGACTGCAAACGGGGTGGCATGGAGCAGGGACTGATGGACAAAGGGTATCTGTGGCATGGACTCATGTTTCTGACTTGGAGCCACTGTCTTCAAGTGGAGCCACACGATCATCGCCAACTTCATTTTATCCCGAAAGAACTTAACTGCAGACATCGCTGCCAGAGAGGAGTGCAGACAGTCCCTGATTTACGACGGCTTGACTTAAACCTGCTCGACTCTGCAGTGGGTTTATCAGACGTCGAACGCACTTTGTCTCCCACTCTTTCACCTTTTGTTTGACTTTTAGAGACGGGGTCTCACTCGGTCATCCGGGCTGCACCGTCACGGCTCTCTGAGGTTCCAGCCTCCTGGGCGCGGGCGACGCTCCCGCCTCAGCACGCCCTGCCAATCGCTTGTCTATTTCCGCAGAGATGCGGCCTCGCCGCGAGGCCCAGGCGGGCCTGAACTCCCGCCCGGGCCTTCCAGATGGCCGGGCCACGGGAACGAGCCGCCGCGCCCGGCAGCACTCCGACCGCAGGCGTTTCCGACTCCGAAGCGGGCGTCGCACGCAGCCCCGCCGCAGGGCGAGGGGCGGCGGCGATCCCTCGGGGCGCCGGTAAGACGCCCCCGCACGCGGAGAGCCGGCCGGCGGACTCGGAGCTTGCACCGAGCGCCCGAGGATGCCCGAGGTAACGGGCGGCCCGGGGCTAACTCGAGCAGGGGCCGCTGGCGGCGGCGGGCGGGGCTCTCCCAGCCGGCCGGTCGGGCCAGGCGCAGCCGCCCGCGCCCCGTCCTCCCGCCGAACGCGGCGCTCGCTTGGCGGCCGCGTCCCCGGCGGCCGCGGCGCCCCACGGACCCGCGCCCCCCTGCTGCGGAGGCCCTCGGGGCCCCCTCGGGAAGCGGCGGGCTGGCAGGTCTTCCGGAGGGTGCCGCGCGCGCACCCGGCCCCGGGCGCCGGGCCCGCAGCCCGCCGCCCGCCGGGACGCGAGCGGCGCGCGCAGGCGCAGTCGGCGCGCCCCGCCCCGCCCCGCCCGCGGCCCGTCGAAGGCGGAGGGGATGACGTCATCGAGCGGGGCGACGGGCATTGGGCGCCATTTTGAAAAGGGAAAAAAATCCCTCCCAGGCGTCGGCGGCGGCGGCGGCGGCGGCCGGGGCTGGGCGCTCGCGCGGCGGCGGGGCGGAGGCCGCCCTCCTGGTCCGCCGCGGTCGGCGCGCGCGTCCGGCGCGTCCCCGTGTCGCCGCCGGCTGCCATGGCAGGTGAGGGGCGCGGGCGGCTCGCCGGGGCTGCGGGGCGGGGGCCGCGGCCGGCCTGACCGCCCCGTTGTGTTTGCAGGAGCCGGAGGCGGCGGCTGCCCCGCGGGCGGCAACGACTTCCAGTGGTGCTTCTCGCAGGTCAAGGGCGCCGTCGACGAGGACGTGGCCGAAGGTGAGGCTCCGCCCGGCCGCGGGAGGACGCCTCGCGGGCGTCGCGCAGCGTGGCCGCGGCCTCCCGGCCCGCCCGGCCGGCGGCAGGCCGGGAGGCCGGGCGGGCTCTGGCGGCCTCTGCGCGCGGTGGGCTGCGGCGGGGGCGGGGGCGGGGGCGGGGGCGGGGGCGGGCCCGGCCCGCGGCGGGGCTCACGTAGGCCGCCAAGGTCACGGGCAGGCCGCGGGGACTGCACGGGCGCTCCGGCCCTCCGAGCCGCAGCCCGGGCTTTCCGGTCCCGCGGGCTGCCCCGGCCGGGGGCGGAACCGAGGGGGCCGCTGGGATGCCGGGCGGCGACGTCGGGATCTCTGCCCCCGGGAAGGGGCGCGAGAGAGCCGGAGAGGAGGGGAAAGCGCCCGCAGCGAGGTCGGGGCCTCGGCCCCAGACCCAGGCTCCGCCTTTGATCACCTCCGTGGGCTCGAGCAAGCCGTTGCCGTAGTCTCTTCTGCCCTTAGGCGAGAGTTGGACTCCTCGGTTCTTGAGGTCCTTTCTAAGGTTTTTTACATGCCTCGAATTTGACTACGAAGCCTTTTCCTCAATCGATGGATTCTAAAGTCTCTGCTCCAGATTTTTATCTTGAACCTTGTGGTCTTTCCCTTAATTTAGCCTTAAATGGACCAGCGTGCAAAGTTTTAGGGTGGTGCGCAAGGAACTGGGGCATGCCTCCTGCCGGCATGTCTTCTTAAAGTTAAAAGCTGCATGCCTTTTCTTATGTAGAATCGAATTCTTAGAGACTCGAAGTTTAATTCGTATTTCAAGTTTAGAATCATAGTGCTTTTTGTTGTTTCTGCATCTTACTAAGCAGTGTTCAGCTCTGCGTAGAAATGGCATGTTGGCACCAAACACGCCTCCCCCGGCCCAAGGGACTGACAGCCTCTGATGTCTTGTCAACTTTCCTCAGCCTTGGCCCCTTCCATGACCGTTCGCTCCTTCCTCCTTCACCCTGTGCCTCTCTGGCAATGTCTGGTTTGACACATTACCCTTGAGGACATCTGGGGATCCTTAGCCCCTTGGTACAAACAGTGCTCAGGTCATTAAGCAAGTAAGACGGTGCTCCTAGGAAATTCATAAAGATGTAAATGGTTTGAGGTTGAATCTAGGTGGTTTCTATAGAGCCACAATAGTTTATTCATGGTGTTTCTTTTGCATGGATTGGAAATGTATTGCTTGTTTTTTGTTTTTATTTTGCATATGCCAAGTGGGTGACAGTTCAGCCTTACTCAAGTGTGCTTAATGTCACAAGTAAAGCAAAACTTGTTTGTTTAGGGCTAGGGAGGAGGGAGGGCTTAATACCTGCCTGTCTTAATTTCTGGTTTCTTTGCTTAAATTTTTTTTTTAATTGATAAGTTGTACAAATTAAAATTTAAAAATTTAAGTGTGACTACACTTAAGCAAATAGCATTCTTTCCCTTAAAAAAATATTGACAGAAATTCTTTGTTCTCTGAATTACTAAGTTGATTAGAACTTTTTGAAGTTTTTAGCCCATTTTGTAAGTAAAATTGTGAATACTTGTAAAAGTTTGGTATTTTGAGTTATCTTTTTAGTAACATTGCTTTGTGGTAATTGCCCACATTTGTTTTGATTATTGTATGTATCCAGAGCTTTCTATTTTAATCCACGTATGCTTTGGCCGTAGTAATCCATCCCGATGAACACACTTGTGACTTGTCATCATTTTGTCCAGTAAGTGTGGTATTGCTAGTTTGAATTGTATTATTACCATAGAGCCTACGATAAAGAAAGGAAATGTAATTGTTAGTAACTAGAGATTATTAAGCAACAAGAATTATGAAGCTGGTCTTGCCCAAAATCAGCCTGATGGAGAAATGCTTATCAAGATAACTAACTAATAGGAGCTGGGTAATTCAAGGAGGCGATTATTGCACACTGAATCTTGAACCGTAGGAGGTAAGGTATAGTAAATTTTATTTGCTTGAATTGGTGATCTGTGATGCATTTTGTTTTTGAAGATTTTGTTCTGGTCTGAGCTTAGCTCTGCTGTGTTCCACCGGAACCCTGAACTTCGGCGGTCTTTCTGTTTTCCTTGCCATATGTAATCAGAAAGTGCCTTAGGAATTGAGGCTGGGGTTCTCTCTTGACTTCAGTGGGGCGGCATCCACTGCACACAAGTGAGAGTAGGAACCTGGGTTTGGAGGTTGTGAAGTAGCATGGAAAAAGGTTTTTTTTGTTTTTTTGAGTTGGGGTCTCACTCCGTCATGCAGGCTAGAGTGCAGTGGTCCACCACAACCTCAAAGTCCTGGGCTCAGGCGATCCTTCTGCTTCAGCCTCCCAAGCAGCTGAGACTACAGGCACGCACCACCATGCCTGGCTGATTTTTATATTATTTTGTCCAGATGTGGTCTCTGTATGTTGCCCAGACTGGTCTCAAACTCCTGGGCTCAAGCAATCCTCCTGCTTCAGCCTCTCAAAGTGCTGGGATTACAGGCACATGCCACCATGCCCTGCAGGTTTTTGTTTTGACTTCCTTTTTGTTTTTAAAACTAATAGCCTTGGGACCTGAATTACAACTCCTGATGCAAGTATTGGAATGTGTAAAATTTGATGCTTTTTTTTTTTTAAAGAATTGGGTTTTGCTGTAGGTCAGGTCAACCATCATGATTCCACTGTGTCATCTGAGATTTCCCATCCCCCTGCAAGGAGGAGTAGAGCTAGCTCACAAGGAAGTTATTAATTGTCCTGCTGGTGACCAGATGCATGAGCAACAGCCAGTGGTGACTTGCCTCTTCTGCCCTTGCCAGAAGGTGGGACTGTGTGAGTTGGTACACCTAGGTGTGCAAGAGTAAAAAAAATAGTAAAACCCAGGGGGACTTCCAAAAGGAAGTGAGGTGAAAAACTCTTGGCTCGTGCCTCTAAAATACTCCTAAATGGCGACTACTTTTTGGAAGTTGTTGAATATTTGTGCAGATTTTTCTTGCATGTTGTATAGTTCCTCCAGCCCCTACTTCTAGCAGAGGATGTCTTCTGCAGATGTCCCATGATGTTTTCTTTGCTTATCTGCCTCTGGTAGACTGAGCAGATCAAGCATGAAGGCTAGGTGTCGCCTCTCCTTGGCCCCAGCTCCTTGCAGAGGACCCAGCTAGAAGGTCATGATCACTGAAAGTTGCTGAGTGCTCTTTATGTGCCAGAGATTGCTCCAAATTCTTCACACAACCTGGGAGGGAGAAAACCCTTTTCTTCTCTGTATCAGATGCAGAATCCAAGGCACACAGAGCAGTTAACCTGACCACACAGCGGTTTACAACAGCGCCAGGGTTTGAAGCCATGCTGACTGGCTGCAGAGCCCCTGTAGGCTGTACTGCTTCGGTGACGGTTTGCAACCAGGACAGTACTGATGAAGCCCCCACTGCAGTATGTGACTGCCCAGCCTTGGGATGGAGCTGTCCTTCTACAGTTCAGTAAAGATCTCACCGCCAAGAATTGTTTGAACATAGCTCTGAAAGCAAATGAAAATGAAATGCCTTTAAAAGAAGTGCCTACCAAAATGACATAAGATTAGTAACAAGGGTTCAGGAGTCGCATTCATTTTCCAGGCACTTCTCAATGTATTTTAAGAACAGGTATCACAAAGACAAGGAGTAACTGAAACACTTGCAGGTCAGACAAATACACTACCTTTGCCTGTGAAATTACTTTGAACAAGATTGCAGTCGGATTACTTTTGGGGAAGCTTTGGGTTTTGTTCCTTTATACGTTGCAGTAATTGCTCTTAATAGCGAAACATTGGGGAGGGGCCGGAGGAGCGGGGGTCTTAGGTTGAACCTGGGTTTGTACAGCTTGGTAGCAGCTGGTTCCTGTCGTCCCAGAATTTGTAGTTTTAAGTGTTTTGTCTTTTTATTTGATGATTTTGCTCTAACTGGTTTCTTGATCCATTATTTAATCTGTTGCTTTGAATTAGACATTAACCTTCTAAAGAAAATACTAAACAAAACTAAAGGTTTATCTGCTTAAGCCAAACTTGAGTCTAGGGAGTTATGTAAGTAACATGGGTGTCTGGATAATTTGATAGAATAAGCTTTTCTAAGGGGATTACATAGGTATTCGGAAAGAAAGAAGCAGTTTAAATTGGTGCAGGATAACAAAAATTAAGGGAACTTGGGCATCAGGTTAACCAGGAAGTTACTGTGTTTCACTGAATGTAAGATACCTTTAGTTTGAAAGATAGTAAAATGTGGGGAAGTGTACTTAAAATCAATGAAATAGACTAGTATTGATGAATGCAAAACTTTCCTGTTGTCAATATTGATGTCTTCTGTGTATAGAAAATGGGCATTTAGTATTTATTCATCTTTGATCTTTAAGTCTTGATGGGACTTGGTTTCTAATTATTTGAATTATTCCTAGTCTGATTTCTACATTCTGTTGTAGAATTTCCATTTACTTGATACCTGTGCCTTTGAAAAAAGCCTTCAGGAGCTGTCCTTTGGGGAAGGCCAGCAAGCAAGCAAGTGATCTAGTAGCATTTTTGCAGTTCAACTTATGAAAGCGCTTTATGGGGGACTCTGCCTTTAGGAAGTCAGACGTGTGTGCATTTCTTAAGATTAACATGCACATCATACTGAGTACAGCTGCATGTTCAAGAAGCTGGCCTAGTTATCCTTACGTAATGAAATGCATTGGTTTGCAAGACTTGTGGTGGTGTTAGATCATACTCCTTGATATTTGATTCCTTGATTTTAAACAGTCTTGTTTGTTGGGAAGTTCTGGGTTCATTGGTGCCTGCCGTTTTTTGTCAGCTTTAAAGGCCCCTTTCTGAGCTTCAGCTTGCTTATCTAGAAATTGCATCGAATAATTTTTGTCAATAGCAAACAATGTACAGTGCTTTTGCAACCTGTAAAGTGCTGTTGAAGTGTTAGATACAACTGTTAATTAATTTCATGTATTTTAAGGTATTTGGGTTTGGTTTTAACTATATTTAAACACAAAAATAGCAGTTTCTTGTTTTTTTCCTGACCTCCTCATCTCTCTGCTTGCCCCAGATCCCTTCCATTGGGCCTGGCCTCTTGGTTTTTCCATTATTATTCAGTGATGGTTCCCATCCCTTGATCTTTGCTTCTGTACCTTTCCCAGCCTAGAATATTCTTTTTGTTTCCTGTCCACTTTCCATGCACTGCTGATCCTTCTAAATCCGTCTCATATTCCACCTTTTTTTGTGTGTGAATCTCTGTTCTAACCCCTCTTAGCATTCAGTATTCTGTCTTAGACTTTGAACTTTTCTTTCACTTAGCCTACCACGTTGATTAGCAATTGGCTATATCCTGCTTGTAGTTCCTAATTTTATCACATGTATTAGGCTTGTCTTTTCAGTTTGATGCTAATCAGGGAGTGTAAAGTCATGGTAGATAGGCATTGTGCAAATAGAATTTGTTACAAACGCCATTTCCCCTCTCGATAGCTTTGTGTTTACTTGACTAGTTACTTATATTCTGTTTTCCCACCTGTCAAACTGGGGTGCTATTACCTGTGACTATTATAGAGTTGCTATGAAGATTACAGAGAATGTATGGAAAGCTCTGATAAACAGAAACATGATAGCTGGTAACTGTTAAGATGTTTTTGCCTTAAGAAATTCTCTTGTATAGGAGAATAGATGACTGTCATTCCAGGGAACTGGTTGGGAAAAAAAAGTGTGTTTTAGGGGCTAGTTTTCAGCTTAGTGCATCTACGTTCATAACCGTTTACTGAAGGGCTGCGAATTCTGCATGCTGGAAATAGAGATGTCTTGTTTTCCCCTAGGAAGCGCTCTCTGTTCGGGCAGAGACAGTCAAACAGATGGATCCTTGCACTGTAGCGGGGACCACAGCACTTGAGGAGGGGATGTGATAGGAGTGCTCACTATACGAACTTGGATAGGGAGTGAAGGGGAGGAAGGGACCGAGAGGATGTTCCAGGTGAAGAGGGCTTGGAGTGCAGGTTGGACAGAGCATGGTGCGTTCTAGCCTTCTGGGAAACCAGTGCTTGGCATGGTCCTCTGATAGAGCAGCAAGTGGCTAGGATAAAGCAAGAGACTGACAGGGCCTGGGGATGATGAGTAAAGGACTTGACTGCCATGCTGAGGACTTGGAGTTGAGCTTTTAAGATCCTAAACAGAAGAGCGACATCAGCTTTATGTTTTTTGGAAGGTCGCTCTGGCCTTTGGTGATGGGGTAAAAATGGAGGTAGAAATGCCATTAGGAAGTTACTGCAATAATAAAGGTTGGAAATGTCGGCTTACTCTGGATCCAGGGTTGGCAGACTTTTTTGTACAAGGCCAAATAATAAATATTTTAGACTTTGCAGGCCAGACAATCCCTCTTGTAACTCCCAAGCTCAATTCTGCCTTTGTGGCAGAAAAGCAGCAACGATGGGCGTGACTGCAGGTCTGTTCCCCGAGAAGGGCAGCCAGCCAGATGTTGCCACAGGTTGTAGCTGTCGACCCCTGCTCTAAGGTGTTGACCCCTCTTCTAAAGTGTCAGTTCTCAAAGCCTTTTAGTTCTGGAACGTTTCATACTTTGATTAACTGCTGAGGATCCAGAGAGCCTCTGTTTGTGTGGGTTATAGCTGTTGATATTTACTATATCTAAAATTAAGGCTGGGCTCAGTGGCTCAACCTGTAATCCCAGCACTTTGGGAGGCTGAGGTGAGTGAATTGCCTGAGCCAGTGGGTTCGAGACCAGCCCTGAGCAACTTGGTGAGACCTCATCTCTACAATAAATAAAAAAATGTTAGCTGGGTGTGGTAGCACGTGCCTGTAGTTCCAGCTACTTGGAAGGCTGAGGTGGCAAGATTCCTGGAGCCCAGTGGGTCGACGCAGGGGTGGCCATGAGTGTGCCACTGTACTCCAACCTGGGCAACAGACAGAGTGAGACTCCAGCTGAAAAGTAAATAAATAAATAGATAAAAAGAAAATAAAATTACAACAGAACAACTTAAAGCATTTGTTATTTCACTTTAAAATAATAATAAATCAGCTGGGCTCAGTGGCTCAGCCTGTAATCCCACGCCTTTGGGAGGCTGAGGTGAGTGGATTGCCTGAGCCCGTGGGTTCGAGACCCGCCTGGGCAGCGAGACCTCATCTCTACAATAAATCAAAAAAATCAGCCGGGCGTGGTAGCGCATGCCTGTAATTCCAGCTACTTGGAAGGCTGAGGTGGAAGGATTGCCAGAGCCCAGCAAGCGAGGCTGCGGTGGCCGGGAGCGGCCACTGCACTCCAGTCTGGGCGACAGAGTGAGACTCCAACTCAAAAAATAATAATAATAATAATAATAAATCTACGATATGTCACCATAACATTTTAAATGAAAAACAACTTTTCTAACAGATTTAGTGAAAAGAGTGCCATTGATTTATACTTTTGCAAATCCTTTAAAACTATATGGCTCAAGAGATGAAAGACCTGCTCTTTGGCAATCAGTTGCAGTTGCTTTATTGAAATATATTAAGAAAATATGGCCTCACACTTAAATTTAGTTAGAGAAGAGAGGAGTGATTAACTTCTTTTTCAGATAGTTGTGGAAACTCCTCAGCACTATAACACAACTCTGTAGGTGGCAGTTTCTTCAAGTTTCGTTGCACTTTGGAATTGTATTCCCTGTTAAGCCAGAATTTACAGACCTGTCTTGTACTTTGAATGGACCTTTTGTGCATGTGCATGATTTGGTAATATCATACCTTAGTCATTTGAAAATATCGGTACATGAAGATCATCTAACTGTTGACACATTTCATTATATTTAGTGGAAACCACATTTGTTAATGTCACCACTGATCTCATTAGAAAAGTCGTAAAGTAAGAAACTATTAAACTCATGGTAGTACATGAAAGTTTTCAAAAATTCTCATTTTGTCTTTCATTTTTTACACACCATTAGAGTGAGTGACCGAGCTATCTAATTTTCTCTTGAAAGCTTGGATTTTATCATTGGCAATAAATACTGTCAGTTATTTTCTGTGAAGTAAGAGGCTCATTTTATTCATTTTCAAGAAAATTTCTTCCAAATACCAAATTCTTAACTCTTACAAAAATGGCATTCCGTAAAAAAAAAAAAAAAAGAAAGAAAGAAAAAAAGTGACTAGTTCAGCATGTATGATATTGTGAAAAATGTGTGGTTTTTGTCCCCGTTTTCTAGCATGCAGCACCTAAAATCCTTGGATCCCTCAGTGATAAGTGTTTTGTGTGATAATAAGTTGACTGATGGCTGGTAAACTCTGGGTCGCTTCAGAGTGGGAGCTGGTGGCCAGGAAGACCGAGGCAGGATTAGAGGGTTGGGATTTTGGGCCCCACCCCCCACCTCTGGGGAGGGGGAGAGCAAAAGGCTGACGGTAATCCGTTGATTTAATCAGTCTTGCCTAGTTGAGGCTGGGTTCAGAGTTTCTAGGCAGCTGAACTTGTGGAGGTCCCCAGAGGGTGTGCACCCGGGGACGGCGTGGAACTCTGTACCCTTGCCCACATACCTTGCCCTATGCATTTCTTCATCTGTATCCTTTGTAATATCCTTTTATAATAAACCAGTTCGTGAGCTACTCTAGCAAACTAATGGAAGCCACAGAGGGTGCTGTGGGAACCCTGATTTGTGGCTGGTTGGTCAGAAGCACAGGTAACACAACCTGGGACTTGCAGTTGGCGTCATAAGTAGGAGGCAATTCTGTGGGACTGAGCCCTGGGCACCCTGGGGATTGGAGGCTGTCTCCAGGTGGAAAGTGTTGGGATTGAGTCGGAGGTCACACAGCTGGTGTCCTGCAGAACTGATTGCGTCCTTGCTGGTGGGGAGAAACCCTCCACACATCTGGTGTCCCAAGCGTGCTGTGAGAGTGAATGAGGAAGCAAGTTTGTTTCCCCTCAACCGAAACAGCTGTGCATGTGCTGTTCCTTGAGACAGTTGTACTTGGGGATGCAGCAGAAGTGCTTTCTATGTAAGTGCCCATTTTGCCACAAAGAATTCTAAAAAGATTCATATCAAAGGGTTGGGATTGAATAAAATTATTTTGACTGTTCTTCATGGAATAAATTAAGTAAAACCGGCTTTTTTTTCTTTTTCTTTCCTTGTTTTCCCCTGCATGTTCAGGGCATGAAGAATACAATGCCTCGTAGCACAGTTTGCTGCTGCTGTCATGATTTGTGCTGAGGTGCCAGCAGTTTCACCTACCCTTGCTTTTGCTCATCTGTGGGAGTGACAATACAGTGAAAACGGTAGATGATGTATTTGTATTACTATGAAAATAGTTTTGACCTCATGGACTCCCTGAGAGGCTCCCGGGGACACTTAGAAGTCCACAGACCATACTTTGAGGACAACTACTAACGCAAGCTGTTAGCGGTAGGAATGTTAAGGACAGGGCAGATTTCAAGAAAAAATGCCCCTGCTCGTCTTTACTAAATGTTATTGTTTTTATCTCAAGATACAAAAACCTAGTGTTTATTATTCAAAGAAAATTAAGTGAAACAGGTGTATGTCAAGAGTACAGAGTGAAAATCCCTCTTCATCCCAGTTGTCCTGGAATCCTTCTCAGACGTCACTGATTTTAAACTGTATCTTTTTAGATCATTTTCTGTTGGTTTACTTATTTGTATTTTAAAATTTGTTGTTTATAAGCACTTTTAAGTTTCACAGATGTGGAATCTTATTCTAAATATTGTTTTGCAACTTACATTTTTTTGTTAATGTATATAATGTATGTGATTTGGGATCTTATGGTGAACCAGGCTTTCTGAGCTCATCTGACCCTTGCCCCAGCCCCTTTGAGATGAAAATACTCCTATATTGCCTTCATTGTACAAATGAGAAAATTGAATCTCAAGAAGGTTGAGTCATTTGCCGAAGATCTAAGAGCTAGCGGGTGCCACAGTCATGATATTCATCCAAGTATTCTGAATTCTCAGCCCATACTTTTATTTTTAACTATGTTGCCTTCTTATGTGGCTCTGTTTCATCCCTTTTGATAGCTGCATACTATTAATTCATTTATTTAACTAGTCCAGTGCTTGTTGTTTCTAGTGATGCTGTAAGAGTCTAAACCATCCCCTGCCCATGTGTGGCTGTTCCTGGGTGACAGATACCAAGGAGTGGGCCCAGGAGTGTCAGAGGCCATGCATATGGACATCTGGATGCCACCAAATTGGCCTTCAAAGGTGGTGCCAACTTATACCTTCCCCAAAAGTTCTCTTTCCCCTACTCTTGCTGAGAACATCAGTCTTTGTACTTGAGCTGTTAGAAGGATAAATCTAATGTTGTGATTTGTGTTTCCTTACCAGTGTGCAGTTTATTAACCTTGAATTTTAATTCTTCTGCCTCTATTCCACCTTCCTCTCCCCAGAGTTCAGTTGAATCGACTATACATTTGTCTGTTAGTGGATTTTTGTCTTCTGTTGTTGCTGTTGAAATTAAGAATAAGAACTGAGATCTGTGTTTGGTTCAGTAATTGTGTAGAAGAGGAACGATGTGTGGACAAAAAGTGATTCGTGAATTGAATGTAAATACAGTCATGCATTGCTTAACAACGGAGATGCATTCTTAGAATTGCATCGTTAGGCAGTTTTATTGCTCTGTGAACATTGTAGAGTGTACACACACAAACCTAGATGTTGGAGGCTACTCCATTATATAGCTTCTTTATAATCTATGGGACCATCATCGTATACTGGGACCATCATTGACCAAAAGGTCATTACATGGCACATCACTGCAATATCAGGATTTCAGAGCTCAGAGACTGTGAAAACAAACAATCCTGGAGTATTCACAGAAATCTTGGTGAGGATTTTAGACTACCTCAGAGCATGAATCCAATTTGAGCTTATTATATCTAGATCTCCAGAGATGATAAACCACCACTAAAATAAGAATGCGGCTGAAGGAAGATATGGGTTGTGTTGATCTTTTTCTGTATCGTGCATAGCACCTAGTACAGCTAAGAAGTGCTGTAATAGATTTTGAATCCTTCATGAGTCATCATACATGCCCCAAAGGTAGCAAGTTCTCTGGTAATTGGAAACATTTGGGTGGTGAAGGAAAATGATAGGCCCACGTTTTTAACCACATCTAACGGCTTATCGTTTAACAAAGGGAGGGGGTGAGTAAAAGAGTTCACGTAAATCGCCAAAGAAATGACAGTAATAAAAGAAGATTCCAATTAAAGCGATGGTAAGTTTCCATTTTTGCTTTACATTTCTAGAAGAAGTATCTCTGTCCTCCATTTTTGGGAGGGAATTTTGGCACTTACCTCTCAAACACTAAGCAGGGGTTGGGACCCCAAGGTACCACTTCTAGGAATCCTACAGGAATATGCCAGCGTCCTACAAAGATGTGCATGGCAGCAATAAAACTTTCAGAGAAACCTGAATGTCTAAAGTGGTGAAGCTATTAAGAGAGTCATCGTACTGTACTGTGAACTTACAGGGGCTCTGTGCCTATTGTGAGGTGGTCTCTGGTCCCCGGGTCAAAAACCGTGGCCTGCAGAACAATGACCCCCTGGAAAACCCAGAGTGGCTATAAAACCCTGTCCACAAAGGCAGCTTCCCAGGGCCTCACCAGGATGCCTGTGGGGAAAGAGGAGTCAGATTTGCATTAAATGGGGATCTTGTTTTTATTCCACACACCGAGGAGAATGCGATGTTTTTGTAGTGATGAGAAATGGAAAAGGCTGGCTTCCTCACTGCTCCAAGGACAACACTTTCCTTGTTGCTATTTGTGAACACCTGGTCATGACTCAGTGCAGGTGTATAACTTTTCTCTTGTGCTCTGGTTTCCTTGAGCATAAGCCGTTTTAGGCTGCCATTCTGTCATGTTTGAAAATGCTTTAAACCTTTTTTTTTCATTTTTCATTGTTCTGCTCTGGGAATCTAGAATGACAAGGTAGCATCCATAAAAGCACATTCATTACAAAAGTTTTAGTTCCATAACTAGGTTTAAAACAAAGCACAACAAACACTCAGCTAATAATAATTATTGAAAAGGGGGGATTGTTTGTTTGTTTTTGAAATAGCATCTTGCTATGTCGCCTAGGCCGAAGTGCACAATGACGAGTCACTGCAACCTTGAACTTCTAGGCTCAAGGCAGTCCTTCCACCTGCAGCTTCCCAAGTAACTGAGACTACAGGCATGTGCCACCACACTTGTCTTTCTGAAATTTTTTTATTTTTTGTAGAGACAAGGTCTCACTGTGTTGCCTAGGCTGGTCTTGAGCCCCTGCGCTCAGGTGATCCCCTTGTTTGGGCCTTCTGACGTCCTGGGATTACAGGTGTGACCCGCAGAAAGGAGGGGGAAATTTATTTGTGAAACTTATTTGTGAAAAACACGACCGGGGATGTATTTTCACAAGAGAGTCTAACTTACGATCCCTGATTCTCAAGACGATGTCCAAGTACTCGGTGCTTCTCTTCTGCTGACTCGCATCCTGCTGCTTTGCGTTTCCCTTCTCATGGGCTTTTTGTTGAAAGCTTTTGGTGGGATCCAATCAGAATTGTAATACTGTAAGCCATCAGCAAACAGGACATGCAAATGAAATGCTTCTGTAAGTCATCAAAATGTATCTTGTAGGCACCGTATGGGAAAGCCTGTAACTCCTGAAGCACTCAGCCAGTGAGGAACCAGGGCATGGATCTGCGTTTTAGGGATGGTAAAGTGCTGGTTCTTCCTGCTTTGTTGTGCCTGCGCACCTGAGGGACACCTGTTCTTGCAAGAACGATATTTTTTGCTTTGTTTGAGTTGGAGTCACTCTGTCACCCAGACTGGAGTGCAGTGGTTGCCTCCGGCCACCGCAGCCTGGACCTGCTGGGCTCCGGCGATCCTTCCGCCTCAGCCTTCTGAGTAGCCGGAACTACAGGCACGCGCTAGCATGCCCGGCTACTTTTTGATGTTTTGTAGAGATGAGGTCTCACCAAGTTGCCCAGGCGGGTCTGTACCCGCGGGCTCAGGCAATCCACTCACCTCGACCTCCCAAAGCACGGGGTTACAGGCTGAGCCACCGAGCCCGGCAAGAACGATATTAAAAGGGCTGCTTCACTCCACCAGTCTCCAAGTCTCCGTGTCGTTCTTCAGCGACAAAACTGAGGACGGTCAAATCGGTCTCCCACAGGGGTTAATGCCTTATGTGTATCTCTGCATTTATAAATATCCCTAACTTTATTAAGCATTGGGGGCAACTTCTCAGCTTTGTTTCTGCCATTTGCAGTAACGTGTATACAGGCGTCTATATCATTTGCCCCCTCACATTTTGATGAACCTGTAGGTTGCTCTTAGAATAAATAGTTGTATATTATTAGTAATAGTAAACACTATTATATAAAAATATATAAGTAATAATAAACACCCACGTAGTCAACAGCTAACTGTCCATATTGCTGCAGTAAGCTTAGTTGAAGCCCTCTGTTTGTTTTTGTTTTTGTTTTTTTTGAGTTGCAGTCTCACTCTGTCGCCCAGACTGGGGTGCAGTGGCCGCTCCCGGCTACCTGCTGGGCTCCGGCGATCCTTCCGCCTCAGCCTTCCAAGTAGCCAGAATTACAGGCATGCGCTACCACGCCCAGCTGATTTTTTGTAGAGATGAGGTCTTCCAGCCCAGGCGGGTCTCGAATCGGCGGGCTCGGGCAATCCACTCTCCTCAGCCTCCCAAAGGCGCGGGATTACAGGCTGAGCCACCGAGCCCGGCTAACCCTCTGTTTTTAACTCCGCAATTCCATTGCCTGGACTTTTTCCCTCACCAGAGGCTACTTCTGTGGAATTGGTACACAACCTAACCCTGCTTTTGAATTTTTATTCAAATAGATGTACAACTGCCTTTTAAAACTTCTCCATCAAGCAAAGATTAATGCAGCTCCAGCTCTGTAGCTACCCCTTCCACTCCTTTTGTTTCGTTGGAATCAAATGATCTAGTTGAATGTCAAAGGTTGCATTTCTTAGATTTTGACTTTGTTTTATGGTACGAGAAAGAATGTTTCAGTTGTTGAGCTATCTGAAATAGCAGATTAGTGTAACCTAAAGTAGTATTAACCATGATTATTTATTTTCTCTGCCATAGAACCCTGGTTGAATTCAGGTATGTAATAGTGATCTTAATTTGAAACTGAGAGAATGAGAAAATTTGTACTGTAACCATTCTCCAGTTACTTATTCATTAAAGTGTACAAAATTCAGCAGTAAAAGGGGTAATCAATTTGAAATTATCTGCTTCGTGCTTTTTTGTGTGCTCTTGTTAAGGGTAAAATGTGTCACTAGGTAAAATAGTTATATTCATAAAAATTGTCACATTAGAAACCTTTTGAAAGTTTACCACTGGGATTATTTAAAAAGTAAATGGAGTCTCTCTGGCCACTTGCCCTGAAGAATCTGCAGGCCAGTACAGGGTAGGCTTGTAGGGGGAGGGTACGTTCCACCACCAAGGATTTGGCTGCTGAGTTCGCATCTCTTCATTCCAATAACTTAGGATTGTTTGGGCTGTGTTTTACTTAACCTACAGAGAGAAATTTAACACTCAGGCTGGCAATGTACTACTATTTTTTTTAAGGTCTAGGAATATATACATTTTTAATTGAGATAGCATCTCACTAATATTTATAGTATCTTGCATAATATTTATCATTTTAGCCACCCATAAATGTACAATTTAGTGGCGTTAAGTGCATTCACAGTACTTTGTAACTATCTATACCCAATACTTTTTCATCATTACCAAGTAAACCTTGTACCCTTTAGACAATAACTCCTTCTCTCTTTACTATCCTTGATAACCACCATTCTTCTTTCATCTCCATGAATTTATCTATTCTAGGAACTTCATATAATTGGAATTACATGGTTTTTGTCCATCTGTATCTGGCTTATTACTTTATGCGTAATGTTTTCAGAGTCCATCCGTGTTGTAGCATGTGTCAGAATTTCATTTCTTTTTATCACAGAATTAGTTGTGGATTTCTTGAAGTAGGAGATGATATGTTTCTAACCTACTTTTTAAATCTATGTTGCTTTTTGTCATTGAATATACTTTAAAAAATTTTACTCTCAATAAATGTATTCCTGAAAAGCTATTTGGATATGTAGCTATTTATATGCATTGAGTAAACTTACCTAGTCAGAAGTAGCTTGTTAACAAATTTTTCTAAAGTAAATAATCACAAACAGGGCGGGTAGTTATTGTTTACTTAAATTATGGTAAAACTTATTCTGTCATTTAACTGACAAACTTATCACTTGATAATCTTACCTATTTTAGAATTTCTGTAACTTAGAAATGTCTGAGTTTTTACATGTGTGTTAGGTCACAGTCTCCTGGGACCTCAAAAAATGTTACAGCACACTCCCATTAGAGCCTCCAGAATGTTAGGTCGGGCCTGCTGGGGGATGGGTGTCTGGTGTGTGACCCAGTGCCACGTGAAAGTTGCAAAGAATTGCACAGAAGTTAGGTTAGAAAATACAGTTTATTTAGAAAGTGAATTAGAGCGAGAGAGAGAAAGGTGATTCACCTCTCCAAGGTAGGGGAGAGGGCCAAAGCCAGGAAACATGGCCGGGCCATCGCTCAAAGAGCATATACACCAGAGCTTAGCAAGGCAGTAGCTGCAGTGATCTGGCAATGGTGAATGGTTGCTCGTGGTTGAGTCCTTTTAACCCTTCCCTTTGATGGCAGAAAGTTATTAAGGTGATTGTGTGGTGGTCTGCTCCACGTCATCATGAAGGGGCAGGTAAGCGCAGGTTCTGACGTCAGGTGATGGACAGCAGGCAAATGGGTGGGTGAGTCATATGATTGCTGCGGTGGTGGTGCGTGGTGGTGGTGGTGGTGGTGGTGGTGGTGGTCATCGTCTAGATGGGAGGAGACAAGGGGAGGGTTTTTTTAATTTAAAAGTATGCTTTTTTTTTGAGTTGGAGTCTCACTCTGTTGCCCAGGCTGGAGGGCAGTGGCACACTCACACCCACTCCAGCCTTGACCTGCTGAACTCTGGCGATCCTTCCCCCTCAGCCTTCCAAGTAGCTGGACCTACAGGTGCACACTACCACGCTCACTCATTTTTTATTTATTGTAGAGACAGGTCTCACCAAGTTGCCCAGACTGGTCTAGAACCCGCAGGCTTAGGCAATTCACTCACTTCGTCCTCCCAAAGTGCTGAGATTACAGGCTGAGCCACCGAACTGGCCCTGTCAGGCATTTCTAATCCACTAGCTCTTTAGCAAAAAAGGACTGTCTTATCATTTCTGTGACTTCAGCCAGCTAAGGGGGGGTGATCTTTAACTCTCTGCCCTTGACAGAAGGAATCTGAAAGTCTCCTAGAGATTATTGTGCTAAACCATGAATTGAAAGGTTGGATTGTCCTTGTCCTGCATCTGATGGAAATTTGCCAAGGGAGCGGAGTAGGCTGCTTGTAGGCTGCCAGCCTGCCAGCGTGACCTGCGGCAAAATGTCTGAACGCTTCCTAAAACCTGCCTATTGGAAATTTATCTATCTATGTCTAACCTGGGCTTGATTCAAAGTGTATCGGTCTAAGCAAAAATGGTTATGCTGAGGCAAAATGTGAACTAAGTTTATTCTAAGTTTCTCGACATCCCTCCTCTCAATGTGTATTTAAATATACTTAACTAAAAAGTATAAGGAGGAATCTCAGGGTTGCCTGTGTTCCTAATAAATGCTAATAAAGGATGAATTTCGAAAGCACTCAAAGATGAGGCTTTGCCAGCCAACAGAGCGTTACCAGGGCGATGAGCGAATTCTCACTCTGCAGCTTGTCTTGGAGAAGGCACCATGAAGGGGGAGGCTGCTGTACCACACACAGAGTACTGAGACTTCCGCAGTTAGCTGAAAATTAGTTGCCACTTTGATGAGCACTCTGAAGGGAGTCAGAGGGCTTCCCTGGACAAGGGATCCCTGTGCGAAGATGTGAAAGGTGAACAGGCATGCAGGGTTGAGGGCTGGGAGGGACTGGCCAAGGGCAGTGAATGTGAGAGGACTTGCCCTGAGGGGCACAGGGCTGGCTGATGGGGCACGGCGGCAAGGGGGGAGTCAATTAAGGACTGGGGTTTTTATTAAGGAAGGTGAGGATTCGAAGTGGCACCGTCAGATCTGGGTTTAAAAAGTTAAAATCAGCCTGGCTGCAGGGTGCAGAGGTGGGCTGGAATCAGTTTCGGACAAGGTGTTGTTCAGTTGGAGAGTGTGTGTTTAATTTTCCAAAGTAATTATGTTGGTGACTGTGACAGAGACACTAACCTGTTGCTGATAGTTTAAAAATGCTTTGATTTGCCTGTAAATCAGACTCTGCCATTGCTCACACAGTTCTCATCTGCTAGAAGAATTTCTAAGCATGAAATTAAGCATAAATCACCTAGTTGTGATTCAAGTTTTTTAATATATTTGAGAGAAAGGTTACTGTATTCAGCCAGACAGCCTTTTGGATAAAGACATTCTCATTTTTCAGCATGGGGTGGGGAAATAGTGTGGAATGTTCTGAGCAAATCAGATTTTCCTTGTAAAGAATGATTAGGCCAGGTGCCGGGTCTTACACCTGTAGCCACAGGATTTTGGAAGGCTTGAGCCCAGAAGTTCAAGACCAGCTTAGGCAACATTGCAAAACGTCATCTCTACAAAAAATAAAAAGGTTAGCTGGGTGTAGTAGCACATAAAAATAAAAAGGTTAGCTGGGTGTAGTAGTCCCAGCTACTCAGGAGGAGGTGGGAGGATCACATGAGCCTAGGAGATTGAGGTTGCAGTGAGCTATGATCATGCCACTGCACTCTAGCCTCGGTGACAGAGTGAGACCCCTACTCAAAACAAAAATAAAGTAGCGAAAAAGAAAACAGAAGTCCCTTTAGGTTTAAATAGAAAACTGAATTTTAAAATAGTATTTTGTTGAAAACAAATTTATAGCATATTTGTTTATTACTTAAGAACTTGAGCTGTCTCCTTTTAGAATATATTTGAGAAAACTTACAAGTTGTGAGAACCTTTTAGTTACTGGATCCATTCATTTTTAGGTGTACTTTTGTTTAACATAGTAATACATAATTTATAGATAATCAAGCTCACCCCTTTAAAGTACACAACTGAATGTTTTTTGGTATGTTCACAGAGTTGTGCAGCCATCAACACTATCTAAATATAGAACGTTTTCATCGCCCCCACAGAAACCCAGTACCAGGCACTCCTGTTCTCTCTTCCCTCTACCTGCTGGCAACCACTGATTTCCATTTCTGTGGATTCACCTGTTCTTGACATCTTATATAAATTTAACCATATAATATGTGGTCTTTTATGTCTGGCGTCTTCCACTTAGCAAAATGTTTTTAAGGCTCATCGTGTGGGATTACTACTTCATTTTTTGTATGAATAATATTCCATTGTATGATTATATCCCTCATTTTGTTGACTCATGTATCAGTTGATGGGTAGTTTCTGCTTTTTGGCTGTTATGAATAATACTGCTGTGAACATTCTTGTACTTTTTTTTGCGTAGACATGTGATTTTCAGTTCTCTTGGGTATATACCTAGGAATGGAATTGCTTGGTCACATGGAAACTCTGTTTTAACGTTTTTGAGGAACTGCCAAACTGTTTTCCAGGCGACTGCAACATTTTACAATCCCACCAATGTGTGAATGATAATTTTTCCACATCCTCACTGACACTTTTTTATTGTCTGTCTTTTCAGTTTTAGCAATCTGCATAGTTGCGAAATGGTATTTCATGGTTTTGATTTGCATTTTCCTAGTAAATAGTGGACATCTGTATATCTTCTTTGGAAAAATGTCTGTTCAAATCCTTTGACCATTTTTTAATTGGCTTGTCTTTTTATTGTGTGAATTCTTGATGTATTTTGGATACACGTTTTATAAGGTACATAATTTTCAAGTATTTTCTCCTATTCTGAGAGTTATCTTTTCCCTCCCTCTCTTAATGTTGTCCTTAGAGGCACAAGAATTTTTCATTTTGATGTTGTCCAGTTTATCTTTTTTCATCTTTCAAAAGCTTGTGCTTTTGGTGTCATATTTAGGAGACAATTGCCTAATCCGAGATCATGAGAATTTGTTCCTCTTTTCTTCTAGAGTTACATAGCTTTAGTTCTTACATTTGAGTCTTTGATCCATTTTTATATATAATTTATTTATATATTATATATATGATGTTTATGTATTATATACAATATATATGATATTTATATATCATAAATTATTATTATACATAATTGTATAGGGGCCCAACTTAGTTCTTTTGCCTGTGGATATTTGCTTGTCCTCACACCATTTGTTGAAATACTATTCTTTTCCTATTGAATTGTCTTGGCACTAGTGTTAAAAATCAATTGACCATAAATGTAAGAGTCTGGACTCTGACTTCTGTTGTCTTTATGTGTGTCCTCACGCCACTACCACGCAATTTTGATTACTGTAGCAGTATAGTAAGTCAGGAAGCAGCATCTCTCTTGCAGCTTTGTTCTTTTTTAGGAACAAAGGCCTTTTTTTTTTGGTTATTCCTTGACCGTTTTATTCTCCTGTGCATTTTAGGATTAGCTTGACAATTTCTGGGGGCAAAAAAGCAACTGGGATTTTTTAATAGGGATATTACCTTGACTATGTAGATCAATTTGGAGAGTATTACCACATTAGCATTAAGTTTTACAGTCCATGAATTTGGCATGACTTTCTATATATTCAGGTCTTCTTTAATTTTTTTCAACAACATTTTATGATTTTCAGTGTACAGATCTTGTGAGTCTTTGATTGAATTTATTCCTAAGTATTTTATTCTTTTTGATAGTGTTGTAAGCAGAACTGTTTTCTTAGTTTCATTTCTGAATTGTTCATTACTAGTGTATAGAAATAAGTGGGCTTTACCAAATTGATTTTGGATCCTGCATTCTTTTTGAACTCATTTATTAGCTCTGGTGAGTTTTTCTGTGTGTGGATTCCTTAAGGTTTTCTATGTGCAAGTTGTCATCTGTGAATAGAGATAATTTATTCATTTTCAATCTAGAAAACTAGTGTTTCTTCTCCTCGCCAAATTACCCTGGCTAGAATTTCCAATAGAATGCTTCCTAGAAGTTACCAGAGTGAATATCTTTATCTTGTTCCTCATCTTAAGGGAAAAACTTTCAGACTTTCACCATCAAGTTTGATGTTAGCTGTTGTTTCGTAGTCACCCTTTATTTATCAAGTTGGAGTTTCCTTTTATTCTTAACTTATTGAGTGTTTTTATCATGGAAAAGTATTAGATTTGTCAGATGCTTTATTTGTGTTTGTTGGGATAACCATGTAGTTTTTGTCCTTTAATTCTGCTAATATGATGCATTATAATGATTTCTTTTTGTATGTTAAACTGAACTTGCATTCTTAGGCTAATAGTATGTATCTAATTTTATTAAAGTAATTTGTTCTTGTAACAGAGTAGTTGAATTTTAGTTGTTCCTTCTGACTTCTCCATTTTAGAATAATTTGCCACAAACTTTTTTTAGTGCCTAAGTGACGAGAAAATAATATTCAGTTTTTCTCTTTGTCACATGTTTTAGCCAATCCAGTGACACTTTGGGTAAACTCTATAATTTTAGGTGCTTTTGGATTGTAGTGTCTCTAGTGTAGAGTCTTACTATATCTCTTACGTAGGTGATTTTCCATTTTTTTATTTGTTGGAGGCTTACCATTCACTTTTATCAGGTTTTGTCTGGTTTTGAAACAGAGGACTTCTGCTTTTGGAGACATAAGTTAGAAACGTTGTGTGTGCACGTGTGTGTGCGCGCTTTTGTGTCTGCTAGCAGAAAATTCCCCACTTTGATGTAAATATGTAATATTCAAAGTGCACTATTATTGGACTCACCAGAGTCTGTGGAAGTTACCTGACTTACCTAACGTCCTCATTAATTTGCATCCTTGGAAAGCAGATAACACTCCTTTTTCTGGATTTATAGTGAATTAACCTCACAGAAGTTTTGGGTGAAGGAGTTGTGGTTTTCAGGAATTCTCTTTCACCGGATTTTTTTGTTCCGTGTCATTTGAGTCCCTTACAATAAGCATGCCCTCTGATAGGCTACCAGGTGCTGCAGGAATGAATGGCCTTGCCCTTGACTCATCTTTTACCAACTGATGGTCAGAGTGTGGGGGTTGAAATAGGGGAACCGAAGCACTCATGAGAGTGAGTTCACTAGAGAGTGGAAGAGAGAAAGTGGGGACCTCGGGTCTGAGGAACGGCCCAGCTTGCGGTCACTCCAGGTTGGTCTTTGGCGGAAGCGGGGGCTCCTCCCACTGCACAGGGTGTCTTTTGATGGGTAGACTCTGGCAGTTCTCTTCTGGGTACTTGTGTTTTTCAGTGAAATATGCAGGATCGTTCACAAAAATTGAGGTGGGTGACTGGGTGCTGGAAGCTTGCGGAAGGAGGCAAGGAATGAAGGCGTCACCATGAGATGGAAAGGAGGAGCAGTGGTTGGGAGCGTCGGGTGAAGCCAGCAGAGAATCCCGTCCACGGGAAGCGGGGTGTGGGAGAGCACACAGCCAGAGGTTGACAGGGCCCCGGGAACGCTGCTGGGAGGGCCAGCCACGTTCCAGAGCCACCACAGGGAGCATTCCCGGGAGAGTGAAGCTGTGGCAGAGGGGCCTTGGAAGGTGGAATGCGGCTGAGTCCAGGGAGGCTGCAGGAGCAGGATGCGGGGAAGGTGTGGCTGGCGGCTGAGGCGTGGGATGCACACCGAAGGCACAGACGCCGGCTGTGCACGCCGGTTTCTCCCACGAAAGCCTCTGATGAGCGACTCTGCTCGGGGGCACTTGACTAGCTTCTCAGGCCCTCCTTCCCTCCGTGGTAGGCACTCTCCCAGCTTCTCACGTTGTGGGTTAGATTTCCCGGTTTCAAACTCGGTATTAATGGAATTAGACCACAAGTACTCCAGTATTTGTCTTCCTGCGCCTAATCCACACTGTTTACATGTGGTAGTCATTGGTTTTTTTCAGTGCTGTGTGCGTTCCATTGTACGAATAGACCGTTCATATGCATCTTTTCTAATGTTGATGGATGTTGTAGTTGTTTCTTTTGTGAACATGGCCACGAACATTCTTGTAAGTGCTTTAGGAATACATGGCTGTGTATCTAGAGTGGAAGTTCTGGGTCATAGGATATGCATGTTTAACTTTAATTGATGTTGCCAAATAGTTTTCAAAGTGACTGCACCAGTTTTCACTCCCAGGAGCACTGTATGAGAGAGTTCCTGGAACCGTCGGTCTTTAATTTCAGCCATTTGCATGGGCATATTAGTATCTCAAGGTGATTTTTACTTGCCTTTCCCTGACAGCCAAAGAGGTTGAACACCATTCTGTGTATTTACAGGCCCAAGGTCAGTTTTGATACTACTTTGAGTAGGTGTTTGGTTTTAATTGTAAACACCTTTGGGACTGGTTTTCCAGTTAGTTCCTCTAGTAGTGAGGGGGAGAATGCAAGGAAAGAGGCCAGAACTAGGCCTCCCCACTAGATCCTGCTGATGGCTGTTTAGGTCAGTGGAGTTGCATTTTATACCCGGAACTTATTGTGGTCATGTGCCAAGAAGTATGTTTAAATAATCCACTCTGGAACTAGCTACAGAGGGGAAGGAGGAAATGAAACTGCTGGAAACTGTATCATGTCTGTCATTGATTCATTTTGTTTTGAATGACTTGGTAATTTTAGGTGCTAGGTTCTTTTTTTTCCCTTTTATTTTAAAGATGTGGGGCACAATTCAGGGTTAAGTATACAGATGTTCATTAGGCAGGTACCCGTGTTGATGAAGCAATACATTCTAAGTACTGTGATTTTTTTTTGGTAATCAACTGGCTGTGGTAGTTGATGGGGTTTATGCGGGGTGGATGGCTCCCTTTGGGCCTTTAAGTGTGTTCCTTCAGCTGCTGTGTGGACATGGGGCGCCCAGGGGCACGGGAGAAGGTGGGGAGAGCACTTGGGAGGCTGTGCGATCATCCAGGCAGAAATAACGGCCTCTGTGGGCGGAGAGACTGGTGGCGGGAAAGATGGAAAGAGGCAGAAGAAAGTTGTCTTTTGTTTTGAAACACTTGACTGAAAGAGGTTCAAAAGTGGTACAACAGACACCTGTATGCTCAGCCCCAGAATCTGCCACGAGCGCTGTCTCCTTTATTTATTTCTGTGTGAGTGACTCGTTCAAGAGCCTCGGCTCTGGGTCTCCTGCTGCAGTTTCTGCATCTCTTTTAAGACCAGACTACCCTCGGCGACCTTGTCGTCACCCACGGTTTCAGGCAGCCCCTCAATTTCCACGTCCGGGGCTTCCAGCGGAGTCGCATTGCTGCCTCACAGCGGCTCCCCACCTGCTCTCCCGCCTCGGCCGTCACGCCAGCCCTCTTCCTCCTCCCAGCCTCCCCGAAGGCACTGAACATTCAGGCTAGAAACAGGCCGGGGCGACAGTACTTCATGGTCTCATCTCGCACTTACTGCTTCGTTCGCAAAAATGCAAATCCCATGACAGCAGGGGCTTTGTCTCACTCATTGTGTCACCAGTGCAGTGCCTGGCTTCCAGTCACCCAATGTGTGGTTGAGTTAAAGAAGATAAACTGCTGGCCTCCAGTCTCAAGTGGCCCTTGATGTTGGAAGGCGATTCTGCATTTCCCCGGAGGATTCCCTCTTCTCTCTTCTGAGCCTGCTTCCTTCTTAAGTTTCCCTGGATCCTTGATGCCCGTCCCTTTCACTCAAGCAGATGATCTCTCTCATCCCCATGGAAACAGCATCGTCTGCCGAGCTGTCGTCTTCTCTGCCCTCGCACCGGCCTCCAGCAGTCCTCCTGCCTCGGCCTCCGGAGTAACCAGTCGCGCCACCGCACCCTGCTTATTTTTATTTTTTAAATTTTTTTGTAGAGACAAGGTCTGGTGGTGTTGCCCAGACTGGCCTTGGGCTACTGGGCTCAAGCAGTCTTCTTGTTGCGGGAAAACAGAAACCGTGGCACCGAGGCTCTCTTAGGAAGTAGCAGTTTATTGACACCAGTGCAAATCAGCGGGCTAATGCTCCAAGGCTGAGCAACCTGGTGAAAGAGGAGAGGGGTTTCATCTGTTAGTTTAGGTAAGGAGAGGGTTGGGTTGTATGATTATACAATTTTTTTTTTTTTTTTTGAATTTGCAAGGTGGTATTTAGCAAAACCAGATTTTCAAAGAACAGATTGTCTCCAGGGTATACATGATAAGCTGGGGTTGTAAACCGATCAGGTCACAAAGAGAGGATGTGGGGGTATGGTTGTGAATGGATGACTATCTTGCATTTTCAGGAAAGCAACCTTTGACTATTTGGTGTTCTCAAGCCCCGTGTCTAGCAGGTCTGGAGCTTGCCAGTTGATTTTTTTTTTTTTTTTTGAGTTGGAGTCTCACTCTGTCGCCCAGACTGGAGTGCAGTGGCCGCTTCCGGCCACTGCAGCCTCGACCTGCTGGGCTCCGGCAATCCTTCCGCCTCAGCCTTCTGAGTAGCCGGAATTACAGGCATGCACTACCATGCCCGGCTGATTTTTTTTTGATTTATTGTAGAGATGAGGTCTCGCTGCCCAGGTGGGTCTCGAACCCGCGGGCTCAGGCAATCCACTCACCTCAGCCTCCCAAAGGCGCGGGATTACAGGCTGAGCCACTGAGCCCGGCTTGGTTTTTAAAAGGAATGATTTTAACTGTTTTCAGCCCCTCTCTGCCACACCCTGGCCTCAGCCTCCCAAAGGGCTGGGATTATATAGGTGTGAGCCACCACACCTGGTCCACTTCATCATTTTTTGAAAGTCACATCCCTAATTTTTTTCTCTGTTTTTTTTGTTGTCGTTTGTTTTTTCTCATTTTGCCAAATTGCATCTCCCAGCAGTTAGCTGAGAAAGGAGTTTTTTGGTTTGTTTTGGCTCTTTGCTTGAAAACATTTTTACACCTCCTCCCTCCAACTTGATTGAAAATTTGGCTAGATAAAGAATTCCAGGTTGAAAATTATTTTTTCTTAGAATTTTGAGGGTGGTTTGATATTCTGTCCACCATTCTTCCTGCTACCTGTGTGATGCCGTCTGCTTCCTTTTTGTGTGTGACCTGTTCATTTTATCTGGACATGTTTAAAACTTCCTTTGTGTCGTTGGTGTTGGGATGTCTGCAGCCTGAGTGTGTCCTTCAGTTACACTGGGCCCTTGCTTGCCTTTCAGCCTGGGCGCCTGTGTGCCCTGTCTTAGTCCTTTCTTTTCTCTGCTGTCTTTCTAAAGCTTGTGAGCTGTGCGACATGCCACCAAAACTGATCTCTCTGGTGGTCTTTTCCTTTCTGTCGCTCTGCCCTTTGGAAGAAGTCTTGGGTTTTATTATTGTTACTATTTGGATTTCAGATGTTGCTTTCTCCGTCTTTTCCCTTTTCCCTTCTTGGAGCGGAGCATACTGCTGCTCTCCTCGGAACCCCCCTGCAGGTGGCTGAGAGACTGGCCAGGAGGCTGCTAGAGCCTGCGTCCCAGCCCACTCACCAGCTGAGGCTTGCCATCTTGGGCACACAGAGGAGTGTCCAGCATCTGTCTCTTCTCCTTCAGGCAGGGATGGCAGCAGCCCTGCTTCTAGGGCTGTCAGAAGCTTAGCTGGGTTAGTGCAGGGCTTATGTGCAGTTAGAATAGCACCTGGCTCCTTGTAAGCACTCAGCCAGACATTGGGAATGTCATGATTCAACGTAGGTATTCACTCCGTGAGGACGTTAATTGTTGTTCCTTTGACATGTTGTTGATGAACCTCTCTCTTTCCTTAAGTTCCTTCTTTGTTTTGGTAACTTCTCATGGTGAAGATGTTTGTTTACGTTTGAGTGTTTGTTCATTTCAAAGCTGTTCGGGTTTGGGAGTGGAGCAGAGCTGGACTCTGGGAGCAGAGGCCTTCTCGGCAGGAGGACCGGGTTGGTCACGTCTTCGAGGGTCTTACGTGTTTGATTGCTGAGGCCCTTTCTCCCGCGCCCTGGCTTTCAGAGGGAAATCCTGGGGATGATGGGAATGCCACACTCCTGGCAGCCAGTGCTTGAAGAAGAAGTGAGAGTAGCTGCTCCCACCTGATAGGAAGGGATTGGGCAGTGACTTGGGGACCAGGCCGTTCTGTAGAGACTTTATGCTTCTCTGTGCCAGCCCCTTGCGGCCCTCCACACGCTGAAGCTGCCTCACAGAGATGTCGTTTCAGTTCTGACAGCTTATGTCAGGAGAGGAGATGAGCACATGTACACAAGGTCACCAAGTTCAACGGGAAGTCTAAGATGGACTCTTAGGGCTGCCGAGGGCATGTCAGGGTTTTGGCGGTGAGCTAAACATTTAGCAAGGACTCTGTGTCAGCCCGGCGGCCACCTTGCAGCCCAGTGCTTCAGTGTGCGCTCTTGCAGTGGAGCCTGTCTGACTGGGAAGAGACCTGATGCCACCTGGGACAGCCAGAGTCGTCAGGCTGTGCTGCAGGTAGGGGCTCCCCATGACCCAGGCGGGAAAACGGAGGCAGGGTTTAAGGCATGGTGAAGTGCATGGTGGTTTTGAAGTACTCAACTCAGTGCCCTCAGTGTCATGTTTATGCTTCTAGCATCAGTCTGGTTATTTGAAATGATATTCATCAGATTAAGTTGATGTTGATAATTTAAATTTTATTGGTTTTGTAACTGTGTGTGTTTAGTTTGTATATTTATTCTTACTTGAGAGCTTGCTTAAGCTCTACAGAGAGTATTTATAATTTTAGGTTCATACATATTTGCATAGCTTAATGAAAATTATTTCTCAACAGGAGTTCCTCTTTTAAAAGATTTAGTCCATTCTAATTAAGTTTGAAAATCACTGTCAGCTAGAGTACTATTAATTATATAATATTGTGCACCCTCTGGGTATAAATGACATAAATTTAGTCCTTTATCCAAAACAAAGTATTTTAGTTTTATTTAAGCAAATTAGGTTATTTTGGGTAATTTAAGAGTGACTGACTCTTCTAAGGAGAAGTAACCTAATCCTTTTCCCAAGTCTAACTGAAGATCTTTTTTTTTTTTTTTTTTTTGAGTTGGAGTCTCACTCTGTTGCCCAGACTGGAGTGCAGTAGCCGCTCCCAGCCACCGCAGCCTCAACCTGCTGAGCTCCGGTGATCCTTCCGCCTCAGCCTTCCAAATAGCCGGAATTACAGGCATGCGCTACCATGTCCGGCTGATTTTTTGATTTATTGTAGAGATGAGGTCTCGCTGCCCAGGCAGGTCTCGAACCCGCGGGCTCAGGCAATCCACTCACCTCAGCCTCCCAAAGGCGCGGGATTACAGGCTGAGCCACCGAGCCCGGCTGAAGATCTTTAAAAAGGAAAAAAAAAAAAATTCCAGGACAGGGATTCATCTGTGGAGTCAAGGACAGTGCCAGCACTGTAGAGCTGGTTCTGCAGATGTTTGCAGAAATCCTCAGTTGTCAACTATGTGGTCCCAATGTTTGTGTAGACCTTTAAGGATTGTCTTAGTATGACCGCTTTTAAGAGGAAGTTCTCAAGCAGCTTCAGCTTTGGGTCCATTTCTTATTAGTAGGTGAGCTGTTTACATTAGCCATTTAGTAGTTTGTCTTCCTCTTTTAATGATACTTGAGTGTGTAGAAAGGTCACTCTTGCAGGCTTTTTGAGTGGGTGCCCAGCATCAGGAGTGATTTTGTAGGGTCAGGCCATTCCTGAGGCCAGTTGTGGTCACAAGACAAGCTCAGACCAGCCCCTTTGCCGTATGCCTTGTCCTCTTCATTCAGCACACAGCACCACCAAGCTGCAGAAACCAGTTCCTCCAGAGACCATCATGGAACGTTTCCCTGGAAGTGGAAAATCTTTGTCCGGCTCACAGACCTGGATATTTTTCTTGATTTCATAGTCTGTGATAAATTCAGATCCATTCTCCTAACCCAAAGGTTAATAGCCTCAGGG
Organism: Cephalopachus bancanus; assembly: GCA_027257055.1. Classification (NCBI taxonomy): domain Eukaryota; kingdom Metazoa; phylum Chordata; class Mammalia; order Primates; family Tarsiidae; genus Cephalopachus; species Cephalopachus bancanus. The sequence continues at coordinate 318,087 of JAPVLO010000169.1, read as the reverse complement.
TACCTAAGGACTTCCTTCGTGCTTATTTTTGTTTGTTCTACCCTGTGGTCTTTCCCTCTGTTGAGCTGATGGTGTCTAGGCTCTAGGCATTAGACAGCTCAACTGTTTCCCTCTTGTCGTAGTTGGTAATGATGTCGTCATTATCAACGGGAATTGCTATCCAGCAATGAGGTAGAACTTGTCCTGTCTGTAATATTTTGTACAGAAGCCAACAGAAGTTACTGCAGAGAATATTGAAACATTCTGACTACTACTATCTGTAAGAATCAGATTTCTTTTAAAAGTTAACATTAGGCATGCATTATACAGTTAGGTAATATACTTCTAGGACCTGTTTTTTTCTTTTAAAAATTAATTTTCTAAGTTTCTGTCCTTTATATCAAGACAACACGGTCTAGATAAATCCTGGCATACCAAGAGTAAAACTCATAAATCCATCTATACTGTTAGGTTCTCTGCACCAGAACCAAGAAATGGCCACTTGGTAATTACAAGTTTGCCATGAAATTTTTGCTTTATTTGAGGAGAAAGTTTTATATGTGTTTATCTTTCCTTTGATCATTTTTACTGATTTTTAAGTATTAATGGTGACTCTTCCCCAAAACATAATCTGGTAAATTGCTTCTGTATTTTATTGACAGCTGACATCATTTCAACTGTTGAGTTTAATTGCTCGGGAGATCTTCTTGCAACAGGAGACAAGGGCGGCAGAGTTGTTATTTTTCAGCGGGAACAAGAGGTCAGTAATTTGCAATCCACAAACCAAATGAGGTAATTCAGCCTTTCTCATCTCACTTGGAAAGACAGGGCAAAATTATTTTCTCGGTGTCTAATTTCATTTAGATTCAGCTATGTCACATTAACCACATCGACTCTTTTTTCAGAAATTATCTCCGGGATGGTTGAGGAGATTTGTATTCTTGTTCTTTCACCTCCCGGCAGTCTCGCTGCTGAGGCCCGTTGGGTCTCCAGTGCCTTCCTCGTCAGAGGAGATGTTCCAGAGGGCTCCAGGAAGGATGCAGTGCCGTGGGGTGTTCTGCTCTCCCTTGGCCGGGAACTCGAGGGGCTCTCTGTGGCAGTCCCTGTGCGAGCACCAGGGGGTGCTGTGGCGCCTCCTCGGCCCTGAGGTGGGGGGCGGGTTGCAGGGTGCCCTGCAGCGAGCAGCTCCCTTCCTGCTGAGAGGTTGGGGTGGACCGCCCTCTCCCCCCCTCGGAAGCGGTGGGCAGCACTCCCGCCACACGCCCTCTTCCGGCCCGAAGGTCCTCCTGCCCACAGCCGAGGCCCACTCGTAAGCGCTGGCCTGAAGGTCGTTTCTCTTTCGGCAGGCGGGGGCAGTTTTTGCTCCTTTCCCCCGCCGTACAAGGGAGGATGGGAGATGGAGCCGGCCTGGCCGAGCCCCCCACCCTGCCCCGTTGTTTCTGGCGAGGCTCCTTGGAGTTCTTAGTGGCGAGAAAGGAGGCCAGAGAGTTCTCTGCTAGGCAGGGGTTCCAGGAGAGCCACCATGCAGCCAAGCCGGGCTCTCTTGGATATTTTGCCTTTTCCTTGGCAGACAGATCATAAATAGTGCTCCTCGCCCTTCCCAATTTGGTGTTTCCCAGCAGACGAATGTGAGGCAGCTGCCTTTCTGCCTCCAGATTCCAGCTCCTGGATTTTTGGGCCGCACTTTGGTCTCGAGGCCCGAAGGCCCTTGTTTCCTCTGTGCAGCTCTTCCGTGCACAGGAAGCGCACTGCCCCCACCCCCACCCCCACCCAGAGGGGACCCTGAGGAGTCTGCAGGAAGTCATTCCTGGGCCTCCTGGGAGAGAGGTGTGGTGCTGGCAGATCTCCTAAGCGGAGGACACCTACCTGCGGCTGCTCTGATTTGGACTGTGTCCATGCAGTTAAACATATTTTTTTAGTCCTGTGTTCTCTGATTTGGGATGGCGAGAAATTTTTTGTGAATAATGTGTGTATTATCATCACTCTTTCTGGATCTTCACAGACATTTTAATAAATTTTAAATTTTGCATTCTTATCCGAGAGGTAGAATATCATGTACCAGGTTGGGCATGGTGGCTCACGCCTATAATCCCAACCCTTTGAGAGGCTGAGGTGAGAGGATTGCCTGAGCCCATGGGTTCGAGACCAGCCTGGGCAACTTGGCGAGACCTCATCTCTATAATGAGTCAAAATATTAGCCGGGCGTGGTGGCGCATGCCTGTAGTTCCAGCTGCTTGGAAGGCTGAGGGGAAAGGATCGCCTGAACCCAGCAGGTTGAGGCTGCAGTGGCTGTGAGTGTGCCACTGCCCTCCAGTCTGGATGACAGAGTGAGACTCCAACTCAAAAAAAAAAAAGAAACATGTACCTTACCTTTTTCAACAGAAGTAAGAATTATCTTACTTTTAGCAGAAGGATTATTTACAAATTGTTGAGGCATAGCTGTCATAAATTTTATTTCTCTTTTATTTAGCTCCTTATGGAAATTTGCCATTACAGTGATATTCTTATGGAAGATACTCCATTACATTTCTCAACAGGTCTTATGATTGATAATGACATTTTAAAAATTGTCAGATAGGTAATGTGCTGACGTCATAACAAGATTTGAGGTGGCACATCTCAAAACACATGTGTGTGAATACCCAATGATCATCCCTAAGGAACTACAAAAGAATCTTGATAATGAAATTTTTCTTGTTTGTGTGGATCATTGCTTAAACCTAAGAAATACCAGCCTCAAATTTTTTTTTTTTTTTAACTAGAGATGGGATCTTGCTATGTTGCCCAGGCTTGAACTCCTGGGTTCAAGCAGTTCTCCCACCTTGACCTTCCAAAGTGCTGGGATTTCAGATGTGAGCCACCACACCTGGCCCCAGCTTCAAAACTGAAATAGAGTATGATAAAAGGTAGGCCAATTGTAGAGTTTTAAGGTTTTTTTAAAGATGTATTAAGTCGTTATGTGAAGTGACAGGTTTGTAATGGAACAGGTTCCATGAATTGTTTAAATTCAATAAACACAGTCAACTGCAATGTAATAAATCCCAGGCAACCTTTTTTCCTCTTTTCTTCATAGTTTGGTTAACGTATGAAGAGCTTTCTTATTTTATCTGCATTAAAATATTTTACTGGTTTCCATGAATGCCTCTCACTGTGGACTTGAATTTTTCCAGTGTGGATAAGGGGTATAAACTTATATTTTCATCTGTAATCAAAGATGCCATTGATGGTATTGCAGCACCACTACGAAGGTGAAACTACTGCCAGTTAAACTACCACAGCTCTCAGAAGCTGCATCAAGGGGAAAAAATATCTATTTTAGAGTCGATGGAGCATGGAGGATTGCTGAAGGATAGTGCCCCGCCAGGTAGTGGAAGGTGCCAGGCGTTAGATAGAGGAGTCAGGTCTATAGAGACCCTTTGGAAAGTTCTGGCTGTGCATAAGACAGGAAGCAGAAAGCTCAGTTCGCATTGCGACTTTGAGTTTTTCTTGTTTTGGGCGGCGGAACCGTCCGTCCACATTGTCTTGCAGGGATGCCCAGCAGGTAGAAACTGAGACCGTCTGAGGGTGTAGCCCTGCAGCACGCAGGCCTCTGGCTCAGCTCTGCCTAGCTCTGCGGCCCCGAGTCGTCCAGGCCGTCCCCTCCACCCGCTGCAGCGTGCGATCTGTTTGAGCAGCTCCTCTGGTTACGTCAGAAACCGGCACATCCCAGAGCAGGAGCATATCCACCTTTTCTTGTTCCGGCTTGTTGTCCTGCTCCCGGGAGCTCAAGCTTTCAGCCTCTCCTCCCTCCTGCTTCCTGCCAGTGAGGCGTCCCTCAGAATCCCTCTCCCTAGAGAGGGTGGGCACTCTGTAAGGCTGATGGGGAAGGCTGGGCTGGGATTTGGGCTATCTGTGGTAAGAGGTAGCCGTTGGTGGCAGGTAGACAAGCCTGCAGCCCAGTCCCAGCTGGTTTTTGGGGAGGACGCCAGGGCAGTACTGGCAGCACCTTGGCTCTGGTGTGTTGCTCATTTGCTTACCTTCTGCTGCTTTTTCTTGGCAGGTGACGGCCTCAGAGAAGGGGCTACCTTGATTCTACACTCTTCTCTTTTTAAACAGACGAGGTGGACCGGTGTGTGGGTGTGCTTTTGTGTCGAGTGGGTGGGAGTGACTGGAGGAAAAGGGCTTCCACAGCACCCGCCCCACGTGCATGTGTGGGAAAGTCGGGGGGCGAGGAGCATGCCCGGCGTCTGCCTGCCAGGCTTCAGTTCCAGGATTGTGCAGGACATGGAACTCAGTTCAGTGGAGAGATGTGGGTCGTTTCTTGGCATGCCTTCTCATCTTTTTTTAAATCTAGCTCAGATGTATAAAGGAGCATCTGTCTGGACATAAGAGTTTGCTTGGTTTAATTTCTCGAGCATCCTTACTGAAGTGTTAAAAATGCAACATTTCAGATATTGTTATAGACCAAGAATCAAAATACTGGTGTCCTTGATTTTTAATTATGAAATGTTTAATATTTATTGAAAATTTCATTCTGGACATACAGAAGATTGAAGAGATCAGTATTAAGATACCTGTGAGCCCACCACCCAGGTGTTATTTCTTTATAAAAGGAAGGAACACACATGGGATACAGAAGCAGCTCCTGTTGTTCCTGCTCCCATTTCATTCTTTCGTCGTCCTCCCCATCTTTCTTTGTTCCCCCTCTGCCTTCCCAGGGGTGCTTATTGTTTTGAAGATGGTATATATCTTCCAAGCATGTTTTTCCTACTTTTCCTCTAACATAGAGAATTGTTTTGTGTGCAGCGTCTTTTCTGGGTATCTCAAAACAGTCTGCTGCTCTTAGACAGCACTGTGGGAATTGTCCAAGCTGTATATTTATCCTGTTTTCCCTCCTCTGGCTGGCATGTGGGTGTGTCTGGTTCATGCTGCAGTGATAGTGCAGCCACATGGCTGTGTCTGGTTCCTCGGGAGTCTGTGACAGCTCTTCTCCAAAGCAGACTCAGCAGACACTTTCTCTCCAGGACAGGTTGCAAATGATTTTGCCTGTGCAGGCCATGCGGCCCTTTTCACAACTACTCACCTCTACCTGGATAGTGCAAAAACTGCTAGAGACAATCTGTACTCACCTGAGCCTGCTTGTGTTTCAGTAGAACTTTGCATACATATGGCAGGCTGAATTCAGCAGATTCTGCTTAGAGCATGTTCTGACATACATGCCTAGAAGAATTGGGAAATAGAATTAATATGCTGGGGAAGAAAAACAAAAAAGAAAGACTGAGTTTTACCTGTTTTTTTAAAGCCAGGATTTTTAAAACATGTACATGCTCATTTGATGTTCAAATGGTTGTCGCTGAAATGTTCTCTTCACTGTGCTTCATTCCTTGAAACTTCTGTCATGTTTCCCTTGCAGAACAAAAGCCGCCCTCATCCTAGGGGAGAATATAACGTTTACAGCACCTTTCAAAGTCATGAGCCAGAGTTTGACTACTTGAAAAGTCTGGAAATTGAGGAAAAAATTAATAAAATTAGGTGGTTACCACAACAGAATGCTGCTCATTTTCTACTTTCTACAAATGGTAAGAATTACTTTTAAGTGGCTGTTTAATTTAGTATTTTATTTTTAGTTTTCTGTGTGTGTGTATTCCTCTTTATTTTAGAAGTTTTTTCTTCTGCGTTCTGGGGGGAGGGCAAGTTATTAGCCAGGGTAGTGATAGCTTGAAAATCCAAGGTATGCAACAAAGACCACACACACACATACCCCATATTGTGTTACTCTACTCTGCATACGTTTTCACACCTTTATTGTACAAAACAGTGTTATCTATAGTTGGAAATATGCGTGTTCAAAGACCCCATAGCGTTATAAACCAACATAGGGCCACACAGTTTTCTAGTATAATACTCAAATAATAATGATGCCTGTTATAGTTTTTCTTTTAATATGGAGAATGAGATTTTTTATTTTCAGATAAAACTATAAAATTATGGAAAATAAGTGAGCGGGATAAAAGAGCAGAAGGTTATAACTTGAAAGATGAAGATGGACGACTTCGAGATCCATTTAGAATTACAGCACTACGGGTATACGTTGCCTTTTCTTTAAACCGTCCAGTATTTTTCAGACTTACTCAAGAATAATGCTTAGGTCTGCTGTTTAGAGAATGCTGTTAAGTGAGATATTATGAGATCTGCCCTCTTGGTTCATGAAAGTTATTTTTAATAATAGTAATCGTTCGTGTGTGTGTGTGTGTGTGTGTGTGTGTGTGTGTGTGTGTGTGTGTGTGTTTAAAGCAAAGGATTTCTCATTTTCACAAAGGCAAAAAGTCACACATCATCCTCAGAAAACACAGCAATACTAAGGGAAAAACATGTAATTATGTGACAGAAATCTTTCTGAACGTACCAGCCACCTTTTATTCTGAAGGTTCACAATGGCATCTGGGCAGGTTGAAGTTCAGAAGGGGTTTAGAGCACTTCCTGGGTGAAATAACATAGATTGTAGTGTGTTTCGTAAGTGGGGGCTGAACAGTGGGTGGACATGGACATGCAAGTAGAATAACAGACATGGGAGACTACAAAGAGGGGGTGAGAGTTGACCAGTTACCTGTTGGGTGCATGTTTAACTCTTCCTGGTAATAGGAACAATAAAATCCCAAACATCACCGCTACACAATATATACATGTAAGAAATCTGCTCTTGTGTCCCTAAATACATAACAATAAAAACTTAAACCCTTAAAAAAGAGTGATAACATTGGTTGCAAGTTGAAAGATAAACTTATGGACCATCAAGATACATTAATGATGGTTCTTGTGGAATTTCCTTTGAGTTCACTTAGGCAAATACTGCTGTTTCTGAATTTTTCATCTGTCAATCCATGAGCGTCATTACTTTTTATTAATTGTGAAGTTCTTTACTCCCTTTTTGATAGTTGCTGATGCAGTTTGAGATGAGCATATTTCTTTAATTCTAATACTTCACTGTCTTATAATTGGCCTGGTGCTGCACACCATTGATGGTGTTTTAAAGTAGATGAAATATGGTGAAGGGTGTTAGACAGACTGGACTCGAGCCCCAGACGTGTCTTGGTGAAACTCCAGAATGCAGAAAAACCAGCAACCCGTGCAGAGGCATCCCCTGGAAGGAAACCCTGCCTGGTTCCAAGGGAGTGTTGCTAGTATATATGAAAACGGTTGGTTGGCTTTTTAATGAGATTCAAACCCGTTACTCTTGTTTATCAAATGAATAACTAGTTAGTGAACCCATTCCAAATCAGTAGTCAAGACTACTACAGAGAAGGACACTGTATTGCAGAAACAGTCCCTGACATGTGCGCTTCCAAGGCAAACCCACAGGGCCCAGAGTGTGCGTGGTCTGTTCTGGTGTCATTTCCTGAACACTGATGTATGGGGTGCTGTGCATGGGGTGTGGTTGGGGTGCATGTTTCCAAGGGGGAGAGTCCTGCGTGGACCTCTTATGTTGGTATTGTCACTGTAAGGGGGGTCACACCTCATCCACAGTGGTGCCTGCATAATGAACGTTTATATACCTATCCCTGAATCGTACTCCACTTATTTAAAATAAAAAAATTTGAAATCCAAAAAAAAAAGCAACAAGAGGGAGAAAAAAAGATATCATTATATTTCCCATGAGTTCATTCAGGCTGAGAAAGGCTATGTCATTTTCGTAAAATCTAGTTTTTGGACCTTAGTTTGAACCAGCGTGTCTTGTTCCGAAATGTTGGTGATTTCTAACACACAGTGCTGCTGCTTTTGCATTCATGAATTAGTGTAAATCACCTTTAGTGACAATAACACTAGTTTTATGGTTCCATCATGTAAACTGCTGATTCTAGACTAGAAGCTTTATGGAACAGATAAGACCTTGGGTGCCCTTAGGGCTTGCATGCATTTGATCCTGCTCTAGCCTTGTCCCTCTCCTCTGGCCACTGTCACCTTCCACCCAAGTATGTGTGCACACCCCAGGAACCCTAGTTTCACCTGACCAGACCCCCTCCACCCTCTATCACCCCATGAGCTCACGTGCTTATTTTGGAAAAACAATAGGTCTTTATGAGGCCCAATTGTAGTTTTATTCATGACTGCTTTCATAGGTGGCCAAAGTGAAGACATATAAGGAGTATACAGAGGGTGCCAAAAAAATGTATACACATTTTAACAAAGGAAAAAACTGTATTAAGATGGTAATGATAATGTGAATACAGGTCACATTTGACTTTTGCAATTACAAGAGGTGCTCAAAGTGGTTACCATCAGCATCCAGGCACTTCGTATTAACAGTGAACATCTGTTAACATTGCTTCGAATGATGCAGATACATTTTTTTTTTTTACTTGCTAGTTACTTTATTAATCAAGTGTATTGGTAAGAGATCACAGGCCAGGTAGTTCTGTACATTGACTTGGGTCCATATTTGAGTTCTTTTACCTCTCTAAGAGTTCAAAACGGGCTATCTTATCTGACCCTGACTGGGAAAGAGTCAGAAATGTTACTGTTCAAAGTTTTTTTGGTTGTTTTAAATTATTTTAGTGCCAGAAAAGGGATGTGATTAAAAGAAGGAATCTTTTTCTTATAAGTATTACAACTGTCATGTATTTTGGTTAATTAGAGATTTGTTAGAGGGTTGTAGCAGGTGTGTTTTAAATCATACATGTCGTAGAACTGACCCTTCTTAGGGAATCCAAGGGTGTGGTCAGTGCTGAGTTAAAATGAAGGAAGTATGCTATATGCTATACACACTTTCCCAAGTTCATTTTTACAGAATTTGACCAGAGAAAACTCAGTTGGGAGATTTTTTTCCCCCTAGCTTTTGTGGGTCTCCCTTTTGGTGTCTGATTACAAAAATAACAAAAAGAATGCTGTCGTTTTGTTTTTATTTTAGAGCTTATGCTTTTCTCCCAGCTATACCAGTGAGCAGGCCTTTCCCCTTTTTTCATATGTGACACTATTCCTCAGGAGTGAGCTCTTACCTCTGCATTTGACCACAGGCACCCTCTGGTCATCTCCTTTCCATCTTTTCCACTTCAGTGTAACGCTCATCGCAGACATGGGTGTGGGATGCGCCTTTTACTTTTTTAACCTTTCATGAAATATAGTACATATACTCAGAAATGCATCTGCCTTGTAAGTGACCAACTTCATGAGTGTTCACAGACTGAACAGTCCATGTTGCCAGCAGCATCTCAAGAAATGGAGTGTCCTCAGTTCCCCAGGGCCTCCTGTGCACTCTGCTGTCCCCGCACCCCTCGGAGCCTCATGGCATTGGTACTGAGAAGCAGACCGCTGGTGCAGTGAGAAGGCCTGTGCATCCAGCAGCAAGGAGACAGGACAAATGGAGGTCTCGACCGAGCCTCCCGAGAAGACTTCACTGTCCAGTGACTCGATTGTGGCCCCTGGGGACACACAGGCAAGCGCAGCTGTGTCAGCCAGCCTCAGTGCCTTGGGGACATTTTGGTAGAGTGCCAGTGTATCTTCTTCAACAAGAATGTGTCAACATCAGTAATGGAAACAAGAGGAAAAACTTGGAATAGACAGTGTTCCATTTTGTAGCCTATTTTTACAACTCTGCTAATTGGTTATTTTGGGGGTTTGTGTATACAGAATTACTTGACTGAATATAGATTTGTCCTTTTAAAATTATCTGCCATACGTGTTCTAATTTTGTGCTTCTGTGATCTTTGTTTTGAATTCCTATTTCCTTCCACTTTTAGGTCCCAATATTGAAGCCCATGGACCTTATGGTAGAAGCAAGTCCACGACGAATTTTTGCAAATGCTCACACATATCATATAAATTCCATTTCAGTAAATAGTGATCATGAAACATATCTTTCTGCAGATGACCTGAGAATTAATTTATGGCATTTAGAAATCACAGATAGAAGCTTTAGTATCCTTCAGTTGGTTATTGGCAGTTTTCTTAGGGTTGTTCTTGAAAGAGTTGCTTTTCATATTCGTTTATACTCCTTTATCTGAGTTTAGTCTGTTAAATACAGTTTGTAATACAGTAACCTGTGATTTAAGGTCTCCAAATTCAAATGTTTGTCCTTAAAAGTACAAACTTCTGGCCAGATGGGGTACCTTGCACGTGAAATCCCAGCATTTAGGAAGGCCGAAGTGAGAGAATTGCTTGAGCCCAGGAGTTAGATAGCAGCCTGGACAGCATAGCGAGACCTTGTCTCTATAAAAAATCAAAAAACGAGCTGGGGGTGGTGCTTGCGCTTGTAGTCCCACTACCTTAGTGAGGCTGAAGTGGAAGGATTTCCCGAGTCTAAGAGGTCGAGACTGCAGGGAGCTGTGATTGTGACACTGCCACTTTGGGTGACAGAGTGCAGGGTCTCGCTCAAAAAAATAATCTCATTATACAAACTTCTTTCTACCTTTGGGAAGAGTTCTTCGTATGGTGAGAATGACCTTAAGTCCATTGCCTGCCTGGTTTAACCAGAGGCAGTTTTAAATAGGCTGTGTTCGAAAAATCAGCACTGCGTGTTCTTTTTTTCCTCTAATTTTGCGAATAGATAATGGATTAGGAAATAATGGCTTAGATTAGAATGAGGCTTATTTACCCAGCTTCATAAGTGACGTCCTGTAAGAATTCTGCATTTTCCCATGGCGCGGTACGTCTGAGCGGTCCCAGTCCTCAGATGGGCTCCCTTCAAGTGTGCTGGGCAGCCGCGCGCCCTCCCTCCCCACCCCTTCCCCTCCAGTGACCTGAGCTGGGCTTTCCTGTGGTTTGTTGTCTTAGTTGTTTCAGCTGGAAGACTAAAACTGATCCCGGCTATTTGAAACTAGCCCCCTGCTGAATTCTGTCCTTCCTCTTTTTTTCCTTTGGATGAGTTCTGCATATGGCAACTACTATGTTGGCCTTGTTCAAGCTCTTAAAGCCAGATAATTGGAAAAGCAAAATCTTTTGGAATTGAGCAGCATTCTTTTGTTGGTAACTGTGTATAGAAATTCCGCATAGGTGGTGCTTGCTTGCTTTTCTTCTCTATATGATTAAATGTGTACAAAGAACTTTTTGTAGAACATCGGTAGTAGCAACAAGACGCAAGCAGTGTTTGTGTGTCTGGGTCTCCCCGGGTCCAGCGTATCCCTGTGATCTAGTTAATGCGTTCCTCCCAGTCCTTTCACTGGCTGCTGCGCTGGAAACAGCACGTGTGATCGGCCTCCTTTCCATCTTATCCCTTGCACCTCACTGTTCAGATTGTTCTGCATCGTATTTCACTTGATTAAGTGTAGACTAATTGAAGCAGCTGAGAACTACACCTTGACCACGCACTTCCAGACATCGTAGACATCAAGCCTGCTAACATGGAGGAGCTGACAGAAGTCATTACCGCAGCTGAGTTCCACCCACACCAGTGCAACGTGTTCGTCTACAGCAGCAGCAAAGGAACCATCCGCCTGTGTGACATGCGCTCCTCAGCTCTGTGCGACAGACATTCTAAGTGTAAGTGCCTGGTGTCTTTTCGAGATGTCTCATTGAAATCCTTCTGTCTTTCAGACAGTAGTCCAGCTCCAAAGACAGCAATTTCTTCCTGTCCTCCATATATCAGTGCAAGCATAGGGAACCCTGCCTTGTTGGGTTGGTTTGAACACGGATGTGTCATAGACTGTCACTAATAAGAAGTGGAATTCAAGATCATGCTTTCCACAGGTGTATGGTCATGGGGTGAGTGCTTTGGGACACCACCAAGAGGTTGGTTTACTTCTGCCCAGAGCCTCAGTGCCTCATCAGAGGCTTCTGGCACTGGGTTCAGCCAAGAAGCATTTGTTGCCTCTACCTTTGTGCACTAGGACCTGGCTGAGCTACTAGCACCCATTCAGCTGTGGGAATGAGCTCTGTTCATACTGAGCTTTGCTGGATTGGAAGCCAGTTCCCTGAGCTGAAAGTCTAGTATTTTAATCCACTGAGCCTTGAAGTTCCTTCTAGGTGAGGGAAGTTTTGGTTTTGTTTTTATCTTCAGCCATAAAAAATAGGCTCAACTCTATAGAAAACCATGGTCGGTGTGTCATGGTGTCGTAGAACCACTGCTGACCGTTCCCCCAGTGCTATCAGACCCATGTCCTGTGACACTTCTCTAACAGGGAAGTCACTGGTCAATCCCTCTACGGTGTTTCACTGTTAAGGTACACCAACAGTGCCCCAGCTGAATGTGCTTGCAGACTTTTCTCAACAACTGTATTCTCTCTCCTGAGGCTAAGATGTGATTGTAAGAATTCTGTACTTCCAATGAAGAATAAGTGTCATTTAGCGTATATCTTCATGATAATATTCTTGAATAAACAGTTTCAGATTCTAAGAATTTTATCTGCAGACTAATTTATTTGAATAAATGCTCAGTGTTGACACAGTTGGCTTTAACTTCAGGTGCAGAGCCAACAGACACACAGGCTCCTGCATTAAAAGAAAAAGTGGCCGGGCTCGGTGGCTCAGCCTATAATCCTACACCTTTGGGAGGCTGAGGTGAGTGGATTGCCTGAGCCCACGGGTTCGCGACCCGCCTGAGCAACTTGGCAACACCTCATCTCTACAATAAATCAAAAATTAGCCGGGCATGGTAGCACGTGCCTGTAGTTCCAGCCACTTGGAAGGCTGAGGCGGAAGGATGGCCGGAGCCTAGCGGGTCGAGGCTGCGGTGGCCGGGAGCGGCCACTACGCTCCAGTCTGGGCGACGGAGTGAGCTCCAACTCAAAAGAAAAAAGAAAAGAAGTGGGGAGAAGCTGCCTAAAATAAAGGAAGCACAAGCCAGATGTGGCAGCATGTGCCTGTATTCCCAAATCCTGAGGGTGCTGTGACGGGGAAGGGCAGTCGAGCCTGGGAGTTCGAGGCTCCAGGGAGCTGTGACTGCACCACTGCATTCCAGCACGGATGACAGAGTGTGTCTCTGCCTCTTCAAATAAAAAGCACACCTCTCCTGGGGTGACAGTCACTAAGCTGAAGGCATGACAGTGTGCTAGGGGACTGAGTGGCCCAGTGGGAGCAGGGAAACCTTCTTTTACCACAGTTGGGGGCCCTGTTGAGTTACTGTGGAGAAAGCAAGGTCTGCCAAGAAGGTGCCAGAATCTTTCGATAGTAGGAATTTAGTCTGATCAGAGTGGACCTTGACTGTTCAGTATTGAAGACAGACTGCTTTTGCTGACCGGCTTTGACCAGTGGGATGATTGTAATGGTTGAAATCTGGACTGTGGTGTTTGTTGTGGGTCATGGTGGTCACTCCAGCTGACCTATAAGCTTCAGCACTCCAGAGAGCAGGAGGTTTCTTAGGCCTGGAGCACTGTGTCTGCATGACCATGTGATGCTGTTTACGTCTTCCTATGGTATACACGGGGCAGGATTTTATGTGCATGGGCCTGGTGCCATGTGGATGGCAAGATGTTTGTGTAGTAACATGGTAGTCCCAAACTTGGGATTCATGTCAGCATGTTCTGAGGAAATTTTATGGATTGCAGTGCCCTCGGCTTTACCCAGAGAGTCTGGTTTGGAATCTGGGCGAGATTTGGGTGTCTGTGCTTTGACGCTCATCCCTTGCCTGTCACTGGCGCTAGGATGTCTTATCTGAAGCTTTTACATCAGAAGTCAAAGGTGATCAGGAAACATACATCAGGAGATTTAGCAATGTCCAGGCTGAGCCCTTCTGGAATCTCAGCGTGGAGGCGTTGTCCTACTTGAACTTTAAAGTCATTTGTTTTCTAATTTTTAAGCAGAAGCTGAAACATTTTATTCTGTTTTTCAGTTTTTGAAGAGCCTGAAGATCCCAGCAGTAGATCCTTCTTCTCAGAAATAATTTCTTCTATATCTGACGTGAAATTCAGTCACAGTGGTCGGTACATGATGACCAGAGACTACCTGTCAGTGAAGGTGTGGGACCTCAACATGGAGAGCAGGCCGGTGGAGACCCACCAGGTTCACGAGTACCTGAGAAGCAAGCTGTGTTCTCTGTATGAAAATGACTGCATTTTTGACAAGTTTGAGTGTTGCTGGAACGGTTCGGATAGGTAAGGCCCTGGGCGTTAAGGCGAGCAGTCACTCAGCCCGCTGGTTTCCCTCAGTGTCCTCGGGAGTGCAAGGTCAGTGAGGGAGGTGAGATGTAGTCCAGAACTGCAGAGGAAGAATGCGGATAGGATTTTGCTTTCCAGGCCTTTTGTTTGTTTGTGTGCTTGAGAATGGTCTCAAGGACAATAGGATGTCTACCTCAGTTTCTCACCTAGCTTGCAGTTTCGTTTATATTTAGATGGTAGCACTGGTATGTGCTGGCTATTTATAAGATACTTACCGAGTGATGGTTCGCTGTTTTTTATTAAGCCCAAGATGAGTGAAAAGGAAGGAAGTGGGAAAGTTACTGACCTGGGGAGCAGGGCCACTTGTCTCTGTGCCTTCCTTGTGGAGGGAAGTAGAGGGCAATGCCCCAGAAGTCATTACCGGTCATGCTTGGACGAAAAGTAGGGAAGACTGGTCTGAAACTGTCTTAATTTATGAGATGGCTCTGGTACCTTGATAATGCGTTTTGTACACATTTTCAAGGATAAAATTACTGACCGGGCGTGATGGCTGAAGCCTGTAATCCCCGCACTTTGACGGCCTGAGTTTAGGAGATTGCCTGAGCCCGCAGGTTTGAGAACAGCCTAGGCAACTTGGTGAGACCGCATCTCTACAGTTAAAAAAAAAATCAGCTGGGCGTGGTAGCATGCACCTGCAGTTCCAGCTACTTGGAAGACTGAGGCAAAAGGATCGCCTGAGCCCAGCAGGTTGACGCTGGGGTGGCCATGAGCGTGCCACTGCACTCCAGCCTGGGCGACTGAGTGAGATTCCAATCAAAAAAAAAATAATATTACTAATGTCTTTGAGAGTTCTGTCTTTAATATTATGCAGAAATTACGTTTCAGATATTGGAAGATTATCTTGCATCATTTTTACATAGAGTTTTTGTTCAGAATTTAAGTGAACTGGCAATATACAATTGACTAGACATTCTGAAAAACTCATTGGCAAATACCTAGAAGTGCTGGATATGACAACAGATACCTCTTCAGATACATAGTTGAGCTCACTAATAAGCAAGGAAAATTTCACCACAACCAGAAGTGAAGAGGAAATTGAAACCAGAATGACCAACTCTACAGGCATTCATTCAGAAATAAACTCCAAACCCCTAGGCTGGCCTGGGAACATCACCTGATACCAGGAACCTTCTGCCTCCATGTTCACAGCAGTCATGGTACAGAGCTGAGGGTGTAGAATTGAAACTGAAACCCTCAAGGATTATGAGAGAAGCATCCATCCATTGGCACACGGAATCCAGAGGAAAGTTTGTCTATCTGAGGCCTGGGATGGGGTGGCCAGAGGTCCTCCGAGATGTGTTACCATAGCTCACAAGGAATTGACGTTTGTGTTTGTGCCTGCTGCATGATCTAGAAGGTCGTACATGGGTAGAGTGCTAGGCATCTGGAGGGACAGACATGTCTCCAGGCCTGGGCTTTTGCTCTTTATAAACTCACCTGTTGGCCTGTAGTGTTTCATGGAGGTTGGCTGAAGACAGGAGATTTCTGAGTCCTTTTGGCATAGCAAGCAGCATGAGCCTTGTGTTGGCACGAATTCCCCACAGGGTGACCCGGGGTCCAGGCAGGTGCCATGGAAGCTATGGGGTTGGCATCACGGCCACGCTGAGCTTTGCAAGCCTGCTGCTCTTACAGCGAGCAGTAAGCAGACCTGCACTCTGACCGGAGGAGACATGACCTAGTTCCTCCAGGTTGCTCGCTGCAAACAGCCCTGAGAAGTGGCCCAGGTAGAGGGCACCCAACAATCACGTTCTCAGCAAACCCAGCAGGAACACACATGGTAGAAGGCCACTTCTAGCCCACCCAGGTCTCTCTGGGTGTCCCCAGATTAAAATCAGTTAAAATGAGCTCACTGGTAAAATTATTAAGCACAAGTCAAAAAAGCTACCATGAGCAAGTTAGTATAACTGAACCTCTGAGAACTCAGATATTGAAATCATAAGTTAAAGAATATAGCATAGCCGGGCTCAGTGGCTCAGCCTGTAATCCTGCGCCTTTGGGAGGCTGAGGCGAGTGGATTGCCTGAGCCCACGGGTTCGAGATCTGCCTGGGCAACTTGGCGAGACCTCATCTCTACAACAAATCAAAAAATTAGCCACGCGTGGTAGCGCGTGCCTGTAGTTCCAGCTACTTGGAAGGCTGAGGCGGAAGGATCATCGGAGCCCAGCAGGTCGAGGCTGCGGTGGCTGGGAACGGCCACTGCACTTCAGTCTGGGTGACAGAGTGAGACTCCAACTCAAAAAAAAAAAAAAAAAATACACACACACACACACACACACACACACACACACACACACACACAGCATAAGAATGCCTGAAATATTTACAGGCTAAAAGGAGAAACTATAAACCTGAACAAGGAACCACAAGACCATTAAAAATGACCTAGGAGATCTGGGGGAAACAAATCAAATTCTAGAGATGAAAAATATAATAGATGAAACTCACTATGGGCTTAGGAACAGATCCATTGTAGCTAAAAGATCTTGAATTAGTGAACTGGAAAGAAAATCTTAAGAAACGCAGATCGGAGAGCCAAATTGACAGAAAATATGGAGCAATAAGTAACACAGAAGACAGGATTAGATACAACCTATCTTTGAAAATGAACCGGGCTCGGTGGCTCAGCCTGTAATCCTGCACCTTTGGGAGGCTGAGGTGAGTGGATTGCCTGAGCCCGCGGGTTTGAGACCCGCCTGGGCAACTTGGTGAGACCTCATCTCTACAATAAATTAAAAAATTAGCCGGGCTTGGTAGCACGCACCTGTAGTTCCGGCTACTTGGAAGGCTGAAGCGGAAGGATCACCGGAGCCCAGCGGGTTGAGGCTGCGGTGGCTGGAAGTGGCCACTGCACTCCAGTCTGGGCAACAGAGTGAGACTCCGACTCAAAAAAAAAAAAGAAAGGAAAAGAAAATGGAGGGCAGCCTCTGCGGGCCCCCTCCCACTGTAGGAGCTTCTGTGTCCTCTCAGTGAATCCTGCTTTTTCACTTAAAAATAAATAAACAGTGGCAAAGATTATATATAAAAAAAGAAAATGGAGATAAATATCGGGAAGTCCAGAGTTGTGGAGAGGTAATATTTAAAGCAATAATGGCCAAGAATTTTCTGTAACTTGTGAAAGATTGAGTACACAGAATCAAGCAGCACAGAAATCCACATCCGTATCAGTGAAATTGCAGGACACCAAAACCAAAGAGAAGATCTTAGAAGCAGCCCGGGAAAAACACAAAGTACTTCGCCGAGTGGACGTGAGACAGATGAGACTTTGCTGTTGCCACAGTAGAAGCCAGAAGCTAGTTTAATATAAGAAATTGTGAGCTTGTGACTGTCTTCATTGTACTGAGACAGGGATACTACCAGCTTGGAATTGTGTGCTGATAAATAGGTATTTAGGGATGCGCACACGATAAAGGCATTTTCAAGTGGAAAACAGAATTGCTATGACAGAAAACTCAGAAGAGTGAGGTCAGAGGAACTCACTGTGGAGTGTGCTTCTAGCAGTGGGAGACGGATCGTGGAAAAGAGGCTGAGTTAGACAGATGAGCAGACAGTGAAGATGTGAGCAAAGCTAAGGGGACGGAAGTGAGAGCCCTCACCAACACCATGCAGCAAATAAGCTCTGGGTGTTTTGAAGACTAGGGAACTGTGGGACGGCACCTGTAGGAGCTCTGGAGAGGAAGGGACCGTGTAAAGCCCAGCAGGCCCAAACAGTGAAGGAAAACATTGAGAAATTCAGCTACACCAAAATTTAAACTTACACTGGAGCAAGAAGTGAAAAAAAACCCACAAAAATAAAGATCACTAACAGAGATTTAAGTATCCAGACTGTTATTAAAGAAAATCAGTAAGATAGTAGCAAGTAGCTCACTTATAAAAGAGCAAAAACCATGAATGGGAATGAACAAAAATGACAATACAAATAAAAATGCTCATCTTCCTTGATATCCCTTTCACACCCATCAGAATGGTGTAATTGTCAGGCGGGGGGGGCCAGTGGTCTCACTCATTCCTTCTCATGGGACTCCTTGGTGACAGCCAGGCTGGGTGGGAGCCTCCCGCATAGACAGACAAGGAAACATGTTCAGAAACCTGAAATAGCAAACACCTAGAGACAACCCACAGGTTCCTCATTAGAGTAAGTTATTGCCTATTCATGATACTAAAAGCAGCAAGAATGAATTGTAACGATATGCACCACACAGGTGGATCTCACAAAAATAACAAGCAAAGAAAGAAAATTCAGGGGGAGTGCATACGGTGTGATGCCATCACCTGGCATGTTATATTTAAAACAGGCAGGAACGATTTCATTTGTTTTCAAGAGTCTGACCAAGCAACCCCTTCGGGTCTCCTCCCGCTGTGGGAGCTTTTCTGTCCTCATATCAGTGTGTATGAGAATGATACTTACTTCAGCAAATGGTAATTACCCCACCCTGGGAACAGGATGGGAACTCACCTTTTTTATGTATGTGTGTATTATATATGTATGTATGTGTTTATTTTACTCTTATTTTTTTGAGAAAGGGTCTTGCTCTGTCTGCAGGCTGGAGTACAGTGGTGCGATTATAGCTCGCTGTAACCTCAAACTTCTGGGCTTGAGCCATCTTCTTGCCTAAGCCTCCATGTAGCTGGAACCACAGGCATGTGCCACCACTCCCAGCCAATTGTTTTATTTTTTGTAGAGATGGAAATCTCACTACGTTGTCTAGCCTTGTATTTATTTTTTAAATAGAGACGGGGTCTCACTATATTGCCCAGGCTGATCTCGAACTCCAGGTCTCGTGCAGTCTTCCACCTTGGCCTCCCAGAATAGCCATATGCTCGTAAGTGTGCTTACATCTACGACTGCTCTATTCCCTACCTAGGGCTGGTACCAACGCAGGGCCAGGTGCTTAGGCGGCTTTCTTGTTTACAGTGTGGACTGGTAAGGCTGTGAGGTGCCAGGGTGGGCCAGTAGGGACACCCTGGCGTTGGCATTGTCCGTCAGTTTAAAAGTGATAATAAAACTGTAAAGGCTGTCTGTTTTTTTTTAAATTAATAGTACCATGTACCAGCAATTTCAGTCAATGTTGGTGATACTTTTCCTGAGCAGAAATCTTTGGTTGGTGTGGGCACTGAATAATTGTTGCTGTTTAGTTTTTGCTTTTGCTTTTTTTAAATCGGAGTCTCTGTTGCCTCAGCCTTCCAGGTAGCTGGAACTACGGTGTGCACCACCATGCCCAGCTAATCTTTTTTTATTGTAGAGACGAGGTCTCACCAAGTTGCCCAGGCTGGTCTCAAACCCCTGGGCTCAGGCAATCCTTTTGCTTCCACCTCCCAAAGTGCTGGAATTACAGGCATGGGCCACCACTCCCGGCTATTTAGTTTTAATGTCATAAAATTTTAGTGTCAGATTAGCACATTTTTATTACTTAAACTTTCATGAAGATTGTATTATTCATGGAAACTAATTTAGAGAACTCTCAGGTATAGCTGGCCCACATAAGCAGACTCAGTCACGCAGTTGTCCCAAGACTGTTCACACAACTTAGCAGCGCCGGGAGGCACTGGGTGCAGCTGGTGCTTCCACCCCTGTGGCACCGTGGACTCCTGTGTGAGCAGGAGCTGTGAAGCAAACAAGCATAGCTCCTTGTAGTTCTTCTTTTCTGAGGGTTTTTTTTTTTTCTGGTGAAGTTTTAGGTGAGATTAATCAGACACTAAAGTATTTGCAAGCAACAGGGGTCAGCCCTGAATCAATGTAATTGAAACAGCAAGCTTCACTTGGTGCTTTGGAGATTGGCAATCTAGACATTGTAAAGGACACCAACCATGCAGTGAGAAGACGTGAGGATGTCAAGGAACAAGTTTTGAGGACAGCGAGAGAAATCAGAAGGGCAATGTTTGAACCCATTTTTCAATCATGGCTACATGTGCCATCATTCAACCATTTTTCTTTCATTTTTGCAGAAAAAGTAAAATTGCAGAAGTTTTTACCAATGTAAAATTGTATCATGAAGATGTGTTTTGTAGTAGAATTTTTTGACTGCAGACTTTTTTGAAAGTCATTAGAACTGACTATAAAGAAGTGAAAAGTATGGACAATACTGCAGTACTTGGAATTTACTGTAAGATGCGGCTGTTACAAAATTCTGCCACACTTAGCCCAATGTTTGGGACTTTATTATTTGTATATTTGCTTCATCTGAAAGAAACTTTTTGCAATTAATTTTCAAAGAGCATTGTTTAACTGTGAGCGAAGAAACTTTGGCAAATATGACTAGTGACTTGGACAGGAATATGTGGAGATGAGTTGGGGCCGAGTCGTTGACAAAGTGCAGAAGTTCAGGCTGGGAGACGAAGTGCGCCTTTCTTCGTAACGGAGACAGATGAGTCTTTCTTAGCGTAATCATGAATCCCTGTTTTCCTATTCTGTAGTGTTTTTACTGGCGTGCTTTTACACGAAGCTCACTGTGAGCGCCGCTGCGCTCCCCTTCTGACCGTTCCTGTTCTTCCTTCCTCGCTTCGGAAGCCAGCGTGGTCGGAAGGGGAGGAGGACTCAACCGCCGTCGGCGCGGGCGCGGCGCCGGGAGGCGGGGTCCGAGTCCCCGCCGCCCGCCTTGGCGCTCGCCGCGCGGCTCTGGCCTGTCGGAGCGCAGGCCCCCGGGGCGGCCGGCGCGAGGGCGCGGCCCGGCGCCGCCACGCGGCGGGGCGGGAGCGCGGCGCGCCCCGGCCGAGCCGCTAACAGGCTTTCTCGTCCGCACAGCGCCGTCATGACGGGCTCCTACAACAACTTCTTCCGGATGTTCGACCGCGACGCGCGGCGCGACGTCACGCTGGAGGCCTCGCGCGAGAGCAGCAAGCCGCGCGCCAGCCTGAAGCCGCGCCGCGTGTGCGCGGGCGGCAAGCGCAAGAAGGACGAGATCAGCGTGGACAGCCTGGACTTCAACAAGAAGATCCTGCACACGGCCTGGCACCCGCTGGAGAACGTCATCGCCGTCGCCGCCACCAACAACCTGTACATCTTCCAGGACAAGGCCAGCTAGCGGGCGCGGCGCGCGGAGGGCCGCGCTTCTGCCCGAGCAGAGGCGGCGCCGTCCGCCGCGCCGCGGCCCGGGCGCGCCCCCCCCGCGGACGCCGGCGCCGCGGCCGGCCGGGGCGGGCGGCGGGTGCGCCGCTCCGGCGCAGACCCGCAGAGCGGCGTCGAGGCCCGCTTCGGGCCGGGGGTCTGGTGGCGTCCGAGCCCGCCCTTCCCGCTCGTGGACCGGGAGCGTCGCCTCCGAGAGAGAGCGGGCGCGTCTGGCTCCGGCTCCAGCTCCTCCCCCGCCGGGCCCGGCCTTCGCACCCCTCCTTCGCGGCGCGGCTGTCCGGGTTCCCCCCAGCCCTGGTCGGCGCCGGGGGCGCGCCGCGGCCGCGTGGGTGGGACCCGAGAGGTCCGCCGGCGCTCCTCGCCCGTGTGTCGACCGTCACGCCCTGGTGGAGCCACTCAATAAAGGCAACACACCGTCCAAAGTGTTTTCGAATACAGACACAAGTATCGTCTTTTTATTTGCTTGAATCGCATCTGGTTGCCTGGGATTGTTCTTTGGAACAGTGTGAGAAACTTTCGACCTTTGGCGGAAGGGTGGAACGTGTTTGCTTAGTACTCCTCTCCCTAAACTGTCCTGACTTCTTTTTGTTTCTGTAGTCGTCGTCCATCTGATGCACCCGGTGAGGTCTTGGGAGAGCCGTAACGGAGGCCCCCTCTGAGCAAGGAAATTGCAAGGAAGGGTAGTGAAATTGCTGCTACAAAATTAATGACTCAGATTCACTGCAGTTCAGGACATATGTGCGTCCTTTCTAAGCTTTTTGAAAAAGAACTTGAGAGGAAACAGACTTTTAAAATATTGCTAAAATTGTATGCATGCTAAATTGAAATTGCATTTCAAGCTAGCAGAATAGACAATGATTATGTGATGCCACCAATATCTTGGTGGTTTTATTTTAAAATAAGATGTTTAATATCAGAAATCAAGATTTCCTTAGACAAATAACAGCAAAATACTAATGCTGATAATTAGAGCTTGCTTCCACGGGATTTAACGAGAGCCCAAGCGCAGTGCCCCCCCAGGGATGGAGAGTCAGGGGCTCCTTTGCCATGGCTGAAAAGAAGGTGTCTTTTGATTCCAGATGCAGACGTGCAAGAACAGAATGTCATTACCTGGAATTAAGGTTAAGACTGCCTCGAGTTCACATTAAGTTAGAGGAAATGGAGAATCTAAAAGTACTTTTAACTTAAAAAATAATTCTCATACTGTATATTGTGACACAGTTTACAAAGTCTGAGGTGTGGAACAGAGTTGTTTAAGCATTGGTCAACTCTGGTCCTTAAGCAGAAGATAGTTCTAGTAAGATGGGATTGTATATATTTGTTAACTATTTTGATCAAAAGGTTTAATAAATTTTAAACGTTTACCTGGATTTTCAGTGTGTATTTGGACAACTTTTTCCATCTTTCCTTTAGAACCTGGGTCCCGCTGAATAGAAAACCAGCCGACACCTCAGTGGGGTCAGGGCAGACGGTCAGTGCATAGCTGTGTCCTGGGTGTGTGGAGGTTTCTTGTGGGCTTTCTGCTCCGAGGGGATCCGAGGGCGTCTCGCGCTGTGTGGGGGTCCCTGCTGGAGGAAACCCGCCTCAGTGCCCTGCTCCTCTGTGGGTTCGCCCGTGTTGGTGTCCTCGGAGATGCTTGTGAGCTTTCCAGACATGTTGATATGTTCAAGCTAATTTATGAACTCTGTCATTTTTCTCATTCTAAAACTCTCTCTGCTTTCCTGTTTAAAAGTAGAGAGATGTTGGCTGTTCCTGAAGTTATGGCTGTGAACTTCGTTAATTAGAACTCTGGGCTTATGTTTTACACCCTCTGGGCTGATGGCCTGGATTAGATGAATGGGTTTTTTTTTTAATATGTGAGTTTAACATGCATTTCCTGAAAGAGAAAAAAAGGAACTTCGATAAACTGGTTGATTATGCCATCACAGAGAATCTAGGTTTAAAGAATTCACAGACCCTTGACATTTGTGAACTGAAGAAGGCAACAAATGCCACGTGTGTCTGTTCTCTGTGTGGAACTAAGTAACAGTCATTTTCAGCACTGCGAACCATCCCCTGGGCAATGTTGCCCCTGGCCAGTGTGTGTCTGGTTTCGTGAGTGCCCCGTGCTTCTGCATTGCTTTCTTAGGAGGAACTCGCCGTTTTTGTTTGTTGAGGGGAGTCTCACTCTGTCACCCAGACCAGAGTGCAGTGGCACGTTCCCGGCCACCGCAGCCTCGATCTGCTGGGCTCAGGCGATCCTTCCACCTCGGCCTTCCAGTAGCTGGAACTACAGGTGCATACTGTCACGCCTGGTTTAGTTTTTGATTTACTGTAGAGATCAAGTCTCATCAAGTTGTCCAGGCTGGTCTCAAACCCGAGCTCAGGTAGTACTCTTGCTTCGGCCTCCCAAAGGAGCCCAGGGTCTTTAAGGGGGATGAAGAGGATGTCAGAATGGGCGCTTCCCCTCTTCTTGTGAGCTGCGTTGTGACTGGCAGCCTCGGCCTCAACAGGGGTGCTGGAGATGTTGCCGGTGGGAGTCCCGTTCACCGTTCAGGGCCGCACAGACACGTCTTCCCAGACTGCGGGTGGAGGAACAGGAGGCATCTGCTGTGTGCAGGACACGGTTCTGTGCCTGGAGCCCTGGACCAGGCTGGGGTAGTTGAGCGGGGGTGGAATGAGCATTTCCAAGAGGTGTCCCCTCGGTGCCGGGCCAGGAACATCAAGGGAGGCAGGCCAGTGGGAGCTCTCACTGGTGGACAAGTGAGGGGACACCACTCCTCGAGCTTCCCCAGGGGGGAGAATGTGCGGCACAAAGGTGTGGAGGTGTCGCGGACCCACCGGACGCCAGCCTGCACTCACCGCCTGTGGCATGCCGGTCTGCCCTGCTCAAGGGACAGGTCTGGCCGGCTGGACTGCCCGTCCCCGGTCCCACCCTGCGGCAGAGGGGCCGGCTTGCGCTCTTAGGAGCTGCCTGCTAAAGCAGAGCTCAACAGTGCCCTCCACGGGCTTCTTTGTGCAGGCATGGAGTCCAGGTGTGGGTGGGGTAGACCTCTACCCCCCATGGGGCCAGGCCAGGCCAGAAGACTCGGTAGGGTTTGGCTGGTGTGGGTGGCCCCTCCCTACTGAGCGCTTGCACACAGGCTCGGGGGCCAGTGCAAGGTGAACCAGCATGTCCACGGGCTACAGATGGACACGCTGCAGCAAATGGCTGGTCACTGGCTGGTACTGAGCTCAGACTGCGCATCTGTGTCCTGACGGGCTTCTCGGTAGAGTGCTGGTGACGACACAGCGCTGCAGACAGGAAACAGGACTCCTGCAGGCCATGGAGCTTTGCCTCGATGCTGTAGAGACTGCAGCATCCCTGCAGTCTTGAGAAGGAAAACTGACTGGAAAAAGGCAGTCTCACCCTGAGCCTGGGTCCCGGCTCTTGTCTGCACCTTAGCTCTGGCAGCTTGGCCTTCAGCCAGTCCTGAGAGAGAGTGCAGCGGCCATGACTCTGCATCTGGCCAGGGCAGGCGGTGGCGGCACCCAGGACTGGAGCCCACACGTAGATGTCCTCTGGGTTTTTTAAGTTGAGGGACTACTCTCTGCTCCCACCTGTCTTTAATTTCGCCTTCTGCGTCTGCATTCCCACATGCATCTCCTGAATACGCACACCCTGTCCACTCTGAGAACTAGTAGGAGAACTAGTAGAGACAGAATCGGCAAGCGATTGGCCAGAAGGCTGGCACTGCCATCGGGGGAGAGCTGGGGGCGCCTGGCCCTCTGCACCTGGAGTTGCCCTGTATGATGCTTTTAAGTAAATACACCCAGTTAGAATATTCTGATGCTTTTTGAAATACATCCCAAGCTAGTCCCGTCGCTGCCGAGTGACGACACCGCACAGCACCGAGTGGCGACAGTGGACAGAAGCCTCGACGGCAGGATGAGCGCGAGCTGGAGCCGAGGGGCACCGTGAAGCGAAAGCAGGCCTGGGGCTGCAGCAGCGCCGCCATCCCGAGGAAAGCCCTTTCAACTCCGCTGTCTCCAGACGTTGTGAGCAGGTAAGGCCCATGATCAGTTCAGGAATCCCAGTCGATGCCGCTTGGCTGTTGGAAAGACGCGACGTGGGTCACTCTGACGCTGCAGACCTCTTCGTCCCGGGGTCCCCGGCCCCTCGTTGCCTGCACGTCCTGGAGACGTGCTGTGGACACTTCCGCAGAGGCTCTGCCCAGACCTGAAGCCCAGAGGGAGACCGGGCCCCTGCCCGTTTGCAGGGGCCCGGGTCTGTAGACGCCGAACACAGGCGCCATCAGTCAGAACGGATGCCACGTGCCTGCGGGGCCAGGCCAGGCAGCCTGCTCCCTCGGCGGCCGCCCGAGGCGCTGCCCGCAAGAGCGCAGCCGAGGCCGGAAGTGGCTGAGGCCCCACAGACCTGAGGCCCAGAGGGAGCTCTGTCTGCTTGAGTGACCAGTGATGGGATGTCAGGCTTCACCGGGTGGTATTTAAATTTATTATGCCTTCCAAGATGGACCAGGTGGCCTTACACCAGCAGCCACCAGCCTTGTTGGCATCAGGGACCGATTTTGTGAAAGAGGGTTTCCACGGATGTGGGAGTGGCACCTGGGCAGCTAAGCCTCGCTGCTAATATCCGCCAGTATTTGCAGCTGCTTCCCAGCGCTAGCGTCACCACCTCAGCTCCGCCTCGGACCGTCAGGTTTTAGAGGATCACACGCAGCCTCGATCCCTCATGTGCGGTTCGCAACGGGGCCGTGCTCCTAGGAGAATCGGACACCGCCGCTGACCTGGCAGGAGGCGGAGCTCAGCCGGCGAGAGTGACGGGGAGCGGCTGCAAATCCAGACGAGGCGTCGCTCACCCGCCCGCCGCTCATCGCCTGTGTGCACCCTTCCTGGCAGGCCACGGACCAGTACCAGTCCGCGGTCCAGGAGTTGGGGACACCGCCTCAGTTCACTTGCTTGCCTTGAAGTTAACTTGGAAACTTGCCTTTAGAAAGTTTGAGACGGTCTTTTTAAATCTGCTCCATAAGGATGGGGAAAATTAACTTCTCATTCCAAGAACTTCCGGGGAAAATTTGTTATCCGAAATCTAGATATCCGAAACAGAGTAACTCTTATGCTTCTTATTAGAAATCTTTCCTCAAGTTTTGAACTGGCAATACCTGTACCGTGGTCAAAAATCTTAAAAAGGGTATGACAGTCTTGCTCCTACCTCTGGCCCTCCGGATAGTTAACTTGCTTCTTGGGCATACGTCCAGGTTTCCATGTGAACACAAATAAGGTACATTCCTGTTTCCCCCATTCTTACACAGAGGATAGCATCCCGTGTGTGTTCCTACACCTCGCCCCGTCATGGCGTGGTATGTCTGGCAAGCGCTCACAGCTGTTCCTGAAAAGCTTCCCCCGGTGGCCACAAGAGAACCGTGTGGCACCGCGAGGGAATGCAGCTGTGACCGACTGTGAACCTGAGAAGCTGCATTTCCAACAAGCCCCCAGGCAATGCAGATGCCCCCATTTCGGCGGCCACACTTTGAGTCAAAAAGTATGGTCTGTTTACTTCTGTTACGTTGAAATAACTTCAAGCAGGTTTCAGAAATCACATAACCCAGTTTCCTGGATGTAGCATGTTATGTAAGCTGGTGGACCCTTAGGGAATGCAGTCAGGGCAGCTGGTCTCCACACCTTCTCTGGACTGGCCTGGCCGTCTCACGAGTGTCAGTCTTTCCTGCCCGGGCCCAGCGGAGGGCCCACGCTGCAGTTTGTTGTCTCGCCGCCTTCCATCCTTTCCCTCTTTCAGAACCTTGACACTTGAAGAGTGTGGACAGTTGCTTTGTACAATCGCCCTCAAGTTAGGGTTGCCTGGCATCTTCTCATGGCCAAGCTGCCTTCTGGCAAGAACACCAATGTGGCCCCTGTGCATCACATCAGGAGGTGGGTGGCATCTGCCAGGCTTCTTCATCACTAAGTCACTGTTTTCCTTTCTGCAATTAGTCTCTTGGGAGGACACAATGAAAATACCCTCATTTCCATCATACTTCTGCCCATTAACTGGTTTCCACTGGTGAATCGGCAGTTGCTGCAGTGTTTGCCAAATGGTGATTTCCTATTCCTCTCATCCCTTCTGTATCTATTCATTTTAATTCTATAGGAAGAACTGTCCATTTACTATTTGGTTACTGTGTCCATCAGTATGGACTCATGGACACCTGTTTTATTCTGTGGCCAAAAAAAAAAAAAGCCTCGAGAAACATTATCAAGACTTTGTTACTTACATCGTCTTGGTTTTGGCCACTGGATGTTCCTTCAAGTCGGACACATGGGCTCCTGTCCTAGCTCTGCCATCATTTCCTCAGCACACTTCCTTCTAGATTTTTCAGACTCATGTGCCCCGATCCACCCCTTTTCCAAGTAGTCCTGGTTCCTTTTACTGGAATCTGCTAGAAACCAGGATCCGGGGCTTGGCTGTGCTCCTTGCTGATGGAGGGTCACTGCTTCCAGGCCCCTTCACTGAGCAGAGCATACACACACACACACACACACACACACACACACACACACACACTTCAAACCATGAGCTGTTACTAATACAAATCCAACACCACCACAAAGCCCTCCAAGTGTGAAACCTCACATTGTCGCCATCCAAACATTTGCTCGACACTGTCTACACAGAAAGTAGTCTCAGAACCGCTAACCCCTGAGACATTTGTTAGCAAGAGTACAGCATGTTCAACTTTTTCACTTCAACCTTAGTAGGACCCAGTCCAAATACTGTTTTTCCAGTTATTTAAGGTTAGTGCTTTTCTTCCCCACCCATTTCAGTGTGGTCTTCTTAATTTGCAAGTTACGTCTCCTGGTGGGCTGTACTCCATTTTGGATTCCCTGCAAAGTAGCTGGTTTCCATATTGGTGTAGCTTGGTCACACGTGAAGCGTTCCTGTGGTTCAAGGAGTCCGTTGTGCCGAACGGTGTGCTCACCCCTTCCCTCCCTCCCGTTCTCCTGCTCCACCACTGCCACCCAGCCCTACAGGCAGCCAGTGTCATTTATTTCTGGCTTCTTCACCCCGGGCTTCTTTTTGCACAAATGAGTGGCTATGTATGTCTTTTCCTTCGCTCTTTGCATAAAGGAATATATATATATATATATATGGTGCTAAAAATGTATACATATTTTAAGGAAGGAAAAAAGCCTACAATTGTAACGCACCCATAGCAAAATATGAATACAAGTCACGCTTGAGTTCTGCAGTTCGAAGAGGTGCTCCGAGCGGTTACCGTCAGCGTCCGGGCACTTCCGATTCCCACAAACTAAAAGCAAAGCGTAGATAACGCCTCTCAAAATGTGCGTACGCCTTTTGGGCACCGCCTGCGTGTGCGCGTGTTGTGGGCGTGTGCGCGTCCCAGCAAGAATCCTTCCGCCCCTGATCCGCAGTCGGGGCGGGCTCCGCAGGCCCCGCCCGTCTCCGCTCCGGCGTCGAGCGGGCGCGTCCCCGCGCTGGGGCTCCTCGCAGGCCGCCCCGCGGCCCCCCGGGCTGCGGGCGGCAGGTCCCTTCCGGGAAGAACGGCGGCCGGCGGCGAGGCTCGCCCCGGCAGGGAGCCGGGGCTCGGAGCGGGCGCCCCCGAGGGGCCGCGCCCGCCGGCTTAGGCTGGCCCGAGGCCGGGTCCCCACCCGCCTTCGCTGCCGGCGCCTCGCGGGCGGCGCCCCGCCCTCCAGCGGCCCCCGGAGCCGAGCCCCGGGAAGGGAACAGGCCCCGCTTCCCGCCGAGGACTGTCAACAGCTGCGACAGGTTTCTTGACTCAAATACCCAGCCGGGCTCGGCGGCTCAGCCTGTCGTCCCGCGCCTGGGGAGCGGCCGCTGCACTCCAGTCTGGGCGACCGAGTGAGCCTCCGGCTCCGAAAACGCCAACACCTGCCACCAGGTGTTAGTTCCTTCCAGCTGGGGGCACATTCTCCCACACATGGCTTTTAAAAAGCCGCACACCTGGAGATCACTCGACATCACTTGCTGCAGCAGCTATTAAGTGTTCCTGGCACCTCGGTCGCTTCAAGTGTTTTGTTTCATACAACATCCTAAGGAATATACTTAGTTATATCCTTGTGCACACGCGTTTTGAATTAATGGCTCTTCTTCAGGATAAGCTCCTAGAAGTGGACTGTGAATCCAAAGCACGGTACAGATGTAGCTTTTTTAATGTATAGCCCAGTTCCTCTCTTGAGAGCTGCAGCCATTTGCATTCCTTCTAGCAACGTGTAGGTGTCCCGTCCTACAGCCTGCACACACAGCCGTGTTCAGGGCAAATGTCTGTGTCAGGAAGCTGCATTTATGAGTAGTGGCTAAGCAGAGATTAAGTTTTATAAATTAAAATTACTTGGCTTATGGCCGGGCTGGTGGCTCAAGCCTGTAATCCCAGCACTTTGGGAGGCCGAGGTGAGAGGACTGCCTGAGCCCAGGGTTCGAGACCACCCGGGCAACTTGGCAAGACCTCAACTCCGCAATAAAAAAAAAAAATTAGCCACCCTTGTGGCATGGGCCTGTAGCTGGAAGGCTGAGGCAGAAGGATCACCTGAGCCCAGCATGTCGAGGCTGCGTGGCTGTGAGCGTGCCACTGCACTCCAGCCTGAGTTACAGTGAGACTCTGACACAAAAAAGAAGAAATGAAATTACTTGGATTTTGTGAAACATTGTATAAACTTGCTACTCAATGAATAAAATAAATAATGGTGTGGGCAGTTCTTGTATTCACAATAGAAAGAAGGGAATTTACACAAGCTATTCAGAAATACTTAATTACTATACTGCCATTATACTGAAAGATAAGAACTGTATGTACATAATATACATATAGGTTCACACATATCCAACCTGCTTCTTCATTGTAAATGAACAACATGTCTACTGTAATGTTAAAGTATAATGAAAAAAGTCTCTGGAAAACTAAATTCCTTTATCAAAAGCACTTTAGAGTTCAGCTAATGCTTCCAGTGAGGGACACATGCGATCGGCTTTGTCATATACCCCCAAGTGCTGACTCTGAGGGTTTGCAGGGGATTCACTCAGCTTTATAAGGTGCGGAAACCTCACCACTGTGATGAAAGACAAACACATTTGCTTTGAAACTTTTAAAAGACAATTCACTTGGTCAATGTGATTCAATGTGACCTCACAGACTATTTTGAGGATATATTACATAAAGAATTCTGATGCCATTCTATCAGCTTTGTCCAAATGAAGACTTATAAACTACTGCTTCGAAGGTACTAGTTTAAACATCAACAAAGATTTTCAAAAAGTAAAATGTAAGCCGGGCTCGGTGGCTCAGCCTGTATCCCACGCCTTTGGGAGGCTGAGGTGAGTGGATTGCTTGAGCCCGAGGGTTTGAGACCCACCTGGGCAGTAAGACCTCATCTCTACAATAAATCAAAAAATCAGCTGGGCGTGGTAGCGCATGCCTATAATTCTGGCTACTTGGAAGGCTGAGGCGGAAGGATCACCGGAGCCCAGCAGGTAGAGCCTAGGCAACAGAGTGAGACTCCAACTCAAAAACAAAAAAAAAGTAAAACGTAGCTGGGTGTGGTGGCTTATACCTGTAATCCCAGCACTTTGGGAGGCTGAGATGAGAGGTTTATATGAGCTCAGGGGTTTGAGACCAGCCTGAACAACATGGCGAGACCTCATCTCTATAATAAATAAAAAAAGCAGCCAGGCATGGTGGCACATTCCTGTGGTCCCAGCTACTTGAAAGGCTGAGGCAGAAAGATCACCTGAGCCCAGCAGGTCAAAGCTGCGGTGGCCACGAGCATGCCAATACACTCCAGTCTGGGCAACAGAGTGAGACTCCAACTCAAAAAAAACAAAAACAAAAACCACACAAGTGAAAATGTTAGATTCCTTTTAATACGCCTGGATTAAGTATGGAAAGTGAAACATACACAACAGCTTATACAGTATCCAAGAGGGAGCCTTTTAAATATCATACTGTAAAACAGATAAAGAATGTGATGAGAGGGAACAGGCCTGGTTTAATCAAGAAGCTTTTATGATGTTTGATTTTAAACCATATGTAAATACAGTAATCTCTGAAGGATTTGGCAAAGATTTATTTTTTCCCATTTCCAGTCTTTTAAAGTTAAAGATTTGCTTGGAACAAGCTGATTTCAAGAGCACACAAAAGTTGGGCACAAAGGATAGAGTTAAATTCCGCAATCTACGGGATGAAGAAGAAAAGACAGTAAGGAGGTGCCTCCAACAGAAAACCGAGCACAAAGGCTGAAAAAGTCCTTCCACCGCAAAGCCGAGAACAGCTTATGTGTGAACCTTACAGTGGAGGCTGCAGCTGTACCTTGGCTTCTATTTACTACTTATTAGGAACAGTTAGCACAATTACACATAGTCTTTAGTAGACCCAACCTGTGTCCATTTCAATTAAACAGTATTTTCTACAACACCGTGAATAAGGCCACAATATTTTGGACAAACCCCTTAGGGTAGTGATTTTACTATCAATGCTATTCATTCTTTTGAAATATAAAGTGTTTTATCTGAATTAAGGTTACAGTTGATTTTTAAGATACTTTATACATCATGACTAGTATCTTAAAATTTATTCTTAGATATTTATATCTAACATTCAAAGAAATTGTTGCAGTCTGACATGCTCATTAATTGATCCCACAGGTATAATTATAGGCCAGCATGAATTTAGTGTCTATTCTTTCATCTCACTAAATTAGGAATGCGGCATTTACAAAGCAAGTGAACACAAGTGACACAGCCACCCAAGGACCCTAACTGCTCTTCAGTTAGCTACGGTGCACTCAGATAGAATCCACTGTATGAACAAAGTCGGATTCCAATTCTTCATCAAAAGGTGCTGGTGGAGGTTGTCAGGCGCCTTCCAATGTAGATCCTTAATAAAAAAAAGTAATTAGCAGTTAGTGTAATCTTGCGATTCTCAGCTGACTTTGTACAGCTGAAAACAGGGCAGCTCACTGTGGTTATAACTCATGGAAGCACACCGGCTATTTTATAACAATTCTTAAACATTCTGTAATGAATCTGTTCGCAATCTTTTATCAACTGTTTTATTCATCAATATGCATTTTATATTCATCTCACTTGGAAAATTCCAGCTGTGTTCTTATAGTGTACTACATTAAATCCAAGTACAAAATGCGATTACTTCACAGAACAGCTTTTCCATTACCTTTGCAATTTTAAAACTGGTCCAACACAGTGCTGGAGAAAGTCACCTACCGGGGTAAGGAAGGGATTGCTGGAAGCTTATTACCAGCAACCTCGCAAAGGCCAGTCACTGGATGATGAAGCTGCCGCACTCAGGCAGTCTGGGTTGGGCCCGGGGAGAGCTGCCCCAAACCCAAGAGGCAGGAGTGTCAGGGGAGGCTCGATCGAGCTCATGCAGTGGGCACCACTCAGGGCAGCAGCAGGATGGGTCTCCGGGAAAGGAGCCCGAAACAAGCCTGGCCGGCCTGTGGGCAGTGGGAAGAAGTGAGACGGCAGGCTGCGGCGGGAGCTTGCTGCGCTGGATTTCATCCTGCCGGGAAAGCAGCGGAGGGGTTTCAAGCGGAAACGACGGCCCCCAGGCTCTGGAACCCAGGCAGGATGAGGGGCAGGCACACTGGGAAGTGGCCCCCGAAATTCGTTTGGAAAGGACGGTCTAAACCAGGTGTGTGAATAACGGGCCGCCGGAGCCTGCCCAGAGATGCTGCTTCTAGTTCTGGAAAAGGCTCCAGAAATCGGTCTCCATGAGCTCTTGGAAAAGACTGGTGCTGTTCCTGAGTCTGACGCCGAAAAGCGCTGAGCGCATGCATGGGAAAGGGAAGGCCGGGAGAGGGTGGTGTCCAGGTCCTTGCCCAGGAACCCGAGGTGGCTGAGCGCCATTCTCCACAAATAGCACTGAGGAGCCTCAGCCCACCCAGGGGCCACTTCCACGGGCAGGTGGAACTGTGGGTCTGGGGAAGGGACTCTGCTGCCACTCCCTCACGAAGACCCACCTGCTTCCAAGTGCCCCAAGACACCAGGCTCACCTGCCACTTTACTGACTGGGGGCAAGGGTGGTGATGCCAGAGGGACACTTTCATCCTGTTTCTCTCGGTCCTAGAGGCCAACCGACACCACCGGCCCACACAGGCGTTCCAGTTGCCCAAACACGGTCGGCACACCATGCCTAGTGACACCCCCCCCAAGAGCCCACCCCCGGCAGGATGAAAGGAACAGCTCTGGCTCTTCAGCACTGCCTCAGTGGCACTGCAGTTGCCCGGCCTCCCGATGTGCTTTCTGCAGCTACTCGGCCCGAGAAGCCCCAAACCTGGAAATCCCATTTGTTCTGCTGCTGCTGCTGAGAGGTGCAAAGAAAAGTGTTGCCGTCCCGTGGGAAGCACAGCGAGCTACTGCAACCCGCTCCAGACTGCAGAGAGGGACAGCTCGGCCCAGCCACACGATGCAATACTGGCTACACAACACGCAACAGTAGGGAGAAAGAAGTCAGGCCCAAGAGTCCCTGCTCTGACTCCACTTATGTCAAGTAAAACAGGCAGGCGACCGTGTGCTGCGACATCACGATCATGCTGCCCCTGCTGTGGGGCCTTTCCAGGGCCGCAGCTTGTTTCTTGATCTGGACAGCGAGGGCATGAAGAGGCTCCGAGTGGCAACTTACAATCTGCGCTTCAGTAAAAACCGGAGAAAGTAATTGCTGCGACCCAGAATACCCCAAGACAGGACACACTGTGTCAGAGTCGCCAGAAAACGTCACCTACCCCAACCCGATGGCCAGCAGATGAGACAGCAGCAGGGACGGAAGAAACACTTTCAGAAATTCTGCGGAGAACATGCCCCCTTTCTTCATGACGCTCGTGTTTCTCATGCTGAGAGCAGCCGTGCGCTTGGGGTGTTGGAAGAGGAACTCTCTGAGGCAGGAAGAGATGTGCACGTTAGTGGACATCGCCCCTGTCACAGGCAGACCCGTGGCACTGAAAACACACTCACTTGGGGGGAATGTTTTCGGGCCGACTCGACCAATCCCAGATCCAGTCTGAGTTTTTCTTCAAGATGCTTTCAACTTCTTTCCTTCTCTCCATGTAATCTTCTTCGGACTAAGACAAAAAACACCAAAGCAGACTGAACAACCACATTCACACTGAAAGCAGCTACCGTCCGCCCAAGCTTCAGACCAAGCCACTCGGGGAGCCGAGACGCGTGTCGACAGACAGGGGTCCGAGGGTGGTCATGCGGGGGCGGGGCGCTTTCACTGGGGTCTGTGATGACTCCTGGCTTGCCTTCCTCCTCTGTGGGCAGACCACTTCCGTGGAGCCCATCCAGTGTGTACTACGCTGGTCACTGGGAGATGCCAGTGGCATGTGCTGTCCTAAGGAAGCAATGTGGCCTGAGGACAAAGACGGTGACTGCAGCACTGGCTTAACAGAAGAAATTGAAACAATCTTTAAGAACATGCCATTTCTTTTAAAACTGGGGGAAAACTGCTTAAAACAGTGCAAACACCTGGGAAGACCAGCACCTGAAACCCACTTTGGCCTGGGGGTGCAGCACCACCGCCCTCAGCCCCCAAGTGTTGTTCAGGCGCAGGCTGCACACCCGGGGCACCCAGCCAGGGCTCCTGCTGGCTGCCCACCACGGCTGCAGTCCTGACTGGGCCAAGGAGATGCCGAGAGGCCTGG
Organism: Cephalopachus bancanus; assembly: GCA_027257055.1. Lineage (NCBI taxonomy): Eukaryota > Metazoa > Chordata > Mammalia > Primates > Tarsiidae > Cephalopachus > Cephalopachus bancanus. The sequence continues at coordinate 283,311 of JAPVLO010000169.1, read as the reverse complement.
GGTAACAGGGCCTCCCCACTTCCTTAGTGAAAGAGGCCTTGCGGGGGGGCCAGCGCGGGAGGGAGAGCAGCTGGCACTGACGAAGCCCGTGCTTCCTGGACAGCCGTGGACACACACATGGAAAAGCGGCTCCGCTGTCCATGCTCTCACCAGCATTAAGTATCCAGGAAAACATCCACTGTGTACCTAATGTGCACAAGGTAATGCACTGCTGGATATAACTGAGCAAGACAGCACTGATCGCCACCTCAAAATCCTATGCAGGAGTAGAACGGGAGGGTCACAGTAAAAGAAGGCAATAACCCCAGGTTGGCTTTTTCCTCATAGACGAATGCCTTCGGAAGGTTTTGTGGCCTCACAACAATACTAAGCGCCTAATATGTAAAGCCCATTAAATATTTATTGAGTTAATGTTAGAAAAGTGCTCTCATGCCGAAATTACCGAGCTGCCAAATTACCCAGGCACCAGTTAGCACCGGTTTGTTGGATAAGGTATGGAGTACAATTTCTGGCAAGCAATGACAATATCTAGTGAGTAAGGCACCGCCAAATCACAACCACAAGGGCGAATGTCTTGAATGCCCTGCAGGTAACGTCTGACTCCCGAACAGCTTATAGACAGAAAAACCCACTCACTGTCCAAGCGACAACCAGGAAGAGAGAAAGACCACCTCGTCGCTAGCTCACAGCTACCATTTCCAGTCACTCGCTCCCTCCCTCCAGGCTGTGACACAAGGGAACCCCACCTGATGGCAAGTGGGGCAGGAGACGCCAGCTGTATCCCCCACCCAGCATCTCTGGTCAATTGAGTATGAAGCTGGTACTTGGGGGATGTCCCCACCCAGAGTTTAAAAAACAGAAAGGGCAGGAGATACCCTTTGAGCCAGAATTTTCTCTACTCAGTCACATTCAAAACTTGTTTCTATAACGGCATCCTCTCCTTCCAGCTTACCTGGGAACTGTTTTTCTCTCCAATGCTGTGGGTGTCTGTTTCAGAAGCTCTATTCGTATCCTGTGGTGTCTGTGAGCGAGGTGGGCTTGGCAAGGATGGGAACAGAATGGGGAAAACAGGACACCATGTTAACACTCTGCCGTCAGAAGCGGAGTCTCAAAGGCAGGAACTCAGGACGAGGGACCCCAGCCACGTTCATGCCCGCCTTTCCCCTCGCATCAGACCGGGGCCAGGCTGTTTTGGTCTTTCCAGCCGAGCACAGCAGGAGTCAGCTGGCCAGTCTTCCGAGGGAGCGACAAGGAAGCCGGTGAGTGGCTGGCTTTATCACCCGCCACCCTCATGCTCTGTTACACAGCCCTGGAGAGCACCTAACTTTTGATCACTGGCTCTCTTAGCCATGCTGCCTTGGATTCCCTCGCAAGTGCTGTCAACCAGGCACCGCTCTTAAACCCACAACGCTCCTCAGGTGGATGCATGACTCTCAGACCCTTGGGGTTGGTTTGGACAGACTTGATGGGGTGGAAGCGGGGGGCAGCTTTAACATGGTCCCCTCCAGACTGAGCCCGAGTCACTCTCTCCCACCAAATGGCCAGGTCCCTTCTATAGAAGGACTGTCGCAGGAGCCCGCCTGACTCTGCCTGAGAGGCAGAGAAGCAGGCCACTTGTCCTTAAAGGTTGCACAGACACTTCCAGCTGTGACTGCTCATCTACTCCGGACATCAACACTGTAATGCATACACTTATTTACACGCACCTACCTGTCACAGTGAGAACTCTTGGAGCTACTCCGTCCAGACTCGTGCTGGGCATCCAGCAGTATTTTTTCCATGTCACCATTATAAATAGAAACCGAGGCCGGGACACTGCTCCCGTTCCCACTGGTGCTAAAGTGCAATTCTACCCAGGAGCCTGAGGGGACAAAAACGGGCAGAGGTGGAACTTCCTGCCCACTTGGGCGCGTAGTCCCTCAGTTTAACCAGCCCGCCCTTCTGCTTCCAAGAGGCACTAATGACGACGCAACCGGAGCCTCCCCTCAGCCCCGTCTCCACATCCCTTCTGCGCACAGACAGCACGCGCCCCACACTAGTCTACTCCCACTTCCCCTGGGTCCCGGAGGGAAGCCCCATGGGGCTGAGACAGTGTGTCGGTGCAGCTTTTACCATTCCAGGATGCCCAGCAGATGCTCACTAACCCTGCTGGGTCATCAGAATCCAATCAGTCAGAATGCTCTCTTGCATTCAACTTTTATAAGAACAGGCTACTGTTTGGAAAAAGGGATCTTTGTTTTTTTAAAAAAGGGCTGTCAACATAAGTTTAAGGGATTTAAAATTTTCTTCAAAAGGTTTAAGTTATCTCTTAACATATGTCCACATACCAGCATCATATACTGACCCCGAGGTCCTACAAAATTCACATTTATGACTGCTGTTCTGTATTGATATCAAAAACTAGATTGATATATTTTGAACAGAAGAGAGCTAACTTCTGACGGAATCTGGCGAGCAGGCTCCCCCTCAAGCATTCCTGTAGACAGGTCTCTACAGGAAGGAAGCTTCAACCTCTGTTCTCGTATTGTGTGGCTTGCTTTGTATTATCTGATCCGAATGAGGATGAACCCTTTATATTTACTGGCCACTTGGATAGCATCTGTTTTGCACCGGCTGTTCAAATCTCTCATTCTTTTCTATTTAGTTGTCCATCTTTCTCTTACTGGAAAAAGGAATTCTATATCCCAGATACACGGTTTTTCCACTAAATACACTGCAAAAAACTTTCATTCTGTAGCCTTCCTTTTTACTTGTGTCTTCTGATGTACAGAAGTTCTGGATTTTAGTTCAGTACGTTCAGCAATCTCTTCCTAAGTAAGCTACAGAGAGATTTTATATTCTTTTAAAACGGCATTATAGTTTTGACATTCACACTTAGATCTAAAACACACCTGGACTTAATTTTTATGGGTGATTGGAATAGGACGCATCATTTTTGAAGACCACTTCTGCTTGTCTGCTCTGTGGTGCGCCCTGTGTCAGGAATCAAGCATGCATCAATGCACAGATCTGTTTCTGAGCTCAGGATAATGTCTTACTCTGTGTCATAGGCCTATTTATGTAAAGCAAATCTGTTAACAGATTACCCTGGTGATGTACAGAGGAAGGACTGCAGCAGGAGAGGGTGCAGGCTGAGCACAACGGACCCCAAGACTTCTAGACTAGAAATGAAAGAACTAATTCTGTAGTCACTATAATTTTACTTTTTTTTTATTATTTGAATTGGAATCTCACTCTGTCGCCCAGGCTGGAGTGCAGTGGCATGCTTATGGTCACTGCAGCCTGGACCTGCTGGGCTCAGGCGATCCTTCTGCCTCGGCCTTCCAAGTAGCTGGAACCGCAGGTATGTGCCACCACACCCAGCCAATTTTCCTGATTTGTTGCAGAGACGAGGTCTCACCGAGGTGCCTCTTGCCTCGACCTCCCAAAGTGCTGTGATTACAGGCATGAGCCCGTGTGCCCAGCCTTCCACTGTAATTTTATGAAGCACAATAACCACCTGGACTGCCATCTGTCCTAAACCGACACGGCACCACATGACACCATGCAACCGGGGGGAGCTGGAGCAGCCTGCTCACCGAGCCACCCTGTTGGCGAAAGCAAAGGCAGGCCGTGCCCCTTCCCAGCACGCGGGCGCCTCTGTGGACCACCCTGGCCCAACCTCCAAGAGCCACTGGCTGCAGAGGACGTGCCCTGTTAATCGAAAGAAAATCAGACCAGGCGAGGCAGCTCACACCTCGACATTCTGGGAGGACGAAGCTGGAGCCCAGCTCAGCCTTGGCAACAGAGTGAGATCCTGTGTGTATTTAAAGGAGAGAGAGAGAGAAGGGAGAAAGAGCAAACCAGGGGCCCAGGAATGCAACACGGATCTGCAGCCCACGCCATCAACAGCCTCCCAGTCAGCAGTGAGCCCAGTGGTTGCACAAATGTCCAAACGAATGCATGGCTCTCCTCTTCAGCCTCTCGTTTTGCTTCCGGCCGTCCCAGGCCACACGAGCACATCACTACTACGAAGGCAGGCCAGCGTCTGTCTTGGAGCCGGGATCTTTTGCCTTCAGAGATTTATGCGTAACGTCATTCCCGAATCCGTTCCTCTGACCAGACGGTAACTGCGGTTCGCTAGAGAACATTCAGGCCAGGTGTCGTGGCTCATGCCTGTAATCCCAGCACTTTGGGAGCCCAGGAGTTCTAGATCAGTCTAGGCAACATAGCGACACCTTGACTCTACATAAAATAGAAAACTTTGCCAGGCATGGTGGCACACGCCTGTAATCCCAGCTGCCTGGGAGGCTGAGGCAGAAGGATCATCTGAGCTCAGGAAGTCAAGGCTGCAGTGAGCTGGGATTGTGCCACTGCACTCCAGCCTGGGTGAAAAAGTGAAAATAAAGGCTAACGTTCTGCCAGCCAGCAACTACCCACTGCCCTGGAGAAAACTGCCACAGCCTCTGCTCTGGGCAGTTCCCTGCTTCTAGGTTCGATCTATGTTATTCAGACCCTGGGAGGCGCTCAGTGTACGTGACTGCAGCAAACTGTTGCGCAGACCGCTCACGGTGCCTGACATACATGGAGCTCAGCGTGTGGAGTCTTCCTCGACACCACTGCCAACACGACACGTGTAGCCCCACTAGCCAACACCAGCCGGATGCCCAGCAATTCCACTCCGTTCTGACTGTTTGCCTAGAGTCAGCGTCAGACCCCAGAGTGAAGGGCTCAGTCCCAAAAGAACGGCCCGCAGGCACAGCCAACAGTGCGTTTACCCACGCTTCTGCCGGGCCAGCGACACACGAGGGGTCTGCCCTCAGGCTCAGTGATTTGCTAGGATGCACAGAACTCCGGGAAACACTACTTACATTCACCAGTTGACCAGAAACAACACGATTAAGAATGTTAGGTGGAAATGACACTTAGGGCAGGGCAGGAGGGGACGGGGACGGGCAGGTCACCGCCCACCTCCACTGGACAACCATCGGGCCCTCCTAACCTCACGGTGCAACAGCTGTTAGAACCCCATCTCCAGCCCCCTCCCTTCCTTGGAAGGGGGTTGCCCTGAGAATTTCCACCCCTTAGTAGACAGAAACGTATTCCAAAGAGGCTACCTATGGATAACCAAAGACACTCTTACCACTCAGGTCATCCCAGGGCTCAGGGGCTCTGTGCCACGAGCCAGAGCCAAACCAAATCCATACTGTATTTCCTACACGGGGGCAACTAAAGACCATATGAAGACAAGTGAATTGCCATCTTCAATTGTTTGTGCTGCTCTAACACAATGCCACAGACTGGGCAATTCATGAACAAGAGAAACTGATCTCTCACCGTTCTGGAGGCGGGGGACGTCCAAGACCAAGGCGCTGGCGTCTGGCGAGGGTCTTCCTGCTGTGTCCTTGCATGGCAGACAGGCGAGTGGGAACCAACTCCCTCCTCAAGTGCCTTTATAAGGGCACTGATCCACCTCACCAGGGAGAAGCCCCATGACCTGATCGTCTCTTAAAACTATCACACTGGCAACACTGGAACATGAAGGGACACATTCACACCAAAGCAGTGTTTACCTCTTAGAGTCCTAATCATCCCTGAGAGAGAAAGAAAAAATTCCCTTTCTGGATTGTCTGCAGCTGAAAACTTTAGGTCCAAAAGCGGTATTCCAAAGAATGATTTACTAAGAGACAAGAGGTTTATTATTAACCTGCAACAATTGAGTAGGGGAGTATACTTCCTGGCTAATGAAGAGAATGTATACTGTTAGTCTACTTACATACTGCAGTGATTAATTAGAATCATTCATCTTTTTACACAAGAAAGATGGAAGTTAAGGTTACTTAACAGCCTTCCAAGATTTCCTCACAACCACAAGTGGCTCATTTCAAGTAACTTTCGTATGAGCCCCGAACAGAAAGGCGATCCATTCCCGATTTCGTTTCATGCTCCCTTGCCTTTTTTCTTCCCTCACTCATAATGTATATACTGCTAATAAGTCACCAAAAGTCAGTCTTCACTCCCCTAAATAAGACAGATGACAGCCACAGGTAGTCTAGTACACACACACCAAAATCATACAGAAAAAGAAAACGGATAGGTCTGCCCCAGAGAGCACATACAAGTCAGCACTCCTGAATTCTTAATCCAATTCTTAGTTTCCATTTGTCTCATCTTCTTTAAAAAAAATTTCACCCGACCTCCAGCTTGTCCTGGTGCCCAAAGCAGCTCCTCCCTTTACTGTGACGATTCCAGGGATCCCCTGGCTTCATTCCCTCTGTCCATCCCAGGGCTCACTCCCCAGCCTTGACTGACTAACCACAGTCAGCAGGGCCCCATGTGGCCTCACGTTCTCAAGGCTGTCCGACACCCTAGTCTAGGCAACAGGTCTCGACCCTGGTTATGAAGAGAAAAATCACTCATGACGCTTTATTTCATTGTTCTCCAAAAGCCCAGCCCAGGCCTACCCTGAAAGTGCCAATGTGCAAAGCTGAGGTGAAACACAAATGTACTGAAAATATATATACTGAAAAAACACACAGAAAAAAGTCCTAAGGGAGTGGGTTAAAAACTCTTGAACCATGAGGTTAGGAGGGCTTGACGGTGGTGAGGCTGTGCTGCCAGGGCTGAAAAGGACCGCCTAGGGGAAAGACAGGTGTCCCCCAAAACAGCCTACAAGACAGGAGATAAATGTCACAACAGAGGCATGCACGTGGCATAGCACCCCAGAAACAAGTCTGAAGAAGATGAGCTGCTAAGCCTGGAGGGAACCAGAACCCCCCAGACACCAAGGGTTTCTTCCCCAAGAGAGGGAGCTTTAAGAAACCGCTCTCTTTACCCGTAAAAGCTTCCCAGGCCGGCTCTTTCCTTTTGCCCCCTCACTCTCCTGAGAGCACAGGGGCCGCCAGCAGTGCCGATGGAGACACACACAAGAAAATCTGGCCAGGTCCTCACTCTTGCTGCCTCCGCTCAAACAGGCACTGTCCGATTTGGAAATACGGACCCCATATGCGCCGCCAGTGTTTCCACCAGGACACAAAGGACACGGGGTTCGTTAATGTTGGACTAAGTGACCTTCCTTGAACGGGTTATCTGAGGCATCTACCCAGTGACAGAAGCCATGCTAGATCCTTGTTTATAAAATGCAAAAGTCCTTCAGAAACAAAACAAAAGGTTTCTCAGGTTAGCTGGGATAGGAGTGAGAGCCTGGCCTGGCAGATGAGTCTGAGCACCAGGCCAACTTTCGGCGACTCCCTTGACGGGCTCCAGCAGGACCCGGCTGAGGCACCAGATCCTGGCCTACAAATCGCACTCTCAGCTGTCTGGGATCACAACGGTCCCACTGGCGCTTGGTGCTCCCTCAACTATTGTTGCTGGCCTTCTCTCTCACTCAGCTTCGGGGTCTCATGGTGACCATCCTTAAAATGCAGGTGTCAGGCTAGGACCGAAATGTCTGCAACCCCTTCGCATTCTAAAACCGCAAGATGCTACCATTCCACTCCAAAAGAAACGCACTTTTTTTCCCTCATACAACTCTGCCCACAGTGGGATGCCTGCGACAAAAGGACCAAACCCCCGTTGCAGACACAGCAGTACGTGAAGAGGTGCAGGCTCGGATCGCTAAAGACGGCCATCAGTCCACGGGCAACCACTTGACTGAACTGACGCCCTCGAGCTGGAGGCGGTGGGTCCTTCAGGGAAGTCTCGCACGCCCCACCACCCACAACCAAGAGGCAGTATCGTCACAAAATTCCACCTCCCTCCTGCATTTTAGCAGTCGTATAGCTAAGAAAAACAGGGCATGTTTGGGCTGCACCGTGCAACTGCTCTCCAGCCTGGGCAACAGAGTGCGTCCCTGTCTCTTAAAAAAGAAAAAGGCCAATGCAAGCATCCTCCGGGTCCACAACTTGAACTAGACTGGATCAAGAGACAGAAGGGACAAAAGGTGGAACCCACTGCACTTGGGGAAAACACGCGGCCCTGGAGGGTCCGAGCAAGAGACAGTGCTTGTTGTCGGTCTGTGGGCTGGGCTGGCAAAGCCTCCACCGTCCTCTTTTCAGAGGTAAACAAGGGGCCATCCAACAGAGCGGGCAGAGAGCAAGTGCTGCCTCAGCCGCGAATCCAAGCCGATTCCCAGCGGGCAGGGCAGCTGTGCGGCCCCACATGACCTGGGACACCCCGCCCTCCCCGGGCTCGACACCGGGCAAGTGCCCTCCCGCACGTACGCTCGGAGAAGGCCGGAGAATCCTCCGCGCGAGTCTCCGCTGCGTGTCGCCCTCCTTTTACAGAAGCAGCAAGGCGGAAACAGAAGCCTCTCGACCCCGGGGCTGGCCACCCGGCGCCCGTGACTCAGCAGCTCGGGGCAGAGGTCGAGGCACGAGGAGGCACTGGGCGCCCCTGCCACAAGCACTTGCAACTCGGTCCAGAGACCGAGTCTGAGCCAGCAAGTAGAACACACAGGGTGAACAAGAAAGTCGCACGATCACGTAAAAGGGGATTTTATGGCAGGGCTTATACACACCCCTCGGACTTTATTTCTCTGCGGAAAGACAGAAACACTTCCCCCCATCTCTTTCAAAGCCAGCATCCGCCGGTGCTTAAATTTCGAGAGAAAATGCCTGAATGACGGGATCTTTTAAAGGTGGCTGTTGCACACACACAGGTCACGCACTGTGTCACGGCAATCACGTCTCGCCGAGCAGCCCCGTTTCCGGCCACAAACCGGACCCGCCACCAGAGGCGGACCCGAACGGGAGGCTCGCCCAAGCCGGGACGGAGACCGCCCGGCCCGCCCGGCCTCCGCCCGCCCGCGGCCGCGCGCTGCTCTTCCGCGGGCACAAGGCCGCCGCCGCCGGGCCCGCTCCGAGGCCGGCCCTCGGGTCCGCGACGCAGGCGGGGCGTCGGGGTGCGGCCGCGGCGAGGCCCGCGCCCGAGCCCGCGGAGGGGCGGCCCCGCTCGCCGGGCACGGAGGCCGGCCGCGGCGGGCGGGCCGGGCGCGCGCTCGCGGCGTCTCCGTGCGGCCCCGCCGCCTCGGAGCCGGTCGGACGGCCGTCGGCGGAGCGGGGCCCTTCTGCGTCTCGGAAAAGAGCGGCCGGCGGCCCCGGCCCTTCCTCGCCGCCTCCTCCGGGGGCCGGGAGCCACGACCTCCGCCCGGGAACGGCTCGAGCCCAAGGCGCGCGCACCGCCCGGGGACCCGCCGTCGCCGCGCGAGGCCAGGCCGGGCGCACGACGCGGGCCGGCTCCGGCCGCGGGCAGGCGGGCTTCCAGGCTGCCGGGGCTGCGGACTCGGGCTTCCCGGCCCCGCCCGCCCCAGCCCCGCAGGCCCGCCGCGTCGCCCCCGGCCGGCCGCCCGGCCCCGCCCGCGCGCGGCCTTACCCTGCAGGCTCTCCTCCTGCGGCCCGGGCGCCCCGCTCTGCGACATGGCGCCGAGGGCGGGCGGCGGCGGGCTGCGCGGCGGGCTGCGGGCTGCGCCTGGGCGGCGGGCGGCCGGGGGCGGGCGCCGGCGGACGGGCGGGGCCAGGCGCGCGCCGGCCCAGCTCCCCGGTGGCCGAGCCGCGCCGCGGGCCGGGGCGGGGCGGGGCGGGGCGGGCGCGCGGGCGCCGGCGAATCTCCGGCCGCGTCCGCTGGAGGGCCGCGGGGCGGGGCTGCGCGTGCGCGGGGCCCGGGCGCGTGCGGCGCGTGCGGCGCGTGCGCGGGGCGGGGCCTGCGGCGGGCGGGGGCGGGGCGGGGCGGGGGCGGGCTGCGGCGGCGGGCGGGGCGGCGCTGGCCGGGCGTTCCCGGCAGGCGCGGCCGGGCTGGCGGGGCGACGGCGCGACGCCTCGGGGCGCGGGGCGCTCTGGTTCCCCGAGAGCGCGGCCCCGCGGAGGGGGCCTTCTTGTTCCCGGGGCCGAGGCGGCCGGAGGGCCCGTCCCGTCCAGCTCGGGGCGCTGCCCTCCGGCCCCGCCCCGCCCGGGCGGAGGCAGGGCTCTTCCGGGCCGGGTCGGCTCGGGGAAGCAGCGGCGCGGCCGCCCGACACCGGCGCCAGCCCCATGCGCGCGAGCCGCGTGGCGCGAAGGCGCCGTGGCCCCGGGAGGTGGCGCCGCCCGGTCCTCGGCCGCGCCGCGCCGCCGTTCGCCGGCTGCCCGTTCGCGGCGGCGGGCCGTCCCGGGGGCGGGCCGGAGGGCGCCGGCCGCTGCGCCCGGGCCCTGTGCGTCTGCAGGCGGCTCGGGCCCCGCGCGAGCGCCTCCTGGCTCGCTCCTCCCCCCGGGACGGAGGCCTTTTCTCCCGCAAAGCGGACGCGCGCGGCCGGAGCGCCGGCGCCCTTCGTCGCCGGGAGGGCGCGCTCGCGAGAGCCGGTCCCCGTCTGCGGGGAGGCTTCTCCCGGCGGAGCGAGGGGCCCCGAGGCCGGCCGGGCTGGCCCCCCGGGGCGGGAGGAGGCCGCCTCCGAGGACCGCGAGCCGGGTGTTCTCGGAAGGAGGCTGAGAAGTGCGTCGCGGCGGTCGCCGGAGCGCTGGGGCCGAGGCACGCGCGGGAGTGGCCGTCGAAGGGGACCGCGAATTCCGGAGTGGGAGGAAGAACCCGCCGGCGCGGGCGCCCGCAGGACGCGGCTGAGGAGCACGCAGCCCGGACCCTCCCGGAGGGGCGCGGGCCGCCCAGCGCCTTCGCACCTGCCCCGCTGCGGCTCCGCCCCGGCAAGCGCGTCCGGCCGCGCCGCGAGCGGCCTGGCCGCCGCGGGTGGGTCGCCCGGGGCGGGGCGTCGCCGGCCTCGGGCGCGCCGTGGTGGAGGCCGCGGTTCCGGCCGCCGCCGCTCCGGGGGCGCGGCCGGCCTCCCGAGCAGAGCCGCACGGGTGGTTCTCCGGGTCGGCGGGGCGCTGCGGGAGGCGCCGCCCGGACCCTCCACGCTCGCGACGCGCCTGGACCGGGGACGCCGGCCGCGGAGCGTGGGGTTCGGGTGTCGAGGCCGCGACGTCGCCGGCCGCGCTCCGGCCTCGAGCGGGACGCCGGCCCTCCGCCTCGCGTCCCGGCGTGGGAGGGCGGCGCGTCCCGGGCCGGCGCGGGCGTCAGAGCCTCTTCGGCGGCAGGCCCGAGCCCCTCCGTGGCTTCAGCCTCGGACGACAGGGTCTGCGGGTGGGCGACGGCCTCGTCGGGCTTACTCGCCCCGCGGAGAGCGGCCGAGCGCCCCGCGCCCGTGTCGGTGGAGGCGGAGACCGTGCGGCGGCCCGCGGCGCGCATCCGGTCGGCAGCGCCCTTCGTCGGCCTCGGCGAGGCAGGACGTGCGTTCGCTTTGTGTCTGCGCTCCACTCTTGTTCTGCGGCTCCGTTGTATTCCGTGGCAAGTTTAAGTGCCTGTCCCCTTTTAGAAGAAGGGAGCGTGAGCCCTGCGGAGGGGAACACGGGAACGGGCAGAAAGACGCGGAGTCCGCCGGGTGAGCGTGCCTGGGATTCTCAGGGCTGGGCTTCTGTACCAGGCCAGGCTGAGTAACACCGCTCTCGTGCAGTTCCCTTTTTTTTATTTTAGAGATGTGGGGCTCGATTCAGGATTAAGTGCACAGGCGGTCATCATACAGGCAAAGTGTGAGCCTCCCTTTGGTCCCCTCTTTGCCTGGTTTGAGAGCAGAGGAAGTGGCCTATCTCAAGTGGCGGCGTTGAAGACAGAGCAGCCCCGTGTCTACTCGGGCACGTGTCTGCTCTCTATTTATGGAAACCTCCATTTCTCCTCTGGTGTTAGGAGAAACGGGAATGCCTCCTTTTGATCCTTGGAGCCACCCCATTCATTTTGTGGGGTCCTGTCTTTCTGTTGTTCCTGCCATGGTGTAAGTTTTTGATCATCTTTTTTGAAATGACCAGCAGATTCCCCTTTCACCATTAGGGGGAGGCACTAGTCTTTTCTTAAAAGGCCTGGTTTGACTAGTCAGTTGTAGTTGCAAATTTATGATCTTTGAAGCCTTAATTTTTTCTTCTTTCCGAATAGTTTTAGAAAGTTGATCTGCCTGCTGGAGAGGACGTGGCGAAAAGGGAACACTTCTGCACTGTTGGTGGGAGTGTAAAGTAACACAGCCTCCGTGGAAAGCAGGGTGGCGATTCCTAAAAGCTCTAAAAATCGACCTTCATATGACCTCACAACCCCCTACTGGGAATATACCCTGAAGAACTCAAATCACTCTATAAAAAAGATACCCGCACACGTATGTTTATTGCAGCATTGTTCACAGTAGCAAGAACATGGAACCAACTGCGCTGCCCATCAAGAGAGGACTGGTTAAAAAAACATGCTACATATACACAGTGGAATATTACGCAGCCATAAAGAAGAACAAAATCATAAACTTCACTGCAACCTGGATGGCCTTAGAGTCTTTAATACTGAGTGATCTTTGACAGAAACAAAGAACTCGGTCTTACTTATAAATGAACCTTGAACAACTATCATAATACTGTAAGAAAAGGATTGGCAGCAGTGGGAAACTGCGGGGGGGGAGGGAGGGGGGGAGGCAGGATTGTTAGTAGTGGGAATCTGCCTGGGAAGGGGGGAGCACCTCATCAACAAGGGTACCTGCATAATGAACATGTGTATACCTAACCCTGAAGTGTACCCCACATCTTTAAAATAAAAAAATAAAAATTTTAAAAAAGGAAGTTGATCTGTCTGGCTTACAAATTTGTAGGTTTATATATTTGCCCAATTAATCTTGTATCCTTTAACTAAGGTAACCAAGTCCTCATTTGAGCCACTGAGTAAAGTAAAATTTATAAGGCATCATTCTAATGCTTTAATATTCTAATATTATGTATACCTATTTATCTATCCGAGTATTCAGCCATTCTAGAATATTGTTTAAGGGTTTTTACAAGCTGTTCAAAATAATCAAGCACAGGTTTGTCTGACCTTTGAGTACCTTGTTGAATTCTCCTCCAATCTGCATTTTTAGGAAAGACTTGGGGCATCGTGATGAGCCTTGGCTGAAGTGTGGACATCAGTGAGAGGAGCAGGGGCTTGGGAAATGAACGGAGAGGGAGTGCACCCAAGGCCCACCGTCTACTCTCACCCCCGTGCCTCTCATCTGTCCTCTGGAAGCCAATCGCTTGCTTCCATCCCCAAGGCCATGGACCACCTGGAGCCTCTTTTCGGCGCTCTCCAGCGAGTCCTGAGGAACCTGTGTGCTTCGTTTTACAGTTTCTTTATTTCAGGGAAGTAAATCTTCTTAAGTTTAGGGTTGACTCAGTCATTCTCATCACCTCTACTGTCACTGATGCAGCTTTTGTTTTTTCTTCTGAGTTGGAGTCTCACTCTGTCGCCCAGACTGGAGTGCAGTGGCCGCTCTCGGCCACCGCAGCCTCGACCTGCTAGGCTCCGGCGATCCTTCCGCCTCAGCCTTCCAAGTAGCTGGAATTACAGGCAGGCACTACCATAGCCCAGCTGATTTTTTGATTTATTGTAGAGATGCGGTCTCGCCAAGTTGAGGTCTTGCCCAGGCGGGTCTCGAACCCACGGGCTCAGGCAATCCACTCACCTCAGCCTCCCAAAGGCACAGGATTACAGGCTGAGCCACTGAGCCCGGCTAGCCTTTTTTTTTTTTTTTTTTTTTTTTTTTTTTTAAGAAAAAGTTCAGCTGGGGGTAGCGACTTATATCTGTAATTCCAGTACTTTGGGAGGCTGAGGAGAGAGGATTGCTTGAGCTCAGGAGTTTGAAACCAGCCGAGGCAACATAGTGAAACCTCTTCTCTTCCCCCAAACAAGAAAAATTAGCCAGGTGTGGTGGCATGTGCCTGTAGTGCCAGCTACTTGGGAGGCTAAGACAGAAGGATTGCCTAAGCCAGAAAGTCAAGGCTGTAGTGAGCTGTGATGGTGCCACTGCACTCCAGCCTAGATGACAGAGTGAAACCCCAACTCAAAAAAAAGGAGGAGAAAAAACAAGAAAAACTCAGGTTTCTTTTTATCTGTGGAGAATAAAGCTATAATTGTGTGGTAGGACAGCAGATAATAGGCAGATGTTGAGAACCAGACTTTTTTTTTCTTTTTGAGTGGGAGTCTCACCCTATTGCCCAGGTTGGAGTGCAGTGGCATGCTCATGGCCACCACAGCCTCGACCTGCTGAGCTCAGGCAATCCTGCCTCAGCCTTCCAAGTAGCTGGAACTACAGGTGCGCACTACCATGGCCAGCTTACTTTTTGATTTATTGTAGAGAAGAGGTCTTGCCAAGTTTCCCAGGCTGGTCTAGAACCCCTGCGCTTAGGCAATCCTCTCGCCTCAGCCTCCCAAAGTGCTGGGATTACAGGCTTGAGCCACTGCGCCCATCCAAGAACCAGGCTTTTATGAGCAGGAATGGAGTGGGAGAGGCATTCAGTGGCTACCATTTGGGAGGATTTTGTGCTTGATTCCTGTAGTCTGCCAAATGTTTTCATTATCATGGCATGGGGAGTTCCAGAAATGCCAGTCTTCTTGGAGGTTGGGATTTCCTCTTGGTACAGCTGTGGGCTCGGGAACTCAGGTGTAGCAACCCCAAAAGGAGCTAATTTGGAAAGTACCCGTTACCTGGAAGCTGTAGGGGAGGGGAATGCAGCCAGAAGCAGCAAGAAGTGACTTAAAGTTTGGACTGAGTGCAAGGCTAATGGCTTGGATGCTGAAAAAATGCGTTCTGCTTTTTAAAGGAGCCTCTGCTGTGGCGCTGCTGGGGCATCACACATGTTACTGTTTTAAACTCCCACGGATTCTGGCCCTTTCTAGGAGAAGCTGGTTGAAGCGGAATGAAGCATTTGTAAACAGAGGTACAAGCTGTAGCAGAAGGAAGCCTAGTCCCTGAGAGGCACAAAGTAACTGCACAGGAGAGACGTGTGTGTCCTGATGACAGACGGGGGGGAAAGAGAGGAGGCCTTCGAACTCTGTCAAGCCCGCTGGTCTACCAAGAGGAGGGAGCTAGAAAACGTGGCCTTGGTGGCAGGTTAGAAGTGTTACCAGATCACGGGGCTTATTTGCTTTTTAAGTGAAAAAGGGAAAGCTTCCCCCATGCTTTGATGAAAGAGGCGTCCTAAACATAGCCACTTAACGGGTCCTGAGGGGAAAGGCGTACCTGCACCCATCTGCACACCCTAATAAAAGCCCTCCTAGCCACGGGACGCCCTCCCATCAGTAGGTAGAAATGATTGTTGCTAATGTGACTGAGAAGCGTAAGGCAAATATCAAGAAGTTATTCTTAAAATAGGTCAATGCTAAGCGGGTACAGTGGCTCACGCCTATAATCCCAGCATTTGGGGAAGCAGAGGCGACAGGATTGCCTGAGCCCAGGGTTTCGAGACCAGCCTGGGCAACTTGGTGAGCCCTCATCTCTACAATAAATCAAAATGTTAGTCAGGGGTGTGGTGGCACGTGCCTGTACTTCCAGCTACTTGGAAGGCTGAGACGGAAGGATCACCTGAGCCCAGTAGACCAGGCTGCAGTGACCCTGAGTGTGCCTCCCCACTCCAGCCTGAACAACAGAGTGAGACTCCAACTCAAAACTAAGTAAGTCAATAAATAAAAGGAAAATTAAAAACTTGCATTGACATTTCAGAGGATTTCAATGAGAAATTGGATGAGAAACAATGAACTAGTGCATTACAAGACTAGCCTTATTCAGGAAGAGAGGGTTATAAATACCGATAAGTATAGAAATATGTTAAATATGTTCATAGGAAAAGTATAAGCTTAACTGTGTTTCTTAAAATGTAAGGATAATCACTTGAAGACTAGATATAAACCGTTAGCTTTCAAACTATTTCAGCAAAAAAAGAGAAAGAAAACTAACAATAGGAAAGGGGAAAATAAGCAAGTAGATGAAAGATGTGAATAGTACAGTTAAACTTGATTTCACATGATTATAAGAACTTTCATGGCTACACACAGAAAATACACACTTAAATCAAACACCCTTGGATTTAAAAAAAAATCAGATATGTATTGGATCACTTAAAAAAAACCAAATTCTCAAAATAGAAATTATACAGGCTGCATTCCAAATGCAATATAATTCTAGACACCATCTCCAAAAGGAAAGCCTCCATGCAAAATCACTCCAACTGCTAATTATGAAATCCTTCCAAGTTACTCATTTGCAAATTAAAAGAAATTACAGTCTCTATAAATAAAGGTCATTGAGCAGTTCACAAAAGAGTGGAAGTTTGTCTTCATCGAAGTATTCCGGCTGATAAATGAAGGGCAAATGAGATAGTTAGAATATTGTATTTTGCAACTCCTTTTTTCTTTTTTTTTTTTTTTGAGTTGGAGTCTCACTCTGTCCCTAGACTGGAGTGCAGTGGCCGCTCCCTGTCACCGCAGCCTCGACCTGCTGGGCTCTGGCGATCCTTCCGCCACAGACTTCCAAGTAGCCAGAATTACAGGCATGCACTACCACACCCGGCTGATTTTTTTATTTACTGTAGAGATGAGGTCTCGATGCCCAGGTGGGTCTCGAACCCGCGGGCTCAGGCAATCCACTCACCTCAGCCTCCCAAAGGCGCGGGATGACAGGCTGAGCCAGCGAGCCCGGCTCTTTCTTTTTTTAAGACAAGGTCTTACTCTGCTACCCAGACTGGAGTGTAATGATGCAATCATGGCTCACTGAAGCCTCAAACTTCTGGGCTCAAGCGATCCTCTCACCTCAGGCTCCTGAGTAGCTGGGCCTACAGGAACACACCACCATGCCTCACTAATTTTTATTATTATTTCTTGTGGAGATGGGGGTCTGTTACCCAGACTAGTCTTGAACTCCTGGCCTCCTGCAGTCCTCCACCTGGGCCTCTCAAAGTGCTGGAGGATAAGGGTTGCAGTTAGGATCGTTTTAAGGAACTGATTTCTTTCCTAAGATTGGCCTGCTTGAGGACAAGCTTTTCCTCCCCGTTTCCCTTTTCACAGCTGCCTGCATCCAGGGACCATGAGAAATGCCCCTTCGCCGTGAAGATTCCATGGTGTGCTGCCCCGGGTGTACAAGCCTTCGGAGGCACCCCGAGCATAATCTGGGACAGTGGCAGTTTAGAGCTGAAAAGGTAGGGAACTTCCAGGCGCACCCCAGGCTGAGACCACTGTGCTGAGGATGTGGAGTCCCTGGAGAAAAGCCCTTTCCTCCTGGCGTTGGTGGAGGGAAAGTGGGAGGTGAGAGCAGCAGAGGGCGGCAGATCCGGAGTGAAGAGGAGGGAAGGCGGCTGCAGGTCTCAGAGACGCTGTCTGAAGTTTGTAGAGCTTGAGATAGCTATCTAGGGTCATTAACTTGTAAATGGACTGAACAGAAAAAAAGCTGTATTTGAATATTTAAAAAAATCAAGAAATGAGCTTATCCTTTATATTTTATGTCGGTCAGCAGATAGTGTCTGAACTTGAAAAAATAAAGTTACCAGGATCTGTCTTGTAAAGTCATGTTGGTCACTACCTCAAAAACTAAAACCAGAAACGGTTAAAAACAATTGCCTCTAAGTAGTGAAATAAGAGATATTTACTTTTAATTTTGTGACCTATATTATTTGGATTATTTATGTACATATGCTGTTTTTATTTCAAAATCTATTTTTAAAAAATTTACATTATGGATATATATATATATATAAAAAGTACACATAAATCCATACCATTGAGGGGCGCCAAAAGGACCCTGGAGTCAACGGAAAGGACTCTCAGTGGCTAAGCTGGAAAACGGAAGCAACAAGTAGACTGGTGCTGGACTGTAGTCCGCTGTGCAAAGCAAACTTCCATGAGTCTATACTAACATAAAGTAGCATTCCAATAAGTAAATACAGGAGGAAGAAGACACAAATCTCCCATACAGAAGAGTCCCAAGTAATGCATGCAAATACCTCCCTCTCAAGGAGGGGGAGCATCGCCACTCTCTGAGTGTGGGCTGTGCAGTTGTTTTCTTCACGTCTGCAGTGTGGAAGGGGGAAAGGGACTTGGCACCCACACCAGGCAGGGCACCAAGGCCAATGTCGTCAGCGGTGAGCTGCATGGACAGTGTGCCCTTGGTGTGATGTGACCACCTGGCCCTTGACCTCTGTGGCTTCCTCCCCAAACCCACGCCCCGTTGTAACCTGAGAAAAACCTGGGACAAGTACCACAGAGAGGCATCCCGCACAGCACTGACCAGCGACGCTCAGCCTGCCAAGGTCAGAAAAAGCAAGGAGAGCCTCAGAGACTGTCACAGCCAAGAGGAGCCTGGGGAGACGTGACCATTAAAAAGGACACTGAACCCGGGCTCGGTGGCTCAGCCTGTAATCCCGCGCCTTTGGGAGGCTGAGGTGAGTGGATTAATCGCCTGAGCCCGTGGGTTTGAGACCCGCCTGGGCAGCGAGACCTCGTCTCTACAGTAAATCAAAAAATTAGCCGGGCGTGGTAGCACACGCCTGTAATTCCAGCTACTTGGAAGGCTGAGGCGGAAGGATTGCCCGAGCCCAGCAGGTCGAGGCTGCGGTGGCCGGGAGTGGCCACTGCCCTCCAGTCTGGGCAACAGAGTGAGACTCCAACTCCAAAAATAAAAGGACACTAGGGGCCAGGTGCGGTGGCTCACGCCTGTAGTCCCAGCACTTTGGGAGGCAAGGAGGATTGCCTGAGCCCAGGGGTTTAAGACCAGCCCGGGCAACTTGGCAAGACCTCATCTCTAGCTGGGGCTGTTGGTGCATGCTTGTAGCCCCCGCTACCTGGAAAGCTGAGGCGGAAGGATCACCTGAGCCCAGCAGGTCAAGGTTACGGTGGTCATGAGCATGCCGCTGCACTCCAGCCTGGATGACAGTGAGACTCTGACTCAAAGAAAAAAAAAAGAGAAACATTTAGTAGAAGATTAGGTAAAAAATATTTTGGTTTCGTGACCCATCTGGGCAACTTGGCGAGACCTTATCTCGACAATAAATCAAAAAATCAGCGGGGCATGGTAGTGCGTGCCTGTAAGTCCGGCTACTCGGAAGGCTGAGGCGGAAGGATCGCCGGAGCCCAGCAGGTCGAGTCTGCAGTGGCTGGGAGCGGCTACTGCACTCCAGTCTGGGCGACAGAGTGACTCTCCAACTCAAAAAAAAAAAAAAGAAATACCTGACAGATCAAAGGTTAACCATCATTTATTCAATACTCATTCAATACCAAAGACAAACAGTGAGAAAGAGGGAGAAGGAAGTTCTCTGTTCATTCATCAGCACGTAGCAGGCACTGATCACTCTTTTGTTGGTGCTCTGAGCTTGAAGTCCCATCCAGTGCCTGATCCCTCTCTTTTCCGTCTGGAGGAGCTCAAGTGCTGGAGCTCACTGGTCTCCTCCACTGCGCGACGAAGGAGCAATACCAGCTTCCTGGAGCTGCGGGACCAGCCGCAGAACCCTGCCCAGTGGCGGCCGTGGCCGTGGTGGCGCCATGGCTGGCGTTTTGGGCGACGGCAGCGGGTCAACCCTGGACTACTCCTGAGGCTGAATCTGCTGTCCTGGCAACACAGCTGCTTCTCACACCTGCCTGCTTCCCACACCTGGCACCTCTGGCTGGTCCAGTCCTGCTGCTTAAATCAGCCAGTTCTGGTTTCTATTACTCACCACTAAGAAGCCTTTCTGATAAAAGGGTATTTGCCAGAAATCTGGAGTAAGCACCATACTTGACTGTGACATGTGTCTGGCACTCCTGTTTAAATGGACAGCCGGCCAGTGTGTCTGTTGTCGGTGTTGCTGGCTACTCAGCAGGCCCTGAGACAGGAAGAAGAAGCAAGGTTTTAACAAAACAATAAAGAAGCCAGGCGCAGTAGCTCACGCCTGTAATCCCAGCACTTTGGGAGGCTGAGGTGAGAGGATCACCTGAGCCTGGGGTTCGAGACCAGCCTGGGCAACTTGGCAAGCCCTCATCTCTGCAATAAATCAAGAAATTAGATGCGAGTGTTGGCACATGCCTGTAGCCCCGCTACTTGGAAGGCTGAGCCCAGCAGGTGGAGGCTGCGGTGCCTGTGAGCGTGCCACTGCACTCCAGCCTGGGCAACAGAGTGAGACTCTAACTCTAAATAAATCAATACAAACATGCATACATATATATGTACATACATGCGGTAAAGAAAAAACTGTCTGTACGGCTGACCCTTTCCCTCACTCCACATAGGCTCCAAGAGGGCAAGACCTCATGTCTTTTGGGTTTACAGATGTACGTCGAGCACCTAGAACCGTGCCTGGTATGTAGTCGGTATTTAGTTAATCTGTGTTGAATATAAAGTCATAAAGAATAATACAACTTTTTGCCTAGGAAATCCAAGACAATCCATTGAAAAACTATTTTAACAAATGAGACTTCAATAAAATGTGTGTTACGAGGTAAGCATGTACAAATCGCATGGCGCTTTCATGATGATCTGGAAGGGGACAACACCTCATCACAAAAGCAACGATAACAACAAAGCCTAAGGCTACACTTAAAAACAAATGTCCAAGACACATGGAAAATGGGGATTTTACAGGAAGAGATAGGAGGCATTAATAAGAACAAAGCCTGTTCTCGAAGGAAAAGTCTGCTAACGGTGGCAGTCACAGGGAGCGCTCACAGCTTCCTCCTGGTCCCACGGTGATTCGAGCTCTCACCTTTAATGATCCCACTTAATCCTCACAACGACCCATTCTGGTAGGCACTATTGCTGCTCTTTTTTTTTCTTTTTGAGTTGGAGTCTCACTCTGGCCCAGACTGGAGTGCAGTGGCCGCTCCCAGCCACCGCAGCCTCGACCTGCTGGGCTCTGGCGATCCTTCCGCCTCAGCCTTCCGAGTAGCCGGAATTACAGGTGCACGCTACCACGCCCGGCTAATTTTTTGATTTATTGTACAGATGAGGTCTCGCCAAGTTGCCCAGGAGGGTCTCGAACCCGCGGGCTCAGGCAATCCGCTCACCTCGGCCTCCCAAAGCGCGGGATGACAGGCTGAGCCACCAAGCCCGGCTTATTGCTGTTCTTTTAAAGGAAGGAGGGTATGTTTTGTTGAAGCACAGTGAATTTTTGCACATTCACTCGGTGACTCAGACCAGAAGATATCTCCTGCCCACTCCGTAGGCAAAGGATTTGTGTACAGACTGTGCATGCATCTAAAAATCACTGTAAAGGCACAATTTAATCAGATTAGTGGACAAAGAACTGGCACCTTCCGACGGGCAAAACTCCAGGGTCAACATGAAAAGATGCTCAGTCTTAGCAGTCACGGGAAATCAAGCGACCACAACAAAAGGCTGTTCTTCGTCTTCGGTGGTGATGGCCGCTGAGAACTGGCGGTCCAGTGACCTCAGCCCCGTCCGCGTCCCCCCACGGTCCCTCACGCCCTTTCCGTGTTCCGTCATTGGATCATCCCCTCGCGTGGACCCTCCGCTCCCTTGTCCCCTCTCTCTGCAAGGTACGCACCCGGCAAGCCCCAGCTGAGCCCTGCCTACACCCAAGTGACTGGAAGCGGAAGGAGAACAGACACACCACGCGGAGGGTTTCCTTGTAAGTCCCTGACCACTGACCTCAAGCGGATGCTGGGTGCCTGAGGGCACCGCTGCACATCCCTAGCCCGACAGTCCTCACGCTGCAGCCCGCGAAGAGGGAGCGCCGGGCCACCTGCCCTGCTCCAATGAGAGGGAGCCGGGCTTGGGCAGGAAGCACGTGCTGTCGCCCAGCAGGCTGAAGGGCTGGGCTTCTGGGGCCCAGGTGGTTCCTCTGTGACAAGGAGCCACCCACAGTCTAGAATCTGCCTGAAGTGAGCATCCAGAGGGGCAAAACATAAGTAGGCTGGAAGTACTCACCTGAAGGCAAAGGAGGCTTTCCCGAAAAAGTGGCCCAGGACAGCGGCCAACTCTGGTCACCTCCGAGCCCCTGGCAGGGAGTGGGCAGCGAAGACCTTCCTGGCTTGCCGCTGCCCCTCTGCTCTGGCCCTGGGGAGGAGCTGCGGCTGGGGAGGACGCGGGCAGATGGCGAAGCAAAGGGAACCAAGCCCCCGCCAGCCTTGATCCTGTTCCTGTTTATGCCTTGGTGTTCCTGGGTGCAGGAGCCGGAGTGGAGGAGGGGAGATGTTTCAACCAGAATGTAGGTGGGAGTTTTGGTAGTTACACTAGCCAGGACACAATAATTACTGCACTGAGACGGAGAGCCAAAACAGGGCTGGGGCAGGGAAAGGTTGCAGTCGTCACACAAGTGGTTTCTCTTCTCTTGTAACCTGCAAAGCCTTAAAAGCAGGTGGGGGAGGACTATGCAAATGAATGTAACTCTTCTGCTACTTTCTTTCTGTTTTTTCTATTTCCTTTATTTGGGTAGGAGTCCAACTGTCACCCAGACTGGAGTGCAGTGGCATGCTCATGGCCACTACAGCCTCTACCTGCTGGGTTCAGATGATCCTTCCACCTCAGCCTTCCAAGTTGCTGGAACCACAGGCATGCACCACCCTGCCCGACTATTTTTTTTTTTTAGAGATGAGGTCTCACCAAGTTGCCCAGGCTGGTCTCGAACCCCTGGGCTCAGGCAATCCCCTCACCTCGGCTTTCCAAAATGCTGGGATTACAGGTGTGAGCCACCGCGCCTGGCTTCTGCTACTTTCACACTTAGGCAGGATGGAGAGAGAAACACGCCTTGAGAGGTTATTCTTCTATGGTAGCTCCACGATTGTGGCACGTGCTGTGCTCCTGGAAAGGCGTCCCTCCCGGGAAATAGGGCTGTACTGGTCACACTGTTCTGGCTCCCTCTCTCTTCCAAGAAAACATTCACTTTTCTATGAATCCACAGTGATGTCTGTGCTATGCCAGGGCTAGTTTTAAGAGTTGGTGTGACGAAATGTTCAGAATTATAAACAGCGTGCACATACTTCATGTCTCGAATTTGTACTTGTTCAATGTGCCCAGCTGGTTCAAAAACAGGATCCTTTGGAAAGGAAGGGGTGTCCTTTGGTAAGGACTGTGCTTGTGGAAAAACGTTCAAAACAGGAAGTAGCCACTAGACGCAAGTCGCAGTCCTGCCAGAGGCTGGACAGGTAATCCCAGGGGCCGGGATCCCGCGAGCGTGGCTGGTGTTGTTGCTTGTTTGTTCTTGGATGCATGAAGCCTAGCCCAGTTGCTCCTCTGTGAGGTGGTTGCGGAATGCTCTGGCTGGAATAACTAGTTTCTGTGGTGTCAAAAGACAGAATGACAAAGGTTTTAGTTTAGAGATCTTCACTGGCTTTTGCTTGCAATCCGAGAATACCGCGTTCTATAAAGGAGAGTGAGTCAGCCCATGAACGGGCAGAGGAGACAGAAGAGGGCAGAGGACAGCAGAAATGGAACAAAAAACTGACTGGTTCCAAATAAGCAGAGGGGACTTCCTTACCACGCTGTCTAAAACCGGGCTCTTGCGGGATACGGTTAGGACCGCTCTCTCCTGATTTCTTGGACAGCCAGATAGTGGAGTTGCCACTGGGTAGTGAGGAACGTTAGCAGGAGTGACTCCGCTGTGGTTTGGTCTGTTCGGCCTCGGGCAGGAGCTCTGTCGAAACCAATGGCCTCCTGTACAGTGGCACGAGACCAACATGCTGAACAAACGTTCTTCTGTTCTGTGGACACTGCCTCTCTCAGCCCACAAGTCCACTTGGTGGTGGTGGAGGAAGGCTGGCAGGGACAGAGACGAGGGCAGAGGCTGCCCTGCTGGGTGAGGAGGCAGTGAGGGGTCTTCAGAACAAAGAGGAGCCCGGACTTGAGTCTTGGCTCTGCCGCTCACGAGCTGTGTGGCTTGAGAAAGCTACTCACTTTTCTGTGTGAAGGGCCCCATCTTTAAAAGTAAAAGAGTGCCTGCCCTCTGGGGCTGTCGTGCTGACTCCGTGTGAGGCGCACAGAGCAGAGTTTGGCAAATCACCGCGCTTGGTGGGTGACATCTCTGCCTGACACGTCGTTCCTGTATCGCTACCTCTAGTCCCCCTAATGCCGGAGGGAGGCATGGATGTCCTTATTTCCAAAGAGGGGACGGTGAGCTCATGGCCACGGGAGCTGGGACTTGCAAACAGGCCTTCATGGCTCCAAGGCCTGGCCTCACCTCATGGCATGTCCCCCAACTGAGGCAGGATCGGTAGCTGGCTCGAGGGGGCCGGAGGAAGTGGTACAACCCCTCGAAGGAGGCCCAGACAATGTCAGTGTGAAAAACCTGGGGTCCCTGGCCGAGAATGTGGAGGCTGCCTCCACCGCTGCAGGGCCACAGCCAGAGGACGGAGCACGGGTGGGGTGGGAAGCAGGGGAAGCCTGAGCCAGCAGGATGGAGCCTTGCGCCCAGCAAGCTCCCAGCCTCAGCATAATGGCTTTGCCCCTCTATGGCGGCCTCCACGCTGCACCCTGGGGCAGCAGAGCCCTTGCCCAAACCCTGAGACATTTTCCCCGAGAGCCCCACCCTTCTCAGCCAAGCCCTTTCCCCGCATCAAAGGGGAATGGCGGAGCTCTTTTGGGGGTACACTAGAGAGGGCCCAGGTCAGGCTTCGCAGGGAAGACCACGACGACTCGTTGCTCAGCTGAAGACCAGGTGACAGCCAGAGTTTCCAGATGAGGCTGGCTCAAGCGACTCCAGAGGCAGCCATGATATCTACCCAATTACAGATCCCGGAAAGGAGCCAATGCAGTGGCAGGTAGGAAGGCAGGGAAGGGGGCTTCGCTGGGGCTCACTGTACTTGGGGTGACTGTGGATAACTGTTCACTCGCAGGCTGGAGAGACTTGGGGTCAGCAGGATGGAGCAGGGCTGTCTGGCACAGCTGCTGGGCGAAGCCGCAGGCCCAAGTTTGCCAAGAGGCCAGCTAAGGGACAGTGGCTTGTGTACCCTCTACAAGGCAGTTCTGGGTGCAGGGCGCTCCTGGGTCTGCTTCTAGCACCCAAGAATTGGGAGCAAGCCTGCCCACTGAGGCTGAAAGGTGGGCCCTCCCTGCAGCCAGTCCTGGCTGTCCTGCAAACTGCCGTGGATGCCACCCTCCCCATCACACCGAGACCAGGATGCCTGCTGGGTTCTCTCCTTCTGCCGCTATCATTGTGGTACTGCCTCAGGAGAAAGAAAAGAGCTCGTGGAAGGGATCCTATCTTGCAGAAAAAGATGTTTAAACCCTTCCTCATGGTGGGTGCCTCCCGATAGCCCTTCCCTTTTTGCTATCTTTCCCTGTCAGAACTTTGCGTTCTGGCTTAATCCTCTCACCAATGCCTGAGGTGCAGGCCCTGTCCCCGGACACGTCCCTCTGTCGTCTGTAATGTCTCACTCTCTGTCTCTGAGCTCCCTCTGCAGGGAAAGGCAGGAAGAAAGGTAACCTCGGTTTTCCCTGGCTAGGACGCCCAGAAAAGGGGATGCTTCTGCACCGTTGGAGGGAGTGTAACGCGTTCAACCTCTGTGGAAAACAGTGTGGCGATTTTAAAAACAGGACCCAGCGATCCCCTTTCTCGGACTATGCCCAGAGAACTCAAGTCATTCTATAAAGAAGATACCTGCACACATGCCTCTATTGCAGCACTGTTCACAATAGAAAAAACATGGAACCAACTCTACTGCCCATCAAAAGTGGACCAGCTAAAAAAATGAGGTACATAGACACAGTGGAGTGTTATGTAGCCACGAGGTAGAACAAAATGATGGACTCCGCAGCAACTTGGATGGATTTGGAGTCTATCATACTCAGTGATCCATCACAGAGACAAAGAACTGAGCACCACGTGTTCTCACTTAAGTGGGCCCGGAACATTTATCACAACACTGCAAGGGAGGGATCAGCAGCAGCAGGACACTGCCGGGGTGGGGGAAGGGGACCCTTGACATCACTAAGGGTACCTGGGTCTAACCCAGGGGAGGTGAGGACCAGTGGGAGGCCCAGACTTCACCTGCACGTGGACCACCTGTGTGCCTAACCCTGACTCGTGGCCCACGTCTTTAAAACAAAATAATGGAAAAGTTTGCCCAGTCCTTTCCAGAGCTTTAAAACTGGACAAAGGCAGAGCTAGATGGGATGTTATTAGTTTTAGGAATCTCAGCCAACCTCAGTATTCAATTATCAATGATCTGTAGCACGGCATCCCTTAACTGTATTTTGGGTAACTAGGAATTTACTGCAGTTGCCTATGCTGGGTAAAGAACAAACGGTCCACAATAGCACATTTAGAACATTAAGAGGTAGTGAAAATGTGATTTTCAAGCGAAGCTATGTGGGAATATTCACTTTGGTGTCTGTTGCTCTGATGTTATCAGCAGAGCGCATGATGTAAAATTATGTACCTTTCTGTTGTGTTCAGTACGATGTTGTTCTAGAAAAGTTACCAGTCGGTCATTGCTCTTTTCAAAATTACTCAAAGTAAATGTAAATGCCTCTGTCTTTAAGAAAGAAAGGAGGCGTGAATATAAATACGAATCTGAACAGATAAATAAAATTTCTAGTCAAGGGAATGCACATTATGAGAAGCCCTGGGATGGAAAACGGGGTAGAGTGACAGGTTACTAAAAGGGGCAGGCAGATTCGAAAAGTAATCTGACAGGGGATGCCCAGGCAGAGACCAGGTAAGGCCAAATTCACCAGCCTCCAGCTTTTCTTTTCCCTTTTTAAAAAATATAAATGTTTAAACAAAAGTAGATCACAAACCTCTTAAAAAGCTTACACCCTGCCTTTAAACTTTATTTCTTATATCGTCTCATATAGTACTCATATTTAATAAATACTTCCTCCATGCATAGAAAAATAATATATATTGCTAGCCTTCTAATTTGTAGAATCTCCAAATTATTTGCAGTTCCAGAGAGCTTACAATCTCCATTACCGTGAAGCCCAAGAAAACTTTTCCCAAGGTGCTGAATTTTGACATAAAGTCCTTTAGAAGGAGAGGGGTGTTTTTATGTGGGAAACAATGAGCACCATGCTCTTCCAGTGTGATGACAAAATTCTAGCTCTAACCTAAGCTCCCAGTAGAGGCGTGAACATCCAGCTTCTTGGCTTCTTATGCCTCACTTTCCCTGACATCATTTTTCTTCACATCAAAGATTATAGTTTACACACACACACATTAAAGGACGTTAGGAAAATAATTTACGGGTTGAGTCAACCTATTACCTAATACACCCATGTTTTACTCTTCAAACTGATTAACACGTGATCTGTAACACTGTGAGAGGCAGAATTTTAAGATGGTGCCCCAAATGCCTGGCCCCAAGAGAGCATATCTATAGAGCCCCCTCCCCTTGAATTTGGGTAGACCCTTTAAATGTGAGGAGATACCACTTCTGGGATTAGGTCCATCAAAAGGGAGACGATTAGACTGGGTCTGGCTAATCGGGTGAACACGTAAAAGGTACTGGGGTCTCCTGAGGTCAGAGAGACCAGAAGTGTGAGAAGGTCCATGGAAGGGCGACCTGGCAAACACACAGGACTGGCTGAAAGTTGCAGGAAGCGACCAGAGGGGCGGCTCCCAAAATAGAGCCGACACACAGGACAACAAAGGCCCTCGGTCCGGCCTCTGCAAGCACAATTCCCGCGCACGCCAATTTCAAACTTCCCCGCACGTGGTCAATTTCAAACCTTCCCGCGTCAATTTCAACCCTTCCCGCGTCAATTTCAACCCTTCCCGCGTCAATTTCAACCCTTCCCGGGCGCGTCAATTTCAAACTTTCCCGGGCGTCAATTTCAAACTTGCAAGCCTCCAATCAGCAGCCAGCCTTGTTATGCATCCAATAGGACCATAACACAGCATTGGCCCCACCCTCCTCCCATGCAGCTCCTCCAATAGGAGCATAGCACGGCCCCTTCCAGCCCCTGTCAGGCTGATAAATACAGCCCTCTCTCTGCAACTCTCTCTCTCTCTCTTTTCCCTGTTTTTCCGTTACAGATCTTCTCTGTAACAACCCTTTTAATAAATCTCTTGGTCCTGGCTGGGTGTGGAGTCATTACTGGCGCCAAACTTCTTACACTGGCCTCTAGCTAACAGCAAGCAAGATAAAAGGGACCGCAGTCCAACAGCCACAAGGGAATGAATTCTGCCAATAACTGGAGATCTAGAAGAAGACTCCAAACCTCAGATGAGATCCCATTTGCAGACCCTTTGAATTCAGCCTTTTGTGACTTTGAGCAGTGCCTCCACCTATGATGGCTGATAACTAAGTTCGTGAACTCATCCTAGCAAAAGTGCTACCCGCCTTATTGCAAAGTATCACTGTGGTCACCTTTGAAGTACTCCCTTTGGGAAGCTATCCCCCAAAGCCAACACCCAGTCCACGCGCCCAAGCAATTTTGGAATGCTTTTTCTGGAATGACCATCAGAGAGCTGTCCTTATACTACCTTTGATGTCCTGAATGTCATCAAAATGTCCTTTCAATATTTCCTGTACCTGCAGGTAAAGACAAAAGGTATTGAGAACCCGATCAGGTGAGTGGGAAGGGTGTTCCTATACAGTTTGTTTACTGGCTTTAAACACCGTACTGTGTGACGTGGTACATTGCCATGATGCCAGAGCTCCTTTGGGACCATTTTTGCACACACCAGTCTCATGCCAAGATTTTCCTGTTTCTCTATTGATGTCTATTTGTTCTGCTAGGCTTCTCACAGCCAGCAGATAATTATGATGCACATTCAATGAATTGTTGCAATGTTTTCATCAGCTCTGCTCATTACTGGCCGTCCTGATCTCTTTTCATCAGTGATGCTTTCTATTTAATCTATTTGTACATTGCCATTTTCTTCATGGCATTATTCTCATAAACTTGGACTAACATGTCCCTGATTTCACTTCCACTCTTGCCAAGTTTAACAAATTTACTGTTTGTTGTTCTAATTCAAACTCTGACATGGTTGTGATGACGGCTCTGCTGGACATTCCAGAAAAAGAGTTCCAAAATGGCTTTGACAAGTGGACCAGGCAAAGGCATCTATGCCTAGCTTCCCCAGGGGAGTACTTCGAAGGTGCCCATAGTGACATTCAGCAGTGAGGTATGGAGCCGTTTCTCTAGGGTGAGTTTGCAAACTTAATTGTCAGACCTACAGAATTGAGATAACAAGTGGGTGTTGTGTCAAAGCCACTGATCTGTGACAATTCTCTATGCGACAAGAGAAAATGAAGACACTCAGGTATTTTCCCTATAATTAAATAACAGCATGTCTAGGTAGATATGAAAGTTTTTCAGGTTTCGTTTTACATTTTCTTACCTGCTTCAAGAATAAAGTGCTTTAACAATAGACACGAACATGACTCAGGCACTACCTCCTTCATAATTCTCACCCTAACGTGAGAAGTCAGTGAATTTAAGTCGAGATTTACTGAAACAGTCTTCAGTGCCCACAGGGGAGAAAACTTTTTCATCATGAATGTATAAGTTGATCATATTGAAATCGTGCAAATGATGCTTAGACTCATAGAAATCGGGTGGTGAGGATAAGTGTTTTTACTACAAAACTAATCGTGAAGATTTCTGGCTTAAAAATATTTTGTAGTGCTCCTAAAAAGATGGTCGTGGTTAGGGCTTTTATTTTATTTTATTTTATTTATTTATTTTTTGAGTTGGAGTCTGAATCTGTCGCCCAGACTGGAGTGCAGTGGCTGCTCCCGGCCACCGCAGCCTTGACCCGCTGGGCTCCGGCGATCCTTCTGCCTCAGGCTTCCAAGGAGCTGGAACTACAGGCGCGCGCTACCATGCCCGGCTGATTTTTTTATTTATTGTGGAGATGAGGTCTCACCAAGTTGCCCAGGCGGGTCTTGAACCCGCGGGCTCAGGGAATCCACTCACCTCAGCCTCCCTATTTTATTTTATTTTTAGAAAGCAGGATTTATTAAGAGGACAGAAAGGCTCCCACAATGGGAGGGGACCCCAGGGGGTTGCCCTAGGGCATTTATTGTAATAATGTTAGTATATTAAGCTATGAAAAATAAGACAAAGGTCCTGAAGCATATTTAGTGTTAAAGCCTGAAACTGGTTCTGATTCCCCTTCTGTGAGGTCAAAAGGTGCTTGATTAGCGTCTGCTAGTGTTGAAATAAATCATATTCTAGCTAGTGGTCATGATGGGAAGATTAGTCAAGAGTATTTTTGGGTTGTAATGAAGGTTGTTAGTGTAAAGGATCCATTCACGAGGAGGACGGCTAATAGAGTAACAGTTAGGGTAACTTCCTGTGAAATTGTTTGGGCTATGCTCAGAGAGCATCGCTTGGGCATATTTGGAGTTGGATGCTCATCCTGATCAAAGAATTTAATATTCAGCTAGACTGGATGTTGCTAAAATAAATAGAGTTCCTCTATTTAGACTGAGGAGAGTGTGTGGCACAGGTATGGGGATTCACATGAGGAGAGCAAGAGATAGCTCGCGTTGGGGCGATGCTATATGAGGGTGGTGAGGCTAATGATCGGAGGCGCTCTTTCGCAATAATTTTGTGGCGTCTGCAAAGGTCTGTGAAAGGCCGTGTGGTCCCACAATATTAGGGCCATTGTGAAGTTGAATATAGCCCAGTACTTTTAGTTCAACCAGCGTCAGGAAGGCTTTGGCAAGAACGTCGGGGATGATTAGGAGGAGCAAGTTAATTATAGACATGTTGCTAGGAAGAGGAATTGAACCTCTGATTATACAGTTTTAAGTTTTATGCAATTACCGGGCTCCGCCATCTTAACAGACCCTGTTCTTGGACAGGGTATTAAATTAATGTATTAGAATTAGATTATTTCATCTGTTAAGTCTAGGGCGCTCAGTTAGAGTGGGCCCTATTTCTCTTGTCCTTTGCTACTGGAAAAAAAAAATAGGCAGAAACCGACCTGAATTACTCCAGTCTGAACTCATGTAGGATTTTAATCGTTGAGCAAATGAACCATTAACAGTGGTTACACCATTGGGATTTCCTGATCCAACATCGAGGTTGTAAACCCTATTGTCGATAGAAACTCTAGAATAGGACTGCGCTGTTATCCCTAGGGTGACTTGTTCCGTTGCTCAAATAGTTGGGGTCAATAATGATCTCTTGCTTAGACTGGATAAATCTAGGGTTGAATCATGTGGAGGTTTAGTTATACTCCGAGGCGAAACTCAACCAAAACTTTTAGTTCATGTCCAGGGAGTGTTGGACCTGGTGATGTTAGGTGAATACATAACTTGGTTGAACTAATAAATTAAAGCTCCATAGGGTCTGCTCATCTTATTATTGCATTTCTACCTCTTCACAGAGAGGTCTATTTCACTGATTGGAGGTAGAAGACAGGTAAGCCCTCATGTGGCCATTCATACAAGTCCCTATTTAGAAAACAATGCACAGTCAGAATACCGCAGCCGTTGAACACATGTCACTGGGCAGGCAGTGCCTCTAATACTAGATATGCTAGAGGTGATATTTTGGTAAACAGACGGAGTTAGGTTTTGCCGAGTTCCTTCTACTTCTTTTAATCTTTCCTTTAATGTATGCCTGTGTTGGGCTATGTAGGGTTAATAGGTGGTGTGTGAGCCGAGCTCGGTGGCTCAGCCTGTAATCCCATGCCTTGGGAGGCTGAGGTGAGTGAATTGCCTGAGCCCGTGGGTTCGAGACCCAGCTGGGTAACTTGGTGAGACCTCATCTCTACAATAAATAAAAAAACTAGCTGGGTGTGCTAGTGCGTGCCTGTAGTTCCAGCTACTCGGAAGGCTGAGGCGGAAGGATTGCCGGAGCCCAGCAGGTCGAGGCTGCGGAGGCCGGGCGACAGAGTAAGACTCCAACTCAAAAAAAAAAAAAAAAAATAGGTGATGTGTGTGTGTGTGTGTGTGTGTGTGTGTGTGTGTGTGTGTGTTTTGGTTTTGTTTTGTTTTTTTAGTTGGAGTCTCACTTTGTCGTCCAGGGTGGCACGTTCAAGGCCACTATAATCTCGACTTGCTGGGCTCAGTTGATCCTTCCACCTCAGCCTTCAAGTAGCTGGAACCACAAGCATGTGACACCATGCCTGGTGAATTTTCTGATGTGTTGTAGAGATGAGGTCTCGCCAAATTGTCCAGGCTGGTCTCGAACCTGTGGGCTCAGGCAATCCTCTCACCTTGGCCTCCCAACGTACAGGGATTATGGGCGTGAGCCACCATGCCCGGTCTAATAGGTGGTTTATTGGTTGTTTATTTATATTGAATTGTTAATTATCAGCAGACTTTCCAGTCTGATATAAGCTTATGTGAGGAGAATAATTTCTTGTTATTTATACTAACAGTATTGCTTCTATAGATTTATAGATTGGTCCAGTGAGGTTTTAAAAGTTGTTATTATTGATTGAAATTAAGAGTTTTTGAGTGCTGCGCTTGAACGCTTTCTTAATTGATGGCTGGTTTTTTTGTGTGTGTGTGTGTGTGAGAAAGCAGGATTTATTGAGAAGACAGAAAAACTCCCACAGTTGGAGGCGACCCGAGGCGGGTGCACTGATGACAGCTTTTAGGTCAGCTATGGTATAAAAACATTTTACTCTGTTTCCTTTTTCTAAAGAGCTGTCCCTCTTTAGAGTAACATTTAAATTTACATTGGGATTGTTGGTTCTGTAGGTAAATTTAAAGTTGACCTATAACTCTATTCTGGACAACCAGCTATCACCAGGCTTGATAAACTTTTCACCTCTATAGATCTTCTCACTATTTTGCTGCATAGACAAGTGCACTCTTTTAGCTGTCTGTAAGTAGCTCGTCTGGATTCTGGTATTTTAAAGTTCTCTTTGTAAAATTGGTCTGGTTAATTCATTCTGCAAAAGGTAAAAGTTGCAGTCTTTGCTTTTTTGAACTTGGAACTGCCTTTCATCTTTCCCTTGCGGTACTTCAGCTATAGCACCTAAATAAATTTCTCTCTCCCATACTTTAAATTTTATACACGTTTTGATTTAGTAAGGGGTTATGCGTTAATTGGTTGTGGTTTGGGCTTGCTTTGGTTCAAAGTGGTTGTATGAAATTTTCCGGGTGTAAGCGGGTGCTTTAAAATTAAGCTACACTTTATCTACTCCAAGCACACTTTCCAGTATACTTACCTTGCTATAACTTATCTCCTCTCACGCATGTGGTTCATTCTTCATAAGCTACACCTTAGCTGGGCTCGGTGGCTCAGCCTGTAATCCCGCCCCTTTGGGAGGCTGAGGTGAGTGGATTGCCTGAGCCCGCAGGTTCGAGACCCGCCTGGGCAACTTGGCGAGCCCTCATCTCTATAATAAATCAAAAATTAGCTGGGCGTGGTAGCGCGCGCCTGTAGTTTCAGCTACTTGGAAGGCTGAGGCAGAAGGATCGCCAGAGCCCAGCAGGTCAAGGCTGCGGTGGCCGGGAGTGGCCACTGCACTCCAGTCTGGGCGACAGAGTGAGACTCCAACTCAAAAAAAAAAATACAAATTTGAAGCATGAAGTTGTATTTGAGGAGGATGACAGGTGGTGTGTCCGTGCTGCATGGCCCTATTCAATTAAGCTCGCTTAGTTTACTGCTAAATCCTCCTTTAACTCTTACATTTCATAAGGGTAGTCGTGGATATTCTAGAGTTAGAAAAGGTGGTCCATTCTTCCTATCTCATAAGCTACACCTTGACCTAACATTTTTCTGTCTATACTTATGCTTACTTTAATACCTTTTTAGGGTTTGCTGAAGTTAAGCAAGAGATGGTGAGGTTTATCAGGGTTTATCGATTACAGAACAGGCTCCTCTGGAGAAGTAGAAAACACCACCAAGTCCTTTGAGTTTCAAGCTGTTGGTTGTAGTACTCTGGCAAATAGTTTTGTTTATAACTATTTATGTTTATAGCCAAGCATAGTGGGATACCTGTGTGTTTGTTGGGTCACCCTTCCATGGACCTTCTCACACTTCCAGTCTCTCTGATTTCAGGACACCCCGGTCCCTTTTATCTGTTCACCTGATTAGGTCAGACCCAGTCAAATCATCTTTACTTAACTGTGTGTAATTACTCAATTTTTGGTACCTGTTTGAGTTTTCATAAAGTAGATATAGTGAGCTTATTGCGCATTGTTCAAAGGAACCAGCAGATTTTCGCCAGTGTGGTGATGTTGATTCCTTTGAAGTTGGTAACCATAGGTAGAAAAAGTTTTGAAAGAAAGCTAAATGCTTTCCTAAATCAGACATTTGCGTCGAGTAGCTTGATTTAGTGTAGGTAGGGAGATATTTAAATATAAAATACAGCAAGAGAAGTCTAAATATTCAGAATCTTTGACTAGATTCTGCGAATAACTAATGATCCATAAGCAATTGACTACTGCTGTATTAGGTCCTCTTGTACTTTATTTCATTGTACAGTTTCCATAGGGAATATATTTCCAATTATTTGGTTTTAATTTGTGTTAACTCAAACCTCTGAAGCAATCGCTATTTCTGCAGCATAATTTCATGTGCTTTGTTTCTGCGACTCGTGCGTCAGACTTGGATCCTGTCCCCACTGCTCTGTCTCATCCTTTCCAGGAAGCCCAGGTAACTCTGCCACAGCCTGCATCACCCTGTGACCTGCTGGTCCTGCAGTTCCAGAAGGAGGATTTCAGAAGCTGGAAAATAGCCTCAGGTGCCCTTGAGGATGTTGCTGTCAACTTCACCTACAAGAAATGGGCTTTGCTGGATCCTTATTTGCGGATACGCGATGCAAGAGACCTTTAGGAACCTGGTTTCCATAGGAAGCAAGTGTGAAGACTGGAATATTAAAGATCGGTACAAATATTCTTGGAAAAATCAAAGTTAATTTGCATTCAGAAGAAGTAATATTGCTTGAAGCAATGTTAGCATGTCACGATCTCTTAAAAACAAGTCATATGGTAGTCTGTGTGAGATTAAATAGTTCAATTCAATTTTAATCTGAATTTAAAAATGTACACTGGAGTAAAAAACATGTGAATTCGGCATGTGTGGAAAAATCTCCATATGTCAATCATCCCACCACATAGTCCTCATATCTCGCTCTGGAGGCAAATGTTATGAGCGGGAGGAATGTGGAAAGAGGCCAGATAAATGTAAGCAATGTCAGACACCCTTTCTCTCACATGTGTTCAGAGAGAAATACTAATGCACACTGGAAATGAACATAAAAATTCTACAGTATGTGGGAAAGACTTTCCAAGTTCGTAAAATATCAAGCGAGGTCACACTGGAGAGAAACCCTATAAATGTAAACAATGTGGTCAAGGCTTCAGTTTTTCTCTTTTTCTTAAACAACATGAAATAGTTCACACTGGAGAAAAACCTTATGAATGTAAGGGATGTGGTAATGTCTTTAATTGTTCCATTTCCCTTTATGACCATGAAAGAACTCATACTGGAGAGAAACTGTGAATGTAAGGAATGTGGTAAAGTCTCCAGATGTTCCCAATCTGCTCATATTAATACAAGAAGTCATACTGAAGAGAAACCCTGTGAATGCAAGGAGTGTGGTGAAGGCTGTATTCTTTCCAGTTATCTTCATAGGCATAAAAAGACTCATACTAAAGAGAAATCCTATAAATGTCAGGGGTATGGGAAGGCATTCAGTTGTCTCAGTTCTCTTCAAGGACTCGGAAAGACTCACACTGGTGAAGAACTCTATGTGTGTAGGAAATGTGACAAAGTATTCAGTCTTTCATGTTATCTTCAAAGGTATGAGAAAACGCCCATTGGTGGGAAGACTTATTCATGTAAGGAATGTGGTTAATCCTTCAGCCAATTCACTCACTGCTGTATCTATGAAAGAACTCACACTGGAAAGAAAACCTATGATTGCAAGGAATGTGGAAAGCCTTCAGATGTTCCATACCTCTTCTTGACCATGAAAAAAACATACTGAAGAAAGACCCTGTTAATGTGATAGGATGTGGGAAAATATTCACTTCTTAACATCCTGTTAGAAAACATGTAAGTACTCACTGGAGAAAAATCTTATGAACGTAGTGAATGTCAGTTGTGTCAGTTCCTTTCAAGGAATTAAAAGGCCCACACTGCTGAAAAACTGTGTAAAAATGTGGTAAAGCATGAACTGTTATGTGGCCACTTTCCTTCCGAAACATAAACAGACTCACGCAGAGAAGCCCTGTGAAGGTATGGGTTGTAGTAATGGCGTCAGATGTTCCAGTTTCCTTGGAAGGCATGAGATAACTTTTACCAGAGAAAACACAACCAATGGAAGGAGTGTTGGATATTATATAATTTTACCAGATTTCTTCAGGTAAATGAAAAAAAAATCAAATCAAAGAAAACGCTATGACTGTAAGCAATGTGGTAAAGCCTTCAATTTTTCCACTTCTTTTCGAAAATTGAAAGGACTCATGTTGATGGTAAACTTTATGAACCTAAAAAAATGTGGAAAGACCAATAGTAGTTCCAGTTGTGCTTGATGGCCTAAAATAGCTCATTCTGGAGTAAAAATATGAATGTACAAAATGTTGGAATGCCTTCATTTCTGTTATATCTATTCAAAGACACAACACACTGGAGGTGAACCTTAAAAATATAAGAATGCAGACTTGATTGAAGCCCTAGTAGCTTGGAAAATACAGAAAGTTCTGAATTTTAACAATTACTATACAATTCATGTAAGGAGTTGTACTGCCAAGAAATTCTGTAAGTGTACCCATGGAAAACATGGGACAGTTTACTTATTTTATAATAATGTGCAAAATTCAGTCTGACTGAAATGTTGTAGGAACTATACATACATTGTTTTATCAGTAGATTCATCTTATCTATTTTAGAGGTAGGGTCTTGCTCTGTTTTCCACGCCGGAGTGTTGTGGCACAATCATGGCTCACTGAGCCTCTGATTCCTGGGCTCAAGTGAACCTCCAACCTCAGTTTCCCAAGTAGATGGGACTACTGGCACAAGTAGCCATGTTTGGTATCAGTGGCTCATTCTTAAGGAGAGTCTCTGTGCTATGGATTTCATCTTCTTTTGCAAGAAAACATTAGGAAAGAATTTTGTAGGTACTTTTTGTGCAGTAGTACATTAGTTTCATAGATAGTGTTATTTCTTTTCAGCTAGTAAAAACAATTTTTTTGTTTTAAAGTGCATTGGTATGTATGGGTGAATTAAAATACATTTCTAATATGGAGGTAGGTTTAATTTTTCTGATGTTATTTGGTTGGTGATTAATGGATCATTTAAAAATAAGTGTTTGTTAATTGTTTGCAGTTTGTTGCCAGCCTCATATGGCAGGATTTGGATATCTTCACTCATTATATGTGTGTGTGTGTGTGTGTGTGTGTGTATTTCACCTCTTATTTATATGGCAAAAACTACTCGTTTGGTGAATAAGTAGTTTATTTCATTTTATTTTCTTATAGTAAGTTGGTATCAATTTGTAAGTATGTAAAAATTATAATATACTCTCATGTGAATGATTATTGGTATCTCTTGTTCTTTACTCTTTTTTATGATTTCTGGGTGTTATTTGCACAGCTCATTTTAAATTATGGAGTCAGGACTGTGAAAGGACAATATGTTGTGTCAAATATGAGGAAGAAAGCATTCATTCTCACCAAGTATGATGTTATCCGTGGGCTTTTCATAAATGGTTTTCATAAAGGTTGAAAACGTTTTCTGCATTCATCTTCTAGTGTTTCACTTCCAAATATTGTTGAACTTTTTGAATTTTTTTTGCTTTTGAGATAATTTTGTTGTTTCTAAAATTTCTTCTACTAACATAGTATATTGCAATAATTTACATTTGGATGTAAAAACAACATTGCTTTTCTGGATTAAAATTGATAATCAAGTATAAAACTTTTGAGGAAAATAACTTTCTGTGATACAGAACTTTTAATTTTTGTTTTCTGTTTTATGAAATCAAGCTTTAACTGGAAATGAGAAAATGACGGTAAGTTTGAATGTATTAATTTTTCCTTAAAATTTTTTGATTTTGGAGTGGTGTTTATAAAGTTAAATGTAGCTAGAATGGGTTCAACTTAGCAGATGATTTATTGTGCCTTCTAGATTGTAGGGTCTAAGGATACAGAGTTGAATGAGTCTGGAGGTAGTTTCAGTCTAATGAATAAGCTTTGATAATACCCTTCATGCCTCCTCATGATTTGATAATACCCCAGCTTTATCACCGTGAAAGGATGTCATTTGGAATTAGTTCCAGTTCCAGTTTAATGGCTGTTGATTGTAGTACCTTTCTGTACACTTAGCCTTATTGTCAGTCTTATATATTTGTTATGCTTATTCCTGTGCTTTCATTAATAATGAAAATCATGTGTATACTTTCTGTACAGCTGTCACCTGCTTTTCCAATGTCAGTTTAAGGCAAGTTTTTGAGGAATCTTCTTTAATCTTTATTCTAAATCTTGCCCCATTTTGTAATGATTCAGCTTATTAGATGTTTAGTATTAGATACTGTTTTAATTTCTTTACATATATTCACTTATTTAACTTTACTACTATTAAATAGATGCACATATTTTCCCATTTATTCAGATATTACATATTGAACATCTGTTAATGTGCCAAACGATGAAATAAATGGAGCAAAGTTCTTGCCTTTCTGATGCTTGAATCTTAAAAGGAGAGGGAGCTGGGCTCGGTGGCTCAGCCAGTAATACTGAGCTTTGGGAGGCTGAGGTGAGTGGATTGCCTGAGCCTGAGGGTTCGAGACCCACCTGGGCAACTTGGCGAGACCTCATCTCTACAATAAACAAAAAAATCAGCCGAGCGTGGGAGCGCGCGCTAGTAGTTCCAGCTACTCGGAAGGCTGAGGCGGGAGGATCGCCGGAGCCCAGCAGGTCGAGGCTGCGGTGGCCGGGAGCGGCCCCTGCACTCCGGTCTGGGCGACAGAGTGAGACTCCAACTCAAAAAAGAAAAAAAAAAAGGAGAGGGAATTATATGGCAACGGACTGTGAAGTCACAATGTAGGCTTGTTTAATTATGTACTTCTTTGCCTTTGTTATCTCATGTGGATGAGTTGTACCTATTTGTTCCAATAATTGTACACTTGTTAAGACTAAAGGGTCGTTTCTTTTATGCTTTCATCTCTCAGTACTGGAAAATAGATGCCAATATTTGATGATGGGTCTAGTAAATGTGGTTAGGAAGATCCCCCTAAAGAGTTTCTGAAGCCATCTGAGGCCCAGGTAGTGCAGGTCACTTCCAGTTATTTTTTTCCTGAATGAAAAAAGTAGTTATGCACAAATCAAAATGATTTTGAATTAGGTATATTTTCAAAGTCTAGGATTCCAAACAATAGGTATAGTATAAAGTAGACACTATTAAGACTTGGGCTGTACATAACCATTTGAAATGTACTCTGACATTTGAAACATGGATTGAGAATGAAACCAGAAATAGGACATCAGTAAAAATACAGAGATTAAAATTCTAGTCTTTGTTTCAGGAAATATTCCTGCAATCTTCGTAGCGAACAGTGACTGCTTCACAAAACTGAAGGCCTCATTGCTAATCAATGGGAATAATAAAATATTCTTCATCCAAGAAACCTCACCATTGGAAGCATTCTTTTGCACTACTGATAACACTTATATGTTAGTCACTTATGTCTTTATTTGGCAAACTGAATGGCCTATTATTACTATTTCTCTGATTTATTAGGGTCTTGACTTTCCTTTAAGAGTGAAGTCCAGAGATCAATGCTGTGGATTTGAGTGTTAGTCTCAATAGCACGAGTTTCCACCACACAGTCTGTTGCCTGCAGCTCGCTCCATAGTGCCAGTTCTGCATTATCCAGGCTCCTGCCGGATTAGAAATAACAAAAGTTGACGTGGAAAGATTCAATGGAAGAATATTAGCTGCGCGGGTTATGGAATGAAAGGTTAAACACCTGAGAACAAGGGCAGTTTCTGGACTCTTAGTGACAAATTTGTGGACTCCGCATATTTTTATAAAGTAAGTGGACCACTGGTGTTACTCAGCTTGATGATTTCAAGAAAAGTCATGATGAAACACTGTTTGCATTTTAACACTATGAGATGTGGTAGTAAGAATTTTGTGAAATCCCATTTTTTACAATTGTGAGGATATTTTGGTCATTTCAGTGTTGGGAGCCAACATCTATAGCTACATGGCTGAGGCCTGTAAAGGCCCCTCTGGAAGATCGCCTCTGACATAGGATGTCAGTTATACCTATAATATTGGCGTGTGATCGGTGACCAGTGTGCATACGTGGCAGTAAAGCCTGATGGAAAGCTGCTCAGCAGAATTATCTTATATGATTCTAAGTTGTATTTCTTTTAGATATTTTTCAAACTTCTATTTTCTTGGTAGACTGGTGAGTCAACTCTTAAGCAGTTTCCCCTAGAGCTAAGATTAGAGACTAAATTACCATCATAGTCTTATTGCCTGTTCCTGGCCAGGCAAAAATGATTGCTTTTGTCCCATTATAGGCTATGCATTTCCTTGTCTTTGTTTTGTTAAATACCGAAAACTGTCTGCACCCCAAAGCCATTAACTTGGCGACTATGCCTTTGTTTCATACCGAAACTCTGTCTGCCTCTGTTTACCTCAGCCCGAGGCCATGTGGCCATGCATTTCCTTACTCAGGAGTGTGAAAGCTACTATATGATTTCTAGAATAGACTTGTTAGGATAAAATATAATTTATACACTTATAGTTACGTTTTAGAGTATATTTGAGCAAATTTATGCTTGCTGTTTTATTTCTTTTGGCTACATTATTCAAATATAATAGTTACTATATGATTTATGAAAGAATTAATGATAAGGTATTGGCTTAATAGGATATAACATAGTATTAAAGGTCAAGCATTACAAAAATTAAAGTTTAGACATAGGAAATTCATTTAAGTCATGGTAGGGTTTTATAATTTAAGAATAAGTTTTAATTGTTATAGAATTACAGGACACTACATTCCATAATAGATTAATAGAATAACTGAGTCATTTAAGTAAACTTACAGATTATAGTATAGTGTTAAATTGATACTATTAATCATTGAAAATATTAGGAGTCAGTAAACTTGGATTTAACTTAGAAAAGTTTTTGTATTAATCAGGGTCTGGAACAAAGAGTATAATGTGAATGATTTATTAAACATTGTGGAGAACACTTTGAACAATCTGTATTAAAATTGTATACCTGTGAATTTAATGTAAGTTTTGTGAAACACGTCATGTATCATGGAATTGTAATTGTTTGCTTGGAACTTGCAAGTCTCGTGATGTGTAATTTGCATAGGAATGTGTACGCCCCCAAAGTGATTGACACACTAATGGAGGGTATGGAAAAAGGTATATAAGTTGGAAGGAGTCCAAATAAAATTTGGCTTCAGTCCTGATCAGACTGTTCCCACAAGAATGGCCTTAGAGTCATTTTCTTCTCTCCATCCTGATCCACCGAAGCGGTCTAACCCTACCCTCATATAAGTCGGGGCTGGCAGAGACCCCGACATTTCAGCTTAGCTAAATTGTTAACAGGCATAAATTATTAGATTTTTGTATCAGTTTCATGTTGCTGTTTACTCTTGCAAGGTTTCTGAGGAGTTAGTCATGATCTTTTTTACACCTTACAGATTATATGTCAGTTAAGATATGTACATTTTGGAGTTGAGTAGGAGCTAATAGTGAGCTTTGTTGATGAAACTAAATTGGAAAAGCTTTGGCCTGTGGCTCCAAGTGGACTTGTCCTGCCTTTTTTTTTAATACCTTGAGGTTCACCATAGGGGGAAGACTTTTAAACCAACAGTGAAAAGACTTGTGACTGTCTTCCATACCACGTTAAAGACAAGCTAGCATTCTAAGACCTCTAGGCCTGGCCTGAACTCTTACTCAGTTTTGCTTACCATAGGTAGAGGAATGAAAACAGGTTCCAGTTGAGCTCATCAAGGTTTGAAACAGGAGCTAGAAGGGGACTGGACCTGATCTTTGGGTCCTTCTCCCGGTGTCGTCAGTCAGAGAAGTCAAACTCCATGGGAATACTTAAGCAGAGGTATGAAGTCTCCGGTATTAGTTGACTTTTGCTGCATAGCAAACAATCATAGAATATCAGCAATAAGCAATTTTTTTTTTCTCATGAGAGTCTGCAGGTCAGCTGGGGTGGTTCTGTTCTACATATCTCATTCTACTATTGGAGGGACAGAGACAGTCCAGGACCCTGAAGACTTAGCTTCAGAACTTTCATACTGACATTCGTTCAACATTTCACTAACCAAAGCAAGTCTTCAGTGGAGCTGGAAAGTATACTTCCTGGGAGCATGGAGATGGTAGGAAGGGCAAGTGCATGTTTAAAAATGATCTAATAGACTAGAGATCACCGAACTATGTATATGGCTAGATAGTAAATAGTTCAGGGTTTGAAGGCATATGGTCTCTTGCACCCACTAAAGTTGGTTGTAGATTGAAAGCAGCCATAGACAATACATAAACAAATAAGCATGACTTTGTTTCAGTAACAGAAAACAAGCATCTGGCTGTTTTGGTCTGAGGGTTGTAAGTTTCCAGTGCTGAAATAGATCACAGTTGCTCTTTCAGTCACAAATATTCAAACTCTCCCTAGCTCAGAGCATTTGATTTTGTTTTGTTTTGTTTTGCTTTTTGAGTTGGAGTCTCACTCTGTCTCCCAGACTGGAGTGCAGTGGCCGCTCGACCTGCTGGGCTCTGGCGATCCTTCCGCCTCAGCCTTCCAAGTGGCTGGAACTACAGGCGCGCGCTACCTCGCCCGGCTCATTTTGATTTATTGTAGAGATGAGGTCTCGCCAAGTTGCCCAGGCGGGTCTCGAACCCGTGGGCTCAGGCAATCCACTCACCTCAGCCTCCCAAGGCGTGGGATTACAGGCTGAGCCACCAAGCCCGACTGAGCATTTGATTTTGAATGTTTATAGCTCACTTGTAAAATGTCATCATTTGTTGTCTCCATTCTTAGTATATCAAAGTGGATGTCTCTCCTGATTTTATCTTAATTCCATATTCTCTGAAACACAACTGACTTTCTTTTAGATACTTCCTAGGATATTCAAAGCTTACAATTTTGATCTAAAAGTTTGTCAAGGGAGGTTTTTTGGCATATGATGCATTAAAAGTGACTCAATAGCATAAAAATCCATTTTCTATTTTTAATCATTTTGTATTATATGAACACGCATGCGAAAATTTTTATTATTAGAATACATGAATGTTTCTTAAGTTTCTTAACCATCTAAATATTTTAGAATATAGACTGAAAATTTATTAGCACAATAAGGTAGGTTTCCTCATAGACTTTTTTTTCACCTTCTGTTTTCTTTTAGTCACTTAGTATGTAAAATTTGTCTAAAATTTACTATGCATGTTAAGATCAGAATAACTATGTACTGCTGCGTGGTAACACCTATATTTCCACCAGATGTCACTAATGATTTAATATTTAAATTATGAGGTTTTCTTTTGGCTCTAGAGACTATAAAATTTCAGCTTTCTTATGGGAAGTTAACATTGGGATTTCTAGCTACAAATATGTAAATATGTCAGGGGAAAAATACATAGCATCTGTTATTTGCTAGTCACTTTACATTAATTATTTAATTTTCATGCTTTAGTATGTCAGTAAAATTGTAGTGTCAATGGGCATGCTAACCTTGCAAGGTTTTTTGCAGTTTAGATGATCTTTCTTCGGTCCGTGGCCAGGAAAGCTTATCCTGACTCGGAAGGTGTGCTTCCTCACCCTTCTCCTCTTACCTTTGACATCTTTTTAACAATTGAGTGTTCAAAACAAACCGGCTTTTCATTATTATACTTTGCAAAACTTTACCATGTCTTATTGTTTGACTTTGGACTTATGCTTTTCTCAGATAGTCTGTTGTCAGATGACTTTGACCAATG
Organism: Cephalopachus bancanus; assembly: GCA_027257055.1. Lineage (NCBI taxonomy): Eukaryota > Metazoa > Chordata > Mammalia > Primates > Tarsiidae > Cephalopachus > Cephalopachus bancanus. The sequence goes on along the minus strand of JAPVLO010000169.1, from coordinate 239,727 downwards.
AATGGCAGGAACCCAAAGGAGGACTTTGTCTATACCTTATGTATATTGTCTAAAGAATAAATCAGGTATGAATTTTGAACACTTGTGAAGCATAATTTTCCAACTAGTCAGAATTGTTGATTAAGTAACCTCAGTGACTCACAGTATTTGGAGAATTAATTTTTAGCTTAGCTTGTAAATAATTTATTCATTTTTAATGTATGGAATTATACTTCAAGTTATTTTGATCAGTGTGAGTATGATACAAGATTATGTTGAAGTAACTATTAAATGGAAACTGTCTACTAAATTCCAAATTGTATAGGTTATATTTTCTAAAAACAGATCTTTTGAGATCCTTCTATTCTCCATGATTATGACTTTTAAAGCCAGAAGTATTTACTGGTGTTTATTTAAAGAGGAAATGTAGTTGGGAAAGCTACTTAATCTTCATCAGCATGGACAATTATGTTCCAATCTGGCAAAAACATTGTAACCCTAGACCAAGACTATTACAAAAAACCTAGAGAGAAAAATGTCAGAGTTGACCCTCTGATTACACGCATGGGTTTATGTTACCACATCACCTATTTTTGTCTTCTACTCTCTGATATATTTTTGTACCAGAGAAACATAATTTTGGGGGGGACAAAGTTCATTTTCATCTGTTTATCTTTATCGGGTTTTTTTTTTTTTTTTGAGTTAGAATCTCACTCTGTCGCCCAGACTGGAGTGCAGTGGCCTCTGGTGATCCTTTCGCCTCAGCCTTCTGAGTAGCTGGAATTACAGGCGTGCACTACCACGCCGAGCTAAATTTTTTTAATTTATTGTAGAGATGAGGTCTCGCCTGCCCAGGTGGGTCTCGAACCCGCGGGCTCAGGCAATCCACTCACCTCAGCCTCCTAAAGGCGTGGGATTACAGGCTGAGCCACCGAGCCCGGCATTTATCGTTTTTAAAAATAAAAGTGTGTTTGCCCAAAGTAACTTACATCAGATCATAATCTTTATTTTCTTGGAATTTTATCCGAGCTGAAAAGGCATCCAAATATAAGCTGGGCCAGCCACACTCCATTTTCTTGCAAGTAAAAAATCTCAAACATTGAAAACTATCTAGATAGATTTGAACATCTCCAGAGGATGTCCAGACCTGGGTACAATTTTTTTTTCTAAAATGACAATGTCATTGACCAAATACAGGTGCTAGTGGTTTGAAAGATTGAGTCTGTGATAAGCAAAATATTCTATGTCTAAAATACAGTTCGCCCCGTGGGTTCAAGACCCGTCTGGGCAGCGAGACCTCATCTCTAAAATAAATCAAAAAATCAGCCAGGCGTGGTAGCGCATGCCTGTAATTCCGGCTGAGGCGGAAGGATCGCCGGGGGCCTAGCAGGTCGAGGCTGCGGTGGCCGGGAGCGGCCACTGCACACCAGTCTGGGCGACAGAGTGAGACTCCAACTCAAAAAAAAAAAATACAGTTTGCGGATTACTGTGTTCACAATCATAAAAGCCAGTAAAGCTCTACAAAAACAAGCTGGGCAGCCTCCAAGTCTAGAAGAGAAATTCCTGGGTATTGACTGACTGCTGTGGGCCAGGCACCACTAAAGTATTTTACACCTGCTCAGCTGGCTCCTTCTGAGAGAATGGAGGTTGGTGTTAGTGGGGAAATGGAAAACTTGGGTCACAGGACGTGGTCACCTGGCCATGGGCCATGGGGAGAGCCATGAGGTAAAGGAAGGGAAGGCTCAGTCCCAAACGAGGAGTCCTCTGGAACGAGAGACAGCCCCCAAGCCATAGTGCAGTGCGGTGAGGTAAGAAGACTGGGGACAGAAGGACTGGACCCCGAGTGGAAGCTTTGCAACTCCACTGATGCCCCTGTGGGTAGCAGGGAAGACCCTAAGGCAGAACTATGAATCTTTGCTAGGGGACCTTTCGCTTCATTTGTAGGCACGGAGAGAACCAGGCATCAGATTCATTCATTCCAGGCATTATCTCAATCTTTACAACAACTTTATGATAATCGTTATCCTCATTTTACAGTTGTAAGAACGGACATCCAGGAAGGTTAAGTAGTTTGCCCACCTTAAAGCATCCACAATCCATCTCTCAGCTCAATTTCAAAGCTAATATTCTTTCTGCTATCTCTCATTGCCTCTCACAGGCTAGGAGAGTCTTCTCCCTGCTCTAGACTTAGCCACGGGAAGACTCGAGTAACATGTGACTCTCACCCCAAGTTGGAGAAGTGAGAACTTATAGTCACAATATTTGAGTATTGCATTAACTTTAAAAAGCGCCTTTTTTATAATCTGAAATGTTTATAAACATGAGGTGTTTTTGCCATATAACAGGAATATTCATTTTATTCCATCAACATTATCCTTTTTTATTCTTTCCATTGTTTGTGTAACCAAATGATGTGTTGGAATTTGTGCTTAATGTGTAATTTTGATCTTCTGCTCTATAGGTTTTAACCAAGTGAATAAGTAGACACAGGAACCAGAAAGAGGTTGAACTTTATGTACATATTATTACCCAAATTACAGGGCTGTTTAGTAAACTTGGGTAGGGGAACGAGGCTTATACTTAAAGTAGAAATAGGATTTGCTCCTTCTTCTTAAATGAGCTGAGCAGCCCATGTCATCACAGATGGGGCCAACAGACAACTTCAGTCTTGTCAGCACCCTGTGTCATCACAGGTGGAACGGACTGGACAACTTCAGTTTCCTTCTCTAGCCTAACTCCAGCTTGGGAGTAAACCCTGCATAATGAACTGACAGGGGTGGAGTTAAAAACCCCTGTACTCGCACCCCTGTAAGTCTTCGATTTCTCCTTTGCTGCTTGGGATTCAGTGAGAGAGAAGGCGGAGAGAGGGGCCCGGAGTATTCCTTTGGTGTCATTATCTGTCCTCAGCATTGGAATGAAAAACTGAAGAGTGGAGTAATAAGCATCCTTCCCAACAATTGCCAGCTGTTTCTTTTCCTAGTATATTGCAGTGTGTGTTCCGCTGGCATTGTGTTAGCTGATTTAAAGTAGCACGTTGACATGAATTTTAAAAAATTTTACTGATTACGTATCAAAGGACAGAGCCCCAAATGGAGTTTCTCTGGTCTCTTTGAGCTCACACATGACAATAATTCTTTTCCTGTAACCCCGGGTGAGTCACAAGAGATGTTAAGGTTAACATCTCTCAAGAATTTGTCTTTCAGCTTCCAGCCCAGCCCTTGTCTGTGTGATTAACCACCAGTGACTGATCCACCCGTCCACCTACCGGCCCACCTCTGTCTAAGTGCTCATCCCAACTATACGGTTGTCAGAGATGAGAAACAGACCCCGTCACCATGATGTTAGCTTCGTGAGTGCTTGCACCCCCACCTCCACCCAAAAAACTTTAAAGCTTTAACTTCAAGCATTCACTGCCGTGCTTGCCTTTGAGCATCCGGCCCCTTTCTGTTTATGGACAGTGGATAATAAACTTTTTCTTCTCTACCTTCTGTGCAATTCATTGCTTTATTCCTGTGGCACCAGCGACCAACCTAACAATGTATACATTTTAATCTTTATTCAGAAAAATATATAGCTAACACATTATCATACACAAAAATTGGGCAAAAGATTTCAAAAGTACGCATCGAATATGTAAAGAAAAAATATCAGTGTTACTATGGGTGGTATGCAGACATGAAGACCACACACATATGAAGGAAGCTTGGGAAACAATGTCACAACCCATTTTACCTAAAAGGCAGTTTGGAAGTAAGACGGAGGGAACTGATCTCAGCAGGGAAGTCTGCATTCTCACAAGACTGTTGTGTTTTCACTTCCCTAAACTCTGCTTCTTTCTGCACTAAGTCCCTCCAGATCTGCTGATGGGATTTCGCTTTTTTTGTCCACAAAAGATTCTAGCAACAGCCCCCTAAGCTGCCAATTCATTCCTTTTTTTGTTTCTTATCACTAATATGCCCAGGCATGCTGTCCAAAATGAGTGAATGTATTCATTTTGTATTCCTGTTATACATGTATACCTTCATGATGTGAAGGCAAAGACCAGTCAACAACATAAAAAGTTACCAATTTAAGCAATAAGACTCTTCTCATTTTTTAACTTCTCCCAGACTAAATCCCCCGCAAATAAAAAGCCTGTCAAAATTAAAATACAATTTCCCCCATTCCCAGTTTTATACCCCAACTCAGCCATGGGGTCTTACTCTGATGCGTGAATATTAGTTGTGTCCTGGGCTGCCTTTTCTAGGACTTGACATGGCTTCTTCAGTCTCTTCAAAATTAAGTTAATTCAGATCTCTAATTTGTTCCATTTTCCAAGGGATCAGCGTTCACACATGTAACTGCAGCTCCACTGCACAAGTTGCCACAAGCAAAATTACGGTCCCAAAATTAAGTGAATGGTGATATCTCATTTGACCTGGCTGTCGCTAGGCAAAGTACATGGCAGATAGCTTAGTAGCAAGTAACTGTGTTGTGGACAGGACCCAAGTGCAGCTGGCCGTCAGTCCATGGAAGGGCAGTCAGCGCCAGTGTCGAGAACTCACAGCCTGTTGTCTATATTCACTGGGCAGAAATTGCCCATTGACAGCTATGCTCATTAATTTAATATGTGTGCTTGTGTGTGTTTGTGGTGGGGACAGTGATGATCTTGGGCAACTCCCCGTATATATTTCCTACTTCTCAGGGGGTGGTATTTAAGACTTTCCTCCTCAGAAAATTTAGGTATTCAGGTTTCTTTGTTTCCTCATACCTGGTGCTTTCAACACTTCTATGCACAATTTTGATTAGACTCGAGAAAACCTGTACTCCCAAATTCTTCTAGCTGTGCTCTCTCTGGGAAAAGGAAGTCTCCTCTGTGAAAAAAGAGGGCTGGAATGATGACTCTCATTTTATTCTCTTAGTACTGTTTCAACTTAATGTGTTGCATTTTACTTATTCTGATAGTAGTAATTGTCGTGACTCTTCCATAGACATTTTATTCCTGCCTAGGTGGGCCAAGGTGGTCATAGCTGATCAGTCGTTGAGGACTGTCAAGATTTTTTAAAAATTAAAATACAAGGATCACAGAAAGAGTTAGTGAGTCAAAGTTATTCTTGTCAGAAAAATTAGAAGGATCCCAAAGTTTAGCAAAACTTTAAGGAGTGTGTAGATATGAGGGATTAAAGTAGTCAAAAGTTAGTATTCTAAAAAAGGGGGTCAGTCATTGCAAAGATAGAACACAGTAAAACGAAAGAAGACCCCAGAAAATCTGAAATTCATGGCAGGCACTACTTTCTGTTTCCCATTTATTTCTTCCTGTCTTGATTGAATCTGACCTGGAGTATGAGAACAATGGCTGCAGCTGGGGAAAGAAATAGCGCCAACAGCTGCAGCTGCAGAAAGTTTTTTCATTTTTGTTTCCAGTTTTAACTTTGATGGTATAAAATTAACACATAAGTTATTTTTTTAGAAAGGTGCAGAGTGGTACCAAATTAAGAGCCAATTCTCTACCTGATTTTGTTCCTCCTCTCTCCACTTCTAATCTAGTTGCTATTTTAAAACTTTTTTTTGTTCTGTTGGTGGTGATCGCCATACCTCTAAGCATATGCTAATACTCCTATCTTTTGTTTTCCAGCTTTAGATTGTATCTACTGAAAGATGAGAAATCTAGTTTATATTTCTTTATCCGTCTGCTCCTAAGTTTTTCCAGCCATATTATTTTTGTTCTTCTGTTGGTTATCTTCATAATGATAAAGAATGTGTGTACACTGTGTTTTGTTGTGTGAATTTTACTATCTTGATTGCTTGCAATATAAAGTGAGAAGATTTGTGACGTAACCTGCCATGTCAGTCTGCTACATTAACATTATACTTCCTTTTTTTTTTTACATTTTCAATTTTAGTACTTTTTAGATTTTCTTTTAGAGTTATTATTGTCTTTCTAGTTTGCTTATATGTTGACTCTACAAATTGAAAGAGCATTTACATTATTCTAATTATTACATTACCCTTTACAGAAGAATCAAATAGAATAGGTCTACCTATTGAGGGAAATAATGTAACCTAACATATTAAAACTGAAAGATAATGTTTTAAGTGTCAAGGTCAAATGGGAGTCCACAAGCTGTCCTATTATTCATTTGACCAATACTATCTTTAATTTTCAAGAGGGTAAACATAAGACATACATATCTTTGATTGTTCTTGATTCATAGCCACTAAATCATTTGCTTCTTGATGCTGAAGATAATATTTTTCAAAAGACCATTTTTTTCTGTTCTTTTAATTATTTTTGTTAGGAGTCAACTATTCTGTCTCTTCAGCTCAGACCTTCTCATTTTTGCTGTTAGTTTCTCCCAAATTTTGTGTTTTTTAATCTATATGATTTATGGAAAAGACTGATAAATACTTACAGCATGGTTTTGTACTGTGATATCAGAACTCTCCCTTTAATAAAAAAAAGGATGACATGGCCTATAACATATGAGATTGCCCTCTTTTGTGCATTTAGACATTTTTGTTTATCACGCTTTTTTACAATTATTTTGGCTTTGCAAAATATAGACTCAAAATATTTTTTAATCATTTTACTTAGTTTTGTCGGAGCATCCTCAAATTTTTTTGTTCCAGGTTCCATTCATTTTACTATATAGTACCTGCCTTGGGCCTGCAAAATTAAACGCAATGCCTGGTTATGGTCAGCAGAGGGAAGCAAATGGCAGTAGAGTAAGTACTTGCTGGCAGGGCCTAGGTACACTTCACTTTGTGGATGCAAAACTAATTAGTTGCTGGGAAGTAGATTTCAATTGCTAGACTCAGGAGGGAAATCTCTCACAGTGACAGTGACCCAGGACGGAGATCAGACTGAGCAGGGAGCAGAAAACTTTGGTCAAAAGCTAGCTACAATTCCCAGCCTGGCATCTGTCACAGAGGTGTGATCACTAGACATCAGAGCCCTTTCACAGTCCTGACTGCTATTCCCAACCTTTCTCAAGCCCTCCATCTGGCTTTTTAAAGTACCTGGCATTTACTATCAACCATGAGAACTAATGGAGACTTCCTGTCTGAGAGTCGTTAACATGCTGTCAGCACTGGCTCGAGGTTCCCAAACAAGACATTTCGGGGAGGAGACATTGAGTGGGATATGAACACCAAATACAAATGCTGAAGGATGATGAAGACATTCTCAGGTACATGCCAATTAAATTATTTGGGAGGCTACCTAAGGGTGATGTGGTTTAAATATACCCCACACACGTTGGAGGATACATTTAGTTGTGTAAGCACAATATAACTTTGGAGTCAGAAAAACTGACTGAATTATTACGTATGTGGCCTTTGGTTACTTAGCTTGCTGAATCTGTTTCTCATTCTGTAAATTGGAAGGAATGATACTTACAAGACTTGCTTCAAGCAAATGAGATGGTGCACACGAACAACCTGACAAAATGCTTGATAAGTTGTAATCTCTCAATTACTCTTATAATCTGTTCTCTCTCTCTTCTTTTTGGACATAGGATAATATCCATGCTATTGCTTGCTATTGTTTAACATAAAGTCTTCCCATCTCCTATAATCACAATTGCTATTGATTGAAGGTTTACTGTGTTAGGTACCATATCAAGTTTTCTGTAGTATTATCTTATGTAAAATTCACAACTCTGTGAGGTAGCTTTTATCATCTTTTGCATTAAAAAGGCTTTAGTAGTATAACTGGTTTTCCCAGTATCACATAGCTGGTAAATAATGAGGGGCAATTCTGGTTCCAGAGTTCATGCTTTTAACACTACACAACCTGCTGTACTCTGTAGATAGTTCATCATCACCAATTTAAAAATGTAAGGGAAAAACACAATTTTAAATATGCTTTTGCCTCTGTGATATGCTTAAATGTTGCTACTACCGGCACAGCATCACCTTATACTATCTCTTCTGTTTGATACTTAGGGCAAAAATTTCAGTGTTTAATGCAATAAAGGAAAGGCTGCCATGGACTGAATTGTCTCCCTTACAATCATAAGTTGAAACCCTAACATTTCTTAATCTCTCCCTACCATGTAAAGATACAGTGAGAAGGTGGTCATTTACAATCCAGAAAGAGAGCTCTTACCAGAAACTGACCATGCTGGCACCTTGATCTTGAATTTTAAGCCTTCAGAACTGTGAGAAATAAATGTTTGTTGTTTAAGTCACCTATCTATGGTATTTTGTTTAGTTGGCTCAGGCTGACTAAGAAGCAGACTCTGTCACTATTATATCATTTTTTTTTTCTTTTTTTTTTCTTTTTTGAGTTGGAGTCTCACTCTGTCGCCCAGACTGGAGTGCAGCGGCCGCTCCCGGCCACCGCAGCCTCAACCTGCTGGGCTCCGGCAATCCTTCCGCCTTAGCCTTCCAAGTAGTTGGAACTACAGGCGTGCGCTACCATGCCCAGCTAATTTTTGATTTGTTGTGGAGATGAGGTCTCGCCAAGTTGCCCAGGCAGGTCTCGAACCTGCGGGCTCAGGCAATCCACTCACCTCAGCCTCCCAAAGTGCGGGATTACAGGCTGAGCCACCAAGCCCGGCTATATTATTTTTTTTTTAAATGAAAATTAATTGAGATATTTAGTAGACAGTGCAAACCATAATTTCATCTGAATATAAATGTATGCACATGCTTCCAATGAATTATCTATCAGTTATCACAAACAGCAACAAGGACCTTAGAGCTATGTTAGAAAACTGTATAGCTGGAACACGATTCTAGCAATATCACTTGCTCTCAAGAGAACACCACCCATTTCCGATCGGTGTCACAAACTCCAAAAGACCAGGGGTAGGAGTGAGGAGTGATCTAGGGTGGAAAACACAGGACCATTCCATAGGTGATGGACAGAAATGCAGCTTTCAGGGAAACCAAAATCAGATGCATTATTACAGCTACAGACAAGGAAAAGCCCATGACGTTTAAAAATGACTTTTCTGCCAGGACAAGTATACAAAAAGATATGCGACAGTCAGTAGACTTCAAAGGACAGAGGCTACATCTCCAGGCCATGTCAACTGCAAACGGTCAAGCTTTTCCACTGCATTCAACAGTGGTGTTAGTGTAGTCCAGAAGCTCAATGCTGGATTTACAGAAACAACAAGGGTATTTTTTTAGCTTAATTTTTCTCTTTTTTCTAATTTTTTACTTAACATGAAATGCGCTCATATTATTTTAAGTGTACAATCAGTGGCATCAAGTACATTCATAACGTTGTGCACTCTTCCATTTATAATTATATTCTCTTGCTGCGTTGAACGATTTAAATATGCAGCATTCTTTGTCTCCTCATGTTTCTCTTGTCTGTCTTATCTTTTTCTGATCTAAAATCTTAAAAAACATATTGGTGTAGCCATCCCTTCTCTCTTCTGGTTACTGCTTTCGTGGTATGTCTTTACTGGTTCTTTCATGTTTAACTTATTTGTGTCTGCGGTCTAAAGTGAGTCTCAGTGCCAACTATGGCGGTGCACATCTGTAGTCATGGCTATTCACAAAGCTGAGGTGGGAGGATCGCTTGAGCCTCAGAATTGGAGTCCAGCCTGGGCAACACAGTGAGACACCATCTCTTTAAAAAAATGAAATAGTCTCCTGTGCAAGGCCTTCAGAACCATGAGAAATAAATGTTTGTTGTTTTAAGTCACGTGTCTATGGTATTTTGTTATGTTGGCTCAAGGTGTCTAAGAAACAGACCCTGTCACTGTTATTTCACTTACAGCTCTTCTATTAAATTAAAAGAAATAACAAGGATTTTTTATTAGATTAATTTTTTTTCTTTTTTCCAATTTATTTTTTTACCTAACATGAAATTTTCTCCTCTTAAATGTACAACCAGTGGTATTAAGTACATTAATAATGTTGTGTATCTATCACCATAAAAACCATAGTTGGATTATGGTTTTTAATCTGGTCTGTCAGTCTCCATTCTTCCTTTAATTGGATTCTGGTTTTTTTTATCCATTTGACTAGTCTCTTGATTGAATAATTTAATTCATTTATGTTTAAAGTTACTTTAACATAGGAGTTATTTCTCATAGTTTGCTACTGTTTTCTATATGCATTATAGGTTTTTTTGTCATTTTCTGCATTATTGTCTTCTTTTGTGTTCAGTTGATTTTTCATACTAAAACATGTAAAATTATTTCTCATTTTCTTTTTTGTATATTCTATAGTTATCTTTATGGTTACCATGGGAATGGCATTTGATATCCCAAAGTTTGACTATTCTAGATAGAATTCATACCAGTTTACCTTCAATTAACGTACAAAACTCTACTCACTTACAGTTTTCTCCCTACCTCTTTTGCTTGTTGATATCATAAAATGACATATTTATACATTGTGTACCCCAAAACATAAACTAATAAGGTACACCTAGTTTTATTGTGTTGCACTTTAATGTACTTCACAGATTCTGCTTTTTTTTTTTTTACACATTGAAGGTTTGTGGCAACACTGCACTGAGCACCTGTCACAGCATGTGGTCACTTTGTATCATGTCTCTGTGTCACATTTAGCTAACACTCATGCTACTTCAAACTTCTTCATTTTGATTATATCTATTCTGGTGATCTATGATTGGTGATAATTGATGTTACAATTGTAATCATTTTGGAGTGCCACAAACTTATTTGCCACAAATAAGATGGCGAACTTAATCTGCGTTGTATATGCTTTTTACTGTTTCACCAACCGGCAGTTTGCCAATCTTTCTGTCTCTTCTCCGCCTCCCTATTTCCTGGAATGCAACAAAAGCTAGAAATAATGAAGTTTAGTGAGGAAAGTATGTCAAAAACCAAGACAGACTGAAAGCTAAGAGTCTTGTGCCAGTTAGCCAAGTTGTGTATGCAACAAAAAGTTATTGAAGGAAATTAAAAGTGCTTATCAGTGAACACATAAGTGATAAGCCAAATAATCTATTGCTGATGTGGAGAAAGTTTCAGTAGTCTAGGTAGAATAAACCAGCCACAACATTTCTATAAGCCCAAGTCTAATCTAGAACAAGGTCCCAACTCTTCAATTCTTTGAAGATGGAGAGAAGTAAGCATGCTGCAGAAGATGTGTAGAAATAGAGAGAACTTGAATTAGAAATGGAACCTGACTATGCCACTGAATTGTTGTAATCTCATGATAAATCTTGAGCAGATGAGAAAGTGCTTCTTATGGATAAAGAGAGAAAGTAATTTCTTGAAGTGAAATCTACTTCTGATGAAGATGTGAACATTGTGGAAATGACAACGAAAGATTTAGAATATTTCACAAACTTAGTTACTAAAGCAGCCACAGGGTCTGAGAGGATTGTCTCTAGTTTAGAGATAAGTTCTACTTTGGGTAAAATTCACACAGCATCACTTGCTACAGAGAAATCTATTTTGAATGGAAGTGTCAATGTGGGGAACCTTACTGTTGTCTTGCTACTTCTACCACATCCAGACTTACTTCCTTCACTGAAGTCTTGAACCCTTATAGTCATCATAGTGAGAACTGGAATCAATTTCTTCCAGAGTTCTGTCTGTTGATATTTCTACCTCCTCCTATGAATTATAAATGTTTTTAATGGCACATAGAATGGTGAGCTGAGTCCTTTCTAGAAGTTTTTCATTTTACTTTTCTCAATTTACTGTAAGTTAATCACCATAATTACTACCTATAGCAGCTATAGCTTTACAAAATATATTTCTCAATACATTTCTTTTTTTTTTTTTTTTTTGAGTAGGAGTCTCACTCTGTCGCCTAGGCTGGAGTGCAGTGGCCGCTCCCAGCCACCGCAGCCTCGACCTGCTGGGCTCCAGCCATCCTTCCGCCTCAGCCTTCCAAGTAGCTGGAACTACAGGCGCGCGCTACCACACCCAGCCGAATTTTTTATTTATTGTAGAGATGAGATCTCGCCAAGTTGCCCGGGCGGGTCTCGAACCTGCGGGCTCAGGCAATCCACTCACCTCAGCCTCCCAAGGCACAGGATACAGGCTGAGCCACCGAGCCCAGCTCTTAATACATTTCTTATGCCACTACAGTCTTCAGCAACCACCACACTCAGAGTCAGCAGTCATCAACATTGAGGCAAGACCCTTCAACAAAAAGTTTGCAACTCATTGAAGTCTCAGATAATTATTAGCATTTTTTGCAGTAAAGTATTTTTAATGAAAGTAATCATGTTTTTGTTACACATGATGCTTTTGACACATAATACCATATAGTGGTGTAAACATAACTTGTACATGCACTAGGAAAGCACACATTTTGTGTGAATCATTTTATTGCAATATTAGATTTATCACACTGGTCTGAAACCAAACCTGCAATCACCCCAAGATATACTTGTAATTATTTTAAATGAGTTAGTCTCAAATCATGAAAAAAAGAAAATATGGATTACTAACCAAAGTTACAGTAATACTAACTTTTATACTACTAATTATTATTTTAAAATCTATTACTTTCTTATGTCATGTAGAAAACAAAAGAGTGCAATTACAAGTCATTGTTCCAAGAATACTAGTTTACACTATTCCCCATGTAATTACCTTTATTGAGATTTATTTCTTCATACAGCTTTGAGCTACTGTATTTTTTTTTCTTTTTAAACATATTTTTAATTTTAAAGTTGTGGGGTACAGTTAAGGGTTAGGTTTACAAATATGCATCATTCAGGCACGCTTGTTGATAAGGGGTGTCTCCCCGTCCCCAGACAGATATTGAAAACCGTTAGTCCCACCTCCCTTCCCCTCCCCTCTCCTCCCCATAGTTTCCCACACTGTCAGTCCTTTTCTTATAGTATTATGATAGATGTTCAAGGTCCACTATATGAGTGAGAACATGTGATAGAGCTACTGTTTTGTTTTTGTTTTTGTTTTTGTTTTTTTTTGAGTTGGAGTCTCACTCTGTCGCCCAGACTGGAGTGCAGTGGCCGCTCCCGGCCACCGCAGCCTCGACCTGCTGGGCTCCGGCGATCCTTCCGCCTCAGCCTTCCCAGTAACCGGAATTACAGGCATGCGCTACCACGCCCGGCTGATTTTTTGATTTATTGTAGAGATGAGGTCTCGCTGCCCAGGCGGGTCGCGCACCTGCGGGCTACTGCATTTTTTAATTTCATCCTGCAGGACTTTGTTGAGTATTTTTTGTAAGTCAGGTCTAGGGGTAACAGACTTTTTTGTTGATCTTGGAATGTTATAATTTCCCCCTCATTTTGAAGTATGGTTTTGCTAAATATAGGGGTTTTGGTTGACAACTTTTTTCCTTTTAGCACTTTGAATATATTGGCGTATTGCCTTCTAGACTCCACAGTTTCTGCTGAGAAGTCTACTGACAGTCTTGGTGAGGATTCCTTGGATATCAGGAGTTTCTTCTCTCTGGTTGTCTTCAAGATTCTCTTTCTTTGACTTTTCAAAGTTTGAATATAATGTATCTCTGTTGTTCTTTGAGTTCATCTTAAAGTTTACTGATCTCCTTGGACAGCTATAGTCAAGTGTTATGAGCAAACTGGGTAGTTTTCATCCATTACCTTTTCAAATACTCTTTCTGCCACTTTTTCTCTTTCTTTTCTTTTTGGTTCCTACAGTGCTGATATTGGTTTATTTAATGGTATTCCATAGGGCTCTTAGGCTGTATTCACTTTTCTTCAGTCTTTTTTCTTTCTGTTCCTGTCTTGATAATTTACATTGTCCTATATTTACATTTGCTGACTTTATTTTTCCTGCTCTAATTCTACCTTTGAACACATCTAATGACTCTTTCTTTTCATTTAGTGTACTTTGTAGCTCCAGAAGTTTTCTTTGGGTTATTTTTTAGGTTTTATATTTCTTTATTAACATTTTCATTATTGTTCACACACTGTTTCCTTGACTTTCTCCATTATTTCTTTGAGCAAACTTTAGACAGTTGTTTAAAAATATTTGTCCAAGCCGGGCTCAGTGGCTCAGCCTGTAATCCCGCGCCTTTGGGAGGCTGAGGTGAGTGGATTGCCTGAGCCTGCGGGTTTGAGACCCGCCTGGGCAACAAGACCTCATCTCGACAATAAATAAAAAAAAAATCAGACGGGCGTGGTAACGCATGCCTGTAATTCCGGCTACTCGGAAGGCTGAGGCGGAAGGATCGCCGGAGCCCAGCAGGTCGAGGCTGCGGTGGCCGGGAGTAGCCACTGCACTCCAGTCTGGGCAACAGAGTGAGACTCCAACTCAAAAAAAAAAAAAAAAATTTGTCCAGTAGATTTGCCAATAAGTCTTTTTCAGGAATAGTTTTGATTTTTTTCTTCAGAGTGGCCATGCTTTCCTGTTTTCTTATGTCTTGTGATTTTGTTGTTGTTTTTGAAAACTGGACATTTGAAAATAGTAATGTGATAATTACTATTAATAGAAATTGGACTCTCCTCAGGTTTTTATGATTTCTGTTATTATTTTTGTGCATTTTAAAAATTGTTGTGGGCTGTCTCTAAAACAAACATCACCCTAATGTGTAAGTGTAAGGTCTTCTGAGGCTGTTTCTGAGCCTGTATCTTTCCCTGGGCATGTATGGTCACTTTCTAATTTTCCTCGTGTATAGTTGTCTTGAATGCCCTAGTCTTTATTGTCTGGCCCACAAAAGGGGGAGAAGAGAAAAACAAAGAGCTTACATTCAGCATGAGGGACAGGGGTTCCAAAAATGGGGGAAGGTGCAGCAACAATGGCTGCCCTTCTTTTTGTCTGCACCTTTGTGATCAGAGCAGTAATCAGTGATTAGAGCACAGATTGCTGATATTTGAGGACAGGGTTTTTTTCCCACCCAACCTGACTCCTTTCAAACTGCATGAAAATTGCTCTGAGAACACATGCATGGCCAATTGTCACATTGCTGGGGAGCAGAGCATGAGTAGCTGCTAGTGTACTAAGAGCTGAAATGAACTAAAATTAGCTGCAGCCTATCATACCAGTCTCCCGAAAATTGCAGGCCTTCAATAGAGCTCCAAAATAGTTACACAGGACGGATTGTGCCAGTGCAGTTGTTGTTTAGGCTGGAGTCAGATTTCTGGTGCTTCCTACTCTTCCCAGAATCCTCTCACCAATGGTAGTTTGGAAGAAATTAAGCATTAGCTATGACATGTAAAGGTAATTTTTTTTTTTGAGTTGGAGTCTCACTCTGTCGCTCAGACTGGAGTGCGGTGCCACTACCGGTCACCACAGCCTCCACCTGCTGGGCTCCGGTAATCCTTCCACCTCAGCCTTCAAGTAGCAGGAGCTACAGGCGCGCGCTACCACGCCTGGCTAATTTTTGATTTATTGTAGAGATGAGGTCTCGCCAAGTTGCCCAGGCAGGTCTCAAACCCGCAGGCTTAGGCAATTCACTCACCTCAGCCTCCCAAAGTGTGGGATTACAGGCTGAGCCACCGAGCCCTCATGACAAAGGAGGGCATCCTTGATTTTTCTAAAAAAATGCTTTCTCTTCTTGCTTCACTACAAGGAGAAGACGGTACTGAGACATCACGTTTTTCTCAATATATGCCTAAAAAATAGTTATTCAAAATTCTGATTACATATAAGAATCACTTGGGAAGTGTTCTTTTGACTATAGAAGAATTGTTTTTTTTTTGTATCTGATAAATCAGAACCTGGTGGAGTGGTGCCTAAATCTCCCTCAAGTGATGCCAATGCATACAAGAATTGATTACTAGATTTTTAGAAGTGCCAGAGTCCTGTTCCTGCCGGGTCTTGGGTATCCGGAAGGTGTGAATGGCATAGGCGAAAGAATGCACTTTGGCCACCTGACTCTGTTGCAGGACAGATGCCATTTATTGTTAATTAACAGAGCTTTATACCATTTGTATAAGGGAAAGGACAAAGAAAATTCCTTCGTGCACATCATCCTTTAGACGTTATACCATCTAGTGGTCTTAGAAGCAACAAACAAGCCGGGCTCGGTGGCTCAACCTGTCAATCCCGCGCCTTTGGGAGGCTGAGGTGAGTGGATTGCCTGAGCCTGCGGGTTTGAGACCCGCCTGGGCAGCGAGACCTCATCTCTACAATAAATCAAAAAATCAGCCGGGCGTGGTAGCGCATGCCTGTAATTCCAGCTACTTGGAAGGCTGAGGTGGAAGAATCGCCGGAGCCCAGCAGGCGAGGCTGCGGTGGCCAGGAGCGGCCACTGCACTCCAGTCTGGGCAACAGAGTGAGACTCCAACTCAAAAAAAAAAAAAGAAGCAACAAACAGGTCAAAAACACTAACTACTTTCAGTTAATGAGTCTTCAGATAAGTTTAAAAGGAGTTTTACTTAAACTAAACATAATGCACCACTTAATCTACAAGGCTTACTTTGATTTCTGTTCTACATCACTTGTCTAATTTAAAAAGTCTTAAAATCACCCAAACAAAACTATAGATTGTACCTAGTGATAGTAGGAATATGAAGCCTATTAACTTGACCAAAAAACAGTGGCTAACATTTAAAGAATAACTATGAAAGTGACTTACTGTGAAAATACATAGACTAATCTTTACTTTAATTTTAATCATGCAAAAATGAACTAAAACATAATAAAATAAAACTAATACAACTAAAAGCATTATGGCTGTATAATTGCTAATGAGCTTTTAAGTTTAGGATAATGGTGGTTTGGGGGATGGGTTGATGTGTTTTCCTTTATGCTTGGCAACCTCCTGGAAAATATCTTTGTCTTAAGATAGCCATTTAAGCAATTATTATTATCTTTAAGGCACCAACTTTATCATTATGTGAACTTAAACTTATGAACTAAAACAATCTTCAAAGTAATTATAACACATTAAACTACAGCATTAAAACTTAATTAATGATTCAAAGTAAAAAACCTTGTTAAACATAACCAAAGCCTAATAATTTTTGTCAACCCTCATATATATGTATATTAATTATATAAACTTGCAGGATTTTGCGTTTACCAATTACGTTTAATACACGGATAAAACAATTATCATGTCTAGAATAGCACTACCAGCAACTCTTTTCAAAACAACCCCAAATTGCAGTCCTTGAAGTGCTTCAAGAAAGTTTCCAGGCGCACATTTCTCCACTATCAGGAGTTTTCTCTGGGTTTCTATGATCTTCAAGGCTTCGTAATCGCCTTTCCTGTCCAGGTGTCTTCATTGCTTTTCTCTTATTGTGCAGTGGATATTCCTAAAGAAAACTCAAAAGAAGCTTTTAATAATGTTTTCCAGGCCCCCAAGGTTACTTTCTGTATTCAGTTAATTTATCATAAAAGTATTCAATTAATATATCATGGATTCAGTGAAAACCTATTCTATATATATTAACTCAAAATCTTAACTATTGAGTTAAGTAAAAAACTTAATGAATAATCTTTACCTTAAATCCATAGAAATAATGTTATAAATCACCTACATAACTTCTAGGTATGTGTCTGAACTTATAATGAATTCCTAATGAACTTACTATCAACTTGTGCTTCTAAAAAACCTTATGTCTAAACACTAAACTACATAATTCTAAATCAAATAAAGAGTGAATATACTTATATCATTTTTACTCAAGCAATATCTAGTAACTTATAACCAAGTGAAAAAAAGCATTTTAAACGTGCTTCAGAGTTTAACCATTGCATATGTTAGAAAGGGCCAAACGGCATGGTGGGAAATGGAAAAATGAACAATGACGTTCCTAGGTTAGCTCTGAGTATTTCGCATAAACATGCCATTTTCTTCTTCCACGACTGCACAGAATTCTTTGGCCAAACCAACAGTAGAGGTGGAAGACAGAGGGGCCTCATCTTCCCAGGCTCGCCCCGCGGCCCGGGGTCTTCGGCCCACCAGGACCCTGTCAATCAGGTTGGTTCCCAACATAGAAGTGGAGAAGTCTTTAACCCCCCTGAAAGGGAGAGGCAGAGCCACTCTGTGATAATCTGGGAATCAGGTAAGGCACAGAGATCAGTCAGTCTACCATTCTTACCTTGCATACATTCTGACACATGCTGTGATGGGAGGCAATGAAGTGTTACCCCATGAATTTCCATGTTTCTAACACACTGAAGCCTGCCCCAGACTAGTATTGTCCATTTAAAAGCTGTTTGAATTTTCTAAAGGCCACTTCTATGCCAGTTTGACTTAGACCTTCACAAGGTCTAAAAAGAATAATGGAATTTGCATTTCTGGCCCTTACATAGCCCTTCGGGATTATTTCACTTTCCTGTGTCTCCATCTAGCAATTTTTTCATGTCTCTGAAAGTTTATACACTCAAATTCTATCCCTTTTGCACAAAACAGTGAAACGTCTCCTCTCAATACATCTCCTTCCCCCGCCGTTCCTCAATCTCACTGTATCCCTTCTTCTAGTTAATTCCAAATTATCCTTTGAAGCTCATTTCAAATGGGAGCTTTTCATAGAAACCTTCATTGCCTGCATCTCCATAACCTTTGTAAGGTCTCTCTTTAATCTCTCATCTCAGTCTTTAATTTTTCCTTGCAGTATTTATCTCTCACTGTGTAGGCTGACTCGGCAGAAATCAGCTCAAGTGGAATACATAGTCAATCAATTGCCACATTTGTGTTTTGTCAAAATAGGTGAATTTTGGTTTGTGTGTAATAATAATAAGAAAGGGATTTAAGTGTTTGTTTCTTCACAGAGACATTGTATTTGCTCCAGTTGTGCTGGATATTAATAGTAAATATTGATTTGAGGGTATGGTCATTTGTTTTATACTACATTAGAAGCTTCTGTTTTCAAGAATTGAAGTCAGATGGGGCCTTCAGGATTACCCTTGGCATTTTTTCAATTGAATCATGACTTTTCTTTTTTTTTTTTTTTGAATTGGAGTCCCACTCTGTTGCCCAGACTGGAGTGCAGTGGCCACTCCCGGCCACCACAGCCTCGACCTGCTGGGCTCCGGCGATCCTTCCGCCTCAGCCTTCCGAGTAGCTGGAATTACAGGCATGCACTACCACGCCCAGCTGATTTTTTGATTTATTGTAGAGATGAAGTCTCGCTGCCCAGGCGGGTCTCGAACCCGCAGGCTCAGGCAATCCACTCACCTCAGCCTCCCAAAGGCGCGGGATTACAGGCTGAGCCACCGAGCCCGGTTATGACTTTTCTTTTTTAAGACAGACTCTGCATTATGGTATATTAAGGTGTAAATACTAGTGGAGACCCATGAAGAATTTACCGAAAGGACAAAGCTGTACTCAGTTCACACCTTCTTCAGCCATGACTGCCATCATATTCAGTTATTAAAAACTAGAGAAACACAAATGAATTTTGTTTGTCAAAAGATGAAGATGATGGTTATAATGATATCAATGGTTGCACAAACAGAGGCTTGTGGAATAAACCATGACCCCTACTCCCAGAGTCCTAAAGGAATATCTATTTTAGAACTGGGGAAATAAACCTAGAATTCTGTGAATTCCCATGGTTCGCTGAGGGCTTTTCTTCAGTGTAAGAAGCAGGTATATGTTGTCTTCCTCTTCTCCTCCTTCTCTTCCCTTGCTCCTGTCTTCATTTCCTCCGTCCGCCTCCTCCTCCCTTCTGCTCCTCCTCCTCTTCCTCTTTCTTGTCTTCCTCCTGCTCTTACAAGCTATAACTGAGTCCTATTTTCTCCTCTCTGCTCTAATAGTCTAATAGTGGCCGTCATGGACAACGAAAACCCAAAGAAGAATCCCGGGAGCATACATTAAGCATAAAACTGTGTGGTAATAATGTTTAACAGTTTCAAGGAGGCGTCTAACTGTGTTGATATAACCATCATGAGATTTATCCTTTCACACACAAAGTAAAACACCAATACCATCAGCAAGCCTAATGACTCTGGGGAAAGAAAGAAGGCTGAGGATAGGAAAGATGAGAACAAATCATGAAACTTTTCTTCCATGCAAGAACTTTAGACAGTAGATCAATATCTGTAAATACGAAGTGGTTTTGAGCATGTGCTTGCAAGTTAGATTTTCTGGGTTAATAGCTTGTCTTTGTTGCTTTGGGCAATTTACTTGACCTCTCTGTGAGTTTCCTCATCTATCAAATGGAACCAATAGAGACTACCTGCTGTAGTTATTTGAGGAGTAAATGAAATAATTTGCATATAATATCTAAGAGCCTGCTTAGCACATGATAAGTGCTCAACAAATGTAGGAGAATGGAAACTATGTTCTGGACTTGTTAAAATCTTTTTTTAGAAAGCAGGATTTATTGAGAGAACAGAAAAGCTCCCACAGTGCAGGGGACCGAAGGGAGTTGTCTGTTCTGGGTTTTTAGATAACTCTTTGGTTTGGTTTCATGGAAGTGAATAATCTTAGCATTTTATTGAGCTAAGGAAAATATTATTGAAATAAAATTTTCTTGTTCAATGTTTGTGAAACTTTCCACACAGAATCTTAGGTATTTGTACACATAGATGCTTATGTTAGAAAATTTTGCAATCTATGAAAAAACAAACGTGTGTGCATTTTCAGAGTTGAAATCTAGAAAAATTATTTTGTCTGATAATTGTGTTTTATTAAGATCTTCAGATCCACAGACACAGGGTAAAAATATTGGAAAAATGCAGCAAGAAGCCATCCTCTATCACAAGGCACTTTTCTCTCACCGTATTTATATCTTGTGTGCCCTAGCTTTGCATCCACATTATTCTTCCTGTGTTCTTTCTGCAAAATTATTTTCATTTCAGTGATTCCCATCTAACTACTGAAACTAAAACCGTAGAAGAGTTTTAGCTTTAACTGTCATGAATCAGTGAAGTCACAGTGACATTTCCACATGAGGTATCTTTGTGTTTTTGCAAGTATTTCTCATTAGTAGAAAGTCCATAAGTACTGTGCCCTAGTTCCCTCAGAATCCTTCATAAGGCTTTTAACTATTTAAAACTCAGTGCACCTAAGCCTTAAATGTGTAAGTTAAGCCAAGAGAGGTGGTGGTTTCTATGTTAGTGGTCCAAGCAGAAATTGTCAGAGAACAATTCCCCCTCTGACTCTCCAGAGATAAATGGGAAGAGTTTGCATCACTAAAATGTAAGACCTGTTGGCTCTAGTTGGGCTTTGTTTTGTTTTCTAAGTTGGGTTCAATCTGAAGTCTATAGTTTTTCAATTTTAGTCAGACTCTATAGGAAAATGGTGTGAACAAAATCTTAAGAAAGAAAAGCTAAAATAGTGTATGTTTTAAAGGCTAGAAAATCTTACAAAAACTAAAGTTAAAATGTTTTTACATCCCTCTAGTTGAAGGTTATTTTCTTTAGTCTCTCTTAAGTAACAATTTTAGAAACTTTTTTGTGTAATTCATGCCCTTTTTAATCTTTGTTCAGTCCCTCAAAAAGTATTTGAAGTAAGCAAGACATGGATAATAGATGAGTTAAGGATTCTCTTAAAAAGCAGTGTTTTAAAAATATACAATCTGGTCCATATGCAATAGACCAGTCAGTCTAGAGCTATTTGCTGCCCTCAATAAAATGCACAGCAGTCCTGGGCCACACTTTACTCAGCTACACTCTGTACAGGCCCGTCCAACTTTCCCTGTGCTTCCAGGCAGTAGAGAGGAACAACGCACGCTTCACTTTGGAGCAGGGAGAACTGACATCTTTCCATAAACACAGCTGCTCTCACAACATTTGAGACACTAACAGAGATCTTACTTGATTACCTTTCCAGTTATAAAAAATTCTTTAAGATAAGAAATAAAATACCACTGACCAGCTTGTGGATAGCCAACTGTGTGGACAAGAAGGGGGAACCTCAGACCTCTACTGGGAAATCACTTCTCCTGGGCTGGCCTATGGCAAACTTTGTGGCCACCTTCCAGTAAGATCTGCAGTCTGTTCCTCTGCCTATGTAAGTTATCTATGAGAGGACACTGTCAGCTTCAGATTCTCTAGGACAGATTCTAATCAAATTTTTCCCTGAACTTCTGGAAAAGGAAAACTTTCAAATTTGATGTCTATGCAGCCATTAGCTCACTTTCGGTCTTCCCCTGTAGCAATTGGGCGCCCTGTACCTTCCCCAAAGAGGCTTGTATGTGCAAATATGTGCAGATGGATAGTTAATTCTGGAGCGGCAGCCATCATTTCCTTTGGTTTGGAGCAGTGGCTTCCAGCAGGCTCTCAGAGTTACTAAAGAATGGATGTGGCCGGGCTCCGTGGCTCAGCCTGCAATCCCTGCGCTTTGGGAGGCCGAGGTGAGTGGACTGCCTGAGCCCGAGGTTCGAGACCCGCCTGGGCAACTTGGTGAGACCTCATCTCTACAATAAATCAAAAATTAGCCGGGCGTGGTAGCGCGTGCCTATAGTTCCAGCGACTTGGAAGGCTGAGGCGGAAGGATTGCCGGAGCCGAGCAGGTCGAGGCTGCGGTGGTCGGGAGCGGCCACTACACTCCAGGCTGGGCGACAGAGTGAGACTACGACTCAAAAAAAAAAAAAGAACGGGTGTTTAGGGACTGCAGATAAGAGATGAGGGAGAAAGGCTCTAGGGCCTCCTTGGCCCGATCCACCCCCATGCCCAGGAATCGCCTGTGTTTTACGCTACTTGCATAGCCCTGTCTCCAGTCAGCATTACTCAGCAGTCCAGTTGAGCTTGAAAAAAATTGTTTTTATACTCCCAAATTGATTCCCTAAATAAATAGCATTTCATTATACAAATCAAATCAATCATAGCATCCAATTTTGCGTTGCTTGAATTGTTGTGTAGCAGATGATCATATTTGGTATCTATAGAGAGGTGACAATTCCAAACAAAGGTTTGAGTCATGAAAATGCCTGACAGTTCTCTTGCTACTTGCTGCTATTATGCTTCTATAAACTGGGATGAGTAATCAGGTATGGCATCCATGTAACTGTCCGGTGGGTCGACAGGTGGTCCGCTTTTCAGATCCTGAGGTGGTGTTGACATGGGGAATGGGGGAGATGTTACTGGTAGATTTATAAAGTGTGGCAGCCCCTGCAGAAAACTTGGTGGCTCTATAAGTTAAATATAAACAACCATTTGGCTCAGAAATTGCATTCCTAGGTATACACCCAAGAAAAGAAAAGCATACATCCACACAAAAATGTGTGCCCAAACGTTTATAGCAGCATTGTTTATAATAGCTGAAAAGTGGAAACAACCCACATTTTTATTAACTGATGAATGGATAAACAAAATGTGGTATAAGTGATGGGGATGAGGGGGACTTGCTTAATGGGCATAGGGTTTGCTTTGGAGGTAATGAAAATGTTACTAAGGGTCAATTTGAGGTTACATGTAGTTTACTACACTAAGAAAAACTAGTGAGTGATAAGTTCATGTATGAATGACTCTTAGAACATTTTCAGCTTGGATATTAAATGCTTGAGTGAAATAGGAAAGAAAATATTACTCATTTAGCATGCAGTAGGTGAGTTTATCTTGATCAGAGGATTATAGTAATAAAGAATACATTTTCTAGGAATGACTTTATCATATTGCAATTTTGCTATCTGTATAATAAAATAAAATTGTGGGTTTTTTCCTCTAAGAAAATTCTTGATTTGGGGCCAAGAAAGTTCCATCCAAATGTAAGATTTCTTAAGTATGATTTAGTCTGAACAATAGTATTATTTATATTTGCATAGCACTTCAAGCTTCAATAACACTCTGAGGTTTAATTAACCCTCTTTTTCAGTGGTGGAAACTGAAGCTTGAAGCAGTCATTTGATTTGTCTTTGATTACATAGCTTGCATCACACGTGCAATCAAGCGTTTAGGCTTTAAACCAGCCTCCCTTCCACTCTGAGATCTTCTTTCCATTGTTGTAATATTGCCTGTGAAAGAGAGGGCCCAGCCTGCAGGCCATGTCTGGGCGGAGACAACTGACACACCCATCCACCTCAGTAACAGCTGGCTGCTGATATTTTTATCTGGAATGACAGTCTTAATACATTAGTATGCATATTTTCTGTGTAGCACAGTTTTTCTCCCATTTTTTAAATTACAGGTGTCGAGAGGATGGTCACTGAGCCAGTCAGACTATGCGAGTCCTGGTGTGAGTGAGTGGGGATAGGGAAAATTGTGTGTGCGTGTCGTGTCGGTGAGTGAGTGGGTGTGTGAGTGGCTCCAGAGAAAGCAGCCAGGGCATTCCTGGTGTGGCTGCTGGTGCTGCAGCTGCTCGGCTTGGACCCCAGCGATTCCCGGGATGCAAAGCCGAGCACCACTTTTTTGAAATCAACAAAAGCCTTGATTGAAGAAGATGCTGGGAGCGACTGACTACGTGGGGCTCATAAGCAGGTGGCCAGAGCCCTCCTGGTGAAGCAGCTGGTGCTGCCGCTGCTCTGCTTGGTCCCTAGCGCTGCCCAGGTCACCGAAGACAAACACCGTTTTCTTTTAAACTGACAGAAGTTTTCCTGCCAAGAATTGGCAGAGAGAGACTACTGGCTCCAGGCTTTGTCTCACCACTGCAGCAGGAAAGACTGCCTCACCACTTTAGTGCCGGGCCAGACACTGGCAGCAAAAAAGGAAAAAAAAAAAAAAAAAAAGAATGCCCACACACTTCCCAAGAGAATAGCAGAACACAGAATCAACAGAGAATAAATAGCAACAAGAACCTTGAAACACACATATACATCAACCTCATATACTTGAAACACACATATACATTAACCTCAAAGCACCAAGAACCTTGAAACACACATATACATTAACCTCATAGACGTTAATCTCCACCACCCCTTCTCCTTCCCCGGTCAGGACACCGGGGAGAGAGTGAAAGAGGTGAAAGCACTGCAGAGGAGCTGACGAGAAAAGCAATCACAAAACCTGCCGCAAGAGGCAGAGTTTTTTTCCTTTTTCTAATTTTAAATCTTTGTTTGCCATTTTGTCAGCTTTTCTATTTTTTAAATATTTTTCCTTTGTGCATGCGAGGGTTTGATCTGCATCCCCCCTTTTTTTCTTTTCTTTTCCTTTCCTTTCCTTTCTTCTTTTGTTTTTTGTTTTCTGTTTGTGTGTGTATGTGAATGATTGAGTGTTCATTTTTAGGTTTATTTTGTTTTTTGTCTTTTTTGTTGGATTGTTTTTGCTCTTTTGTTCTTCTCTTTTTTATAGCTTGAGGTAGATGTGAATTTATGTGTGAGGGTTTGATCTGAATTCCTTTTTTTTGTTTTTCTTTTTTTTTTCTGGTCTTTTTCTTTTTCTTCTCCATTCATTTTGTGCTAGGTGTTTGTGTGTGTGTTTATTTTCCCAGTTTTTTTTTGTCTTGTTTCACCTTGTTATTCCATTTTGTTTTGGGATGTGTGTGTGTGTGTGTGTGTGTGTGTTCAATTGTTATTTGCTTTGGTTTCTGCTTTCATTGTTCTGTGTGGTTTTTTTTCTTTTCTTTTTTGTCCATCTTATTTCATTCTATTTTTCTCTGCTCTTCTCATTACTGCTGCTGTATCTTGGACTCAGAGGGTACCCACATGTACCCACTGCATCGTCATATAGTGGTAATGTGGAGTGGGTCTCAGGGAACACATACCACAGTCAGTGGACACTGTGACTTCCAAGTAGTTTCTGAATCTTGGCTCCCCATCCTCTACTTATTCGATGTTCAAAACTACAAGAGACAGCAAAGCTTCCCACCTACAGTCCTGTCTCAAAATAGAAATCATCCAGAGCCAGGATCAGGGAATAACAGAGGGCTGAGAAGACATCAGAAGCGAAAGCCTCTCCCACTGCCACCGAATAACAGAACCAAAGAGAAAAGCAAGAGATCTGTCATAAATGAGAAAAAACCAGCAGAATACCACAGATAATTTTGAGTATAACAAAGAGAAACATCTGAAAAATCAGACCCTGCAGCCCAAACAATGGAAGTCACAAATGACTGGATCCCGAATATGACAGGGATTAGGGAATGAATGGAGAGTGGATAAGACTCAAGAAAGAAAAGATACAACATGGAAAGAACTTGTAACAGATTTGGCAATAAAAAATTACATCCAGGAAATAAATAACAAGATGACAAGCATGGAAACAGAATTAATCTAGCAGAAGAAAGAATCTCAAAACTTGAAGACCAGAACATGGAATTAACCTGATCTGTGAAAAACATAGACAGAAAACTCAGAAAGAAAGAACAAAGCCTACAAGAGATGTGCGATTATATCAAGAGTCTGAACCTATGTCTGATTGGTATCCCAGAAGCAGAAAGGGCAATGCAGAATACCTTGGAGCAAGTATTTCAGGAGGTTATCCAAGTAAACCTTCCCCATCTCACCAGAGATGTGACCGGCCAAACACAAGAGATACAGAGACTCCCCACAAGACATTAAATGAGAAGACCAGCCCCTAGACATACAGTAGTTCACCTACACAAAGTAGGCACAAACAAAGAAGTCCTAAAGGCAGAAGAGAGAAAGGTCAGACTACCTACGGTGGAAAGCCAATCAGAATAGCAGCAGACCTCTTGGCAGAAACACTATAAACAAGAAGGGACTGGAGTGCAATATTAAAAGTCCTCAAAGATAAACAATTTCAACCAAAAATTTCCTACTCAGCCAAGCTCAGCTTCATCAGAGATGGAGAATTAAAATTCTTCCCAGACATTCAATCACCAAGTGATTATGCAGCTCTCAGACCAGCTCTACAGAGAAGAGAGAGAGAGAGAGAGAGAGAGAGAGAGAGAGAGAGAGAGAGAGAGAGAAGAATGTCCACACATTTCCCAAGAGAATAGCAGAACACAGAATCAACAGAGAGTCAATAGCAACAAGAAACTTGAAAGCACACACATACATTAACCTCAAAGTCAAAAGAAAATAAGCAAAGAAAAAAGCTTTTTAAGAACCTCACGACAGCAATAAACAATCACATTTCAATAATCAGCCTGAATGTGAATGGACTAAACGCACCACTGAAAAGACACAGAATGGCAAACTGGATAAGAAACCATGACCCAATTATTTGCTGCATCCAGGAGACTCATTCCACTACAAGGGACACGTACAGACTCAAAGTTAAAGGATAGAAAAAGATTTTCCAGGCAAATGGATCACAAAAGAAGGCAGGAGTTGCCATCTTAATATCAAACAAAATAGCCTTTAAGCTATCAAAAATTTAAAAAGATGCAAAAGGACACTACATAATGATAAAAGGTTCAATCCATTAACAAGAAATATCCATTCTAAACATATTTGCACCCCACACAGGAGCACCAGCATTTATAAAACAACTACTAAGTAAACTAAAAAAAGATATTGACTTTAACACTATTATAGCAGGGGCCTTGAATACCTCACTATTAGCCCTAGATAGATCATCAAGTCAAGAAATCAACAAGGAGGTTCAGAATCTAAACTTGACACTTGGCCAAAAGGACATAATAGATACCTACAGAATATTCCACCCAACAACAACAGAATATACATTGTACTCATCACCACATGGGACATACTCCAAGATCGATTACATCCTTGGCCATAAATCAAGCATAAACAAATTCCATACAGTTGAAATATTGCCATGCACCTACTCAGACCACAGTGGAATAAAAATAAATATCAACACCAACAACATTTCCCCAAAGCCCACAAAGACACTAAACAGCTTGATGCTGAACAACTACTGGGTTAACATTGAAATAAAAACAGAAATCAAAAGATTTCTGGAAACAAATGAAAATGAAGAAACATCTTACCAAAACCTTTGGGATGGCATGAAATCCGTTGTAAGAAGGGAATTTATAGTTCTACGAACACACATCAAGAAAAGGGAAAGATCACGAGTTAACAGCCAAACAAATCACCTATGGAAGCTGGAAGGTGAAGATCACCAGAACCCTAACTTTAGCAGAAGACTCCAGATCACCAAAAAAAAAGAAAAAAAAAAAGTCCAAATACAGGACACAGAAGACAAAAATATCATAGAAAACCTCAACAAAAAACCAAAAAGCTGGTTTTTTGAAAGAATTAACAAGATTGATGGACCACTAGTAAAAATGACCAAGACAGAGAGAAAAAGCTCAAATAAACATAGTCAGAAACACAAAAGATCAAATCACAACTGACTCCCAAAGAAATACAAAAGATTATCAGAGATTACCATGCACACCTGTATGGAAACAAACTTGATAACCTAAATGAAATGTAGGACTTTCTGACATCACACAACCTCCCCAGGTTGAAACAAGAAGACACTGAGACACTAAATAGACTGATAACAACCCAGGAAATTGACTGTATCGTAAGAAAACTACCTACAAAAAAAAGAAAGCCCTGGACCAGATAGTTTTCCAGCAGAATTCTACAAAACACACAAAGAGGACCTGATACCAATCCTACTGAAAGTATTCCAGGCAATTGAGAAAGACGGAATTCTTTCCAAATCATTTTACAAAGCTAACATCACACTGATACCCAAACTGGGTAAAGATCCTTTAAAAAAGAGAACTACGTGCCAATATCCCTTATGAACATAGATGCAAAAATCCTCAACAAGACTCTAGCGAGCCGCATCCAAGAACACATCTCAGAAATCATATACCATGAACAAGTAGACTTCATCCTCAGGATGCAGGGCTGGTTCAACATTCATAAGACCATAAATGTAATTAAATACATCAACAGATATAAAAACAAGAGCCACATGATTATATCATTAGATGCAGAACAAACTTTGGATAAAATCCAGCATCCTTCTTGACAAAAATCCTCAAACTCCTAGGTATAGAAGAAACAAACCTCAAAATAGTAAGCACCATCCATGATAAACCCACAGCTAGCATAATGCTAAACAGACAGAAACTGGAGTCATATCCCCTGAAAACTGGAACAAGACAAGGCCCCTCTTGTTCAGCATTGTGTTGGAAGTCCTAGCTAGAGCAATTAGACAAGAAAAGGAGATTGGGGTTATCCAAATAGGAAAAGAGAAAATCAAGTTATCCCTCATTGTTGATATGATCCTATACCTCAGAAGAGAATCCATCGGAAACCTGCTTGCACTGATAAAGGACTTTGGGAATGTCAGGGTACAAAATAAATGTGCAAAAGACAGTTGCATTCTTATACACCAACAACAAGCAAGCGGAGAACCAAATAAAAAGCACAATCCCATTCACAATAGCCACAAAAAAAGGAAATACCTCGGCATCTTCCTAACCAGAGAAGTGAAAGACCTTTATGATGAGAACTACAAAACACTGCTTAAAGAAATCCAAGAATACACAAACAGATGGAAAAATATTTCATGCTCATGGATAGGAAGAATCAGCATGTTAAGATGTCCATCCTACCAAAGGCAATCTACAGATCTAACACAATATCCATTAAATTACCAACATCATTCTTCTCAGACCTGGAAATGACAATGCAGAAATTCATATGGAAACATAGATGACCACAAATAGCAAAAACAATCCTTAGCAAAAGAAACAAAGCAGGAGGTATCACACTTCCAGACTTCAAACTTCACTATAAGTCTATAGTAATCAAAACAGCCTGGTATTGGTACAAGAACAGGCATATGGACCAATGGAACAGGACAGAGATTCCGGAAACAAAGCCTCAATTTCTCAACCAAGGGGAGCTCAATGTTAAAATGGAGGCATAAAATGAAGTTCTTCAGCTGTAAGACAAGAAACACCAGAGATCACTAGCACATCATCAGCAGTCAGGAAGAGTCAAGAGAAAATTTCCTTACAGGTGTCAGAGGAAACATGACCTTGCCCTGTGGATTTTGGGTATCTATTTCCAGAAATATCAGGCAATTAATTTCTATGATTTAAAACCATCTGTTTATGGTCATTTTTGTAGAAGTTCAGGAAAACAAATACACCAAGCAATCATTATACCTATTATTGTATTTGCATATATTTATTTTTTTCTTGTTGCTCAATTTTTCCACAAATATGATTATATGTGTTTTCATACTATACCTTGTATACACTGTCATTGGAATATGAGATTGATACAAGCAATCCCCACTGTCGTTAAAAAGCTTCTAACTGTATCAATAGTGTCTAATATTATTTTTGTAGGCATCAGTAGAAATCCTGGATAATAGATAGTTCCAATTTTTACTAGAAACAATTAAAATAAGAAGCTGATCTTATATTAAAACAACACTGGTCATTTTTGTGACCTTGTGATGTCATCAGGAGATGCCTTCCATTTTCTGTGGAAAGCATTGTTACATTATTCTTTCCATTTAATGCACACAACGCTACTCTGTTGTACAAGTTGGTTGAATGCAGACTAGAGGGAGGCATGAGGATCAACTCGCCACAAAACTCACCAGTGCTTGGCACTGGTGCCACTTGGCAGTAGTGCTTCTGAAACTTGAGTTTGCACGTAAACTATCTGGTGACTTTGTAAACATAGGATCTATTCAGTGGGTTTGGTATGAGCCTGACGTTTCTCATTTCAAACAAACTCTGTCCCCAACGTCCATCTGCATGTTTTTATATCTCCAGATCCATAGAAACAGTATCAAATAATAAGGGAAACCATTTGAAGATAAAAAAACAAAGATCTCTGGCAGAGAAAACTACTTTTGGACTAATGAGACAACTAACAGTTTGTGCATGGAGCCTACCAGAGGATGGCCTCAAAGCCATGAAAGATCAACAAAACCAATTTGGTTTAAAACCAAATACCTTCAACTAAAGAAAAAAACACAACAAAACTCACTTAGATGTGCCACTCCTCGGGCTACTGTCCAGTCTCCACGTTGGCTTCTTCTCCAGGGTCTTCTAAGTGGGAAACATCCTTGCCTTCTTCTCTACTCCGTGAGTGATTAGTGGCTTTTCTTTGCAATTCTTGGCTCTCTCTCTCTCTTTCTACAACTCTCGTAACCTCCTTAGCAATTACCAAGATTTTTTCTTAAATCAAAAAAGTTGCTGATATTTTTCTATCCTTCTGGGTATTAGCCCTTTTCTTTTCCTGAACATCTTATCGCTTAGTCCCCCCAAAGCCACAGATCTGCCAAATGTTTGGGGTTTTGTTTTGTTTTGTTTTAGCTACAGCAAATACTGGTTTCTCCTGCTTTCTGGGTTTCTTCTCGTTTTCCAGCGAACTCACCGAACCACATAAACATGCTGATTTATTCTCCCAAACTTCGCCACTTAGTCTTAGTGTGCCCACCCATTGAGAATTCAGGTGAAAATAGAAAACTTGACTTCATGGGATGACTGAGAGGTTGGTTCATGGTTGAACCGTCATTCTTCTCCCCTAATATCCTTTGAACTTCGTGTAGGGCTTGAATGTGAAACAACCTTTTCCCTGAGGACAACTGAGGAAGCAGGGAGAATCGCGAGTCCTGTTTCTACTGAGGACACCC
The DNA here is from genome assembly GCA_027257055.1 of Cephalopachus bancanus. NCBI lineage: Eukaryota > Metazoa > Chordata > Mammalia > Primates > Tarsiidae > Cephalopachus > Cephalopachus bancanus. The sequence continues at coordinate 208,552 of JAPVLO010000169.1, read as the reverse complement.
AGATATAAAACCAAAGACTGAGATGAGGCAGGCAGCTTCCTTGGGCAGGGAGCAGGCAGTAGTCACGCCTCTGATGGCGGCAGGAGCCTCGGTCAGGACCACCTGACATCTAGTCCCAAGCACAAGTGGCCTGGGTCTGGGCAGCCTGGGGTGCTGTGGGCCTGCCACTAAGGGCTCTCAGCTGGGAAGCCAACCCCCTGGCCCTGCTCTTCCTCAAGGTGTCCCTGTGGCAGCAACTGGGTCATATCTGGGCCCCTAGAGAGCCTCAAGCCAGGCCCAGCCCAGGTCCACCGTCCCGCACCCCCCTCTAAAAATGACACCCAGCTCTGGGGGCTATACTCAAGCCCAGAAAGAGGTAAGTTGGGCGGAAGAAGAGGAGTGCATTTGCATAATGGCCCCTCTCCCCTGGAGCAAGAGGGGGAGAAGAGAGACCCGCAGCTTGTGTGCCTCACAGAGCTCTGGGGTGTCTGCACCATGGCCTGGACTCCAGTCCTGGCATCCACCTCTTCCTTCCCAGCAATGGTCAGGATGGTCCTCAGCATCCCGATCCCCCGGCTCCCTGGCACCACCTCCCAACCACCTGCCAGAATTGTCCTTCCCTCTTGTCCTTCTTCCAGGACTAAATGGCTGCCTGTTTTCAGGGTCCCTCTTCCAGCCTGAGCTGACTCAGCCACCCTCTGCACCTGCCTTTCTGGGCTTTGGCCAAGCTCACCTGCACTCTGAACGCTGGGCACAGAACCTACAGCATCGCATGGAGTTAGTAGTAGCCAGAAAAGGCCCATGGATACCTGACATGTGTTGAGAGAGAGGGAAGCCACGATGGCTTCCTAGGATCCAGTTCCGTGGCTGACCACCACTTCACTATCTCCAACGTCCAGTCTGAGGTGAATGCTGACTCTGTCTGTGGTGTGTCTCGTATAATTTCTGGGTTGTATTGTCGGAAATGGACATGATGTGGGGAGCAGGTGAGCGCTGTCACTGTAGCAGGCCTTGAGAAAAGGCCCCAAAGGAAGGTAGGCCTCGCTTGGTAGCTCTGCGTCCTAGCCAAAGGAAAGGGATGCAGCCTGCTACGCAAAACGGCGTCTCAGATGCCCACACATCCAAGTGCACATGGTATAAATAAAGCCTTAGCTACAAGATGACCACAGAGCAGCTCGCCTTTAGGTAGCAACAACATTCCATTATAGCTTCTTCACAGACTTTAAATCCCTTCCAACTTTCTTTGTACTTAATTATAAAATAAACATGCTGAGCTAGTTCAGGGCCACTTCTCCTCCATCGGAGGAAAGTGTCCCCCCTGGCCCCAGCTTTTCTTGATGTCTTTGTGTCTGTGTCTTTCTTCATCTCTCGCGGCTCTCTCTTGGGGCCCTCCAGGCAGCTGTGCAATTTCAGCTACACCCTAACTACGTGTCTCTAATGTTTTCAATTTTTTCCTTCAGACTTTGTCAAAGTTGCTATATTTCCTTGCTAGAGTCATTATTAACAAAACCCCTGAGAACTGTATGTACATTCTTATCACAGCCCAGAGAAGCTTGAAGATGAGCCGTGGGGACATCCACATAGGACTCAAGAACTCACTGGTGCATTGATGAAAGCTGCCTGGACTCCTGTGGTGGGTGGCAGGCCCACTGGGTCACTGTCAGCACATTTTCCCGGACATCAAAGCCTCAGCATGCATAACAGCGGCCATAATGGCCTTTCTTATAGTGGTATTAATTCCCAGAGTATATGCTTGTACCCAGTGCTTCGGAGACAAAAGCTAAAGATGCTTCACTCCATGGGCTCCTGTCCTCTCATTCCCTCCTCTTGCTCCAGACAGGTAAGGACAGTGCTATGCCCCTTGTTCAGCAGGAAGTAGCTGCAGAAGCCTGACCCTCTGCCTGTTGCCAGGTACAAATAAGAATATTCTTCAAAGTAGCAAGAGGTGGGTTGAAAGGAGGTATCTACAGAAACCTAGAATAAACTTAGAGTATTCTCTTTGCCTCAGTATAACCATTTTGCTTAGATTTTACCTCTGACATGCTTTGAATCTAGCACAGGTTAGACACTGATAAATTTCCCATAGGCAGGTTTTAGGAAGTTCAGACATTCTACTGCAGGCCCACGGCAGACTACCCTACCCCCTCGGCAAGTCCCCATCAGATGCAAGACAAGGTCAGAGGCATAGAAGTAATAATAGACCACCTTTTGGTCAAGGCGTTTGTGGATTGCAAACGTCTGGCAAAGTCTCTTGCAGAAACCACCCCCTTGCCTCCACCCATCTAGTCCACCACCTGGGGGCATGAGATGCTAATGTCTGGTGGCCTCAAGATCTCAGACTCTTGTGACTACAATCAACATCAAAGACCTGCAGCCCAAGTCTGGGCCAAAATCTCCCTACCTCAAAGGCCCGTAAAACTACCCTTTTTGTGACCCTCTGAGGCCACTCTTCCCTCTAAGTGTCAGCCCCCTTTCCAATCTGTGAAAGGTGAATAATAAACTTCACTTCTTTCTGCTTTCTTACTTGGTTGGGTCCCGGCACCGGCTCCGGCCCACCTTGCCTCAGTTGACTGTTTCACCTATGTTAACATATAGTGTTTATTATTGCTATTTAAAAATGAATGGATGAGCCGGGCTCGGTGGCTCAGCCTGTCATCCCGCGCCTTGGAGGGCTGAGGTGAGTGGATTGCCTGAGCCCACGGGTTCGAGACCGCCTGGGCAACTTGGTGAGACCTCATCTCTACAATAAATAAAAAATTAGCCGGGCGGGGTAGCACGCGCCTGTAATTCCGGCTACTTGGAAGGCTGAGGTGGAAGCATCGCCGGAGCCCAGCTGGTCGAGACTGCGGTGGCTGGGAGCAGCCACTGCACTCCAGTCTGGGCGACAGAGTGAGACTCCAACTCAAAAAAAAAAAAGGATGGATGTAAATTTCTTTTAATTGCTGCTTTATTTTCTTATATGACAAATATCTAACTCTCTGGCATGCTCAATGATTTTTAAGTCTGGAAAGGTATTCTGAGATCCCAAAGTGTGCAAAACCCAGGAGTATATTTATTAAGGCCCCATGGACATGAGACAGACATTACCCAAAAAGTCTGGTGGCTCCTGGGAGGGAAAAGTGGATGCATGAGTCTGGGAGGCCTGGAGTGTATGACACTGAAACAGGCCTTTCACAGACTTAAAGGCATCTGCACCATGTGGACAACTATCTCAGGCACTACCACACCCAAACCTTTTTTCTCACACCAAAAAAGAAGGCAGAATAGCTACAAAATCTTTTACAGGCTACGGGGCAGATGGGTGAGAGCAGAATACAGCCATAGGGAATGCCACAGAGAATCAGTGTACATTTGAAAAAAATATATTTTTTTTCTTGAGGAAATATGACATCAGAATTGTTTCTAGATAACATGCATTAAGAGAAGATCAAGACTCCTTTAATTTTCCCATTGCTTTCAAAGATCATTACAGAAATTTAAGTAATGCTTAGTTAGAAACTCACCCATGCTTAAACAGGAAAGAGGAATTTATCTGAGGACATGGAGATATTTGATAATTAATGGAGAAAGTGCAACTAAGCTTCAGGAGGGACCAGAACCCAGAGGTGATCAACATCAAGTCCTTGGCAGGTTGTTAAATTGTTGCCCTTCTCTTTAGAACACTATAAGGTGGAGACCACCCCCCCACCACCACCAAAAAAAGCAGAATTATTTTTTAGAGAACAGTCTCCTTGCAGTACAGGCTTCCGCCACTAGGTAAGTGTTCTAGGAACCCATCTGCATCAGTGCACCAGCTAGCATTATGAGAGGCTGTGTTGGGCTTCAGTAACTATTTTTTCGGAGTCTGTCAACAGGCTTGCCCATTTCCTAAAGGATGATTGACGAGTGCATCTGTCCAAACTATGCTCAGTGCTCAGCAGGTTTTGACCCCAAAATGGCATGACTCCCATGCCCCACACTCTCTGTTCACCCAATTTCACCCCAAGCAACCTTTTTTCTTTCCCTGGATGAAAAAAATCTCAAAGGGAAATGTTTTGCCAATGTGGAAGAGGTGAAGCAAAAAAATGGCAGAAGCATCAAAAAGGCATCAAAACCGACAAGTTCAAAACCGTTTTGAGCAGTGGAAAAAATGTCTAAATAAGTGTATTGCATCCAAACAGAGAGTACTTTGAAGGTGCCTAGAGTTTAAATATGTAAGAATAAATGCTTGGTCATATGGGAGGTCAATTTTTAGTTTTCTTAAAAATTGCTAGTTTTCCATAGAGGTTGAACTGGTTTATACTCCCACCAACAGTGTAGAAGCATTCCCTTTTCTCCATGTCCTTGCCAGCATCTGTTGTATTTTATTTATTAGTAATTGCCATCCTTACTGGAGTAGGTGGTATCTCAATGTGGTTTGTGATTTCTCCGATGATTAGTGAGGCTGAGTTTTTTTCATGTGTCTGTTGGCTGTTCGTATGTCTTCTTTTGGAAAGTGTCTATTTATGTCTTTTGTCTACTTTTAAAAACAATTTATTTTAAAGATGTGGGGTGACGGGCTCGGTGGCTCAGCCTGTAATCCCACGCCTTTGGGAGGCTGAGGTGAGTGGATTGCCTGAGCCCGCGGGTTCGAGACCCGTCTGGGCAGCGAGACCTCATCTCTACAATAAATAAAAAAATCAGCCGGGCGTGGTAGCGCGCGCCTGTAATTCCGGCTACTCGGAAGGCTGAGGCGGAAGGATTGCCGGAGCCCAGCGGGTCGAGGCTGCGGTGGCCGGGAGCGGCCACTGCACTCCAGTCTGGGCGACGGAGTGAGACTCCAACTCAAAAAAAAAAAAAAAAGATGTGGGGTACAATTCAGGGTTAAGGATACACGTGTTCATTTTTCAGGTACACTTGTTGATGAGGTGTGCCCCCCTCCCGGCAGTTTCCCACTACTGCCAATCCCTTTCTTATATTGTTATGATAACTTTTCAAGGTCCGCTTATGAGTGCGAGTATGTGGTACTCAGTTCTTTGTTTCTGTGATAGATCACTCAGTATTATAGACTCTACTGTTTGTGGGCTGTTTGTCTTTTTCTTTCCACTCATTTGAGTTCCTTGTAGATCGTGAATGTGAAGTGAGGGCCAGCTGGAGGCCCAAACTTCACCTGCATGCAGACTTATATACCTAATCCTGTCTTGTACCCCACATCTTTACTAAAATCAAAGAATGCTCCTGTTTTAATTTTTTAAATTTTAGATTCAGATTATACACATGCGTATCATCACATGGATGTATTGTGTGGTGGTAGGAATTGGGTCTCAGCCGGCCCAGGCCTCAGATAGCGAACACTGTGTCTCACGGGTAGTTTCTGAACCCCAGCCCCCTCTCCCTCCTTATTAGTGTCCCCAGTGTGTGTTATTTTCATCCTTGTGACCATTTAGCTCCCGCCTACGAGTGAGAACATGCAGAGTTTGGTTTCTGTTCACTTTGCTTCTCTCTGGACTCCTGCTAAATTCACCTGCCACTGTAGACTGGGTTTTTTGCTGGTCCGTGCGTATGTCTAAACACGAGCCATAAGCATTCCCATGTTTCCAAGCCAAGTCACCAGCAGAGGCTGGGTTGGCGTTGTTGAATTCCAACCCCAAATGCTTAGAATAATCTGACTGGCTTCATGGGGAGTATATTTCCAGCCATAATCAAGGTAGTAATGCTTAGAGGAGTTTGAACACTGAAGCTCATGAGGGAATATGTTAGTTCTTGGAGAAGTGACTTGTGAGTTGGACAAACACGGCGCTTTACTAGAAGTGAGATATGTGAATATACCCAACATATTTTTACTTATCTCTAGGTAACTTAGCTACCTTACCCTGGGCCTCAGCCAATCTTAATTTTAGCATACAATAGCTACAGATTAGTAATTGGTATAAACACTCCTTGTGTATAATTCTAGGTAAAACTGTCTTTGTAGAAGTCCCCTGGACAATTTTTTTTATAGAGTTTGGAACTCCCCAAGCAAGTAATGCACTGTAATGACATTTCTTTTTTCAGGCATCTGATTCTAACCTAAATTAATCAAAACCTATGTATAAATGGGGGCTGATGCAACCTGAGAAAACAACTGTGGAAACACGTATGGTCTACAATGGAAGCATCAGCTTAGCATTGTGATACATTTTTTTTTTTTTGAGTTGGAGTCTCACTCTGTCGCCCAGACTGGAGTGCAGTAGCCGCTCCCAGCCACCACAGCCTCGACCTGCTGGGCTCTGGCGATCCTTCAGCCTCAGCCTTCCAAGTAGCCAGAATTACAGGCATGCGCTACCACGCCCGGCTGATTTTTTGATTTATTGTAGAGATGAGGTCTCGCTGCCCGCCTGGGTCTCGAACCCGCAGGCTCAGGCAATCCACTCACCTCAGCCTCCCAAAGCACGGGATTACAGGCTGAGTCACTGAGCCCGGCTAGCATTGTGATACATTTTGAAGTACTATGTCTAGCATGTTCTTTGAAGGCGTAATCATTACTGGTGTGTTACAACCATACCCAATTGCATCTTTACAGCAAACGGCCTAAATGTCCTCCTTCCCCGATAGCCTGAGTCATTGGGACATGCACTGCCTTTTCCTACTTACAACACAAGACCTTTCCTGAACAGCCAAAAGATGGACCAATTTTCTTGGACGTGTAATCTACTCCCTTTCAACTTTGCCTAGAGAATGCTGAGAAACTGTAACACTGGTTCTTTTGGGCTACACACAGTGTCTTTTATTTCCCTAATTAACAGGAGAAATTGGAAGTGACCAAAGCTTGCCTATGTTTCACCAATACCTGTGGGCATGTGTCTCTATGCAAATACCCACTTGCTTAAAGGGGAAAAGTCATATCTGCAGTTCCACTCTTGGGACTAGAAAGTTGATCTTAATCAGACTAATTTAGTAACACTCAAGGAATATAACATTATGCTACAGTCATAGTTCTTTTTATAAACAACTCATTTGAAATTCCCATTCTCAGTGCTTATCATAGCTATGCCCAGAAATAATATTTTCCTGACCTTTCACAGATCTTAGGGACTTTTAAAAAATTTAAAATAGTGTAGAAAGTTTTTGGTAGAGACAGGATTTCACTAGGTCGCCAAGGCCGGTCTCAAACACCTGGGCTCAAGTGATCCCCCTGCTTGCGCCTCCCAAAGTGCTGGGATTACAGGCATGAGCCACTGCACCAGGTCAGATCTTAGCAACTTGATCTGATGGGATCTCATCTCCATGCCATTTTATAACACAGTGAACACTTCGTGTGTACAGAAACACTGTCTCGGGTGTTGGAATCAGGTGGTGGCGAGAGGCAGCGGAACGAGAGCCCAGCTGCCACATCTCGCTCTGACGGCCCACCGCGGTTTTCAGTTTCGTGTGCACCCTTGGACCCAGGCCAGTGAGTTTGCGTCCCGGGTGCGAAGCCTCTCAGGCCCTCTAGCTGTGTCCTCTCTCCAAGGAGCTAAAAGTCTGCAAAGGCAAAAGGGTTGTGTCCAGTCGGAGCTTGGGACCCTCTCCTTTAGAGCCACGTTTTGGTAACCCTAAACCCTAAACTTTGCTTCCAAACAACTGCAAGCCGGCTTCCAAGGTTTGTGTAGAGCCCATCTTGGAGTCCATCCTCTCAGAGAACACTGCCCTGTGAGAGACCCTACCTCGAGACCCAAGAGATGGCCAAAGGACTGGTGTTTGCAGGCGGAGGTGGAGCTTGGAGTCTCAGGTTGGGATGGGTGTGTGATCAGGCCCCTCTCAGTGGGAAATGGGGGTGGGCGGGAGAGAAAGCAGTTGGCAAGCCCCTTCCAGGGACCAGGGATTGGCTCGCCACTGGCGGCCACGTTCCAGTGCAAAAAAACCCAACCAATGCAAGAGTTTGGAATTTGACTTGGCCTTCCAGGGTATTGCAAAGATTTATTTGTGGAAGTGGAAGAGCAGATGCACTGCTTTTAAAAATTGGGCTTGATTTGGAACTTCAAGTATTTAGGCATATGTCATGTAAGCCTCCATTTGTACTCTTGCCAAGAAACTCACAAATGATAGAGACCAGCACGCCCAGATTCTTAGGAACTTCCAGGAACATTCAAATGCTTTATTTATTTATTTATTTATTTATTTATTTATTTGGAGTCTCACTCTGATGCCCAGTCTGGAGGGCACTGGCATGCTCACAGCCACTGTAGCCTTGATCTGCTGGGCTCAGGCGATCCTTGCGCCTCAACTTTCCAAGAACTACAGGCACACACCACCCTGCCCAGCTAATTTTTTTATTTTGTTTTGTTTTGTTTTGTTTTTGAGTTGGAATCTCACTCTGTCGCCCAGACTGGAGTGCAGTGGCCGCTCTCGGCCACCGCAGCCTCGACCTGCTGGGCTCCGGCGATCCTTCTGCCTCAGCCTTCCGAGTAGCTGGAATTACAGGCGTGCGCTACCATGCCCGGCTGATTTTTTGATTTATTGTAGAGACGAGGTCTCGCTGCCCAGGCGGGTCTCGAACCCGCGGGCTCAGGCAATCCACTCACCTCAGCCTCCCCAAGGCGCGGGATTACAGGCTGAGCCACCGAGCCCGGCTTAATTTTTTGATTTATCGTAGAGATGAGGTCTCACCATAGTTGCCCGGGCTGGTCTCGAACCCTCGGGCTCAGGCAATCCTCACCTCGACCTCCCAAAATGCTGGGATTATAGACATGAGCTACCATGCCCAGCCCAAATGCTTTATTATGATACAACTTTTGCCTTGACTCTAAAGTATTGTCTCATAGGTTAAATTAGACAGGAAGAGACAGAAACAAAATTTCCTGGCTTATGATAGGACCTCTTAAACTGGAGTGAAAGCAACAAGATAAACTTCTTTATGTGTCTCCCAAGTCCAGACATACAGTTTAACCCCTTTATACTCAATCTTCAAAAGCAAGGGAACGTAAATCTAAAGAAATGCCTGTCAAGAAAGAGAAGAAAAAGAGATTCACTGTAGGACTTAGAGAACAGCAGAAAATACCCATCTATTCTAGGATTCCTTTCTCCGAGACCTGCCCTACTTCCTGATAGGCATTTTGTCTGTCTACACTTGGCTATAGTTTCTTCGTGTAGAGGCATTAAATATTATCATTGAGGTATTATTTGTATTTCTTGGGCATTGATTTGGTTACAAAAGGAAGAGATTAGGCCAGGTGTGATGGCTCACGTCTATAAATCCAGCACTTTAGAAGACTGAGGCAGGAGGATTGCTTGAGCTTAGGAGTTCAAGACCATCCTGGGCAACATAATGAGATCTCATCTCTACAAAAATAAAAAAAAAATAGCCAAGTACGGTGGCACACACCTGTAATCTCAGCTACTTGGGAAGTTGAGGCAGATGGATCACCTGAACTCAGGAGGTCGAGGCCACGGTGAACTGCACTTCAGCCTGGGCAACAGAGTGAGACCCCACCTCAAAAACAAACACACAAAAATTAAAATAAAAAGCTATTTGTTGAGCTCCTTCTTCCATGAGTCATTTTGCCTTTATGACCAAGTTAGGAGCAAGAATCATTTTCAAGTTTTGTTAAATAGATGGGAATCTTCTACCCTTGCCAAACAAACACACAATTGCAGCTGAGATTATCATGCACAGAGCAGGCTGAGAAATGCCCCCAAGCAGCGCATTTTACAAACGATACCTCAAGGAAGTAAGTGTATATCTAGGTATGCCCTGACTTACACAAGCACAGTCTGAGATAGGCAGCAGGAGAACCAGGATTGCCTCTGCACAGCCTCCCAGGGGCAACACGGATGCCACAAATTCAAGGTTCTCATTAACCTTCATCTGGTAAATTAACTTCCACAGTCTTTTAAAAAATATTTTAAAATTAAGTCGTTATATATCTTACCATCCATACAATTTTATGACACTTAGTATCAAGGCACTGTTCAGCTATCAATAAAGTTAGCGAAGCCAAAATTATTTGCTGCTGATTTTCACATTTTTCTGGCAAGGTCAAAACGTGGAAGCCAGTTTTATGTATCAGCATGTGGTCCACTTTCAAGCCTGATATGTCTTCTCTATCTAGTCATGCAGGAACGTGAGCACTCATATACTTAACTTGTCCGGATTCTCCCTCTGTGAAGGCAGGTTGGGTGGCTGCGTGGGTGGCTGCTTCTGTGACCTGATTTCAGAGGCTCCAAACCTTTTCTCTTCCTAGACTCAACCCCACATCCGCCACTGTGCTAAAACCTCTAGCTAAAGGTTAGGGCTGGGAAGACATGTTTGCCTCTCATGTCATTAGTGCTACGAGGGTAGCAACCTTGCCACAGTGTGGGGAGTTCTTGCAGTTAGCGATGCTCCTTGCCATTACGTATTTAGGTCTCCAGGCTGCCGGCATTAAAAATGCAAACATGGGAGAGGACACTCACTGGTCTTTTAACATCTGTATTAGTTAGGAAAAGGCTAAGATGCTACTAAGAAAATTGGAGGAGGTCCCAAATACAGTGGTTTTAAAAGGTCCTTAATTTCTTTTTTTTTTTTTTTTTTTGAGTTGGAGTCTCACTCTGTCGCCCAGACTGGAGTGCAGTGGCCGCTTCCGGCCACCACAACCTCGACCTGCTGGGCTCTGGCGATCCTTCCGCCTCAGCCTTCCAAGTAGCTGGAATTACAGGCATGAGCTACCATGCCCAGCTGATTTTTTGATTTATTGTAGAGATGAGGTCTCGCTGCCCAGGCGGATCTCGAACCCGCGGGCTCAGGCAATCCACTCACCTCAGCCTCCCAAAGGCGCGGGATTACAGGCTGAGCCACCGAGCCCGGCTGGTCCTTAATTTCATAGCAAATGTTTTCATCTGCACGATCAAAGTTGAATTGCAGACGTGTCCGCTTTCTGGCTCATGGCAAGGGAAGAGAACAGGTGTCGAGGGCAAGCAATGTTCTCCCAAACCAGTGAAGCAGACACTGCACTTGCCACTGCCATTCATATTCCCTTGGGCACGCCAAGGTCACACTCCAGAGATGGCTGCAAAGGAGTCTGGAAAATGTCGTCTCCCGCTGGGTGGCCACATACTCAGCAGGGACTCTGTTATTTCAGAATTATAGGAGTTTGGCTTTTTTTTTTTCTGAGTTGGAGTCTCACTCTGTCCCTCAGCCTGGGCAGTGGTATGCCCACAGCTGCCACAGCTTCCATCTGCTGGGTTCAAGTTATCCTTCTGACTTAGACTTCCAAGTAGCTGGAATTACACCTGGTTAATTTTTTTTTTTTTAAATTATAGAGTCTCTCCAAGTTGCCCAGGCTGATCTCGAATCCCTGGGCCCAGGCCATCCTCTCATTTCCGCTTCCCAAAGTGCTGGGATTACAAGTATGACCCCCTGTGCCCGGCCAGAAGTATGGATTTTGGTGGACAACTAGCAGTGTCCACCACAGAATCATTCAAAATGTCAGCATTGTGGGCGGAGTCCATGCAGTAAATTAGCTATTGTTCTAGTAAAATCTGGAGATTATGGGACATGGAATAGGGGTATTTTTAGTGGGGCCAGAGTAAGTCGTTCTGCAGGGCAGCCGGACCTGATCGTGAGTCACCTAAAACGAACTTGGGGGGAATATGGTGATCAATGAGAAACTCGAAGTTACCGTGGGGTTGGGGCACAGGGGAGATGGTACAGGGAGCTGCTGACAGTACAAGGTCAAGGTCATCTCAGAGCTATCTGTGAGCACATCAGCAGCTAGAAAACAGCTGCGCCTCGGGCAACACTGGTTTTGCTGGGTGTGCCCACTCGCGTGGGGATTTTCTCCCGCTTCTGCCCCCCCGGGGCAGCAAGCCCCCCTTTCCTCCTCTCCTTTCACCCTTAGTGCAATATGACAAGGATAAAGGGCCCTGATGTGCCCGTGTGACCCTTCCACTTAAGGGGGCAAATATCCTTCTCTGGGTTTTTCCCAAAACATTTCTTTTCTCTAGCTTCTTTATTGTAAGAATAGGTATATCAATCCCAAATACGTGTTGCCAACGTTGTTTCAAAAGGTTCTGGTCAAAGTAGGTTATTGGAGTTAAGTTTTGGGGAGTCAAAAGTTAATGCAGATTTTTTACTCGTAGGGGTTTGGAGCCCTAACTCTGTTCAGGGTAAACCCTATTCCATATTTATTTTTGCACAAAATATTTTTCCCATAATTCCCTCTTTGACTGGAAACGTCTATTAGGTATGGACATTAGTTTTGAGCATTTCTCCATATAAAAATATTTTAGCATTAGTATCAGAAAAATCATCTTAAATTAGCGTATTTGCACTTGAGAAGCTAAATTTTTTTCCCTTTCTGTTATCCTTTTTCCCGATTTTTTAGAGAAATTAAAATACATAGTGAGTCAAAGCAAAATTTTTTAACTCATTCTTTGAAGTTTTTGCGTTTGATGCGGCTGGATTCTAGAGTTGCGTGCTGATCTGCGCCACCCAGAAGACTGAATGGGCACGGACTTTGTGGTCACTTGTAAAACGGACTGAGGGTGAGGAAAAGAGGCAGGAGGACCCTGTTGTGGCGTGCGGCTCGTCCTCCCCAGAAGCAGCCTGAATCCCGGTTCTCAAGTCAGTGGGCAGCCAGGCCATTCAGGGACTCTTAGGAGAAATCTGATCTTCTGATTTAGATGATTATTTTTCAAATGCAAAGTTCTACACTCTCATTTTAAATTTTCCAGCTGGGTATGATGACTCAGGCCTACAAACCCAGCGCTATGGGAGGCCAAGATGGGAGGATCACTTGAAGTCAGAAGTTTGAGATCAGCCTGGGCAACATTAGGCGACTCCAGTTTTACAAATATGAAAAAATTGGCCAAGTGTGGTGAGGCATGCCTGTAGTCTCAGGTACTTGGGAGGCCGAGGTGAGGGAACCACCTGAGTCCAAGCAGTTTAAGGCTATGATCTTGCCACTGCATTCCAGTCTGGCTCTCCTAAAAAAAAAAAATCTCAACTTGCACAATTTCCATTTCTTCCCTGTTTTCAGGAACAGATGAGGATTTGGCTCTGTTTGCCACTTCCAGGGCCCTTCTCACACTGCACCTTCATTTCTAGAGGTCATGGTAGAGGAGCAAGAGGGCTTATGAGTCTGCCATGAAATCTGAATTTTGAAGTGCTCTCCTGGATGTGTCCATGTACTCGCATCAGGAATCATCCCAAGGAGAAGTACCCTGTTTACAGGACTAGGATTTATTTACCTTTCCCTACCATTTGCGTATTTTCCACACACTTTTCAGTCTCATGGGTTCCCTGGAGAGTGTCTCCAGCTGTATAAATTGCTGTGAACCATGGGTCAAACCTTACCACTGTTTGGAGTGAAAAAAATTTGAGCAGACTTTTGCCCAAGTTGCCTTGCAGTGGGGGCTGAGTTCATGCCTGTAATCCCAGCACTTTGGGAGGCAGAGGTGGGAGGATTGCTTGAGGCCAGGAGTTTGAAGCTTTAAAGTGCTCATCACATTCTTCTTTATAGATGTATGTCTCTTCTGGCCCATGGACGCAGACTGCTCATGAAAACATGTTGTTAAATACTAACTGTCTCTGAAGATGTCACCTAGGTTGAAAATCAACAAAGCACACTCACACAAAATCACGCTAATCTATTTGGGAAGAGTGTATTGGTTGCTGAAGTTGAAGAAAGTACCTACTTCTTTTCCCAACTCAAGTAGTAGCTTTTATGTTATTGGTAGCACCAGCCTGCTAGCTTTGTTGACTAATTTCAGGTTAGGGGTTTCTGTTATGCATAAAGTTCCCTGAAAGAATAACCTATCCTAACCTTTTCTTCACCGTCAACTATTATTCAGTTTAAATTTTCAGGGAAAAGTCCCCCAAAACTTTCGGGAGAATTTTTTTTTTTAAGTTGGGGTCTCACCCCGGGCCCAGGCGGAGTGCAGTGGCAATCACGGCCACCCAGCATTACCGCTGGGCTCGGAACCCCTCGCTTCACCCTTTCCCAAGTACGGGGACCACGGCCATGCACCAGCTGGCTATTTTTTGTTTATTTAGAGAGAGGTCTCCCAAAATTCCCCGGCTGGTTTTAAACCCGGGCTGGCAACCCACCCCTAGCCTCCCAAAGTGCTGGTGCGCACCAAAGGGGCGCCAGGACCCACTTCTTTTCCCTGAATGTGATGCGTGCCTCTGCAGAGCTGGGTCTCGGACATTTTTTCTTGGGCCTGTCCTTCTTGGTTTTCGGACACATTTTTTTTGGTTTCCTTTTTACTTTTTTCCCTTTCAGGTTTTTTTTTTTTTTTTTTTTTTTTTGTCTCCATGCGCCCTTTCCTTGTCTGCCCTGTTTACATCAAAGCACAAGGGGTTTGTATTTGCCCTTCTGCCTGGTCTCATTGGGGTATTTCAACAATTCCAGTGAAACCATCGCAGCTCCTTCTAGCCTGACCTCTGTCCTGATTCCACATCACATACTGAGTTTCCTGCCAGACATTGCCAATGATGTCCATGGAGACCTCAAAAGTGTTCAAAAGAGAACTCATTGTCTTTATTCTCACAAGTGATTCTGCTCCTTCCCACTGATCTAATAAAAAGCATCCATCAAGTTTCCAACCAAGAATCCTTGAAAACTTGGATGTTTTTCTTTTGCCACCTCCCACCTCATCTAAGAAGTGACAGTTTCTATCACCTTTGGACAGTAAGTATATCTTCAGTTAATTATCTTCACTCTACCCCCAGAGTTTCTGCATTAAGACCATCCAATCTCACTGGATTACTGCAATGAATGCTAATTCGCAGTTTCTCTTTCTTTTCTTGGGTCCTTTCTTTCTTCAATACCTTTTGACAACTCCACAAGAGTAAAAAGAATGCAATTATGATATTATTTCTGTTTAAAAAATTGTTCTATTAATTATTGACAGAGGAATTTGCAATCTCCTAGCATAATTGTGAATTGGTCATTTTTGCTTGCAGGAGGGTTAGAGTCTTTTGAGGGTCTGTCTATATTTTATTTGTTTCTGTAAAGCTTTGCTCCACTTACTTTTAGGCTGTATTATTAGCCACATGCACATTTAGAAATATGTGTTTTGGTGATTTCCAAATTTATTATCATGGAATACCTCTATTTTTGGAGACTCTTTGTTTGAAGTCTCTTTGTTGGATATTAAAAAGCCAAACAATTTTTTTTGATTGAGGTTTGCATAGTGTTTTTTTTCCCATCCTTTTACTTTCAATTAAATATATGTGTTTAAAATCAATTCTGAGGGCTCTTTTGGTTGGCTTTTTTTCCCCCCCGCGGCCTTTTTTGGAAAATTTTAGTTTTTTTAATTTTTGCTTAGCCAGGTTTTTTAACCCCTTTTTTTTGGCCCTTTTTTTTGGACTTTTTTCCCTTTTTTTTTTTTTAAAAAATAAAATGGGGCAGTGGAAAAAACCAAAAAAAGTGTGTCCAAAACCGAAGGCAGGCGAAAAAAAATTGCCGAGCCCCCCCCAGGCCCAAACCCTTGGGTGGTGGTTTGGGGGCGGGGCCACTGCACCCAAAATTTTGGGGACGAGGAGTTTAACTCAAAAAAAAAAAAAAAAACATTTTTTTTTTAGCTTTTCTTTTTGTTTTTTTTTTAAATTTTTTTGGACAAAATGTGCTATTTGATTATTCCATTTACATTTATGTAGGAAGTCAAAACCCATAATTTTCTTTTTCATGTTTCTACTATTTTTAATTTTTACTTTTTAGTTATCAATACAATAAAATGTTTTTTTTTTTTGTTTGTTTTTTTTTGGTTTTTTAAACTTCATGGGTTAAAGTGTTGCTTGGCACCTTGTCACCTTAAACCAATTAAAATTCAACCCTTATTTTTTTTTTATTTAAATGAGGAACTCCCACCTAATTCCAACCCCTCATCAGCCTCCCAAAGGGGTATTACAGGTGACCAAACCCCAATACAAATGTTTTGCCTTAAAAAATCAAAGGTCTTTCAAAAGTTAGGAACAAAAAAGCTTGCATATTTATATTATTTACCATTTTCAGCATTCTTCAATTTTCTTGCAGATCTGAATTTACAACTGGCATAATTTCTTTTTAGACTGAGGAGCTTTTGGTTTTCTTATATGGTCTGAGGGCCCAAAATCCCCATGTTTTTTTGTTGTTTATTCATTTATCTAAGAATGTATACCTTTATTTTGAAGGTATTTTGATCCTGTAGAATTCAGGTTGATTTAATTTTTGGTTGTTTCAGCACCTTAAAATGTCAGTCCATGTTGTTTTGGTGGTTTGGTGTTCCTTTTAATGAGATTGTTACTCCCTCACATATAATGTATCTTTTACTATGGTGCCTTTTAGGCCTTTACTCCTGCCCTTTGGATTTCATTTAGATAAAGGTATGCCCTGGTGCATTTTCTAGATTTATTACACCGGAGAGCCACTGAGCTTCTTGGATTTTTGTATCTTTAAGGAAACTTTTCAGTTATTGTTTCTTCAAGTTGTTCTTTGCCCCATTCTCTTTCTCCTACCCTTCTGTTACTCCAATGACACATATATTTGACAGCTTGATGTTCTCCTGGTCAATTAATGCTCTATTTGGTGTATTTTTTGTATTTTTTTTCCTATGCTCTATTTGGATAACTTTTCTTGCTCTGTATTCAAGGTCACTAATCATTTAATTATTTTGTTGATTTTTAAAATACGGATCATCTTTTTTTTCACATATTGTGTTATTCAAATATCTTCTTTAAACTAGTTTTTATTTAAGATTTTCATTTCTCCTGATGAGATTGCCCATCTATCTATTCTTCCCATATTTTCTTATTTAAGATAGATGTTGTGCATGCTTTTCTGTCAATTCCAGTATCTGGTTCATCTGTGGTTTGCTTTTGCTGATGTTTGTTCCTTGCTTGTGAGTTCTATTTATGAAACTTCACAGGTCTTGCAATTTATGATTGCATCCTGGAATTCATTTATAGAAGAAAAGTGAAGGTAATAACACTTTCCCTCCTCAGAAGTTTCAAGTTCATGTCTCATCTGTTGGCTAATGTGAGAAGGTGACTATTCAGATTTCACCAAGGATTTATTTGATCCAGGTCTGAGCTGAAGCTCCTCACTGGTTAGCCTAATCCCCAACATTCAGTTCCCCAAGGTAGGACTAGCCTCATTGTTCTTATTAGGATTTGATTGGGGTTTTTCAGGACACCTTTTTCCCCATTTCAGATATGAGGAGACTGTGGGAGTTGCGACTGATCGAATGATGTATTTTTCTTCTTAGTTCTGGCTTCACTTCAATTTTTCTTGGCAAAAATTGATGAGGATGACGTAGAGAGGATTAATGTGCCGAGCAAATTACTATTGTGCTTGGTAGTCCTTAAGCCTCCAGTACACTGCAGCAGTCTCCACCATTGCCAATGGCTCCATTGGCACCACCCAGTGAAACTCTGGGTCTTGGGCAGCTCTGCTCCCCTGCACCAGGCCTGCCAGGTCTCTTCCCACTTACAAAGGGCTCCTTTCTCTGAAAATCAGTTTCTCACGGCTTTCTTGTCTTCAGTGTTTTTGATAGTCCTATATATAAGTATGCTTCTTTTACCACCCAGATTTTGGAGGTGTACCTATGGGAGCTAAGGTCTTTTGTGTTCTCATTGGAAGCAGAAAGTGCCTAGTGAGCTTGAAAACATTTTTCAGACTCAGTACAAATGTTTTTTTCTTAGAACTTTTACTGAACTTCTGGAAACTAATTTTTCTGTTGTTGTGGCCCTCGTAAACAAGTTAAAAATAATATCATCTTTGTTACTTTAGAGTACCTAATGGTTTATAGTATTTATTCTTCTATAAGTAATAAGATATTTGGGTCCAAAGCGTTTTTTCCCGGTGGGTAGTGTAACCGCTTACTAGTAGTGGAATTGCGGGAGCCCTTTTTCCCAATCCCGCCTGCAGGCAAATTTTTTCCCCCTTTTAAAATTTCCCCCCCACCGGGGTCCCCTTTAAGTCCAGCTCCTTTAAAAAATTTTTAGCGAGGATTTTCGGGCCCAGCAACCCAAGTTTTGCTTGCTGAGCCCCCCTCCACTCCGGGTTTTTGGGGGAAACAAAAGGGAATTTCACTCAAAAAAAGTTTTTTTGGGGCCGGGGTTTAGTATTTTATACTTTATTTCTGAAATTTAGATTTCTTTTTTCAAAATGAAAGGACAATCCCTGACACATAGTTCCAATAAATGGCATTTGTTAAGTTTGTATTTTTTTTTTTTTTTAGGAATCCACCTGTCACCCAGCTAGTATGGTCACTCCGGCCCCCAGCCCACCTGCTGGGCTTCCGGGATTTCCCCTCAGTTTTCAAGTAGCTGGAATAAGGCGTGTGCTAAACCCCCCAAATTTTTTTTTTTAGAGGATGGGCTAATTTGCCCGGGTTTTTGAACCCGCGGGTCAAATTTTGGCCCCCCCCAAAGGGGGGTTTACAGGCTGACCACCAGCCCGGCCCGTTGTGTTGTATTAAAAATATTTTTGTTACAAAGTACTCACAAAATATTTGGTGAATGAACGGGTGCATGAGTGAATAAACAATAGTTGTAATGATCCAATTACACTTTCATCAACTTAACCTTTCACTAACTCATTCTCGTAAATGTAAAACTTTTTCTAGTACCTGAGATTTGCCCATTCTTGTCAGTTTAACAATGCTCTTCATTCATTGTTCTTGCACAAGGTTTTGAATGAAGCCATGTTGACCTGTATTGCAGTCTATTTTCTGTTGCTTTTAACAAGATACCTGAAACTAGGTCATTGTAAAGAAAAAAATTTTTTTTACGCTTAGACTGAAAGTCCAAGGTTGGGGGGTTGATCTGGTGAGGGTTTTCTTGCTTGTGAAGACCCTCGAGTTCCAAGGTAGCCAAAGTATTGCAAGGTGAGAGGCTGAGAAAGTAAACGTGCCGGCTCAGGTCTCTCTTCTTCTTATAAAGCCACCAGTTCCCCTCTCAGAATAACCCTTTAGGCTATTAATGGATTACTCCATTCATGAGAGCAGAGCCCTGATGATCCAGTCACCTCCTGAAGGTCTGGCCTCTCCTCTCAGTACTCCCAAATTTTGGGGGACTGAATTTCAACATGAGTTTTAGACAGGACAATATTCAAACCATAGCATCTTACGATGATACCTTACCTGCTAAAGAACAATATATTTCTGGTGTCACACATGTCCTCCAGTTTTGCTAAAAGGGTTGCAAATATCAGATCTCTAAGATTTTCTTTTATGTGTTATTATAATTTTTTAGACAAAAAAATCAAACTGATTATAAGTGCTTTTTAAATATTTATACAATAGAAATACATATTATACAATAAAATTCACTAGGTAGAGGAAATATTTTATATCTAATAAAAAAGATCTCCAATCCTTTGGAAAAATATTTAAATTTCTAAGTCATAAAACCCAGACTAAATTTTCTGAAGGATTGGAGATTTTCTATTTTCCATAGTAAAAATATATTGTTGACTATGTTATCTGGCTTTTCAGAGACTCTTATTCTTTTTTGATGCTTGTTGTTGACTAACAGTAATATATTTAACACTTAAAGATACAACAAATTTGCATTTCACAGTTATAGTCAAGTTATATCTTTTTGCTGTGATAAAATATTGAAAAAAGAGTAAGACACCCTGACACATCTATACGTTTCTGAAACATAAGCAAAACGAGGAATTTGAGAACCCACCAATCAATATTCCACGGCAGAGATTCATTATCTGTTATCTTGCCTGACTGAACAGCTCCATGATTGAACGAGAATTAGGACTAATTCATTTTTTTTTCTCTTCTTGTAGAAGCATATTCATGAAACAGAATGCCAGAACCAAATGGGAAATTCCCAAAAGGGGGCGTTTTTCTTATAGATGTCCGGGGGCTACCAGTCCAGATGTGCTTTATTTCTTTCTCCCTCATCCCTCTGCTTAATTGTCCTTTCTGTAATTTGCAATTTGCGAGATTAAATATTTTACAAGCAAGCACATGTAGCCCCCCTCCCCCCCTCCCCCTTTCCCCCCCCCCCCCCCCAAGGAGTTTGTTAGTGCTTTGAAAATCACATAAGTTTTTTTTTTTTCCCTCCAAATGCTGCTGAGTTAGCAGGATATTTTTCCTCTTGAAAGGCAAAGGCATTTCAAATGAAAGTTCTCCTCAACATGATTTGTTTTTTCCTAGCCTTATACATTTTGCCACTGTCTGCACTTCTCTCAGTATAAAAGGCTCTCTCCTGCCTTTCTCTTCTTTTTCTCTTATTTACTGACTACCGTGCTAACGATAGTTTTCCTAGAAGAAGATAAATTTCTTACCTTCTGACTTCTTCCTGGCCAACACAACTCTCTACCTTGACATGTTACATTTGGGAGTGACATATTAATATATGGGACTAGGCAATCCTTCAAGGAAGATAAAACAAGGACAGAACACGTTTTGATAACTTTTTCATGCCACGGAGAAGAAAAAGTCTGTGTTTGTGCATGAGCATATGTTGAAATGGCATAGGAAACCTTGTCTATATGCTTGAAAAATCACGATGGGTCACACAGGGCATATGCGGTGACTTGGGTACATTTGCAAACCCAGGGTGGTGTTCCTTCATTCAAATAAAACTTAACATTCAATTGGTGGCTGTAGAAAAAAGCCAGAAAAACAGGAAAGAAATGGAATCGGGGATACAAGTAAGAAAGATGTAGGCGAAAGCTTCAGGGAAAGGAGCCAGATTTTTACCAAGAATCCTTTATTCATAACGAATATTTTATCAATCCCTCTTGAGTTCTTCATATTTGTAAATGAAATATAAAGGGATTTGATATTGGGGAGGAAAAAGGGGGGCAATCCCAGCTGGCCATCAGAAAAAAGCAGGGCCTCTCCCCTAGTCCTTCCTCTCCTGCAACCACAAGCCGATCTGACGTAGTGGTGAAAGCTAATTAAGTTCTGTGGAAAGCACAGACAAATGGTCATCTTTTTTTTTTTTTAAAGGAGACACAGATTCTCTGCTTTTTGCAGGACTAAAATTAATAAGATATTCCTGAAGTAATATTGCTTATTTCGTCTTCTAAAGTTTCTCCAGGATGAAAAGGGCAAAAATTTGCTAATCTAATTTTTTGATTTAAAATGTTCATTGACAAAATTTTAAGGACTTTTAGTGTATTGTCATCATCATCATATTTAGTGGAAACATTTTTTTTTAATTTTAACTTTAAAAAAAAATTTAAAACTTACCAAAGCATTCATGTTTCAACAAAAGCAAAACAAAACAAAAATAGCTAAATCTGGGTATAAATTTATAACAAACAACTCTAAATTTACGAACCTCAATTTTACCCACTTGTTTAAAATTGTATATGAGTTCATTTGGATAGCACTTTGATAAACAAAAAAATAAGCCTATATAAATATATTTATTTGCCATGCAAATAACATGTGTTTCAAATGTGACTGAATTAGGATTCTCACAGAACTTTTTAATAGCATATGTCTTCAAAATATAGTTCATGGACCATCTTCATCAGAATTATCTACATTGGTGCTTCTTAAACTTTGAGGGATGAAAATTCCTTTAAAAAAATTAATCTGCATGGGGCAAGATGACAATGGAACTGGTCACAGTGTGAGAGTGTCTGCAAAAGCAAGTGTCCATAAAGACTGCGTGAGTAGGTGTCTGCTGGTGGGTGAGTGAAAGTCCGTCTGAGGGAAGACTTGGGTTCAAACACCCAGGGCTCTCCTTTGGAGGTGACTGCAACCCACCACTGCTCTGAGATTGGAGCTCCTGGTGTGCAGGATTGCCAGCTGTTCTCAGGGGTCTCTTGAGAGGAGGCAGCAAAGAACAGCTACTCCTCAGCACCTGGCACCTAACCCACACCACCTGATGAAATCATTAGATGTAGAAAAAGCTTTTGATAAAATCCGCACCCCTTCTTATAAAAACCCTTGAACATCTAGACAGACAAAAAACATCCTCAAAACTGACCATCACGAGAAACCCACTCCAGCAACGGCAAAAAGAAATTGAACCATTTTGAAAGCCAGAACAAGAAAGGATGCCCCTCTCACCCCTCTTTTTCAACATGGTTTTGGAAATCCTAGCTGGCAATGAAAGAGGGAAATCAGGGTGATCAAATAGGAAAAAGAAGAACAATTTAACCCCTTTTCAAGCAGTTTATACCCCAAAAAAGAGAATTGTCAAAAATCCCACTATAAAGGACTTTTGGGAAAATCCAGGGTTAAAATAAATGTGCAAAAGGCATAATTTCTATAACCCCACCAAACAAAACCCAAATAAAAGACAATCTATTCACAATAGCCAAAAAAAAAATAAATCCTTGGATCTTCCTCCAGAACATGAAAACCTCACAAAAACAAACAAAACACGCCAAAAAATCAAAGTACACAAACAAATGGAAAAATTCCGGCCATGGATTTGGGAAAATCAAATTTGGATGCCATCCTAAAGGAATTCAATTTAAAGACACACATTAAATTAAGATCACTTACAGCCTAAATGACTAACAGAAACATATGGAAGATAAATACCAAATAGCAAAACAACCTAGCAAAAGAAAAAAGTGAGAAGTATCCCTTAGACAAACTTTATTTAAGGTACAAAAAAAAAAAGCCCGGGAAAGGCACAAGAAAGGGAAAGCCCAAGGAAAAATGACTTTAGAAGCAAAGTTATTTTCAACCAGTCATTTGACAAACCCCTTTATAATAAATGGGGGGGGAAATCTGTTTAAATTGGGGTGGGGAAAAGGCAACCCTGGAAGATTTAAAACAAGACCCCCCCCCCTTTTCCCTAAAAAAACAACCTAAAAAAAAGCCTAAATGTAAAACCCCAAACAAAGAACCTTGAAAATCAAGAAAGTTTTGGAAATTTGGGAAATCCCAAACCTTAAAACCCCAAAAATCACATGGGTAAATGAAAGAGGACTTACAAACTGACAATTTTGAAAAAAGAAAATTAAGATGCAAAAACCAAAAATAAAGAAATTTCCAAATGGTACACAAAGACAACATCCAGGTTAAAAGGAATTCAAATGTAAAAAAAAAAAAAAAAAATTAAAAAAAAAATATAATAGAACTTTAAAAAAGACATATGGGACCAACAATACATGAAAAAATGACCTACTAAAATAAAGAAATACAAAAAAACCACCCAACATACCTAATTAGCAGGATAACCATTTCCAAAAAAAATGGACAAGTGGCTGCAAAAACCCCCTTTAACTAGGGGAGGGATTCCTAGCCCCCCCGATTTTAAAAGGGGAATTGGGGATATCCAAATAAAAAAAAATAGCTTGTGGTGTAATCCTTAGTCCCCAGGAACTGGGGGGAAATTTCCTGCCCCCAATAAGGCTGCGGTGGATAATGTGCCATTGCATCCATCAACAATAACCGACCAAAAAAAAAGCAAACAAACAAACAAACAAAACCAAAAAACAACAATAATGGAGAAGGGCGGGAAAGGGGCTTTCTACACTGCTGGTAAAGAGACAAAAACATGGGAATATACAGCTCTGTGGAAAATAGTTTTTGATTCCTAAAAATCTAAAAATTACCTCCCATATACCCCACAATCCCCCGGCGGGAAATACCCAAGGAACTAAATACCTATGAAAAAATCCTGCAACAATGTTCACTCAGCATTATTACAATACAAAAACTGGAACCAACCCGCTCCCCAAAAAGGATGGATTAAAAAAGTTCATTCCACAATATTTGCAGCCCAAAACAAAATTAGAACTTCAAAAATTGGTGGACTTGATCTAAAATGACGATCATCACATAACAAAAATAAAACCATGTTTTTACTCATAAGCAACCCTTGAACTTAGAAAATAAGAGAATTTTGGGGAAACTGGAACTGGGGACACCTGTCAAACGGGCGGGTATGAATAATGACCACTTGTATCCAATTTAATTGTACCCCCCCTTTTAAAAAAATTTAAAAAAAAAAAAAATTAATCTAAAGGATGAATTTATGTTCTTTTCTGCTGTGGGATAAGTCCATTAATCATGGGGCTTGAATGTTGTTGCAATGTCAAATTGTTGAGAACATTCCTAGTCCCTCACTCTTAAGCCCTCTACTTCTTTCTTCTGGGACTGGGAGCAAACAGTCCAGGAGCTCCTACTGGTCCTCAAAGCACAACTTTGAGTGGCACTGATTTTCACAAGCAGGCGCAAGAAAAGTCCTAGATAATCAGAACCTTGTAAGAAGAGTCTTGGGAACTGGCATTTTTAACAAGTCCCTCAGGTGATACTGACCCACCCTATAGTTTAAGAATCTCTGTCCTCAAATAAATCTTAATATTGTCAGTGCTCTCAGTTATAAACTTGTGGAGCTCAATAACAATTATAATATTTTGTAGAACGAGGATTTTAAAAGGGAATTTTCTTCACAGCCAGCACATGATCTTCCTCCCACAGCCACTTAATTTTTTAAAAATTGTATATTTATTTATTTTAGAGTTGTGGGGTACACGTGAGGATTTGCTATGTAAGTGAATCGTGTGCAGGTGATGTTTGGACTTTTAGTGACCCCCCTGCCCCCCTGGTAGTGGACGTGGTACCCAGTGGGTGGTTGTGTGTCCCTTTACCGCCTTCTGTCCCTCCCTCCTTCAGCAGTGGCCAGCAAATGTTGCTCCCACCTTTGTGCCTGTGTGTCCAATATTTAGGGTCCGCTTATGAGTGAGAACATGTAGTATTCCATTTTTTTGTTTCTGTGATACATAGTTCACTTAAAATGATGGTGTCCAGCTGTATCCACGTTGCTGCAAAGGACATGATTTTGTTTTTCCTTATGGCTGCGTAGTATCCCCTTGTGAGTAGTGCCGCAATAAACACATGCTTGAAGATGTTTTTTTGGTTGAACAATTTGTGCTCCTCCAGGTATGCTCCCAGAAGTGGGGTTGCTGGGTCATATGGTGGCTCGATTTTTAGTTCTTGAGAAAATGCCACACTGCTTTCCACAAAGGTCAAACTAGCTTCCATTCCTGCAGCCTCTATACCTCTCTCTAATAGCCACTGTCCCGAAATCACGCTCACCCTGCACCAACTAAAGTTTCTGTTCACGTCACCCTTTAGGCATGCTTGGCCTTGTTTTCCCCTTCCTTGACTTTCAAAGCAGTGCCCCATGTGATTCACCTCTCCCTCTTCTGAATTTCTTATGCTTACTTTTTTCCTGTGAATTCTGGCCCCTAGCTTTACCCTAAGCTCATGCCTACATCTGCTGTATTTTGATGCATACTTTTCCCTCAGAAATTTTATCCATCATGACTTTCCTCTATCCCTTCTTTGAATACTTCCAGCTTTTCCAATTCTACTCCAATTTTTTCTTTACTCCACTCTGCCTATAAGTTTATAGCCCTTAAAACAGTTTCTTCCTTATATTTCTTTCTATGCAATGCCAGAAGCCTTCTTCTTTTGTGCCTTGAAGATAGCTACACAGCCACAGTCTGCAAAGTCCATGTGTCATTCAGGTGTACTTCAAAGTCAAGGCTGCCTTGGAGCCGTGCAACGTGGCAGTCCTCATCCTCCTATCGCCCAGGTTTACAACAGACTGATTTCATCATCTTTCACAGAGGGGTGGAAAACACTCGCTTAGAGCATTCTGTGGCCCTCAGCTCTGTTGGGGACCTGTGGACTAGGTGAAGAAGGAAGGTAGGTCTGAGGGTGTGTTTTTGTCCGGATTAAATTGGGTCCTGGTAAGGGGAGGTTTTGCCAGAGAACAAAGAATTCTAAAAATCACACCATAGCCACTATCTTCCTCCTTAAGTGATTTTTGGGAAAGAAACAAAGGAGGCAAAACTAAATAAAAAAAACTTTTTTTTTAATGGGGGTTTGGGCCCAAGCCTTAAGGAATCCGAAGGGCTACCCTGCGGGGAACCAAACGGGAAACTTCCTTGGGGGCCAAGTAAGCCAGACCCCAAACCAAAAGGGGTCTGTGGGTTCCTTCTTGATTCCATACCCTTGTGTCAGCTCCCTTAAGCTTTACTGTAACTTATGAAATGCACGACAAGAAGGCAAAATGGCTGGAATTGAAGGGAGCTCTTCACCTGTGATTTGTAGGCGCACTCTCAATGGGCGGTGCTTTTTTGGGGGGGGCTGCCCCCAGAAACAGGGTATCATGCCCCTTGGGACTTTCCCCAAACCTGTAAAGCACTGGCATGGATTTTGTGTATGTGGAACTCAAGGATGTCAAGAATTGGCTGTTTGTTTTCTCAAATGACAATGCGTGGGGTCGATTCCACTTCAGACTTCAGAATTCTCTCCACCCTGACCTCCCCGTGGCTTCAGGCTGCTTTTCTGGCACTGAAAGCCCCACACTGAGCAGAAGAGAATTCACAACCTCATTCCTGCATAAAAAGATCAGCATTTCAGGAAAGCCACCTGGTACCAAAACCGATAGCTGTTGTTCACAAAACTTGAGGCCTAAGCATGGGATGTTCAAGCAATAACTTCAGGACTTCCAAAAAGCCAATGGAAAGGCCCACCTCATCCTGTCTATAAACCCCCATACCTCGTTACTTTCCACTGTAGTCCTGGCCTTTGTTCTTCCTGGTGTTTGTAACTAGTGCGTTTCTGAGAGGGCTGGAAATGAATCCTGGAGAGCAAAGAAGAAGATTTTAGCTCTCCTCTCAGAGGATGATGTGTTAGAAAGAGAGGGACCATTGAACTGGTGGTTGGTTTTACATGCCCCATTCCTTCCCTGGCTCTGGGGGACCAAAAGACCCCCCTCTGTCTTCCATAGGGCGGGGCTTCCTCACATGACCCTTGGGTCATTGCAGGTAAAATGTAGATCTTGAGTCCACCTCCCATCGACTAAATCAGAACTTCTAGGACCGGGTCCCTGGCACTCAGAAACACCGCCAGAGACTCGCCTGGCTATGTGTGTAGGAACAGACCTTTCTCTGAGGAGCTGGATCACCAGATGTGAGTCAATCTTGGGGCAGCTTTCTGTAGCACCTATTAGAGGGAATCAACATCAACAGAGACATGCTTCTTGGGGCATGTGGCATTTGTTTCAGAGCATCTGGAATATCAGAAACTCATTTTTCTTCTTGATGGCAGAAAAAAAAGTGTGGGAAGTGAAAAAAATAGAGCAGCATTTTTTTTACCAAGTCACTTTTTATTTTTCTATTAATCTCTGTAATGTGCATATTTTGGGGAAAATAAGCACCCACATTCTTTGACAAGATTATCAAATCCTAAATTGTGTCCATGTGTTTGTGGCTTCTACTTGACACTATCAGAAAGAAAATAACACTTCAACAAACCATTTCCCGTGGAAATATGACATTTTTTAAGAGTCTGCAGATAGCAAATGTTGCTTAGCCATTAGCTGTGTAAAGATTGGGGAAACAGGAAGAAAGAGAGTAGGAAACACTTGGAAATGTGAAGTTATAACACAGCTCCGCCTAATAGATTTCCATCGGATTTCACTCATGTTGAGAAACCTGCACTAAGTGCCACCAGAATTTATATATAATGGATTAAATTATGTGAAAAGTAAAGAAATTTATGAAAGGGTAAAAAAGGACTGATGTAAACACAACTGGATATAAAAAGATTTTCATAGCTGTGGAAAATTTGGAGTGAATATATTTTCTATTTTTATAATATTGTCCACATTTTCATATATTCATCTACCCTCCTATCTATCGATAGCTATACTTATATCCATATAAACTTAGTGGAAAAGGTCAACAAACATCATGTCCAAAAACGTTTCACAAAGCACTAAAGGGCAGTTTTCTGGGGCTTCCCCAGGATACAAAGGTTGTGTTGTTGTGGCTCTGGTGCCACGTCCTTCATTAGCTGTGATTTGTGGTGCAATCATTCAATAAAAGCAGAAGTGAGATCACTGCACTTCACTTCCACCATTTCCATTAACTTGGTTTGCCATCATGGGCAAATAATTTAATATCTCGACTTCAGTTTCCTCCTCAGTGAAACACAACCAACCATATTAGCTTTTATTTTTATTCTGGCATCAAGAACTAATTGAGGCAATGGCTGGAAACAATCACAAGTACATGAAGGAAGTATTCATTAATATTCCCAAGATCACAGATTACTTTATTTCTTGGAGCAGTTTAGAAGTACTGCCACCTAGGCTTTTTTGGGAAAAAAAACCCCAAAAAGGAGCTTAAAATAAACAAGCTGTGATAAAATCAATTAAAAATGAATAAAGTAAATAGCAATGGGATTTGGTATTGAGCTAAGAATAATTGAAGATGCTTCATGAATTGTTAAGATGCTAAAAAGGTTTTAAAGTTTTAAAAAAAATCCAAATATTGTGGCTTAAGTAAGATGAAGTTAGTTTTTCCTTTTTATAACAATCTGTCTGGAGACGGCCTCAGATTGGCAGGGAGACTGTGTCACCCAAATTCCATGGGTAAGAAATTAGTCATATAGCTAGACCTTGCTGTAGGCGGGCTGGGACATGCCACCCCTAAGTGGGGCTACTGTATTACCAGGAGAAAAGGGGCAGAAGAGGTTTAGTTTTGTTGTAGGCTAGCTAGCATTCTTCCAGTTACACTTAAAGCTTGGTCTCAGAAAACAGTTTATGAAATCATCGCATCATTGGATGGAAACAATATCCTACATTTACTTCCTAGATGGTCTCATTCCTCCCATGGCTTTACATTCCTTCCATATGCTGATGAGTCCCAAAATCATGTTTCCAGCTTTGGTCCCAGCCTTGAAATCCATATTGGCACAGTGAACAGTTTACTCACCTGTCCCTGTGGGTGTCTCACATCTCAAATTTAACATGTCAGATCAGTTAACGGCACCAACATCCACCAAAGTCTAGAAGCCAGTTTTAATCCTCCACATCAAATGAAGTCAGTTTCTGGTATTTCCTTCTTGTCTATCTTTCTTGTGTGATAGAAACCCCAAGATTTAAACGGGCATCTGGTGTCCCACTTATAAACCATGTCTGTCTCCAGCCTCCTTTGAAGCAGAGGGAGACCGGTGATAAGCTGCGTCTGATGGGACATAGGCTGACACCAGCAGGCAACGTCCGGACCATGCCCACAAAAAGAGTGGAGCAGAAACTGGAGCTCTCACCCACCACTCATGGGAATGATGTGTTAAACAGTCTGGCAATTTCTTGTAAATATATGCTTGCCATACAACCCGGCAATTCCACTACTAGATGTTTACTCAAAAATGAAAATATTCACCCAAAGGAAAATTTAAAAATCCTCTACAACAAGACTTGCACTCAAATGTTTATTCAAAAACAACTGGACACAATCAATGTCATTAAAGGGTGATTGTATAAATGAATTATGATATATCTAGTCAAAGGAATAGTCCTCAGTCACAAAGGAGAAGAAACTCCTGATACACACGTCAACATAAGTAAAGCTCAGAAACATCATGTTGAATGCAAGAAAGTGCACAAATTATATGATTCCATTTAGAATGGATTCTAGAACAGAGAAACTTATTCCATGGTGGCAGAAAGTAGATCGTGTTACTTGGAGCCTTCGGTGGGCAAGTTTTTGACTGAAAGAGGGGCAAGCAGAAACTTTATGTGTGTGTGCATGTGCGTGCATGCGTGCGTGTGTGTGGGGGTGTATGCTCTATATCTTGGTTCTGGTAGTAGTTACACAGATGTACTGTATAGTCATGTTGAAAAAAAGTAAACCTCAGAAATGGAAATATGAATGGCCACTAGAAAATGTTTAAGCTCCCCTGAAGGACATGCAAATTTAAGACAAGGTTTTTCACGATCAGTTATTAAACAAGTAAAGAGTGTGCCTCTATTTCTCTTTTTCTCCTTTTTCTTCAAGCCCCACTGGCCTGGATGCTGGGGTGGTGGCAGGCGTGGGTCCACTGTCCTGGACCAGCAGAAAACAGTCTCGTGTCGAGGAGGGCAGAGCAAAGCAATGGAAGGAGCCTGGGTCTCTTTTCCTTTCAGGACACATGGCATTCTGGACTGCTTGCATGTAAGTGCTAAGTGAGAGAGAGGTCAATGCTCGTTCTGTTTAATCTACTGCAATGGTGGATCTCGTCAGAGCAGGCATCCTGCATCCTGATGTTCTCATTCAGCCCTTAATTCAATCACTCAGTGACTGTCTTGCCTGGACGAGGGCATTAGCTTTCACGGGTCTCCCTGCTTGGCTTCTCGCCCTCTCTACCCGTCTCCCCTGGCCCCCGGGGAATCTCATAGAAATAGGAGTCACCTGTCACTTCTCATTTAAAAACCCGTCTACGGCTTCCAACTACCGAAATAGAATCTAAATCCTCTATTTTACCCCTTTTGTCTCCTGCCCCCTCTCCTGGTGGTCTTTGCTCCTGACTCTTTCCCTAATTCACCACGCGTAAACCACACTCTTTTCCTTTCTAGCCCAGGGCATTAATGTTCCTCTTCTAGAAACACCCCAGATGTTCCCATGGCTGACTCCTTATCTAATATAGCCTTACTGCACAAATCACGACCTCAGAGAGGTTTTCTCTGACTATGCTCCTAAAACATGGTCCCTGCACAAGAGGCGTCAACCGTCTTGACCTGTTTTCTTCTCTCCATGGAATAAACCAAAACTGGTTCATAAACATTTCATATTTTTCTTTCCAGTAAAGTAGAAACTCAGTGAGGACAAAGAGCTTATCAGTTTTGTTCAATGTTCTGCCCCCAAAAGCAATACCTAGTATACAGTCAGTACTCACTCAATAATATGTGTTAGATGAGTAAATGGAGTTTCCCTTTAAATTTATATCATTTGCATCATTTTTACCTTCTCTCTGGATTCATAAATACTAGGGGGTCATCCTTATTTCTCAGCCTCTCATCGAATCAATCAAGTCCTTTAAATTTTTATGTATAAAGTATTAATGATTATATATACAATTTTTACATGATGAGTGAAATTTTATATGTCAATAATGATGTTAAAAATAATAATAATGGCTATTTTAATGTTCCTTCAGCCTTCCTTCTCCTGCCTTGGTCTAGGCCACTAGTCTCTCCTACCCCATAGCAATGGCTGCTTAACCAAGTTCGAGTTGTAGGGTTTCCTTCCACCTCTTTTCTTTCCTCTTTCTCTGCTTCTCCTGAAAGTCTTGCGTGCTTCAGTAATGCTAGAAGTGTTGAGATTTCCCAGACTTACTGTATTCACTCACTGTGGGGAAGTTTATATGAACTTTTTTCCTTTAATCTAGAATACTCCCTAATTCCACCCACCCCCAAGACTAGTGTGATGTTCTCAGGCACCCATTGGGCAAAGCCTAGATAGAACGTCCTTGGGCTGAAAGGTCTTTCTTGAGCCCCACCGTTAAGCTGGTAGCCATCTTCTCATGCTGTTCTCACAGTATTAGCAGTTATTATTCTGAACTCGTCTGTATCCCCCGTCTAGATTATATTTCCCACAAGTACAGGATAGACATGTCTTGTTCATAGCTGTACAGTCATTATCTGTGGGGAATACCCACAGCAAAGCAGGCCTCTGTGAACATCTGGCGAACATCTGAACAGATATCCCCTTCACCCAAGCTAGTCACGTTAGATGCATGATTTTATTTTATTTATTTATTTTATTTTTATTTATTTTTTTATTTTTGAGTCGGGGTCTCACTCTGTCGCCCAGACTGGAGTGCGGTGGCCGCTCTCGGCCACCGCAGCCTCGACCTGCTGGGCTCCGGCGATCCTTCCATCTCAGCCTTCCAAGTAGCTGGAACTACAGGTGCATGCTACCATGCCCAGCTAGTTTTTTGATTTATTGTAGAGATGAGGTCTCACCAAGTTGCCCAGGTGGGTCTCGAACCTGCGGGCTCAGGCAGTCCACTCACCTCAGCCTCCCAAGGTGTGGGATTACAGGCTGAGCCACCGAGCCCGGCTGGTGCATGATTTTATAGACTAATGTGAAAGTGGGCTCATGGTTGGTGTTCACTCACAGCAGATATAAGAATGGTAGCTTTTTTGAGGAGAGAGTTGTGACAGCTCCTTTGGAATAGTTTGGGAGCAACTTCTGCAAAGGGAAGGCTGTTATTATAAAATATTTTACCAAATCTAGTGAAAAATCTGCCTTTGGGGATCAGAACTGTAGGAGAATAGAGCTGATGAAGGAAAATTACCGTTAGACATTTCACGTCAAACAAAGCTTGTGACTTGTTTTGTGCCGCTAGCTTCAGTGCGTAGAGAAAAATGCAAATTTTCCAAATGAAGTACAGCTAACAGTGCATGAATCTCCAGAAGACAGTAGGGTACACTTATTAAAACTTGGCAGCCGGGCTCAGTGGCTCAGCCTGTAATCCCACGCCTTTGGGAAGCTGAGGTCAGTGGATTGCCTGAGCCCGTGGGTTCGAGACCCGCCTGGGCAGCGAGACCTCATCTCTATAATAAATAAAAAAAAAATCAGCCAGGCGTGGTAGCGCATTCCTGTAATTCCGGCTACTCGGAAGAAGGCTGAGGCGGAAGGATCGCTGGATACCAGCAGACCGAGGCTGCGGTGGCCAGGAGCGGCCACTGCACTCCAGTCGGGGCGACAGAGTGAGACTCCAACTCAAAAAAAAAAAAAAAAAAAACTTGGCAAGAAGCAGGAAAGAATGACTTTTCCTCTAAAATGTCAGTTATTTTTCTTTTTAAGATTATCTGTTCCTTAAAGCTATATCAATTATAAATGATTGTCTGTTAGCAAAACTGGCCCAACTAAACTTAAAGCAAATAAACTAAGAAATTGAACTGATCAAAAATAAACAAGAAATTGTAGTTTTTTTGAGGAGTGACTTCAAAAGCATGCTAGAATTACTTTCCTATCTCTCTTTGTGGGAAAATTAATTTAAAATTATGAGAGTCACGGATTAATGCTCTACTGTTGTTTATAAGAATTCTTTGGGAACTGATATTTTGGACTTCTAAGGAAAGTTCCTTTTTTTAAGCTTTATGATTCTTCTGATCATCATTTTAGTCAAGGTTATTTGTTCTACATAACAAAACCAACCCATCCTAGTTTAAGTAACAGAGGGGAACTTATGCTAAAGACACAGAAGGTGTATCATGTTGAAAGTAGCTAGTCCTTGGGAAATGGAGAGTTTCCAGCAAGATCTATCTTTCGTTTTGAATTCTCGCTCTCCTTTCCTCTAGCCTTCACTCTTTTCTTTTCTTTTCTTCTTTGTCTTTCTTCTTCTTCTTCTTCTTCTTCTTCTTTTTTGAGTCGGAGTCTCACTCTGTTGCCCAGTGAAATGCAGTGGCACACTCATGACCACCGCAGCCTCCACATGCTGGGCTCAGGCGATCCTTCTGCCTCAGCCTTCCATTTGGCTGCAACTACCGGTGCACACTACCACACCCAGGTTATTTTTTTGATTTATTTTAGAGTTGCCCAGGCTGGGAGGACACAGTAGACTGGTTTTTGACTCCTCTGACCATTGGGAAGTGCCAATGTTGGGCTGGTTGGCCAATGTTTGGGCCAGAGAGGCGTTCACTGACTGCCTGCATGCCCACAATATGGAAGGGTGAGTTTGTAAGAGGGTTTCCTGTAGGTCAGACGTAGGACACATGAGAATGTGAGGCACAATGTGTCACTGCAAATTCTACCTAGGAGGACCCATGAGACAGTACAGAGAGAAGCGAGACTAGTCACATGATACCTGGAGGCTCCAAGTAGTTGTCCGGAGAGTGCACCCACTTGTGTCTTGGGCAGGTGGGCAAGAGGTCCCCGGGAAGTGGGAGTGGTGGTGGTCTCCAGGGCATGAGCTGCTTCAGACTCCTGCTAAACTCGGTGCTGGCCACTTCAGGGCTTCTCTGCCTGAGTCCTAGCCCCTCCTGTGCCTGGAACGTAGGCAATAAGTCAGGTTGAAACAGGATGGACGCCGAGGCTAGAAGCCCAGCCTTCCTCAACATGTCTTTACCCAGGTTCCCGAGCATCCAGTAGAACCAGCCACCTCCAAGGGAAGGGCCTTGGTGACAGATCACATGCCAAGTTGTGGCCATTATGTGGGACAACATCTTCCTACTCACCTGAGAATGTTTATTATCTGGGAATGAACCAAAAAGTCCTGGGCTGGCTATATCTTTTCTTTAGGTAGTGCTCTACCAAGTGCAAAATAAAATTACATCGTGAGTGGGGCTTGCTCAGTGGAAATGTGTGTGTGTGGTGTGTGTGTGTGTGTGTGTGTGTGTGTGTGTGTGTGTGTGTGGCAGGGCAGTGGGAGAGAAACACAGAGAGAGAGAGAGAGAGAGACAGTGATACAGAGATATAGAGAGAGACAGAGAAAGGGAGAAAAAGAGACAGACACAGAAGGATAGAGAGAGAAACACAGTGAGAGACAGAGATATAGAGACAAAGACAGAGAGTGGAAGAAAAATAGAGAGACAGAGATGGAAACAGAGAAAGAGACACAGATAGAGAGAGAGGGACACACACACACACACACACACACACAGACGTAGAAAGAGAGAAAGAAATACAAAGCAAAGCACTGAAAGAGAATGTGTTTTTTAAAGCATGCTCCTACAACTCTCCTTTGATTTCAGTATGTCTGTGTTCTTGATTTCTGCATTGTGGGGAGTTTTTAATCTCTTTAAATTGAATATCTCTGATTCAGAAAGCTTGTGTTCACATCTTGTCTTCACGCTGGCACAATGAAGCCTGATTTTGGAGAAACCACAGGAATCCTGTGCTCCTGATGGAGACGTGCTCGACAGTCTACAGAATTGCTGGTGTGTCCGTTCAATACACTTTGCTTCAGTGCACAGAATACAATCTCTCCAGAGGTGTCATTGGTCCTATGAGTTTCATTTTGTCACTAATTATGGTTCTGAAAGACAAGCACTTCATGGTTTTCATTCTACTCTGCAACTGGGCATCGACTTACTTCTTGGCTCTGTTTTTGTTTTTAATACCTGTGCATAAGCTGTGTTTCTATATATGAGGAAGATAGTGTTCGTTTAATGCGTAAACATGCCATAATATTTTACCTATTGTTTTCATGAGCTTAATGTTACTATTGTATAAGAAAATGCATTGTAAGAATCCTTTTTTGAAGTAAAAAGTTCTTTGCAGAAGCAATGAGAGGTTTTATGGAAAATATTGCTCCTTATTGGGGCATAACTGAGGTTTGTTTACTGTTCTCTCTGGAATGTTCCTTGCTTTAATGGTTCCATGTCTTTCTCTTTCCCTGAGATCAGAGACTTCCCAGACTACCTAATCTAAAACAGAACTCATAATTATTTTCTCTTTCTTTCTTCTGCTTTACTTTTCTTCATAGCACCTGACATATCCATAGTGGTTTGTTGTCTTTCTGCCCTCGTTAAAACATGTTTGATGACAGGAGGGACTTTGTTTTCTTCACGGCAGTATTTTGGGATTTAGAAAAACAGGCTTACACTCGTGATCCTGGCACTTCAGGAATCGAGGCAAGAGAATCGCCTGAGCCTAGGCGTTTCAGACCAGCCTGGGCAACGTGACAAGGCTTGTCTTCACAAAAAATTTTAAAAATTAGCTGGTCAGGGTGGTGTGCTTTTGTAGTCCCAAGTACTCAGGAGGTTGAGGCGGGAGGATCATCTGAGCCCAGGAGGTCAAGGCTGCAGTGAGCCGGGATGACACCACTGCACTCCAGCCTGAGCGACAGCATGAGACCCTGACTCAAACAACAAAACAAAAAACTGGGACTTCCGATAAATATTTGTAGAATAAGTGACTTAACGGATGAATGCCGAGCCTATCGTTCCAGGTCATTTGAAGAGCACACCTGCCTGGGAATTGCACTCCGGAGGAGAAAACGGGGTGTCACACAGCCGCTTGAAACTTGACCTCATGTTAGACTTAGAGGAAGACTTGGCGCTGTCACGGCACCAATGTGGATCACACCATCACGCCAGATCCCAGGCCACCACTGCTTCCTGCTGCTCACTCAGCCCTGCCACGGGTGTTGCTCAGAGCTGAGGCACGACACCGCACGTGGACAAGGGTGCTGCTGTCTCCCGTGGCCAAGGCGCCTGGTTTCACAACTGGCTCCAGGCACACAGCAGGCAAACGCGGCCGCCCCGACCCCCCACCCTGGCCGGGCCCTACCCCAACCCTGACTCAGAAGCAGAAGATGATCACTGTCTTCTCCCACCCCTGGTGGTTATCAGCTTACGGAATTGACTCTGCCAAGGAATCTCATTCAACGTTCCCTCCCTCCCTCCCGAGCTGGAGTCTCACTCTGTCACCCAGGCTGGAGGGCAGAGGCATGCTCCCGGCCACGCAGCCTCGACCTGCTGGGCTCCGGCGATCCTTCCGCCTCAGCCTTCCAAGTAGCTGGAACCACAGGCATGCGCCATCACACCCAGCTAATTTTTTTGTTTTTGTGGAGACGAGGTCTCACCATGCTGCCCAGGCTGGTCACGAACCGGCGGGCTCGGGCAGTCCTCTCGCCTCGTCCTCCCAAAGCGCTGGGACAACAGGCTTGAGCCACCGCGCCAGCCTCCACCTTTTCTTAAGTGGGCACGGGCAGGCCGAATCGGGGCAAAAGCGATGTGGCCACGGTGCGCATATCAAGGACAGTAGTTTTAATTGTTGCTCCACAGTACACAATACGGTTAAGTGCAGGAGTCTGCACAGGGCTGCCTGCAGGTTAGAAGAGCAGAGATTTAAAACAACAGCATGTGTAGAAACCCAGAGACGAAATGCGCTCCCGCAGGGGCCGCTTTGCTTGGACAGAGAAGTCGGACAAGGGTGGGTCAACGACATGCGTGTGTGCATCTGTTTTCGCGTCCTGCGGGGATGCATGCGCTCCTGCACGGGCCACGCCTACCTGGCAAAAGAAAAGAGACTGCTGGGCTTGGAAGAGACCTCGCTCCGGTCCTGACTTGGCGGGGGCGCCCTTGGTCCGCCTGCGGCTGCGCACGTGGATGCGAGCCCGGGGCCAAACCGCGCGCACCAATGCCGGGTGGCCGAGAGCCAGCGTGGGGATTCTGGGCTACACGGGCCGCACTTTCCGTGCCTGCATTATCAGCCACAGGCTGGTGGTCGCGAGGACGAATGGGGCGTTACACCGAGGCGCTTCCGCCGGTGCAAAGGGCGGGGGTCCGGCGAGCACACGCCGCGTCCCCAGACCCCGCGCGGGAGCGACCCGGCCGGCCTCCGCCCTGCCGCGCAGGCGCCGCGCGCCGCTCCTCTCGGCTCCCGCGCGCCCTCTGCCGGCGGAAAGGGGCAGCGCGCGGCCTTCCGGTTGCCGTGGGAACCGAGGCGACGCGGTCGCCGTGGAGACCGAGGCGGAAGCTCCCGTCGGCGGGAGCGGCGGCGGCGGCGGGGATCGAGGAGCCAGACCGTGACGCGTCCGCAGGTGGGCAGTGAGCGGCGGGTCGACACGGCGGGCAGGTGGGGGGCGGGCCGTCCAGGCGGGCAGGCGAGGGGCCGGCTGTCCAGGTCGGCCGGGGAGGGGCGAGGTGTCCAGGTGGTCTGGTGTGGGCCCGGGTGTCCGGGTGAGCAGGCGGGGTGTCCAGGTGGGGAGGTGAGCGGCAGGGCCAGGTGGGCTGGTGTGGGGCTTGGAGTACAGGTGGGCTGGTGGCCAGCTGGGTCTCTAGGTGGCTAGTGGGATGGACGTCGTGGGAGGCCTGGAACCCGTGCAGAGGACAGGCAGCTGGGCCTGGGAGGTCTGAGGCTGGCTGAACAGGAAAAAGCAGCTTGGGTGCGAGTGGGGTGCCGCCTCAGCTGGTGTTGGCTGAGCCCCTGCGGGTTGGTCATTGCCAAGCCTGCAGACAGCAGGATGGGCCCTGACCTGGGAGGGGAAAGTGTTTTTGTTAAAAAAAAAAAAAAAAAAAAGGACTTTCCAGTTCAAGATGTGAATGGAGACTCCGACCAAGGGTGAACCCTGGACGGTGACACTGGAGCCTCTTTGCAGTCATTTGGGCCTATGAAAAAGCTGATGCGGTGAGAACCCATATTGCTTACCCTTGTGTCCCCTTTTTTCTTCCCTTGGGGTGACAGGCACCCACTTCCTTCTTAAAATCTGACCTCCTAGGTAAAGGCTACTCTGGGTGCCAGATTCCCGAAAACTCTGAAGCTCTGCAAGTTGTTTTTCTTTCTAAAAGTGGCATTAGAGGGGTTCCGATATATAGGTTCTGAAAGGGTCAACTGGGGCTAGGTGTGCCAGAGCTGGTGCCCAGGGAATAATGCAAAATTGCAACCTAGTAAGAAAGTAGAAAGAAGTAAAGTTTAGTATTCACCTTTCACAGACTGGAAAGGGGGCTGACCCTCAGACAAGTGTGGCCTTGAAGGGCTGCAAGATGGGTATACTTAAGGGGCTTTGGGTAGGGAGATTTTGGCAGGAAGGAATGTCAGGGCTGTGGGTCTTTGATGTTGATTGTAGTCACATGAGCCTAAGATCCTGCAGTCACCGGACATTATCATCTCCTTCCTTCAGGTGGTGTGTAAGATGGGCGGAGACAAGGGGAGGGGGTTTTCCTGCAAGAAACTTGTTAGACATTTGCAGTCCACAAACTCCTTGACCAAAGGTAAGCTAGTATCATTTCTATGGCTTTGGCCAGCCAAGGGGTGATCTTTGGCCTTCCACCTAGATGAGGAACCTGAAAGTTTACCTGAGATTATTATGGTAAATCATGAACTGAAAGGTTGGACTGGCCTGGCCTTGCATCTGATGGAGATTGGCAAGGGCTGGGGTAGGCTGCCACTTGGCCTGCAGTCGAATGTCTGAATGCTTCCTAAAACCTGCCTGTGGGGGGAAATTTATCTGTGTAACCTGTGCGAGATTCAAAGCCTGTCAGGGTCAAATGTGAGCAAAATGGTGATGCTGAGGCAAAGAGACTAAACTAAGTTTATTCTCGGTTTCTGTAAGTACCTCATACCTTAGTAGTATGACTTTTAAAATCTAAAATGGACAAGGCTCATTATAAAAAAGGTCTTGTGAGGTTGCAGCTGCACAGAGTTACAGAATTACACGACCCTGTGTGCTTATGGAGTCTAACAGCTCCCTCCATCTGGCCCTAGTCTACCTTACCTTACAGGATAGGAGGGCCTGCCCTGACCTCCCATACTTTTCCCAGTTGTATTACAAATGAACTTCCTGAAATTAATCCTTCTTGCAAGAAGTTTATTTGCTTTTTCATCTTTTCCTACTTTCTTCACCAGTATGTAAGTGCAGTGAAGATTGGTGTCACACCTGTCTGGTTGTCCTTGTTCTTCATGCTTAGTTTGACACCTGTAATAGAGGCTGTGTTCTCCTTTAACTGATTAATTTATCCTTTTTTCTCTTTAACATTTTTTGAAATTTTATTTGTTTGTTTATTTTTGAGACAGGGTCTCATTCTGTTGCCCAGACTGGAATGCCGGGGTGCAGTCATAGCTCACTGCAGCCTCCAACTCCTGGGCTCAAGTGGTCCTCCCACCTCAGCCTCTTGAGTAGCTGGGACTACAAGGACGCACCACTATGACCAGCTATTTAAAAAAAATTGCAAAAATAGGATTTTGCCATGTTGCCAGGCTGGTCTTGAGTTCCTGGGCTCAAGCAATCCTCCTGCTTCGGCCTCTCAAAGAGCTGGGATTAGAGGCATGAGCCACCTTGTCTGGCCCAGTGGCAGTATTCAGGGCATATTTATTGGTTGCTCATCTTTGATGGGTGGGAGACATGAAAAAACAAAACAAAAAGTTTTGTTGACATAAGAAAGAGGGTGTGTTTGTTTAAACATACATATAGTTTTTCCATAGGGCAGACTGTGCAATAAACTAAAAACCAAAGATAAAAACTAAATACTCAAAACTCAGCCCGTGATGAAAGATTAACTCCAGCTTGAGGTCAGTACTTGATTTACCTTTAGTGTCTGAGCTGTGAAAACTGCATTTGTTTATTTAGTTGGACACTTTTGCACAAGATCCTATGCTAACTATGTTGCAGGACTCTTTCGGGGGGCGGGTGGGGGGGGCACTGAAGCTCCTTTGCCGGGAAGCAGCGTTTATTCGTGCAGATTTGTATTCAAAGGCTGAGCCCCGAACCACTGGGCACTGGGCACTGCATTATATACTTTTTTTTTTAATTGAAACTCACTCTGTCACCCAGACTGGAGTGCAGTGGCTGCTCCCGGCCACCGCAGCCTCGACCTGCTGGGCTCCGGCGATCCTTCCGCCTCAGCCTTCCGAGTAGCCGGAATTGCAGGCGCGCGCTACCACGCCCAGCTAATTTTTTTTTGATTTATTGTAGCTATGAGGTCTCGCTGCCCAGGCGGGTCTCGAACCCGCGGGCTCAGGCAATCCACTCACCTCAGCCTCCCGAAGGCGCGGGACTACGGGCTGAGCTACCGAGCCTGGCTTTATATGCCTTTTTAACTTTCCCTTTACATGGTAGCTGCCTCTGTCCCCCTTACATGGCAACATTTTTGGTGTTATACATTTGATTGGGCACTTCATAGCTCGGGGCTACAGTGAGTCCTACTTGTCACATATTGATTGGTTTTTCACAATCTTCTCATTCACGCTTCCTATTTGTTGACTGGGCCACAGAGTTATGTTTCTGAGTGGCTCCTGCCAAAAATTTAAACATGTAGCCTGCCAAAGTAAAAGCCGCAGAAGAGGTAGCACAAAGAAGCAGGAAGTAATTTGTTTCCCTTTCAGCAGTTTAGAAGGGCCCCTGCCTCAGCTGATGGTCTGTTATCATTAATTTTTATCATTAGTTCTTTGGTTAGAATTTTTTTAAGGTCTATAAATATATATATTTAAAATAAGGATAATTTCAGACAAAGAAATGTTAAAAGTAAAATTATTTTAATTGTTTAAAGCAACTATTTCATATTAATTTTCATTTAGCATTTCTTGCCGGGTCTCTGATTTCTTTTTGTTTGTTTGTTTTTGTTTTTTTTGAGTTGGAGTCTCACTCTGTCGCCCAGACTGGGGTTCAGTGGCCGCTCCTGGCCACCGCAGTCTCAACCTGCTGGGCTCCGGCAATCCTTCCGCCTCAGCCTTCCAAATAGCTGCAGCTACAGGCGCACGCTACCACGATTTATTGTAGAGATGAGGTCTCACCAAGTTGGACAGGAGGGTCTTGAACCCGCGGGCTCAGGCAATTCACTCACCTCAGCCTCCCAG
Organism: Cephalopachus bancanus; assembly: GCA_027257055.1. Classification (NCBI taxonomy): domain Eukaryota; kingdom Metazoa; phylum Chordata; class Mammalia; order Primates; family Tarsiidae; genus Cephalopachus; species Cephalopachus bancanus. The sequence goes on along the minus strand of JAPVLO010000169.1, from coordinate 167,663 downwards.
AGCGTGGCATTCCAGGCTGAGCCACCGAGCCCGGCCTGGGTCTCAGATTTCCAAGTACGATGGCACTAAATGGTCTAAGCATGTGGCTCTTGAGTTTTGGGCCTACAGTGATCTGAGTCAGAAGAACTCACTTTAGATAAGTTTTCCGTTACAAAAGGCGGTCCATCTTGAAAACAGTGGCTTCCCAAACTTTCCATTCTGCCCGTGTATAATTAATGGTAAGTTCTCTGAGGGCCTGGGCACTTCCCCCTTGCAGAGCCGAGCTTCTGGCTGTGTAGATCACAGTGGCTTACTTGTTTCCCCGTCAGTGGCAGCAGACTTTGCTGCTTGGGTTGCTTTCTCAAAATAGGAGCAGGTGTGGAGGATTACTATGAAGCTATCTTGGACAATTTGGGGTCCTGTTGGGTGTGCGTGTATGGGGGAAACGAGGCTGGGGCAGAAAAATGACATGGTCTCATAAGCAGGGTATCTAGAACTCTTTCCAAATCACTACCAAACTTTTGGTATTTAATTTAAAAAAAAGACGCAGTGACCAAAAGACACAAGGAACTATGAGGTTTGCATAACAGCCTCACAGTTTGTCTGCATTCCCTGGTTTCGTTGGGTAAGTAATGTTTGTGCTTTGCCATTCTTGCTGCTGACATTGTTCCATCCTTGCTGTCGCAAGAAAGGTGACTAATTCCCTGCTGGCAATTACCAAAAAAAAACAGGCAGGACAGGATGAGCCACAGCTAAAATCTTCCATTTTTCTTCATATAAGTAAATTGGCTTATCTGTGTGACTTGATAAAACACTTAATTGAGAAGAAGCCTTACTAATTGCATTCAGTGAGGCGAAATACTCCTTGAATGAGACCATTCCTTGGTGAAATCACATTATCAGCAGAGCCATAAATCTGAAGCATCTCATTCTAGTGAGATTTACAGACTTCTTTTTCATTCTTTGTACAGGCGAAATAAATCATTGTGTATCAGTTTAGCTTTGTGCATATGTGCCTACACATAAAATTATGCTGTATATTTCAATGTCTAACTAAAATTGTGGCAATTTGGATTATTGCAATTATTTCAATAGACAGATTAGCATCGGGGATTTTTAACCTTTCTTTTTTGAGTTGGGATCTCACTTGTTGCCCTGACTGGAGTGCGGTGGCACGATCATGGCTCACTGCAGCCTCAACCTCCTGGGCTCAGGCAATCTTTGCGCCTAAGCCTTCTGATAGCTAGGACTACAGGCATGCACCACCATGCCCAGCTAATTTTTAGATTGGCTGTAGAGACGAGTTCTTGCTATGTTGCCTAGGCTGGTCTCAGAGTCCTGGCCTCAATCACTTCTCTCTCCTCAGCCTTCCAGAGTGCTTGTATTACAGGTGTGAGCCACTGCACCCAGCCTGTTTCATCTCTTTTATGATAATGATAACATTATGGAGCTTTCTGTAAAGAAGTTATCTTTACAGTAGATAAGAGTCCAGCACTGGGTTTCCTGATGATGATCAGAAAGGAATATAGACTCCATGACATGGAGCAGAATTATTTCTAGAGAGTTATTTATTATTTTTCTTTTGCTTTTTACTCTGAATTCAGCAGGTACATGTGCTTGTTTGTTGCATGGGTATATTGTGTGCTGGTGCGATTTGGGCTTCTGGTGTACCCCTCACCCAAATAGTGAACATTGTACCCAATAGGTAATTTTTCAGCTGTCATCTACGCTCTCCCCTTCCAAAGTCCCCAATGACTATTATTTCCATCTTTATTTTCACGTGTACATATTGTCTAGCTCTCATTTTTAAGTGAGAACAGGCAGCATTTGATTTTCTGTTTTGGGGTTATTTCCCTTAGGATGATGGCCTCCATTTGCATCCCTGTTGCTGCAAAGGACATGATTTCATTCTTTTTTAGGGCTGTGTGGTATTCTATCGTGTATAGGTACCACATTTTTAATTCAATCATCTGTTGATGAACACTTGGGTTGATTTAATGACTTTGCTATTGTAAATAGTGCTACAATAAACATATGAGTGCAAGTGTCTTTTTGATATAATTATTTTTTCCTAAGTGTAGATACCCAGTAGTGGAATTGCTGGGTTAAATGGTAGTTATATATTTCGTTTTTTGGAGAAATCTCCATACTATTTTCCACAGAGACTGTACTAATTTACATTACCACCAACAGCATTTTTCCTTTCTCTGAATCCTCACCAGTGTCTGGGTTTTTTTTTGCCTTTTTAATAATAGCTCTTCTGAATAGTGTGAGGTGGTATCTCATCGTGGTTTTAATTTGCATTTCTGATGATTAGTAAAGTTGAGCATTTTCCCATATGTTTGTTGGTCATTTGTATGTCTTTTGAGAATTATCTATTCTAGTCCTTTGCCCACTTTTTAATGGGGCCATTTGTTTTGTTTTGTTTTGTTTTTGTGAGTTGTGGGGGAGTGGATTCTAGGTATTAGTCCTTTGTTGAATGCATAATTTGCAAATATTTTCTACCATTGTGTAGGTGGTTTGCTTATTCTGTTGGATATTTCTTTTACTGTGCAGAAGCTCCTTAGTTTAAGTCTCATCTATTTTTGTTTTTCTTTGTGTAGGTCCATATCCATGAGTGCTTTTTCTATATTTTCTTCTAGGATTGTTGTAGTTTCAGGTCTCACATTTAAGTCTTTACCTCATCTTGACTCAATTTTTGCATATGGTGAGGAGGGGTCTAATTTCATCCTTCCACATATGGTTAGCCAGTTTTCCCAGCACCATTATCTAATAGGTTGTCCTTTCCCGGTTATTTTTGCCAACTTTGTTAAAAATCAGTTGATTGTAGGTGAGCAGCTTTATTTCTGGGCTCTCTATTCTATGTGTCTATATATGTAACAGTGCCATGCTCTCTCAGTGACTGACTGCAACATTGTAGCATAATTTGAAGACAGGTAATATGATGTCTCTGACTTTTTTCCCCCCTTTGGGAATGCTTTGGCTAATTTGGGCTCTTTATTGGTTCCATATAATTTTAGAGTTTTTTTCCCAATTCCGTGAAAAATAAGTTTGTTAATTTGATAGGTATTGCATTGCATCTGTGTGAATTTGTAAATTGCTTTGGGAAGTATGGTCATTTTAACAATATTGAGTCTTCCAATCTGCGAGCATGGGATTTTTTTCCATTTCTTTGTATCACATACAATTTCTTTCATCAGTTGTTTTGTAGGTCTCCTTAAAGAGATTTTTAACCTCCTTGGTTAAATGTATTTCTAGATTTTTTGTGTGTATATGTGGCTTTTTTAAGATTGGAAAATATAGTTTATTTAGAAAGTAAATTAGAAAGTACATTAGAGAGAGAGAGAGCGAGAGAGAAAAGTGACAGTAGATTCACCTCTCCAAGGTAGGAGAGGGGACCAAAACTTAGGAAACATAGCCACCACAACTCAAAGAGCACGTGGCCAGGTCATAGCTTAGCAAAGCCATGGCATGTGTGTGGCTTTTGCAAATGGAATTGAGTTTTTTATTTGATTCTCAGCTCAAATGTTATTGATATACAGAAATACTACTGATTTTTGTATATTGATTTTTGTACCTGAAACTTTACTAAAGTCATGTATTAAGTTTAGGAGTCTTTTGAAAGGAGTCTTTCTGATTTTCTAGGTGTAAGGTCATGTTATCCATGAACAGAGGTAATTGATGTCCTCTTTTCCAATTTGGAAGCCTTTTATTTCTTTCTCTTGCCTGACTACTCTGGTTAGGACCTCCAGTACTACTGAATAGGAGTGGTTACCATAGGCATCCTTGTCTTGTTCCAATTCTTAAGGGGAATGCTTTCAACGTTTTCCCATTCAGTATGATCTTGGCTGTGGGTTTGTAGTAGATGGCTTTTATTATTTTGAGGTATGTTCTTTCAATGCCTAGTTTGTTGAGGGCTTTTTTTTTTAATCATGAAGAAAGATTGGATTTTCTTTCATGCTTTTTCTGTGTCCTTTGAGATGATAATATGATTTTTGTCTTCAATTGTTTATATGGTGAACCGCATTTATTGACTTGCTTATATAGAACCATCCTTGCATTCCTTTCCTGGAGGGTTTATTTTTTTGGTAGCCTCTGTTTGAGACAAAGGCACTCTCTACAAAGAAGATTACTAAAGGTGTGGGAGTAGAAGACCAGTCCATTTGAAAATGCTGCCACCCCTGCCTCCAAAAGCAATACAAGTCTTAGTTTTTCATTTCTGTTGTATTTTTAGTTTCATTTGACACTTATTTTAGTTTTGAGAGGTATGACTCACTGGTTGAAAAATGAGTCTGAGTTAGATGCCTTCCATAGATTTTTTTTTCCTGCCAGAATGTCTCATAATATTGTGATTACTTGTGTGTATTTCTCCTCGTTAGTGGGGTCCCTGAGGAAGATGCCACATGTTATTTACCATTGTGACTTCATTACCTGTAATAGGAGTCACAGTAAAACAGCTAAATGAATGTTTGTTGATCTGAGGTACAAATATACTTAGTCTCATGATGTGATGTTGTTTAAAATATAAAATTAATTTTTTTGCAATTTTAATTTGCAATTATCTTCAGAGAATACATTTCTTCAGAATTTCCTAAAAAATTGGTAAAAAATCTACTTTTTCAAGTTAGATCTTTGGAGGTAGTTCCATAGTTTGAAGCTATATTTGAGTGAAAAAAATAGTTGCTCCTACTGCAAAAACATTTTTAGTTTCACATGAGGCAACAACAAAATGAGTGTGTGTGTGTGTTGGGTGTATAATGGACTCTAGTTTCAAAAGAGGCCTTTCAAAGATGTTTTTTAATCAGTGGTTGCATCACTGAAATATGAGGCAGTCTTCCAGAGAAACATTTGAAGAACTCCTGGTTTGGTTGCATAGACTTTGACGTTGCAGTAACCCTCCATTTGGTGCTGTCCCTCCTTAAGTTTTTTTTTCTGAGTCGGAGTCTCACTCTGTCACCCAGGTGGAGTGCAGTGACATGCTCATGGCCGCTGCAGCCCCAACCTACTGGGCTCAGGTGATCCTTCCACCTCAGGCTTCCAAGTAGCTGGGACTATTTGGATTTATTGTAGAGATGAGGTCTCGCCAAGTTTCCCAGGCTGGTCTTGAACCTGTGGGCTCAGGCAATCCTGTCACCTCAGCCTTCCAAAGTGCTGGGACTATAGTCATGAGCCACCATGCCTGGCCCTTCCTTAAGTCTTAGAGCAAGGCTTCTAGATTTCTTTTCTGTTTTTCCCTCTGGAGCCCATAGACTCTTGTTAACTACTGAATACATTCCAAATGCTCTAATTTGGCACTTAAAGCCACCCATTAGTAGGCCTCGGCCTCCATATCTCAACGTATGCTGATTCTTCTCCTGCCTGTAACCTGCACTTGAGCCAAGTGGAGTTAGTCGGTTGTCCCCATTCAAGAGCTATTCTCTCCCTCAGTATGGAAAGTTCATTCAAACCATAACCTTGTCTAAGTCCCCCTTCTTCTTCAAAACTTCACCAAAATGCTAGTCAGCTGGAATTCTTTATTTCTTTCCCTTTCTGTATAATTAATCTACACATTTTTATGGCCCTTGTGATTTCTACCTTGTTTTATAACTTTCATATATAGGGTCTTATAAACTCTATTTGTCTCTAAACCATTTGATCCAGAAAACAAATATCCTTGGGCCTCAGGTCCTCCATGCCTCTCAGTACACTACTGTTCATAAAGCAGAAACTTAATAAATGTTTTTTGGGGTTATGAGCACATAGGAACACCAACAGCAAATGGTGTGGGCATTTACGACCATGGTTGCTATAATATTGCCTCATATTTCTTTAGGAGCTTTTGGACTTTGGAAATTTTTATTCAAATAAAAGTCGAGTACTTGTGCATGTGATTCAGTAATTCAGCATTGCAGAGTGAATTATTATAGAACCATGAATAATTGGGATACTTGGGGAAAAGGGTGCTCTAAATAATTTAATTTTCTGATTAACTCAAAGTTAGGCAGGAAATCCTTTTGTTTCATTTATTGTTGAAAAATTATCTCTAAAATATGCTAATTTCTGATCTTAGCCAAAGAGCATCATTAAAATTCCCTTTGATAAATGAGGATATTAGAATGCCTTTGGGTAATTATTACATACCTTAATTGTCATTTTAAATTTCCATATATGCAAAAGAAAGTTTATTTGGTTTAGAAATCTCCAGTTTTCTTTTCATTCCTCAATATATAGCCTTGAATATTATTTTTGTTAGCCTTGACCACAGACAAAGCCAGAAAATGTGCTTTAGTTTGTCTTAATGAATGCCTTCTTTACTGTTAGTTGAGTATTCCTCAGTCTTTTGTTATACAATTGGCCCTTGAGCCACATGGGGTTGAACTGTGCAGACTGCAGATCTACTTACACATGGACTTATTTCCAATAAAAGTTACGCCTGGTGTGCCAGCATCTCCTCCCTTCCACCTCCTCCTCTACTGACACTGAGGAGGTAAGACCAGCCCCACCTCTCCCTCCTCCTCCTCAGACTACTCAACGTGACGTGGACGAGGGTGATGACCTTTATGGTGACCCGCTTCCACTTATTTAACAGCAAACATATTTTCTCTTCCTTGTGTTTTTATCAACATTTCTTTTCTCTAGTTTACTTTTTCTAAGAATACAGCATGTAATTGCACATTACATACAAAATGTGTGTTAACTGACTGTTTATGTTATCAGTAGGTCTTTTGATCTTACAGCAGGCTACTGGCAGTTAAGGTTTTCAGGAGTCAAAGGTTATGTACAGGTTTTCGACTGGGGGGATTGGTGACCCTAACCCCCGTGTTGGTGGAGGGTCAACTGTCTACAAATATTGGTGAAATTTCAGTTCCATCAGATACGTTGTGTTTCTAACTTTAATAGTATGTAAATTTTTACACCACTCAGAATGTACTTAAAACACAGTGATTCTTAGGTATCTCCAGGGGACTTGGTCCAGTACCCTCCTCCCCACAAGGTACCAAAATTCACAGATGCTAAAGTCTCTGATATGAAATGGCATAGTGACTGTATATAACCTATGCACAGTACTCCAGTGTCATTTGAATCATCTCTGGATTACTTATAATACCTAATATAATGTAAATGCTTTGTAAATAGCTGTCGCACTTTTTTGTATCATTTTTTTATTGGTGTGTTATTATTTTTATTGCTTTTTCCTGAGTGTGTTGATTCACTGTTCATTGACTATACAATGGGCCAACTGTATATCATAATATTTTGCTGTTCAACCTTTGATTCAGCCTTTTTCTTCACAAATATTTCCATTTTTAAAATGTTCCTGAATTCTGTGGTGTTTTAAAGTTGTAACTTACACTGCTTGACCTCTGGCATAATTCTTTTGTCTTTGTTACTGTTTCAGAAGTTTTCACAAATCGGAGTAAATTTTACACAACATTACGGAGGTAATCATGAACACCAAAGATTTTGTAGTTCTTCCATGGGGAAAACCTGGAAATTCTGTAAAGCTAAAATATAAGTAAGTGCATATATATTTCTTTCTTAAATAGAAATAATTGCCAAAATTCCTGTGTATTGTAATTTGAGCTATTCTTTTTCTATGAGACTGTTTCGAGTCAGACTCAAATTCTGTGGATTATTATCTCCTTTTTTTCACATTGCTATATTTCTATCTATAAGTGAATAGCTTTGCCAAGTTTTACTTTTAGCTCCTGAATTCTCTGTTTCAGATCAATATCCTGCAGTTGTTTGGTGTCTTCAAACTCTTCTCACGCACTCTGCACTGTTGAGATGCTCAGTGTGAAAGTGCTGGGCAAACTGGAAAATGCCACACAAATATATGGCATCATTGTTCTTAGGTGTGTTGCCTTTTTGGTGGGAAGGGGAGGTACCTAACTGCTAGCATGATTGTTTTCAATAGAAAAAGATAAGGGACCATGCATGATTGGACCTTGGTGATGTGTCTATCCTCCCCACACATCCCCACAGACCTTGGTGAGGCCCACAACTGCACACAAAGCTAGGAGCCAAGGCTACAGAAGCAGGAACGTCTTGGCCCTCTGGCAGTCTGCTGAGGGTGTTAGTGAGGACCGTGACACCGATGGCATTGCAGGAGGCGTGGTGTGACTATGCACGTTGGGGCCTAGGAGGACAAGGCCCAGAGTGCCAGGGCAGGAAGAGCTGTCCGAGTTTTGCTGGAGAGAGGCAGTTAATTGGGTGGCTGCTGGGTGAAGCCTGTGCAAAGGCAAAGAGATCTCATAGTCGGGGACATTTCAGACATATCCAGTGGGCTGAGAACAAAGTCAGAGAACCACGCAGGGTCGAGAGCAGTGGGACCCAAGCTTTTGGCTTCCCTGGGCTGCATCGAGCAAAGGGGAATTGTCTTGAGCCACACATAAATTATATAATATGTAGTTAGTGTATATACATAATGACTTCTTTTATTTTTAAACCTTTGGTTATAAAGTTGAGAAAAATGAGGGCAGTATAAAACTAGTGGGAAATTTGACCTTGTTTTTGTAAAATTAATCTATCAGTGTCTGGTTCAGGGGACATGGTTGAAATTCTTAGTGAGGTCTCAAGGTTCTCATCAGAAACGTTTGCTCGAATTTTGCTCTTCATGTGATTCATACTTGAAAACAGCTGCTCACAAATGTGTGCATGCGCTGCCGAAAAGCGATGTCACGAACAAGACGTGATTGTGAACTTCAAAAATGGAACTACCCATGGGACCATGAAGAAACAAACACTAAGAAAATACATGATGCTGAAAGATTTTGTGGGACCATATTACTATCTGCCCTGGACTACGTGCCGCCCGTGGGCTGCAGGTGGGACCTGTCTGCTCTAGAGAATACCTAACGTGCGAACCACAGGAAGGGGTTTGGGGATGAGGGACTTGCCCATTCCCTGGCCCACCCCCAATCCACAAACGCGTGAAAACCAGGAATGCCTGGTCCGTGGGGCCGCCACGAAGTTCCCTTTCTCACCCTTTCCCCGGCCCAAGCCTGTTTTAACCGGCCGTGTCTCAACAATCATCTTCACACCAACGTTCTGGTGTTCCCCACCCCGTTCCTCTTTTCCAGCCCCCAGCCTGTTTGCTTTATTTAGTAATCTCCCAGATTATTTTTTAATTTTCATAACATCTTGCCTCTAACCTATTCAAGTAGTCTGAAGCACAGTATTTAAAACATTTTTTTCCCTATGTGGGCAAAATATATATTTTTGCTAATCTGATAATCTTGGAAATGTTAAAGAGATCGCTGAAGTTATAAATGAAATAACCAGTGAAATACATAAGTGAAATACATGCCTGCTCCTCTGGCTTGTGTCTGATGCTGACTAGAGAAGCAATCTGTTGTCTTACATTAGACCCATGAAATCCAAACATGAACACGTTCACGGCTAGTAGGCTGGTCCTTCAGCCAGACTTTCCTCTCCCATCCTAGAACTTCAGAAGCAGGAAACATCTTCTAAGCAAATGAGTGGCACAATCATATTTGTGCTTTTGAACTCTGTCCTTGGACTCAGTAAGTGACATGTAGTAGGCTGCTGAGACTTAGGGAGAGCAGTGGGGGTGTTCCCTGAACTGTGTCCCTTGTGGAATATAGTTCAGGATATAGCACCCTCGTCCTTCCGCTGCTCAAGTAGGAAACCTGGGATTATTTCAGATTCTGTCCTTGTCACCTCCGGTCCGTCACCAACTTCTGGTCCGTCTCCAAGTCGCCAATTCGGTTTCCTTGATTTCTCAAAGGCTCTAATTGTTCTGTCCACTGCCTCTACTCCATTAGAAGAGTATAGTCTGTCTCTTATTTGGATTACTGCAATAGTCTCCTAGCTGGCTGTGTTGCTTCCAGCCTTGCACCTTCTAATTGATTTTCTATAGCCACAGGGATCTTTCTTTTTGAGTCAGAGTGTCACTCTGTCACTCAGGCTGGAGTGCAGTGGCATGATCATACCTCCTTGCAGCCTCGACTTCCTGGGCTCAGGCAATCCCACCTCAGCCTTCCAAGTAGCTGGGACTAGAGGCATGTAGTACCATGCCCCTCTAATTTTTCAGTTTTTTGTAGAGGTGAGGTCTTCCTATGTTGCCCAGGCTGGTTTCAAATTCCTGGGTTCAAGCAATTCTCCTTCCTCAGCCTCTCAAAGTGCTAGGATTATAAGTGTGAGCCGCCACACCTGGCCTAGAGTGCCCTTTCTAAATGTACGTCTGATCAGCTCTTGTAAAGCCCTTTGATGATCCTCATATTCATGTAATACAGGTCCCAATGCCTCAACAAGGCTTACTAGGCTCTTCATAATCTGAATCTGTCCACATTGGCAGTTCCCATCCGGTGCTCAATGCCTGATCACGTAGAATTTGTAGTTTCCTGACCAGCCATTGCTTCTTCTGCCATGCTGCAAACTTACTCTTCTTCTGGAAACTTCTTGCACCACCTTCCTTTGATGGGCTAAGCCCTTCCCTCCTTGAGGTTTCAGCTCACACTTCACTGTCTCCAGGAGTGGTTCCCACAGTCCTGGGGCTGGGCGTGTGCTCTCCCTGTGCCCAGTGGCCCCATGCTGCCCTCATGGGAGCACCATCACATCATGAGCCAGCTGAGGCAGGCCATTCAGCGTAGGTTAGACAGAGATACACTTCCTGAAGGTAGTTTTAAAATAGGGTAAGCATTCAGACAACTGTCTCACATTCCTGACCATCCTGCATGCTGGACCATGGACTTGTCAGTGCAGCCCACCCTTTCAGTTCATAGTTAGCAAAATAAAAGTTGGAAAATTCAAATTCAGGAAAGCCCATCAAAGGTGGGGAAACAATCAGCCTACCTTTCAGCTCATGGTTAGCATAGTAATTGCTGTAAAAGTCTATCAAGTTCCCTGTCAAATGCAAATGCCTGCTCAGGAAAAGCCCACTTCTTAACTCATCAAAAGTGGAGTGATGACAATCAAAACTCAGGACCAGATACCTGCAGCCTACCCTTTAGCTCATGGTCAGCATAATAATCATTGTATAGGTATAGGTATATCAAACTTCTTGTCAAAAGTAAACGCCCATTTTTTCTCTTAAGACTCTCATGCCTGTCAGGCATCTCCTTCACCCCCTAATAAATTCTGTCTTAAAACTATACTTGGTCCATTCTGAAATGCTTTTCTTGGTGGGCCAAAGAACCCATGGAGCCCCAGGCTGCACCCCACCCAGCAACACAGTGACCTGCAAGTTTGCCAGCGTCCCTCTCCATACTGGAGGCTCTGCTGTGTCTCCTGTCCTGGCACCTGTTACAGAGCTTGTTTGCAGGAGGAGCTGAGTTCCTCACCATGGAGTAGACCCTGACCAGCCTCTCTGAACCCCTGGACAGCCTCTGCCTCCAGTCACTTCTGTGTATCTCCCTCGGTCACATCCACTTGGGGACATATCTGTGGTCCCCTTACCCCTTGGTGACTGCTCATCACCTCTAGAAATTGGTTCTCTGTTCTGACCTCCACTATTCTTTAGTTTGGTTTCAGGTCACAGCACACATGGGCATCCATGCTGCCGAGTATAGTAAAACACCAATGTGAAATGAAGGAAAAGCATTCAACGCATGACAGCTAACAAAACTGCAGAGTTAGTTTGGGTTAGAGCTATGAAAGAGAGTCAGTGACTAATGCTGATAGGAGAGCAGAATTATAAAATGGCTTATGTCAAAAGCTTGGTGGGCCTCAGCTATTGCTCTCAAAAGTTCTTGCAGTGGAATCTCCTGCAGCAAAAACCTTGACGAGAACTTTCTGCCTTTCGCCTCACATTATACACACGGGACATAAAGGTAGAGATTCATTTAAAATTTCCAGGATGATTCGTTCAGCAAAATGTATATATTTTTGCTATGAAAATGCATTTTAAAATTCTTTATTTTTGTTTTAGATTTGGGAGTACACGTGTATATTCGCAACGTGGACATATTGTGTAGTGGTGGGGACTGGGTCTCAGGGGGCTACTCCCTAGATGGTGAACATTGTGCTCTGTCAGTAGTTTGAGAATTCTGACCCCTTCCTCCCACCCCCTTATTGATGTCCCCAGTGTCTGTTATTTCCACCTTTGTGACTGTTTTGTTCCCACCTATGAGTGAGAGCACGTGGCATTTGGTGTTCCATTTCTGAGTCATTTGACTGAGGATGATGATCTCCAGCTCCACCCATGTTCCTGCAAAAGACATTATTTCATTCTTTGTTGTGGCTGCATAGCGTTCCATGGTGTATATATACCACATTTTATCACCCACTGATCAGTTGATGGGCTTTAGGTTGATTCCACATCCTTGTGATTGTGAATTGTGCTACAGTGAACATGCAGGTGCAGGTGTCTTTTGTGTGTAACAACCTCTTCCTTATGCTAGATCCCTAGTAGTGGGATTGCTGGATTCAATGGCAGATGTAGTTTTAGTTCATTGAGTCGTCTCCATATTGCTTTCCATAGCAGTTAGGCTAATATACACTCCCACCAACAGTGTATGTGTTCCCTTTTCTCTGCATACACACTGGCATCTGTTTTTATTTTTTCAATAAAGGCCATCCTAACTGGTTAAGGTGGTCTCTCATTGTTGTTTTAATTTCCATTTCCCTGATTATGAGTGATGCTGAGCATTTTTTCATATGTTTGTTGGCATCTGTATATCTTCTTTTGAGTGATGTCTATTCATGTTGTTCATCCACTGTTTAATGGGGTTATTTGCTTTTTTCCTGCTGATTTGTTTGAGTTCTTTGTAGATTTTGGATATTAGTCCTTTGTCATATGTATAGTTTGTGAATATCTTCTCCCATCCTGTACGTTGCCTGTTTGCTCTGTTAATTATTTCTTTTGCTGTGTGGAAGCTTTTTCAGTTTAAGTTCTGTTTATTTATTTTTGTTTTAATTGTCTTTGCCTTTGGGGTTTAGCCATAAATTCTTTGTGTAGGCTGCTATCCATAAGACCTTTTCCTAGGTTTTCTTCTAGGACTTTCATGGTTTCAGCCTGACATTTAAGTTTTAATCCATCTTGAGTTAATTTTTATATATGAGGAGAGATTTTCCCAGCACTCTTTGTTGAGTAGGGTGTCCTTTCTCCAGTGTGTATTTTTGTCTGCTCTGTCAAAGTCATTGGGTGTAGATATTTGGGTTCATTTCTGAATTCTCTATTCTGTTCCATGAGTCCATGTATCTGCTCTTGTACCAGTAACCATGCTGTTTTGGTTACTACAACCTTATAGTATAACTTGAAGCTAGGTAATGTGATGGCTCCAGCTTTGTTCTTTTTGCTGAGAATTGCTTTGGCTATTTTGGTTCTTTTTTGGTTCCATATTAATTTTGGATTTTTTTTCTAATTCTGTGAAAAATGACATTGGTAGTTTAATAGGGATTACATTGACTCTGTATATTACTTTGGGTAATAAGTTCATTTTAATAATGTTGATTCTTCCAATCCATGAGCATGCAGTGTTTCATTTGATTGTGTACTCTGCAATTTCTTTCATCAGAATTTTGTAGTTCTTGTAGAGATCTTTCATCTCCTTGGTTAAATACATTTCTAGGTATTTTGGCTTTTTGGTTACTATTGTAAATGGAATTGAGATATCGATTTGATTCTCAGCTTGGTTGCTATTGGTGTATAGCAGTGCTACTGATTTGTGTGCGTTGGTTGTGTATTTTTTTTTTAATGTGCTGTTGAATTTGGTTTGCTAATATTTTGTTGAGGATTTTTGCATCTATGTTCATATGGAATATTGGTCTGTAGTTTTCTTTTTTTGTTGTGCCTTTTCCCGGCTTTGGTGATACTTGCTTTGTAATGAGAGAAGATTCCCTCCTCTTCAATCTTGTGAAATAGCTTCAGTAAAATCAGTACCTGTTCTTCTTCAAGGGTCTGGTAGATTTCAGTTGTGAGTCCATCAAATACTGGACTTTTCTTTTTTTGTTGGGAGACTTCTAATTACTGTTTCAATCTCACTACTCATTATTGGCCTATGCAGAGTTTCCATTTCTTCCTGATTCAAGGTTGGGGAGGTTGTATGTTTCTAAGAATTAATCTAGTTCCTTTAGATTTTCTAGTTTGTTTGCATAGAGGTGCTCATAATAGTCTTGGATGATCTTTTGAATTTCCATTGTATCAGTTGTAAAGTCTCCTTTTTTCATTTCTGATTGAGCTAATTTGAGTCTTATCTCTTTGTTTCTTAATTAATCTAGCTAGTGGTCTATCAATTTTGTTTATCTTTTCAAAGAACCAACTTCTTGTTTCATTGATCCTTTATAGTTTTTTAAATTTCAATTTCACTTGGTTCTGCTCTAATCTTTGGTATTTCTTTTCTTCTTGGGTTTGGTTTGTATGTTTTTCCAGTTCCTTGAGGTGTGATATTAGGTTGATGATACATGATCTTTCAGTCTTAATGTAAACTTTGAGCATTATAAAAATTTTCCTCTGAGCACAGCTTTGGCCATACTAATGGTTTTGATAACTTCTTTCATTGTTGTCATTTGTTTCAAGGGATTTTTAAATTTCTACCTTGATTTCATTGCTGTACCAAGTATCAATAAGGAGTGAATTGTTTAACTTCCATATCTTTGGTTTCATGAGATCTTTCTGGAGTTAATTTCTAGTTTTATTCCACTGTGGTCTGACGTGGTGCTTGATGCGATTTCAATGTTTTTGAATTTATGGGCTACCCTGTGGTCTATCTTGTAGAATGTTCCATGTACTGATAGGAAAAATGTGTATTCTGTAGCTTGGGAAGGAATGTTCTGTAGATGTCTGTTTGCTCCATTTCCTCTAGAGTCCTATTTAACTCCAGTGTTTCTTTGTTGACGCCCTGCCTTGATGATTTGTTTATTGCTGTCAGTGGAGTGTTGAAGTCTCCCACTATTATTGTATTGCTCTCTATCTCTTTTGTTAGGTCTAGTAGAATTTGTTTTATAAAGCTGGGGGCTCTGGTGTTAGGAACATACATATTTAAAATTGTCATGTCTTCTTGTTGGATTAATCTCTTTGTCATTATATAATAGCTATCTTTGTCATTTTTTTTACTGTTGTTAATATAAAGTTAATTTAATAGTTAATGTCTATTTTACCTGTTAAGAGAATGGCTACTCCTAGGCCAGGTGAGGTGGCTTAACCCATAGTCCCAGCACTTTGGGAGACCAAGGGATGAGGACTGCCTGAGCCTGGGGGCTCAAGACCAGCCCATGCAGCTTGGTGAGATCTCATCTCTACAATAAATCACAAAAACTCGCCAGGCATGGTGGCATGTGTCTGTAGTTCCGGCTACTTGGAAGACTGAGGTGGAAGGAGTGCCTGAGCCCAGCAGTTCAAGGTCACAGTGGCCATGAGTGTGCCACTGCACTTCAGCCTAGGCGATAAGAGTAAGACTCCAACAAGAGAGAGGCTGAGAGAAAGAGACAGAGAGAGAGAGAGAGAGAGAGAGAGAGAGAGAGAGAGAATGGCTACTCTTGTTCATTTTTATTTTCCATTTATGTGGAAGATTTTTCCTCCATCCCTTTACATTGAGTCTATAGAAGTCTTGGTGAATTAAGGCTCTCTTGAAGGCAACAGATAAGTGGGTTGTGCTTTTTTTTTTTTTAATTCATCCTGCCAGTTTATATCTTTTAATTGGGGCACTGAGACCATTTACATTCAGTTAATAATGATATATACAATTCTGTTCATCATACTGGTTGTTATCTGGTTGCTTTATTTATTTTTTTGATTGGTGTTCCATAAAGCCTGTTTGCTTTATGATTTATAGCATCTTTCTACTAGTGTACTATGACCCTTTGTTTCAGTATTTAGGACTCCTTTGAATAGGGTTTTTTTTTTTTTTTTTCACCCAGACTGGAGTGCAGTGGCTGCTCCCGGCCACCGCAGCCTCGACCTGCTGGGCTCCGGCGATCCATCCACCTCAGCCTTTGAAGTAGCTGGAATTACAGGCATGCGCTGCCACGCCCAGCTGATTTTTTGATTTATTGTAGAGATGAGGTCTCGCTGCCCAGGCGGGTCTCGAACCCACGGACTCAGACAATCCACTCACCTCAGCCTCCCAAAGGCACGGGATTACAGGCTGAGCCACCGAGCCCGGCTCTGAATAGTTTTTGTAGAGCTGGTCTAATGATGACAAATTCTCTGAGTGTTTGCTTGTCTGCAAATGACTTCATTTCCCCTTCATTTATGAAACTTAGTTTTGTGGGATACAAAGTTCTGGTTGACAGTTATTCTTTTTGAGGAGGTTGAAGATGGGTCCCCTTTTGGCTTGTAGGGTTTCTTATGCTAAGTCTGTTAGTCTGATAGGTTTCCTTTATAAGTTATTTGATGCTTTTTGTCTCACTTCTCTTAAAATGCTTTCCTTTGCATAGTCAGATGATCATATGTACTGGGGTTGTCCTTTTTGCAATGAATCTTCTGGGGGTTCTTTGGGCTTCTTATATCTTGGGATGTTTAGATCTCTGGCAAGATCAGGGAAGTCTTCCTCCATTATTCCCTCAAATAAGTTTTCCAAACCTGCTGCTTATATAATCCCACACTTCTTGGAGACTGTTCTGTTCTCTTGATTCTTTTTTGTCTGATAGGATTTATTCAAAAGCCTTGTCCTGAGATCCTTTCTTCTGCTTGTTCTAGTCTGTTAAAACTTCCTGCTGTATCTTGTACTTCTCTAGATGCTTCTTTCATTTCCAGAATTTCAGCTTGGGTTTTTTGTTTTTCTTTTTTGAGTTCGAGTCTCACACTTGTCACCCAGGCTGGAGTGCATGCTCACAGTCACTGCAACCTCAACCTGCTGGGCTCAGGTGATCCTTCTGCCTCAGCCTTCCAGGTAGCTGGAACTACAGATGCATGCCACCATGCCTGGCTAATTTTTTCTTGATTTATTATAGAGATGAGGTCTTGCCAAGTTGCTCAGGCTGGTCTCAAACCCATGGGCTCAGACAGTCCTCTCGCCTTGGCCTCCCAAAGTACAGGGATTACAGGCCGAGCCACTGCACTGACCTTGTTTTATTTTATTTTTTTGAGGTGTCTATGTCTTTGGAGATTCTTTTCATTCATGTCCTGGATAGCTTTTTTTTTTTTTTTTTTAATTTCTTTATGTTGTTTTTCACTTTCATCATTAGTCTTTGTCTGGAATTTCAGCAATTTCATTTTGATTAGGTGTGGTTGCTGGAGAGCTGGTGTGGTCTTTTGGGCGTGTTGAGGAACTCTTTTTTCAGATTGTCAGAATTATTTTCTGGAGCCTCCTCATTTGTATCCATGACCTCTTATTTGAGGTCGGCAGGTGCTGATGTAGGCACTGTGGCGTTCCTTTGGTCATTTACAGCCTTGGTGTGGCGGGTTTCTCTGTGCCCGACGTGGCAGCCCAGTGTTGTGTACCTGCGCCGGCTCATGGCGTCCTGAGCGGCGGGAGCGGCTGGACGGGCGTTGCTCACCGGCCCTTGGGATCAGCCTTGCCCCGGAACCCGGGGTCCTATTCCCTGCGGCGGACTGCACCGCTGACCACCGGCCAGGAGGGGGCGCTTCTGGGAGGAAGCCGGCTACCCGGTGGCTTTCGGGCTTCCCCGGAAAGCGTGGCTCCAAGGGTGCGCTGGGCCTCCCGCCTCTTCGGCCTGGAGCGAGCTTGCGGGGAAGGGCAGGGAGCGGGAGCGGAAGCGCCCGCCGGTGTGGGCTCTTGGCTGCCCTCGCGCGGGCCGGAGGGGAGTGCCAGGCCGCGGCCGTACTGGGGCCGAGCAGGCCCGTGGGGTTCGGGGGGAGGGATTCGATGCGGCGAGAAGTTCCCCGGCTCCCGCCTCGGCCTGGGCCGTCCGAGCGCCGGGTGCTCGGCGCGCTCCGTCCGCAGCCACGGCCGCCCCGGCCGGCTGGAAGGGGCCGAGTGCCCGGGAAGCGGCGGCCGAGGCCTCTTGCCGGCGCGGAGGCGGCTGTGCGGAAGACAGTTCCGCGGGGAGGCCCGCCTGACCTCGGAGTGGCTGTCGGCTCTCCTCGAGACCCGCGGGCTGTGCTGCGGGTCCTCCCCGCCCCGGCCGAGGAGACGCTCCCCGTGGGCTTGCGCCGCGTGAGGAACGCAGCCCAGCGCCCGCCGGCTCCCTCGGACCGGGCGGCTCGAGGGCCGCCCGCCGCTGCCGATCACTCCGAGGCCCGACGGCGCGCGCGGGCGATGGCCTTCCTCTTGCTGCCTCTTCCTGCGACGCACGCGTCTGCGCGGGTCCGAAACGTGCCTCGCGCGGGCAGGGGATCCTGGCTTCAGACCTCGGGCGATGTTAGGGAAAACAGAGGCCGAGGTTTGGAAAGACGTCTTGCGTAGCAATGATATCCATGAGAGCAAATGCTAATTCCAGAGACCTGTTTCAGGGAAGTGCAAAAGAAGTCGGTGAGATTGCTGTCATTTACTTATGATTAGTAATTTAAATTTAGCGGTAGAATATAATATAAAGCTATTTTGCCTTGCTTTTCTTTTGTTTTTCTTTTCTTTTTTAATTTCCCCGATGAACGTTCTTCATCTAAATCTGTTGTCTTCAGAAATGCTCAAGAACTGCGCATGGAGAAGGTACAGCTGGAGTTAGAGACGCACGAGATGGAGAAGAAACTACGAGAATTCCGATCAACGAGGAGCAAAGAAAAGGAAGAAAGAGAGTGGGTGAAATCTTAGAGGAATAAAACGAATTATTTAAAGAGCCATCTTACACCTGTCGTCATTCCAATCAAAATGTTCAGTGGGTGTGCGACTTCCAGCTTGTCCTGATGAACAAGTCATATTAAATTCCCCCCAAGTTGTTTTGGCATGCCCTCAGATGAGGAATGTTGTTTTTTAAAATTACCATTACTTTTGTTTCTTCTGAACTTTATTTGGTCTTTTCCCATTTTCCCTCCTTCCACTTTATGCTTCTAAATAATTTTTGGTCTAATGATTAAGACAGAAACACAATTTACTTTGTGCTCTTGGAAAATTTCCATGTGCAGCGCATGGACATCAGTTTATGTTCAGAGCCATTTTTTTGAGTTGGAGTCTCACTCCGTCGCCCAGACTGGAGTGCAGTGGCCGCTCCCGACCACCGCAGCCTCGACCTGCTGGGCTCTGGCGATCCTTCCGCCTCAGCCTTCCGAGTAGCTGGAACTACAGTAGCTGGAACTATTTTTTGGATTTTTGTTGTAGAGATGAGGTCTCGCTGCCCAGGCGGGTCTCGAACCCGCGGGCTCAGCCAATACACTGACCTCAGCCTCCCAAAGGTGTGGGATTACAGGCTGAGCCACCGAGCCCGGCCCAGAGCCATTTTTATTTATTAAAAGGCTTGGAGGTGGGGGAGGGGGGCGGGCAGGAGTTTGTGTGTCCAAATATCAGAATCATTCAAACCCTCAAGTATGTTCAAAATATTTTTAGCAAATGCCAGTTCGCTGACATTTATTCATGAGTACTCTCTAATATTATATTCGTACATCTGTACTAATTTTACTGAGGTTGTTTTGTTACAAAACAGTAAAAGCGATAATAGTCCAGTAAAACTGATAGTTATATGATGTTTCTCTCATATCTCTTGTGAGTTCTAGACTGACTCCCAGCTCATTTTCTAGCACATTTTTCATAATTAAAAATTCCCCCACAGACATCTTTGCACAAGTCTATATACATACATGTGTGTGCCTGTGTGTGGTGTGTGTATATCTGATGTGTATTTTCTCTTATGTTTTCACAAATGAGATTACCTGTAAAAACATGGGAATAAACTCATATCCTGTTGTTTTTCTTAATATATTTCAGTGCTGTTAATTGCATCTGCACACACTGATTTACATCATTTTCTTAGTGACTACAAAGTATTTCTTTCTTTTTTCTTTTTTTTATTGTAGAGACGAGATCTTACCAAGTTGCCCAGGCTGGTCTTGAACCCCTGAGCTCAGGCAATCCTCTCACTTTGACTTCCCAAAGTGCTGGGATTACAGATGTGAGCCACTGTGCCCGGCCAGAGTATTTCTTTGTGTGGTTATAACAGCACTTATTTTTCAGATCTTCATTAAGTTTTTGGAACTTTATGCTTATAAATATATGCTTCTACATGCATTTTTTCTTACATATGCCAGGGCATCTGTGAGATAAACTCTTGCCTCTGTAATTTTAGGTCAAAGAGTATATACATTATACATTTTGCATTGTGGTAGACATTGAGAAATTGTCTTCCAAATAGACTTCAAAAGTTTATAATCTTTCCCTACAGGATGTGGGAGCATATGTTTCACATGCCTTTGCTGTCCAAACTCTTTTAATGTTAAATTTACTTTTGTTTAGTTCTCAGTGTTGGCCAGCAAATACCTGTGAAGTATCTTCTGAACCACTAAGGAAAATTCAAATATGTTTACTATAGTCTCATTAGCATTTATATTTACAGTCCAATTCTGTGAAAAAGATGCAAGACACAAATGCATGCCCTCTCTAATAGCCAGAGTGTTGGTTTAATCAAAGAATCTCATGTTGTACATCATCCCAAGTGATAAAATTTATTGTGTGTCTTGTTGCTTTTCTCTTAATAATCCAGTGACCAGTTTTTCTCTCTTCACTGATTTGGACTTAGTTTTAACTTCTGAATTTTACCCATCTGAGAGTTAGAATTCCTGAAATCATCCCCTTTGAGTAAGTTTGATATTTTTAATATTCTAAAGCTTAAAAGAGCTTTCAGAATAGTTATATACTTTCTAAGGTCACACAGGTAATAAAAGTCATAGGCAGAATGAGAACTTGCCACTCACCAGTCAGGAAGTCCAGTGTCCTAGTCCTGATCATTTATTATCTCTGTGACATTGGGCAAATTGTTGTCTCAGAGATTTTTAAATAAAAATTGGTGTCCCTGAACTAGTAACTTTAAAAAAATTGCGAGGTTCAAGTACAAGTGCTTTGGAAACTGGAAAACTAAAGTTTGCCCTCTTGGCTTTAATAAGGAATTCATCACTTACTAGATCTGCTGAATATTTTGAGGATACTGCGTTTCCTCTTTACATTAGTGGACACTTAGCTCTTGAAACTGCATGGCAACCTGTAAAGTTTCCTATACTTCAATAAAAGTATCTTTAGTCACTATGAAGGTTAATTTATAAAATTTATAAAATTATTAAAAAATGAAAATTTTAGTTGGTGTTTGGACATTTTGCTTTTATTCAGATACTTCTCCACAAAAGTCACATATATGGTAGAGCTATATTTTAAAGTTACTGAAGCTATTGGGGCATTATTGATTTTTCATTTTCATTTTGTGCTGGTTTGTTACACATTAACAACTGAATTTCTAGTTCCTAAAATGGGAAAACTACATTTGCTTTCATTAAAAGAAGAAATATGTTTAGTAATTACAGTTTCTTTTGTTTAAATCTATTGAAGGTCAAATGAATATCACTGGAAATCTGGAAAAGGGGGAAAATTTGGTCATCAATCACACATTATGTCACAAAACAAAGGAAATATTTTTAAGGTAAGAGGATACTACCTGATTCCCAGGCAATTTACTGAGGAAAAAGATATACATTATTTTTTCAGGTCTTGTATTTTCTTCCATTCTCACAAATTTATGATTCTTATTTTAACGATTTTGCATATTATTGAAATTTTTATTTTTTGTAGGCTAATATGCAACTTTCATTAATTATTCAGTTATGTTTTTGTTTTAATCTACAAGTCCACTTTAAAAAATTTGCATTGAGGTGAATTTTTCCATTTTGAATTTTTTCATTTAGTTCAGTTCTGGTTTAAAGTATATGGAATACCATGATATGGTTCTAGATTAAGGTGAAAGGTAATATATTTGACATAACAAGTAAAACACTTTATTTCTATCACATTTGTTTAATGTTTATATATGCTGCTTGAGTAATCATTTATTATTTATATACTGTTGATTCCATGTGTGAAGATATGCAAGAAAACAATACTTTTCAGTTTCTCTGTAGAAGTTGTCTTTCACTATAGAATTGTCTTACCTTAACTGTGTATTGTAAAAAAATAACATTTTATTATATTTAAGTTTAAAGTCAGATAAGTATCTTTTTGTAAAGTAAACTGTTTTGCTTCTGGACCCTTTAGTCCCAGATCTGTGACTTTGTAATTATTAAGTTACACAACATTTTGTTTTTTATGTCCCTCTTACTAAACTTTCATTGGTTCAGTAGGCATCTGCTGCCATCTGACTTGGCATGTCTCAATTTTTTGACTTCAAAAAAGTGCTTTTCTTCTCTAGTGTAACTCTTAGCAAGATAGGTTTCTTTAATTTTGAGGCTAAAAGTTTTATAATTCACTTTCCTTTTTCATTAACTTTCTGAAATAGTGTTCAGTGTTTCAAATATATTAAAAATGCTGTTGTGATTTATTTGTTTATTTTTAACATATTTTTTATTTTAAAATTGTGGGGTACAGTTAAGGGTTAGGTTTACAAATATGCATCGTTCAGGCACCCTTGTTGATAAGGGGTGTCTCCCCGTCCCCAGACAGATACTGACTACCGTTAGTCCCACCTCCCTTCCTCTCCCTGCCCCCCCTATAGTTTCCCACCACTGTCAGACCTTTTCTTATAGTATAATGATAGATCTTCAGGGTCCGCTATATGAGTGAGAACATGTGATACTCAGATCTTTGTTTCTGTGAGAGATCACTCAGTATTCTAGACTCTAGTTCCATCCAGGTTGCTGCGACATTCATGATTTTGTTCTTTTTTATGGCTGCGTAGTATTCCGTCGTGTATATGTACCACATTGTTGTAATTTATTTAATGGCATTTATTAAATGCTTTCTTTGCCTTACAGTGAATGACTCTTGTTTTCAAGGAGATCTTCATCTAATATTCATGGTGAAAGCCATCATGTAATTTTTGCTATAATCACCTAGCATATGAACAATCTGTGCTTGGGAAATAGTAGTTTAGTTTGACAAATATTTGGGAGTAAATAATTGTGGAAAAAAAAAGTGGCATGTATATCAGAATCCCAGTTCCCCAAACCTCGTAATTAGGTGTGAGAATGGACACATTGGGACTAGGTAGCTGTGCAAGGCAGGTCCCAAACGCGAGAGGGGCAGGAGAGGAGATGGCCTTGAGTGCCAGGCTGAGGACTCTGACTTTCATCAGCAGGATGGGATCCCCGACAGCCTTCCCGCCGGAGAGTAGCAAGATTCGGGCAATGACTTATGATGGTTGACCTTACTCAGTATCCAGGGAGTTTGTGGTTAGAGCACAGAGCAAGGAGTCTCCAAACTGTTCTGATCGTGTACCACCTTAGAAAAGAATATATTTTGAGCACAGACTTCCTACACATGTATGCCAACTTACTAATATATCATGTGTGTTATAAAATAAAATATGGAAATTAATCATATTAAACATAAATATGAATAGATGTTTCTTGTCTGCTTCCCAGTGTTTTTTTTTTTTTGAGTTGGAGTCTCACTCTGTCGCCCAGACTGGAGTGCAGTGGCTGCTCCTGGCCGCTGCAACCTCGACCTGCTGGGCTCTGGTGATCCTTCCGCCTCAGCCTTCCGAGTAGCTGGAATTACAGGCATGTGCTATCACGCCTGGCTGATTTTTTTATTTATTGTAGAGCTGAGGTCTCGCCAAGTTGCCCAGGTGGGTCTCGAACCCGTGGGCTCAGGCAGTCCACTCACCTCAGCCTCCCAAAGCACAGGATTACAGGCTGAGCCACTGAGTCCGGCATGCCCAGAGTTTTCTAAGCTCCCTTGGGCCTGCATGCTGCTTTGGAGGTCACTGGTAGAAAGGCGGAGAGACTTATTTGGAAGACTGTTAAAAGAAACTGAAGGTCAGATGAAAGGAGTCTGAATTAGAAAGTCAGCAGAGAAAGTATAAAAGAAAATATGGAACCAAAGACAGCAAGAAATCTGAGGAGGAAGTCACATATAGAACTGATATTCCAGGTTGGCGCAGTGGCTCATGTCTGTAATACCTGTAATATCTGTAGCACCTGGGGGAGGCTGAGGCCATCTCTACTAAAAAATAAATAAGCCAGATGTGGTGGCATACACTTATAGTCCTGGCTACTCAGGAGATTGAAGTGGAAGAATTGCCTGAGCTCAGGAGGTCGAGTCTGCACTGAGCCATGATCGTGTCACTGTACTCCAGCCTGGGTGACAGAATGAGACCCCGACTCAAAAAAAAAAAAAAAAAAAAAAGAACTGATGTTTCAGGTCAGATTGACTAGGAGATAGCATACTGAGGGGAGTTAGATGAGTCTAGGTTCACTTCCAGTTTCTGTGTGACAGCTGAAGCTGAGCCAATGTGCTCTGAGAAGCGAGTAAAAAGAAGAGAGACGTGGCGAAGGACGCTTAGGGGAAGCGTGTGTGGAGGGCATCAGCCAGAGAGCTTTAATATTTACTCCGTCTGTTGTAGGACCAGGCAACAGTTTAGCACTTTCCTTTTTTATTTAGTTAAGTGCTTATGTCACTCCTTAAGAGGCAGTTGTCCTTACTCCAGCTCTGCAGGTGAAGTAACTTAACATCAGAGAAGTTAAACAACTCACTTAAGGTCGATGCTAGGGCCAAGATGTGTCATGCAACATGTTCGAGGTCAAAGGCCAGGGCTAAGATGCAGAACACAAGCTCTAGGCTTGTTCTAGGACAATCTGCCCATGCTGCAGTGGAGAAGAAGAATGGCAGGAGCAGAATCAAAGCAGTTCAGTTTCACAGAAGATGACAGCAGCGGAGGGCAGTGTTAAGTGCAGGCAGTCCGCATTGTCCAACGTATCGTGCAGTAAACACGGTTTTGAGTACCTGTTTAGACCGCTGTTTCTTAAGGGGGCAAGTTTGCTTCCCAGGAGACCTTTTCGGATATCTTTGAGAAGAATTTTTTGCTAAGGGTATAATGTGAGCTCGGGCTGGAGATGCTACTGAAATCCTATGAGACAGCCCCCCACCAAAGAACTACTTGACCCAAAGGTCAGTGGGGTTGAGGTCAAGAAACCCTAGACTATAACAGACTGTACAGATGACAGTTCACTTACCCTTTCTGAGCATCTGTCAACCGTAGTTGTAGACACACAGCAACACCTGCAGCCACTTCACAGAGTTCTGAGCAAAATACGTGAGGTGATCTATGTGAAATCACTGTAATATTACCTGAACTTCACCTTACACTGTCTATTTCTGGAGAATAAAAAAGTGGTAAAACTCCGAATTTGATGATTGGATCATTATGAGATAGGAAAGTTTTAGGTTGATGCATAAGGTCATAGCACTTGTTTTGGCGTGGCAACACTGTGGTGTTGGGGGTTTGTTCATCATTTGCCATTCGGAGGGACAATGTTGCGCTTGTGAAAATGCCTCACATTTTGCAGATTTGAAGACAGCTAGTGCTTTTGTGTGCTAAAGAAGATGGAGTGTCAAGTGGGAAAAAAGCAAACATTGCAACATGTTCTTCTGTTTGAGTTTAACAGAGGAGTTAAGGCAGTGGAGGTGGCTCAAAACATTTTTGCTGTGTGCAGAGAGAATGACATTGGGGAAAGCATGGAAAGCAAATGGTTTTGTCATTTCAAAGAGGGCCACTTAGACCCGAGTGATTCTCCACATTCAGGAAGACCCTTGGGCTTTGACAAAGACCATTTAAATGCTTTAATTCAGGATGATTCATGTCCGTCAATTTGGCAAATATGATGAACTGTGACCAGTCAACCACAGTGCAACATTTGCATTCCATGGGCAAATGAAAAATGCTACGAACATATGCATCAACCCAATAGCTCTCAAGGGGTTGGAAAGAGAAGGGTGGAACGCCGTGAGGAAAGACTGCTGCTGCAGCGAACACGAATGTGGAGGGTGACCTTACAAGGGCTTATCAGGACCTGGGAAAGACTTTGCACATTGCTTTTTAGAACGGGGAGAGGCTGTGAACCCGTCTGTGGCATGAGAGAGGAACATACTAGGGGAGGACAGGTTGAAAATGTCAAGAGTGATACCAAATGCGGGGTGTGTGGTCTTTGAAGAGGTGGTTCACTAAAGTGGTCTTCTCCAAGGAAGAAAGACACATTTTTTCTCCTTAGCCAAGAAAGATGGAAGAAGAAGCAGGTGGTGATAAAAGCAAATTTCAGGGATTGTGTTTGGCAGTTGGTGAGGCAGAATACTGGAAAGTCGCAATGGAAAGACCTCAGCGTTCTTCATAAAGTTGAAGACTATCATCTGCTTGAGTGAAGGAAGGGGGAGGGGAAGGAGAAGGATCGGCATTGCCGTTGAGGAAATCAGGATTGGGGTCGAGCAGCAAATGAGTCAATGGGTTGCCGAAGAGCTGGAAGGACCTACAGGAGTGTTGAACGTGGATCCGTGGGAGAGCCCACAGTATCCTTCCGTCACAGTGGTGGGTGGACACAGGAGGTCTAAGAGGGAAGAAGTGGGATGATGGAGCTTGGCACCGAGCGGCTTTGGAGTCTGGGTGTTGGAGGTGCGTTTTCAGAATGCTGCAAAGGTGCAAGGTTGGGTCACAATGGAGAGGGGCTGAGGAGGCACTCAGGGCTTCATGGTGGCCAGCATGTCGGAGGGTCTTCAGGGCCAGGCGTCAGGTGAGCGTGGCATCGAGGTCCCTAAGATGATGGACCGGAAGAGTGACGGAGGGAGAGACCGAGCAGGTTGCAGGAGTCCAGGTGGAAGGGGATCCTGAAGCTGACGAAGGCCCGAGTGGTCAGTGGGGCTTGCTGGGGAGGCGGCTTTGCTGGATGATGACGGTGGGGGAATATTCCGGAAGCAGCATAAATACAGGTGCCATATATACATATTCACACATGTGCATCTATACACACATATGCATTTATATATACAACATGCACACACAGAGAGAGAAGGGCTTCCTCTCTTCCGGTGAGCAAGAGGGCGGGGAAAGGCGTGCTCCTCTGGGAGGCGCCGGCGAAGGCTGTGTCTGAGGTGGGGCTCCAGGTCACACCAGCTGTCGGGTGGCATGTCTTCAGGAAAGGCATGACGATGAGATGCTCAGTGACTGCTCCCCACTGTCTCCATGGGGTGGTGGGACCCGGGGGAAGGATGGCCACGGGAGAATGGCAAGAAGCTCATCGAGCTGAGCCTGAGAAGATCCCGCAAGGGGCTTGCGGGGGGGTTTGGCCTGTGGTGGCCGGAGGCACCGGCGGGAGTCTGGAGGCCTTTGGGAGTGCCAGGGCGGCTGACAACACCCGCCAGTTCCACCCCAGTGGCGCAGACTGTATGCCTGTGTGGTAGGTCCGTGAGGCTGCCCTGGTGGTGCCCGACGGCACCCCTCCCTGCCCACGGTGACGGTACGAGGGTCAGTGGTCAGTAAGGCACAGGCGTGGGTGTCTGCATATGTGATGTCTGTATGTGTGTGGGTGGATGTGTGTGCATGCATGTGTATATATATGTGTACATGTACACATGTGCACACATAAATGTGCACGTGTGTGTATATGCATGCATGTGAATGTGTATATGTGGTACATATATGTATGCACACACACGCTTGTGCATATATGTACTTGCACGTGTGTATATGCATCTGTGTATACATATATTTGTGTGTATGTGCTTATGTGTATGTGTGTGTCTGTATTTATATATACATGTGTCTACTGTATATTTGCATGTGTGTAGGTATGTGTATATGTATGCGTAGGTGTGTATGTGTGTGTATGTGTGTGTGTGTACGTGCACATGTGTGTATCCTTGGTCTGATCCTACTCACTCCTGAAGCTTTTCCCAAACAGATAAAAGCCAGACCTATGAAGAAATAGAATTTGG
The DNA here is from genome assembly GCA_027257055.1 of Cephalopachus bancanus. Classification (NCBI taxonomy): domain Eukaryota; kingdom Metazoa; phylum Chordata; class Mammalia; order Primates; family Tarsiidae; genus Cephalopachus; species Cephalopachus bancanus. The sequence continues at coordinate 140,007 of JAPVLO010000169.1, read as the reverse complement.
CTAAAAATAGCAGCTAGCATCTTGTTTATTGAAATATTTTAATGTAATGTGAATTATTTGAAGTAAATGTATTCATAAGGCAGAAAAATGTATTCATAATAATAAAAACAAACTTTAACATTTCTCTAACAATGAGTTCATTCTGCCGTGGCATAGTCATTCTGTCCAGGGCCACCCATCACACAATGACCATGTTTCAATTCACAAGTATCATTAAGGTAGTCATATTGGATAATTTTGTTATGAAAAATGAGATTAAATTATCTGTAACTTGTATAATAATGCCAGTTTAAAAATAATAGTGTGATTCACAGAAAAATTGATGTTTCGATCCTATTTTATTTCTTGCTGTGGTTGGTATTTAGCATCTGAGCAGCTCCTCAAAGAACATGTGTAACAAGTACCCCATGGAAGCAAAACCCTGGATTCACTGAGAGTAATTAGCTCTAAATTTTCACTGCCTGTGGCTGGTGCAGCCTCAGATATAGAGGCAGCGACTGTTCTCTGATTTTCGTGTACAAAGTGAGCAGTTGAGCTTGTAATTTGCAAACTGAAAACCAGGGCTGAATTGAGAGTGTCTGTATACCTGCACACCCCCCGCCCCCGCCATGCTCGTCTGCATGCACTCTTTAAGTGCTGGTTTTAGTAAGAACAAGGCAAGTCTGTTTGATCTCAGTCTGTTTTGTTTTCTAAAATGCTAAGATCCAAGGATTTCAGATGATTGTTTATTTGAAATACGGAGTTACTCAGTCTTTTGGCTACAACTTAGGAAAGTCAGGAGTCGTAAATAATGTATTTGAAGTTTGGATCGGTGGTGCTTAAACATGCAGTTCTCCAAATTTGGCAAATAAGATAATGATTTATGTAAGCAGACTAGCTCAGTCACAACTCAGTCTAGATTTAGTCTACACATATATTAGACTGCGTGTTTCAGAACAAGGAGAAATATAAGACTTAATGAAGATTTTCAATATTTGAATGCTAGCACTTTCTTGAAATCATGATGACATATAATGGTTTTTGATTAAAAATAATTTATGTTTTTAAAAACTGGTTTACATATACTTCCAAAATTTTTTAGTGAACTTTTATTAAATTAATTGAAAGGTTTATACATGTTTTAATGATGATCTCCTATCAATTTTACATTATTTTAAAAAAATAAATTCTTGTTCAAGCTGAATCAAATGCTACAACCTTCTAATATTTTTGTTAGTAACTTAATTAAACTTTCTTTGCATCACAGAATAATATCTGACAAACAATATCTATTTTATTAATACAGTCTTCTGGCGGAAAAGTGAAATTAAAATTACTGAAGGAACAGATTCAAGGTAAACAGTTTGCCACCATATTTTTAGATACCACAGCTATAATTCCTTTGCTTTTGCCTTTGAACTACATGAAAAATTAAAGTGCTAGAATTGTTCAAGCAATATACAAATTCTAAACACCCAGAGGATGACACTTTGATTTTCAAAATACATTTTATTTAGGGTTTTTTTCGGGAGGTTTTTATGTCAAAAACATCAACTTAGGATATAATCATAATGATAGCATTTTTCAAAAGTGAGGACTTTTCATTGCACTGCTCCTTAAACTTCACTGATATAATCTTTTAACCAGGAAGATAGTTTAGTAGTATAAAATTATAAATTTACTCTAGGAAAACATTCAACATTTTGAAAAATTGCTTTACATTTTTTTTTTTGAGTCGGAGTCTCAACTCTGTCACTCAAACTGGAGTGCAGTGGCCACTCCGGCCACCGCAGCCTCCACCTGCTGGGCTCCGGCGATGCTTCTGCCTGTAGCTGGAATCACAGGCTCGCGCTATTTTAATAAATTATTTAACAATAGCAAGTACCAAAAATAAAATTTGCATTTATGATAATTCCAAAGGAAATAAGATGCTTTTCTGAAAGATAAACATATCTAATTTTGAGTGATTAAGACAATTTTGTAAAACAAATTTTAGAAATACTTATGCTACACTACTTATATGTTTATGGACGCATACACTTATTATAAATATATGCTGTTATAAATAGTTAGAGCTTGTTCTGTGGGGACTTCTCTTCGATCCAGAGATGGGAAAGGTGCCTTGTTTCATTACTGCATCCACTGGAAAACTACACATTATGCTTTAAAATGACTGCTCTAACTTCTTTTCCATCCAGAGGCAGCGAAGCAGCCAGTTAATTATAAAGTGCCACATACTTCTGAAGGCGGAATACCTGAGGTCAAAGGGAAGGCTTGCGGACCATGTGAGAGCAGAGCTGCCCTGCTGGTAGGTGCACGGTCGCGAGCCCCAGCTGTGCCCTTCCACCTGGCCCGTCTCTGGCTCCAGCACAGCTTGCCTTGGTGGCCAGATGCTTTTCCTCCTCACTGTGCGCACTGCTGGCAGCTACCTCCTTCTTGCATAGGCTGTCACCTCAGTCCTTGTCCTGTCCTTGCGCGAGGACATTACCTTATGCCCGTATCCCCTCTCCCTTGGGCCACGCCTGTCAGCACACACACATGCTGCAGCGTCTTCCATCCACAACCAAAACCAAACCAAAGCTACCACACGATTGTAGCCTCAAACCTTCCTCTGCTCCCCTGTGTTGTAAAACTTCCGAAGCATTGTCTCTACCCACTGTCGTCATATTCCTTCCTCCTGCTGTCTGCCTTTTAAAAAAACTGAGGTGTCATTTACTTTCTGTAAAATAGCAGATCCAATGGACAATTCGGTGCCTTTTGACAAATGTGTGCACCCTGACGGGATATGCTGACAGTGACCTCACCCCAGAAGTTTCCTGCTTGCCTCCGCCATCCGTCCCCACCTCAAAGGCAACTACTGTTCTGGGTTTTAAACCTAGCAGTGCCTCTGGTTGAACTTCACGTCAGTGGAAGGATACAGTACACATTTTTTGAATCCTTTTGCCCCACATGAAAAGACATCTGTGGTAACTGATCAGTAATTTGTCTGGGTGTATCTGTGAATAGTATGGAATTACACAGATATGCCACAATTTGTCCCACGCTGGATGACATTTGGGTTGTTTCAGTGTTTTGCTCTTATGCTTAAGGCTGCTGTGCACCTTTATGGGTCAGCCTTTTTTGTTTATTCTTCCTTCTCTTAAAAGTTATTAAGTGAAACTAAAATAAGTACAGAAAATTGTGCATACTGACAGCTCTTTCATTGTGACCAATTTTATGAACATTTTAAAAAAATTGTGGTAGAACAATCTGCAACTTAACGTCCTTGCTATTTTAAGTGGCAGCTTAGTGGCATTAAGTGTATTCACGGTGTTAGGATAGTGTCACCACCACTGATTCACAGAACTCTTTTCATTTTACAAAAGTGGAGTTCTGTACCCATTAAATACTGATGCCCAGACTCTAGCAGCTAAACACTGTTTTACTTTCTGTCTCTAAGAATTTGGAATCATATGTTATTTGTCCTTTTTGTCATTGGCTTCTTTCACTCAGAATAATATTCATAAGTTTTGATGAGGACGTAGCATATGTCAGAATTTCCTTTCTTTTTAAGGCTGAATGAAATTTGTTTTATATATATACTCCACTGCATTTATCTATTCATCCGTTGATGGACACCTGGCTGCTTCCAGCTTTTGGTGATTGTTTTCTTGTTTTTGTTTCGTTTTGTTTTGTGTTTTTGAGTTGGAGTCTCACTCTGCTGCCCTGGCTAGAGTACAGTGGCACGTTCACGGCCACCACAGCCTCAATCTGCTGGGCTCAGGCGATCCTTCTGCCTCAGCCTTCCAAGTAGCTGGAACTACAGGCTCACGCCACCATGCCCAGCTAATTTTTTGATTTATTATAGAGTCGAGGTCTCACCAAGTTGCCCATACTGGTCTCAAACCCCTAGATTCAGGCAATCCTCTTGCCTCAGCCTCCCAAAGTGCTGGGATTACAGACTTGAGCCATCGTGCTCGGACTTGGTGATTGTTAGCAGTGCTCTGAAGATTCTGCTTTCGGTTCTTTTGGGGATAGACCCAGAAGTGCACCAGCGATATTCCCATTCTCTTTGAATTCTCTGTATTCCGTCCTGGGTCTCTACCACTATCCAGCAACTGTCTTTGCCAAGATCGCCAGTGACCTCCACATCTGTAAACATAGCAGTCGATGCTCAGTTCTTACCTTAATTTATTAGGAATGTTTGATCTGTTTGATAAGACAGGAAGCCTCTCCTTATCCATGCCTCTCCTTCCTTGGCCTCCTCTGGGACACTGTGCTTCCTTGGTTCATTTTATGTTGGTACTTATTTCTCCTCAGCCTTCTTTGCTGTTTTTCTGCATTCTCGGCCTCTTGATGTTGGAGTGCCATAGGGCTCAGCCCTTAAGCCTCTCCTCTAGTCCATCTACAGGCGCTCTTTGGATCTTTTATCCAATCTCTTGGCTTTGGAAACTATATCTATATTGACAATTTCTTATTTATTTATTTTTTTTGAGTCAGAGTCTCACTCTGTTTCCTGGGCTGGAGTGCAGTGGCAGGAGTGTGGCTCACCTCAGCCTCGAACTCCTGGACTCAAGTGGTCCTCCCGCCTTAGTCTCCTGAGTAGCTGGGATTCCAGGCACACTCTACCACACCTGGCTAATTATTGGATTTTTTTTGTAGAGGTGAGGTGTTGTTATGTTACCTAGGCTGGTCTTGAACTCCTGGACTCAAGCAGTTCTCTCGTCTCAGCCTTCCAAAGTGCTGGGATCGTAGACTTGTGCATTGTGCCTGGCCTGATTTCCTAATTTACACATCCACCCCATCCTCTCCCCTGAACTTTTGACTCAAACTGCCTACTCCAGGCTGGAGTACAGTGACACACTCATGACCACCACAGTCTCGACCTGCTGGGCCTTTACTGAATGTCTAATAGACATCACTATCTTAATATGTCCAAAACTAAGCCCTTAATTTTTCTCCAATAAATATTCTTCCATCCCAGTTTCTTCATACACATGTCAATTCAAATGTTACCTACCCCAACAGCATTTTTAAAATAGCAAAAGCTGTCTTGCACCCTCTAGTTTTGTGAAGCCACTTTATTCATCTACATGATATTGATCACCACTTAATATATATTCATTTGGTTATTTTCTACCTAAATGTAAACTTTGTGAGGGTAGGAGCTCAGTTTTGTTTACTTTTTGGGTTCACCACCTAGAATTATGTCTGCAGGGTAATAGGCACTCAACAAGTATTTATTGAACGAATAATTTCTTTAAAACTATTTTATGGCTGGGTCCCATGGCTCAGCCTGTAATCCCAGCACTTTGGGAGGCCGAGGCGAGTGGATTGCCTAAACCCGCGGGTTTGAGACCCTCCTGGGTAACTTGGCGAGACTTCGTCTCTACAATAAATAAAAAATTAACTGGGTGTGGCAGTACATGCCTGTAGTTCTGGCTACTTGGAAGACTGAGGCAGAAGGTTCGCCAGAGCCCAGCAGGGTGAGGCTGTGGTGGTCAGGAGCGTGCCACTGCACTCCAGTGTGAGTGACAGAGTGAGACTCCAACTCAAATAATGGAGACTTTAATTTAGACCTATTTTTCTTTAGGTTAGCATTGAAGACATTCCAATATCTTTAGCGATTTTATTTTTTATTTATTTTTATTTTTATTTTTTTTGAGTCGGAGTCTCACTCTGTCACCCAGACTGGAGTGCAGTGGCTGCTCCTGGCCACCACAGCCTTGGCCTGCTGGGCTCTAGCGATCCTTCCACCTCAGCCTTCCAAGCAGCTGGAACTACAGTCGCGTGCTACCACGCCCGGTCGATTTTTTGATTTATTGTTGAGATGAGGTCTCATCAAGTTGCCCAGGCGGGTCTTGAACCCGCGGGCTCAGGCAATCCACTCACCTCAGCCTCCCAAAGGCACGGGATTACAGGCTGAGCCACTGAGTGATTTTAAATAGCACGCATAGGTAGGAAGCAGTTACCCCCTCCTGGAATTCAATAATTGTAACTTTGTAACTAATATTTGTAGGTTATGATATTTCAGAGACTTTGCATAATTTTTGACATAAGGCTATATTAATAGGCTTATTTAATGGCAGTTTTAACTAGACTCAAAGAAAATGCTGCATATCTGATTATGTGACGTAAAGTGTAAAACCCTGGCTCTTGGTGATATAATGTTCTTATTACATCATATATTTTTTTGTTTGATATAATGGTGGTCAATAATTTAAGGAATCTTTAAAAATTGTAATTGTTGGTCAGGCATGGTGGCTCATGCCTATAGTCCTAGCACTTTGGGAGGCTGAGGTTAGAGGATTGCCTGAGCCCATGAGTTTAAGACCAGCCTGGGCAACTTGGCAAGACCTCATCTATACAATAAATCAAAAAATTAGCTACGCATGGTGGCACATGCCTGTAGTTCCAGCTACTTGGAAGGCTGAGGCAGAAGGATTTCCTCAGCCCAGTAGGTCAAGACTGCGGTAGCCATGAGCATGCCACTGCATCCAGCCTGGGTGACACTTAAAAAAAAATTGTTAAGAACTCTAAAAATTCTAAGCAAATGTTGATATCCTTGAGTTAGAGGTATGAGAGCCACAGGGGAATTGCTGGTTAGATTGAATTGTGGAATCTGCTATTAATGATCTGAAAAGGATTTATATATAGGAGCTATGAGTCAATATTTCTTGTAAATTTTCTGCAAAATGCAAAAGATACTGGAATTTCTTCGATGTAAACTGAAAGGAAAATAGGTCTAAATTAAAGAAAAGTCTATTTTATGAAATAGATAGTAAAGAAATAACTCATTCAACACGTATTTATTGAATGCCTACTCTGTGTTAAACACTTTTTTTTTTGAGTTGGATCCTTACTTCCAGGCCAAGCCTTGTCCTTATGCCATGTTGTTCAAACTCCATGGCCTTTAAAAAGTATTCAACAGCAGGGTGCGGTGGCTTACACCTATAATCCCCGCACTTTGGGAGGCTGAGGTGAGAGGATTACCTGAGCCTGCCAGACAGGATAAATAGCGTGTACCCTGACTGGAAAGCAGATGAGTGTGACAATATGTGTGGTGATTAAACAGCTGACTTGCCTGAGAAGTGCTGTGTACAGAAGCCAGAATCAAGGCCCTAAACATCTGCACCAAGGTGAGAGGAGTGCCTGAGTCCAGGGGTTTCAAGATCAGCCCGGACAACTTGGCGAGACCTCATCTCCACAATAAATCAAGAAAATTAGCCAGGCATGGTGGCACATACCTGTAGTTCCAGCTTCTGAGAAGTCTCAGGTGGAAGGATCACCTAAGCCCAGCAGGTAGAGGTTGCGGTGGGCTGTGAGCGTGCCACTGTACTCCAGCCTGGCTTGAGACTCCGACTAAAAAAAAAAAAAAAAAAAAAGAATTTGCTAAGGTTCTAAGAAGGATTGGTCTTTGATTTGAAATAAAAATAATGCTTTATGATTATTGTCAAAACACTACAATAAACTATTTAAAAATTCAAATTAAGCAGATCTAATGAGGTAGACTGCGGTTTTGTTAAACTCTGAGGCAATCTTGAGTTCTTAAACTTATATGCTGCATGCGTTTATGCTGACTGCATCTTTTTTTTTTGAGTTGGAGTCTCACTCTGTCGCCCAGACTGAAGTGCAGTGGCCGCTCCCTGCCACCGCAGCCTCAACCTGCTGGGCTCCGGCAATCCTTCTGCCTCAGCCTTCCAGGTAGCCGGAACTACAGGCGCGCGCTACCACGCCCGGCTCATTTTTTTTTATTTATTGTAGAGATGAGGTCTCGCCAAGTTGCCCAGGCAAGTCTTGAACCCGCGGCCTCAGGCATTCCACTCACCTCAGCCTCCTAAAGGCGCGGGATTACAGGCTGAGCCACCGAGCCCGACTGCTGACTGCATCTTTAGGGTAATATTTCAGGGGAAATGTGTATGGGAGAGAGGGGGCAAGAGCTTGTGTTCTGGGAGTTTGACGCTCAGTTGTAGCTGCTGTTAGCCGTGTGACCTTCAACAAGTGTCTTCTTAATCCCTCTCCCTCTGTTTCCTCATTTCTCAAATAAGTTAGTGACAACAGTAATCTGTGTCCCCAAATTTTCAAGGGCAGTGAGTCAGTGCATGCGAAATATGTAGCACTGTGTCTGGCATGTAGAGAGAAGACAATAAACTGTGTGTTTTTGTTGTTGGCACTTTTTAATGACCTAATGCATTTGCATATCTCGATGGCAAAGATAAAGACCCAGACTTCCAAATTTCCTACGTATGTATTTGGCAAGTGTGGCTGATTTAATTAAACTTAGACGGATCATGAAGACTTAGCACAAGTGATCTGGCACTCATCACATTAACAAGATCTTTGTTAAAACGGCACCTGGTAATTCCATTGCTGAAGAAGCGTCTGTGGTGGGACGGAGTTCTTATTGACATTTTCAGCATGTTCCTGCCAGTTATACAAACTGTCTAAAAAGATTACCAGTTGGCAGTAATTTTAACCCAATTCAAATCCAAATATGCATGTATAACAAAATATGTAAGCTTACAGCACAACTGCAGCTTTGATCTTCCAGTCTGCACATTTGGCTACTTTCATTAAGTCTGTTGTTAACAAACACTTGGCTGTGGAATTATATGCTGAAACTCGTTTTCAGCTTTCTATACTACATTACAAAAACAGTGCCAGATAGTATTGAGAAAGTCATTGAAACATTAGCAGGTGTGGTCAATAAAATACATTTTGAAATCCATATTGACATAGCAATACAATCATATATTCGTGTAAAGTTATGGTTTTTAAATTGACTTTACATTTAAAATTATGGATTCAGGATCATATTTTTGTCATCATTTCTCTAGCAGAATGCATCCCTCGAAACAAGTGTTGAAAGTGTAGGAGTGGTTCCTATGCTAGTGATACTGTTTAGTTTTCTTTGGCTTAAATAAAATAATACAAGCTATATTTGGAATTTTTTTTTGACTTTTTTTTTCTCTGCTGCTTATGTTGTAGTGCAGTGGCATGATCATTGTTCACTGTAGCCTTGATCTTCTGGGCTCAAGAGCTTCTCCCACCTCAGCTTCCTGAGTAGCTAATACAAGTATGTGCCACCAAGCCCAACTAATTTTTGTATTGTTATTTGTGGAGACATGCTTACATCATATTGCCTAGACTGATCTCGAACTCCTGGGCTCAAGCAATCCTGCTTTGGCCTCTCAAAGTGCTGATATTATAGGCGTGAGACACTGTGCCAGGCCATGTTTGCATTTTGATAAATACCAGATCATGCTGTCATGTGAAATATTAGATTTTATTTTATTGTGGATTTTATTGAGGTTTTTCAATACAGACAGTCTCCAACTTACTGTAGTTTGACTTAGGATTTTTTGACTTTATAATGGTGCAAAAGCAAGATGTAATCAGTAGAAACCATACTTAAAAGCTTGAATTTTGAGTTTTTGGAGTAGTCTCAGTCATGTTCCCTTGTTGCCCCTTCTTCACAGTGGAAATACAGCAGCCACTCTAACTTTATTGGGCTGTCGTGGGATTAGACAAGAAGGGGTATATCATCCCACTGTTCCGTTGGGACAGGGAGCATGTGCTCACAGAATTGTGGACATTGTTATTGTTATTTGAAACTAACCCCCTTTTCAAGTTTTATTTTAATTATATAAAATTTTTGCTCTTTAAACCCATGTTTTTTAGTGTTGTCCTATTCATTTTATATTCAGGAAACCTGGATACATCATTGCAGGTATCTGCATCACTACATAGAAACTTTAAGACAATTTTTATTTTTGATTTTTGAATTGGGATCTCACTTTATCACCCAGGCTGGAGTGCATTGGTGTGATCACAACGCACCACAGCCTCGACCTCCTGGACTTAGGCATTCCTCCTGCCTCAGCCTCCCGAGTAGCTGGGACCACAGGCATGCGCTACCAGACCCAGCAAGTTTTTCAGTTCTTTTGTAGAGATGAGGTCTCACTATGTTGCCCAAGTTGGTCTTGAACTACTGGGTTCAAGTGATCCTCTCACTTCGGTCTCCCAAAGTGCTGGGATTACTGGCATGAGCCATTACGTCCCACTTTAGCATAATTTTTAAAACTTAATGGACTTAAAAGCCTCCTGTTGGGTTTTAATAGGAGTGCAGTCTGCTTTTCCATGCTGTACGTGGTCCAGTGCTTGGTACTCACTTGGATCCACGTTGCCACACAAAAGCACTGATTGGGGGCTTGTGAGAATGCAGGGTCCCAGGTCCCTCCCAGACCTGCTGAGCCAGAGACTGTGTTGTTGTAGATCCTGGGTGACACACACACACACACACACACACACACTGCATTCACCTGACTGCCCACCTCAGTCCAGCCTGGCCAGCGCAAGGCAGGAGAGCTTGGCTGATGTGTCGCTGGACTAGCCCAGCACTTTTTACTTGTTACTCCTTGATGCGAAGGAAGAGACAATAGAAGGCGGGAGCCCTGGGAGGAAAGGAAGAGGGTCAGAGGAACCCTGAGGCCCTTGGCACGGACACCCTGCACCACCCCAGGCCCTCCTGCTCTCTTAGTTGTGCTGCTGGTGGTTCCTTCTACCCTGGGCCAAACGAGGGCTCAGTCATGGGCATGGGGGCCGTGGTCACACTGTCAAGATTGCAGGGCAGGATGCAAGTGGAGCGTTGTTATTTGTAGTAAGACCTCCATTCTCTTTTCTCTTTACTCCCAGTCTTGCTTGGCACTTTCATAGGTGCAGGTATGTTGCATTACTCAACTTCTCCATACGTTTTAAAAATGACTTTTTAACATCATGGAAATTTGGAAGGTAAACATAAACTTGCCTGTGCTTGTTTCATCAGTCATGAACATTGCTGATGTGGCACTGTGGTTCCGTACAATTTTTTTTCTTATTCTTTTTTCCTGTGGGGACTCTTCTAAGAGTGCTTTTAAAACCATAGTTGAGAACCACCAGTGAAGATATACCTTTCAAGGCAGTATATGGGAACTTTCGGAGGAAAATAGCATGCGTGTCATTCTAAGCTAATTGTGCTGTGTAATCCATACAGAAAGATGAAATAACTTATGAAAATCAAGGAGTTTTTGATGAGCCATGATGCTGTTTAGATCTTACAAGGTCAAGAAATTTGAGCTGAGACCGCTTGGTGGGTTTATGATTTATTCAGAAATTGTATATACATACACACATCTGACACATATACCTAAAACCTAGATTGAGGTTATTGCAGGTATTTTGAGATGAGAATAATTGATGTTTACAAGTTAGTTTTCCTCAGAGTTAAATCTAAATAGCTGTCCTAGTTTTTTTTGGGGGGAGGGCCTTCTCAATTCCAATGACACCGAGGTGTGTAACTTGAAAATATGCAAACAATTACAAATTTATGCAAATGTTTTATCAGAAGTATGCTATTAAAGATTATGTGATTTTTAAAAATGAAAATGTCTTTTAAGGTGTGCCTCGAGTGTGGCGAAGACTATTGTTTGGGCTGCTTTGCTAAAATTCACCAGAAGGGGGCACTAAAGCTCCACAGAACAACGCTTCTGCAGGTAGGATCTGAAACGTGTCTTTGTGGTTTCAACATAAAGGCGTTTAAAACATGTTTAATTATCTAGGACTCAGGATGATTTACGTTAGTTTCCAAAACTCTATTATGTACAGAGAGCCTTGACATATACCTTAAAATTATTTTACTGAACACCAATCTAGATTTCATTTTGCTATTTAGGCCGTGTTTTAATAGAGTGGCTGAAACACTTAGCTTGATCAGAGCCTCCAGATTGTGGATTCTGTCTGTGAGCCTGACATTTAAAAATGAGGTAATATTTTTATGGTGGTTTCAAAAGAAATCATGGATTATTTTAAATACTATTCCTATGAGGTTTATAGATAGAAATCTCTTATGTTTTCTTTTCATGTTTATTTAAATAACTAGTTTTTAAATTTATCTTCACCCATTATCATGTTGGTAAGCTTATCTCTCAGGTTCCTAGTTTTCCTCCCTATAAGGACCTTTTGTTTACCTTTATATAGTCACTGCTTTTTGAAATGCCTAAACTCAAGTGACTTTAAAATTTCTATACTTAAACAATAAATACGGCTAAATATAGACACAGCACTACACTAGTTACATTTGATGATGCATTGATTTGTCACAGATTTTATTCATTATACAGTAATTTACTCAACAAATATTTATCGGATGACTTCTGGAAGGTAGGTCTGTGCTGAGAAGTGAGCTTACACAGGGAATTGCGCCAGGATCCTGCTGGAGCTTAAAGATAAAAGAACCACCCTTGTATAATGGGTTAAGGATTTTGATACCTTGTAGGCAAAAGAAAGGGGATGACCAGATCTGCATTTAGAAGGGTCACTGGTAATTGCAGTCCATATGTGTTGCCTCAATGTGTATGCCGGGTACTGCCAAGGATGCTGACAGCCCAAGTTACGACAACCACACAACACAGACAGACCTACCTCACTCATAGTTACATGAGACTTTTGGATGACTGCCCAACGTTAGAGCCTCTGGAAGGAAATGCTGCAGGGAAAACAAACGCCAGCCTGCCCCCTTCCTCCCTCATGATACCAAGATCAGACAGTCATAGAAGCGAATATGAGAAATGAATCGACCTAAGAGTGAGCCTAATTGCTAATATATAACAATTCCCTTCCCTCTCCTCCCTCTCCTTCCCCTCCCTCTCTCTCCCACCCTCTCCCTCCCTCTCTCCCCCTCTCCCAATCACAGCTTCTAAAGACAGTCAGACTTTGCTGTGGTGGGGCTTACTGTCACACAGCCGTAGACATGCTGTGGTCACATCACACTTCCTAGAAGCCACACGACATAGAGTGTGTTTTCTGAACATCGAGCATTCCTCTGTTCCACATTAATGTATTCAAGTGTATGTATTCTATAGCTTAACATGGAAGAAAGAGGTCTTTGTAAATAAGAATCCTGTAAAATTCCAAGCGTAGATTTGATTAAAGAAGTGAGAAAGCTGGGCTCGGTGGCTCAGCCTGTAATCCCGCGTCTTTGGGAGGCTGAGGTGAGTGGATTGCCTGAGCCCGCGGGTTTGAGACCCGCCTGGGCAACTTGGCGAGACCTCATCTCTACAATAAATAAAAAATTAGTTGGGTGTGGTAGCGCATGCCTGTAGTTCCAGCTACTTGGAAGGCTGAGGCGGAAGGATCGTCAGAGCCCGGCAGGTGGAGGCTGCGGTGGCCGGGAGCAGCCACTGCACTCCAGTCTGGGTGACAGAGTGAGACTCCAACTCAAAAAAAAAAGAGAAGTGAGGAAATATTTACTAAATATATACTTCCTGTCATACATTTGTGTTAATAATTTTAAAATATGTTGACTTTTGTGTTTCTTCTGTAGTTTTCTTCAGGTTGCATAGTAACTTCTTCGCGGAGTGTTTACAACAGTCTACAGATGTTTTCCTTCATCTTTATTGAGCCTTAATTGACAAATAAAAGTTGTGTATATTTGAGGTGTAAAAGTTGGTGTTTTGATGTACGTAAGCACTGGATTTCACATGGTGAAGTCAAGTTAAGGAACGTCTCCACACATCACGTCCCATCCCCGTGCCTCCTTCCCTCCCTCCCTCTCTTTGGTAAGAGCACTTAAGCCACCGCCTGTGTCGTGTTTTCTGATTTTGACTTCAGGGGAGGAAACGTCAGTGAACCCAAATAGCGAATTGTGTTTATGTTCCTCAGGAATCTCAAACTGTGGAATGCGCTCGGACCCCCAAAAGTTAGCACCCATCAAAGAGCAGGGAAGAAACTGGGCACCCTTGAAAGATTTCGTCAAGCAAGAGAACCATCTGTGTGCAGACGATTAAAGGCAGCAGCAGCGAAGGGCCCGTTGTCTCCTCTGAGCCTGGGGGCTCCGTGTGCTGCCCGGTCTGTGGAGACCACGGCTCCTGCCTGGTGCTGTGGTGGGGAGAGCTGGGGGGGCACCATCCCCTAGGGGAGGGGACTTGGAGGCGGCGGCACCTGGCAAGGGCACACGCAGGCCTCCTGGCACTCTCTTCTGTCATTCCCTTAGTGATGCCGTCTCACCCACTGGGTTCCTAGGAAAGGAAATACTTGGAAGGAGACAGTTCTTTTTTAATATAATTCACGTAAATTTGTCTGCTTACTAACAAAACAAGAATCATAAATTAAAAAAAAATTTTTTTTAAATTTAGACTCCACATCTGAATGAGATCATGCATTTTTTTTCTTTTTTTGTCTGGTGATTTCACTGAGCACAACAGCCTCCAGGTTCATCCGTGGAGCCAAAAATGCCTCCTCTTTTTTTTTAATGGCAGAATAACATTCCACTGTGTGTACACAGGTGCTCTGCCCACAAAACATAACTCCTCCATGCGGTGATGGGTATTCAAATGTGCTTGACTATGGCTATTATTTCACAATGTACAAGGGAGGACCCCCACAAGTGGAATTTATTTATAAAAATTGTGTATTTTTTCTTACATGTTTAAACTTCGGTCACCTTCAAAGTACTCTCTGTTTGATGCAATACACCAGTGGAGACTCTTTCTTCACTGCTCAAAACAGTTTTTGCACTCGTTGATTTTTATGCCTTTTAGTGCTTCTGCCCTTTTTTTGTTTCACCTCTTCCACATCAGCAACACGTTTTTCTTTGAGAAATTTTTTAATCTGTGGAAACCAAAAAAAAGTCACTTGGGTGAGATCAGGTGAATAGAGAGGGTGGGGTGTGGGGGTCATGCTGTTTGAGTCGAAAACTGCTGAACACTTAGTACAGTGTGGGCAGGTATACTCGTAAAAGCACCCATCATGAAATGGGCAAATGCATTGAAAGACTCTCCCTCCCCAAAAGAATTCACTGTATTATAAGGGACTTGCCCTCCAAAAAATAATTCTGGATTTTTTTGGCCCCCCCTCAGAGCATCTTGCATACACCTTAAGTACATAAAAATCGTTTTTTGAAAGAAACGATTTCAAATTGTTTTCTACTTCCTGCTGCAGGTGGTGCACAGTGAAGGCAGTGGCGCTTTGTATGAGTGACTCACACCTGTTTATCATGACCATGAGCGGGAAAGAGTTCTCAGTCACTGGTGTCGCGTGCTCTGCGCTCCTCCTCGGATGCTTCCTGTCGGGGCTGGTGCTCTGTTTTTCTCCTGCCCTGTGGCCTCGCCAGGCCTCTTCCATCACTTCTTGACCTCAGCCAGCGATCCCTTTGGCTCTCCACCATTCTCTTCCTATTTCTGTTCTCTATTTAACCTTTAATTTTTTCCAGTCAGCTAGCTTTTTTCTTGTTTCCAACATTTTCACCTGTCTTTCCTTTTCCATTACGGTTCTCACTATGTCTTGGCCTTGAAAGGAGAAGCTATTTCTTTCTGCTTAGCCCTCATGAACCAGTCAAGTAGTGTTTTTTAGTTTCTCATCATTTTGGTAACTATTCATATTAAAGTCATGAGGCTTTGTTGATTGCTGAATTCATACCTAACTTGAGAAGTCAGAGCATACATCTGATAGATGACTATTAAGCATTACTGTATAAAAAGCATACATTCTAGGCTAGTGGATTTTATACTTTAATTCTTTAACCTACACTGTTGTTGCTGGTTACTGTGAAGTGTCTCCCAATCCAACAGTTGAAGCCATTTCAGCTTCGATCCTGCAGCCCAGTGAGTCCTGTGAATTCCTTCAGCAGGGACCATTTTGTACCAGCATTTCTTGTTTTACTTATGAGATAAATTCCTGAAAAAAATGGAAGGCAAGCTATTACTACTTACATGTTGATTAGCCTAATTTCAAAGGGCCTTTCTTTTGATTTTTGCTTGATTTGTACTTGGTGGGGATTCAAAATGCTTCAAGATTTTTTTGGCCTCCTCCAACTTCTGTTAAATAGTTAATTATCCACAAAATAAAGCCAAACTGTGTGAGGGAAATCACTAACCATGAAAGCTCTGCTTCCATATGTAGAAGGATCGTCAGCCCCAAGGGCTGAAACAAGCGTTTTTTCCAGATAAAAAACGAAGTCTGAATACACCAGGCATTCCTGCTTCCTTTGAACAACATACGATCAAACAGAAGAGACGTGGTTAATCGGACACAGCAGATGGGGGAAAGCAAACAAAAGGCGTTCTACTGTGCAGTGTGATGTGTGAGGGAGGTTAGAGTAGGTAAGTCACTAGATGGTGGCAGGTGCATTTCCTTAATTGATAAATGGAGACGTCCTTTTTGTTGTTGTTGTTTGTTTTTTTTTAAGTTGACGTCTCACTCTGTCACCCAGGCCGGAGTGCAGTGGCACATTCACGGCCACCGCAGCCTCGACCTGCTGGGCTCAGGCAATCCTTCGGCCTCAGCCTCCCCAGTAACTGGGACTACAGGCGTGCACCACCATACCCGGTGAATTTTTTGATTTATTGTAGAGATGAGGTCTTGCCAAATTGCCCAGGCTGGTCTCGAACCTGTGGGCTCAGGCAATCCTCTCACCTTGGCCTTCCAAAGTGCTGGGATTATAAGTATCAGGCACCATGCCCAGCCTGGAGATATTCATTTTTAAAAAATTATTATTATTATTTTTTATTATAAAGATGTGGGGTACAATTCAGGATTAGGTATACAGACATTGATTATGCAGGTACCCTTGTTGATGAGGTATGCCCCTCCCTCCCCTGGTAGTTTCCTTCAACTGCCAATTCCACACCCCTTTCCCTGACAGTTTCCCATTACTGCCAAACACTTTCTTATAGTATAATAATTGTTCAAGGTCCACTTATGAGTGAGAACATATGGTACTCTGTTCTTTGTTTCTGTAATAGATCACTTAGTATGATCGGCTCCAAATCCATTCAAGTTGCTGCGAAGTCCATGTATTTGTCCTTCTTTATGGCAGCATAATATTTCATTGTGTATATGTACCACATTTTCTTTATCCAGTCCAGCTTCAATGGGCAACATGGTTGGTTCCATGTTTTTGCTATTGTGACTAGAGCCGCAACAGACATACGTGTGCAGGTATCTTTTTCGTAGAATAATTTGAGTTCCTCTGGGTATATTCCCAGTAGGGGAATTGCTGGGTCATATGGAAGGTCAATTTCTAGTTCTTTCAGAAATCGCCACACTGTCTTCCAAAGAGGTTGCACTAGTTTCCATTCCCACCAGCAGTGTAGAAGCATTTCTTTTTCTCCACATCCTTAACAGCATCTGTCGTTGTTTGTTTTATTAATGATGGCCATTCTTACTGGGGTTAAGTTGTATCTCAATGTGGTTTTGATTTGCATTTCTCTGATGATGAGTGAGGCTGAGCACTTTTTCATGTGTCTGTTGGCTGCCCATATGTCTTCTTCTGAGAAGTGTCTATTTATGTCTTTTGCCCACTTTTTTAAAGGACTGTTTTTTTTTTCCTTTTGGCGTGTTTGAGTTCCTTGTAGATCCTAGATGTTAAGTCTTTGTCAGATATACAGTTGGCAAATATTTGTTCCCATTCTGTGGACTGTCTCCCTGCTCTCTTGATAGTTTCTTTTGCTTTGCAGAACCTTATTAGTTTGATGAGGTCCCACTTGTCTATCTTATTTCATAAGGGATTGGCTTTTAGGGTTCTGAATAGGAATTGGTTGACAGTTCCAATTTCCATAAGGGTGCCTCCTGCATTTTCTAAGACTCTTATAGTTTGAGGTTTTACTTTTAGGTCTTTGATCCAATTAGAGTTAATTTTTGTGTATGGTGATAGGTAGGGGTCTGTTTCAATCTTCTGCATGTGGTCAGCCAGTTTTCCCAGCACCACTTACAGAATAGGTTCTCCTCTCCCCAGTGGTTGTTGTTGGAGGCTTTGTCAAAGATGAGTTGGTTGAAGAATTGAGGCTTTGCCTCCGGAATCTCTATCCTGTTCGACTGGTCTATATGCCTGTTCTTGTACCAATACCAGGCTGTTGAGATATTCTTAACTGAGAAGGAGGACCTTGTGCACAGGTGGTGAGCATGAGAGAAGAGGTAATTGAGGCAGATTTCTGCATTTTCTAGCATGAGCCTGTCTCAGTTCTTTCCGTGTCACCACACCAGAATGCCTGAGGCTGGGCGATGCATGAAGAGGCTCACCTACCTCGTGGTTTTGCAGACCGGGAAGCACAAGAGGCACAGCGTGAGCATGTCCTGGGCATCTGGCAGGGGCTCTTGGGGCTGCATCGTGGCGTGGTGGGAAGGTCAGAGGGGAGGTGGACAAGAGGCAAAACCCCTGGTGACCTGGATTTACAGCAACCCACTCCTGTGGGAATATTCCTGCTGGAACTAATGCAGGCTCTCAAGAGCTAGAACTCCCTCAGCACCCTGAGAACAGCACCAAGCCACTCATGAGGGATCTACCTCCATGACCCCAACACATCTCACCACGCCCCCCCTTCAACACTGCCACATTGGGAATCAACTTTTAATGTGAGTTTTGGTGGGGACAAGCAAACCACATTCAAACCATAGCAGAGTCATCTACAGTGACAAGGATATGTCTGAGAACTGTGTCATTAGACAGTTTCCTCATTGTGTGCGTGTCCTAGAGTGCACCTCCACAACCCTAGATGGTCTAGCCTATAGTAGTAGACTATATGGTCTAGCCTGTTGCTCCTGGGTGACACCTCTGCACAGCATGTGACTGTACTGAATGCTGTAGGCAACTGTAACACCATGGTTGGTATTTGTGCATCTAAGCATAGGAAAGGTACCGTAGAAGTATGGCATTGTACTCCTCCTGGGCCACCATTTTATATGTGGTCCCTTGTTGACCCAAACTTGATATGTGACAAATAGCTGTTTGTGCAGACTTTTTACTTTATCTCCAAAGAAAAGTGTGCCTGTGTAACTATGAGTGTAAATGGGAATATATGCTTTCCCAAATATACTCACAGGAAAATAATCATGAGCTGAACCTCAGTGATTGTTGGAATACAATTTATTCTTACTGACTTTATGGTAGATTTTTAAAAAATTGACAATGATGAGTGTCAGCTCTTAGGCTCACACCATCATTATTCTGTTGATTTGTGCAGTAACAGCATTTTCAGATCACAGCTGATCATCCTAGATAATGTCATGACTCTTGGATGGTCTCACCAGTACCAGTCTCAGGTACCAGGCACATGCATATTGCAAATGGGATGGTGTATCCCCGGGCTCCTCTCTGCGACTGAGACACTCGCTTCCCTGGCTACCTGGAGAGGTACCTGCTGCTGGATCCTAGCTCAGGCATTGCTCTTCCCAAAGGCATCTGTCACTTTGTAAGTAATACCCCATCCCTAAAGCTCACCCAGATCCCATTTCTGATCTGTGTGAGGTGATGAAATCCCAGCAGACTCTCGACTTATTAGAAGCATCTCCGATGGGCTGTTTCCTCAGGTGTTGTTGCACTAAAATTTAGTTTTTTCCCTTTGCCCATTCCTCCTCCTGTCACCTGCCCACAGGTGATCGTCTCAGAACCCTCACCCCTGAAACTTGGGCAGGCCAAATTCAGCTTTTATTTCCTAGAGGGCCTGGCTCATGACAGGGTGGAATTTAGAGTAAAATTAGAGATCACTGTTGGTCTGATTTTAGAGGATGGTGAAACTTTTGAAGGTCAGTGCATGACATCTCTTTATTTGCTTTTCAGATTCTGAGCCAACTGAGAAATAGATATTAGAGTCGGCGGGTGGGGATCAAAATATCAACTTTATTGCCGGTAGACTCAGAATTGGCGGTTGTGGCATGGATGTCAGATGCAGCTTCCTAGGATTTCCTTACGTTGAATGGCTTTTTCAAAATTACAGACATTTCATCTTGGCAGGGCCGAGCCTGCTCAGAGCCCGAATGATGTCTCTCTGGGCAGGAGGCCTCTAGAGAGGCCCAGGGAGGGCTGCAGAACTGAGCTCACTCAGCTCCTTCTCCCTGAGTCACCAACAACATAGAAATATGCAGATGGCAAGTGTTTGTTCCCCCAGAAGAAATTATCGTAAACTCACGTGATGTTAGAGTTCGAGTTATCCCGAAAAAATATAAATTTTCTGTCTGTAAATGTTACACCTGCATGTCGCTAATACTACACTTAAAATAAAATATTTACAATGTTTATAAACTGAGTATTGTCATTTTAACACATTTTTATAGATGAATGATGCTTATCCTTACTCTAGAAGTCTGTGTTTAATTCCCCTTCAATGATTGTTGTCACTCCACACTTCCTCTGTAGAAAGGTCTTTAAATCTGTATAGCTTTTGGCTATTCATTCTTTCATATTTTCTGATAAATTTTAAAACCTGTGAGGAAGACTGTTTTCTGTTGCTCATCACCACATTTCCAACGCCTACCATTGTGCCTGGCCTTGAAACGTCATTTTTTTGAATGAATGAAAATGTGAATGAGATGGTAGGAACAAGCTCCTGAAGTAACTTAAAACTGTACTTTAAATACAGTACAGTATAAACTGGCAAAGTTTATTTTTCTTTGAACTTTGAACGCCAAAGAATTTGTTACCCCAGGACTGGATAATTAAAAGAATTTATGGCTTGATGATGTGTTATGTTGGAGAAGAGTCCACAGAAGCTCTTCTTTTTTAAGTGCGAGAATCTGATGTTTCATTGACTTTGTCTCTGTCCCTAGGAGACAGGCAAAGGTAGAAATGTCGGCCCTGTTCCTAGGCAGCCCTCTCAGGGTCCTGTGACCTCTGGTGGGGAAGGTGCATCGACACATGCGTAGAGTCAGCTGTAGCCCCCTGCATGCAGCACGTTTTGTGACGGGCACTCCTGCTGTGGGGTTCTGGAAGCTGCAAGACAAGATGGGCTCATAGGCTCTGTTAGAAAAGAAACCAGACTTGTCTCTTACCTCTGCGAGACTCCCACCAACAGGGAACAGCTGACACAGTCCAGCTGGCAAACTGTTGTTCCTGTCTTTATCCTGTGAGTAGACTGATGCCAAGAGTGACCCAATGATCATCTTGAAAGTTTAACGAACCCAGGCAGACTCCAGGGTGAACACTGCATGTGAGTCCTTAATTAGTCAGAACGTCAAACAATAGAATGGTGGAGTACCAAAAAGAGAAATGAAAAACACTCATCTAGGAATTGTTGGCAAGACATTATTTTTTTTAATTTATTATTTTTTTTATTGTGAAGTTGTGGGGTACAGTTAAGGGTTAGGTATACAATTGCGTTTCATTCAGGCACCCTGTTGATATGGGATACCCAAAGGGATATTTGCTACTGTTAATCCCACCTCCCTCCCCCCACCATAGTTTCCCAGTGCGGTCAGTCATTTTCGTATAGTATTGCATTGGATGTTTAAGGTCCATTATATGAGTGAGAACATGTGATACTCGGATCTTTGTTTCTGTGAGAGGTCACTCAGTAGTATAGACTCTAGTTCCATCCAGGTTGCTGCGAAATTCATGATTTTGTTCTTTTTTATGGCTGCGTAGTATTCCATCGTGTATATGTACCACATTTTTTTAATCCAGTCCTCTTTTGACGGGCAGCATGGCTGTTTCCAGGTTCTTGCTATTGTGAACAATGCTGCGATAAACATGCATGTGCAGGTATCTTTTTTATAGAGTGATTTGTGTTCTTCAGGATATATTCCCAGTAGGGGGATTGCGGGGTCATATGGGAGGTTGGTATTTAGAGCTTTGAAGAATCGCCACACTGCTTTCCACAGAGGTTGCACTAGTTTACACTCCCACCAACAGTGTAGAAGTGTTCCCTTTTCACCACACGCTCCAGCAGCTGTTGTTTTTTAAGTTGTTGATAATTGCCATTCTGACTGGGGTTAGGTGGTATCTCAGTGTGGTTTTGATTTGCATCTCCCTGATGATTAGTGAGGTTGAACATTTCTTCATGTGTTTGTTGGTTGCTCGGATGTCTTCCTTTGTGAAGTGTCTGTTCATATCTTTTGCCCATTTTATAATGGGTTTGTTTGTTTTTTTCTTTTCTGCACGCTTGAGTTCCTTGTAGATCCAGGATGTTAAGCCTTTGTCAGACCTGGAGTTGGCAAATACTTTTTCCAAGTCTGTAGGCTGTCTCCCTGCTCTCTTGATGGTTTCTTTGGCTTTGCAGAAGCTTGTCAGTTTAATAAGGTCCCACTTGTCTATTTTCTCTCTTATGAGCTGTGGGTTTTGGGTTTTGTTCAGGAATTGGATGCCAGTTCCGATTTCCATGAGGGTTTTTCCTTCATTTTCTAAGGTTCTTATGGTTTGAGGTTTTACATTTAGGTCTCTGATCCATTTGGAATTAACCTTTGTGCATGGGGATAGATAGGGGTCCTGTTTCAATCTTCTGCATGTGGTCAGCCAGTTTTCCCAGCACCATTTACTGAATAGGTTCTCCTCTCCCCAGTGGTAGGTGGTGGAGGCTTTGTCAAAGATGAGTTGGTTGAGAAATTGAGGTTTTGCTTCTGGAATCTCAATTCTATTCCATTGATCTATATGCCTGTTCCTATACCAATACCAAGCTGTTTTGATGATTGTAGCTTTATAGTAAAGTTTGAAGTCTGATAGTGTGATACCACCTGCTTTGTTTTTTTTTTTGCTGAGGATTGTTCTGGCTATTCTTGGACGTTTGTGTTTCCATATGAATTCCTGCATTGTTTTTTCTAGGTCTGAGAAGAATGTTGTTGGTAATTTGGTGGGTATTGCATTGAATTTGTAGATTGTCTTAGGTAAGATGGACATCTTCACAATATTGATTCTTCCGATCCATGAGCATGGGATATTTTTCCACTTGTTTGTGTCAACTTTGATTTCTTTGAGCAGTGTTTTGTAGTTTTCCTTGTAAAGATCTTTCACATCTCTGGTTAGGAAGATGCCAAGGTATTTCATTTTTTTTGCGGCTATTGTGAATGAAATTATGTTTTTTATTTGGGTTTCTGTTTGTTTATTATTGGTGTAGAGAAATGCGATTGTCTTTTGTACATTTATTTTGTATCCTGAGACTTTGCCAAAGGTCTTCATCAGTGTAAGGAGGTTTTTGACAGATTCTCTTGGGTTTTCAAGGTATACAATCATGTCGTCTGCAAAGAGAGATAACTTAACTTCCTCTTTTCCTATTTGGATACCCCTGATTGCCTTCTCTTCTCTGATTGCTCGAGCCAGGACTTCCAATACTATGTTGAACAGGAGTGGTGAGAGTGGGCATCCTTGTCTTGTTCCAGTTTTCAGGGGAAATGGTTCTAATTTTTGTCCATTTAGGAGTATGCTTGCTGTGGGTTTCTCGTAGATGGCTTTTACTATTTTGAGGTATGTTCCCCGTATGCCTAGATGTTCAAGGGTTTTTATCAAGAAGGGGTGCTGGATTTTATCAAAAGCTTTTTCTGCATCTAATGATATGATCATGTGGTTTTTGTTTTGACATCTGTTGATGTATTTAATAGCATTTATGGTTTTATGAATGTTGAACCAGCCTTGCATCCCAGGAATGAAGCCTACTTGGTCATGATGGATGATTTTTGAGATGTATTGCTGAATCCGGTTTGCTAGGATCTTGTTGAGAATTTTAGCATCTATGTTCATCAAAGATATTGGCCGGTAGTTCTCTTTCTTTGCTGGATCTTTACCTGGCTTGGGTATCAATGTGATGTTGGCTTCGTAAAATGATTTGGGGAGTGTTCCATCTTTTTCAATCACCTGGAATACCTTCAGTAGGATTGGTATCAGCTCCCCCTTAAATGTCTTGTAGAATTCTGCTAGAAAGCCATCTGGTCCAGGGCTTTTTTTTGTAGGAAGTTTTCTTATTACGTAGTTGATTTCCTTGATTGTTATTGGTTTATTTAGGGTCTCAATTTCTTCTTGTTCCAACTTAGATAGGTTGTGTGATGTCAGAAAGTCCTCCATTTCCCTAAGGTTTTCAAGTTTGTTTCCATACAAGTGTACGTAATAGTCTCTAATGATCTTTTGTATTTCTTCAGGGTCAGATGTTACTTCATCTTTTGTGTTTCTGATTGTGCTTATTTGTTTTTTTTCTCATTTTTTCTTGGTCAGTCTAGCTAGGGGACCATCGATCTTGTTTATTCTTTCGAAGAGCCAGCTTTTTGTTTCATTGATTTTTTCTATTATCTTTTTGTCTTCTATGTCCTGGATTTGGGCTTTTATTTTGGTGATCTGGATTCTTCTGCTGAAATTAGGGTTTTTGTGGTCTTGCTTTTCCAGCTTCTTTAGGTGGCTTGTTAGGTTGTTAATTTCTGTTCCTTCCATTTTCCTCATGTATGTTTGTAGGAATATAAATTCCCCTCTTATTACAACTTTTAAGGCATCCCAGAGATTTTGGTAAGATGTTTCTTCATTTTCATTTTTTTCCAGGTATCTTTTGATCTCTGTTTTGATGTCATCATTGACCCAGGAGTTATTTAGCATCATGTTGTTTAGTGTCCATGTCTTAGTGGGTTTTGGGGGGACTTTGTTGGTGTCAATGTTTATTTTTAGTCCACTGTGGTCCGAGAAGGTCATGGTAGAATTTCAGTCCTTTTAAATTTGCTTATACTTGATTTGTGTCCAATTATGTGGTCGATCTTAGAATATGTTCCATGTGGTGATGAGTAGAATGTGTATTCTGTGGTTTTTGGATGGAGTGTTCTATAGGTATCAATTAAGTCCATTTGGTCCAGAGTCTCATTGAGGTTCTGGATCTCCTTGCTGATTTTTTGTCCTGATGATCTGTCTAAGGTTGTGAGTGGTGTATTAAAGTCCCCAGTTATTATGGTGTTAGATTCAATGTCTTTCTTTAGTTTTCCTAGAAGTTGCTTTATGAATGTTGGCGCACCTATGTTGGGTGCATATATGTTTAGGATAGATATTTCTTGTTGATGGAGTGAACCTTTTATCATTATGTAGTGGCCCTCTGTGTCTTTTTAAATTTTTGATAGCTTAAATGGTATTTTGTCTGAAATTAGGATCGTGACTCCTCCTTTCTTTTGTGTTCCATTCACCTGAAAATTTGTTTCCCATCCTCTTACTTTGAGTCTGTGTATGCCCTTTCTAGTGAGATGGGTCTCTTGAAGGCAGTATATTGTTGCCTGGTGATATTTTATCCATTTTGTCATTCTATGTCTTTTCAGTGGTGCGTTTAGTCCATTCACATTCAGACTAATTATTGAAATGTGAGAGTTCGTCCCTGTCATGGAGTTCTTATTGAGTTGTTGTTCTTCCACTTGGTTTTTTCTTTTTTCTTTTTTTGTCTTTCTTTTGGTTTTCGGGTTAGTTTGTGTATATTTTATTCTTTTCCCTGTACTCTTGTGAAGAATGTTGTTCTTTTTTCCTTTTCTTCTGTGTTTAGTACTTTCTTAAGTGTTTCATGTAGAGATGGTTTGGTGGCAGCATAAGTTCTTAGGGATTGGATATCTGGGAAAGATTTTAATTCTCCCTCACTGATGAAGCTTAGCTTGGCCAGGTAGGTTATTCTTCATTGAAATTGTTTATCTTTTAGGACTTTGAAGATAGGGCTCCAAGCTCTCCTAGCCTGCAGGGTTTCTGCAGATAAATCTGCTGCTATTCTGATTGGTCTTCCATGGTAGGTGATCTGGTCTTTTTCTCTTGCTGCCTTTAGGATTTTTTCTTTTGTGCCTACTTTATTTAGGCGAATTATTATGTGTCTAGGAGTTGGTCTTCTCATTTGTTGTCTTGCAGGGGCTCTCTGAATCTCTTGTGTTTGAATTTTTGCATCACTGATTAGATAAGGGAAGTTTTCTTGAATGATCTCATGGAAAGTTTGTTCCAGTGTGGTCTGTGTCTCTCTTTCTGCCTCAGGAAGGCCAATTACTCTGAGGTTTGGTCTCTTGAAGTAATCGCTCATCTCTTGAAAGTTTTGTTTTGTCTTTTTGAGCTTATTTTCTGTGTTTTTAAGAGTTTGGGTTAGTTCTATATTTTGGTCCTCAAGCTCTGAGATTCTTTCTTCTGCTTGGGTAATTCTGCTTTCCATGCTTATCAGTTTGTTATTTATTTCATTCACAGTATTCTTTATTGCTGTTATCTCAGATATCAGGTCCTTCCTAGTTTCTTCTTGTGTCTCCTCAATTCTTTTTAATCTCTCCATTATTGTTTTGATATCTACATTTGCATTTTGAGACCCTTCATTCTGGGGACTTTTCATTGTTTGCATCCTGAAGTCAGTTTTCTCAATGTCTGCTCTCCCGGGCGTCTGGGAGAGACCCGTACTCTTCTTTTGGTTTTTCTTCATTTCTGTAGATTTTTCTCCCTCTCCCCCTTTCCCTCCCCCTCTTCAATTCTGTTTTTGAGGGAAGGTGGGGTTGCTTTTATTTCTCTTCTGCAATGACCTGTTCTTCCTTATGAGGGTCTTCTGGCTTTGTTCACTTTTCCCTCTGCTTTACAGTCTGTCTGTTCAGCAGTATGCAGCCTTGGTCCCTAGATTTAAAAAGGGGGCATATAAAAGAGGAAAATAATGGAGGAAGGGGGGGTCAATAGGGAGTTAGAAAGAGAGAAGTGCGAGAGGGAAAGCAGATATACATACCAACTATCAGGTGAGAGAGAGACACAGGGCTGGGAAGAAGTGAAGAAAGACAGGTAAGAAAGATTCCCTAAAGAATACTGATAGTTACACTGAGACAGGCCAATAAAATCAAGAAACACTTTAAGTCAGAAGGTAAACACCAAACGTAATCTAAACCAACAGTTTCAATGATAAAGCCATAAGTCAAAATAAGCGATCAGACTAGAGTCACTTCTGTGATCTCCGATTCCAGCCTCTCCCCTTTGTTTTTCGTTGCAGCGTAGGGGTGGGGCTTTGTCTCCTGTTTCGCGCTGTTGCCTTAGGAACTGAGGTAAAGTTTGTTGATAGGTGGGCGGGGCAATCGAAGTCTCTGCCTGGAGAATAGCAAGGTAGTTTACCCAGATCTGTTTTTCTCCACTTGTCTGGGTCCCCCAGTTTGGGGTCTCACATTGAGTGCCTCAGTCAGGGTGGGCCCGGAGTTCCAGAGCTCCAAAGCTCCAAAGAGCAGGCAGTGGGCGGCGAGAGTGGCTCTGGGCCCCCCACAGGGTACTTGGGCCAGGAAAGGGACCGGAGTCTCTGAGGGGCAGGCACCCAGAGTCTCCCTGTGTGAGCGGCGGTGCCGGGTGCCAGGTGTCGAGCTGGAGACAATGGAGCCGGGGAGAGGGCCGGAGAGAGCAGGGACCCAAAACTCCCCCACTCGCTGCAATATCTGGCCTTAGGAAATGAGGTAGTTTGTTGATAGGTGGGCGGGGCAATGGAAGTCTCTGCCTGGAGAATGGCGAGGCAGTTTAAGCAGATCTGTTTTTCTCCGCTTGTCTGGGTCTTACGGCTTGGGGTCTTACGCTGAGTGCCTCAGCCAGGGTGGACCCAGAGTTCCAGAGCTCCAAAGTTCCAAAGGGAAGGCGGTGAGCGGCGAGAGTGGCGCTGGGCCCCCTACAGGGTACTTCGGCCAGGAAAGGGACCGGAGTCTCTGAGGGGCGGGCGCCCAGAGCCTCCTTGTGTGACCGGCGGTGCCGGGTGCCGGGTGTCAGGCTGGAGACAAGGCAGCCGGGGAGGGATCTGGAGGGGGCTGGGACCGGAGACTTCCACACACGAGTAGAACAGCAGCAGTGGTGGGGGGTGCGCAATATCTGGCCTTGTGTGGGAAGTTCCCAGGCCTGGCACCAGCACGGTTGGTGGTGGGCTGGGGGATGGGGGAATAGAAGTAATAGCCTTTTTGGGAACTCACATTCAGAGAATCTCACCAGTTCACCTATGCCATCGCCATCTTGCCCCGTCTCCCGGCAAGACATTTTTAAAAACAGCTATTGAAATACAATTCATAGATCATGCAGTTAATGCATTTCAAGTGCACAATTCAATGGATTGTAGTATATTCATAGCTAAAGTGCAGCTATCAGCACAGTTTATTTTGGGACATTTTATCACTTCAAAGAGAAAACCTGTGTTCTTTTCCTACCGTGTTTCTTCTATCCCTCGCCTTCAGGCCATCACCAACCTACTTACTCTCTCTCTCAGCCTATCTTGGCTGCTTCACATAAATGGAACAATATGAATAATATGTGGTCTTCCATGACTGGCTTCTTTTACTTGCATAATGTGTTCAGGGTCCACCCATGTTGTGCCATGTGTCAGTATTTCCTTTGTTCTTGTGGCTGAACAGCATTCCATTGTACGGAGAGAGCACATTTTGTTATCCTTCCATCCTTTAATGGATATTTGGGTTGTTTCTACCTTCTGGCTATTATGACTAATGTTGCTTGAACATTTGTGCCAAAGTTGTGTGGGCATATGTTTTTATTTCTCTTGGCTAGATCCCTAGTAGTGAAATTTCTGTGTTATATAAAAATGGTGACTCCATTTTTCATTGTTTGAGGACCTACCAGACTGTTTTCCATGTGCAAGAGTTCTGATTTCTCTACCTCCTGGCCAATACTTATTATCTGACTTTTTTATTCTAGCATCCTAGTGGGTATGAATTATTATCTCATTGTGGTTTGATTTGCCCTTTGATGTATCTTTCCATGTGCTTAGTGGCTGTCTGTATATCTTCCTAGGGGAAATTTGACTAGAATTTTTTGAAGACCTAGATGTGGGATAGTTCAATAGCCCCAAACCAGTGCAATTACATCTGTGGTGATGACATTTAGATGCCATTACTAAGAAAGTCTAGGGAGAGGGAATTGAAGACAATTGAAAGAAGTAGGGAGAGGGGAGAATAGGGTTCCATTGCCATCAGGGTGAGCTGGGAGAATATAATGATTTAGGAAATAATATTTAAGAAACAAGTGACAGTGGATGCTATGGTCAAAGGGTTTAATGTAGAGATTGCTTGAATTGATCTCAGAGGGAGAGTGGGTGTTTTGGGGATGGTGGATGTTTATGCTGAGGGCATCTCCAGGATAAAACTGACTTGTGCAACCTCAGAGTGTTGCAGGGCTGTTGGGAGGGTCAGGTTAAATGACGAGAATTGTAGAAGAGTTCTGCGCCACGCATTCACCCATTCCTACACTATCTACATCTAAAGCTGAGAAAAAAAGCAATATTAATGGCAATGAGTCCAAAGAGTTGATGAAAGGTTGTTTTTGTGTTTAGGATTCTTTTCCTTTTAAAATTGAGGTACAATTGATATACAAAGAATCGTGTATACTTAATGTCCACAATTAGCTGGATCTGGGCATATGCATATACCCATTATGTCATCACCATGACCACGGTTATAAACATATCCACCGTCTCCAAAAGTGCCTCACATCCCTCGTTTTTTCCTTTTTGATTTTCTGTGGTAAAAATATGTAACAAGGTCCTAGAAGGCTTTATGCTACTTGAAATGAGTAAGTTACAGAAGAACACTGCAAAATTCTGCTGTATGATGTATCTGAAACAGTCAAACATCTAGAAGCAGAAATAGAATACCGGTTGCTAATGGATGGGAGGAAGGGGGTGGGGGAAATGCTGTTGAATGGGTATGAAATCCGGTCAACAGGATGAGCGTGTTCTAGAGACCTGCTGTAGTGCAGAGTGCCACGTTCACAATATGGCTTTGTGCACTTAGAGCTGTTTTAGAAAGATTTATGGTGATACTTATTTTATAAGGCTTTTATTTAAAATGTGACATGAAAGTTTACAGCTTAATTTATAAGTGTATATGTAAAAACACAGATGTCTTCTTCATCCACTTAGAGAATAATAGAATCTCAACCCAATATCTGAAACTTCTGTCAGTCACTTTTATGTGAAATATTTGAACAGCCTTTATAATTTTCAGGTACTACCTATATTATCTCATGATTTTTTTCATAGAATCTGACATATTGTCCAGTAGTTTTGTTAGCTATGTTTTATGTTCATTGGGATGAACATTATGGGATACAGTTTGTTCAGTTGTGATATAACAGTACTGCATTTAAAAGCTAAATATGACAAACGGATTGCTGTTTGCAAGTTTATGCCTAAAAATGCTGAAAGCAGCTATCTCATCTGGATGCATTATACATGTAATAGTAGTTGAAAACAATTGTTAGTACTAGCTAAGAAAACTAATATAGTACATAATTGTACAGCATAAAAACTGTAAATGGAAAGCAAGATTGCAGCTGTGAATTCCCTGTGTTATTTTGTTGTTGCTCTTCTGGCTTAAAGATTGCTCCCTAAGTAGAATTTTTTAATGCAATAAAATTTGAAAGGCACAATTATTTAAACCTAAATCCCATGTTGTTGTGTTTCTTGAGGCCAGGTACTTTGGCATTTCTTGACAATATGTTACTTTTTTGAGCTATTTCATTTATGTGTCATGTTGACTTATTTTAAAATATTTTAACTAGATTAGATGTTTCATTATTTTTACATGTTACCTTACGAAAGTGCTAAATACTGAATCCAAATTAGTTTTATTTGACAATATCTCTCTACTAAATAATAAGCCACATTATACTCAAGAGCATGTATCTGGGTCCTTGCTTACTTTTTTGTCTCTTCATGTGTTAAAGAGGAATAATGATACATAAGTCTTTAATTAATAAGACTAAAAGAAACCAGATCTTTAGAGGGGAGGTTAATCTAAAAGCTTTTTTAAAAGTTCTACTTAAAGTTATATGTTCCTGCAATTAGCAATATACTTCAGCTACATGAACTTCCCATTTCCAGGGTTTTATTTCTGTCCAGCTTATAAGTCATTTTTTAAATCCCACTGGTATTTCTGTGCTATTATTCATGCAAATGCCATTCCTGTTTTTAGAAATATGAGCAGGACTGAATTTAAGGACATGATTTTACTATGTTACCCTGCTGCAATTTTCTTACACCTTGTAAATGTTTAACTTTCTCTTATTTCTTTATGTATTTATATGAGGACATTCCCTCAAATTCTGTTTTTTATTTCCAGTTGTCCTGTATGTGGAGATTTCTGTCCTTTGCTTTTCTACCTTTTTTCCAGCTGGGTTAAAGTTAATTTTTTGTTGCTTTTGTTTTGGCCCTAACAGTAGGTGAAACCTTTTATCAAATCATTTGTGGATATATTCTTCTTCAACTTTCAGAGAAAATTCAGATTTGACTATAGTAAAGTTTATTTTTAGGCAAAAGGTTTGTACTACAACTGGCTGTAAAGATGAATCCATCAGAAAAGGAGATAGCCATTTGCTCTGAGACCAGATATATTTTGATAATGTGAAAAATTGAGAGGTAATGCTCACTTTTTCTTCCTTGTTTAATGGGGTTAGGATATTCAAAAGTATGTATTTTATATGCAAATTGCTTTTGCTTACAAAGATACTTTTCCTAAGTGAAAATGTGGAGACCAGGCAAGGTGGCAATGGAACTTGTGGGAGTGTGAGAATCTGCGTGTGCAAGTGTCCTTTACAAAGACAAGTCTGTTGGCACAGGTGTGTGCAGGTGGGCGAGTGAGGACATGGGATCAAGGGCCCCGAGGCGGCTGCAACCTTCCACTGCTCTGAGATTGGAACCCCCAGCATGCAGGGTCACCTCCCATTCTCAGGGCATCTCTTGGGAGGAGGCAGAAGAGACCACCTGCCTCCTGGTACCTGGCCCACGCCCCCACCTGCAGCAGCAGGTCGGGCATTGGCAGCAGGAACTGTGGAGAAGACACAGGGAGGAATTTGGAGCTGAGCAGCCATGGGAGAGGACTTGGGCAGCAGCCATTTTCTCTGTCCCAGACCGGCAGAGACCTACCTTGGCCTGGCCAACTCTGATCAGCCTCCAACCTGAGACCCAGAGGAAATCTCTACATCCTTCTGGGGTGGACCATCGCTGGCCCAGAGAGGAAATTCAAGAGCAGACAGGGAGAGATGGATACCCCGCCCCCATGGCAGACCAGAAACGACTAGTCTGATCCGAGCAGGACACAGCAGCAGCAGTGCACAAGTTGGGGGGGTCTGGATCTGATGCACCCTCTTCCAGCAGTCCGTGGGGCATCTGACCCATGTTGAGAGCAGCTGACTGGCCTGCACTGACAGTGGTGGGGAGGGGCCGGAGACTGGAGTCCACTCCCTGCCACAGCCCTGTGCTTGGGACACCAGTAACAAAACAAAGGAAAGGAAACTGAAGTTCCAGAAACAGACACAGGAGGGAGCTCCTTTATCTGCCTGCCCGTTTCATACATGTCTTCTTGAATGTATATATCTTCTGACTTCGTTGTCCCTTTTTCTCCCTCTTGTTTTTGGTTTTAGTTTTCTTTGTTTGAGTGTGGGTATTTTTGAGGGCAAGTGCCATCATCAGGCTTTTTTTTTTGGTATGTCTGTTTTCTTGTTTGTTTATTTCTTTGTTTATCCACTAGTTTGTGTGCCTGTTTTCGTTCTTATTCTTCTCTCTCTTTATCTTCCTTTCAGCTCCCTTCATCCTTTCTCCATTCTTTTCCTTTTCCTTATCTCATTTTAGTTTCAGGGGCATACATATGCTCCCACCACATGGACAGATTGTAAGGTGGTGGGAAGTGGGTTCTAGGTGGCCCACACACCAGTTGGTGGATACTATGATCTGCAGATAGCTTCTGAGCCACAGCTCTCCCCATTACATCTTAATCAAATCTCAAAACTGCAAAAGGACTGCTCAGACTACCATTCCAAATCTGGCTTCAGAATTGAACAAATCCAGAGGATCTACATAGGGAAGAATAGGAGATTGAGCAAACAGAAGTGAAAACTAATCCCTCCCCCAACACTGAGCTATGGAATTAAAGAGGTGGAGAAAGGGAGAAACCATCACAAATGAAGAGGCTTCAGCAGAAGAACACAGGTGCCCTTCAGACCCCTGGAAAGACAGCATCTGAGAATACAGACTTCAGAACTCAAACAATGATGAGCCCTCAGAATGTCTGGTCTCAAACTACAAATCCAGATATCAAGGCCTTGATGGAAAGGATAAAAAGAAACAAAGAAAGACAAGATGGAAGAATGAAGGGTTGATAACTGAGACGATAGCAATAAAGAATACAATAAACGAAATGAATAACAACCGGACAGACATGAGGAGCAGAATTGACCAAGCAGAAGAAAGAATCTTAGAGCCTGAAGACCAAACTATGGAACTAATCCAAACTGTTTAAAACAGAAAAGAAGCTTCAAAAGATGGAACAACGCCTCCAAGAATTGTGCAGTTATATTAAGAGGCCAAACTTATGCCTGATCAGCATTCCTGAGGCAGAAAGGGAGACAAAGACCATCCTGGAACAAACATTTCATGAAGTTATCCAAGAAAACTTCCCTTACCTCATCAGAGTTGCTGCCATCCAAACACAGGAGATTCAGAGAACCCCTGCAAAGCATCAAATGAGAAGACCAACTGCTATACACATAGTAATTCACTTACAAAAAGTAGGTATAAAAGGAAATAATCCTAAAGGGAGAGAGAGAGAGAAAGCTCATGCTGCCTATCAGGGAAGACCAATTAGATAAGCAGCAGACTTATCTATGAACTACAGGCTAGAAGAGAGTGGAGTCCAATCTTCAAAGTTCTCAAGGATAAACAATCCCAACCAAGAATTTCCTACCCAGTTAAGCTAATCTTCATCAGTGGAGAATTAAAATTCTTCTTAAACATCCAATCCCTAAGAGTTTATGCTGCCTCCAGCCAGCTTTACAAGAAATGCTTAAGAAGGCATTAAACACAGAAAAAGAAAAAAAAAGGTATGACCCTGCTCTTCCCAAGAATGCAGGAAAACAGAGAATCAGCACAGCATGCATTGTGACTGCAAAACTGAAAACATACACATATATCAACCCCAAAAAACAAAACCAACAAACACCAAAAACAATAAAGAACTTTATAACAGCCTTATGTCAGGGATAAACTCTCACATCTCAATAATCAGTCTGAATGTGAATGGATTAAATGTGCCACTAAAAAGACATAGAACGGAAAACTGGATTAAAAAATGACCCCACAATTTCCTGCCTCCAGGCAACACATCTCAACACAAAGAACTCTCAAAGACTACGTTAGAGGATGGAAAACAAATTTTCAGGTGAATAGAACACAAAAGAAAGCAGGAATCACAATCTTAGTATCAGACAAAGCAACCTTTAAACTAGCACAAATTTAAAAAGATATAGAAGGACACTACATAATGATAAAAGGCTCAATCCACCAACAAGAAATATCCATCCTAAACATATATGCACCCAACACAGGAACACCAGCTTTTTTAGCACAACTACTAAGAAAAGTAAAAAAAGATATTGACTCTAACACTATCATAGCTGGAGAGTTATGATCATCAAAGCAAAAAATCAGCAAGGAGATCCAGAATCTCAGCTTGACACTTGACCAAATGGACTTAATATATACCTACAGAATACTCCATCCAACAACCACAGAATATACATTCTACTCATTAACACATGGAATGTAGTCCAAGATTGACCACATTCTTGGCAATAAACTAAGCCTAAACAAACTCCATAAGATCAAAATACTGCCATGCACCTTCTTAGACCACAGTGGAATAAAAACAAATATCAACACCAGCAAAATTCCCCCCAAACCCATAAAAACATGAACCCTAAACAGCATGATTCTGAACAACTCTTGGGTCAACACAGAAATCAAAACAGAAATTAAAAGATTTCTGGAAACAAATGAAAATGAAGAAACACCTTACCATAACTTCTGTGATGTCATGAAAGCAGTACTAAAAGGGGAATTTATATCTATCTCTATGAACACAAATCAAGAAATTGGAAAGATCACAAGTTAACAGCCCAACAGATCACCTAAGGGAGCTGGAAAAACAAAACCACTAAAACCTTAGGGTTTTCTTCAGCAGAAGAATCCAGATCACCAAAATAAAAGCCCAAATATAGAACATAGAAAACAAAAATGTCATCGAAAAAAATCAATGAAACAAAAAGCTGGTTCTTTGAAAAAATAAAAAAAGATTGATGGATCCCTAGCCAGATTGACCAAGAAAAAGAAAGAAACAGCACAAATAAACACAATCAGAAATGCAAAAGATTAAGTTACAACTGACCCCAAAGAAACCTAAAAGATTACCAGACATTACTATGTACACTTGTTTGTAAACAAACTTGAAAACCTAAATGAAATGGAGGGTGGACTATCTGACACCATACAACCTCCCCAGGTTGAAACACGAAGAAATTGAGACTAAATAGACCAATAAGAATCCAGGAAATTGACTTTGTCATGAGAAAACTACCTACAAAGAAAAAACACTGGGCCAGATGGCTTTCCAGTGGAATTCTGCAGAACATACAGGGGGATAATAATACCAATCCTATTGAAAGTATTCCAGGCAATTAAAACAGAGGGAATTCCCCCCAAATAATTTTATGAAGATAGCATCATGTTGATACCCAAACCAGGTAAATATCCAACAAAGAAAGAGAACTACAGGCTAATATTCCTGGTGAACATAGATGCTAAAATTCCTCAACAAGATTCTAGCCAATTGGATCCAAAAACACATCACAAAAATCATCCTTGGGATGCAGGATTTGTTGAACATCCACGAGACCATAAATGTAATTAAAAACACCAATAGATGTAAAAACAAGATCCACATGATTTTATCATTAGACACAGAAAAAGCTTTCAATAAAATTCAGCATCTCTTCTTGGTGAACCCCCTTGAACACCCAGGCATAGAGGGAATATGCCTCAAAATAGTAAGAGCCATCTATGATAAACCCACAGTCAACATATTGCTAAATAGGCAGAAATTGGAACCATTTCTCCTGAAAACCAGAATAAGACAAGGCTGCCCACTCTCGCCCCTCCTGTTCAACATAGTGTTGGAAGTCCTAGCCAGAGCAATCAGACAAGAGAAGGAAATCAAAGGTATCCCAATAGGAAAAGAGGAAGTCAAGTTATCCCTCTTTGTGGATGACATGTTCCTATACCTTGAAAACCCAAGATAAGCTGTTAAAAAAATAAATTAAAAAAACCTCCTTGTACTGAAAAAGGACTTTGACAAAGTCTCAGGGTATAAAGTAAATTTTCAAAAGACAGTTTCATTCTTATATAACAACAATAAACAGATAACCAAATAAAAAACCCAATTTCATTCACAATAGCCACAAAAAAATGAAATACCTTGGCATCTTTCTAACCAGAGAAGTGAAAGACCTTTACAGTGAAAACTGCAAAACACTACTCAGATAAATCAAAGAAGACACAAACAAGTGGAAAAATATTCCATGCTCATGGATTGAAAGAATTAATATTGTTAAGATGTCTATCCTACCAAAGGCAATCTACAGACTAATACAATACCCATTAATTTACCAAAATCATTCTTCTTAGACTTGGAAATGACTATACAGAAATTCATATGGAAACATAAAAGACTAGGAATAGCCAAAATAATCCTCAACAGAAGCAACCAAGTGGGAGGTATCACACTTCCAGACTTCAAGCTCTACTATAAAGCTACAATAATCAAAACAGCCTTGTATTGGTACAAGAACAAGCATATAGACTAATGGAACAGGATAGAGATCCTGGAAGCAAAACCTCAGTTTCTCAACCAACTCATCTTTGACAAAGCCTTCACTAACAACCACTGTAGAGAGGAGAACTTACTCAGTAAATGGTGCTGGGAAAACTGGCTGATTACATGCAGAAGATTGAGACAGGATTCCTACCTATCACCATATACAAAATCAACTCTAAATGGATCAAAGACCTAAATGTAAAACCTCAAACTATAAGAACCCTAGAAGAGATGTACAAAACATCCTTATGGAAATTGGAATAGGCAACCAATTCCTGATCAACTCTCCAAAAGAGAATGCCATAAAAGATGAAATAGACAAGTGGGACCTCATCAAACTGAAAAGCTTCTGCAAAGCAAAAGAAACTATCAAAAGCGCTCCCAGGGAGAAAGCCCACAGAATGGAAAAAAAATATTTACCAACTGTAAATCTGGCAAAGGCCTAACATCCAGGATCTTCAAAGAACTCAAACATGTCAAAAAGGAAAAAAAAAACAAAACCAAACAAACAACCCTGTTAAAAAGTGGGCAAAAGATTTGAATAGACACTTCTCAGAAGAAGACATACATGCAGCTAATCGATACATTAAAAAATGCTTAGCCTCATGAATCATCAAAAAATGCAAATTAAAACCACACTGAGATATCATCTAACTACAGTCAGAATGACCATCACCAATAACTCAAAAAACAACAGATGCTGGAGAAAATGCAGGGAAAAGAGAATGCTTACACACCATTGGTGGTAGTGTAAACTAGTACAACCTCTGTGGAAAACAGTGTGGCAATTCCTAAAATGTAAAAATTGACCTTCCCATACAACCCAGCAATCCCCCTTCTGGGAATATAGCTAGAGGAATTCAAAACACTCTATAAAAAAGAAACCTGCACATGCATGCTTGTTGCAGCATTATTCACAATAGCAAAAACATGGAACCAACCATGCTGCTCATCGAAAGTGTACTGGATAAAAAAATATGGTACATATACACAGTGGAATATTATGTAGCCATAAAGAAGGATAAAAATATGGACTTTGCTGCAACTTGGATGGATTTAGAGTCTATAATAGTGATCTATCCAGAAGCAAAGAACTGAGTGCTACATGTTCTGATAAGTGGACCCTGAACATTTATTACAATGCTATAAGAAAGTAATTGGCGGTAGTGGGAAACTGCCAGGAGCTGGGGGGCGGGGTGGGAGGCACATAGCATTCATAAGGGTACCTGATCTCAAACCAGGCGAAGTGGGGACCAAAGGGAGGCCCAAACATTACCCGTACTATGACCATTTATCTACCTAATCCTGAATTGTACCCCACATCTTTAAAATAAATAAAAATAAATTTAAAAAAATTAAAAGTATTTCATTAATATATGGGACAGTGGTATGATACTTAGTATGCTTAGTTTTAAATCTATCTTAATATCTACTTCAAATATTTTATAACAATCTTCACATTCTTATTCATTGGTTATAAACGTGATTTTTGTTATATCACAAAATGAAAGATAATGTGTTTTCTGTAGCAAATCTATATATATCCTTCCAAGAAGAGACAAAGTTTACAGAAGTGTTTTCCATGTTGTTTCCAGTAGTTACCTTGTGGAATACTATTTATGAACTGGAAGGATCTTCCATTGTTTTTTGTTTGTTTCTTTGTTTTTGAGTTGGAGTCTCACTCTGTCACTCAGGCTGGAGTGCAGTGGCACACTTACAGCCACTGCAGCTTTGACCTGCTGGGCTCAGGTGATCCTTCCACCTCAGCCTTCCAAGTAGCTGAAACTGCAGGCACATGCCACCATGGCCAGCTAATTTTTTGATTTTTATCGTAGAGATGAGGTCTTGCCAAGTTGCCCAGTCTGATCTTGAACCCATGGACTCAGGCAGTTCTCTCACCTCAGCCTCAATTGCTTACACTTTAATATGGTGGGACTATGATTTATTTCTACAAACTTGGTCAAATATAAAAATAAACAGCCAAAAATAAGTTAAAAACAAAATACTCAACCACTGAATTCTTGCATAGGTAACTGTAAACAGAACTGTAGTTTTGTGAGTTTATTTAAAGGAATGACAAAGCTTAGATATTTTAGAGATAAGATTTAATATTTTCAGTTTCAGAAAACCAAAGATAAAACACATTTTCTGAATTATGAAGTTAACATAAATTCAGTAGAGAAAAAGGCATAGGTCAGATTAAAGACCTTGGTCCTACTCCAAGTTCCAATATTTTGTAACCATTTGACTTTGACCTAAGGTTTCTGAACTCGAATTTCCTTGTCTGCAATGGGGCTCATAATATCTGATCTCTTTCCTTGCATTATTATTAGATTAAAAAAATAAAGTTTATACACACACACACACACACACACACACACACACACACACACACACACAGTCTTCCACTGGAGAAAAGTAATACTTAAGTGTATGATGATCTAAGAAAGATCCATTTATTGTCATTTTATTTATTTCAGTTATATGCAGAAGTAATTGAACTTTAAGATATTCAAATAAGCTGGGCTCGGTGGCTCAGCCTGTAATTCCTCGCTTGGGGAGGCTGAGGTGAGCGGATTGCCTAAGCCCGTAGGTTCGAGACCCGCCTGGGCAACTTGATGAGACCTCATCTCTACAATAAATAAAAAATTAGACAGGCGTGGTAGCGCACGCCTGTAGTTCCAGCTATTTGGAAGGCTGAGGCGGAAAGATCGCCTGAGCCCAGCAGGTCGAGGCAGGTCCAAGTCTGGGTGACAGAGTGAGACTCCAACTCAAAAAAAAAAAAAAAAAAAGATATTCAAATATAGAATTTAATTTCATCAGTTATCCATATTTATCTTATTTTTGCAGTAAATTTAACTAAAGAAAACAATTATTTTGGGGGGGCCATTTTAGAATCTAAAAAATGTTATACAATTATTGAAACATTGATAGCAGAATACATTTTAGGACAGGAATAATCTTTGTTTTGTGTTTTTTAAATAAACGTATGTTTGAATGTTAATTCTATCTTGATAGTTCTATATAAAATTAATACTGTTGTTTTTGATATTTTATAAACATAAAAACCAGATATTGTAACTGCTTTTGAAATCTAAAGACCTTTATTTAATTTAAAATTATGCTTGGGTTGGTTGGATTATTCTGTTTTAAAAATATTTGTTAAATTTCAGATGTTCCTGGGAGAATGAAGCATTGCCATATTCTTGAATTTCTTTTAAAAATAACAGGTCAATATTGGTCTATGTAGGCTTTCTGGTAATCACTGGGGAAATTTGGAGCAGACACCACAGCTTTGTGTACAGACAGCAACATATGTGCATAGGTCACATTTGTCATTTTTCACAGTGATTTATTAATTCAGTGTGAAATAACACTCATTAATTTGATGTTCACCGATATATTCTACTATCAGACTGCAATGAATCTTAATAGACTTATAAAAGGCCATAACTGAAAAGCTCCAATGTAATCTTAGCCAATTAAATTGGTAACTGGATGAAAGTTTAAAAATAGGAGTATTTTCATAGGAAAGCACTAAATAATTGTTTTGATGTCTCCTGAGATTTTCCTGTCTTGAAGACACTTGCTAGGAAGTAAGCCCTGCTTCTTGTCTTCCTCGTGCCAGGTTCTCACAGGGTCTTGAAGACACAGAGTCTCCCCCCGGAGTGTGGTTCCCACTCAGATGTGACCCAGACCCGCAGTCGCTGGGCAGCCAGCTGTGGACAGGAGGCCCTTCGGAGAGTAGGGCCATTCCAGAGGTTGCCTGTTCCTGTCAGTTGCTCTGATAGCATGTCGGAAGACTCTTTTGTTTTTAAAATTCTTTTTCTCAATGATTTATTTTAATTGTGGCTCTCTTCTCCTTCCTCCTCAACATTTTATTTTTACCACATGCTGTTTTCAAGACTCTATGGTAGCCACACAGTTTTAAGATACATGGTGGTGCTGTGTATGAGCTTGTATGGTATAATGGAATAGACAGACACCACACAGTGATATAAAATCAGTGTAGTAAGGGCTGGTAGGGGTCTACTCAAAGTGTCAAGGGGGCAGAGAGGGGAGATACCTCACACATTTGGGGGTCAAGGAAAGGACCCTAGACCTATGGAGTAACTTGGAATGACATAGACGTAAGGTCTGCCAGTGAAAACTGGTGGAAGAGGGATGTCTTCCTGGTAGGAGAACCTTATGAGCAAAAGTATGAAAAGAGGACAACTCAGGGTTTACTAAGGAACTGCAGATTGGGGCACTTCCTGGTGTGCACTTTTAAAGATGTTTTATTGCCAAGGAATACTCATCACCACTTACTCAGGCTCCCACCAGGTTAGCTACAAGGTTGCATATCTGTCTGTAGGGGAGAGACCACAGGCCACGAGAACGGCACATGCCTGGGTCACTTCCTTACCCTGGGGGACAAGGGCAAGTTATCTACACTCTCTGAACTTCAGTTTCTTTATCCTTAAAACAGATAAAGAGTGTTGTTTTAAATGGTTAGGCTCATGTGAGCCCAAACTGGTCCCCTCAGTAGATGGCAGCTGTCATTCTTACGTTGGTTGACACAAATGTAAATTTGTCTGTTTAAATATTAAAAGTGATTTAATTTTAGGAGTCATCAAATAATGAAAACATGATATAATGTATATAAATTATTTAGGCTGATATATCAGACTCTGTTCAGTTTTCATTTCTTTTTAAATAGGCAAGATCTCAAGTATTATCTGGTGTGTTGGATGTGGCGCATCAGTTTATAAAGCAAGTCACGCCAGATGAACCCAAAGGAGAGACTAATTCTGCGGAAGAGCCTCGTGAAAGTCAGCATCAACCCAAATCTCGACTTCTGCAGGGGAGCAGCTCTGAGGTAGATGGATATTTTCTAACATTTGAGACCATGGCGAGTGTCGTTACTACCCTTAGCCAGTGCTGTAGAATTTGCAGATTATTTTATCACATTGTTGTTTCACATGGATTTGGTTTTTATTAACCAAATGCATCTTGACTATAAAAATATTTTCAAGGAGTTGCTCCAATTCCACTGAATACTGGTCTTTTTGATGAATGCTCTTTGGATCATACAATTTTCTGGGCATTTTCACCATGTCAGGAATTGAATACATATTTGAGGAAAACGTTGCAAAAAACACTTTGCAATATAAAAATTTTATATTAGTTGGGACTTCATTCAGAGAGGCTAAAATATAGGACCTTGCCAAGAACTTTAAATGACAGGAAATTCATAGTTATTTAAAACTAGCTTTTATAATTTTTCTTCAAGAACAAAAGATTTAGAAATGGAGAGTGCATCTCATTCTCTCCCCTTTTAGAAGTGTCAGTGCTTCTAGTCTTGTATGGATGAATTTGTTTTTTTACAAACATTAAAGTATTTTACACACTGCCTGCACACATGTTGTCTACCCTTAGCGATGCAGTTTTTACATCCATGTGAGTGAATTCTACAACCTTCTCATCCTATGCAGTGACTGGAAAATACTTCACTGATTGCATGCAAGAAGACTTTCTATAATCTGTTTTCTACTGATCAACATTTATGCCGTTTCAATCTTGCACTACAGACTAAACCACAAAATAAAATTATGAAAAATATTGTGTGGCATATGTATGGTATGCTGATAGGATAAAATCCTGAAATTCTAGTAAGATAATTATATACTTGTAGTGTTGGTCAACAGAACCAAATGATTGTAATATTTTAATTTTTTAAAAATCCAGTATCTGTCTATGACTTCCACACCGCGTGAGACTTCTCGGTGATTTTGCGTTCCCAGTGTGTTTAAGTCTGAGTTCCTGTGTCTGGTGGGCCGAACACTTCCTCTGCTGTCCCTTGGTGTTTGTTCATCCTTTACTCCTGCTACTTCAGTGCAAACTACTTATAGCTCCATGCCCGGGTGCCATTTGGTGCCACATCTTAGCACATATCGCCTCATCTTTTCGGAATACTGCCCCGGACACTTTTTGCTTATGGAATTCTCGTATTACCTTTCAAGACACAGTTCAGACATCCCTTCCCTTGAGCTAGACTTGCTCCTTGCACCTATTTCTGTTGGGAACTTCTTAACTTGTGTTTCTCTGGCCAACAGCTAGCACAGTGTCTAACATCTGACGAGTCTTCAGGTGCTTTTTGCTTCTATCTAAAATTTTTGTGCACATCTTTAACAACATATTTTCGGTCATATTCTAACAATCTACCTGTTTATTTTTCAGTTAGGGAATAGAGTAGAAAAGCAGAGTAGACACAAAAGTAGAAAAACAGAGATTTCTACTCTTGTGTCTAAAGCATACGTGTGATTTTCAGGAATTTGGCCAGTGTAGGCAATCCATATTTGATAATTCAGCCATTGATTTAGGTTTTATTTTGCTTGAGTTTCCTAATATAGTTGTTTTCTCTGATTCACTGAATAACTTCCAAATCCTACCCTTATTTTCTTCCGTGTGTTCAGACTAGATTTATATTGTGTACCAAATTTCTCTTCCCCCTTCCTGAGCTAAGAGGCATGCAGTGTTTCACATGCACTGATGGACGAGTTCATTCATCCCACTCACTTGTAATGCACAGTTGCTCTGGCCCAGCGCTGCTCTTGGCACTGAGGAAAAAAGCAAAAGTCCCTGATCTCATTATGTTCTAATGGGGAGAGACAGACAGTAAGCAAACTTGTAGAATTCATCCACAGGGAGGTACATGATGGGGAGAAGCATAAAACAGATAGGGGATTATAAAACAGGGGGAAAGGGGTAGGTGATGCTTCAGCAGAGATGAATGAAATGAGGGGCATGCCATGTGAAGATTGGAGAGGACTCATGCCAGGCACTGGGTGTAGCTGGCATGAGGCCTTAAGGAGGAAACTGCTAGGGGAGGGAGGGGCATGCCTCATCAACAAGGGTACCTGCATGATCAGTGTTTGTATACCTAACCCTGAATTGTACCCCACATCTTTATAATAAATAAATAAATTTTAAAAAAAGGAGGGAACGTGTTTGAGGGGCTCTAGGAACTGCAAGCGGGCGTGAGTTTAGCTGGGGCAGGGGGAATGGAGAGGGGATGGAGGAGGTGAAATAAAAGTCAAGGAAGTTCAAGGTCATTTGGGACCTTGTAAGTCCTGGTAGGAACTTGGGGTTTCACAAAGCATCAACAGAGGGATTTGAGCAAGGGAGGGACATAATCAGATTTACTGTTCTGATGTGGGAAGTTTGCAGGGAGCAGAAGGGCAGGGGGTAGGGAGATTGGACACAAGGCTATCGCAGCTTTGTAGGAACATATTGGAGGAAATGACAAGTCATCAGTTCCACAGGCTCTCATTTTCATAATTTCTGAATAGATCATTTATAATTGCCAATAGAATTTTATAAAACCAGTAAAGCATATAACTTAAACATTCTATGCTAAGTTTTTTAAAAATGCCTGATTTATAATGACTAATAATAGGTTCTATCTGTATTTTATGATCCAGAACATTGAATAAAGCATGCTCACACAGCTTTTTTCATCGGTTTAGGTAGAAATTACAACAAAAAGAGCAGAATGTGCAAAACCAAGAGACAGACTCTTGTGTGAAGGGTCACTCGATGCCGAAGTGTCTGCCCCGGCCTTTCAGGAAGGGTCAAGTCAGGGCGGAACTGGAAGTCACAGGGACAATGAGAAACATGATTCACGTGAAGCAAAACCAGGTATGGCTATTTTTATCACATCAGTGCTATAAAATAATGTTGATCTTAGCTATAGTATGTATCTCCATTCTCTGTGAATACAAATGCAGTGTTCAAAAACTCTAATCAGTGGGACAGTGGTTTGTATCAAATCTTCAAAGAACTGTGCACTGTTGGATCACTGGTGAGTAGTTTAAAACTTACAGGCCCCAGAAATGGGAACTGGGCTTTGGGGCATTCGCATCGTTTTCTATGTAAATTCAGACTGGCAGTGA
The DNA here is from genome assembly GCA_027257055.1 of Cephalopachus bancanus. Lineage (NCBI taxonomy): Eukaryota > Metazoa > Chordata > Mammalia > Primates > Tarsiidae > Cephalopachus > Cephalopachus bancanus. The sequence goes on along the minus strand of JAPVLO010000169.1, from coordinate 95,743 downwards.
ATGAATGCTTGGATTCTCTCAGCGCTCCTTCTCCTAGCAGGGCATTTTTGTCCAGATAATTCCTTTTTTGAGTAGTAACCACAACACATACAACAAGAGGATCTGTGAGACAAAGACGTAAAGACTTTCTGCAATATGTGTTTTGAAAAGTATGATTTCAAGGATCACTGCAAACTTCAGGGAGAGAGTTGGTTTGTGTTTTAATTGCTTTTCTTCAATTTTTTGTTTTTATTCGTCTTTGGATGATTTCCATATTCTAGACGGCAAAGATCTGGATGACTGAAGTGTACCCTATCTTTGCTTTAAGTTTACTAGTATCTCTTGAGGAAAATCATATGTTTTTAAAGTATTCAATTTATTGATTTTATTACTCGGAATCTTGTAGAGTCTTCCAGTGGCTTTTCATTGAATATAAAATGTTAGATAATAAATTTCAATCATGTATCTTACTTGCCAGTTTTATTATTTTTATTTCATTCTTTTCCAGTGAAGGAATTCTCTTGACTATTTTTCTTACATAGTGTAATTTCTAGTCTCAAAGTATCATATACCATCTTTCCAATTATAATTGGTTTTTTTACTAAATGTTCTCATACTCAGATATTTTTCCTACATTTGTTCATGATATATCAATTTCACTGATATTTTCAAGATTTTATTTGTATACACTCTTCTTAGTAGTGTGTACCTTAGAATGTATCTCATTTCTCAGTATGTTATTTTATGTGCTTTATATTTGTAATTTCATATTTCATGGTTTTTTAAACTTTTCAATTCTCTATAAAAATACCCTTTTAATTGTCTACTTTGAAAGTCATGCTATATAAAATAATACCAATACTGAGTTGAGATATCACCAGATCAGAAATCCAAAATCATTCTTAAAATTTGTTTTACATAATGAAAATAACTATAAGATAAAAGTAATTATTATTTAAAAAATTTGGTTATAACACAAGGTTACCAAGAAGAAAATGAAAGTAGTCTAATTTTATCATCCAGAAATTACCAATGCTAACATTTTATTCCATGTTTTTCCATAAACACAGTTGTAGACCCACACACATGCACACACAGACAAGAGCAAAAGTGAGACGACACTCAATTTTGCAATTAGTTAGCTTTCATTTTTATGGAGAGTCTGTCAAGGACAACTTGAGTCTAAATGCAGATATAGTCATCATTTGCAACTATTGCATAGTATTTTATATGGCATGATTCAATTAGACTCTTATTGATGGATATTTTATTTCTAGTTCCCAGTATTACAAAGAAGTTATGAGAGCCATCTTAGCTATTTGTGTACTTATACAGTTACCTCCAAAATACATTTCTAAATATAGACATGTCTCAATGATGATTTGTTATATAAATCTTTGATAAATATTAATCATTTTTTTCCTGAAAAGATTACTGTGTCAGTTCTACCCTCACTGGTAGTGTGTGAGATGACTTTTCTCCCACATTTTCTAGTTCTTTAACTTCAGAAAGTTTGGTAGACAATACATTATTATCATTTCAACTAGGTTTCACCGTCACTTGTGAAATAATTATTGACTATTTTTGTCAATATATTTTGTTTTATTGTTTTCCAATATTTGGGTACAGGCAAGGTTTTAAGTTTTTGCAGTATACAATATTCTTTTCCGAATGGTTCTGTCAGCAAATACTGAGTGTATCCATGGGGTGGGGCAAGAGGTGTGCAGAGCTGTCTCTTCCTCTTGTGGGACCTGCAGTCTACATCACACGAGTCTTGGAAAGCAAGTAGAGGAAAGAATTTCAAGAATGCCAGATTAAGAAATAAAAAATACAAGATTAGACCAGGCTGAGCATACCAAGATCAGATCAGGTTGAATTTATCCATATTGATGTACTCACACAGGATTTGGGTCTTCATGTGCTGTTTCAAGTACTTCAGGAATGGCGTTAACATTCTGCCAGGCTGGCTCAATGACGCCTGGACTTGATGTTATGAGGTTTATGAGGTTGAGACATTTGGACTCCCCTGATACTTGTAGTGTGTCAGAAAACCTCTGGGAGATAGGAACGTGGCAACGGATTGTGTGAACCCTAATCAACCGTCCTTCCACTATTCTTTCAGTGAGAAACCAGAAGACGTTCTTTTTTTGAATATTAAAAATATGTATTTCTTTCCAAACAACTCTCTATCACACACACACACACATGCATAGTACTTTCAAACTATCAAAGTTTCCTTCTGTTTTTTTGTCTTTAGTCCAAAGTCCCTAAATATTATGCTAATTGCTACTGTTACTCTAAGAAAACAAAAGCACTTGTGGGGGCCGGGCTTGGTGGCTCAGCCTGGAATCCCAGCGCTTTGAGAGGCCAAGGTGAGTGGATTGCCTGAGCCTGCCGGTTCTAGACCAGCCTGTCTCTACAAGAGAAATTCAAAAATTAGCCAGGTGTGGTCGTGTGCACCTGTCGTTCCAGCTACTATGAAGGCTGAGGCAGAAGGATCGCCGGAGCCCAGCAAGTCAGTGCTGGGGTGCCTTGAGTATGCCACTGCACTCCCGCCTGGGTGACAATTTGAGACTCCAACTCAAAGAAAAAAAAGCATTTGCAAGGTCTTGGGCATTGATTGCAGAAATAATAACCCATTGTAAAACCCTTCATTACACTTTTATCTTATTTATCATAAAAGACATCAAAATTGTTCATTCTCTATTCAGATGAAAAAGGGAAATCCTAGCTCATGAAATGCAACTTTGAATTTAATGCAGCTATACAGAGATGAGAAAGTGTCTCACCTGCAATGGTAAGGCAGAATGCAGTAGCTCTTTCTAATGTTGGCTCTCTCATTACCTCAATTGTCCCAGAACTTAAAAAATTAACACCAAAAGCACCAGTGTTTATTGTCTCACAAAACTTGTCATATGGAGTGTGATTTATTAAATACTGGCCAAGTAACCACTTACACTAAAAACAAAGGCTTAGAAGCCCATCCCTTTTCTTAACAGGGAATGAGGTAGGGTTTACCTCTGGGCATCAGGCTGGTAAATTTGCAGTATTTGCTTCCAAAACTCTCTTCTATATGGAACCAAAGTCAAGATCCTATGTGCTTCTGAAAACCAAAACCCCCAAATCATATCCTCAATGCACCTAAGCTCCTGAATTATATCCAATAGTACTGGCATACTAAGTTTTTGTTTATAAACAGTTTTTTAAAATTTAAAGACATGGGGTCAAATTCAGGATTAGGTGTACAAGTGGTCATCATACAGGAAAAGTTTAGGCCTTCCTTTGGTCCCCACTTTGCCTGGTTTGAGATCAGGTACCCTTATTGATGTTGTAACCTCACACCCCACACCCACCCTGGCAGTCTCCCACTACTGCCAATCCCTTTCTTATAGTATTATGGTAAATATTCAGAGTCCACTTGTGGGTGAGAACATGTGGTACTGTTCTTTGTTTCTGTGATAGATCACTGAGTACAACAGACTCTAAATCCATTCAAGTTGCTATGAGCTCGGCACATTTGAGTTCCTTGTAGATTCTGGATGTTAGGCCTTTGTCAGATATATAGTTGGCAAATATTTCTTCCCATTCTGTGGGCTGTCTCCCTGCTCTCTTGATGGTTTCTTTTGCTTCGAAGAAGCTTTTCAGTTTGATGAGTTCCCACTAGTCTATCCTGTCTTTTTTGACGTGGGTGCTTGGGGTTTTGATCAGGAGTTGGTTGCCAGTTCTAATTTCCATAAGGGTGTCTTCTGCATTTTCTAAGGTTCTTATAGTTTGAGGTTTCACGTTTAGGTCTTTGATCCATTTAGAGTTGATTTTTATGTGTGGTGATAGATAGGGGTCCTGTTTTAATCTTCTGAGAGTGGTCAGCCAGTTTTCCCAGCACCATTTACTGAATAGGTTCTTCTCTCCCTAGTGGTTGTTGGTGGAGGCTTTGTCAAAGATGAGTTGGTTGAGAAACTGAGGTTTTGCTTCTGTATTCTCTATCCTGTTCCACTGGTCCGTATGCCTGTTCTTGTACCAATACCAGGCTGTTTTGATTACTGTAGCCTTATAGTAAAGTTTAAAATCTGGAAGTGTGATACCTCCTGCTTTGTTTCTTTGCTAAAGATTGTTTTGGCTATTTGTGGTCATTTATGTTTCCATGTGAATTTCTATATTGTCATTTCCAGGTCCGAGAGGAATACTGTTGGTAATTTTATGGGTATTGCTTTGAATCTGTGGATTGCTTTTGGTAGGATGGCCATATTAACAATGTTGATTCTTCCTATCCATGAGCATGGAATATTTTTCCATTCGTATCTTTTTTCATTTGATTGAGCTGTGTTTTGTAGTTTTCATTGTAAAGGTCTTTCACTTCTGTGGTTAGAAGATACCAAGGTATTTCATTTTTTTGTGGCTATTGTGAATGGAATTGTGCTTCTTATTTGGTTCTCTGCCTGCTTGTTGTTGGCAGAAGACACTCTTATCACCAAGACATGAAGCACCAGAATTCTTAGAAAGGGTGGTGTGACATTCCTCTGTGGCTGAAGATGACTGGAGAGGATATGCTTCAATGTAACTGAGCTGCCTGACTTCAAGGGAAGTCACACCAGCTTCAAAATTGTGACTTGATGGTTTCATGAATTGGTCCACTGAAAGGTCAGTGTGTTTCTGTGTGGGAGACAGTATCTCATGAGTTTGGCTACTCTTTCCCAGGGTGCTGTATATTCTGTGAAACCCCAGTCATGTTTCTGGTAAGTTGGAAGCTGAGACTACTTCCCAGTCTTTTTGTTTTTTCGAAACAGGGACTTTTCTGTGACCCAGACTGGAGTGGTGCAATCATAGTTCACTTTAGCCTCAAACTCCTGAACTCAAGCAATCCTCCCACCTTAGGCTTCACCAAGTAGCTGAAACTACAGGTGCACGCAATCACACTGGCTATTTGTTTTATTTTATTTTTAGAGACACTGTGTCTCTATGTGTTGCCCAGGCTGATCTCAAGCTGCCTTCAAGACTGGTCTTGAACTCCTGGGCTCAAGCAGTCCTCCCACCTTGGTCTCCCAAAGCACTGGAATTGCAGGCATAAGCCACTGTGCCTGGTCTGGGGTCTTTTAGGGCTTATGATCCCTGAACTCAGTCAGGAAGGATCACTATACATGCTGTTTTGGCTGAGCACAATTATGAAAGAACAGCTGGATAGTGCTGCACAGTCAAGAAAAGACAGCCTGTGTCTGGAACCCAGAGAGTCACTGGGACATGCAATAGTCTTTCTATATCCAATAATAATACTTGAGAGGAAACTGGCAATCCATGGAATAGAGGGCTTCTGTGGTCCTGCATTTTTTGGGAATGAAGATTTAGGTCGCCTCAGCAGTTTAATTACAAAAAGAAAACAAAACACAATAACCTGCCAAGGTGCCAACCGAGATGAAGTTGGACTTGGGATAAGTGGTGGAGAAAGGAAGCTATGATAATCACACCAACTTGACTTTAAAACCAGCTGCAAAAGTGGAGACCCTAGCAGCACTGTTTTATGTTGGGTAATTGGGTTTTTTTCCCTCCTGCTTTTCCTTGCTACCTCATGTGAAGAGTTTTAGTGATGCCGAAAATTTTAGTTTAGGGTTCAGTTTGCGGCATCAACAATTGAAACCTCCCTATCATACACTGTAGAACCTGGTGTTATCTTTATGTCTCATGCATAAGACTAAAAAAAATGTGTGAGGGGGAGGAAATGGAGGCTCCGATGGAAAATATGTAAATTAGGTTGGTCATTCTGTTTGTCCTCCAGATCCCTTCTCTGCCAGTCCCACCCTACTCTGTGTCCCAGAGGTCGACATCTAGAGACTCGCTCTCTGGCTTCTGGTAGACTTTGCCTAACTGGAGACACTGATAAGACTTGGAGGGTGAGGAGAGAGAGTTGAGGTATTCCCTTCCCCTCCTGGGTGTGCCACATGCGGTTTTGCAGGTTTGCATTCTCCACATGTGCAGTCAGCGCTGCTCCCACGGCCTCTTCCACAGCCGTTGCTTCAGATGGCTTTTCTGGAGGCAACTCATAAAAGTCAGCAGTATGAGGCTGGGACAATGTCTAGTTTCAGAGTTTATAAAAATACCTTTTTCCATCTTGACTACTTCCCTTTCTTTTTGTGTATTTTTCCCCCTACAATATTCAGTTTGGAGGGAGGGATGATATCTGAGAGGGCAGGGGACTGGCCATCCCGAATTTTACACTTTTTCCTCAGATGTCTTCATTATTTATCTCTGAGCAGTGCTTTTAATTTAGTAGTGCTCCAGAAATATCTTAAGCATCTGGAGGTAAATTGCCACATAGATGTAAATTCCTGTCTCCTCCAGGTGTCCTTCTGAATTATTTTCTGTTTCTCATGTTGTGTAAATGCTGTTGTTGTGGCTACAATATTTTATGTATGTGTGTGATGCCTTTACATACACTTATGTTTATGGAATGCACAATGGATCTGTTTGTATTTATCGTTTTCATTTAAAAATTAGTTGCTTGTGAATTGTAAGATTATTTTATTTCAAGGGGTGCTGAAGAAAACTGATAAAGTTATTTTAGGAAACATCCCTCCAGCCGGTCTTTTTCCTCTGCTCCCACAAAACAACAATCACTAACACAGAAGACTTCTGTGAACAAACTTGGGCTCTCCCTTCAACACCAGCGGAGGACACCAGCTGGGTGTTCTCCAGTTCAATTCTGTCACTGTGACCTGGAGTCAGTGTCAGATCTCACAGCCTGGGGGCTCGATCCACAAGGCTGCCTCCCTCCGGACACCGGTCACAAGTCCAGGCCTCCGGAACACCTGACTGACTGACGTTGGGTTGGGACACCCATGACCCCTTTTACATTTTACTGATTTGTGATACCAGCTCCAAGAACTTCGGGAAATACTTGCTTATGTTTATTAGTTTGCTATGAAGGATATTGCAGAGGATACCGATGAAGAGAGATGTGTGGGGTGAGGTATGGGGAGCTTCCCTGCCCGTCCTGGGCACCACACTACAGTGTTCCACTGTTTGAAAGCTCCCTGAACCCTGTCTCTTGGGTTTTCACAGAAGCCTCATGATGTCAACATTCCCTCCTCCAGGAAATAGCGCAGGACTCTCTCTGGAAGGGTCAGAAGGCAGGGAAAGATGAGAGGCAGGTGGTAGGGGGACAGGAGAAGGTCAGAAGATTCTGTCTCAGAGGCCTAAAGTGCTCCAATATTATAACAAAAGATGCCGCAAGGTCTACGGGGGTTATGAGCCAAGAACTAGGGACAAAAACCAATATAGATCATAACACCACAGCAGACATTTAATAATTCACCAATGTTGAGTGTGTTTGCATTATTTGCACCATAATCTATTGGTTATATGAAAAATAGCAAGACATGTCTGCCTGAAAAGTGAGGAGTTCTAGGTCTTGAGAGACGATATGGCAATGTATATACTTGGTTATATTAATGATGCATATTGTGTTTACCTTTACAGACTCATTGGAAGAATGTGAAGTTCAGACTTACCTGAAAATCTGGAGAGAACCACTTAATATTGAGTTTAAAGAAGACAGTCTATCCTATATGGAAAAATTATGGCTTAAAAAGCACAGGAGGTATTCTCTGAATTTTTAATACTATTACTAGGAAAGATAAAAGTGATTTATGTTTTTTTCATGTGTGGTCTACCTTTCTGTAGCAGTTTTATATGCATGTTTCCTACTTGCTTAAGTAATTTTAAAGCAATATTAGATCCCTGTGAAGCTTCTGTTCTAGTAAGAATTTTAATTCTATTTATGTATGCGATGCATCATTAATTTAGAGTCTGCCTTGGGAAATGGAAATGTGTGTGTGGGGAAGAGGCACCAACACCAGAACTGAAGAATAACAACACAAATAATGTGATCAAGGAAAAATTACTTTGAAAAGATGTTGCTGTCAGATTTTTGCATTCGCATCAACATTTGAGGCCACAATTTAAAAAATCTACTTTTAATTAGGCCTTTAATATTATAATTTTATTCACAGTAATTAAATATGCTATATTCAAAGACTCCATCATCAGATCCAGTCACCTAGAGATCGTGGCAAAATACAGATTCTCTTTTAGTAGGTCTGAAGTGAGGTATGAGGTTCCACATTCCTGAATTTGTGATAGCTTCCAGGTAATGCTGGTGTGGATGAAGCTGGTCTCTGGTCTCATGTGGAGGAGCAAGATGCTGGAAGAATGTTCCACCAAGAGCACAGTGTGTGTGAATACTTTCCTCTTTAGCCTGCAATAAACAGTCAAAACCCCGTTTCCCAATGTGACCTGGCTGTAGTGCCCAACTCTCTCCCACCTCCTGTAGGGTGGCTGCCCCGCTCCTTGCATTCTGCCCCTATCCTGATTGATTTTTACAGTTTGAATAGTCAACTTACAGTGTACAATTCAATGGACTTTTACTGACGCATAGAGTTGGTGTCCACCACAGCCCACCAGGCAAAACCACAGACATTTCCTTGTATTTCCCATTTCTCCTCCTCCCTTCCTCAACCCGTAACAGCCACTCCTCTAGTTTCCATCCTTACACATTTGCCTTCTTCCAGAGGTCACGTAAAGGAAATCATACAACGTGTAGCCTGAGTCCTTCATTTTGCAAAATGCATTTAAGAGTCAGCCATGTTCTTGTGTGAGTCAACAGTCATTCCTGCTGCTTTCCAGTTTGGAGCAATGATGACTGAATTTTAAAAATAAATATCTGCATCCAGCTTTTGTTTGAATATAGGTTTTTAATTATCTGGGTAAATACTTGGGCCTGGTAGAGTTGGGCTATATGGCAAATGCATGTTATCTCCATAAGAAACTGCCAAACTGTTTCCTAAAGTGTTTTCCTAAAATTTTTCTGTACCGTTTTGCATTCTCTCCATTGACGAAGGAGCGTTCCAGTTGCTCCCGATCCTTGCCAGACTTGGCTTTTTCATTTTCTTTTGCTTGCCATTTTAATAGGTTTGTAGTTGTATCTCATCATGGTAGTTCATGTGGCCAAACTGTAAGTTGATTCATTCATAACTAATGCACAGGATGTCGATGTTTTTTTAAGGTATGATGCTCATGACAGCTCTTCAGGTGCAAAACTTCAGGTGTACCTGTCAACTGCCTTTTTCTAAATTAGCAATTGTACATGAAAATCATGCTGAAGTCTTTTTGGCGGTCATGTTCTATGTTGGATCATGTTGGGTTTCTCAAAAACAAGAGAGGCATAATTTTGTGACTAAATGACCGCTGTCATTTGAGCTTGGGCACATATAAGAAGCTTTTACTACAGTTACATCAAGTCCTGAGCTAAGATGAATGCTGAATGTTGGCCATTTTCCTTAGCAGATAATTCCTAGTGAATATGTCCATGATCACTAGGGTCTTACATGGTTATGTTTTTAATGGTAATCATTTTTTGAGTTAATACTTTATGTCTGAATTATAGATGTCAGTGTAGGGCAATCCATCTGCAATTCACAAGTTTCTGATGGGTTTCTGATGAGTTGCTTCTGAAAAATTTCCCATGTTGATAGTATAACCATGATTTTGACTTTACTTTTGCCTATTGTGTTTTATAGCAGGCTTATAAATATAAGTAGTATTGCATTTTTTGTATGTTTCTGATTTGGATAGTATTTTATTTTATTATTTTATTTTTTTAAACATACTTTTTATTTTAAAATTGTGGGGTACAGTTAAGGGTTAGGTATACAAATATGCATTGTGCAGGTACCCTTGTTGATGAGGTGCCCCCCCGTCCCCAGACAGATATCGACTACCGTCAATCCCACCTCCCTTCCCCTCCCATAGTTTCCTGTCACTGTCACCTACAACCAACTCATGTGTTGATAAATTTTTCTCCCCAACTTTATTGAGGTACAATTGACAAGTAAACATTGTCTATATTGAAGGTATATAATGGGATGTTGATATATATATATATGTATATACATCATACAGTGACTACCACAGTCAAACTAATTAACAGTCATCACCTCACATAATATTTGTGTATATGTGTGTGTGGTGAGAACACTTAAGATTTATTATTAGTTGTAGTTACTCTGTGTATTAGATTTCCAGGACTTACTTGTCTTGCATAACTGTAACTTTGTACCCTTTGTCCAACATTTTATCATTTCCCCCGCCTCCAGCCCCTCGAAATCGCTATTCTACTCTCTGCTTTTGAGTCTGACTTTTTTAGCTTTCACATAACAGTGAGATTGTGCATTTGTCTTTTTGTGTCTGGCTTATTTCACTTCACATAAGGTTCTCCAAGTATTGGAAATTCCCTAAATATTAATCAATGAATGCATAGATTAAAAGTATTATATATGATACATATATATGTAATACGCATATTACATATATATGCAATGGAATATTATTCAGCCTTAAGAAAGAAGGAAGTTCTGCCATTCACAACAACATGAAAGTATTGATAGATTTTTTTTTTTTTTGAGTTGGAGTCTCACTCCGTTGCCAAGGCTAGAGTGCAGTGGCACATTCATGGCCACCCCAGCGTCGACCTGCTGGGCTCCAGTGATCCTTCTGTCTCAGCCTTCCAAGTAGCTGGAACTACAGTCGTGCACTACCACACCTGCCTAATTGTTGATAGATCTTAAGAGCAATACCTCTGGTGGATCTTCCAGATCTGGGTATACTTCACAAAAGAGTGCAGGAGACTTGGGCTGAGGGCATTTCAAGGGCAGATGGTAGAAGTTAGCTGATACTCCAACTTCGATTCCCCACTCTTCATTGCATGTGATTCCCAGTTGTAGCTGATCATCAGGAGCACCTGTGGCCGGTTTTTGTACTTCTGATTCTCATGCCCCAGGCCTACCTAAAAATGTGTCTACTTAAGACTGGGTATGAGCCTCAGCATTTAAAAAACATTCCCTTGACCTCTCATAGAAACAAAGATCTGAGTATCACATGTTCTCACTCATATAATGGACCTTGAACATTCAATGTAATACTATAAGAAAATGACTGACAGTGGTGGGAAACTATTGGGGGGAGGGGAAGGGAGATGGGATTAACGGTAGTAAATATCTGTCTGGGGACAGGGAGACACCTCTTATCAACAAGGGTGCCTGAATGAACCATATTTGTATACCTAATCCTTAACTGTACCCCACAATATCATAATAAAAAATATTGATTAAAAAAAACAAAAAAATTCCCTTGCCATTCTGATGCAAATAGCCTCACACTGATTCACAGAGCAGATTTAGCACCCCTCATCACATGACAGAATCAGTCAGTGCTCAATAAGTGTTTGTTAAATGTTGAAAGAGGAAAATAGGATGAGATAAATACTACTCTAAAAGACACTGCATCCTTTATTTATGTGGCATGATCTTTCAAAATAAGCATAAGTATCGGGGTTTAAACATCCAGAATCTAGACTTAGTTAACTGATAATCTTTTTTGTTGGTGGAAAAATCACGGCAGTTCTCTTGGCCTAAGTTTTCTCATTTGCAAAATATTCTATTTAGAACAAACCATCTGTAGGGCCTCACAAGCTCCTGTACTTCAGTATCTATATTCTATAAGTCTCTGGTTCAGGACCTTCACTCATAAACCTAGAGAAGTTTTCACTTAATAAAGAAGGAGTGTCTGAATAACGGTATATTTACGTGTGTGTGTGTGTGTGTGTGTGTGTGTGTGTGTGTGTGTGTGTGTGTGTGTGTTCGATGATATTCAGTTCAGTAGATTCATGTCAGGCTGAAGAGGTTTCTCATGGCCTGATTCCAGTTTGTATTTGATCATATGCTCTTAATATTTTAATCTATCCCTTAATTAAATTTTGTATGTAAGATGTCAAGCTCACATAAAGCTAAATAATACATACAAATTCTACATTCATCTTATATATATACTAGGAAAACACACATGACCATAGACTACCAGAAGATTACCAAATTTTTAGTGCCTTTGTAAGATATAGAAGAGGCCATATGAAGTAAGAACATGGTTATGAATGTAGGCTTGAGGATGTAGACTGCTTGAATTCAAGCTCCTTTTCTGTGTTCATTACCTGAATGACTAAGTTGGTTTACCACTTTGTGTCTCAATGTCATCCTCTGTGAAATTAAATTAATACTAGTGTCTATTTAATACCTACTAAAATTTAATATACCAAAATTAGTTAGAACAGAGCCTAGTACATTTTAAATTTTGTATCAATGTTAACTACAAATGTCATTAAGAAGGCCTTTTACTTGGGGACCCCACGAGCTTCTATGATCTGGAAGGACTGGGAAACTACTTATGTTTTTGGATAAAAAGTGGCCCCTCTGCCCAGTAATCTGGGCGTATCCTCTGGAACCAATATAGACTCTCAACCTCTGAGAATTCCTGGCCCATGGCCTTCTGCATGAAATGGGCGGTATCTGCCCTCGTTGTTGATAAGTCCTGGATGCCTCACCAGAACGCATTTCATAGATACCACGGGAACCTGTTTTACCCGCCCTGGTGATATGATGGAAACGTAGACAAATGCTCTCAGGTTCCCTTAGGACCCATCCACATAATGCTGAGACCATGAGAGAAAATTCACACTCATAAATTAGCTCCTTAAGTACCATGCTATGTTCATGGACTCCATGTGGCTTATGAGAGAACATTGACCTCTATCAAAATGTTGATTTGCATCTTAAAACTCAGTAGGAGATGCAATTTAAAAATCTTCTGTGATGTCAAGTTGATTTACAAAGTTTTTTCTTCGGTACAGTAAGATTTTGTTATACAACTCTACTTCTTTGATTTAAAGGTACAGTTATGGTTTCATCATTAATTTTGTACTCACTCATCTGATAAATAAGTCAAGATCTTGTCTGGAAAAGTTTCAGATAACATATTTTAGTCTTTTAATGGCTTCTTTCTTGTTTTGTAGAACTTCACAAAAGCAACTTGTTAACTCGCCTCCAGGTGCATCCACATATCCATGTGAAACCACGCGTGAGGCACAGTATTCTCCAAAGGAAAATGATGGTGATAGTGATGGTTAGTTCAGACTTGGTTAGATGTTTAAGGTTTACTTATTTCAAGTGGCAGATGCAAAGCACAAACCAGCACCTGCTTTTGGTCTTCTTTAATGTAGCATTTGAAATTGTACCCTGTAGTCTTTTATCCCCAGATCACAATCATGTGACTCACTTCTTCCGGGTTGCTAGACTTGCTTTTCCTCACTCCAAATAGTTTTATTTAAAAATTGATTGCTAAGAAAATGTGCATCTCACATGAACTGGGAAAAGTGACAGTATTGATATCTTTGTGTGAATGCACAGGAGAACACCATTCTTTTGTTGTTGTTGGTGGTGGTTATATTATTTGAAGAAAGGATATTATTAAGTGAGATCTATTCTTTGATGATATTATTTTTGAATCTTATTTCCTAGTTGAGAAGACCAAAGTACAACATCCACCTCTCTTTCTGTTGGTAGAAGAATTAAACATAGAAAGACCTGAACCGTCTCTAAAGATAGTGGAGCTGGATGAAGTAAGTGCACGTTCATGTTCCTTAGCAGAGAGGACATTGTTAGGTCCACATGCTATTTCCAACAGGATTCCTTACATAACTCCACATAGCTTAATAGGAAAGTTACAAGTGTTTGAATTTAAATATGCTGATAAGAATAAAGTAGAGTACTATTTTAAATGTAACGAATAAGTTTGTGAGCTGAATTGGTATTGTTGTTTTGTAAAAAGAATGCAGTATGGGAGGTGAGAAGACATTTCACTATTTTAACTTATAGAAATATAATTTGAGGTTCTATTAGTTTAATTATGATGTTATAAGATTCTTTTTTTGAACAAATATCAGGCTCATTACATGAACCTTAAGTGCAAATTTAATTTCTTAAGTGTCATTCAATATTATTTTCTGTTTAAAGAACAAATAGTATTTAAGATTTAAGGGGTTTCGTATAATGACAAGAACCTCTAGAAGACACCAGTGGAATCACCTGGAGTCTGTCAGAGCAAGAGCTCCAGACTGAAGGTGTAGGGTATGATAAACTCAGTGCATTTCTGACTCTCTAGTCATCTAGTGGTGGAATGTACCCTTTGTTCTAGATACTTCTCTTATTGTGGTTGTTACAGAAAATGATTAGAGTGGAAGGTACCTCTTTGAGTACTGCTTTATTCTTTTGTTGCTTAGGTGGATAGGTTGATAGCTTCTGCTTTTTTTTCCTACTAACATTTTTGTTTCTCTTCTGGATGAATTTGAGATATTGAACAAATACTCAAAGACACATGTGCCTGCCATTCATTAAATTGTTGCATAGATTAAACTGATGATGTACCAGTCAGAGAAGTAAAAGCCTTTCAGTCACTCATGTACTTGGCAGTAGTTGCGTAGTTAAATATCAGTTATTACTGTTGCTTTTGGGTGTGATCCTGGCGAAGTGACTGACCCAGCAAATGCCCTCAACAAATACTCGTTGAAATTATGTCTCCTAGAACTCATGTGTTATAAAATATAATTAGCATTCTCATGGCATCACTTGTAGAAAAAAGTACTCTGTAACTTGTAAATTCATTGGTTGGTGTCATGCATTTAATGAACATACTAATATTATGTAACATACGTTTAATAAGACGTGTGAAGAGGAATTTGAAGATCCAGGCAATGTTGTGCCTTACAAAGTTGAATTAGCTGATGCAGACAGTGAACAAAGGTAAGATCTCTCTGACTCCCTTTGTGCTTATTAGACCCCACATCCACAATCAGCTGTCTTTTCGGATGAGAAATTCATGGTGTGAAAAGCATGAGACCTTAATGTTGGAGTATATTTCACTTAAGCCATGTTTAAATTTTTGTACAATACTGCTAGTATTGAACAACATTCGGTAATTAGAAAATTGTCCATGGTGATATGTTTGTACTCTGACTTAGTTGGAGTATTCAGCAGATTCTTCTGAATCAGAAATCGTTGCTATTTGAAATGGTTGCCCAAGTCAGATGTGTTTCCTACGACCTTTCTTCTTTTCTCCAAAGATACTATGGATTTTCTTTCGTTTGCTATGAGCCGTAAATTTTTTTAAAGTTTTCTAAATGACCAGGTTGGGAGATGGAAAGAACTCCTGTATTACAGACTACTTCCTGGGTAGATTTAATGTGTATAAATTAAACAAATGACGTGTAATGGCTCATGTTGTCATTGTTTTGTAGGATTTTGTCACTTCCAACTGAAAAGCAATATCTAACTGCATCTGTTAGTAATGCTTAGAATGACACAAGTCCTTTCTGCAATAGAAACTTTTGGATTTTAGGTGTATTAACCACAAAGTGCTAACTTGGTTGAAAGGTGTAATGAAGTTCCTCGTAAGCAGCTCCCATAGCATTCTTTATTCAGATCCACTTCGGCCCCTGCCAGCCTTTCTCAACAGCGATGGGCCTGAGCAGTGCCCTTGGAGAGAAAAAGCCCCATGTTTAGGCACAAAGAACCAGGTATCTAGCAGCAAAAGTGCTTTTGGAAGCAGGATTCTGGCAGGAGGCAACTTACTGTTCAGCAGATAAGAGGGTTCTTTTCTCTTTTTTGTTGGGGTCTCACTTTGTTGCCCAGGCTGGAGTGCAGTGGCCCACTTGCAGTCACTGCAGTCTCAACCTGCTGGGCTCAGGGGATCCTTCCACCTCAGTCTTCCAAGTAGCTGGAACTACAGGCGCATGCTACCATGCCCGGCTTATTTTTTTTTTATTTCTTTTGGAGATGAGGTCTCACCAAGTTGCCCAGGCAGTCCTCTCACGTCAGCCTCCCCAAGTGCTGGGATTACAGGTGTGAGTCACTGCGCCAGGCCAAGAGGTTTATTTTCACTACTGCCTCTCCAAGGAAATGAATGGCATTTGTGTTCTCTAATTTGATTTTTTCATATACCTTATTACACATCTTTGCTTTGATTCCTATATACGGTGTTGGAGGAGGGGATCATTACTGATCATAGTTTGGCGTTAGTTTTACAGGACTGGTTTGCAGGTGCCCACAGACTGACATTCGCCTTTTCTGTCTCCTTGGGACCATGAGTGACACAAGGAGGACCTTTCAGTTACATGTAACCCTTGAGTTTTATGATGTTGTTCTGTAGGGCTTACATAGATATCAGGCACTATTAAATACATTATTCGATCAATAAAGTGATTTAAGTGGTAGCTGCTTATGGACAGCAACTATTAATAATGGAGACTCAATTACCAATACAGTAGCTTTTTAGCTCTAGCAGCTCATTGATGAACAGATAATATGCTTGTATAGTAGAAAAACCTTGATGTTTTGTCAGGTTTTGATGAGTCTGAAAGATAACACTACATTATTAGAAGAAAGAATGTAAGGCGACAGAGTGAGACTCCAACTCAAAAAAAAAAAAAAAAAAAAAGAAATCAAACTTATTTCAAGGTGTTTAAAAAGGAAACCTTCAACTGAAATTTGCAATTAAGTTGTATTTGGTCCAGTCGCCTATTGCTTTTAGTTCCTTATTGTTTAGAATGTGTTCACAGCACAGTTAAAGTAAATAGTAAATTAACATAAATAAGCCTGTTCCATTAGGTTGTGTTCTGTATGTTTTTGTAAACTGGGAGCTTTTTGTCTTCTTTTTTAAAATATTATTTTCTTCCAACTCTATTCTTTTGCTTGTTCCTACACATGAAAGTTGCTCATTTCATGATTATCAGAAGGATAGCTTTCCACATAAAAATGACATCCCTCAACATCATGTTTTCAACAAGGGAAGAAGTCTTTGTCTGAGAAACAGCTCTCCATATGATAAAGGTAATTCAAAAGGTATTTTTTTTCTTGTTGCTTCGTATTACTTACTGTGCATGTGAGTAATTTAATAAAACAATAGACATTGCAGTCTATAAGAAGTTGGTTACATAGTTCATTTTTAAAATAAAAAATGTGGTATTCAGAAGAAAAATTGTTGAAAATATAATTTTCTAGTAAATACACTTTTTAGTCAATGGAAGTCAACGGACAACAGTGTTTGTAGGAAAAATCAGCCAACATAAGGCATTCTAAAAGTTATTGTGTACTGAGCTAGCGTTTCAAATATTATGTGGATGCCTTTTAGGGAACAAAGTCTGAGGGCACCTTGCTACCCTCACTTTCACTAAGTATTTTCCAAAAATCTTCAAATTTGATATAAAGTTTCATGCAAGAGGTAAAAAAAAAAAAATCATCTTGTTGCTACTAGTAGTTCCCTTGGGATTGATAGATTAGGCTGCTCTGGGCATATATCTTATTTTAATTTCCAGACTGTGAGATCCTCATTTAGAGTCATAGTAAGGTATCCTGGCCTGGGAGTCAGATTTTGTTTCCATTTCTGCCTTTAAATCACTGTGTGACCTTGAACATGCCACTTCCTTTTTTAGATCTCATTTTCCTAAGCAAAAATGTAGGAACTAGATAATTTTCAAGTTTTTTAAAAAGTATTACATTTGATTTACCTAGAATTTTAAGAAAAGTCAAAAAATACATCTTATGTGAGGAATTTGACAATAGAGGGGACATTCAAAATAAATAGTTAACTGGGCAGCAGAAGATAGAAACAGTAATGGATCTTGCTGGTCTTGACATTCTTAAATACTAAGACATTAAATTATCATGACAAGGTATAAACAATACCCACATGAGAACTTAGGACTTGACAGTACTCCACATCTTTTCCAGAAGATGGGTGTTGTCTGACCAAGATAGAGCACGGTATTCCTGTTGTCTTTGAAAAAATGGTTAACACTAATGTCCATATAAGTGTTATTTAAAAGACACAGTTTTGAAATATTTATTTTTTAGAGCAGTTTTAGGTTCACAACAAAATGGAGCAAAAATCACAGAAAGTTCCTAAGGACCCTTTGCCACCTACCATGCATAGCTACTCCATTATCAACACCCCACCTCAGACTGGCACGTCTGTTACAATCCATGAGTCTGCACTGACAAATCATTATAACCCAAAGTTCATAGTTGACGTTGGAATTAACTCTTGATGTTGTATATTCTGTGGGTTTTGACAAATGTTATATCCACCACTTATAGTATCATACAGAGCAGTTTTTCTGTCCTAAAGAGTCTCTGTGCTACACCTGTCTCTCTGATGGCTACTAACGTTTTTGCCATCTCCATTCCGGAATGTCACATAGTTAGAATCATACATACAGCATGTAGGTTTTTACAATTGACTCCTTTCACTTAGTAATGTGCATTTAAGGTTTCTCCACATCTTTTCATGGCTCAGTAGCTCACTTCCTTTAGTGATGAATAACATTCCATTGTATAAATGTACATCAGTTTATTCACCTTCTCAAGGACACTTTGGTTGTCTCCAAGCTCTGGCAAGTATGTGTAACAGTGCCATAAACACGTTCGTGTGGTTTTTTTGTTTGGGCACGAATTTCCATCTCATTAGGATAAATATGAAGGAGCACATTGGACCATATAGCTAGAGTATATTTAGTGTTGTAAGAAATTGCCAAACTGTCTAGCAAAGAACCATTTTTTTTTCTTTTTTTTTTTTTTTTGAGTTGGAGTCTCACTCTGTCGCCCAGACTGGAGTGCAGTGGCCGCTCCCAGCCACCGCAACCTTGACCTGCTGCGCTCCAGTGATCCTTCCGCCTCAGCCTTCCAAGTAGCCAGAATTACAGGCATGCACTACCACGCCCGGCTGATTTTTTGATTTATTGTAGAGATGAGGTTTCGCTGCCTAGGCGGGTCTCAAACCCGCGGGCTCAGGCAATCCACTCACCTCAGCCTCCCAAAGGCACGGGATTACAGGCTGAGCCACCGAGCCCGGCTGCAAAGAACCATTTTACATTCTCATCAGCAATAAATATGAGTTCCTGTTGCCTCACATCTTCACCAGTATTTTGTGTCGTCAGTGTTTCAAATTGTTGCCATTCTAATAACTATGTAGTGACATCTCTTTGCTGTTTCAATTTACAATTCCCTAATGACATATAATGTTGAGCATCTTTTGCTATGCTTATTTGCTATCTGTATATCTTCTTTGTTAAGGTATCTGGTCATCTGATATTTTTAGCCTGTTTTTTGGGGGGTTGTTTCTTAGTTATTGGTGAATTTTAAGTGTCCTTTGCTTATTTTGGATAACACTCTTTTATCAGATATATCTTTTCCAAATATTTTCTTTCAGTCTATGGATTGTCTTATTCTTTCTTTCTTTTCTTTTTTTTTTTTTTTTTTTTTGAGTTGGAGTCTCACTCTGTCACCCAGGCTGGAGTGCAATGGCCCACTCATGGCCACCCCAACATCAACCTGCTGGGCTCCAGCAATTCTTCTGCCTCAGCCTTACAAATAGTCGGAACTACAGGCATGCGCTACAACACCTGGCTAGGATTGTCTTATTCTCTTGACAGAATTTTTTGTTTGTTTTGTTTTGTATTTTTTTTTTTTACAGATTAGTTTTTATTTTAATGAAGTTCAGCTTATCAGTTTTTTATTTGATATTTTATCTAAAAAGTCATGGCCATACTTAAGGTCATCTAGGTTTTATCCTATGTTATCTTTTGGGAATTTTTTTTTAAATCAATATTTTTTATTATGGTTTTTGGGGGTACAGTTAAGGGTTAGGTGTACAATTACGTTTCATTCAGGCACCCTGTTGATAAGAGATGTTTCCCCTTCCCCAGACAGATATTTGCTACTGTTAATCCCACCCCCCCCATAGTTTCTCTTTTGGGAATTTTATAATTTTGCATTTTACTCTTATGTCTGTGATCTATTTTGAGGTAATTTTTGTGAAGGTGTAAGGTCTGTGTCTAGATTTTTTTTTACATGTGGATGTTCAATTGTTCAACCACCATTTATTGAAAAGACTACCTTTTCTCCTTTGCTCTTTTGTCAAAGATCAGATGACTATATTTATATAGGTTTTCTCTGAGCTCTCTTTTCTGTTCCATTGATGTGTCTATATTTTTTTCCATTTCCACACACAATAATTTGATTATTGTAAATTTATAGTAATTCTTAAAGTAGTGTAGTGTCAGTCTTCTGACTTTGTTCTTCTTTTTCAATATTGTGTTGCCTGTTCTGAGTAATTGGCTTCTCTATATAAACTTTAGAACCACTTTACCAATATCCACAATATAAGTTGGGATTTTCTTTGGGATTGCAGTGAATATACAAATAAAGTTGGGAAGAATCAATATATTGACAATGTTAAATCTTTCCATCCGTGAACATGAGCTATTTCTCCCTCCCTTTTATTTCTTTCATCAGAATTTTATAGTTTTTCTCATATAGACCTTGTGCATAGTCTGTTAGAGTTATACCTAAGCATTGCACTTTTGGGTGCTCATGTAAATGGTCTTGTGTTTTAAGTTTCAAATTCACTTATTATTGTATGTTAACCTGGTATCCTGCAGCCATGCTATAATTGCCCACTAATTCCAGGTCTTTTTTTCTGGTGTTTCTTTTGGAATTTCTGCATAAACAATCATGCCACAACATCTGTGAACAAAGACAGATTTATTTCTTCCTTCTCATTCTGTATATATATTTTTTTGTATTGTTGTATTAGCTAGGACTTTCATTACGATGTTGAAAGGAATGATGAGAGGGGGCATCCTTGCCTTGTTCCTGATCTCAGCAGAAAAGCTTGTAGTTTCTCACCATTGAGTCTAATGATAGCTGTAGGGTTTTTGGCAGATTAAAAAAATAAATTAAGTCTAAGAAGCTCCTTTCTTTTTTTAGTGGTTGAGAGTTTTTATCTGTTATTAGCACTGAATTCTGCTAAATATTTTTTCTGCATCTCTTGATATAGTTGTGAGTTTTCTTCTTTAGTCTGTCTATGTGATGGATCAGATCAATTGATTTTTGAATGTTGAACTAGGACAGAATTTTTATGACCTTGTAGGACTTTCAATATAGAGACTAAATTAAATCATAATTAAATTAAATCATACCTGTACATTCTGTGTTGCATTTTGGACATTATTAAAAGTCGGTTTTTTCACTTTTTAAGCAGCAATGGATTCTAGTAGTGGAATTATATGGTCTTGCAGAAATATTGTGGAAGGTAGTTGTAGACATTTTAAATATGGAAATGGTATCTTTTTCTTCCAAAAAATCAGATAACTTCTACTCAGGTTTAAGAAGGAAATGTAGCATTATATTGAATTGCCTTTATAAAGTTTTTCTTCCAAAAGTATTTGTCTAAGTTATTTTATTTCTCACAATATTTGTGCTATTTAAGAAGTGAGCGGTTGGAAGTGGAAGTTCTATGTACTATGTGTAATTGTCAAGTTATATAAACATTTTACATATAAATATGTAATATAAATTCTTCTTTACAGCCAGTCCTTTGGGCTGTAAAGAAGAATTTATATTACCGGAGACCATTTTTGCTAAAGTATCTGCATTTTACGGTCTATTCAGAGATACTTGCTTTGGAAAGGGAATGAGACATAATCAAAGGCGCTGTATTCAACCTGGCTAGTGGTATATACTTATTTCAAATAAAAGCAGTATGGTACAAACATTCCTAAATAAATAATTGTTGTTCTTCAGAAAATCTAAACCAGTGTTTCACCACCCTGACTGTGCACCATCATCACCTGGAGAACTTAGTGAAGGAAAACTTTAAAAACCAGTGTCTGAGTCCCACTCTTGTGCCTGATTTAATTGGTTTGGGATCAGGCCCATACACAGACAGTTTTAAAGAAAGCCTTCAGGTGATTCCGTTGTGCAGCCAGGTTGAAGAGCTATGATCTGAGTCACCTGGTTTACTTACAGCACACGTAATGAGGTGGGTGACTCAAAGTCTTGCTCATGTGGTAGCTTTCTAGAGGTGTCCCTGCCACACTCCGGCGCCCCTGCTGCTGGTGCTCCTTCCTCAGGCAGGGTTCCCTGAGACCTGCTTGGCCACGAGGCATGCTGGGGAAAAGAGGCAGAATGCAAAAGGAATGTTCCCTCTACTTTACTTTACATGAGCTCTGGTAAAATTCGAACGGAAGGGGTAGGGAAGTGAGGATTGAACCACAGTCGAAATAAAAATTTGCATCATACAATTTCAAGGCTTTATTTTGCAGATGAAATCTTACCTCCTGTCACTAGTCAAGTTCATTAATGTCTTGCTGTGTAAGTAAATTTTAATGACCATTTATGATTCTGTCATTACAAACTCATTTTAACACTGAAACATCAATAAAGGGATTTTTTTATAAAATTGTGTTTATTGACAAAGGTTTTTACTATAGAACTTTTGATTTATTAACAGTGTGTTTACTTTTTTGTGTGCACCCTTTGTAAATGTGTGTTTTCGGCAGTAGGAACTTCAAATAGAGATTTTGACAACACTGTGGATCCTGGTGTTTCTTCTCCTGACATTGAAAAAGTAGGGGAAGCCAGCTTTTCTGAAAGAAACTTAAAAGAAAAAAGTATAGATATGGAAAGTAATCAAATGTCTGATGATTCCTGCATATTACTTGAGAGCAAGGATGCTTTGCCAAGTATAAACTTAGAAAAACATTCTATTGAGGAGAAGTTATCTCATGACATCAAAAATTCCTTGGAACTGAGCAATCTACATGAAAGGCCAAACTTTGAAGATTCTAAAACTACACAGTTATCAGTGGTAAATATTATGCTTATTATATTTAAATGTAATAAGATGTGTAAGAAAATATCACAGTGACACAATACATTCTTCAGATACTTCCTATTTAAGCTAAAGCATGCTGCCTTATTTTATTATCAGGTCGTTGAGGAGTGGCTCATGGGGAGAGAACATCAGTGACTTCCAGGACAAATTCTAATATGGCAAGTGCCATCTTAACAAGTGGTATTCTGTAACAAATAGCACTTTAAGGCCCAACTCATACACCACTGTCAGAGCACCGTTGCTTTCCAAAGTGAAAATTACTGTTAACAATACAGGATAATAAATCCTTTCTATGGTGTAGTCACTGGTGAAAGTGAAGTAAAGACAGGTATGTAAACAGAACTAGCTTCTGTGGCTTAATGCAAGTACAAGGCAAAGATGGTAATTCTTTCAGGAGTATGGCTAATAAATGGGCAGTGTTTTGTTTCTTCTCAGAGGAAGGAAAGGCAAGGTCGCTCATCCTGCATTGTCGCCAAGTTTCAAAACTAGAATCTCCATTCTATGTCACAGAAATCTTCAGCAGCTGTGATCATTGTAATACATTCTTTGGAATTAGATAAGTCAAACATTTTAACAACCCTTCAAAGTCACGTAAAATGAATCCCCTTGCTGCCTGAACTGAAGAGGGCGTAAAAATGCAGAAAAAGGGATACTTGAGCCGCTGCTGCTTCTGCTTGGGGGAATCTGCTTTCGGTGCCCACTTGGTGACAAGTGTGCCTCTGCTGGGGGGAGAAATTGGAACTGAGACCTTGCAAAACATTGGCTCTCTAAATGTCAGCTCAGTCACTGAAGGACTGCAGGGGGAGAAATTCCCACAGATGCAGCAAGATTAAAGGAATTGATTTCTGCAGGGAATCTGGGTTGGGCCAATAAAACATCTGACCTGAAAAACTGAAATCTGGGGCTTTCATTTGGCATAGCCTTAGATATACCTATCCAAATATATATTTGAATATTCGTTTCTTGTCCAGAATCTTCTAGCCAAGAAGTTAGCATCATTGATAACCCATGCCTATTCTTACCATGGTATATCTGGCAGAAGCATATTCTAATACTTTCTAGAAGTCCATTCTCACAACTTAGCCCACAACAGATTCCCCCAAATAGATGTTGACTTCAGATGGGCTTCTCTTCCCCTCCTCCAATGAAGAAAACAACTGGTCTCAGCAGGAATTTCAGGAAACAGAACAAACAAGAACTCTGATTTCTCAATTTCCTGAGGGCATCAGGAAGAGAACTGGGTGACACCTACATATGCAGGGGGCTATGTTACAGGAGAGGAATCCTGAACTTAGGGAACCCAATTCTTTTATACTGGGCAGCAAGCCTGACTCTCCTTTGCCCTAGTGGAAGACAGAATCTTTACTACACTGGGCGTTAAAAGAACCTGCTCTTTGCTCTGAAGAGACACACAGTCTCTATCTTGTGAGATTGTACTTAAAAGGCTTAAAGACAGGAAGAAGAAGTTCTTTTTTTTTTTTTGAGTTGGAGTCTCACTCTGTTGCCCAGACTGGAGTGCAGCGGCCGCTCCCGGCCACCGCAGCCTCGACCTGCTGGACTCCGGCGATCCTTCCGCCTCAGCCTTCTAAGTAGCTGGAACTACAGGTGCGTACTACCATCCCTGGCTAATTTTTGATTTATTGTAGAGATGAGGTCTCGCCAAGTTGCCCAGGCGGGTCTCAAATCCGCGGGCTCAGGCAACCCACTCACCTCAGCCTCCCAAAGGCGCGGGATTACAGGCTGAGCCACCGAGCCCGGCTAGAAGTTCTTAAAACTTAATAAAAAGTTACTGTGAATTGCTTTATTTATGAAGGCCAATCAAAAAGTTCAAATTATATGTATTTTTTTCAGAAATCATCCATTGTTTATTTTTACCTTCTATGTGCCATTTGAGGAATGAAAACATTCTATATATTATCAAAGTGGCACCACATACTTGTTCACATCACTGATTTGAGAAACAGGAATTCCTAAAAGAAAATCAATTTCAAACATTGGGCAATAGTAAGTTTTGCCACAAAATAATAAATCTTTGGACATTTTACAGATCATCTTCTATTTCATTAATTCATATCATCCTGTATATATCAATCTAACATCTTCACTTAGCACCAGCCCCTTTAAATTATATGCTTATTCAACTAATCATTCAACATATATTCAGTGGAATTACAATTAAATGGACACTGTTTAGTATCCATTTGGTGTTTTGTTTTTATTAAATACATAAAAAGAAGAACCCAGAAGAGAACTTTTTGAAAAAAGTTGCTTTGTTAAAACAAAGACACATAGAAATCTGTAAGAGATTGTAAAATATAAACAAAGCGTAATTCCTGAAAATATAAATAAAACCAAATTCACACTATAACTTATTTTTGAGACACCACATAACATGGCAATCATAAAGCAATCAGAGGTAATGGAAAATTATCTCTAAAAAATAATTACTGAACTGACAGTAAAATTCTCATGCACCGCAAGCAAGCCTCCACAGCACAGCACAGTAGAATATTATCTTAAAAGTCCTAAGAGAACTGACAAATTAGAATTCTAAGGCTTGTAAAACTACCATTCAAGAGTAAGAGTAATACAATGGCATGTTTAGCCAAAGGCTCAGGCAGCTGATTTATTACTCTCCTTAAAAGTACAACTGAAAAATATACTTCAGGAAGAAAGAAACTGAAGCCAGAAGGAAGAAGCAGGATGTAATAAATGATGTGGGGGGAAATAGCAAATGTACCAGCTGTATCATAAAAAGACTATCATGTCCAATTTGAAAATTATCAAAAAAACTTAAATGAGAATAATATACAACTAAAACTTGTTAGACTGTTAAGTGTGATTGGATTTAAAACTAATAAAGTCTTATATTGTAGAGATCATTTACTAATTACAGTTTTTAATCAACTATATATACTAAATATTTTGAGTGACAATCAAAATATTACAGATACACTGTAAATCATTCAAAATAGTAAAGGAAAAAAAAGTGTGGAAAACTCGATTAATTAATAGAAAATAAATGAATAGAAAATACATTAGTCAAAGAAAAACATGGTATGGATAGATGTTAGGTGTACAATTACTTTTAGGATTTTCATGTTTTTGCACAATTATTGAGTCAAGGCCCTGGACCGCCTTTGTTCCAAGGAATCTTTTCAAAGGTGCTTGTAAAGCAAACAGCAAACAGCCTTGGAAGACAGTGATTGTATTTCTCTTCAGAGCAAAGAGCAGGTTTGCTTACTGCCCGGTATAATAAAGATAATGTCTTCTTCTAGGGCAAGGTCAGACAGACTTGCTGCCCAGTGTAAAAGCATTGGTTTCTCTAAGGCCAGGATCTCTCTCCTGGAACACAGCCCACTGTACGCAGAGGTGGCCCTTATCTCTCTTCAGGTTGCCCAGTGGAAACTGTGTTCTGAGAATTTGTGCAAATGATGATACTCTGACAGTTGCTGTTGCAGTGACTTTTAGGGTCCTTTGTCTCTGACCAAGGAGTCTTGTGTTTTCCGCCAGCATCCATAAAACGGTAACTGGTAGCACATGCCTGTAATTCCGGCTACTTGGAAGGCTGAGGCGGAAGGATCGCCGGAGTCCAGCAGGTCGAGGCTGCGGTGGCCGGGAGCGGCCACTGCACTCCAGTCTGGGCGACCGAGTGAGACTCCAACTCAAAAAAACAAAACAAAACAAAACAAAAAAGTACAACTGAAAAATATACTTCAGGAAGAAAGAAACTGAAGCCAGAAGGAAGAAGCAGGATGTAATAAATGATGTGGGGGGAAATAGCAAATGTACCAGCTGTATCATAAAAAGACTATCATGTCCAATTTGAAAATTATCAAAAAAACTTAAATGAGAATAATATACAACTAAAACTTGTTAGACTGTTAAGTGTGATTGGATTTAAAACTAATAAAGTCTTATATTGTAGAGATCATTTACTAATTACAGTTTTTAATCAACTATATATACTAAATATTTTGAGTGACAATAAAAATATTACAGATACAATGTAAATCATTCAAAATAGTAAAGGAAAAAAAGTGTGGAAAACTCGATTAATTAATAGAAAATAAATGAATAGAAAATACATTAGTCAAAGAAAAACATGGTATGGATAGATGTTAGGTGTACGATTACTTTTAGGATTTTCATGTTTTTGCACAATTATTGAGTCAAGGCCCTGGACCGCCTTTGTTCCAAGGAATCTTTTCAAAGGTGCTTGTAAAGCAAACAGCAAACAGCCTTGGAAGACAGTGATTGTATTTCTCTTCAGAGCAAAGAGCAGGTTTGCTTACTGCCCGGTATAATAAAGATAATGTCTTCTTCTAGGGCAAGGTCAGACAGACTTGCTGCCCAGTGTAAAAGCATTGGTTTCTCTAAGGCCAGGATCTCTCTCCTGGAACACAGCCCACTGTACGCAGAGGTGGCCCTTATCTCTCTTCAGGTTGCCCAGTGGAAACTGTGTTCTGAGAATTTGTGCAAATGATGATACTCTGACAGTTGCTGTTGCAGTGACTTTTAGGGTCCTTTGTCTCTGACCAAGGAGTCTTGTGTTTTCCGCCAGCATCCATAAAACGGTAACTGGTAGCACATGCCTGTAATTCCGGCTACTTGGAAGGCTGAGGCGGAAGGATCGCCGGAGCCCAGCAGGTCAAGGCTGCGGTGGCCGGGAGCGGCCACTACACTCCAGTCTGGGCGACAGAGTGAGACTCCAACTCAAAAAAAAAAAAAAAAACCAAAAAAACAGTAACAGGTTTGCAAGTAGGGTAAATCTCGGACCTTTCACAGTTCTTGACATCAAATAGAAAAAGTAAACTAGCCGGGCTCGTGGCTCAGCCTGTAATCCCACGTCTTTGGGAGGCTGAGGTGAGTGGATTGCCTGATACTGCGGGTTCGAGACCTGCCTGGGCAACTTGGTGAGACCTCATCTCTACAATAAATAAAAAATTAGCCGGGCATGGTAGCGCACGCCTGTAGTTCCAGCTACTTGGAAGGCTGAGGCGGAAGGCTGAGGTGGAAGGATCGCCAGAGCCCAGCAGGTCGAGGCTGCGGTGGCCGGGAGCTCCAGTCTGGGTGACAGAGTGAGACTCCAACTCAAAAAAAAGAAAAGAAAAAGTAAACTGACAGAAATAAATCTAGTCATATAATTAGAATAACTGTGAACATATTAAATTGTGTAATTTACAGTAAGAGACAGATTTCAAGCTTGAATATAAAATCAAAATCCATATCTATATATACATATATATTTTTAACAGAAGCATACTTAAAATATGGAGGGAAAAGTCTCAGAGTAAAGGCACGCACTATTTAAA
This sequence comes from Cephalopachus bancanus, assembly GCA_027257055.1. Classification (NCBI taxonomy): domain Eukaryota; kingdom Metazoa; phylum Chordata; class Mammalia; order Primates; family Tarsiidae; genus Cephalopachus; species Cephalopachus bancanus. The sequence continues at coordinate 67,844 of JAPVLO010000169.1, read as the reverse complement.
AAGGAATATTTAAAAATGTAGGTAATAAAACATTTCCAGGGCAATGAGGAGCATTAAATATACAATAAAATCAACTTTTAGCAGGCAGATTAAAGAAAATCTGAATTTGTATGTATTCATCAATATAGCTTTAGATACACTGTAGCAAAAATGCACAAAACTACATGGTAATATCAGCAAGTCCATCAACCCAATGGAATTTTGTATGAGTACAAATACAAAAGATTTAATCAACTCAAATAAGCTTAAATAACATTTTGAACCACATACTCAATAATTAGAGGATGTGTGTTCTTGCAAAGGTCAGGAACATTTACAAAATACACATCACAATCCATTACAAAAGTAAAACCACAAAGGAAGTCTCAATAAATGCTAAATAAGTAATATTACATGCTGTGTTTTCCAGTCAGGATAAAACATAAACTCATAGCAAAATGGTAACAATAAAATACAATTCCGGTAAGTCCGCGTTAAGGAGGAAATCAAAAAAGAAATTAGAAATATCTAGAACTGAATGCAAGCAAAAGCAGCACATATAAAAAATGTGCAGGATGAAGCTCAAATACGGCTTACTGGGAAGTTTATAATTCCAAGTTTAAGAAAAAGTAAAACTTAATTGCCAGGAATCTGACTCCAAAGTCATAATACCAATAAACCAAGCTCAAAGGAGCGGGAAGGGAAAACCACCTCCGCCCTCGGGCAGGGCCTGTGTTCGAACCCGGTTTCCCAGGGACACTTCGGTCTAGGGAAGCCGTCCGTGACTCACCTCCCAGGCCCCGCCCTGGCCTCCTTGCCGGGCCGGGCCCATCCGGACAGCTGCGACTTCGTAGCTCCCCTCACTTCCACCCGAGCCTCTCGACCTTTCCGTGGCAGCACGCGCCGCCCTCGCTGATGAGGGCAGAGAGCGCGTCGCTAAGCGTGGATGCTGGCTGGCGGGAAGACGTGTGCGCCAAGGACGCATTCTTGTCCCGTTCCATTTAGCGCGACAAGCGGCTCGGGTCGCGTCTGTCCCGACGGGCTGGTTCGGGAAACCGTCCGGGTCAGCGTCTCGATGCCGGGCGTGCGAGGGCTCGCCAGCCCGAGCCCGCCGAAACGACCCGCAGCCGGTGAGCTTGCAAATGGCCTCCGTGGCTGCCGCTCTTTCAGTCTGGGGACGCGGTGGAGTCCTGGGCAGCAGTGGAAGAGCTGCACGGAAAGCGTGCCTTCTCCCCACGGGGGGCGTTGCACGGAGACCCTCGCGGCCTTTCCGGGAGGAGTCTGTCCCGGGCCCTGGAGGAGCCCTCGAGAGGCGAAGGCTCTCCGGGTTTGAAGTGGAGCCCGAGCAGTTAGACGACAGCCCACCGACTCGAACGAGCGGAGGGGAGGTCTGTTCGGCAAGGCCCTTGCTGGCCAGAGGGCTTGCAGGGAGCTGGCTCCCAGCGAGCGCGCCCAGCTGCAGCACAGGGCTGCCGCGGGTGGTTAGACTGACAACCCGGCGGGCTAAAGACAGAACTTGGGACTTCCCAGGGCTCGTGTCGCAGCACGCTGGAGGCGCGGGCAAGCACCTAAGTCTACGGAAGCAGATGCAGCTGGTCGCGCAGGTGCGCGGATAAGGGTACGACCTATTGCGTCATGTCTGCAGAGAAAGTTTCCAGGCAAGGAGTAATGCCTGCCTCAGGGTTAGAGCTATTCCTGCTTTTCCCCTTACTCTTCTTCCTTGTGCTCTTCGCTCCTTCTTACAGCTTGAGGAGTGCCCGTTTAAAAAGAAGCAGCATTTCAGTGCCTTTGTATCCCTAGGCCTGACTTGTACACATCTTTAAAAAGTAACGCAAAATGAAAAGCCAGTGTCAATAGTTTCAAAGAAACCGTCTCCCACTTGTGGCAGGATTTAGGCTGAGTGGCACGGGTTCCCTGGATTGCCTTCTTTCCCCAGATGCTTGGTCTTCGTGAACAGGTCACAGCTAGGATGCGTTCCGAATTCTGCCAGTTGCAAAACAGGCGCCAGGGTCTGTAGAATAAAGCGCGCTTTCTGAAGTGGCTGTCGGAAGAATCGGACCCGTGCAGTTTACAGACCGAATTCTTGCTTTTGAGTGAAGGGGTTGGACCTACTTTCTTTTCCACCCATTCCCTAAGCAGAAACGGCTGTGCTCCACCAAGATTAAGCACAAGACCGTTTGGACTTCAGTTTTCAGGAACTGATTAAATAAATCCGTTTTATTTATTTATTTTTTTGATTTCTTCATAAGGTGGAGCTTCCTGCGGACTTGAGGTCTAGGGCAGCAGTTGGGAAGACAGTGGGCCTTTGTTCTGGTCCTTTGTTCTGAAAGCATCAACAGCGTACTTTGTGAGTGCGGACGAAAACAAAACCGTTCTAAGTTTTCTTATCTGGAAAGGAGAGTTTTAACACCCTTTCAGACTGGCAGTGGCATGGTTCACTAGAGCTGGGGGAATCTGATAGTCGCTGATCAGTGTCTGGGAGAGCCAGGGAGGAGGTCCTGAGAAGTGTGCTCTTGGATTTGTCTTTGAGCGACACACTTTGCCACTAGCTTTGTTTTGTAATATGTTCTTGTTTACATGATTTATAATCTTGTGTAGAGTTATAACAATTTAAATTGTTTCATTCGTTGAAACAGACTGTATTTGGACATGGATTAGATTCATTAGGGAATTGTTAAATGCTGATAGCCACTCTGATTCTATTTTAAGCTCATCCAAGCTCTTACTTCTGAATTCCTAATCTGTTTCTTACCAGAGTCATGTGTTTTTAAAATCTCAGTTACAGTTTATCCTAGAATAAAAACATACTAAAAAGGAATTGATGGGGCTTATTAATTAACCTCTGCTTCAAACCAGCCGGATATATATTCAAAGGCCAGGTCTGCTAGTTTCTAGGTATATACACTTCATAAGTTGCTTCTCTTTATTTTGCCTCACTTTCCTATTTGTATATTTGTTTCATGATGTGTGTTGGTTAACTTGGTTTTTTTTTTTTCCTAGACCATTATCAAATTAGGTGTATTCCCATTGGTATTTTACATTTATCTTTGAAGTTATTTTATATATAGGTGAAGACACTAGTTCAAATGCACTGAATATGAAAGCAACTCTATATTCCAGAATAATTTATGTGCAAAGATACTGAGGGGAAAAAAGTAAGAAGGGACGATACAAAGAAAAACTTTATTTTAATTTATGAACTTCTATCATCCTCATATAGAAACTTGCAGATACTGTAATTGTGGCTTATATGTTTTTTAGAACTTACTATATTTAAGTGTTTTTTTAAACTTATTTAAATGTTTTGTTATTATTTGTCTTCACTATTAGAACCTAGACTTAGAATTTGTTGCAAGGATTATAGGAGGTGTCTGCTTTTTTGTTTGGATCAAGTAGAAAAAAATTAATTTTGTTGCATATTTTGTTTCCTAGTTACAAGAAATAGCCCTCAGAAGTAAGCCTATAACTGAGCAATATCAAAGACTTGAGAGATTCTTTGTTTTTGATAAAAATGAGAGACTCAACTTCCTGCCTTCTTGTAGCTTAAAATGCAGTGAACCAAGTACTAGGATTATACTTGCAGGTAAATTAATACATGAAATCAGATGACCTATGGTCCAACCTCACATGTTTCTAACTCATTGTTTTTAAACAGTCTGTCCTCATCTTAGGAAATACTTGGAATCCTAGTTAATGAATAAAATCATTTCTTCTTGCCTAGCTAAAACTGTTCCCCTTGTGTGAGTTGTTGTATATTGACATTCAAGGCTACTACCAGGATGTGAGGAAAGGACTATAACACAGCTAGGAGAAGATTATTTTTAGAAGTTAGAAGTGTGATTATCTTAGTCCATTTTGTGTTGCTACGAAGGAACACCTGAGGCTGGGTAATTTATAAAGAAAAGAGGTTTATTTGGCTCACAGTTCTACAGGCTGTACAAGAAGCATGGCACTCGCATCTGGTGAGGCCTCAGACTGTTTCCAGCCGTGGAAGGAAGGGCAGGAAAGCTGGTGTGCAGAGATCACACGGTGAGAGAGGAGGTCAGAGAGTGAGGGCGAGGGGCCAGGTCCTTTGGCACAGTCAAGCTCTCTTGCGTGGTGCATAATAGAGTGAGCGCTTGCTCAACCACCCTCCACCCCAATGACATTACTGTATAGGTTGATGCATAAGTCAGTAACATTTGTGTTTGACTTGGCAGCACGTGGTGTTTATCTGTCATGTGTTATTCAGAGTGACAATGTTGTGCTCGTGACTACACCTCACATTTTGCAGATTTGAAGAAAGCTAGTGCTATTTGTGGGCTAGAGAAGGTGAAGTGTCCAGCGGAAAAATGTGAACACTTCCGACACTGTCTTTTGTTTGAGTTTAACAGGAGAGTAAAGGGCACAGAGGTGGCTTCAAACACTTATGCCCTGTACAGGGAGAATGCCATCGGGGAAAGCATGGCAAGGCAATGCTTCTGTCATTTCAAAGAGGGCCACTTTGACCTGATTGATTCTCCACATTCAGGAAGACCACTGTGCTTTGACAAAGACCATTTAAATGCTTTAATTTGCAATGAGCCATGTCATTCAACCTGAGAAGTAGTGAACTGTGACCAACCATGTCATGCAACATTTGCATTCCATAAGCTAGTGAAAAATGCTGTGAATTTTTCAGCCCAATGTTTATAAGGGATCCACTTGCAAAACCCAAACACCTCCCATTAGGCCGAAACTCCAACATTGGGATCAAACGTCAACATCAGATTTAGGGGAACAAACATCTGAATATAGCAATGGTTCTTACTCTGTCATAAAATATTAGAAATTCCCTGAATTCCTTTATTGATATTAAGTATTGCGTGGTGACTCTTTAATTCCATCTGAAAAACAAATCTCAAAATCTTAGTTTCTGTGAAATTTCTGAGACATATCTGTAATTTCCTTTTCTTTTCCAATTTTTTATTGTGGTGAAATACACATAACTTAAAATTTATTGCTGTAACCATTCTTAAGTGTATAGTTCAGTGGCATTAAATACATTATAATATTGTGTAGCGATAATTACCACTTATCACCAGCACTCTCTTTATCTTGCACTACTGAGACTCTGTACCCATGAAACGGTATCTTAGCATTTCCCTTCCTGCAGCCCCCATTAAATTCCACTCTATTTTATGTTTCTATGATTTTGACCACTCTAAGTACTTATTATAGAAGTGGAATCATAGAGAATTTAGATTTGTGTGTGTGTGACTGGCTTATTTCACTTAGCATAATGTCTGCAAGTTTCATCCATGTTGAGGTATGTGTCAGAATTTTCTTTCTTTTTCATGAAAGAAATAGAAAATATAGAAAAATTAAAATGGATGGTCTAAGCTCTGCCTGCCAAGCTTTTCCTACATGCTCTTTCCCAGATCCCTAGGACTTTATGGGACTTACTTTGAAAGTCACTGTTAAAGATCAAAAGGGGTTTTAAAAAAACTATTTCCTTCCGTTTTAAGGCTAAATATTATTCCATTGTATGAACAGGCCACATGTGGCTTATTCATTCACACACTGATGGACGCTTGGGCTGCTTTCACTTTTTAGCCATTGGGAATAATGCTGCTGTGAGCATGAGTTGAACAATATATCTCTTGAGGACCCTAGTTCCAGTTCTTCAGGGCTTGTGCTCAGAAGGGGAATGCTATATCACATGGCAATTTGATTTATACATTTTTGCAGATCCATCATACTATTTTCCACAGTGGCTGTACTGATTTGCATTCCTACCAACAGGGTACAAGAGTTTCATTATTCCATATCTTTGATAATTGTTTTTTTGCATTTGTTAACAGTAGTCATCCTCAGTGTGTCAGTGTGTCCCCTAAATCTGATGGAGTTTAGATTTGCAATTTCTCTAACGATTAATGACATAGAGCCTCTGTTCATGGGCTTATTAACTATTTGTGTATCTTCTTTGGAGAAATGTCTATTCGAATCCTTTGCTCTTTTTGTTGGTTTTGAGTTGGGGTATCACTCTGTTGCCCAGGATGGAGTGCCGTGGCATGAATGTAGCTGCCTCAACCCTCTGGGCTCAGGCAATCCTTCCACCTCAGCCTCCTGAGTAGCTGGGACTGCAGACATGCAACACCACACCTGCTAATTTTTTATTTTAATTTTTATTTGTAGGGACAAGGTCTTATTGTGTTGTCTAGGCTGGTCTCGAACCTCTGGGCTCGAGCAGTCTTCCCGCTTCTGTCTCCCAAAGTGCTATGATTACATGCACGAGCCACCACCTCTGATCTCTTTGCTTATTTTTTATTCAGGTTTTCTGTTGAACTGTAGCAGTTTCATTATATTCTGGATACCACTTCCTTACAAAATAAATAATTTGCAAATACTTTCTCTCATTTTGTGGGTTGCCTTTTTACTCTGTTGATGGTGTCTTTTGATGCAGATTTTTAAAACTGTTGAGGCAGTCCAGTTTGTCTGTTTTGTTGTTGTTACCTGTGCCTTCAGAGTAATATTTAAGAAATCATTTCCAAATCTGGTGCCATAGAGCTTTTGATCTATATTTTCTCCTAAGAGTTTTTCAGTTTTAGGTCTTGTATTTAGGTTTTGATCCATTTTGAGTTAATTTTTATACCTGGTGTTAGGTAAAGGCCTAGATTCATTATTTTGTGTGTGGATACATACCACTTTTCCTGAGCCATGTGTGGAAAAGGCTGTAGTGTCCCAGTTGAATGGTCTAGAAACCCTTGTCAAAAATTATTTGTCCAAGAGAGTGGATTTCAAGCACTCTCACCACAAAAAAGTGCTAAGTATGTGAGGTAAGTATATTAATTAGCTGGATTTAGCCATTCCACAAGGTATGTGCATTTCAGCATATCATGTTGTACAAAAATGTGTATACATTCTCTCTCTCTCTCTCTCTCTCTCTCTCTCTCTCTCTCTCTCTTTCTCTCTCTCTCTGTTTACACACACACACTTTTTTTCAAATAATAATAATAATTTGACCTATATATGTTAATTTCTGGGTTGTCTATTCTACTTCATTGGTCTGTAAGTCTGTATGCCACTACCACACTGTTTTGATTACTGCATTATTGTAACAAATTTTAAAATCAGAAAGTGTGAGGCCTCCAGATTGATTGTTTTTTAAAACTTTTTTGGCTATGGAGGGTCCCTTGTGTTTACATATGAATTTTAGGATGAGTTTTTCTGTTTCCACAAAAAATGTCATTGAGCTTTTGATAGACATTCCATTGAATCTGTAGATTGTTTGGGTAGCATTGACATCTTAGCACTGCAAGGGGGGACCCCAAAAAACCGAAATTGTCTTTTACAGGATGAGACCCTTGTAGTACAGCCTCTTCTCCTCACCAAGTCAGGGTCCTAGGAACCCATCAGTGTGCCAGCTCATGTTGTTGTGGGAGGCTGCATTTGTCATCAGTGTATTTTATTTTTGAAGATTCTTCCAATGTGTTTGGTTCTTTCATGAAGGGTAATTGACACTAACAACTTGCCCACACTGCACTGAGTGCTCAGCAGTTATTAGCCAAAAATGGCACGCCCCCCACACCATGTTCCATCTCTCCCTGAGTAACTATTTTTTGTTTCCCCGGATGGAAAAAGTCCGTAAAGGGAAACATCTTGCCGATGTGGAAGAGGTAAAAATAAGCACTAAAAGGCTTCTGAAGTTCAAAACAGTTCAAAAATTGTTTTGAGCAATGGAAAAAGAACCTCAGTAGGTGTATTACATCAAACAGAGTACTTTGAAGGTGACTTAATTTTAAATATGTAATAGTAAATACACAGCTTTTTTATAAATACCGTCCAGTTTTTTTTTTGAGATTCCCCCCTCATAGCAAGTCTTCCAATCCATGAACATGGGATGTGTTTCTATTCATGTTTTTAATTTCTTTCAGCAATGTTTTGTAGTGTTCATTGTACAAGTTTTTCACCTCATTAGTTACATTAATTCCTAATTAATTTATTCTTTTTGATGCTATTGTGAATGGAATTGTCTTAATTTTCCTTTGAGGTTGTTCATCATTAGTGTTTAGAAAACTTTTTTTTCCTATCGACTTTATATCCTGCTACTTTACTGAGTTCATTTATTAGTTTGAATTGTTGGGGATTTTTAAAAAAATATTTGGGGTTTTCTACATATAACATCATATCATCTGTGAACAGAGGTAATTCTACTCCTTTCCTAGTTTGAACGTCTTTTATTATTTTTTTGCCTAATTGCTCTGGTCAGAAGTTCTGGTACTTTGTTGAATAGAAGTAATGGAAGTAAGCATTCTTGCCTTGAAAAGCCTTTAGTCTTTCACAATTAAGTATGATGTTTGTTGTGGGATTTTTGTCTATGGCTTTTATTATGTGGAGGCCATTACTTTGTGCCTCTAGTTTGTTGAGTGTTCTTATAAAAGGGTATTAAACTTTGTCAAATGCTTTTTCTGCATAGAGATAATCTTTTTTCCTTTCATTTAATTTGTATTACACTGATGGATTTTCATATGTTGAACCATCCTTACATTCTAGAATGCACTTGATCATGGTGTATAATTCTTTAAATATATTGTTGAATTTTGTTTGCTAGTATTTTTTTTTTCTTTGAGTTGGAGTCTCACTCTGTCGCCCAGACTGGAGTGCAGTGGCCACTGCTGGACACCGCAGCCTCTACCTGCTGGGCTCCAGCGATCCTTCTGCCTCAGCCTTCCAAGTAGCTGGAACTACAGGAGCGCACTACCACACCCGGCTAATTTTTGATTCATTGTAGTGATGAGGTCTTGCCAAGTTGCCCAGGTGGGTCTCGAGCCCACGGGCTCAGGCAATCCACTCACCTCAGCCTCCCAAAGCATGGGATTACAGGCTGAGCCACCTTGCTAGTATTTTTATTAAGACTTTTTTTGTCACTGCTCATAAGGGATATTGTTGTGCTATTTTTTTTTGTAGCGTCTTTTTTTTAGCTTTGGTATCAGGGTAGTGCTGGCCTCATAGAATGAGTTAATGTATCTCTTCTTCAATTTTTTGGAAAACTTTGAGAAGCATTGGAGTTAGTTCTTTATTTTTTATTTATTTTTACTTATTTATTTTTTGAGTTGGAGTCTCACTCTGTCACCCAGATGGAGTGCAGTAGCCGCTCCCGGCCACCGCAGCCTTGACCTGCTGGGCTCTGGCGATCCTTCTGCCTCAGCCTTCCAAGTAGCTGGAATTACAGGCACGCGTTACCACGCCCGGCTAATTTTTTGATTTATAGTAGAGATGAGGTCTTGCCTGCCCAGGAAGGTCTCAAACCCACGGGCTCAGGCAATCCACTCTCCTCAGCCTCCCAAAGGTGTGGGATTACAGGCTGAGCCACTGAGCCCAGCTGGAGTTAGTTCTTTAAATGTTTGGTAGAACCTAAACATCAGTGAAACTCAAACATCAATGAAACCATCAGGTTCAGAACTTTTCTTCACTGGGAAATTTTTTATCACAAATCCAGTCTCCCTAGAAGTTACACACATATTCAGATATTCATGATTTTGTAGTTTCCTTTGAAAGTTAGGTCTTGGTGTCATCTATATTCTTAGGTGTTGTATGTGATCAAATGTATTTAATTGCACACAAACTATTACATCTTATGTTGCATGGTTATATACTTTTTTTTTGAGTTGGAGTCTCACTCTGTCGCCCAGACTGGAGTGCAGCGGCCATTCCCAGCCACCGCAGCCTCGACCCACTGGACTCCAGCGATCCTTCCGTCTCAGCCTTCCAAGTAGTCGGAACTACAGGTGTGCGCTACCACACCTGGCTGTTTTTTTTATTTATTGTAGAGATGGGGTCTCACTGCCCAGGCGGTTCTCGAGCCCACGGGCTCAGGCAATCCACTCACCCCAGCCTCTCAAAGGTGCAGGATTACAGGCTGAGCCACTGAGCCCGGCTGGTTATATACTTTTAAAAATATTTGTTTTAGCCAGGCTCAGTGGCTCAGCCTGTAATCCCGCACCTTTGGGAGGCTGAGGTGAGTGGATCGCCTGAGCCCGCGAGTTCGAGAACCGCCTGGGCAACTTGGCGAGACCTCATCTCTACAATAAATCAAAAATTAGCCGGGCGTGGTAGCGTGTTCCTGTAGTTCCAGCTACTTGGAAGGCTGAGGCCGAAGGATCGCCAGAGCCCAGTGGGTCGAGGTTGCGGTGGCTGGGAGCGGCCACTGCACTCCAGTCTGGGTGACAGAGTGAGACTCCAACTCAAAAAAAAAAAATTTGTTTTTATTCAAGATGTAGATGTATATTATGCTTGCAATTTATAGTTTTAATTTTAAATCAAGATATGTTAATTTAATGTATTATATTAATTTGTATATTTAAATCATATATAATCATATTAATATACATAATGTATTGATATAATTAATATATTAAATTTTAAAATATAATTATAGGATTGTGTATTTCATAATATATCTCACTGTTATAAATAATCCTTATTCAGTTAAATCTTGGCCAGTGAGACAAGAAACATAATTAACAGTGTGGATTTCCTCTTTTCAAACCTATCTGAACATTTTCTATTATAGAAGACAGAGAATGGATCCCAGACCTCAGCTTAAGTCAGCATGCGGATGATACAGTTGCCTTGGGCATTGTGCAGAGTGCCCGGAACCCGTCATCGACTACAAGACGGCAAAAGATGGGTAACGATGACTCAAAGGCAGCAGTGCTATGTTTGTGGCTTTCTTTAGTAGTCTGTGGTTTATCAGTTTTCTAGTCACCTGAAAATTACTCGCTGAAGTTACACAATTTAAACATATTCAATTTAAATAAATGTCCTGAACATTTCTTCCAAAACAAAAGCAAACAAGCAGACAGAAACCCCAAGTGTACTCATTACTCCTCTCAGCACACATGAGTCAGTCTTAGACATTTTTTTATAACAATGTATTCAGAAATAATATTAGTTAAATGTAACTCAGGATGTGGTATATTTTGAGCAATTCTTGTAAAACACATACTTAGTTTCATTACACACTCATGAAGCAGCGTGTTAATACTAGATTTTGCACACTCTCTTCTTGGTTCATGTTGTAATCCACAGAGCCATGCGGGGTTGATTGACTCGGGTGAAGAGTGTTGCTTATAGTGGAGGCTGAGAAAGCTTGGTTCTCAGCCTAACACTGTGTGTGTTGACCCTGGGATCTTGATTTCAGTTCATTAGCTCCATTCCCCAAGCAAAGTAAATGCAAAATGCCCCATAGGATAACTCTTTTGACAAGTTGAATGTCCACTGTAATATTTTCCTAAGGAGAGTATGACACTGTCAAACTCACTAGTGTTATTAGGACATTGCTGTTTTCCCATTATACTTGCTATAGTAGGTTTGCCATATGCTGAATTTCCTAAGAAGTTGCAGTAGATAACTGATGAATTAAGGCAATTTAGCCTCTGTGTTGAGTATACTAGCTCTATGCTTGGCCCTAGGGATGGAAGTTATGTCCCCAGATCTTAGGAAGTGCAAGCTTAGGATGAATACTTGACAAAGTTGGCAGTTTGCCTTGGCTTAGAGGCTGTCATCAAGCCCAAAATTTAATTACACGTTTTATACATGTGTACACACACACACACACACACACACACACACACACACACTCTCACGTGTATAATTTCTGTCTTTCTTGCCCCACACTCTTAGAACGCCTTGGCCAGCTTAGCTCTTTGCTGAATGCATTTGTGTTGAGAATCTGTCAGAGAAAAAAAATTAGTGGAAAAACAATCTCCTTTCAAAATTCTTTTGCTTCTATAATTAGGTGCCTACTTTGCATCAATGTTCAGAGTGGTGTCCAAACCTCCTGTTGCTTCCCTCTAAGGCAGTCTGAAGGAACAGATGTAAGTCACCGTATATATTCATGAAAGCAAATTCATGAGCATGCCGTGAGAAAAATTTTTTACGAAGACAAATCTGTATAAAAAAGTAGCCAAGTGCTTTTAAGCATTAATCTGGGCAGATGAGTCCAAATCAATAATTCACACTAAAAAGTTTGTTGAAGCACCTACTGTAGGCTAGGCCCTGTCAGACACTGGTGACACAACATAAACACTTGTCACTATTTCCCAAGAGCTTAGAGTCCACTGTGGAGGTTCTTGAACACCAGGGTGAGCAGAATCACCTGGGAAACCAGCTGTAATGCAGATTTATGGATCTCACTCTTAGAAGTTGAATGAAGGTTCAGGAAACAGCATTTATTCTATCGACAACTCCCTGTGATGCTGATGCAGATAGTCTAAAAATGACATTTTGAGAAAACTGCTATTTCACACACAAATTTATGTGCAAACACAAATTATAGAAAAGTATAAATTGGCACAGCACTGGAGGCTAGGTGACATTTTTTTTTTCTCATTAAACTTTGTTTTAATGGGTCTCAAAATTCTGTGACAGATTTTTGGTCAAGTTGTTTCCATGAAAAGGCATTGATTTCAAAAACTAATAAAACTGCCACACTAAAAAAAAACAACAAAAAAACCCCAAAAAACAACAACAAAAAAACCACACCAAAATGGTCCACAAAACATTCTCCTTTCCTTCTGAAAGTTTCACGGTGCATTGTTATCATTAACCAGTCTTTTATTATTAAACCTAAATGGCCACTTGAAACAAACAGTTCTGAGACTGTCTGAGTTAGGTGACATTTCAATGGAGTCTTTAAAAAGTAACAACATTTACCAGTGAGGGGAGTTGGGAAATGGCTTTCTGGACAGGGAGTGTGGCCTGATGAAAAATTCACGGCTGTCTCAAGTTACAGATAGATATCTTGTACTCTGAACTGATGCCAGTATGTAAAGGAATTCCCACTTCCATGAGATTTGTAATTGTGTGAGTGTAAAAACACGATGGCACTGCAGATGGTGGCTTTGTGGCTGTAGCAGGAAATTCGCTGACTCCACCTCTGGTTGCAGCCTCCTCCTCCCGGCCTGTTTAGGTTTCTGCGAACGGGAGCACCACCTGAACACCGACGAAGTCCCACACCTGGGAACCGCTCTCTCACTCACCAAGTCCATAGCCATGGCTGATGTCAGCTCCCAAACGGAGCCCAAATCTAGCCGCTTGTGTCTCCAGGCCTCAAGATGGCCCAAGCCGGTTGTCCATCATCGCTCCCTGTCCCCAGTTTCCCTTTTGCCCCTCCCCAAACCATGTGTCTGTGATTACTTTCCATCAGCGTCTGCTGTTTATGGTCAGTGAGTGCATTGTTTATATTGATAAAATAATTTATTGTTTATAGGAAGTGAGCCAGACTCTGCACATAAGCAGAAATTGTGTCATGTCATCCTACTGCCTAAAGCAACCCACAGCTTCCTCCAGAAGGTCGAAAAGCATGCACCCCTTACTCCACATCCCACAGCGATGCCCAGGCTGGCTACCCGTTTCTCTCAGCTGTGTCTTCCACACATCAAGATGAGCTCTGTTTCTCGACAGGACATGGCGTAACTCACTTGCTCTTAGACTTCAGTCTTTCCTCTGATCCAGGAGGTTCTGCAACCTCCTCCTCCTTTCTCACACTCTCCCCTCCAGAGAACGGGATCTTTCCCAGGATTCCATCTCAGTCCAGATGCCATCAGGCCTTCTGAGACCACCGATCTAATGCTGGTTTCTGGAGTCCCCTCATCACATTTACCTTCCATTATCTTTCTCATAAAAGCTACCACTGTCTGACATTACTGTATTTATTATGTGTGTATGTATGCATTTAATTTTGTTTTGGTTGGAGTCACACTCTTGTCACCCAGGCTGGAGTGCAGTAGCACACTCACAGCCACTGCAGCCTTGACCTGTTGGGCTTAGGCGATCCTTCCACCTCGGGCTTCCAAGTAGCTGGAACTACAGACATACACCACCATGCCCAGCTAGATTTTTTGTGTTTTATTGTAGAGATGAGGTCTCACCAAGTTGCCCAGACTGGTCTTGAACCCGCGGGCTTCGGCAGTCCTCTCGCCTTGGCCTCCCAAAGTACTGGGATGACAGGCGGAGCCACCGTGCCCACCTATTTATTTATTTTTGCTCTCTCCTACCCTACCTTTAGTTGGAAAGCAAGACCATCCTGTGCTGTTTCTTGGTGTGTCCTGAGTGCTAGGACAAGTTGGCACATTGTAGGTGCTCAGCAAGAGGGAGTGAACGAGTATGTGTTGGTTTGGAGTGCAGCATGATGGTAGCAGTGTCTTTGTCCCTTTGAAGACGCTGATCCTGACATAGTGCCTGGCAGTTTTTGGAGCTGATAAATAATTCTGTAATTCTTTTTCTTCGAGTCAGGGTTTTGCTCTGTTGTCTTGTGGTCTGGGCTGGAGCGCAGTGACATGATCCCAGCTCGTTGCAGCCTCAACCTCCTGGGTAGCTGGAACTACAGACGTGCGCCGTCACTCCTCGCTCTTTTTTTTGTAGAGAGGATATCTCACTATGCTGCCCAGGCTGGTCTTGAACTCCTGGCCTCAAGCAGTCCTCCCGCTTAGGCCTCCCAAAGTGCTAGGATTACAGATATGAGCCACCACACCCAGCCCTTGGATTGAGCATTAATCCACAAGTTCTCAGAGTTGAAGAGGACTTGAGATGCTTTGCTGCCCACTTCCTTAATTTTATGTGTCTCAGGTCATAAGCTGCTTTCTAATTCAGTGAGATGCCACAATCATGTTCTTTGCTGCCTAGCTTAGCATTCACTAAAACATGCTGCCAGATACAGTTTCCGCATATGTTTCAAGAATTCTTGGAAAATTTATCTCTGTTTTTTAATGTACAAATTCTCTGCAGTTTACACAGTAGAACAAGAATGTCAATACACAATAACGTTTTGTAACCTTTAATCAAAATTAAAATATTAAGTCCTTTGATAAAAATGTTATTGCAATTAAAACACTATCCAAAAATTATGTCACTATAATTGTCTCATCTAATCTAATGCTGTATATCAAAGAGCAATAACAATTATCACTGTAGTAAGTACTATTCAGTGAGTAATCCATGTTTTTTATATTCATACCAGCATTGTTATGCTGATTAATATATACTTCAAGGCACTGTTGTATTTCATCTTCCCAATGTTTGGCATGGTTTCATTAGTAACCAGAGAGCACATACTCTTTAGCTAACACCAAGGAAAATTGATTTTGTTATATTTAGAGTACAACTGTGATCAGGGTTAATCATTAATTAAGATAACATTGCAACTGATGGGGCATGTTACTACAGAAGGAACTTGTGTTTATGATCTAGAAACTGGTTATTTTAAAATTATTAAATGATTCTCTCGATCGTGTCATTTTTAGTTAGTGCCAGTCTTAATGTTGTGTCATATCTTAACCCTAGCAATTGTGTTAATTCACTTGTACATTAGAGAGAGTGATATAATGCTCTAAATGAACAATAAACAAAATTAAGGACCACACTGGAGTCGCTTCTACCCTTTTCTGTGTTTTGGTCACCTTAAATTACACTTGGAGGATATTTCCAGCAAGAAAGAGGGTCTGTCCTGCTGTCTGCTGAGCATGTGTCTGACCCGTCCTCTGCGTGCTGCTTTTTCTCAACGGGGATCAATCAGCATTAAATACCATGGTGATCAGATGTCATGGAGTTCAGCAAGTGTTAGTACACTTCTGAACTTTCTGAAGAGCACAGACGTTACTTTACATCTTGCTTCATATACATATGTGTTGGCACAAGTCCAGTCCTTACTAGCAACATCTTCCTTGTCTTTCTTTTGTCAAGAAGAGAGTTCTAGATGTCCTTAAATTCTGCCTTGGCGGAGACATGTCATAACATAGACCTAGATCTCGAGCTTTGGGATTATAGTGAATTCTGTAACTTAGTATTGTGGTTATGTGATTATAATGATATAATTAGGTCACTGATCTGTGCTGCTCCTGCTATGAACCCTGCTATGCCTTCCTTAGGTAGTGATGGCAAGTGTGGTTCTTGACAGCTGTGATAAAGTGTTGACTCTTCATTTATTACAGATGAAAGAGAAAATCACTTCCCAGTTGTAGTCATCAAAATAATTCTTAGGAAGATATATATATATATATACACACACACACACACACACACACATATATAAACAATAGGCACATCTTAACCAGTTATTTTTCTTCAGAATTATCTCTGAGCACAAATAGACACAAAAAGATCAAAGTCTTATTTTAATTTATTCTTAATTTTATTCAAACAAAAAATGTTTTAAAAATTTATTTCTAAATTGTTCATTAAAATGCAGTACATTTAAACATTTGTCTACACTATGAACTTTTAAAGCTAGTACCTTGAATATTCTCTTGGCCTTAGTAGAAAATATCTTTTGGGGCTGGGCACAGTGACTCTTGCCTGCAATCCTAGCACTTTAGGAGGCCGAGGCGAGAGGATTGCTTGAGCTCAGGAGTTTGAGACCAGCCTGGGCAACATAGCAAGACTTGTCTCTATAGAAAATTACAAACAAAAAAAGAAACTTTTTTGGGAAATACTAAGTTATAAATTAGCTATCTTGTTTTATTGTAACATTTGCAAAGATTTCTTTTCCTACTATGAAAGAAACACACAGATTGAAGAGGCCAACGAGGCAACCTCGAAATAGATAAAAGACAAAGTAGTGACAGCCTCAGTGGAACTGTGCAATAACCTGACTGAGACCTGCGCTTTCTTAGATGAAAGCCCATCCTTATGAAAATAGAGATGAAATTTAAATTTCTTTAAGTCCTGTTTTTCTAAAAATTTGCACAGATTTTGCACCTTCATATTTTTTAGTGTAAAAACACATTACACACCATCAACTAAGTTCGGTTCACTAGGAAATGCCACCATGTTTATTCTATTCATGCTTGCTCTTGCAAGCTACAGTGTGGCATTGTCCTGGAATATAAGAAACATGGCACGGTGCTTGGCTTTGGAATATATACAAAAATGAGTATTGTTTGGTCTGAAGTTGGCTTGGTGTTCAGATCCTTTGCTTTAGTGAATATTAAAATTAGTTTGTCTTTTTTGGAAAGTGAAAAAATTAGGAAAAAGATCGCCCAGAAATGTTCTTTATGACATCTGGGCAGCTGTTTGAGATTCAGAAATTATGGTGAGCTGGAATAGATGATTATCAAAAGTTGATTTTCTTATAAACTCCATTGCATGAACCTAACTGCCCTGTATGCAAGGTACTGACATTTTTAATTTTTAAGTATTCATTCAGAATTTTAGAAGCTGGATTTCAAAAATGTTTCCTTTTTGTTTTAGACCAGAAGCCACAGAGACCATCAACAGCAAATTTACCACTTTCCAACACTGCTCAAAAAAGTTCCAGTTGCCTGGCATCCTCTCATCCTCGATCAAGAAGCGCAGTGGCTGGGTCATTATCTGGCGCTGCTTCTGAAATTGCAGAAATGGAATATGTTGGTATTACTGACCAGAATGAGCTCTTTTCAGATGACACTGCCGATCAAATTACCTTAGACAATCTGGCAAAGGAACTTAGTGCGCTGAAAACGGATGCAGGTAATACTTCTCTCTTCACTGCAGATGATGTTAGTTGGCTTTGCTTGACTGTAAGAAAACAAGCACACACACACAATGCCTTGTCTTTCCTTCTTTAACCACCAACATTTGTGTCCATTTCCCTGGGAAACCCTGATGTCACCCTGAAAATGCCATAAAGCACATGGATACCCTGCCACACCAGCTATGGTCTCCTTTGCCTTCATAATACACAGCTAAATTGTGGCACAGAGACCTTGTGCCTGGGAAATTTAATTTTCTCCTTTCTACAAACCCATGGCAGGGTTAATCTCTATAACTTTACGGAAGCCACTGTCCAGCAACCTTGTTGGAGAATTGAGCTGTGAGACCTTTGAAAGCACTGCTTTCCAAGCTTTGATGTTTATGCAGATCCTGGAAGGGGATTGCGTCAAAATGCAGATTCTGATTCAGGGTACCGGGAGTGGGGGCAATGCTGCACTTCTGACGAGTCCCCAGTGCTGCCAGTGCTGCTGGCTGGCATGCCACCGCACGAGGAGAAATCATGCTCGTGCACTCCATTTTCAAGCTCGGGGGACAGAGTCTAGCTGATGCTGATCATGTTCTAGAGCATGCAGAAATCTGCTCGGCAACAGAACCTCAAGGGAAGGAAGCCTTTCACTGTGGCGTGAAGTTTCTCGTGCAGGTTGAAAGAGGCTGGTTGCAGATCGGAGAGGCGGGCCAGAAGGTTCCCTGGCCTGTGTGTCCCATACTTGCTCCTCCCTTGCTGTTTCAACTCGTGGTCTCTTCCCTCACTGACCCTAGAACAATGGACTTTGCTATTTTTCTAAAAATACATCTTTGTACATCTTTGTACATCTTTGTTTTGAAAAGGTCAAGCAATACAAACGTTACAGAAACCGAAAGCCAACCCCCCAAAAGCTTATTGCTCCTAAAATAACCATTATTTGCATTTAATGATCATCATTTTGAACATCTCCATTTATGTCCTAAGTACACATATAAAACTACATAGTTAAGATGAACAGATTGAAGAAAACATGGTAATAATTTTATAAGAATGAATTTATACTCTGTGCAATGTATGTTTTAAATATGTATTTACCCAAGCTGGGCTCGGTGGCTCAGCCTGTAATCCCAGCACTTTGGGAGGCTGAGGTGAGTGGATTGCCTGAGCCCGTGGGTTCGAGACCTGCCTGGGCAACTTGGCGAGACCTCATCTCTACAATAAAATCAAAAATTAGCCGGGCGTGGTAGCGCGCGCCTGTAGTTCCAGCTACTCGGAAGGCTGAGGTGGAAGGATCACTGGAGCTCAGCAGGGGAGCGGCCACTGCACTCCACTCTGGGTGACAGAGTGAGACTCCAACTCAAAAAAAAAAAAAATTATCCTGATAATGTTTGTTGCAGCTTTTTTGTTTGTTTTTGTTTCTGGTGTAATACAGGAATAGGTGATCATTTCATTCATTCTCTTTTGATGCCTGACGTTGCTACTCAATCTTTGAGACTAGTTTAACTCTTTTTAAAAAGTTTGTTTTCACGACTCCTTTTGTGGCTCAAGGACATGTGGGACGTTTTCTTTTTTTCTTTTTTTGAGTTGGAGTCTCACTCTGTCGCCCAGACTGGAGTGCAGAGGCTGCTCCCGGCCACCGCAGCCTCAACCTGCTGGGCTCCGGTGATCCTTCTGCCTCAGCCTTCCAAGTAGATGGAACTACAGGCGCGCGCTAACACACCTGGCTAATTTTTTGATTTGCTGTAGAGATGAAGTCTCACCAAGTTGCCCAGGCAGGTCTCGAACCCGCGGGCTCAGGCAATCCACTCACCTAAGCCTCCCAAAGGCGCGGGATTACAGGCTGAGCCACCGACCCGGCTGGGGCATTTTCTTGTGGTCCTAATCTCTGTTTCCCACTAAGTTGGTTTTTTAATTAATCTCCTTTTGCAAGCTAAGGGATTGCTGGATTCTAGTTTGCATAGCTAGTTGTTTCGATTCTTTGCATCTTATGTGTCTGTGATTACGTGGCTGACTTGTTCCTGTCTTCCATCTTTTCGGACACAGTGAGGCTCTGTTCTCCCTGAAATCCTCTGCACTGAGTTCTGCAGGTCTTTCCTCGGAGCGACTGCTTGTATTGTGCTCTTTCCCACGTCCTGCAGTTCTAAGGAATGGGAGGAGGACAGGACAGGGTGCTGGCACGTTGTGCTGGAAATTCTGAGCTTGCCTGTCTTTCTCTGGGTGTTTTTGGATGCCCAACTCCCTTCCACTGGTCTCGAGTGCCTTCTGTCTCTGCTGGAACCCCTTTGGGGCTGCCCTTTCCTTGCCCATTAAGGTCTTGTGGTAGGGGTTCAGGGGCTGTAGAAGGATTTCAGATGTTTTCGCCTCACTTCCTTTCTCCAAACTGACATGGTGCTGGTGAGACTGGTCTGCTTCTTTGATGTTTCTTTCTAGTTTGGACTCACATGTGTATCAGGATAGTGCCCGGACACACCTCCACAAGTCGTCTTCCTTTCTTTAGTTGCCCCTTGTTAAAGATTTGATGTGAGACTGTATCTCTTTCTTGGTTCCTTTATCTTTTTGTTTTTAATATTCTGTTTTCCCTATTTATTTCATGAAGGGCCGAGGGAGAGAAGTCAGTGGTTCATCTCATCATTCATTGGCTTGATGCTAAATTTTTAAAGATCAAATATTGAATATAAATCTTCTTGGAGGTAATTCTCACATTAAAGGCCAAATCTGACATAAAGTATGTCAGGTCTGAATTGGATCTAAAAGGATAATCACACAGGTTTTTTTTGCTTTTTGTTTTTTGTTTATTGTTTCTTTTAAGTCAGGGTCTCACACTGTTGCCCAGGTTGGAGTGCAGTGGCATGGTCACAGCTCACTGCAGCCTCGCTCTCCGAGACTCAGGTGATCCTCCTGCCGTAGCCTTCCGGGTAGCCGGGACTACATGGCTCATGCCACCACACCTGGTTTATTGTTTGATTTTTTTTTTTTAAGTTGGAGTCTCACTCTGTCACTCAGCCTGGAGTGCAGTGGCCGCTCCCGGCCACCGCAGCCTCGACCTGCTGGGCTCCAGCGATCCTTCCGCCTCAGCCTTCCGAGTAGCTGGAACTACAGGCGCGCACTACCACGCCCGGCTAATTTTTTGATTTATTGTAGAGATGAGTTCTCGCCAAGTTGTCCAGGCAGATCTTGAACCCAGGGCTCAGGCAACCCACTCACCTCGGCCTCCCAAAGCGCGGGATTCCAGGCCGAGCCACCGAGCCCGGCTCTTTGGTTGTTTTGAAGAGATGAAGCCTCACTATAGTGCCCAGCCTGGTCTCGTACACTTGCATCCAGCAGTCCTCCCTCCTCTCTCTCCCACGTCGTTGCGACTGTAGACGTGAATCACTGTGCCTGGCCTATGATATAGCCTTCCTAGTATGGAAATGATATTTACGTACGTACTTGAACTGTGGGTAGTTTATGGAACGCTAAGTTTGCCTACACATTTTGCTTATGTAACTTGTACTATGCATCCTTACCTGGCTGACTCCTGGCCAGCTTCGTAAAATCTTTGAGAAGATTTGGGGCTTCTTCCCTTTCAAATACAAAAGCTAGCCGGGCTCGGTGGCCCAGCCTGTAATCCTGCGCCTGTGGGAGGCTGAGGTGAGGGGGTTACCTGAGCCCGCGGGTTCGAGACCTGCCTGGGCAACTTGGTGAGACCTCATCTCTACAATAAATCAAAAAATTAGCCGGGTGTGGTAGCGCACGCCAGTAGTTCCAGCTACTTGGAAGGCTGAGGATCGCCAGAGCCCAGCAGGTTGAGGCTGTGGTGGCTGGGAGCGGCTGCTGCACTCCATTCTGGGTGACAAAGTGAGACTCCAACTCAAAAAAACCCAACAAACAAAAATAGAAAGGCTGTCATCTACCCAAACAAAGTCAGTCAGCCAAAAAAGGAAGAGCAGGTCTGCCAAGGCCAACCTTTTCTTTAGACTGTGTGTGGGTAAAGCTTTTAGCTCTAGTAAGAAAATAAAAGAGATAATCAATGCAGGTAGGTGGAGGAACAGCACAACATTCAGCTTTTTAAAATTTATTTTATTTTTTAAAAGTACGGGGTATAATTCAGGGTTAGGCATGTAAATGGTCATTATGCAGGTGCCCTTGTTGACGAGGTGTGCCCCCCACTTCCCTGGCAATTTGCCACTACTGCCAATCCCACCTTCCCCTCCCCTGGCAGTTTCTCACTACTGCCAATCCCTTTCTTATAGTATTATGATAAGTGTTCAAGGTCCGCTTATGAGTGAGAATGTGTGGTACCCACCTCTTTGTTTCTGTGATGGATCACTCCGTATTATAGCCTCTAAGTCCATCCAAGTTGCTGCAAAGTTCATAATTGTGTCCTTCTTTATGGCTGTGTAATATTCATCATGTATATGTACCACATTTTTAAAATCCAGTCCTCTTTTGATAAACAGCATGGTGGGTTCCATGTTTTTGCTATTGTGAATAATGCTGCAATAAACATGCATGTGCAGCTATCTTTTTCATAGAGTGATCTGAGTTCTTCCGGGGATATTCCCAGCAGGGGAATGGCAGGGCCACATGGAAGGTCGATTTTTAGATCCTTTAGGAATCGCCAAACGTGGAAAACATTCCAGCTTTAGAGTCTCACTTGGTTCTCTTTGAAGTTTTGTGAGTTCTCAGAACATGGGACACGTGTCACAAGTATAAGATATATTTAAAAATCCACATAATTCAGGTGACCTGATCCCGCACCCTGATGTGGCATCTCAGATCAAGCTTCCCCCACGCCCCACCCACCCCAAACATCAGAAGATTGAGGGATGATTAAGAGCCTGAGCAGGGGGCCTCTCTGCACTCTTTTGAGTTGACTTGAGGTGAACGCCACCCCCAGACACTGTGCATCTGCTTCTTGGATGTACGTGCTGACAACGCACAAAATAAAATATTCCAGGTCCTCCAGGAGAACCACACAGTCCAGCTCCAGAGAAGTTTGCAGCCTTTGACAGCTGTCCCCTGCAGGCCTTGCATGGGCGTGTTCCCTGCAGGGCCGAGGAGCAGAGGTGAGTGAAGCCAGAGGTTTTCCTTGTGGATGGTGCGTGGGAGACTCAAAGTCCCAACCAGCGTTCTTAACCATACAATGAAACATCACCCCAGTGTGTACTTCCTATGACTGTTCTTCATGAAACGTCTGGGTCCTTTGCCAGTCTGTTATCTGGATTTAGTAAAAGGCTTGTAGAGTTGTTACTTTAACGTGAAGAGAGAGTTCTCTGCTGTGCAATGTGTGTCATGAAAGTGAAAAGATATCTGGAATGTAATAACCCTCCAGCATTTATTATGTTGAAAATCAGTCACCTTACTTGAGTTAATTAACCTGATAAATGTTGGTATTTCATACCAATAGAATCTTACCCAACGTGAATAAAGTTTTTGGACTAGAATATTACCTTTCTTTCTTGAAATCAAGTCTAGGTGATTAACACCACCATATTTTAATTTGTGCCATTTTCATTCTTTCCTCATTTGGGGTGGTGATCAGTTTATAAGGAATGTAGGTTACAAAAAAGAAATGCATCAGGAAAGTTGTCTGTTGTGTCAGACTGTTACTGACATACTGGAATTCCTTGAACAAGGAGGAAGGTTTTTTCCTAAAAGGACTAAAATTAATGTAAAATAAACTTCTTTGTATTGCAGATTCCTTTAATATTAATTGTAATATTGCCATAAAAGTGAAATCAAGAGTTTGTTATTCTTTTTGAGGAAGAAGATAATTTAGCTGTGGTTTTTGGATTTTTGTATTTCTTTTAAAAAAGAAAATTATGACAGAGTCTCCTTATGTTACCCAAACTGGTTTCGAACGTCTAGGCTCAAGCAATTCTCCTGTCTCTGCCTCTCAAGTAACTGGAACTACTCAGGCCACTGTACCCTGGACTTTTGCATTTTTAACATCATTTATATTTTTTCAAAAAGCATCAGTATAAGGTTACTAGTTTTTCCCCTAAAATAGTCACTAAAAACTAAACCTACCTGTACTCTCACCATCAGTTCATGAAATGAAGAACATTCAATATTAAAAGTAAGCCGGACTCAGTGGCTCAGCCTGTAATCCCGCGCCTTTGGGAGGCTGAGGTGAGTGGATTGCCTGAGCCCGCGGGTTCGAGACCCACCTGGGCAACTTTGGGAAGCCCTCATCTCTACAATAAATCAAAAAATCAGCCGGGCGTGGTAGCGCTTGCTGGTAGTTCCAGTTACTTGGAAGGCTGAGGTGGAAGGATTGCCGGAGCCCAGCAGGTCGAGGCTGCGGTGGCCAGGAGTGGCCACTGCACTCCAGTCTGGGTGACAGGGTGAGGTGAGACTCCAACTCAAAAAAAAAAAAAAAAAAAAAAAATATATATATATGTATATGTTTAAGGGGAACATGCTGACAGAATAAAGGACATTTCTTTAAAACTGTCACAAAATGCCAGGCTCGGTGGCTCAGCCTGTAATCCCGCGCCTTTGGGAGGCTGAGATGAGTGGATTGCCTGAGCCCGCGGGTTCGAGACTCGCCTGGGCAGTGAGACCTCATCTCTACAATAAATCAAAAAATCAGCCAGGCGTGGTAGCGCGTGTCTGTAATTCCTGCTACTTGGAAGGCTGAGGTGGAAGGATCGCCGGAGCCCAGCAGGTTGAGTCTGTGGTGGCCCGGAGCAGCCACTGCACTCCAGTCTGGGCGACAGAGTGAGACTCCAACTCAAAAAAAAAAAAAAAAAGTCACAAAAAAGTTGCTACCTTGTCCTTATATTCTTTTCTCTTCTTGAACCAGTAAAGACTGTACCACCATTAGATCTGTACTTGTTCACAGGCCAAAGTTTATGAACTGCTAATTTAGTGTGTGGGGGCCATAAAAAATAATCCATAGAACAGGTATATTAATCGCAAGGTGAATTATTTTATATTATTTAGTGTCATACATGGGCTGAACAATCTAGATAACTTAGGACCAAAGCACCATATAACCTCTGTTCCCAGACCTCAGAAACTCACATGCTGGGGCATCCACCAAGTCTCCCAATCCCCAACAATGAAACACAATAAGATAAAATGACAAATGCTATCATTACTGTTGGTTTGGCATCTCTTGTCTGGCCATCCATGTCGTCCTAATCTACTGTACCCCAAGGAGGTGATTTATCAGGTGGTCTGTTATTGACCCCGAGACTCTGCAAGTTTCTGAAGTGTCTTCCGATGCATCAGGGAAAGAAACAACCAGAAACCATCCGCTCTCTCCTTGGTTCTGCTGCTGTTTTATTTCTCTGGAGAGAATAATGAGACTTTCTCCTCAAAAGGAGGCTTGATACATCAGGCACATTGAAAACTATGGTCCCTGTCTGACACAGCCCCTGCCCCCGGTGATTCCAGGCGATGTAGTATTGATTGGAAGATAACTGAAGAGTTGAAAACCAGTTCTGTGTATTATGTGTTGCTCTTGTGATGTATTTCTAGCTCTTCTGGAGGAGATACAGATATTCAGTCTTTGCTGTCGCTTTCTGAGGGCAGTGCAGAGGAGAAGAAAGAGGATTTTCTTGACAAGCAACACGTCATCACTCTGCCATGGTCAAAGAGCTCTTAATGCTTACTTGTTCATTGCTTTTTCCATTTTGTAACCAGAGTAAAGCAAACAACTGAAAACAGTGACCAAGTGATGACCTGTCCAGGTACTGGAGATTTTGATTATTAATGTCTATGATGTTTCAAGGTTTGCAACTAATAAAAGTTTGCAAAATTATAAGTTTATGGACTTTTTCTTCCAAATGATATATTGTATGTGAAGCATTAATCTATACTACAGATTATATTAGTAAAATTTGTTAATTTTAAGAAATAACAGTTATAACAGTATCTAAAAAACCCTCCACAGGACAGAATGTGATTTTATTTGAAGTAATATTTAATTGTTCGAATTAATAAGAGTGTGCATTTGACAGTCAAGTCATGCTAGTCAGTATCAACAAATGAGCCTGTAATTATAGTATGTCTTTCTGTTAGGGTTTGAAGTTCTGGTAGCTTCAAAAGTTTATGCTGAAACAAAAAAAGAGGACCCAAAATAAAGTGGACATAATATTTGTGATACTCTATTCTAGGAAAACACAGTAAAGACCTCAACACATCTTATTTTTGGAAGGTCAATGTAGTGGTTAATTTTTTTTTTTTTTTTGAGTTGGAGTCTCACTCTGTTACCCAGACTGGAGTGCAGTGGCTGCTCCCGGCCACCGCAGCCTCGACCTGCTGAGCTCCGGCGATCCTTTCGCCTCAGCCTTCCAAGTAGCTGGAACTACAGGCGCGCGCTACCATGCCCGGCTGATTTTATTTATTGTAGAAATGAAGTCTCGCCAAGTTGCCTGGGCGGGTCTCGAACCCACAGGCTCAGGCAATCCACTCACCTCAGCCTCCCAAAGGCGTGGGATTACAGGCTGAACCACCAAGCCCGGCTGTAGTGGTTATAGTGGTTAATTTCATGTGGCAAATGGACAAGTCTACAGTACCCAGATATTGGGTCAAACATTATAATTGACATTTGAACAATGCGGAAGTTAGAAGTGTCTACCATTTTTGCAGTAAAAAAAAATCTGTGTATTAGTGCTGACTCTCCCAAAATTTAAAACTTTACTAATAGTCTAGACTGACTGGAAGCCTTAATTGATAACATAAACAGTCAATTAACACAGATTTTGTATGGCATATGTATTACATAATATATTCTTACACTAGAATAGATGAGAGAAAAGAAAATGTTATTAAGAAAATTCCAGAGCACAGCCCGGGCGGCTTCCACCTTGACACCCTACGCTAGCACGCAGGCACTGGGAGTCGGGTCCAGAATGTCCTGGCGGCCTGAGCGATGAAGATGTCGGCTCAGCGACTACTTCAGCAGCATCCCAGCCATCAAATACTTCTGGTTCGCCCCCAGCGTCGCAGTCCCTCTGGTCGGCAAGCTCAGCCTCGTCAGCCCGGCCCACCTCTTCCTCTAGCCAGAAGCCTTCCTCTGCCATTTCCAGGTGCTTCCCGCAGTGACGCTGTTGACTCCAGATATCCTGTTACTTCCTCCACTGAATAATTGAACTCCTCGGTGGCTCAGCCTGTAATCCCGCACCTTTGGGATGCTGAGGTGAGTGGATTGCCTGAGCCCGCGGGTTCGAGACCCGCCTGGGCAGTGAGACCTCATCTCTACAATAAACCCCAAAATCAGCCAGGCGTGGTGGCGCATGTCTGTAATTCCGGTTACTTGGAAGGCTGAGGCTGAAGGATCGCCGGAGCCCAGCAGGTCGAGGCTGCGGTGGCCGGGAGTGGCCACTGCTGTCCGGTCTGGGCAACAGAGTGAGATTTCAACTCAAAAAAAAAAAAAAAAGATTGGCGACAAGCAGCTCCAGGAATATTTGTCTGAGCTTCGCCCAGTGATGACTGTGTTTGTTAACCTGATGTTTAAAGAGCAAAACAAAGCAGAAGTCATAGGCTCAGCCATCCAGGACGCCTGTGTGCACATTAATTCTCTCCTGAAAGTCTTCCAAGGTCAAATCAATACAGTCTTCATGATTGACAAGGACGTAATAAGGAGATCAAACACTTCATGCGTGCTATGAAGGAATTTTTGGTATATAACTACAGCCGACTCCTCATGTATAAGGCATTACTAGGATATGGAGAAAGCCAGATACTTGCGGAAATTGAGTGCCTGGCCCAAGGAGATAACCACAGCACGTGAGGTATAGTGTACCTCATCCACAAATGAGAGTTTCCCTTTCCTGGTCATTGGTCAAAAAGTCAACATAGCTGCCAGGATGATGATGTGCTACCCAGGAATTGTGACCTGTGACTCCGTCACTTACCATGACAGCAAACTACCAGCCTGCTTTTTAAAGAGCTTCCAAAGAAAGTCATGAAAGAGCCGGGCTCGGTGGCTCAGCCTGTAATCCTGCGCCTTTGGGAGGCTGAGGTGAGTGGATTGCCTGAGCCTGAGGGTTCAAGACCCGCCTGGGCAGCGAGACCTCATCTCTACAATAAATCAAAAAATCAGCTGGGCGTGGTAGCGCATGCCTGTAATTCTGGCTACTTGGAAGGCTGAGGTGGAAGGATCACTGGAGCCCAGCAGGTTGAGGCTGCGGTGGTCGGGAGTGGCCACTGCACTCCAGTCTGGGCGACAGAATGTGACTCCAACTCAAAAAAAAAAAAAAAAAAAAAAAGAAAGTCATGAAAGGTGTTGCAGATTCTGGACCAGTCTATCAGTGTTTGGGTCTTCATGAGAAGGTGTGAGTGAGGGTACTGATTTTGCTGTATTCTTCAGTAAAGTGGTTGGAGAATGATGATAGCAAAGCAATCTGTCACGCATTTGAGATCGAAGCCAGCTCACGACAGTGAAATCTATTCTTTCTGCAGACCAGACCTCAAGATCCTTCATCTTTCCTCCAGCTTACTGATACTGTAGAATGGCAGAAGATCCCATTCTTCCCTCAGGTCTGAGACTCTGAGGGTGATTCTTCAAAGACTGTACAAACAGAACAAAGGATCCCTTTTGAGTATCTATTGGCACCTAGGTGGACCCAATCACCAACCATTAAATATTTACTGATTATGGCAACTTTATGCACAGGCACTTAGAGTATAAGACATTATTTCTCTTCTAGCTCTTTAGTGAAATGCATTTCCCCCAAAGTCCAGCTTAGACGTGTGAGTATCACTTCGAAGCTTAAAATCCTTCAATGGCTTCCAGTCATTTTAATGAGAATGTTCAAATTCCTTGCAACGAATACAAGGTAAAACCACCTACGTTTCCAACCATGGCGCCTCTTGCACCCCCTCCTCAGGGGTGTTTACATAGGTTGTCCTCACCAGCACACAACTCATCCCTGTTTTACTGGGAAGGTCACAGCTTTCATAGACATTTCTCTATGAATTCCCCCACACAACTGGACAGTGAAGCTCTTTCCTCTACAGCAATGCCTTTGTTAGAGCGTTCATCACACTATATCCTGGTTAGTGACTTGATATACTTTTCACCATGAGCTCTTTGATGATACTAATTATTTCTTGTTCATTCTTCTATTCCCAGTGCTTGGTACATAGTAGGTCCTCAATAATGATGAATAAATGAATACATGAATAGAGTGGAAAACAGAAAGCTGTTCCACTTTGTATTAGTAAGCTAGAATCTCTCAGTATTCAAGGGTCAAATAACAGAACCAGGGTGTCTGGTTCTGTTCATTCAAGGTGTCTTTATTATTGACCTTGTATTCCTGGGGCTTAGCAATGTGCTTGGCATGCATAGGCCTTCAATAAAATGCAGTAAATACATAAATAAATAAATAAATAGTGCAATAAAGCCATATTGGCCATATGAGGTAGCAACTATTATCTCCATTTTATAAATTTAAAAACAGAGACTCAGAGATATTAAATGACTTGTCATGGCTATACTTCTAGTAAGCAGTGGAACAAGATTCAAACAGGCATGATAATATGGCATTACAGGCAACTATAATGAAAGACTCAAAAGAACCATACTTGCTATGAAAGAAACGTTTACTGTATGAATTCCTACCTCACGTTCACTGTATTTTATAAATCCCTACCTCAAACTCTGTAAGACTAGGCATATGTAAGGCGCCTGTGTCCGTAAAGTTACAAAATGTTTACAGTGTTTGTACTTAGAACTTTGTTAAGTTTTTGTTTGTCCCATAATAACCATGTTAAATGAAATAACCGATTTCTTCTGCTTCTGCAACTGCTGCTGGCAGTGTGTGTGAATGTTAAGCAATAAGCCCCTCCCGGACATTCCTTTGCTTAAATTATGGTAGGCTCTGTGGCACCAGCCACTCTTCTGGTGGGCTCTGTGTTGTTTCAAACCTGCTCGTACGCTGAAGCTGACTGTAAACTGGAGCTTATCTAACATTCCAGGAGGCTTAACTACCTCCACTCTGCCCTTTTGGCTGTTAGTAGTCAATCACGGGCAGCTGAGCCCACGCCCGCGCAAATCAAAAACGAACCAACCAATCTCAAGCTCTCCTGTCCCCTGACATCACCGCGGACCTAACCGAGAACTAATTATGCAAGGTCCGTGGACTTTGTTTTCTGCATCGTGCCTTCTTCTAATTGGATAACGTCTCAAGCCTAGGAAAAGCTGGTCACGCCCAGTCCCTCCCTCGTAACTGGGTATATAAACGACTTGCTCTACTGGGTTGGGGCTCTCATTCTCAAGCCGCTGTGTCGGTTTCACTTTGTGAGCCCAGACTCGAGCCTGAATAAAGACCCTCATGTGTTTGCATCGGAGCTGGCTCTTTGGTGGTCTCTCGGATTTAGGACTTTGGAGTCTAACAATAAACCCTCCGTGGTATGCAAAAATAAGCATTTATTTTTCTTCTGAATATGTAGGGTTCAGCGGATATTGGCTGGATTTGGTTGATCTTGGCTGATTCACATGTCTGTGGTCCAACAGGTTGTTGGCTGATCCGGAATGGCTCCAGTTGAGATAACTGGGGCAGTTTGGCTCTCCATGTCTCATCTTCCATCAGGCATGTTGTCATGGCAGTATCAGAGAGCAGGCCCAATGCAAAAGCATTTTTTTTTTATTAATCAATATTTTTTATTATGGTTTTGTGGGGTACAGTTAAGGGTTAGGTGTACAATTACGTTTCATTCAGGCACCCTGTTGATAAGAGGTGTTTTCCCATCCCCAGACAGATATTTGCTACTGTTAATCCCATCCCTCTCCCCCCCCATAGTTTCCCAGTACTGTCAGTCATTTTCTTATAGTATTACATTGGATGTTCAAGGTCCATTATATGAGTGAGAACATGTGATATTCGGATCTTTGTTTTTGTGAGAGGTCACTCAGTATTATAGACTCTAGTTCCATCCAGGTTGCTGCGAAATTCATGAATTGTTCTTTTTCATGGCTGCGTAGTATTCCATCATGTATATGTACCACATTTTTTTAATCCGGTCCTCTTTTGATGGGTAGTATGGTTGTTTCCAGGTTCTTGCTATTGTGAACAATGCTGTGATAAACATACGTGTGCAGGTATCTTTTTTATAGAGTGATTTGTGTTCTTTAGGGTATATTCCCAGTAGGGGGGTTGCGGGGTCATATGGAAGGTCAATTTTTAGAGCTTTCAGGAATCGCCACACTGCTTTCCACAGAGGTTGCACTAGTTTACACTCCCACCAACAGTGTAGAAGTGTTCCCTTTTCACCACACCCTCTCCAGCAGCTGTTATTTTTTGAGTTGTTGATAATTGCCATTCTGACTGGGGTTAGGTGGTATCTCAGTGTGGTTTTGATTTGCATCTCCCTGATGATTAGTGAGGTTGAGCATTTCTTCATGTGTTTGTTGGCTGCTTGAATGTCTTCTTTTGTGAAGTGTCTGTTCATATCTTTTGCCCATTTTATAATGGGGTTGTTTGTTTTCTTCTTTTCAGTACGTTTCAGTTCCTTGTAGATCCAGAATGTTAAGCCTTTGTCAGACCTAGAGTTGGCAAATACTTTTTCCCAGTCTGTAGACTGTCTCCCTGCTCTCTAGATGGTTTCTTTGGCTTTGCAGAAGCTTGTCAGTTTAATAAGGTCCCATTTGTCTATCTTCTCTCTTATGTCCTGTGGGTTTCTGGTTTTGTACAGGAATTGGATGCCAGTTTCAATTTCCATGAGAGTATTTCCTTCCTTTTCTAAGGTTCTTATGGTTTGAGGTTTTACATTTAGGTCTCTGATCCATTTGGAGTTAACCTTTGTGCATGGGGATAGATAGGGGTCCTGTTTCAATCTTCTGCATGTGGTCAGCCAGTTTTCCCAGCACCATTTACTGAATAGGTTCTCCTCTCCCCCTTGGTAGGTGGTGGGGGCTTTGTTGAAGATGAGTTGGTTGAGAAATTGAGGTTTTGCTTCTGGAATCTCAATTCTGTTCCATTGATCTATATGCCTGTTCCTGTACCAATACCAAGCTGTTTTGATGATTGTAGCTTTATAGTAAAGTTTGAAGTCTGGTATTGTGATACCACCTGCTTTGTTTTTTTTGCTGAGGATTGTTCTGGCTATTCTTGGACGTTTGTGTTTCCATATGAATTCCTGAATTGTTTTTTCTAGGTCTGAGAAAAATGTTGTTGGTAATTTAATGGGTATTGCATTGAATTTGTAGATTGCCTTAGGTAAGATGGACATCTTCACAATATTGATTCTTCCGATCCATGAGCATGGGATATTTTTCCACTTGTTCGTGTCAGCTTTGATTTCTTTGAGCAGTGTTTTGTAATTTTCATTGTAAAGGTCTTTCACGTCTCTGGTTAGGAAGATGCCAAGGTATTTCATTTTTTTTGTGGCTATTGTGAATGGAACTGTGTTTTTTATTTGAGTTTCTGTTTATTATTGGTGTAGAGAAATGCGATTGTCTTTTGTACATTTATTTTGTATCCTGAGACTTTGCCAAAGGCCTTTATCAATGTAAGGAGGCCTTTGACAGATTCTCTGGGTTTTCAAGGTACACAATCATATCATCTGCATAGGGAGATAACTTGACTTCCTCTTTTCCTATTTGAATACCTCTGATTGCCTCCTCTTCTCTGATTGCTCTAGCCAGGACTTCTAATACTATGTTGAACAGGAGGGGAGAGAGTGGGCATCCTTGTCTAGTTCCGGTTTTCAGGGGAATTGGTTTCAATTTTTGTCCATTTAGGAGTATGCTGGCTGTGGGTTTCTCGTAGATGGCTTTTACTATTTTGAGGTATGTTCCCCGTATGCCTAGATGTTCAAGGGTTTTTATCAAGAAGGGGTGCTGGATTTTATCAAAAGCTTTTTCTGCATCTAATGATATGATCATGTGGTTTTTGTTTTGACATCTGTTGATGTATTTAATTACATTTATGGTTTTATGAATGTTGAACCAGCCTTGCATCCCAGGAATGAAGCCTACTGGGTCATGGTGGATGATTTTTGGGGATGTATTGTTGAATCCGGTTTGCTAGGATCTTGATGAGAATTTTAGCATCTATGTTCATCAAAGATATTGGCCTGCAGTTCTCTTTCTTTGCTGGATCTTTACCTGGCTTGGGTATCAATGTGATGTTGGCTTTGTAAAATGATTTGGGGAGAGTTCCATCTTTTTCAATTGCCTGGAATACCTTCAGTAGGATTGGTATCAGCTCCTCCTTGAATGTCTTGTAGAATTCTGCTGGAAAGCCATCTCAACCAGGGCTTTTTTTTGTAGGAATTTTTCTTATTACGTAGTTGATTTCCTTGATTGTTATTGGTCTATTTAGGGTCTCAATTTCTTCTTGTTCCAACCTAGGTAGGTTGTGTGATGTCAGAAAGTCCTTCATTTCTTTATGGTTTCAAGTTTGTTTCCATACAAGTGTACGTAGTAGTCTCTAATGATATTTTGTATTTCTTCAGGGTCAGATGTGATTTCATCTTTTGTGTTTCTGATTGTGCTTATTTGGTTTTTTTCTCATTTTTTCTTGGTCAGTCTAGCTAGGGGACCATCAATCTTGTTTACCCTTTCAAAGAACCAACTTTTTATTTCATTGATTTTTTTGTATTATCCTTTTGTCTTCTATGTCCTGGACTTGGGCTTTTATTTTGGTGATCTGGATTCTTCTGCTAAAATTAGGGTTTTCGTGGTCTTGCTTTTCCAGCTTCTTTAGCTGGCTTGTTAGGTTGTGAATTTCTGTTCCTTCCATTTTCTTCATGTGTGTTTGTAGGGATATAAATTCCCCTCTTACTACAGCTTTCAGGGCATCCCAGAGATTCTGGTAAGATGTTTCTTCATTTTCATTTGTTTCCAGGTATCTTTTGATCCCAGTTTTGATTTCGTCATTGACCCAGGAGTTGTTTAGCATCATGCTGTTTAGTGTCCATGTCTTTGTGGGTTTTGGGGAGACTTTGTTGGTGTCATTGTTTATTTTTATTCCACTGTGGTCCGAGAAGGTGTTTGGTAGAATTTCGGTTCTTTTAAATTTGCTTATGCTTGATTTATGGCCGAGTATGTGGTCGATTTTAAAATATGTTCCATGTGATGATGAGTAGAATGTGTATTCTGTGGTCTTTGGATGGAGTGTTCTGTAGGTATCAATTAAGTCCATTTGGCCCAAAGTCACATTGAGGTTCCGGATCTCCTTGCTGATTTTTTGTCCTGATGATCTGTCCAGGGTTGTGAGTGGGGTATTAAAGTCCCCAGTTATGATAGAGTTAGAGTCAATATCTTTCTTTAGTTTTCCAAGAAGTTGTTTTATGAAAGTTGGCGCACCTATGTTGGGTGCATATATGTTTAGGATAGATATTTCTTGTTGATGGTTTGAGCCTTTTATCATTATGTAGTGGCCTTCTGTATCTTTTTTGATTTTTAATAGCTTGAAGGGTATTTTGTCTGAAATTAAGATAGCTACTCCTTCTTTCTTTTGTATTCCATTTGCCTGAAAGTTTGTTTCCCATCCTCTTATTTTGACTCTGTGGGTGTCCTTTCTAGCAAGGCGAGTCTCTTGAAGGCAATAGATTGTTGCCTGATGATATTTTATCCATTTTGCAATTCTGTGTCTTTTCAGTGGTGCATTTAGTCCGTTCACATTTAGGCTAATAATTGAAATGCAAGAGTTGATCCCTGTCATAAGGTTCTTACAGAGTTGTTCCTGTTTATTTGTTGTCTTCCTTTGGATTTTGGAGTTGGTTCATGTGTATTTTTAATCTTTTGCCTGTAGTCTTGTGAAGAATGCTGTTGTTCTTTTTTCTTTTTCTTCTGTGTTCAGTACTTTCTTAAGTGTTTCTTGTAGAGGTGGTCTGGTGGCAGTGTAGGTTCTTAGGGATTGGATATCTGGAAAAGATTTCAATTCTCCCTCACTAATGAAGCTTAGTTTGGCTGGGTAGGTTATTCTTGGTTGAAATTGTTTCTCTTTTAGAACTTTGAAGATAGGGCTCCAGGCTTCCTGGCCTGAAGGGTTTCTGTGGATAAATCTGCTGCTATTCTAATTGGTTTTCCCTGGTAGGTAGTCTGGCCTTTTTCTCTTGCTGCCTTTAGGATCTTTCCTTTCATAGCTACTTTGTTTAGGCGAATTACTATGTGTCTGGGAGTTGGTCTTCTCGTTTGTTGTCTTGCAGGGGTTCTCTGAATCTCTTGTGTTTGAATTTTTGCATCACTGATTAGATAAGGGAGGTTTTCTTGAATGATCTTATGAAATGTTTGTTCCAGTGTGGCTTCTGTTTCTCTCTCTGCCTCAGGAAGCCCAATTACTCTTAGGTTTGGTCTCTTGAAGTGATCATTCATCCCTTGCAGGTTTTGTTCTGTCTTTTTGAGCTTCTTTTCTATGCTTTTGACAGTTTGGGTTAGTTCTGTGTTTTGGTCTTCAAGCTCTGAGATTCTTTCTTCTGCTTGGCTGATTCTGCTTTCCATGCTTATTAGTCTGTTGTTCATTTCCATCACAGTATTCTTTACTGCTGTCATTTCTGACAACAGCTCCTTCCTATTTTCCTCTTGTCTCTCCTCAATTTTTTAAATTCTCTCCATTAATGTCTTGATGTCTGGGTTTGTTGCATGTAGCCAGTCATTCTGGGGACTCTTCATTGTCTGTGTTCCAGAATCTGTTTTCTCAGTGTCTGATTTCCCAAGGGTCTGTGTAAGACCTATATTGTTCTTTTGGTTTTTCTTCATTTGTGCGGTTTTCCCCCTCCCTACTTTTTCCTTCCCTCCACGTCACCGTGTTCTTTAATTCTGTTATTCAGGGGTAAAGGGATTGGTTTTACTTCTGTTTGTTCAATCTCCTATTCTTTATGTATGCCCTCTTACTTTGTTCAGTTCTGAAGTTGCACTGTAGGTTGGAGGTGGTCCTTTTTGAAGTTTTGAGTTGTACTTAAGGGGAGAGCTGTGATTCAAAATCTGTCTGCAGGTCCTGGTATTCGCTGACAGGCGTGTGGATAATGTGGAACCCACTTCCCACTGCCCTGGAATCTGTCTGTGCAGTGGGGCTGTAGGTTTACTCCCTGAAATAAAATGTGGTTAGCAGAGGGGAGAGAATGGAGCAGATAGTGGGTTGAAGAGGGGAGTGGAGAGATAGAGGAGTAAGGGGGGAAACAAACGAGTTGCCAACAAATAGAGAGAGAGGCCTATACTGAAACAGATAAAAACAATAGACCACAGCTACAGACGAACCAACTCTCATACAAAAAATAAAAAATAAAAATAAAACATAGTGATGCTAACATACAAGCTAACCAACCACCTTGTTAGTGTGCTGTTCCTCTATACAAAGATATGGTTTACAGAGAGAAGAAAAGAGAAGAAAAGGAAAAGGAAAAAAGAAAAAAAGGGAACAATACAGTAGGAATAGAATTAAGTCATTAAACTGATAGAATCAATGAGGCACACTCTGAGACCTTTCGTTTAAGTCCAATGTCCTTTCAGGTCTGATTTCTAGTTTTCTTTTCAAGCTGGTAAATTAGTTTGCAGTTAGGGTCAGTTGCCCCTGGGCTGCTGTGAAGGACAGTTCAGATCACCCTCCGTTCAGCAGTTTGGGCTATGTCTTTATCAAGCTTGTTTCTCCCGTTCGGTGTTGTTACCTTGAATCGCCAGCAGGTGGTGCTATCTCAGCTGCTCGCCCCAGAGGGGGTGGGGCCGGACAGGAACAAGATGGCTGCCTGCCTCCGAGCAGGCAACAGGAGCCCCACGCCGGGCGGGCAGGACAGTCTCGGAGCAGGAGAGGTGGCAGCGATCCCAGCAGATCTTCCCTGAAGGGGTTTGGTGTGGATTGCCTTGGGCCCCGGGTGGTGTGATGTGCGACCCATCAAGGAGACCGCAGCAGCGGCGGCGATGGCAGCGGCGGCGGGGGGAGGGGCCGCGGTGGCGGCAGTGGGACTGTTTGCACTGCAGTAACTGTCCAGTTGTTGCGATGTCACAGTGGCAACAGCCGAGCTCTGTCTGAAGAGCAGCTTGCAATGCTGGGGTCCCCAGCCCCCCTCTGACTCTCGATGGGGCGAGAGTCAGAGACCACTGCAGATCTCCCTTGCAGAGGGCCTCAGACACCGGGTTGCCCCGTCGCCATCTTGCCACGAACCTGTATTAACCAAAAGCATTTTTTCAAGCCTCTGCCTATCACCTGTATCTGCTAATATTCCACTGGCCACAGCACTCATGAGGCTGAACCCAGCGTGTGAGGACACTGCCAAGTTACATAGCAATGGGCATCTACATTTACAAGTGAAGACGTGGGCCATTGATGCAGCCAGTCTACCACACAAACCCAGGAGTAGCTGATCCCAAAGCCTGCACTCTTCATGACTGTTCTATACTATCTCTGCAGATAAAGGAGTATAGAAATACACATACAGGCTGGGCATAGTGGTTCATGCCTATAATCTCAGCATTTTGGGAGGCCGAGGTGGAAGAATTTCTGGGGCCAGAAGTTCAAGACCAGCCTAGGCAACTTGATGAGATCTTGTCTCCACAAAAAAATTTAAAATCTATAGCTGGCCATGGTGGTGCATGCTTGAAGGAAACCGGAGCATAAGCTGACAAGGTCCTTATGTTTCTTAGCCTGTGTTCAAGGAACCAAGCCTGCATTTCCTTTGTGTTCCCTGACCTTTTGGTTGCATTTCTATGGATAGCAGAGTGGTGCCAAGTCTGGCCCGGAGGCTGTTTATCTTAAGTGATTGCCTTGCTTTTAACTTAGAAGGCATAGGTATTAAGATATGCATAGTTTAGTCATCAATACTTATCCTGCGTGTGTGGTTTTGCCCTCCTTTATGTGATTTTGCCCTATATAAGAGGCATGCTGTGAAAATAAACTTACTCTCTCCCACTCTCAGCTACCTGGGAGAGAGTCCCCTCCAAAAAAAAGAAAATTCTAAGGAAGAGAAAATAAATTTACTTTTCATTAAATGGAAGTGGATTGCCATAAAGGTCTTCATCGTCATTATCCTCACATTGAGTAACCTGAGGAGGAGGTGCTGTCTCGGAGGTGGCAGCAGTGGGAAAAGTCCACACATGAGTGGATCTGTGCCATTCAGGCTCATGCTGTTTAAGGGCCAGTGCTACTCTAGATATGCCTGTGAAGGTACTTTTAGATTTGATTGACACTGAAATCAATAGACATTGAGTAAAGCAGGTTACTCTCTATCACGTGGGTGAGTCTCATCCAATTGGTTTAAAGCCCTTATGAAAAAAAACCCCAAACTGGCTCTTGGAGATAGAAAGGATTCTGTCCTCAACCTGCCTTCAGGCTTGAGCTGCAGCTTCATTTCCTCCCTGAACCTCCACCCTGCAGACCAACCCTGAGGATTTTGGACTTGCTAGCCCCACAACTGCATGAGCCAAGTCCTTAAAATCTGGCTTTCTACAGATAGATAATAGATGATAGCTATGGTTGGATAATAGATGATAGAAGATAGAGATAGATGGGTGGATGATAGGTAGATAATGGATATATAGATAGGTAGACAGGAAGATACACAGATGATGCTGATGATAGACGGATGACAGCTAGGTAGACAGATGATAGAGTACGGCTAAATGATGGATGTGGATAGATGATAGGTGATAGATGGTAGATGTAGACGATAGATATGGAAAGGAAACTAGATATAGATATACACACACACCCTATTAGTTCTGCATGAGTTTTGTTTCTCAGAAGAGCCCAGGTTGAAGGACTGCTGTGATAGTCAAAGTATCTGACACATAAGACGTGTTTTGCTGGTATTGGGTAGTAGTAGATTCTGGAGTTGGTAGGTGTTCAAGGTCTTTATAATTCAAGGGCTTAAGAAAGAGAAGACATGAGGGGAGAGTTTTGTGGTTACTCCGTGGCATTTTAGGACAGCTTCCCTTTAGGGAGAGTGTTGACTTTTCAGAAAAATGTCCCTGAAGGCTGACTGTGCCTTCACCACAACTCAGCCATGCCTCAGGGCTCACACTCACATCTTCTCTGTGACTCTGGGCAGTGACTTCCCATATAAGAAATTTTTATAACTGTGTCTACAAAATCTACCACAGGACAGAACATGATTATATTTGAAGAAATCAGAGTTCAATTACAAATAACTATGCCATTAATAAGAGTGTGCATTTGACAGCCAAGTCACACTAGTCAGTATCATCCATTGATGGTTGTTTAGTGTGAATTTATCTTCACTGCCTTTTCCATGGCATTAATACACTGCTGGAATTTACAAACACCATCTGCTGACAGAGTAGAAAACAATGAAGAAGAGACCTACCGCCATTTATATGTCTTTCAATATAGAAATACTCTAAGCCGGGCTCGATGGCTCAGCCTGTAATCCCGCACCTTTGGGAGGCTGAGGTGAGTGGATTGCCTGAGCCCGCAGGTTCAAGACCCGCCTGGGCAACTTGGCAAGACCTCATCTCTAAAATAAACCAAAAATTAGCCGGGCATGGTAGTGTGTACCTGTAGTTCCAGCTACTTGGAAGGCAGAGGCGGTAGGATCACCGGAGCCCAGCAGGTCGAGGCTGCGGTGGCCGGGAGCGGCTACTGCACTCCAGTCTGGGTGACAAAATGAGACTCCAACTAAAAAAAAAAGACTCTATATTAGACACATAATCAAGAAAAACAATTATATTATCAGAATAAAGTATTGCAAAAAATTCCTTTAAAAAGAGTGTGACTCCTCAGGAATTTCTACCCTCCTGTTGACACTTCCTCTGTGAAAATTCCATAGAAGGACATCTTTGAATCTTTGTCATTTGCATCAAAAGCTTGGCATCTTGGCCTGAGGCTGCTTCCTTTCTGAATGTTAACATCTATAGTTAAAATGGGGACTACCTGCTCATCTGCTAACATAGAGAAAAAAATATGTATCTATATTAGCATAGCTGCTTCAGTTTAACGTTTCTCGACTCATATCCGCTCAAGTTTAATATTTCTTGACACTCTACCCTCTGTTGCTCTATGACAATATTTTCCTTTTCCTTTCTGATGAAGAAACACATTGTTCCTCTGCATATAATTATACAACTCCAGTGTTCCTCTCCGACAAGGGGAAAGGGGTATTGTCCTATTCTCATTAGGGAAAGACTGGACCACCACCATTTCCACTGTGTATTCAGCTGTAGCTTGAGCCTTTTATGACCCGGTTCTGAAGAAAATGTTGCACGATGCCGTTACCTTTACAATGTAAGTATTTCCAAATGAATATTAAGCTGAGCGTTCATTGCCATCAGTGAATCTCTGGTCAGATTGGAAATAAAGCATGTGCCATGGACTTTGTCGTTTGACTTCCAACATTACATTTAAGCAAAACACAAGGGTCGTCTGTGGCAGAGCAAACCCCCTTCTGCCTTTATTTGCCGGGCAGATATTATTTCCTTAATTCCACTGCCATTAGTCTAATGAGATAAAAACTAAAGAAGGTGAGAGCTTTTGCCTGAAGCAGCTTCGATGTGTTCTCTCATTTTAGAGCTCAAGCTTAAAGTTGCTGCTGAGGTCTGCACCTAGTTCTGACTGGGATTGAGAGAGTTGCAACTATTCCAGAAGAATCCTGGTCATTTCACTAATAGTAGCAGTAGCACAGTGTGCCTTTATCAATGACTGGATCAATGACCACATGATTTCACACGCATGTTGGAATTTGTAATTCGTACCTCTACTAGCCAAGTGCTGTGATAGTCGTATGAAAATTCTGTAATTTTACAGCTCTGGGCATACACATGATGGGAACAAATTTATATTACATTGTATTTCATAGTTGTAATATGCTGTTTGATATCCATTGAAGTCACTCACATCTAGTGCACTGAGTATGTCACACAGCACAGGCCAGTGGTGTCTGTTACACCTAAGATTACTCATTGCTATGCATTATGCGGGAGCTGCACAGAAAATGCTTCTTAAGCAAGTAAATGTTGCAAAATGGCTTCACCTCCGTAATGGATAGTGCCCTCAGCTATTTTAAATAATGCAGATTCAGAAAAAGACATTCTCCCTGTCCCTTTTATTCAAGTTTTGAAAGGATCTTGAGCAATGTTCATCTCGTCCTAATTTTGACACATGCAACTTATCTCAATATGTACCTTCTCAAAGAGGCTTTCTCTAATCTCTCTCCAAATTAATTTCACATGTCCCTTTTTCTTCTTTTTCATTGCATCCTTTTTCCTTCATAAAATTTGCAACTATTAATACATGTATGTGTTTTTGAAGGCATGTCTGCCTATAAGACTATAAATTTCAACAGCATGGATCAAGTCCACTTTGATGCACTCAATTTCTAGTAGCTGCCTTGTTCAGATTGGGAGGTCACTGCTAGGTGAATTAATGAATAAATGAATGGGCAGAGTCCAACTTAAAAGCCATGTCACTCCTCAAATTTACCCCAGAGGAGAAACTATGAAACAGGCCGTGAGAAAAACACAGGGTCTGTCTGCAAGTTGTCAAGCCACACTACTAATTGGCGGATCACCTATTTGAATGTATTTATCATAAAATGGAGAAAAAGACAGATTTGACATAGCTCAAAGGAACGCTGTGAGATTGAGATGGAGTAGTGAAGGCAAAAACGTTTTTGCGATGGAAAATGTTCTGCTATGCTAACCATCACTCTTTCATGAGTTGGTGCCTCCAACTTCAGATATTCAGACAAATTAATGTTGGATCAACAACTGAATTTAGAGTCAAGTTGACACAAATGATCCACAGAAATCACTCGCTATCAAAATTGGAGGATGCTTTCAGTGAAATGGGCAAATAGCTTGAATAATGTATAAAGCAGGTGTCTATGGTAAAAGCTAGATACCTACAGTTATTTTATTAATCTTTCTAAAACGTCATTATGTATGTTTATAGACTTCTTTTATCGTGTGTAAACTCAAAGTTTTTCTTTTTTTTTTTTTGAGTTGGAGTCTCAACTACCACGCCCGGCTGATTTTTGATTTATTGTAGAGATGAGGTCTCACCAAGATGCCTGGGCGGGTCTCGAACCCACAGGCTCAGGCAATCCACTCACCTCAGCCTCCCAAGGCGCAGGATTACAGGCTTAGCCACCGAGCCCAGCCAAAGTTTTTCAATATTAAAATTGTACCAGAACTGTATAAACACCCTGTGCCTAATAATTCCAGAGAGGAAAAATTTAAAAGCCTACAATTTATACCTCCTCATATATGCTTTTATAAAATATTCTGTTTCATCACAATTTTCATCTCTGATTATTTATTACTAGCCACATTTGCACGAAAACAATGTTTATTTCCTCCAAGTTCATCTGTGCCTGCAGCTTATGCCCCATCTAAAGCCATAGTTCTTTGTTCATGACACCCTGATTGTTTGCTGGATGAATGGGATTATGACTTTAGCTGGGGAAAAACCAGCAGGCATTGATGAACTCTAAGGAAATGAAGATCCTTCTCTTTTACTGCAAATGTCTTCCATGGTTAAGGAAAAGGAGATGATATCCCCATCCCCAATGTTCTCCATAAGGTGACAGTTATGTTTATAAAATGAAAATAATTGATTGATGAGGTTTATTTTTTTCGAATACCTATAATATACAAAAACAGTTATGAAAGCAGTTCTGAAAAAACTCTCTACTTTTGCTTCTGCCAGAAGAAATAAATGTGTATTGCTTTCTATCCAGAAAAAAATTACATATGTACATTATTCTAGGCATAAATGTTTTTAAAAGATTTCCAAGGGGAATTCATCCATATTTTGCAATTACTTAAATCTTACATATTCAGCATAAGTATGAAAGAAAGAAATGTTTCAGGATACATTTTTACATAATTTCACATTTTCTGGTAATTGTCATATTTGTATAGGATACCATTTTGCTGTTATTCACTCTAATGTTGAGTGTTCTTACAAAATGAGAGCTGGCACTTCAGGCAGGAGATAAGCAGACACATATTCTTCAAAAATATCCATCACATTGACTTTCTCCTTTGACCTTCTTTGCCACGGCATTAGAAGACTGTCTTACAGGTTAGGCCACTGGACCAGCTAGGATTTGTTTTAATTTTATACTCTAAGAAGCACCAAATAAAGTGAAATAAAACAGAAGTTGGCTTCTCTTGTAAGAAAATTAAGTCTGGTAGCTAGCAAGGCAACTATGCCTCACGATGTTACTTCCCTCTTCAAGGTCACCTCATGGTCCGAGACGGCTGTGCCCTCTC
Organism: Cephalopachus bancanus; assembly: GCA_027257055.1. Taxonomy (NCBI): domain Eukaryota; kingdom Metazoa; phylum Chordata; class Mammalia; order Primates; family Tarsiidae; genus Cephalopachus; species Cephalopachus bancanus. The sequence goes on along the minus strand of JAPVLO010000169.1, from coordinate 25,299 downwards.
GCCATCACAATCTGAGCTCCAGACTCAGGAAGGGGGAAGCAAGAAGGCCCCTTCTAGTGGAGTTTTTCCTTAGGGCGGTCTTCCTAGAAATCTCATGCAACATTTCTTGCATCTTACTGGCCAGAGCTGACCCATGTCTCGGTGCCAGAGAATTTGGAACTGTGGCTGACGAAGCAAGCATGTTGGTGGTTAGAACAAAACTGAGGTTGTGTCAGAAGGAAAGATGAGGCATCTTTGTCACAGCCTTGAATGTTTTCCTCATAACCGTCTGTAGCTGCTTGCTTTCAGAATATATGGATTTCGCAGTTAATGTAGTTTGAAATATGGGATAGAAACCAACTTTTGAGATTTAAATAGGTCACATTTAAGAGACACCATTATAGCCGATCACCCAATTTCTTGCATGGCACACACTCCTTTTTAGTCTTCTTTATGCTCTTACAAAGGCATACTTTAGTTACAAAAACAGAGACCTGAACTTTATCCAGCTTTGTTTTCACCTTAGGACTTACTGAAACATATTCCATATCTCTCTAAAGTTCAGTCTTTGGGCTAATACCAAATCCAATCTGTTTTGGCAAAGACTTTCTTTCTTTTTTTTTTTTGAGTTGGAGTCTCACTCTGTCGCCCAGACTGGAGTGCAGTGGCCACTCCTGGCCACCGCAGCCTCGACCTGCTGGGCGCTGGCGATCCTTCCGCCTCAGCCTTCCAAGCAGCTAGAATTACAGGTGCGTACTACCATGCCCAGCTAATTTTTGATTTATTGTAGAGATGAGGTCTCACCAAGTTGCCCAGGCGAGTCTCGAACCCGCGGGCTCAGGCAATCCACTCACCTCAGCTTCCCAAAGTGCTGGAATTACAGGCTGAGCCACCGAGTCCAGCTATATTCACCATTATTTTTGCTCCTTTCATTAGTAAAATTCCTCAAAAGGGATGTCTATGCACATTTCTATTTTTTCACCTCCTGTATTTTCTTTGCATTCAGATATCTCAGAGGTCATTTTTGTCAGGCTCTCAGCATCATTTGATGTGGTTGACCACTCTGCCTTCCTGAATATTGTGCCCCACACATCCTTAAGGGCACCACACACTCATGATTTCCTTGTTCCCTCACTGACTGCTTCATTACAGTGTCGTTTGAAAGTTCTTCTTTTCCCTGCCTCTGAATGTTGCCATGCTCAGAGCACGGTTTTCATCCTCTGACATACCTACAGTCTGTCTAGGTGATTCTATCCAATCCCACATGCATAATTTCACCATAAGTTCACCACTTAACTGCAGAGTAGTGCACTGACATGCCCAAAACAGAACTGTGAAATTTTATTTGCAAACCAGCTATTTCTTGGTATTCCTTATTTTATATTTGAATTTATTGTTGTGAGTTATGGGGTGCATATGAGGACTTACTACATAAGTAAATTGTGTGCTGGTGAGGTTTGGGCTTTTAGCAGGCTCTATCCCCTCTGATAGTGGACCTGACACCCAGTGTGTTGTTGTGTGCACCCTATGTCTCCTCCTTCCCTTCTCCCCTCCTTTAGCAGTGCCTAACATCTATTGTTCCTACCTTTGTGCTCATGTGACCAGTGATCAGAGCCTGATTATGAATAAGAACATACTGTATTCATTTTTTTTGTTTCTGTGACAGTTTACTCAATCTGATGGTCTCCAGCTGCATCCAAAGCACACAATTTTGTACCTCTTTATGGCTGCATAATAGTCCATTATATATATGTACATGGACTAAACATGCCACTCAAAGGGCATAGAGTATCAGACTGGATAAAGGCAGCCATCAAGTGGTGTCTTCAGGAAACCCATCTCACTGCAAATGACACCCACAGGCTCAGGGCGAAGGGCTGGAGAAAGATCTTCCAGGGAAATGGAAAACAAAAAAGAGCAGGAGTAGCTATTCTTATATCAGACAAAACAGCTTTAAACCAATAAAAGTTAAAAAGGACACTACATAATGATAAAAGGCTAAAGCTACCAGCAAGAAATATCCATATGAATATATATGCACCCAACACATGAGCACCCAATTTATAAAACAACTGTTAATTAAACTGAGAGACTATAGACAGCCATACAATTATAGTCAGAGACTTTAATACCCCTCTTCCCTATTTTATGAATAACGATGCTATTCACCTAATTGCTCAGGCCAAAGACTTTAAGCATCACATTTGAATTATCTTTTTTCTCACAGACCAGTAGACATTTTGCAGTAAGTATTGTTAGCTTAAGATACATCCTGAAAATGACCTCTTCTAGCTGCCTCCACTAATTCCACCAAGCCCAGTTTATTCCTCTCACATCTGACCCAACATCTCTACTTGACAAAGCAGCCAGAGTCCTCTTCTAGAAATGAAGATCAGACCACCTACCTCCTAGTGAAAACTCCTCTACTGACCTGTTATTACAGGTAGACCTAAAGTCTACTCTTTCCCAATGGCCACCAAAGACCATTAGGTCCCTATGTTACCAAAATGCCAAGGATTTGGCCAAGGTCCTGCTGCTCACCACACAGAAAGCCAATAGCTGAGACAACTATTGTCAGGGAAGAAGCCTTTATATTCTTGTGACGTTTTCTGAGAAGAATGGGAGCTTCAGTCTCAAATCTGTCTCCCAGTCCCACTAAAGTCAGGGGCTTACATAGGGGGGCAGGAATGTAGCTACACGTTGGAAAATAGCAGTTAGAGAGGGATGAGGAAATCTTCATGGATAAGGGGCCTGGCATTCTATTGTCTGGATGCTGTGATAGGGTGAGTTTCCGTTCCGTGGTGCTGTCTGGGAGGTCTGAGGGTTGGCTTCCTTATAAAGAAACTCAGAGAAGACAAATATGAGTTTCAAGCTTTAAGACCAGGGCGGCCAGTTTCTATGCTTATTCAGAAAACTGCAGCCCTTAGGGGAAGTTGGGCTGGTTTTGCCTGCCTCACTCCAAGGCCTCTTCCTTGAGTTCACCCTGCTCCTGGCACAATGGCTGCTTGCCGCTGTTTGAACTCAAGAAAGCTCCAGCCTCAGGACCTTCAGTTCACTCTCTGTTCTTTCACACGCTCCCCCTAGATCCTTGCATGGCTCCCACTTCACATAGTTCAGGTACTCTGACATATTTCTCAGAAAAGTCTTCATAGGTCAATGTCCACAAAGGAGCATGAACCTCTTCACTCTATCCCTTGCACTTTTTTTTTTTGAGTTGGAGTCTCACTCTGTCGCCCAGACTGGAGTGCAGTGGGCGCTCCCGGCCACCGCAGCCTCGACCTGCTGGGCTCCGGCAAGCCTTCCGCCTCAGCCTTCCGAGTAGCTGGAATTACAGGCATGCGCTACCACGCCCGGCTGATTTTTTGATTTATTGCAGAGATGAGGTCTCGCTGCCCAGGCAGGTCTTGAACCCGCCAGGCAATCCACTCACCTCAGCCTCCCAAAGGCGCGGGATTACAGGCTGAGCCACCGAGCCCGGCTCTCTTGCACATTTTTTTGCAATATTATTTCAAAAAGTATCAGTTCCCCTTTTTCTAATTTCTTCCATTACTGGAATATAAGCCTCCTGATGGCACAGGCTGTCTTGTTCATAGCTGTGTCACCAGTGGGCATCTGTCACAGAGAAGGTATTTAATAAATACTGTTTGAATGAAGAAATTTTTTTCTTGGCAAAGATTGATGGAGAGAACAATCACTAAAAGAGGCTTTTGCCAGTAATTTCCTAACAAATAGCATTCACAATGTAGTGTAACATAACAGTATAACATAACACGTGTTGAGTTCTTATGATGTTGCATTTGCTGTGTGCCACACAACAATCCCATATTGTAACATAGGATTGTTCCCAAGAGTAAACCCTATTCCTAGTCACCATCTACATATGAAGAAGCAGATGTACCAAATGGTTAAATGATGTATGTAAGGTTATTGAGTCCATAATTGGGAATGATGGATCATAAATATGGACATTCCAGTTCCAGAGTCTGTGTTTGCTAACATATACAATACTTCATTTCCACATCAATGGACTTTTAAAGGATAGCTTATCATTGATTTATAGAACAGTGCTAGCACTGGACTTAGGATCTTCTTAGTAAAATTTCTGAAAATAGCCTTATTACACAGGTGAGTCATGACTTCATTCTTTAAATTGTACTTTCTTGAAAAAAATTTTTAAATTATCTCTTACAGTGCCATAAACCTAGCAGATAATTCAATAAATCTTGGTTCAATAAAATGTCAAGAACCAAATCTAGTTATATGATCATTTTTAGATCCTTATTATTACAGTGGTCATTTTTCTTCCTCTTCCTTTGGACAGTTCACCATGTGTTTAGGCCCTGAAAGGTGTCCCATGGATAACCAAGATGCTGCACACCTGAATTCAGGCGCCGAGAAGAGCACCTGGTCTTAGTCACAAAGCATCTGAAGAACTCGGTGTCCCATGAGACCCCCAATGTGCTCTTTGGTTCCTCAGAGGAAGATCCCAGCTGATGGGGACCCACAGCAGCACAGAGAATGACTCCATTTGTGCAGGCTGAAGACTCACAGAGTGCCTAAGATCTGGATGACTGATATTGACCGAGGTGGTGGTTTGGGCAGGAAGATGCATAGTGTAGGAAATGAAGAAAGACAGTCTGAGTCACCCTGAGAATCAAATCAGTCTTGGTGACTAGTGGGATAATTAGGATCAAAGCTGGATTAATCTGCACTTATTAAAGATAGTCACAGTGAGGGGAATAGCCACTGTGTTTTTCAACACTTGCAAGACAAGTACAAGTCCATCAGCAAGGGGCTTCAGAGTCTGGGTATGAATAGGGAGAGGGTACTGCCATTTACAGGAATGCTGTAACAAGGAATAAACATCAAAAGAAATATTGAATATTATTGTACATTTAATTTATGCCATGACATTTACCAAACATATTTTTGCCTCAGTTAAAACTCCCTATTCTGTTTTTTTTTTTTTGTTTGTTTGTTTGTTTGTTTTGAGTTGGAGTCTCACTATGTCTCCCAGACTGGCATGCAATGGCCGCTCCCGGCCACCGCAGCCTCAACCTGCTGGGCTCTGGTGATCCTTCCGCCTCAGCCTTCCAAGTAGCTGGAACTACAGGTACACACTACCACGCCCGGTTAATTTTTGGTTTATTGTAGAGATGAGGTCTCGCCAAGTTGCCCAGGCGGATCTCGAACCTGCGGGCTCAGGCAATCCACTCACCTCGGCCTCCCAAAGTGCTGGGATTACAGGCTGAGCCACCGAGCCTGGCCTAAAACTCCCTACTCTGTTTTAAGGATGATTTTAACTTGTTATTAATTATAATCTTAAATTTATTTATTTAAATATACATAAAATTGTATGTGTTTATCATGTATAACATAATGTTTTAAAGTATTTATACATTGTGGAATGACCAAATCTGGCTAATTAGCGTGTGCATTATCTCACATAGTTTATCATTTTTGTAGCAAGAAGCACTATACATCCTCTCTCTTGGCATTTTTCAAGCGCACAACATATCGTGATTAACTATGGTCACCAACAGATTTCCTGAACTTCTCCTCCTAACTGTACTTTTATATTGACAAAGTGATATGTCATGTTTATAGAACAAGTGTTATCAAAAATACATGAAATTAAGCAAATATAAACTGATGTATTTGTGAGAAGTCTGAAAACAGCGTGGTAAACTCTCTTTAATTTATATGCATTGGAATGTGATGGCTGGCTAATTCAGAGGCTTATTGAGAAGCCAATCAGGCCTATGTGGGAATAATGGACCTCTAGACGCCATGAAATTGAGCCTGCAGATATCTTGTTTCTCGTCCGCTGTGTGCCTTACTGTTGGCAAACCTGTCAAGCTGATCTACTTGAGCTGCTGGATAAGGTTAAAGTGCCTCCTCAGGCTTTAAAGTCTTCATTCATTCTCCTATCTATTGCTGTTTTTTTTGTTGTTGTTTGTTTGTTTTTGAGTTGGAGTCTCACTCTGTTGCCCAGACTGGAGTGCAGTGGTCGTTCCAGGCCACTGCAGCCTCGACCTGCTGGGCTCCGGCGATCCTTCCGCCTCAGCCTTCCGAGTAGCCGGAATTACAGGCATGCGCTACCACGCCCGGCTGATTTTTTTTTTTTTTATTGTAGAGATGAGGTCTTGCCAAGTTGCCCAGGCGGGTCTCAAACCCACGGGCTCAGCCTCAGCCTCCCAAGGCGCGGGATTACAGGCTGAGCCACCGAGCCCGGTTGCTGTTTTTTTTTTTTTTTTTAAACATTTCAAAAAAGAAAAGTTGGAACAATCAATGATCACAGAGAAATAATTCTCTCTTAATGCCACACAGTTTTGATGTGTATCAAAAAGGATATAGAAGCTGGATCTTGGGGCAGCTAAAAACATTCGCAGCAAGAGCACAATGGAAACGCTATGGATTCTTAAGGCCTGCACATATCTAAGCCTGGACCAAGAAACACATAAAATAACGGATTCAAGGCAGAAATTTTGCCTGACTTTCCAAGTTGACTAATCAGTCATATGGAGTATTTGTTCACCAGTCATGCTTCTAACAGCGGAGATTGACCTGAAAGATGAATTTAACCCACTCAATGATTCTAGAAAGAAAACTTGAGGGCCAGGATGGTTAAAAGGTTTGTTCAAAATCGTAGACGTAAATTTCAGCTCTTGAGAATCTCTCACTGGATCCCTCCCGAGACGTTTGTTTAGCTTATGGTTTTCTAGAGTGTCTTTCCCAAGAAAAGTATTTAGTTCTGCATTCTTTTACTGAAAAAACTTTTTTTTTTTTTTTAGTTGGAGTCTTGCTCTGTCGCCCAGACTGGAGTGCAGTGGCCGCTCCCGGCCACCGCAGCCTCGACCTGCTGGGCTTCGGCGATCCTTTCGCCTCAGCCGTCCAAGTAGATGGAACTACAGGTGCGCGCTGTCACGCTCGGCTAATTTTTTTTTTTTTTTGGCGTTGCAGTCTCACTCTGTCGCCCAGACTGGAGGGCAGTGGCCACAGCCTCGACCTGCTGGGCTCCGGCAATCCTTCAGCCTCAGCCTTCCAAGTAGCCGGAATTACAGGCATGCGCTACAACGCCCAGCTGATTTTTTTGATTTTGTTGTAGAGATGAGGTCTCGCTGCCCAGGAGGGTCTCAAACCCGCGGGCTCAGGCAATCCACTCACCTCAGCCTCCCAAAGGCGCGGGATTACAGGCTGAGTCACTGAGCCTGGCTTGAAAAAACATTTTTTTCTTGAAGACCTTCTTGTGTTCCCCGCTGAGAATTTTGGATTTAAGGAGAAATAAGCCCTTCACTTCAAGGGGTTTCTTTAAGGGAGGGGTTGACAGAGTAGCATAGGGCTAACTCACACAGGGTGCCAGGATGTGTGTCGGCTGAGGAACCTGAGGGGAAGACTAGCTTGGTGAGTGGGCAGAGATGTCAGGCAGAGTCTCTAATGTTAAGCAGGCGCCTGTCAAGTCAGGAAATGGGAAATCAGGGCCCATTGCTGGGCTCTAAGATATTTTTATTAATTGACACGTGTTTTTATGTACTTATGTGATACATGTGATATTCTGTTACATGTGTAGGTTCTAGGGTAATTGTTAAGGCATTTGGGGTATCCATCACCTTGACCGTTCATCATTTCTCTGTGTTGAGATTTTCAAGTTCTCTCTTCTAACTATGTTGAAATATACAATAAATTGTTGTTCACTATCATCACCCTCTGTTGGCCTTTGCACACAGAAGTTATTTCTTCTCTCTCTGTACCCGTTCATCAACCTCTCTTCATCCCACTCACCCACACACCCTTCCTGCCCCTGGTATCTGTCATACTACTCTCCATGTCTAGGAGAGTAACTTTTTTGCTTCTCACACAGGAGAAGAGGCGACGCTTGACTTTCTGTGCTTGGTTTATTTCACCTACTATAATGACTTCAGTTCCAATCATGTTGCTGCAAGCGTCAGGATTTTACTCTATTTTTATTGACAAATAGTGTTCCAGGTGTACATATACCACATTTTCTTTTAAAAAGAGTGCTATTTGACAAGGTGTTTCTTTGGGTAGCTACGGCCACAAAGACACTTGGCTTGAATAATGGAGACAGGGCTGGATTTCGGGTCCAGTCACTCCCCGGGCCTGAATTCTTATGCCAGACATAATCTCTATAAAATAAGCAGAAGAGTGTTCATGTTCAGGGATCATACTGGGAAAAAGCACATGACCTTGCATCTGTGAGGTCATCATTAATTTTTTTTTTTTTTTGATTTGGAGTCTCACTCTGTCACCCAGACTGGAGAGCAGTGGCCGCTTCTGGCCACTGCAGCCTTGACCTGCTGGGCTCTGGCGATCCTTCCACCTCAGCCTTCCGAGTAGCTGGAATCACAGGCATGTGCTATTACGCCTGGCTGATTTTTTGATTTATTGTACAGATGAGGTCTCGCCAAGTTGCCCAGGTGGGTCTCGAACCCATGGGCTCAGGCAATCCACTCACCTCAGCCTCCCAAGCCGCAGGATTACAGGCTGAGCCACCGAGCCTGGCTTTCATCATTAATTTTTAAAAGGTAGAAAAATGTTTACTCAAGGTCTTTGGAATTTTTTATTCAGGTTATCATCATCATCATCATCATCTTGCTACTGAGTGGTGTGAGTTCCTTATATATTTTGGACATTTACTCCTTTTCAGATATGTGGTTTGCAAATATTTCCTCTCAACCCCTAGGCTGACTTTTCATCTCACAGATTGTTTCCTTTGTTGTGCAGAAACACTTTAGTTTGATGGAGTCCGATGTGTTTATTTTTGCTTTTGTTGTCTTAACTTTTGGTGTAATAACCAAAAAATCATTTCCAAGGCCAATGTTAGAAAGATGTTTTCTTAAAGTCTTATGTTTAGATCTTTAATTGATTTTAAGTGACTTTTGTGTTTGTTATAAGGTGCAATTTCATTCTTTTGCATATAGATGTCTAGTTTTTTTTTTCAAAACCATTTACTCAAGAGGCTATCCTTTCCCCGTTGCTGCTTCTTGATGGCTTTGTTGAGCATTAGTTGACTGTGTATGCTTGGGTTTATTTCCAAGCTCTCTGTTCTGTTTCATTTGTCTATGTGTTTGATTCTATGCCAGTGCCATACTATTTTAATTACTATAGCACTGTAATATGATATCAAATAAAAAATGTTGTGCCTCCAGATTGTTTTTGCTATTTGGAATCTTCTATGGTTCAATACAAATTTTAGATTTTTTTCTAGTTCTGTGGAAAATGTTATTTGTATTTTGATAGAAATTGCGATCTGTACATTGCTTTGCAGAGTGTGGACATTTTAACAATATTTAATTCTTCTGATCCACAAACATGGACTCTCTTTCCTTTTGTTCATGCCTTCTTCAATTTACTTAAAAAATGAAATCAGCATCTTGTAGAGATATCTGTGCACCCATGTTCATTGCAGCATTAGCCACCACAGCCAAGTATGAAAATAACCTGTGTCTGTCAAAAGATGGAAGGATAAAGAAATTGTAGTATATATGTTTGTGTGTGTGCACATATGAATAGTAGCCAGCCTTAAAAAGGAGATCCTGCCATTTGCAACAACATGGATGAACCTGGAGGATGTTAGGATAAGCGAAGTAAGTCAGCCTCAGAAACAGAAATATTGCGTGATCTCACTTACCTAAAAAAAGTCAAATATGTAGAAACAGAGTAGAACGGTGGTTACCAGGGGCTGGAAGGGGGAAGAAATTAGGAGAAGCAGGTTGAAGGGAACAAGCTTGCAGTAACATAGGACAAATATGCCTAGAGATCTGATATTTAGGATGAAGCTATAGTAGATAATGCTGTACTAAATACTGGAAATTTGTTAACAGTGGATTTCAAGTGCCTTAACACACTCACACACACATACACACAAAGGTACAGGTGATGGGTATGTTAAGTAATCATTTTGTGTATATATTAGGGAGGAACCCCCAAAATGGAATTTATTTATAAAGACTGTATATTTATTCTTACATGTTTAAACTTCAGTCACCTTCAAAGTACTCTGCATTTGATTCAGTACACCTTTAGAGGTGCTTTCCACTGCTCAAAACAGTTTTTGAACTCATCAATTTTGATGCCTTTTAGTGCTTCTGCCATTTTTTGTTTCACTTCTTCCAGCAAAATGTTTCACTTCAAGGACTTTTTCATCCATGAAAACAAACAAAAAAGTCACTGAGGTGAATAGGAAGGGTAGGACATGGGGGTCATGCCATTGTGGGTCAAAAACTGCTGACCACTCAGCATGGTATGGGCAGGTGTTCTCATAAATCGCTCATCATTAATGGGCAAACACGTTGGAAGAATCATCCCCCCAAAAAAAAAATTCACTGAAGCCGAATGTAGCCTCTCACAACAACACGAGCTGATACACTGATGCCAATGGGTTCCTAGAAAACTTACCTAGCAGGACAAGCCTCTATTATAAGGAGCCCACCCTCCAAAAGATAGCTCCATTTTGGGGGTCCCCCCTCGTGTACTTCTCTTCCTAACACCAACTGCCCAACCAATCTGTCAGAGGGACACCTCACATTTGCTTACAATACACCTTAATTTACATAAGTCATTATTTGATTCTGAGACGTAATCCCGTAGTTTTACAGGCTTTGCAACCTGGCTCCACCAGTTACTGGTGAGGGATGTGACCGAGACAAGTTACTCCCCTGGGTCTCATTTCCTCTCCAGTAAAATGGAGACAAACGTGCAATAGAAACCTCACAAGATTCTGGGAGGGATGAAAGGGAGAAAACATCTAAGGTGCCTCCAAAAGTGCTCAGCGTATGGGGAGTCCTGGATAAGTGTTAGCTCCGATTATCCCATTTGGCTGACACACGAATTCCACAAGGTTAGCAGTGGCTGGTAATTATCCCATTTAACATGTGACCCAGGTTATCGCTTGGAATCTCAAAGTCACTTAAGGCCTTTAGAAGACTGGTCATGGATTATGAAAGGCGAAGTCCTGAAGTTTTTCCTTTTTCCCGTTGCCTCGTGGCTTACCTTCTCAAGGCTCCTCGGAGTCTGCATCCTACTTCGAGAAGAGCGTGCTCTTTCCCCCGAGTCAGGCCCCCTCCCTCCTCGCTGACTCTCCCTCCTCCTTCCTCACTGAGTCCTCCCTCCTCCCTGCTCAGAGTCATCCCTTCTGCCTCCTGCTGAGCCTCCCTCCTCCCTGGGGGGTTCCCTCCTCACAGAATCAGCCCTCCTCCCTCCTGAGGAAGCCTCCCTTCTCCGTCCTCCCAGTCAGCCCTCCTCTCTCTTCATGGAGGCACCCTTCCTCGCTTCACACTGAGTGTCCTTCCTCCCTCCTCACCGAGTCACCCCTCCTCCTTCCCTCCACACGGAGTCGCCCTCAGAATTGGGTCTCCATCCTCCCTCAGCGAGACGTCGCTCCTCACGAGTCTCCGCGGAGTCTCCCTCTTGCCTCGAGTCATCCGTCCCCCTTCCCCTCCTCCTGAGCCCCCCTCCCCCCTCACCGAGTCGCCCTCTTTCCTCCCGAGTCTTCTTGCCTCTTCCTCATCTGGCCATCCTTCCTCCTCCTTCCTCCCTTACTCTCCCCCCCCTTCACCGAGTAATGCTGCTTTCCTCTTCCTTGAGTCTCATATCTTCTCTCTGCGTCCCCCAACCTGCAACCACCAATACAAAGCTCTTCAGTGTATAAAACATCTATGGAAAAAGTAAGGGCAAAATTGTACCCTACACAATAAACAACTTAAAATTGTGTATTAGATCTTTCCTCTGCCCTGCCTTAGAAATTTCCAATGCCTATGTCACCTCATGCTGTGCCCTCACACTCTTGCCAGCTTGTCTTCTCTGTCTCCTCCTATTTCTGCATTAACTTTTCTTTCTTTTCTCACACCCCCATCAGTAGTAGGAAGAAAGGTCACCTCATTTTCTCATTGCAAGACAATGAAGACTTCCATTCTTTTGTCTTAGCAACTTTCCTCAATGTCTTATCTTCTATTTCAAGCATCTTATCACAGACCTTTTCTTTTCTCTTAATCTCATACCTTTTCTAAACCAAGACATTCTCTACCTTGATCTTAATCAACTACAAAGAAAACTGATTTTTCTTCTGTGTTATAAGCTCATGAGCAAACCAAAGCACAGAACACTTATGTGGGTTGTTGAAAGTTACTCAAGTAATTTTCTGCAGAACAAAGACTGAACTGACTTTCTGGAATTCAAATCCAGTATACCGCCTGTTGTCCTCTTATATAAGGTACTGCTATGAGATATTTTAATATCTTTTGATATATTTATTTTTTATTTTTTTATTTTTTTTGAGTTGGAGTCTCACTCTGTCGTCCAGACTAGAGTGCAGTGGCCACTCCCGGCCACCGCAGCCTTGACCTGCTGGGCTCCGGTGATCCTTCCGCCTCAGCCTTCCAAGTAGCTGGAACTACAGGCATGTGCTACCACGCCTGGCTGATTTTTTGATTTATTGTAAAGATGAGGTCTCACTGAGCAGGCGGGTCTCAAACCCGCGGGCTCGGGCAATCCACTCACCTTAGCCTCCCAAAGGCGCGGGATTACAGGCTGAGCTACAGAGCCCAGCTGATATATTTATTGAATACGTGTTTGGGTGACAGCATTATGCTAGAGATTAAAAGTTTCAAAAATGAATAAGACTGTCTGTGCCCTCAAAGTACTTAAAAATGGATTGTGGGCAACTGAATTCTTAGCAGGTTACAAGAAAAATGACTTTGCATCAACTACAGTAGTTCTGTTCTTGTCAATGTTACATTTGCACAACTGTCTAAGATTTTTATTGAAGAAATAGTTTATTGTTTAAAAAAGGACATGAAACAAAAATATGGAAAAGGAAGATGATCATTGATAAAAATCATTAATTGTAGAATTTATTTGGCTTACCAGTACACACTTCCTTAATCAACCCTGATAGATCCTGGCTGGTAATTTTATTCATTTCTGTTTAAATAAACATGTTGTTTCAAAATTCAGATGTACATAAGGATAAAACATTAGCCTCACTTAACCTACTCATTTACTTCTGTTAACCTTTTGCCTTATCCCTTTCCTATTTGTCCTAACAAGCACATACACACAGCCAGAGAAAAATCTTCCCACATATGACCGGTGTAGTGGGCTAAATTACGGTCCAATGAAGTGCACGTGTTTGGATCCCAAACCTCAGTACTCAGACCATTACTGGCGGTTTTCAGGGTTTCCGGGACTTTTAGTGAGAGAAGAAGGACTTGAACCCAAGACTCCTGATAGACAATCCTGTGGTCTTCTTACAATATCGTAAAGTTCCATGTCTCAGGAAAAGTTTATTCTCAGAACATCATGGACAAGAGCACAGTATGTACTCTCAGAATGTCAGAATGTAACCGTATTTGGAGATAAGGTCTTTAAAGAGTTGACTAAGTCAAAACAAGCTGTTAGGGTGTTGGGCTGAATATGACTGGCATCCTTATGAGGAGAGGAGATGCGCTGGAGTGAATGCACACGGGGACATGCCAGGTGAGGACACAGCAAGAATGTGCCCATTTTCAAGCCAAGAAGAAAGGCCTCAGGGGATGCCAGACCTACTGGCAGCTTTATCTTGGCCTTCCAGCCTTCAGAACTGTAAGAAATTTCTGTTGTTCAAGCCACCCATTCTGTGGTATTCTGTTATGGCAGAGCTAGGAAACTAATACAGTTGGGATCATGCTTCCTCCACATTTCATGTTCGATCAAGAACAGTTTGCCATGTCAATAAAAATTTTTCATGAGGTAACATCCCACTACAGGGAAACATCATAATTGAATTACCTGTTCCCTGTTGTAACACATTTAACTTTTATTCCTGTTTGCTAAAAGAACCTTCGAAGCTGAGATTTAATGAAACCAGAGGTCTCTTAGAAAGTCTGAATGGGAAGTCATTAGCTTGATTATTTTGGGTATAATTATGCTGAATGTGTACAAAATCCGACAATTAAGTTCGTGAACGTGTCCTGTGCGCTTATATTGGCAGCACTGTACAAACAACCTGGTGAGGTTTCATAACCTTGGCCAAATCAGTGTCTCACAGCTGTGTTTGTGTCAACATGTGGTAGTGTCTTGCTGAGTGACGTTCATTATTGTTCTTGCATGATTTTGTGTGCCGTTGTGAAAGTGTTGGAGCTTGCATTAGAGCAATGAACAAAAATTAAACTTGTTAAACTTGGCAAGAGTGGAAGTGAAATCAGGGACATGTTAGTCCAAGTTTATGGGTATAATGGCATGAAGAAAACAGCAGTGTACAAATTGATTAAACATTTTTCTGAGGGTACAGAAACATCACTGATGAAGAGAGGTTGGCCAGGAATGAGCAGAACTTACAAAAACATTCCAAAAATTTGTTGAATTGTGTGTCAAAATAGTCTATGATTTCATAGACCATTACTTGATCATATTGATTAAGATAGGTTTACTGCCGGGCTCGGTGGCTCAGCCTGTAATCCCGCGCCTTTGGGAGACCGAGGTGAGTGGATTGCCTGAGCCTGCAGGTTCGAGACCTGCACGGGCAACTTGGCGAGACCTCATCTCTACAATAAATCAAAATGAGCCGGGCGTGGTAGCATGCACCTGTAGTTCCAGCTACTTGGAAGACTGAGGCGGAACGATCGCCGGAGCCCAGCAGGTCGAGGCTGCGGTGGCCGGGAGCGGCCACTGCACTCCAGTCTGGGTGACAAAGTGAGACTCCAATTCAAAAAAAAAAAAAAGATAAGTTTACTGTTCTATTTGTGTTTTTTTCTCTTTTTTTGAGTTGGAGTCTCACTCTGTCACCCAGACTGGAGTGCAGTGGCCGCTCCCGGCCACCGCAGCCTTGACCTGCTGGGCTCCGCGATCCTTCCGCCTCAGCCTTCCGAGTAGCTGGAACTACAGGCACGCGCTACCACGCCCGGCTCATTTTGATTTATTGTAGAGATGAGGTCTCGCCAAGTTGCCCAGGTGGGTCGTGCATGTTGACCTTTTACAACAGATAACACATATGTCACTGTTCTGTTTAAATGAAGATGGTGCATGGCATGGAAACACGAGGCTTTTTAAAAACTAAGATAGCAAGAAATTTCCTTTTGAAAGATCTTAAGCATTTTTCATCCTGTCAGAGAACATATCTCAAAAAGTTCACATTTCTGTTTTGCCTGTTTTCAGGAGTAGCTTCTATTTTTAGGATTTGAAATGCAGAGACAAAACAAGCAGCAATCTGCATTTCCTGGAGTTTGATTTATGCTGCTATTTTTAGGTATCTAAATTGTTATTGTTAGAAATATTATAGTGACTTACAAGAAAAGGTAGTCAATTCATCTATTTCAGAGCAAGTTACCTCATATGTTTATGACAGTAACCTAAAATAAGCAACCATGTTTATTTAAATGAATTATTTGTTCATTTTTTTAGAACTGAAGAAATTCAGTCTTCAGTCTATGTTTCTAATTGGAAATCATCAGTAATGTGGTATTTACAAATTCATTTGAGGAGGGAAATTTGCCTTTTAGATTTAACTAGTTAATGAGGAACAGGGAACAGGAAAAACATCCTAGTATTGTGCAAGGGAATGTAGAAGGGACTTCTGTTAATGAAAAAAATTTCTTGGCAATAACATTTTCAGATCACTGAATAGATCTAAATAACTTGTGTTATGGAAATACAAGACAGATTTCCCCTCTTGACATGCTCCTAACCCCACCTGAGTCTAACACATTAACCTCGAACTGCTGTCTGAACAAAATGTAAACTTAGGTTGCATTTGAACTGTTGCACATTTGGGTCTATTTTTAAGTTTGTAATACTCAGGAAAGTTTTTCAAAAAGTTGGCCATCTTGGACCTACTGATCCAGCACCCTTTGGGATAAGCCACAGGAATTCCAGACAGACGGGATTCTGAAGAATAAGGACATCTGAGAGCCACTGAATCAGGTGGCTGCTTCATCCTCACTTAGGCTCTTGACTGCTATTCCCAGTCCAGTTAGTCTGTCTGCCTAACACATGCTTTCTCACATGACTTCACATTTTGGTCCTATCCATCATCCAATGTCCAGTTCCAAAACGGCCTCTCTATGAAATCTGACCTGGACCCTCCAGGATGGATGGGATATCAATGGGTTGACCTTTCTTCCACCCTGGGGACACACTTTGGTGGCACATGCTCTGTCTGCCTCACAGTAATTATTTTGGAGATGCTGCCCTCATTACCAGGACTAACTTGGAGGCTCTCTCTCTACCATCTGCCTAAGTGTCTGAACTCATTGTTGACATGTATTCTCATATGTTGTGAATAGCACAATAAATATTTATCAAGTGAAGTTCAAATTACAACTTCAGACTCAAAGAGAAAAGAGGCCAAAGACGAAAGAAGGTTGATCCAGATGTGTATGCCATTACTTGGAGAAGGTGGATCACAATTCAAGTCTTGGGACAATCTGAGAGTCTTTGACATTCTTCTTTAATTTCAGACTTCAGTTTCAAAATCTGAGTCCCTTCAAAGGCATGTAGAAATTAGATGATGCTGAAGATAAAATGCCCTCTACCAGTAAGCTTTATAGATAAAAATACAGGGCACCCAGTTTAATTTTAATTTCAAGCTGTTTACTATGTTATGTACTTCATATAATATTTGGGACAATATTCATTTTTATCTTATAGTCAACTGGGTCCAGGGTTGAATTGTGCTTCTCCCTCCCTGCCAAATTCATACCATTCAGAACCTGTGCTGGTGACCCTTATTTGGAGATAGGATCTTTGCAGATATAATCAGGTTGAGGTCACCCTGGATAAGAGCAAGCCTTAAATGCCATAACTGATGTCCTCAGAAGAAGAGACACAGACACATAGGGCCTTGTAAAGATGGTGGCAGAGAGTAGAGTGATGCATCCATATGCCAGGGAATGCTAAGGATTGCCAGCAGCCACCAGAAGCTGGGAGGATAAGAGAAGGGTCCCTCCCTGGAGACTTCAGAGAGACTGCGGCCCTGCTAACACATCGATTTCAATTTTTAAATCTCTTCCCCAGGTAGCAGCAGGGGGTGTCCCAGCCAGGCTTATCTTGGAGTGGAGTCCTCCTATGGTGGCTGACATCCAGTCTCCGTCTGGGTTGCTCTCTCTCAGTCATGCCCCAGTCGTGTGGGTCTGGCATTCAGAGGATTGCTGGGGAGGAGGGATGTTGGGTCAGACCCGGACTCACCACTGATCTCTTTGGAGGTCTTCCTTGTCCTTTTCTGACCACACCCTTTGTCCTTTGGCTGAATCAAGGTAAGCGTGGGATGCCTGAGACTCAGCACTCGTCCTGTCCCACTGGAGTTTGTGCTTCCAGGATATCCCCTCTGGATCATGATCAACCCCTGAGCAGTTAATCTGCCGGTCACAGAGATTGGGTCTGTTGCTCCATGGTGAACAAGCCGGAGCACTTTCCTGCCATTTTCAAAATGGTGGCAGGGTGTCTCTCTCATCTTCTCCAGTGGGACTCTGCCTCTGGGCTCTCTCCAGGTCCTTGCTGCCAGTGTCTCTCCCCGCAGCTTCTTCCCAGGAAGACTTTTGTCAGCTTAAAAAAATAAAATAAAAGATTGGGTGTGGTGGCTCATGCCTATAATCCCAGCACTTTGGTAAGGTGAGGTGAGAGGATTGCCTGAGTCCATGGGTTCGAGACCACCCTGGGCAACTTGGAGAGACCTCACCTCTATAAGTCAAGAAAAATGAGCCAAGTGTGGTGGCACATGCCTGTATTTCCAGCTGCTTGGAAGGCTGAGGCAGAAAGATTGTCTGAGTCCAGCAGGTCAAGGCTGCAGTGGCTGTGAGCGTGCCACTGCACTCCAACCTGGGCAATGGAGTGAGACTCCAACCAAAAAAAAAAAACAGTGCTTGGCTTCTGTGACCTGAAAAGCGCTAGGCACCAAGCAGTGCGGCTGCGGCACCAGCTGCTTCACCAGGGAAGCCCCGGCCACGTGCTCAGGAGCCTCCACTTAGTGAGTCTCTCCCAGTATCTTCTTCCCAGGAAGGGTTTTGTTGACTAAAAAAAGAAGAAAAACAAATGGTGCTTGGCTCCTGCATCCCAGGAATCACTAGGGTCCATGCTGAGCAGCTGCGCCAATAGCCACTTCACCAGGAGAGCCCTGGCCACCTGCCCATGAGGCCCCACTCAGTCAGCCACTCACATGCCCGCTTACTCACTAACATGTATCCAAAATTTTCCAGACACTCACTCACTCATACTGGGGCTCGCGTAGTCTGACCAGCCCGGTTGCCATCTTCCTCTGTCCCCCACCCCTTCCAAAGGCCTTTTGCTGATCAGCCTAACCAAGCACTCCTAAACACACACACACACACACACAGGCTCTGTGCTGGAGTCCCCTCCCAGAGGGAAGCAATCTCCCACCTTTCCCTTCCTGGACTTGGGACTCAAGTCACAGTGAGTGATGTTGGTGCAAAAAAAGCAAGAAAATCCTTGATCCAACCTCATAATTCTGATGTGAAACTTGTACATGGGTGACATCTTTGATGCCTCATCACATGTTCGCTTCCAGCTGCGACTCACCAATCTTATTAACGAGGGACTATGTCATCACCCTGTTGTTAGCCCAGGCAGTTCCTTCATTCCCACCAATGACCACAGCTGGGGAAAAGCAGGGCTCTTCTGGGACCTCTGATCACCTCCCTGTGGACCTCTCTTGGGCATTCTCCTCGTATCCAGCACCTCTAGCCACTACCAAGTGATCCCTTCTTGTTCTCCTGCAGGAAGGGTGTGTCCCAGCCTTGGAGACAACCCTGCTGTACACAGGGCCCTGGTCCTGCTTTCACAGCCTCTGGGATGGCAGTTCCTGACTGACCTCAGTCCAGACCTTGGTTCTGCAGGGATGAGTAAGCATGTTGGTAACCTGAATTTGAGCTTGTCAACTAAACACACTGGCTGTAAAAAAATCAGTCCTTCCTCAATCTTCCAACTCAGGCCATAAGTATAGGCAGAAAGGCTGAAGTTTCAATATAAGTGATTTTCCTTATGGTCAAAAATAGCCTTGAATTTTTTTTTTTTTTTGAGTTGTAGTCTAACTCTGTCGCCCAGACTGGAGTGCAGTGGCCTTCCCGGCCACCGCAGCCTCAACCTGCTGGGCTCCGGCGATCCTTCCGCCTCAGTCTGCCGAGTAGCCGAAATTACAGGCGCGCGCTACCACGCCCGGCTGATTTTTTGATTTATTGTAGAGATGAGGTCTCGCTGCCCAGGCGGGTCTCGAACCCGCGGGCTCAGCCAATCCGCTCACCTCAGCCTCCCAAAGGCGTGGGATTACAGGCTGAGCCACCGAGCCTGGCTAGCCTTGAATTTTTAAGCCAAGGATAAACCAGGAGACTGATTCTTGTTCTTTCCACTTTGCTAGAGCACAGTCACCCTTAGGAAAAAGGACACCTTTGGATGATCGGTAGAGCAGCTACCAAATGAGAAGGGTTCTTAGTAAAATGGACTTCCAAATCACAGTTTTACTTATGAATGGGTGTTTCAGGCTGAACTTACTGGTTGAAACATATGAATAAACAAACAAATACAAGTTCAGCAAGCATCTACTGATAAATTTCAGAAATCAGCAAAATGGCTGGCTGGAAATAGTTCTCAGAAAGTGAATGCAGACCAGGCTCCAGCCATAGGCTGGTCTGTGTCACAACTGCCTGCGGCTCTCATGGTGAGAGATCTGCAGCTGATGGAACCAGACGTATGGTGTCATCCAGAGCACTTTGAGATCAAGGCCCCTACATACGGCAAGCGTGATCCTGGTCTTTTCTTTCCTCAAAGTCAATAAGCATTTGTTGGCTAACCCGGTGGCTAGGGAGGACCTAACCAGAAACTAGTTATTACACATGAAGTTCTGCATGCTGCAGCTTAAATAAGATGCTGTGTCTTCCTGAGACACACCAAGGACACTTGCTGGAGTGTTATGAAGGTACAACATCACACTCTGTGCAAGGGGCATAAGAGACTCCCTCCTGTGGCAGGTGCAGAGTTTACAGGAAAGCAGGAATTTAGACACCTGGAAACTGGCCTTGAGATGATGATAAACCTTCACTGACCCATATGCCAATTTTGGTGGCCATTGATTTGTCATTAGCTCTAAGTATCTGTGCCCTGTCCAGGCCTCTTTTTTTTGTTTGGTGGAGTTAACCAGCTTCTCCCTGTCTCCTGCCACCCCTGCCCTCACCAGTGCCTCCTGTCTTTGCTCTGTCTCTGGAGACCCTTCTGACAGCAAGGATGGCTGGGTTACCTCCCCACAGCCCCAAAACCTTGCTCAATACCAGGGTTATATTAGATGCTTGACATTTTTTAAAAAGCGCATCATATGTTTTTAAAACTGGTGAGATCCTATGTGATAAGAATTTAATGCAAACTTTGGAAAGGATTCTTTTCTTTGGTTTAAATACTTATGTTGTCATCTAATAGGAAATGAGACCAAAGGAAATAATTTTGAAATAGTTGAATTTGATCACTGTTTTTTCAAGGATCAAACAACACTTGGGCCTGTAACAGCATTATGCAGGCAGCATTATGTTGCACAGAAAATACATGAAATCACACCATCTTAAGAAAAGCACTTACAATCTCACCATCTTTGCCTCCAAAATCTAAGTACAGCATCCTGATTCCATAACCCAAAGACATTTTGAGCTTTTCCATAAGGAGCCTGCATGATTGTCTTGAGAAAGGAACCCTCCTGTGGTTCAGTGGTAATAGAAAATCTGCTCTCAAAAAAAAAGAAAAGAAAAGAAAACCTGCTCTCATTGTGGACGGTCAGACAGCACTCCTGGTTTTTGCAGGTGCGAGCTGAGAAAGAGAGAGAGGGAAACCATTGGAAGTCAGCCCCTTTTCCCGGTCACTTAACACTACACATCTCCTTGAGTCTTAGGATCCAGTCACACATTTCTTACTAAAGTAAAAAAAAAAAATCTGCACTTGTTTATGAAAATATTCTTCTTGGGTTGATTTTGATGTTGTGATTTAACTAGCTCCATAGAACAATGGGAAATAAACAGGAAGAAATTCCCTCTGCTGTGACCTGCTGGCATTATCCGGGCTCTAGCCTTGTTTGGCCATGGGGCAGCCCAAGGACACAGGCACACTCACCTGTGGCCTGTGGGCCCTGGCTGGAACCAGGAAACACATCTGATTTAAGCGACTGAAACCACCTCTGAATCACCATCACTCGTCACACATGTGCATGCACACAGTGTCTACTGCCAGCTACCCCATTATGGTAACAAAGTTATACAAGAAATCACCAGGAACTCAATTACAACTCACATCATTTTTAATTTTAAGAGGGTCTAACAAAGCACTTGGGAAATTGGAAGGGTGTCCTTTTAGTCCCCGATGATCTTGGGTCCTGGAAAAGCCGCTGCTGCCTGTGGGTCTTAGACGTGCCCCTCTACCAAGACCACCCCAGGTCCAGGAGCCTCACAGTGGCACCCCCGTGTGCCCTTTGCCCAAAGGAACAAAGCAAAGCCCTGTGCAGGTCAGGAGCAGTTTTCTCACAAGCTGGGCAGGGGATGCCACTGCTGCTCGTTCCTATCAGGAAGACAGCAAAAGGTTAAAGCCCTAGGTCAAAGGTCTTTGGGGAACCGGGCTCGGTGGCTCAGCCTGTAATCCCGTGCCTTTGGGAGGCTGAGGTGAGTGGATTGCCTGAGCCCGCGGGTTTGAGACCCACTTGGGCAACTTGGCGAGACCTCATCTCTACCATAAATCAAAAAATCAGCCGGGCGTGGTACCCACGTGCCTTTTGGCCACTCGGAACAAAGCAAAACCCGGGACCCCGGGCCAGGTCAGTTCTCGAGTTGGGAAGCGGGCCACTGTTCCGGGTTGGCTACAGGGAGCCCCAATGAAAGGTTAAAAAAGGTCTTTGGGAAAGGTTAATTCTCAGACTGGACTTTCTGCCTCATGAAACACCATATTTAATAGACCTTGTGAGTGGACTGGCTCGTGTTTTGATCTACATCTAAAAGATCCACAGGGAAACCATCTCTGTGGGCCTGGACTGGTAGCATGGGCGAGTGGGGTCCGCTAGGTCAAGAACTCACTCTGTCTATACCCCCACCAGCCCACTCCACTCCATAATCAACACACTTTTGGAACAGCAGCTGAGCCCGACATCCGAGCTGAAGAAAGCAAAGCGTGGAGCAAACAGCTCTCGAAGCCTGGTTCCTTTCTCTGTCCCGTCTCTCTCATGCACTTGGGACATGGAGGGAAGCTGAGGGTGCATAGAGGCTCTCAGCAGATGGGGAGGCCTCCAGAGTTTGGGGAGAGAAATCAGGACCACCACTGCTCACAGACCAAGGTGCTGTTTCACTGAAACTCTGATGAAACACGCAGCGCCGCCAGTCCCTGAAGACCTCTTTCAACTTGTAACCAGGACTGGACTCCAAAAGTCTGGCCGGCCACTCTGTCCAGTCAAGAAGGACTGAGGACACAGCATACAGATAGACAGTGCTGCCTTGACTCTTTCTTTTGTTTTGTGTGGAGATGGGGGAGTCTCAGGATGTTGCCCAGTCTGGTCTTGAACTCAAGCGCCTCCCAGCCTTGGCCTCCAGAGCTGCTGAAACGACAGGTGCCCCCAGAGCTGGCTCCTCTGCTTTGATCCTCTCCATTCTACCACCTGCAGACCTTGGGGGGGATGAATGGACTTTTGGTTTTTAATTCCTTCCTCTGTGTTTCAAACTTTGGAGTCTGTACCACTAGATACCTGAGTTAACTGACTGTGATTACTTCTAATCCCAGTTGGCCTCAAATGGTACTTGTGGCCTACGTAGAATGGGACCAGTATCTGAAGATGTTCTCAGGCTCTGCAGGACAAACTGAACACATTCTTGAGTTGACTGAAGCTCTGACCGAAACAGAAGCTCCTCTTCCACCTCTCTCCAGACATGCAGCTGGGTGGGGCCTCTGGCTGTTTCCACAGCTCCGTCTCCCCCACCCAGCTAGCTCGGCTCCCGCCTCTTTGTTGTTCTTCTCTGGCTGGGCTATCAACGGCCTCGTCATTTCCCTGCTGAGTCAGGGTCAGCTCTTTGAGAGGTTTTACAAAAGGTGCAGAATGTAAACTAAGCCAAATCCCTGGGGCATCTTCATTCTTTTCTAGAACATTCACAGAATTGCTGCATGGAGTCTGAATGTCTCTGGCACCACACATTTGACTTTATTAAATTAAGTTGTCAAGGTAGCTTGGGCCGCTTCCGACTCTCAGGCGCAAAACTCCAACTTTTCTTGCCACACAGAGAGGACATCAAACATAAAATTTCAGAGACACTCCCCAAATGATGGGAAACATTTGAGGATGCTAATTAGATTCAGGATAATTACAAAAGGCACTGAGTACCCCAGATAGGCGGTCCCAGACATTTTTACCAAACATCTGACTTCATGCTTGCATAAGTAGAGGAGATGAGGAGAAACATCCCACAGTGAATGTGCCCATCCTTAGGAGACCCAGGGAGTACTGCCCTCCACAGTGAACGTGCCACATTCCTAGGAGACCCTGGGAGTCCCCTGAGAAGTTGCACCTGGCGCCACCCTCCACAGTGAATGTGCCCATCCTTAGGAGACTCAGGCCTGAGGAGTCTCTGAGCGGCCCTGAGTGGCTCTTGGCAGCATCAGTCCTGGACCCCTGGCAGGCCCCCCAAGAAAACCCCCGAATCAGTCCCATGGTGGGGGTGGGGTTACCACTTTGAGGCTCTTGAAGGTGAAACTGGAAACAAGTTGCTGTCACTGTTTTCAGCAGCTAAACTTTGGAGGCGCTGCTCCTACCAAGTTTTGTGGAAGCCCCACCCTCTAGGGCAGCAGACTTTGCTGTGTGGAGTCAGCCTGCTCTGTCTGGTGCTGTGGCTGTCAGGTACACGTGGCTCCTGAGTACTTGAGATGAGCAATGTTTATATTTTAATTAACTTAAGCAACCACATGTGATAAGCGCTAGTATCTTGGAGCCCAAGCTTCTGGAGATAGTAACTTCAAAAACAAGGAATAACAGTTCTTACTGACAATAGCCTGAGGGTGGTACCAGGGACTGTGATCACTGTCACACCTGTGAGGTAGAGACTACTGTTTCCCCATTTCAAGGGTGACACAGCTGAGAGATTCAGTATGTGATCAAGGAAGAAGCAGAACTGGACTTGAATCCAGGCCTATCTGCCTCGACAGCCCCCACTTGTGACTGTAACCTGGCCCTGCTTCTCAGAGACAGCAAGAAATGAAGAAACAGGCAAGAAAGCATGGCAGAAGATGACAAACAACAGATATTCTCAGAAGCAACTCCAAAACCTCAGAGTCGGATTCACTGGAAGACTGTGGTCTCAGCACCAGCTACCAGGCCACATAACGCCATCTCAGCAGCCCCAAGACCCAAGATCTGGATCTCAGAACCCAAGCCAAGCTGTCCTAGACCTCAGAATTCACAACAATAGCACTACAGACCCCTATAACAGTAGGTTGTGCTGACTCAAGAAAATTCTGGGTTAAGCAGAGCTCACCTTGGTAAACATACATACAAGGCTTTCATCTAGTTATTAACATAACTGTAAAGTTCATATCATTTTTCCAGTCTCTTATTTTACCTTTGCCCAATTAAAAATTTTAAATTATCTTACTTATATATTATAAAAGTATGTTTTTTTATGTCTATTATCTGTCCATATCTATCATTACAGTAAGTCGCCTACATACAACTGAGTTCTGTTCCAAAAGTACATTCATAAGTCCAATGTGTTTGCAAGTCCAACAAAGTTGGCCTAGGTACCCAACACAATTGGCTACATGGTAATAGGTTTATAATACTTTTCACACACATGATACATAAAAACAAACATGCTAAGGATGCTAATGAGCCGGGCTCAGTGGCTCAGCCTGTAATCTCGTGCCTTTGGGAGGCTGAGGTGAGTGGACTGCCTGAGCCAACGGGTTCGAGACCCACCTGGGCAGTGAGACCTCATCTCTACAATAAATAAAAAAAAATAAAATCAGCCGGGCGTGGTAGCGCATGCCTGTAATTCCGGCTACTTGGAAGGCTGAGGCGGAAGGATCGCCGGAGCCCAGCAGGTCGAGGCTGCGGTGGCCGGGAGCGGCCACTGCCCTCCAGTCTGGGTGACAGAGTGAGACTCCAACTCAAAAAAACAAACAAAAAAACCAACCAAACACGAAAAGTAAAGAAAACACGTTTAACCTTCCAGTGCAGCACCCTGAAAAGCACAGCACCACAGCACAGTGCAACAGCTGGCAGCCCGGGGCTGGCATCGAGTGAGCAGGCAGGAGGAGTCACTGATGGCAGGAGGAATAGGGCGCGGGGGGTGGTGAGGTCGAAGGCGCATC